>CM026080.1:31827640-33111079 GCA_014839685.1 Anableps anableps | reverse complement strand
AAGCGCTGCCACAAGACGTATTGAGCGAGATTTAAAGTGAAGCCAGGCAGCCAGCCATGCCTGTAATACACCGGGGGGGACCCTGCACCCCGCTGTTCCCTCCTGCTCACAGGGAGACAGAGACAGACAGAGAGGACAGATGCAGCTAAAGTCGACCGTTAAAACTGCATGAAAGGTTGAAAACTGGCCCGTGTTGTTGTTGGCGCTCAGTCTTATAACATTCCCAGCCGCTCTCTGCCAGGCAGCAGCGGCAGTGCATGCGCGTGGTGTCAAGGCATGTCTGCTGAATGCGCTGATGGATCGGCGAAGGCATGCATGTATTCAAGAAAAACACAGATATCGGCCTCTAGTGGAGACCGTGGTGTGATGGAGGCTCTGAAGAGCTGTCACAAGGAGGTTTCTCGAAGGAATCCAGAGGTGGCGTGGCGACTTTAAGCTGCAAGGTTGATCATCAGACCAGGTGTGCGGCCTGCAGCCGGCCAGCCCCGCCCTCCAGCAGGGATCCTCTGTTGACATGAATCACACACCAGGATCATGACAGTGATGTTGTCCTTCCTTTACGCCATGATTTCAGCATGTTTTAATGTGTCGAAAGTGATTGTTGATGGCAGAGTGAGAGCCTCGTCAGACTCACCGTTAAAATAATGAGCTTTGGAAATAAAACTGTCCCAAATCACCAGAGAAGTCACAAGAACTTTTGTGTCAACTATGACATGGGGAAGCATATTTTTTTTTTTTTTTATAAAATATCACATAGACTTCATTTTGTCACCCTGAGGAATTAAAAATGTATCAGATTTTGGGTTTTTCTGAAGCCTGATTAGCTTAATAACGACATTTACTGTCAGATTTTTCCTGATTCTGTCTCCCTGATGTGTTATTAGCTTGTTGATGTTGCTTTGCGCTGCAGCTGTGTGAGTGGATTTTCTTTCCACCTGTTGCTTACAATTCTGAGAGGCTGGATGAAATGTTGCACCATCGTAACTTTTTAAGGAATTTGTAATCATTTATCTTCCTGTTCCTTATGGTTGGTGTGTCTGTCATGTCTGCTGAGGAGGGTGTACCATTTCTGGATAATCGACCTGCTGAGAGTAACTTCACTAAATGAAGAACAAAAACGCACAGGCTTTGTTGTCCGGATGTTAGCTTCTTTCTGCTGAGTCTGCTGAGACATTTGAAGGTGAAACAGATGGAGTTAACAAGCTGAATATTTAGTCAGCAAGCTGAATATCTAGTTCACAAACTAAATAGTTAGCATCCTATATATTGAGTTAACAAGATAAATGTTTAGTTAGCAATATCTAGTTAGCAAGCTAAATAATTTTGCTTCAAACTAAATATTTAGTTTAGTTTACTTCTGTTCAAGTCTTGCCATATTCTGTTCAGTCCCATGGATTCATTATTGATCAAAGGTATTGCCATATAATTCATCCCTCTGAATTTAGTTTCTTAGTTTATGCATTTTGTTCTTTGTGCATTTTTATTTAGTTTCCTTAGCTTAGCATTAGCCTTTCTTGGTTTATTTTGTATGTTTGTTTGTTTTTTTGTTTTTTTTTTTTGTTTCTGTTTGAATTTTGTTTCCGACTTATGCCTGAACTACAGAGATATAGTTGACATTAGTTTGTGACTGTGGTTTGTGATGATACACTTCCTTCCTGTTCTAATGGTGTGCTAATGTATTTAATCTGATGCTAAGAACCAAAAAATAACCTCAGCTTTTTGTTTGTTTTAATATTTACATATACTGAATATTTAACGATTATTACTATAAAATAATAGTTGATGGTTATCATAAAAATGATCATGTCTGTACTGCTCTGTGGAGCTCCAAGCCAAGCTGGAGATTAAGAATTTTATTGCCACATATAAAGAGTGCAGAATAAATATTCATAATACTCCAGACAAGACTGAATTAACCTCCCAGTGACCCAAGGACTTTAATATTGGAGGCCTTATTAATCCCACAATAAATGGCAATTTCAATTTCTCCCCAGGCACTAAGACTCCAGTCACAGCAGCAAACTAAAATTAGATATATTTTTCTAATTCATGGTGGAAAAAAATGAAAATTAAACCCACTTTACCTTTATGGAATAACAAAATTAAACATTTGTCTTTTGCTGATTTTATAAAAATATGTAGATTTATGGTTGATTATTTAAAAATGATCAAAAACGATGCAGCTGTTCTTGCAGTTACTGATGAAGTGCAGACAGATCAAAGATCAGTGTTGGATACTAAAAAATAATTTAAAAATGCAACAACATGGAGTCAAGCCTTCAGTTCTCTGTTTGTGTGTGACGCTGGTAGAAAAGTGGGAGACCCAGAGTCAAACTGCGTCTCGGGTATGTCTGCTGGCATGCGTGCATGAGCTGGACGAGTCATCAGCCAATGAAGCGACAACAAGTTTGGTTTGCAAAACAAACAGTTTTCTGGCAGAATCCTGTTCCCCAGTCCTGACCCCAGTCTGCTCGTCAGTCAGTCTGCCAACTCGGAGACATGTCTGCTGACACGGTCGTCTCTGTGGTGAGACGGTGCTTCAGACTGCAACAGCGTTTATCTCGCAGCACATAACAGGATGTTGTAATGTTGCAGCTTAACACCAGAATCCGTCACTTTTAATCCCTGAGCATTTTTACCTCTGTGTGATGCTCTTAAGCTGAACTCGCTGTTGCTCATACTTCATCACCTTTTCTAAAACATCTCTCTTCAATGTCTTTTAAGTTTTAAGTAGAGCCGGGACTTTAACACGCTAATTTCGATTAATAGATTATATAGATTTTAACACAATCACATTTTCCGGCTGGAACCTTTGTGCTCGCGTGTTTCTGGTACGTTCCCAAAGCTAACGCACAAGCAGCATCCGCTAACAGCAGCGATGGAGGACCAAGCCACTTCTCACGGCCCAATGGGGGCTAATTTCTGCTTCTAGAAGTGCTCTGATGGGACGCTGGAAAAGACACTAGTTGAATTGAAGCGTTTTGGATGAAAGGATGAAACGGCTTGTAAACGATGAGCAATTCTTTCTCATAAATGCCGACATAATCTTTTTTTAAAATACAGGTGTACCCCAAGGCTCAATTCCTGGTCACTTTCTTTTTAGTTTCTGTTTATTTCTGTTTATTTTATGATTCGTCATATTTGCATTATGGTGGAGTTTATGAAAAAGCTATAAAGTTTCAGTGTCAGGGTACAATATGCCTACATGAATGTGTTGTTTCTACACAACACTCACATTGCAGGTAATAATAGTTGTATCGAGTGAGGAGGGAACAATGTGGATCAAAACAAATCTCTGATTCTCCTCAATTCTCAACATTTCTCTGTTGGGGCTGTCAGCCACATATAAATGCTCAGCATTACAGACACAACATTAGGCTAATGATGGTAATATACACGTCAGCGAGCAGACAGAGAAATGTCTGCTGTTTAAAGGACGTTATTTAAAGACAATAAAAATGGATTTGTTTCAACAGCCAGAGAGGAGACTGGGAAAGGGGAAAGTATACGAAAGAGAAGAAAGTATCTGATAGCAGCTGGGTCCAGGACATAATGTGAGGCATTAACAGCTTGCTGTGTGTGTGTGTGTGTGTGTGTGTGTGTGTGTGTGTGTGTGTGTGTAAGGCAGAGAGTGCTTCCTCTATTATTGATTATCTGCAGCTGGAAGCAGATTGAGAGTGACAAGTAGAGTTTTGACAAAAGCAGAAGTCACGCACTCAGGACTGACATGAAAATGTGCAGCAGTTAATTGAAGGTGAATATTTATTTATGTTGCACTCTCCGTTTGCTTTATGAACTTGGGAACCACCCACAGCATCCTCTAAATATGTCATCATATTGTCTGAGGACATTGTTGCAGCCACACACATGCTAAAACACCAAGCAATGAAATGAGTGTTGACAGCCATTCTTCCAGTTGCATTTACTCGTCTGCTCGTGTCACTGGAGCCTTGCGCAGTGTACCGTGCAGATCTGCATGTGTGTGAGTAAATTTTCCCTGTGAACAAACGGCATCACACCCTGTGAACATTGTTTCTGTTGTGGTTTGAATGAATGTGCGCACCTTTCCAATGCGTTTTATCTGGGTCTGTTGTATCCCCAACCTCGTCTAAATATTGTATGTTTAGAGCAAAGTGAAGTTATATAATCACTGAGAGCATGCCGTGTCAGTTTGAGCCTGTGAAGTACAATGACCTGGAGAAACATCTCGTGTTTGGAAAAGTGGGAAGTATAATAGAACATGAGGACGAAGAACAAAGTCTTGAAGCGTGAGCTGCATTGGGTCTCCGCCTATAAACCAGTCAATCATAGAACTGTGGATGTGCAACCCAGATTTTGCAGTATCCTCCTCTTCAAGTGTGTAAAATGTCTAAAATATGATGCAATATGCCGTTTTAGTATCTTTAGAGTCAGAAAACCAAAATATGTTCAAAGTCTGAAGCATAAGTAGCTCACAATCAGCCTTGGCTTTTTAAAGCAGAGAAGTATCTTTAGATCAATTTTCTGCTAAAAAAAAAAAAAAAAAAAAAGCCTTTTTAGTCACTCCCACTGAAACAGGAAGCACGACCATATTTGGATGATGCACTTTTAATGACCATGTCTGGAAATGTCTTATTGTGACCACAGAGCAGACTGCTTGACAAAAATGAGCTTTTTACTGGTAATCTGTCAAACAGACGCGTGGCCTACCAGAAACACTTTGTTGGAAACATTTTCGCCTCCGGACTATGAAACATTTAAGAGAAGGAGGAAACGAAGCTGTGGGACGAGGACACAACACTGTTCATCAGTGGGACTTTCTAGCTGTTTCTCACTTTTGATATTCCAAATACAGTTTGTTCTTCAGTCTAGATTTCCCTGGTGGTTAGTTATGTTTTGGTTTTCTGGTTTGCCATGTCACAAATCACCTCCCAGGCAATTATAAACCGGTTAATTTTTAATTCCTCCTCAGATCCTTCTTTTAACCTGCCTAGACTTTTTTTGTGTCCTCCAGTTACTTCCTCTGCTCCTCCACCTTATTGTCATCGCAAGAGTTTCTAAAGTTCCTCTAGTTTCTTCCTGTGGATTTCTGAGGTCTTCTTTAACAATTCATCACCTTTATCATGAGACTACAGTCCACTTATCTGCGTCTGGGCCTGACTCCACTCGAAACCCTCACAGTTCGTGCCGTGGCTAGGATAGATAACCAGAGAATAAACGGACAGAAAACTGATGCCACCAAAGTTGTTTGTGAGCACAGATTATCAGGAAACAAAATGTCCTCTTTTACAGAGGTTTTTACTTGGATGGTGCCTCTGTCGGTACAAAAAGTCGGCTGATGTCCATGGACTGCATTAAATCAACAACCACTCTCCAACTGTTCCTCTTGCAAGTTTAACGTCTAGATGTAGCTTCACCTGTGACTGGTTTCTTTATTTGTGTCTGAGCAAAATGAATGAGAGCGTTCAACCTTCATTAGTTGAAGATTAAATGGAGAGAAGTGAGCGACGCAACCATGACATGGCTCAGTACGCACCCTTTACAGCTCAATTGTTCAACAACAATTTGGACTAAAATGGGTGTTTAAATCAATGTACTACGTAGTTATGTACACATCTTATCACATTGACTATTTTCCTATTTTTTGCCAACAAATAAAAATGGTTTATTGAAAATACAAATGGCACATTGATATTATCCCATTAATGCACCAACTGAAAAAAGGATGAAATTAGTTGGTAATACAAAGTTAAACGAAACTATTTGAGTTTTGGTTTATGCTTTTTGGTATTTTGCGTTACTTTCAGAGTTTTCCTCTGAAAGCAACTCCTCATGTTCAAAAACAAGCCTTGACCGGCCAAGACCCAGTTCCTGGTTCCCAACCGCTCCATCCTTGGACCACTGTGGACGGACGCACAGATTCCTTACACTGCCCATTTCTTCTGCTTTTATTGCATCAACTTCGAGGACAAAATGCTCCTTTGCTGCCTAGTATACCTAACCCTCTCACAGGTGTCGTGATGAAGAGGTAATCAGTATTATTCACTTCATGCTGATAGTCATTTTATGTCAGATCAGTATATGAAAGCATTTCAAGCATATTGAAGTTTTCCTTGCAGATAAAGGTTTTCTATATGAATGCATGTATGGAAAACCATGTTTCATCTCCAACAAGTGAATGAAAAACATCCCGCGTTTCTTCTGTCAAGCTTTATTCTGAAGTTTGGTTCTTTTCTGATCTCAAGCTAACCACCTTTTTGAACTACAAAGGGGACAGGATTAATATTCCAATAAAAAAAAGGTTCTTAAAGAAATAATGTTGATCAAATTATGGTTTCTTAATGGCAGAAATGATTTTTTTTTTTTTTTTTTTTATGGATGAAATTTGATTTTGAACTGTTTTCTGTAGGCAGCTGCAGAATAGGGGATTGATTCCAGTCCGTATATATGTTATATATAATGAAATTGAAATTTAATATTTGAATTTAAATTAAAATATATTATCATCTGGGCTTTCCCAAATGGTTTAAAGGCAGAGTATGTGTGAAATTTACAAAGTTCTCTAAAGAATACTCTGGTCGTTCTGCTATTTAGCAAATAGAAATAATCCTAATTGGTTTAACAAATCTGGTCTAACATCTAAAGCCAGCAGGACTCTGAGATACAACGGCTACGTGTCCCTTAATGAACTTTCTCCAGGGGGATTCAGTGTGTGTGTGTGGGTTGGGGGGGCTTGAGAAGCTAATGTTATGACAGAACGAAACAGTAGAGCAAATTGGATTTCTTAGCAGCCACGCTGATTAATTAGAGGCTTCAATTAACATGGAACCTCATTAGTGGGATTCCTCTCTGTGAACCATTTGTTTCTTTTTTTTAAAAGCATACATTTTCACATTCAGTTCAAACCATCAACACAGGATTTATCGGTCTGATCATTCATGGTTTCCAAAGGAGCAACAAACGTAATGCTGATGTATCATCATCTTTATGAGATTTGTGGATAACACACTGAAACAACAAACAATCCTCTGTTTACATTTGGTATGTGGGAAAACTGTTAGCGAACAGAGTAAAGCATTGAAACTTTACAGCTTCAAACCTTTACTTTAGAGATGCTACTAAATGCTAAAAAACTAAAACTACCAGTCAGAGCAAAAATGGGGGACATTTTTATTCATAATAACTGAGGTTTGGCAAATTAGACATGTTTTAGATGTAACACCAGGAGCGGATCCAGAAAAAGGACCAGAGATCTAACCGGGAAGACAGCGAGAAGGCTGATGGGTAGCAGAGCTCATGACATGAAGGAACAATGTCGAAGCGGAGAACAGGTGGACCTTCCTTTTAAAGCCAATCCCTGTGGTCACCTGACCATGACCTGACAATAAGCTGTATTAGGAGCTATTTTTTTTTAGCAGCTGATACTCTGGATCCAAAAGAGTCCGTTGAGGTGGATGGGTAGCCGGGTAAAAACCAGCCCCTTGTTCTACTCTTTGCTTCATCCAGATGAATGGGCAGCTTTCCTTTGAAGGTTTTCCTTGCATGCCCAACTGGAGGGAGACCCTGACTCACTGGAAGGACGATATACCCCTTCTGACCTGGGGACACCTTGGAGGGTGTCACTGGGCACTCCTGGATGGAAGCTTGATTGATTGATTCAGCTGTTTATTTTATATGATTTATGGGCGCCATTAATATTGGAGCATGTGCCAGTGATCAATAATGTGGCTACTCGGCTAAAATCTCGATTTAACTGGATAACTTGTTCATTTGGGGGGAGGAGTGAACGTGTAATCAAACTCTGGTCCGCCTACAAACCTCGGTCTCGGATCGGTTGAACTGAACTCTGGTTCAAATGCACATGTGAACGCCAAGCGGACCGGACACCGCTCCAAAAGCAGGAAGTGGACTACAGCGCAGGGCATTCTGGGTAAATGCAACCAAAACAAACATGCTAAGCTAGCAGTTTCCAAAGACCAAAGAGAAATCCTTCAACGCCTAAAATCTGACGCCGCTCCATTTTTGTTTCTATTTCATAAAGAAGGAAGTTGCGCTCAGTGTCGTCTTCAGAGGTTTTCGTGTCGTTTCCTTCAGTGGTTCTTGGATTAGCCCCCCCACAGGCAAAGAGGGGAACAGGTTTTGGTTCGTTTGACACAGTGCGCTTTGAAAGATAACCATTCAAACCGAATCTACCAGACTGTCCAGTGGTAAAACACCCTAACTTGACATCAAGAAAAGCTGAGACAGTAAAAGAAATACTGCCACCTGCAGGTTGGAGTTAGAATCAGTTAAGCCCAATATTTTTGACAATTTTTGTAGAAAATTTGCAATAAACTCGCGATTATGCATTAGCCGAAATGCGGGGATCTGATGATTTTGCATGAATTTCCGTGATCCCGCAAAACTGGAGGGAGCGATTATTAATACCAAATTAGAATATTATTGAAAAGCCCATTTATTTCAACACATTATATAGATTAATTACAAAGGATGGATGTTTGAAAGCCTTTATTTCTGTTAATTATGATTTTCCATCTACAGTTAATGCAAACATGACATTTAAAATCAGAACATTACTCCATACCATTAAAAAGCATATTATATTATAGCTTCCAATTCCATATAAACTGAGCACATAACTGTATAAAACCACAAGTTAGAAAGGAAGTAATTAAAGTAACTGTATACAAGGATGAGTGAGATACGTATTTGAACTTTCCAGCAATAACTACAACATTAAACTGTTTTCAGCATCCAGTTATTAAAGTGTGAGAAGCAGGAGGAAGTGGCAGCCCTGTTATATTTACATTTTAATGGCTCTACACTGAACTCCTTGTTAGCTTTGCATTCACTCTGTTCTGCTGTTCTGAATAGGCTCACATTCCTCTGGTATGAAATGAATTATGACATAAAGCTATTACACTGTCAGAGCAAAGTTTCTAAAAACTTTGACAAAGTGCAATATGAATCATTAGTGACTCTCTCAGGATTTTGTATGGGGAAAAAATCGGTTCCTCTGAAACTCTTGAAGTCAGTTATTTTTGTCACACTGGTGGCCAATTAAATCCGACTCAGTAGGTGCTGGAAATACGGGCCCGCCTCAGACAAAAGAACAAAATAACCAGCTCTCAAAAGTGATATGTCACAATTAAAGTTAAAATGAAGGAGCAGAATGTGCGTTTATTTGAACCTTACAGATGTGGCCCCTTGCTGAACCATGGGAGGCGTCTTGCAGAAGGGGAAAGTGAGCCGTGGCTTCCCGCTGAGCGGGGACCTCTCACTGACTCAACCAGCAGCGAAGCTCTCAAAGACAGTCCCCATCGCTGCTCTGCAGCAGCCTGCTCCTGTTATACATGCCACCTTCTTCAAAGGCTGCGTATCAGATGATACAGGATTACTTTCTGTTTTAGTGATAATGTTTAATTTTAGTTCTTTTTCTGAATAAATGAACGTTCTCTGGCAGAACTGGGCCAGATGTTCGGGAATTTGATCGTTCCTGCAGGCAGGTAACCGTGTTCTCTCGTGCTCATTCCTGCTGCAAGTATGAGACTAAAACTAATGCTATGACAGACTGACATGGAGGCTGGAATCGGATAATTTAGCAGCAAGGCTGAGTAATTACTTGCCTCAATTAACACGACCCTCATTAGTACGTGGCTTCCTGCTTCTGGTGTGGGAGACGCTTTTATTGCTCTCACCTCTCCTGCAGTCCCTCCCGATTTGTTCTGCTCTCTAGTATTTTTCTGTTGTCTTTCCTCCGGTGTGCATCCATCCAACATCTGTTCATCCTCTGTGTGTGTGCTACCTCTGCATGTCGATGTGGTGCGAGGGCATCGCTGTGTTTTGTGAGCATGTTTGTCCCTATTCTCCGTTCTAATTAATGTGATGGTCTGTGAAATCGCTAATTGCTGCTTCTTTGACCCGGGAGAGGTTGAACGGGACTCGGTTTGTGTGAATGAGTCACAAAGAATCGAGCAACACGAACATCACTGGATGTGTTGGAATTCAGCAAGTTGCACTTATGTTCTATTTGCCTGTTTGAATGTCGTTAAAAACTTGAATATTTACTCACAAATTTCAGAAATTGAAACTCATATCAAGTTGAGCCCTTACTCCTTGTAATTTTGATGAATTATACCGATAATGAAAATCATAAATTCAGTGTCAACTTATAGCATATTCATAGAAAGTTGAGTGGAAGGAAAAATTTGCTAGGAGAAGCTGTGCCACCCTTTAAACCAGGGATCCAAATTTTTTGTCACATGGGCCAAAATTGTCAGCTCAAAAGTACTTGTGGGCCCAAAAAATTTTTTAAAAACTAAAATCACCAAAAAAATTTTTTTTTTTTTTTTTTTTTTTTTTTTTTTTTTTTTTGTTACCAACTCAACAGTAAACTAAGAAGGAACTATTTGAATTTAATGAATTTAGATTTTTTTTTTTTTTTTTGTAGGAACGGCATAATAGATCAAAAAATTTAAATGTGTTTTCCTTGTTAAATAAAAGTGTGCTTAGTATTTCAGGCTTAATTAAAGGAAACTGAACAAATATTTTGTCTATTCTCAGCAATAAAACAGGATGTAGGTCAGTCTTCATTTGGAAACACTTCCTGCATTCACCCAGCAGTTAAAAGCAGATCTGGCTGCACCAAGGTGGACTTTAGAGTACAAGTCAATGAGCAGATCGGGTCCTAGTTACCATGACAACAGAAGGAAAGCAGATGATCACTTTGTGTTGCATCTAACATTTTTGTGGGTAGATTTTAATTTAAAAGTTGTAGTTTTGTCCAAATTTATTTTATCTATTCTTAAATTGCGGTCGGGGTGGCCACACAAAATCAGTCCAGGGGCCACAATTGGCCCCTGGGCCCCAGTTTGAACACCCTTGCTTTAGAGGATAGTGAAACAAGCTCCATTCAAGCATTTGTTGGCGCATCACAAGGAGTAGACGTACTTGGTTATTTCATGTTTTCACTAAATGTGAGCTATTTATATAGATAACAGTGAATCCTTCCCAGTTCAGCCATTTATGGAGCGTCCTTGCTGAGAGGAGAGCCAGAGAGAAAGCTTGGTGAAGCTGTAGGACTCCACAGCCAGCCAGTAGACATCTTGCTTCCCTGAAAGCCAGATCACTTCTCATTTCAAGACAGCGGTTTTAAGAGGAACGCTACTCGCCGTCACTTTAAGGTCAGAGCTGACAGGCGGCGGTCCCCGTTTCCTCCAGCGACAACCCTGGACCTCCCACGGTGTGATGTATGGAAATGATGCCGCAGTGCCGGGCAGAGAGTATAATGACTGTGACATGGAGAAAACATAGTTACATCACAACCAGCAGGCAGTTTAAATTAGACTTAAAGATTACAGTTTATTTACAGCACAGCCTGGGCCCTTGGGAGAGTCTCACTGAAATATAACCTTAAAAGAAAAGATTGTTTTTTTACAGTTTAACATTATAACACAAAATTTAAACAAAACTGTTATCACTGCTGCCAAAATAATATAACTAAAACATGTATTTCCCGGTATTTCGACATGTGGATGTGAGCAAAAATATTATTCCCACCACAAAAAGTAAGAAAAAGGTTTGAATATATTTAGGGCCGGGACTTTATTGCGTTAATTTCAATGATTAAATATATTTCAAATTACTAATTTTAATGTAATTAGTCACATTTTTTACTATGAGTCTGACTGGAACCTTAGTATTCATGTGTTTCTGGTACGACCATAAATCTGATGCACAGCTCCATCCGCTAACAGCAGCGATGGAAGCTGCTCCTCTGGGGTTAATTTCTGCTTCCAGAGCCGATCTGATGCTGGAAAAGACTCTGGTTGTGTTCAAGTTGAGCTAAAAGCAGTCGGCCTCTCAGAGAAGCTATGCTAGCCTAGACTAGCATCTCAATGCTAACCATGTAGCAGCAGCGCTAACGTCAGCGTCCACAGTCCACGTTTCTAAAGAAGCTCCATGGATGATCAGGGGTTCCTGAAACTCTGGAGAGATGAGCTTTGCTCCAACCTGATGCTGGAAGAACCTGAAGAACAGATTAAATCTAGAAACATCTTTGCTGTTCAGCTCAGATGGATGTTTATTCAATAATTTAGTAGAAAAAGTGGGTTTTGAATTGGAAATGTTGCTGATTTTGTCGTCTATAGTTTTTGATTAAAATGTGATTAATTGTAACTAATTATGCAACCTGCAATTAAAAAAAATAAAATTTTGAGTTTCACCATTACTAATACAATATTTATACGAAACTGTTATCATTAAAACATTTATTTACTGATATTTTTGATATGTTGGTGTTCGCAAAAGTATTCCAACCACAAAAAGACCAAAAAACCAAACCATTTGATTATTTTAATGTCTTGCTGTCACTCGGTTTGAATGCACATGTAAACACCAAGCAGACCGGAGACCGCTCCAAAAACAGGAAGCAGACTACAGCGCAGGGCATTCTGGGTAAATGCGAGTCTAGCGTGAGAAATGGCTCGTGGTCTTTAGCCAAAGTCAAAGAGAAATCCTCCAACCGCTAAAATCTGACGCCGCTCCAGGTTTGTTTACGTTTCGTGAAGAAGGAAGTTGCGCTCAGCGTCTTCAGAGGTTTTCATGTTGTTTCCTTCAGTGGTTCTTGGAGCAGCGCCCCCACAGGCGAGGAGGGGAACAGGTTGCTGAAAGGGTTTGGTGGGTGTGCGAGCCGCAGCAGCTGGAGATGTAACAAATGCCACAGCTTTGGTCCCCAGTCGAACCGCGCCTACCAGACTGTCAGGTGGATGTTAAACTGGAGGTACAGAATCACACAGATCTTTTACTTTAAAAGGTGTCAGATGGTTTTTGCTGAATGAAATGCAAGAACAAGATTAAAACTGTCCAAATATAAAGAAATGATTCCTGTGGAATATTTTTGAGGAAGAGGTCTTTTTGTATTCAGTCCATTCAGAAGCTGGCTTTTAAACAGGAGCATTCACCAGCAGACAGGTTCTTCATCCTCGGTGTCTGGATTTCAAACACTGTGTTCTGACTCTGCTACTCAGCTTCAGTCTTTGTGTTCAGACTCACAGAGTTGAGCTCGAAGATGTGAGCTGAATGCTAAACGTCGTCCTAAACTCTGTGGAGGCTCTGCTCCACAGGAAGCACACAGCGACCAAAGTCTGAGTTGTTGAAGACGAAACGTTTGATCCATCAAGTCTACACTTATTGAACCTTCCGCTCTTGGTTTTTACTTCATCTCATCTGCAGTTTTTAAATACATTACAGCTCATAAATCCCCGCCACCCATTCATAGTCACACGCTGTTGCCAATAACCGGAGGGCATCGATTAAACTTATGGATTCATGTAAAAACTCTTCCTATGGGGCTGTAAATCGATGAAACACACACTTGGAGCTAAAACTGTGACAGGAGGGGTCATCAGATTACTGCTCATCATGTAGCAGAGGGGAGGATGTCAGGATGGACACACAGAGACTCCGTTACGTCAGCTGTGAAGCATCCTGAGAGGAAACGTGGCTTTGCTTGTGTGCGAGCCGAGGTGACGAGGACCAGAGGAGAGACGGCAGGCTGAGATGATGAAAGAAAGGCAGGAGGTGCAGCTGAGGAGGTTATTCTGCGTGCTCTGTCCCCGTCTGGGAGCTGTGTGCCGTCTGTAGTGTTTATCTGGATTCAATCGGGTCAAATTAAATGTCTGGTGCTTCCTTTAGACATCATGGATCTGCACTTCCTGTGATGGCATCTGGCCAAGAGAGAGAGAACACGGGATATCTAACCTGTTCTGGAGTTGAATCATCTGTTTCTGCTTCAGTTCAGCTTCAGTCCAGACAAGAAAACTAGTTAAGAGAATGAAACTGAGAACTTGGCCTTGTCCACGTGTAGCCGGGTCTTTTATAAGTCCAGTTTATTTGTGTCGCACATTTCAGGAGCAAGGCAGTTCAAAGTGCTTCACATCGTAAAACATCAAGCAAGTGTACAGCAAAATCATAAAGATCATCAACCAAATACAATATGAAAATATTGATCAGTGATTTAAAGGAACTCAGTGTTTCGGCTGTTTTGCAGTTTTCAGGAAATTTGTTCCAGATTAGAGGAGCATAAAAACTGAAAGCTGCTTCTCCATGTTTGGTTCTGGTTCTGGGGATGCAGAGCAGACCAGAACCAGCAGACCTGAGTGGTCTGGAAGGTTGATACAATGACAGCAGGTCTTTAAGCCGTTCAGTGGTTTATAAACTAGCAGAAGGATTTTAAAGTCTGTTCTCTGAGCTCCAGGGAGCCAGTGGGAGGACTGTAGAACTGGGCTGATGCGCTCTGTCTTCCTGGTCTTGGTGGGAACGCCAGCAGCAGCGTTCTGGACCAGCTGCAGCGTCTGGTTGACTCTTTAGGCAGGCAGACCTGTGAAGATGCTGTTGCAGTAATCAATGCGACTAAAGATAAACGCATGGATGAGTTTATCTTTAGTCAACTAAAGATAAACTAAAGATCAACTTTACAGCATTGATAGAAAAGATGAACAAGTTTCATTTCAAATGAATTGATCCTTCCTTCCTTCCTTCGATCCTTCCTTCCTTCCTTCCTTCCTTCCAGTAGATGAGCGACAGCAGCAGGAAACCACGCCAGGAGCCGCTCCTGTCAAGGTTCTCCAGTCACCAGATCTCCAGCAGAACCATGATGGATGTTCAGCAGCTGCCTGATGCTCTCACGTCCAAACGGACCCAAATCTCTGAGGAGCGGTTCTGAAGGACCAGGAGGTCCGGCCTGGTTCTGCCCGTCTGTGCTGGACTGCAGTTGGACTGAAGACTGAAGCAGCTGGCCATCAGCCCGTTTCCAACCCGCCATCACGCTCTCACTCCCTCCTGATGTCTCGGCTCCCTTCGCTCTCATCACCTTCTCGTTCTCTCTGCATTGCAGTATCTGTGTCAGCCATCCACAGGATAGCCTCTCGGGGGTGTGTGTGTGTGTGTGTGTGTGTGTGGACACTGCAGTCCCTCCTAAGCATCAGGAGGGAAACTCGGACTGGTGTTTCTGGTTTATCAGGTCTTTTCCCATCGTTTAGTCCCTTCAGCTGCTTTCTTAAATATCTTTTATGTCATTTTTATTCATGTTTTCTTTTTATTAGCCTGTTTTTTGTGTAATTTAACCTCAGGATTTTTTTATTTTTTAATATAAGAAGTTGAAATACAAACAAACTGAGCGTTTAATTGCCTGACAGTAACGAGAAATGGTTCTATAGATCAATCCTAAAACAAGGAACTTTCTTATTGAATTTACATTTATGAACAAAAAACTTAGCTAAAAATAGCATCTAATTAGTTAAAAAATAACATTTCTTATTTTTTGGAATAGCTGTGAAAACCAAGGACAATTTTTTTTTTTTTTTTTTTTTTTTTTTTTTTTTTTTTACCTAATGTAAAACAAAATCGTTATTATAAAACGCCAAAACTTTTGAGTGTGGGTTCAGAGCTGAAAGAGAAACCGTTTATGCTAACTTCCTTTTTGAATTTTGGCAGGTAGTGATTAGCAGGAGAGGATTTGTGTATAATTTTGTAAGATACCTCTCTAATTTTATTAGTTTTTAAAAATTTATAGGGAAGCATCCAGACTTTTTTCCCCAATTTATATTTTTACTATTAAGCGACCAAAATGCACGACAGCATATTAGCTCAATTGTAGATAAAAGAAAAAGAAATGGAGGAGGAAATTTCTGCCAAAAAACTTTTTTAGATTAATTTTACAAATTTTCAAGAAAAATCTGAGAAATTCTCTGATGTTGAAAAGTCGTAAATTTTGAGAGAAGAAAACTCAGAAATTAAGATTAATTTCACTTTTTTTTTTCCAGGAAAAAACAAAAATTCTCTATCAAAAGTTGATACACATCTCACAAATGTACAATTTCTCGCTAATTTACGACTTTTTATATCAGAGAATTTTCAAATGTTTTTGTTTTTGTTTTTTTGAAAACGTGAAATTAATCTAAAAATTTTTGAGTTTTTGGTGGAAAAATTACACCTCCTTTTTTTTCTTTTATCTACAGTGGAGCTAATACGCCGTCGTAAATATAAGATATTTCAGAGACCATGTGTTTTTGGGCACGAATTTCTCGATTGTCAGACTTTTGTTGATGTGATTAAAAACAAATTTGACCTTCAGGACTGTCAGTCATGGACGAGATGATAAAACTCCTGAAGGAATGTCCTTAATCACAATACTGAAGTCTTTACGAGTCACAATAACTTCATGTTTTGCTATGAACTCATTGGAAAATCACAAAGTACTTTATGTGAGTAAAAATGTTCGTTTTGGACTCGGCAACAGTTTTTGCTGCTGGAAAACCTTATAGTCTAAATCTAGACAAACTCTTTTTATTTAAACTTTTCAGATTTGAAAAAAAGATTAAAATATTTCAAAAATAAATGCTGGATTGTGGTGTTGGCAAGCTTTGCAGGCCTGTGGGCCCCAAGAGAAGTTAAAACCCTGTGTTGATAAATGCAGGAGTCCCATATGGCACAGGTGCAAAATAAAACTCATATGGATTTATTCCACAGAGTGATATCATTCAAATGTGTAATTCTGTTGATTTTAGTGATTCTGGCTTTTAGCTCATGAAAACTTGCAATTTTCATGGAAAAAATTAGAATATTACATCAGATCAATTAAAAAGTATGCAGCTTGCATTTACACAGTCTTCTTCCATACTTTTTCCTTTCACTCAACTTTATCGCTTTTTAAACAGCCAGCTTACACTCCTTGTAGGCCGTGCCAGCAGCTGTCAGGTCAGCCATCTTCTCTATAAATTTATGGCCATATATGTGTCCATAAAGCAACATTTCTTCATTTTTAGTCATTTTCTAGTTTGTCGTCTAATTATCTGAGAAACTGAGTTTCTTTCCAGGTCTTTCGTTTGAGCAGAGGGAAATAAACTAACTCAGCTCGTTTTTCTCAACAGCTCCTGAAATCTCCAGACTGGGATGAGGTGTGTATTCTGCCCCAGGCTGGCCACGCCCTTCAGCAGAGATCCTCTATTCAGGAAGAGCGCTCACTCTCACACACCAGGACGATGACACGATTTCAGGTTTTTATTGTCTGCAGGACGGAAATTGGAAGAAAAAAAAGCATTTGAAGTATCCGACTGTGTGAAGTTTGTGTTTAATTTCCTGAGCTGAAGGTTGACCACAGTGTGAAATTCTTCTGCAATCCTTCCGCTACAGAGATGCCTCAAAAGATCACAAAATGAGGTCAGAGGATCAGTTTTGAGAAAACATTTTTGTTTCTGTTTTCATTTAAATTTTTTTTTTTTTTTTTTTAAATCACAGGCCTAAGTTGAAAACTATTTGTACCCTTCTCCATAATCAACAAACAAATCTTTATTAATGTCAGCGCAACAAAACCCTGCATCTAGAAGCTGCTGTGGTGATGAGCTCCAGGTCTTTGAGGCTGGAAGGCCTCCGTGCCATCACCCTAATCTTGATCACATTCATTCCAGGTCTCTAGCCGCTCCAGAAGAAACGTATCGGTCCAGCTAAATCACTTTAAACCAGGGGTGTCTAAACTTTTTGTCATGTGAGCCAAAATCATCAGCTTAAAAGGTCTTGTGGGCCAAAAAAATCTTTTCTTTTAAACTAAATTAACCGAATATGGTTATTTTTTTTATTACCTACTCAATAAGCTGAGCATGAACTACTTGAACTGAACAAAGTAATCAGATTTTTTCATTTTCCTTGTTAAATGAAAGTTTTCTTCTTATTTTGGGCTGAATGGAAGAAAACTGGAAAACATATTTTGTTTATTCTCAGCAATAAAAACGGGACCTGGGTCAGTCTTCCTGTGTTCATCCAGCAGTTAAAAGCAGACCTGGCCGCACCAAGGTGGACTTTAGAGTACAGGTCAATGAGCAGATCGGGTACTGGTTACCATGACAGCAGAAGGAAAGCAGATGTTGCATCTGATGTTTTTGTTTTAAAAGTCGTAGATTTATCCTAATTTATTTTGTTTATTCTTGAATCGTGGTTGGGGGTTAATAAAGGCATAATAATGATGATCGAGTTGAACAAGGACCTGAAATGATGCAAATCGAACCTCAAGTGTTCGGTTGTCCCTTTCCAACCTGACCTGGGCTGATGCACGAGATGAAGCCCTGCATCATCCTGTCACGTGCTCCTGTGAGGAAGAGGAGGCTGCAACCCGGAGCTGAAATGCTTTCTGTCTGCTGAAGGAAGGTGTGAGCAGCGACTGCTGGCTGTGAGACAGCAGAGTCTGCTGGCTTCTGGGCGTTCGAAGCTCCTGCTGAAACTCCTGGACTGGAAACACATCATGATCTGCAGTCCTCATTACCAGTTTTAGGGCTGGTTCTGCTTCACATCACCTCCTGTGTCTCCAGGAAACTTGTTCCACCTCGAAGGACCGATAGCAGGTCCCATTAAAGCTGGGTAGCAACTTTATGAGAGGAGAACGCCGAAGTTTGGTCCCTTTAGGACGAGACGACACAATAATGACCAAAACAAATCTTTACTTAGTGATACTGAACTCTTTTTAATACCTGAACTCTGGAAACAACCTCTGCTTGGGAGCATTTCAGTATCTTAAAGTATATTTCAACAATAAATTAGTGTTTCTGAAAGAAGAGCCTCTCAGAACTTTGATTTATGATCATTGAAATGATATACAGTCAGAGCTAATAATCCCTGCGTTATTATGATGCATCATTTACATTAAAGCTGAAACAAATGTTGTGTTTTGGAGTTTGTTGCTGGACGTGGCTCAGTGGAATAAAGAGGAATGATTTGTTGTTAATCGTAAGGTCCAACGACTTTCATTAGATAATATTTCAAACAACATCTGGAACGGAGCTGTGATTGTCCCTGACGTGCTGGACAAGCCTCCGATGGTGGCTCACTCCCGTCTTCTCAGCTTGAGCACAATCTGTTGACCGTTTCTTACGGAAGCGTTCGGCTGCCAGACGCTGGACATAACTTCAGAAGAAGTATGTCGATTAAACAAGAAAACTTTGTTGTTTTAATGATCTTTATCTCTTTAAAGCGTGAAGCGTTCTTGTTTTAACGAGATAAAGTTATCTCATTAAAACGAGAAAGTTTCTTGTTGAAATGAAGATAAAATCATAACGAGAAACTTTGGCCTTTTAAAGTTTTATATCTTGTTAAAACATAAGTTCTCGTTCCGAGATTAAAACTCACCTCAGTAAAACGAAGAGTTGAAATGAAATGGATATAAAAGTCGTTTCATAACAAGAAACTCTCGTTTTAGCGAGTTTTATATCTCCCTGAAATGTTAACGTTTCCTCGTCTTATAAAACGAAACAAAATAAACTTCTCATTACGAAAAACATTCCTGTTTTAATAAGTTTTATATCTGGTAAATATGTGAGTTTTTCTTGTTACGAGATTTAAACTCATCTTGTTAAAACAAGAGATATAAAACTTGTCCTATTATAGCAAGAAACGAGATGTAAATCTTCATTTTAACAAGTTTTAAATCTTTAAAATGTGAAACTTTCTCGTTAAAACAAGACTCTGTTCTTGAATTTATTCCCAAGCTCTGACACTTTCATATTTTCATGCTTTTTCTGCTTAAATATTTAGCTTGCTAATGAAATATTTAGTTTGTAAATAAATATTTAAATTGAGGCTAAATATTTAGTTGGTAAATCTAATATGTAGTATGCTAATGAAATATTTAGTTTGAAACTGCGACATTTATAAATAAACAAATTACAGGGTGATAGTATAACTTTGAAAACTGAACCCCCATTTATTTTTCCTATGACAGGCTAAATAACTGGAACTTTCCAAATGGCACTCCGTAAGCGCTTAGAATAAAGACATAACATCAGATCAGTATAGTCAAAATGTGTTACCTTATAATAACATTTCCCACCACAGATTCTACAACCCAGCAATGTTGTCAACACCATTTGGACCAGACTGAAGACAAACTGGGTTGTTTTTTTTTCCCCGTTGGACATCAAAAGGTCTCAGAATCATTAAATTAAATGATATGAACAACAGTCAGTGTCGGATAACGAAACCAAGAGAGACTGAAAAGCAGGAAGTAAGATGACAGTTTAAGATAAAGTCAACGATACACAGGAATCAACTTCAGCATCTCAATCCTGAGACATTCATCTGGCTTAGCGCCACCGGTGACTGGCAGTTCCTCGAATCCAGCGGGGAAGGCGTCGGCCGTCGGGTTGGTGGAACCGGATCAGTGGCGTGTCGGTCCACAGCTCGAGTCGTTTACCTTTAAATCCACCTGTGACTTCTTGTAGTGTTGAGTGGACACCTGCCTGAGCACGGCTGTCCGAGTGGCTACTGGGATGAAAGCGTGAACGGGCCTGGTGGGTGTTTACTGGAGCTGGGACTGGTGGGTGTTTCTGTGGCGAAGCGTGTGGGTGATGATGCGTTAAAGCATCAGAGCTGGTGTTTGTGCGTCGGCTGGGAAACGGGCGACTTGCTGCACAACACCGGAGAATTTGTCCCGGTCCCTCCAAAGAAATGAAGATCCGAGAAGAAGGTCTTTAAGGGCCCTCTGGTCTGCTGGGCACCAGCAGCTGATTCAGCGTTCGGCTGGTCCGGGCTGAAACCGTCGGTTTAAAATGACCTGACCGGCTTCTTCTGCTTTACGCTCTTGTTCTCTTCGCTCACGTTTTCTCTGCTGTTTTGACCAAATTACCGACATAAACTCACTGAAAATCCTTTAAGTCTGTTTTCATGACGGACTCGGTTCGACAGGAAATTTCTCAGCTTCATTTGATTGGATCCTTTCCACTGGAGTTTATAAAGCTGGACCACGTCATGCAATTACAACAGCTGCTCATTTGGGGGCGCTGTCACAAGTAGATCCTGGTATGATTGGCAGTTGAGGCAGTGCGTTTTCAGTATTTTGCCCTGTGAGGCAAATGGACAGAAAAACAGTGAGGAGGAAGAAAGTACGTGTTGCTATGGTAACACAGACACCATAAATCCTACGCCACTTCTTCCCTTTGCTTCTGGCCCTCCTCGTTAGTCCGTTTGCTTCCCCACCGTAAGCTAATCGGTTCATCAAATTTTTTGTTTTTGAAGATTACATTTTTGGAAAATCTGGGGGGTTTCCTCCAATGGACTGCTTGGGTTTCCGTAGTTCAGAGTGATGTCAGCACGTGCAGGGCGGCCATCTTGTTTCACAAGCGTGTTTCACAGCTTCTGTTTGTTTGGACTTTGAATTCAAGTCAGCTCTGCAGTAGAATATTTGGGCCAAGCTATGATTTTTGTTTTAAATGCCAGAATAACGTCATAATTCTCAGCCTTAATACTCTGTAATACAACTCACAGAAGGGATGATTGAAATAAAAAACATTTTTTGAAAACATTTTCTGTTTCTTTTTAGAAAAGAAAGCAAGAAAAAAAATCGATTAAAATTGGAAATCGAATCCGGTATGAAAAAAATTGGAGATTTTATTTCTAAGGTATATTGGCCGGCCCTAACGCGCACCAGAGTGTTGAATGTTACATGCAGCAGGGAGTCAGAGGTCAACATGCCCCACAAACAACATGGCCTTCGTATCATTTTTCAAACTTTACCAAGAGTTGAGGCTTCAAGCAGATGTGAGCTGATGAGCGTAGCTTTTAATTAGCTGGATCCTCCAACACAGCTTGACTCATCCCTCCCATCTCATTCATATTCAATTCATTATTAATAAACAATGTGTCAAGATTTATTTATAGCTTAGTGGGAGCAAGCAGAGGAAGGAAATGGAGAGAGGAGGAAAATATGTCCAAGTGGAAATTTTGGACTCAAGGAGAGAAAGACAAGATGGGGACATATTGATGTGGTCACAAACCTAATAAAAGCGGCGGCGTTTTGGTCTGGGCCCAAACAGGATTAGACTTCAGCCGCTCGCAGTCTGCGCCCGGCGAAGGGAAATTAACAATCTGTCTGTTCGTTTAGTGACTCTCCATTCCCCGACACCTTCCAGACGCATGATCGGAATCTCAACAAGGAGCAGACATGGCAGCGAGCCTCCGAGATGGAAAGTGACGAAGCAAAACTGAAACCCACACATAAAGATGTCCAACGCCATTCTGAAAACTCTTGTTCAGTCTGTGAAAAGAACAATCAGGAGAGAAGAAATGATTCATTTCATAAAGGACATGTGCCTAAAAGGCTGAGAGGATCGGGTTGCTTCTCTTCGTCTTTGAAGATAAACCTTCCAGAGGAAATCCGGTCGCATCCCTTGACGGAAGCTCCTCTCATTTCCAGCCGCCTGCGTCTACGCAGCTGAGAGCAATGTGACATTCTTCTCCTCTTCTGATGCAACACTTTTGACTGAAGTGACACGATATATTATTCAGCCTCTATGTGTGAAAAAGCTTATTTGAAGAAGCTGAGAGCTTAAGAAAACCTCACCCTCAGTGTCTTGAGAGCCTCAAATGAGCTCCAATGAATAAATTGTTCTGAGCTGCGGCTTTTAACCATCAAATCAGTCCCACAGATGCTCGATGTGATGTGAATACTGGGGGAGAACGCAGCGGGGGAGTGACAGCATCACAGCTGGGTTTAATGTTTTTTATGTATTTTAGAAAGAATTGAGATTTACTAAATCTGACAGTTGGCTCTGAAATGTGTATTTGGATTATATAGACTTGTAACGTGGATGTGAGCAGCTGCTTGCATGAAGTTTATGTCAAAAAATTAACAGGAGGACAGCAATTCATTCAGGCAACAATAAATAAAGTCCTAACAGGAAAACACAGAAAACAGAGAGAATAATTCCACGTTAAACACTCAAAAAGTTGTATTAATCGTCGAGGACGAGGTCCTGCCCCTAGTGGAGGAGTTTAAAAAACGGAGCTCGCCAAGCGGATAAACGGTCGGTCTGCAGTCCCACCCTCACCTACGGTCAGGTGACCGACAGAAGGAGATCACGGCTGAAATGCGTTTCCTCTGCAGGGCGTCTGGGCCCCCCCTGTGCTGCGTTCAGACCAAATGACTAAATATGTCGTCACGTTCATTGACTGTATTAGACACACTGTGCAACGTCAGCATATGTAGAACACGTATAGAGCAACGTGTAAGTATATTGACGATAAAAAGACAGCACTGGGCATGCTCCAACTGCTTGCTTCATTCACTGTGTGAGACGCAGCGCCCCCAGAGGCGAGGCACAGCACTGCGCTGCCTCAGCCTGGACTCCTTCCATGTGTTTAAACAGGCAGTGCATAAAGTCAGCGATTTTGACCATAAAAATGTTATTAGCAATAAAAAATCTGACTTATAGAAAATTTAGGTGGAAATTTTTCTCATCACTGTTAGCGTCTGTTACTTCTCACACACCTATTACCAGTCTAGCACCACTGATTAGGTGGAACTGGCCTCTGTGTCGTCACACCGATCTTCTGCTTCTCACAGGTATCGATCTTTGATGACTTAAGAACGTCATACAGATGTGAACACAGCTGTTTTTGCGCACTACTGCTCAGCAACATGACTGCTGTGTGCTCATTTTCCAGAGGAAGCGTCATGCATGGACGCCACTTCAACATTTGACCACAAGGGGTGCTAGGGGAGCAGAAGTTGTGAAATTCTGTAATGTCTGTCAAGATTCTTGGATTTACTAACTACATCTTAAACCACAGGTTACACATGTGTAATCTGGAGTACCAACAGACTCCCCACAGTGATTCGTTATGAACTACAATAATCCTCTCATCAAAGAACCACGGATCAGGTGACCAGTTTTGACTGTCAAAAACAGAGAATGCTCTTTTTATCAATTACAGGAAAACGAAGCTTAGTGTGAGGATTTAAACATCTAATTTCAACATGGAATTCATATATCAAGAGACCTCCAAACCAAACACTGAACTGATGTATATGTGGTTGGAGGACATGCAAATATAAATCAAATATTATGTTCCAGGTCCTGCAATGGCAGATGAAGGCCTCTGGATATCCAAGCTGGAGTTAGTTATATTTCAGCAGCACAATTTTACCGTTTTTCCCAGCTCTTCATTGCAAATTGACTCAGCTAAATGAGACATGCATTCCTTCTAAGGTGTTATAAATCTGCCTTGAAGTGCTGCAGATTGGAATGCCCAGAGCACTTAGCTCCTGCTAAGGGCTGTCCTTAGGCCGCGCACCTCTGAGACGAAGGTATAATTTCAAGATCAGCTCATGCACACCATTACCATGCTGTGTTACCACCCTGTCCTCATGTTAGGGTCAGCATTTAATGACAGCCAGGTGAGATTTCCTGATTCTGATGACATTTTTAGGACATTTTCTGATACTCCGATTAGAGGTGGTATGTTGGCTGCGTAAATCAGGGTTTATTTGGTACCAATCCATTTGATCCAGCTCCCGTCGGCAGCGTGACGTCAACGCTCAGCCCTCGATTCAGTTAGATAGCTTATTGATGAGGTTTCAAGTAAACAGGAAAATTAAGAGTTCTGCTTTAGAGCATCTTGAGATTTAAGACCGCATGAATATTAAAACGAGGTAGAACTATTCTCATTGCAGGAGCCGTTTCTCCTGTGCACTCCAAAGGTTTGAGTGCACTTCAGAGGTCTGATGGTGTCAAAAGGAGCACTTCAATGGTTGGGTTGCTGCACTTTCATGTCTTTTGCTTTCTACTGACAGAAAGTAAATAGGAGTTAGATGCAGATTTGTTATAATCTAATTTGCTGCATGAATAATTTAGGATGAATAACAGCTTCCTGGAGTTCCCCTTACGATGGTGTCAGTCCACTGGTCGGACTGTGGTAGAAATCTGAGCATCACAGAACCCCAGACTTGACATTTAGCTCATAAAAACATTTGTTTGGCAAGAACTCATCCTAAAACTATTGTTTACTGTCTGCACTCATCCGCATATTAATATTTCAGTCAGGTTAAGGGCCATGTTGTCAATTCATCCCAAAAACTCTTGTCAGATCCCAGGAGTGTTGTCATGACAACCATACTAATCAGGCCTCTGCAGCCTGATTACCATCGCAGAATTAATTGAAGTGTGGAGACACACACACACACATGATGAGATATCTTGGAAGAGGTTGTGATCTGTTTTATTTGTAATATTCTGCAGAGGAAACTCTACCTTTTCGTGAAGTTTAATTTTGCCCTGCAGCATCGTGTTGTAAAGCTGTGGATGAGGCGCAGCCTGGTTTTCTAATCCTCAGGAGACCTGGATGTGCATCACCTTGGTAGAAGGCCAGCAGATACCAGAGATGGGTTTACATTTGTCTGGGATAACACATCACTATCCATGCATGCTCCATAACAGGTTTAGATGATGGCAGTGCATATGTGTCCAGAGAGGGAAAATATCGTTCAACTTGTCATATAATGAGTACTGCACCTCTGAATCACCTTGGTTTCCATGCATGTAACTCCTGTGAGGATTAAATAACCTCTATTGATGTTGCAAAGTACAGACGGATTTCCATTTCCAGCTTTCGACAGTAGAAACTGACTGGTTCAGTCGGTCTGTTCACCCTTCACTCCAAGCTCCCAGCCTTTTCAGACAACTTTATAAATGTCTTTTTTTTGGCACATCTGACCTTAGATCACTTAGTTTCTCCACCTGGAAGAAGTGGAGGAATCTCAGAATTAAAATGAACAAAAAGTTCTTTTCCCTGTGTGCAGTTTGTACTGTATAAGGTCCCAAAATGTTTATTTATTAACAACCAGATCTTTTAATTATAATATATGCTGGTATTCAGCGGCAAACTGTCCTGCAGGATATCAAGAGGAATACTTGACTGAGAAATGTTAAAATGAAAGAATTCTGAGTATATTTTAATGCATTCAAGATTTTTAACAGAACTGGATTTTTTTTTTTTTTTTTTTTACATCACACATTTCTGGTACGCCCGTAAATCTGACGCACAAGCGCCAGCCATAAACAGCAATGGATGATAAAGCAGCTCCTCTGGGTCCACTGGGGGTTAATTTCTGCTTCCAGAGCCGATCTGATGCTGGAAAAGACTCCAGTTGTGTTCAAGTTGAGCTAAAAGCAGTCGGCCTATCAGAGAAGCTATGCTAGCCTAGAATAGCATCTCAATGCTAACCATGTAGCAGCAGCGCTAACGTCAGCGTCCACAGTCCACGTTTCTAAAGAAGCTCCATGAATGATCAGGGGTTCCTGAAACTCTGGAGAGATGAGCTTTGCTCCAATCTGATGCTGGAAGAACAGATTAAAAACTAGAAATATATTTGCTGTTGAGCTCAGTTGTCTATTTATTTAATAATTTAGCAACAAAAAGGTTTTTTTGAATTAAGTGTTGCTGATTTTGTCAATTTATTGGCATATTAAAACACGTTTTACCAAATCCTGCCACATCTGTGTATTCCTGTGTCACTATGCACTTCTGTTGAATACTGCATATGTATTCAAATAAAGGGTCTAAAACTGAGTGTTACGTCAAACATTTGGCTCCCTGGGACGACTTAATCTTCATCAGGGCTGACCGAGCGTCTGCATATTATAGCATGAGATTAAGAAATGGTGCGGTCACGTCATTCTTTTAAATTTCTAATGACAACCTGGTTACAATTCAGGAGTTTTAAATGTGAATATTAATAACTTTTTTCTGGGTTTTAAGGTTTTGATCAGGAGTGTTTGTACGTTGCAAAAGGAAACGTTTGCACATACTTTGTTTTCATCCACTCTGACTTGGAGACCTGAACAGAACAAACCTACTTTTCCCATCTTTGCAGTCATTAAATGCTCTGTTAATATAGCAACCTGAGTGTAATTATGATTGAGTAACAACATGTAATAAGTGTGAAATGGTAGATTATTCAGTCTACCATTGTTATTAATCTATACCACTGAAACAAGACATGTCTGTCATCAAGGACTTTCAGTGTGCAACAAATCACAAATATGTATAACTCAACACTTACAGCTGTTTTAAGCTAAATAAATGAGAACATTAACATTTGTAACAGCATATAAGGAATGGCAGTGAAAAACAAGTGATAACAGTTTCCTCGTCAATCACCTGGGATTAAGCTGTACACGGTGGATGTAAACACACACTTGCACAGCCAACACTTGATTCAGCGAGCTGAAAACATTTCCCTGCATAATGAGGCCTGGTCACATCTGAATAATTGATGGGAGAAAATAGTTTGGGGAATCTATCGTAATTTCTCCTCTGAGCAAAATAACCACCTCCCCAAAACAAGGCCCCGCTGAAAAATTTATGACAGTGAGAGGGCGTGAGGCGGATCGAGAGAGAGAGAGCGGGTGTGTGAGCAAGAGTCAACATAGTTTAGAAATTAATTAAATCAATCTTCACGTTTACCTGAAGCTGTCCGATGTTGCCCTTCACGCTTCCTAGCCAGTGTTTCCGTCTTTTGCTAATCCTCACCTCTTCCTCTCTGTTCTCCTCTTTCTACTTCCCTTATCTTCATCATCCCAGTTTCTCATGCGTGCTCTTTAGGGAAGCAGCAATACAACTAATGAATACTGCAGTCATGGAGCCGCAGAGCTCATCCAGAGACGTACAGGGGGCATCTGGCATTGTTGCAGGGGCTATCCTGCTGGGGGTATTAGTATTTTATAGACTGACATTCAAGTTTTAATGTTATCATTCCCATTCCAGTATTCAAAAGCCAACTCATACATACACAAACTGACACGGGTACCTCAGAGGAGAGATGATTTTAGCTCCAAATAAAAGCCATCGTGAACAGTTAAGCAGTGCTGAAACAATGGTGAGTCTCAAGGTGAATCCCACTGACTCACTGATGAAAAACGTTTAAACATTCGTCTTGGTAATTCAGTTTGTTTATACAACACCAAAAGCAGGAAGCAAACTACAGTTCAGGGCATTCTGGGTAAATACAACCAAAATAAACACGCTAGTCAAGCGCTAACAGGAGAAATGACTTGTGATCAAAAAAGAGAAATCCTCCAACTGCTAGAATCTGACACCACAGCATTTTTGTTTCCATTTTGTTAAGAAGGAAGTTGTACTCAGTGTCTTCTTTAGAGGTTTTTGTGTCGTTTCCTTCAGTGGTTCAGTGCCTCCACAGGCGAGAGGGTGAATAGGTTTTGGTTCATTTGACTCAGTGCAGTTTGAAAGAGAACCAATTGAACCGTATCGAAGCAGATTACAGTGCAGGGCATTCTGGGTAAATACAACCAAAACAAACGCACAAGTCTAGTGCGAGCAGGAGAAATGACTCGTTGCTAAAGACAAGAGAGACCGCAAGCCTTTTCTGGTTGCATTTACCCAGAATCCCCTGCACAGTAGTCCGCTTCCTACTTTTGGAGCATTTTCCGGTTCACTTGGTGTTCATGTATACATCCGAACGGCACCAGAGTTCACTTCAACTGAATCCAGAGCTAGGTTTGTAGGCGGCCCAGAGTTCGCATCAGAGTTCGATTATGTGTTCACACCTCCCCAAACAAACCGGACTTTCTAGGCAGACGGGCTGGAGTTGGATTAAAGCGGACTGAACAGGGCTGGTGGGAACTATGCAGCCTAAGACACTGGAAGAAATGTCCCTCTTGTGGTGATATAGCAGCAGTCTGTAATACTTGTCAAACAAAATTGGAATCTTCTAATGATGTTATCTGTCTTAGATGACCAAAACATCCCCAACGACTTAAAGAGATCATAACCAATCGTAATGCGTATACCACCCATGTTTGGTATGGCATGACCACCCGGCTTCATGCAAACCCAAAATGTGACCCCAATCCAGCATTGAAAATAGGTTCTTGGACAATAGAGCATCAACAAGACTTTCTATGTATCTCGGTGATGAAACATTCATTCATCCTCTGCTGCGTTTTCCTGGATCCGTCTTGAAAGCGAATCCTGGACGGTTTGGACGGCATCAAATTGGTGTTCCTCCATCGTCTCTGGTAACGTACAAGATGAGAAAAAAATATCTTTCCACAAGAATGCTTTTGAAGCCTTCACATGGGAAAACAGATTTCTGTTTGTGTAGTGAGAACAACCTTTTCAATCACACCCTCTCATTTAAGCTGTTGAAGTGCTCAGAAAGTGAAGACAACTGAGGGCAGCTGATGCTTCAGACCTCCTGAGATTCAGCAGCAGGTTTGAAGAAGCATCTGGCAAAAAGTAAAAGATGCAAGCAGAGATAGGTTGTTCGGAATATTCTGTTGATGTGAATGACATTTTCACTCTTGAATCACAATTTTGTCACAATAGCTGTCCATTTTCAGTATTAGTGTCAGATGCAAGTCAAAGTCATGTACAAAGCATGTACTGGGTGCAGAAGCTGAATCCAACTGCATGAGATCCAGATCCAGTCTGATGATTATTTCCATACTAAGCACTAAACTTGTCTAAACACAGCTGCATGAGGTCTGCAACCTAAAGAGAAAGGAAGGCTGATCGTTAAAAAGGAACAATTCAGCTTTTTTCTTTCCTGTCCTTCTCGTTTTTGTTCCCGATTGATTTAATTAACCTGTATTGTGCTGACTGTCACATCACAGCTAGAACGCTCTCGCTCTCAGCTGAGCAGGCCTCTATGTAATGTTTGCATGTTCTCTCCAAGCCTCCATAGGATTTCTCCAGGTATTATTTTCCTGCCACAGCTCAAAAATATGAATGTGGGGATAATTGCTCATTTTAAGCTGACTTTTGGAGTGAATGCATGTATACATGGTGGTTTGCTTTGACTGTTCCTTTGTCAGCCCTGTGAGGAGCTGCTTGTGGCTGGAGAGTGCAGTCTTTTGAAGTTTCCATCCATCCATCCATTGTCTATACCTCCATGTCCTTGCATGCTTGCGGGGGGCTATGTTAGGTAGCGGTAGGGCTGGGCGATAAAACGATAACGATATCTATTGCGATAGACACGTGATCAATATCAATAGAAAGTACGTCAGATAGAATGTTCAATAATTTCACTGAACGCCAATCCGCACAGCATTCTGGGGGATGTAGGCAGAGGAAAGACTTTAGTCACTCAATCTCTCAGGGTCCAGAAAGGTTAGTGGCATCAACTGACTTGCTCTATGGTTACCTAGCAACAACGTGTTGTGTAACATGGGCAACAGCAGTTTCTTGTTGCCCCCGAAAAACTCGTACTCAAGGCAGAACAATGCGGAGTCAACGTAGACGTCCACTGGACACGTCTGTACAAAGGTACATTGTCACGACCGCGGCACGGAACAGTGTTCACATTGGACTGTTTTGTTTGCGACACCGAGATGATGTTGAGAGTCAGCGCAGCCTGCCGCAATAAGGATGTGCAGCGTGACTGCCGCTCTCTGTGCAGTACTGACAGGTGGCTGCCCTGGTGGGGAAGATTTGTGGGAAATGAAGGGATTTGTTACAAGAAATGTTGGCAAATGGTGTGCTTCAGTATGAAATATCAACCGCCCACTGACAGTGTGCGCAAAATCTGCGCAGTTCACAGAATACATACAGCAGGGGTTGCGCCGAAAAAATCTGAAGGCCATCCGTGACGGATTACAATTCACATAGGACCACTTGATGCAGACGTAACTTTATGCACAGACAACATCACGGAGGTAAATAAATCAGACAATAGTTAAAGAAGAAATGCCATCCGGTTATTGTCTCTGATCTGGACATTGAACTAAGTGCATCTACCGCACATAATGCACTCAATACAGCTTCTTCTCACTTTTTAAACTTTATTCATTTATATATTTATTTATTTATTAGGCTTCTTGAACTGGGAGCCGAGTCCAAAATTTTGTATCATAAACATGCAAATGTGAATTGGAAGGTCAATAAAAATCCTTGAATCTCTCAATCCGGGAGCTGACAGTGCATTGAAGAGTTATGGACAGGAGACTTTGGAGCGCATTCTGGGGGATTTACTCCTGCTGCCCCTCGTTTTGAAAGTTATGCCGACTTCTGGTTGCTTCAAGTGGAGAAACAAATTCCCTGATTTCAAAACTTTGGCTGAAGTGGCAGCTGTAATTCCAGTTTATAGTGCGGCAGCAGAGCTCGTATTCAGCCTGCAGATCAACATCAGAACCCTGAGACATCATGTTACGCACAATCCGGTGCACAGTTCATCTACAAGTTCATTAATAAGTGTGACAGTTTCATTTCATTCTTTATATGTAGTTACTGGTTGCACATTCACTGGGTTTTGCTTCATTCACTTTCATGTTTGCCACCGTGCCCCATAACTGCTTAAAAATAAAAAAGGGTAGGGTGGAGAGAAAGGAGGAAATGAGAGCAACAGCTCAAGAAGACTTTGTGAATAAAAGAGGAAAGGTCATGTCACCAGTTTGACAGTATTGTGGATATTTAAAAAAAACTAACCAAAAATTATCACTATTGACTGATATGAAATGCTTATAGCGTGATATGGTTATTAGCCATATCACCCAGTCATAGGTAGCAGTCAGATGACTTGGCTTTAAATGCAGGGTGTCCATGCATCCTTAAAAAGTCTTAAATTCTCGCATCTAAAATTAAGTCCTTAAAATATCTTAAATTCATTGTAAAAAATGTAAGTTGACCTCAATTTAATCACAGGTCTTAAATTTTGTCTTGACAGAGCTATTTAATCTTGTATATTCTTTGGGTTTTTTGTTTTTTTTTGTTTTTGTTTTTTTTTTTTTTTGTTTGTTTTTTTTTTCTGGTGAGACTTTTCTGTCAGATAAAAGTTTGAGTCGCACTCAGACATCCTCATTCCATTCTGTGACTCAAGACAGTTGAGGCCATAGATGTTATATACTTATATAATGTCTATGGTTTAGGCTACAGTAATTTACTGCTAGCTTTTTGTGTCTATTATGGGTAAGTGAAAATTTATTGCCAGTTGGCTGGACAAAGTTTATACATTTCTGTGGAGATATAGATTTTAAATTCCATTCATAAAGATCTTTAAAAGGTCTTTAAGAGTCCTAAATTTGAGTTGGTAAAATCTGCATAAACCCTGAAATGGAAGATCCACCTGCCTGTTCTCCACTCAAACATTGTTCTATTCTGTTCATGTCTCAAGTGCTGATCATCTCTTTGCCTTCTCCGGTTCCTCTCTAACACCAATTCCTTCCTGAATCTTCTTTTAGTTCTTCTTCCCACCCACTGCTAGCTTGCTACCGTGTTTGGGTCTTGCTAGCCGCAACGCAGACGTATTTGTCCTGGTAATCGTGCGTCTCTCCAGCGGTCACTGTTTTTTTTGAAGATTATAATACAAATTTTAGGTATTCAGGGTGTGTGTGTGCAAGAGAGTGGGTGTACTTTTGGTGTTTTGGTTCCTGTGGATCCTCGTTGCTGGTTTCCATACCACCTTTCTTGCCTCAATCACCGTTCATGCCAGTCCTCTGCCACATCTCTGCGCCGCGCCTCCCACTTCAAGTAAGAATCACCTTATCCACCTGGCTGTTCCCCCTCCGATGCTCCTCCAACAATCACTTCATCTGCAACACTCACCTGCTCCCAGCTAACCAAACCCCCCAGTGGCCCAACTTACCTCTCCCTGGACCATCACCTTCCTCTCGGAACTGTAAAACCTCCACCACTTCCTCAGTCTCGAACTTTGAGTCACTTTTCTGCCAATGACCACTTGCCTCATTCCCCAGTGTGGACCTGGACCCTGCTTCCCTCAAGAAACCTTTTCTGTAAACATTTCTCTGGTGTCTGTAATTGCTGCTTGCATAAGAGTCCTGGTTAGCGTTATGGCAAAAAATTATTTGTGCATAAAAGTTTGTAAGATTTTCACAAATTTTTTATATTAGCTCACAAAAATTCTGAAAAAAAATGCTTTCGATAAAGAGAAACGACTTCCTAGAGCGGTTGGGTTTGGTGGTTGAAGGTGGCATTTCTAAACTCATTCATGTTTTCAGTAGTAAGAACTTTATGATAAATTGATAGAAATTTTTTTTTTGTTATGCCTATTTGTTCAGAAAAATTGTAATCATGTAATACAGAGATATTGATAGCAGACGAACAGCCTCTCCACGGTTTACCTTGGCTTTAACCCACAGACCTCTGCAACCCTGATCAGAATTAAGCAGGTATACAAGAAAAGTGGATGGAAAATGTTGGTTTTTATCTGGACATGATGAGGTAAAAAAAACCTCTTAGGACTAAAAGACTGTAGCTATTTTCACGAGTTAATCTGTCACTGACATAATTGAGTTTTGAATCCACAATGTGCTCAAATTGCCACAGTATTTTTTCCATTAAGAAAAATAACAATATAGACAGAAGACCTGATTGTGCAAAAAAAAATGTGGCTTAAGGGAAATTAATTTATTGCTGAATTTAAAGGAATGAAAGTTGAGCCAGTCGTCTAAGTAAACTGTTCTAATGACTTTATGCTTAGAAATGTAAAGGCTTAAACTTTCCAGAGGTTTATTTGTAAAGTTACACAGTAAAAAAATAACAGCAGTAATTTGGGTTATTTAGCCTGTCATAAGAGAAAAAAGATGACGGTTCATTTTTCAGTCATATTTTCACCATGTTATTCATTAAATAATAAATGTTGGTTTTAAACTTAACATTTAGCAAGCAAGCTAAATGTTTAGCTCGCAGGGTAAATGTTTAGCTTCAAACTAAATAATTAGCTGGCAAGCTAAATAATTAGCTTAAAACTAGTAATTTACTTACCAAGCTAAATATTCAGTTAACCAACTAAATATTTAGCTCCAAACTAAACACTTAGTTACCAAGCCAAATATTTAGTTTGAAACTGACTGTTTAAGTAATATGCAAATTCACTTGCCAATAACTGGAAGTGGACTCAGTTTACCTTACCTTAGTTTAAAAAAGGTATGACATGAAAATATATTGGTTATGATATTAAAGAACAATCCAGGAAACCGCCAAGTCTAAAACCTGCAATGAACTGGTTTCACTGGTGTCACCATCGTACATATAGTGAAACCAGATTAAGCTCAATATGGCTGTTGACCAAAAGAGATGCTCCTGCATCAAAATCAAATCAAAATTTGACAAATATTCATCCAACCTATCATGGGAGGTCTAGTACCTCTCAATGATTAGGTGTGGAATAAGGTGGAAAATTGCATAAATTGGAGGAGTTGAAACACAAGTTGCCATCTTCTAACATCTTTCCGTACCGATTGGTGTGACATGGCCTTGTCAGATATTTCCCAGATACATTCTTGTCTTCTATGAAGGAGCTCCTGAAAACCTTCAAGAACATCAAACTGTGGCAGCTGACTGGAAATGTTTTAGGAGAAATAAATAGTCATGTGAAAGTATCAAGAAAAAGTTAGAGATGACATTAAATAGTGTCAAAACTGGAACCCATATTCTCCATTTCTATTCTGTCCTCATAAAAAACAAAAAACAGTTCAATTAATGAACAACTTCATGATGGTTTGATTGATGCTCTGATATTTTGGACGCCAGAGTGCTTGGTCGCCAAAACCTCCATGCTTTTGGAGAGCTAAGTCTGAGCCTGAGGAAATGGACATTGATTGACACATGAATGGCTCCTTGCTTCTGTCTTGCTGCTTTTCTGGTCCTCCTAAATGCACTGACTGACATGAAAAGCTACAGCTGATGGATTCTGATAAAAATAGATTTTTCAGTGATTGATGAATAAAAGCAGAGGTCGCCGACGTAGTTTGGAGAGAATGAAGGATGAATTGATGGAGATTGATGATAGATGGAAGCTGTTTTAGGTCACCTGACTGCTCACAAATGTTCACACATGTTTTGGTCGGTTCATTAAAATAGTCCCAGTTCACAACACATGTGATCTCAAGGCACTTTATAAGACCAACAGATGCAATTTATATGCTGAAATATGTCATCCATTTACTCAGTAATCAATTAAAACTCAGCTAAATACATTCTAGTTTGGTCTGAGTTATAAAACAGTGCAGTCAAGTTCAGTTTATTATTTATTATTAGTTTATGAAAGTAAACCCAGTTAATGGCAGCAGTAGCTCCTTTAGTGGCTTCATCTAAGAAAGAAACATGGCTAAACAGAACAGCTCTGAGCTTTCACTATAATCAGTAACAGAACTCATTCTCTTCCTTTGAAATCCAGATGAATGCTGCCGCCTCACTGTTTTCCGTCTGTGTTGGCTTATTTAACAACCTGTTTCACATGAATCTAAATATGAAAAAATAATGAACCTGAATAGTGCACGTGTAGTGAGATCAAGGGTGTGGAGTGCTTAGTGTTTCGCTACATCTGGACAGGGTACGTTTCTTTTGCTGCAGTGGCCTTGTTCCCATCAATGATTTTTTTTTTTTTTTTTTTTTTATGCACATTTTCAGTTATTGCATAGAAACGATTGTGGAAATGGTAAAAATTCAAAATAACTCACTCAATTTTGCAAAAACCTTTTCACGCCCACTTGAGGTGGTTTTAGGCTTTTCCAAAAAAGAGTTAATGCGCTAAAAGGGGAGATGGAAACACGTTTGTCGAATATTTACCTCACATGACTGATCAGCTGTTTCCGCTGTTGGCATCATTTATTTCTCTGCGTCTCCATGTCACGTCACCAATGCGAGGTGACATGACAGAACAATCGCAGCTTGCCCGATAGCAACACATTGTTGAAAACCTCTCTCCATTTTGCTGAGATGTGTGATCCATGCTAGTTTGCAACATCTACTTCCTGTTTATTGCAGTCATGAGTCGTGTCAATATCTGATGAAACTACGCTTTGCATAGCCTGGTTGATTTGCTCCAAACCAGTGGATGGAAGCACGCCTCATTTGCATTTTTTATGACATTTTAAAAGTTTGCCAAAATTCGCATGACAGTTTCAGGAAACATATTGTCTCCATCTTGCTTTACTTTAATGTTCTATGGGTGCCCCCAAATATTAAGATAATCATTCGTCAAATTACGGTGGACCCCTGGTATTCATGAAGGTTAGGGACCAGGGAATTGCTAAAATCAGCAAATACTTGAGATCCCCTCTAAAAACACTTATAACTGCCTATTTTAACAGTTCAAATACCAAATATGTCTTCATATACATTAATACGTACAGTGGAAACCATCTTAGCACTACCACAGAGGCTAAAATCTTCAGTCAGGCTTATTTCTGCTCTTGGGGGTTTTGCAGATGCCAGCCCCATAGCACTGCACTTAGGTATTTTAGTTTTCCAAGCTGCATTTTCTTTTGAACATTTTAGATATGCTCTACAAAAATATCAGTGAATAGGCAGATTTTCCGAGAATAATCTGGAGTCAAGTTCCATAGAAAAAGCCGCAAATAGGTGAATCCACGAATAATGAACTAGGAATAGGCGGGGGTCCACTGTAATCAGAAAGTAAGTCTAGCGCAGATTTCCATTTCAGTGTCAAGCGTCCAGCATGCGAAGTGAGTAAAGTGTCTGCGTTGTATGGCACGAGATCAAGCAATGTTTTTATTGGGTCATCGCAGCAATATTTGAGTCATAACAGAAGCTATGTTTCCATCCAACTGTCATGCGAATTTTGAACAAACTTCAAAAATGTTGCAAAAGAAAAAAAGCGGATTTGGTGTGTTTCCATCTGCCGGTTTGGAACGGATCAACCAGGCCGTGCAAAGCGTGACTTCGTCAGATATTCCCGCTACGTATGGCTGTAATTAACAGGAGGCAGAGGTTGGAAACGAGCACGGAGCACACATCTCAGAAAAAAGGAGAGAGTCCTCCCTCCTGTCTGAGTTTCATGCCTCTGGTAAGGCACAGACCCACCAGTGAATGGGAGCGTTCGCCATGTCAGAACTTATGGGGTAAATGTGTTTCCATCTCCCTTTCAGCGCATCAACTCTTTTTTGGAAAAACCAAAAACCACAGAAAGCAACCATGAAAACTTTTTTGTGAAATTAAGTAAGTTATTTCAAATTTTGCTCTTTCCATCAACCTTTTGCAATGCGCATAAAAAAACGTTGATTGAAACATGGCTGGTGTTGATTTTGTAACAGCGGCGTTTGTGTCCCAAAAGTCCATGGTAGCCCTGCTTGGGTGTGCCACAGGGTGCACTGTTGAGCAGTTCTGGCTATTCTTCTACTTGTGCATTGTGTCATCCTTCACTTGTGTACGAAGAAGGCAGATGCACAGTGTGCCGGGGGGGGGGGGGGAATTCATTGTTTGACTGTCACAATAAGTGAGTTTTAAATTAATCATCAAACAGCTTAAAACCTGCAACACAGAATTAGTTTGAGTTCCACATGAGAGCAATTTCATACAAATTAATTTCCGTCTTGCATAGGTTTCATTTTCTCTCCTTTGGTGGCATTTCTGATTCCAGCACAGCTTCAGCGAGCAGGGAGAGCAAACGGAAGCATCAAAAAGGCCCCATAATCAGCAGAGTGGAGACACTGCAGTCCCACAGCTCCACCTCCAGCTTCAGCTGCTGGAGCTGAACTTCCGACTGTCCTGGAGTTATCAGTCATCCTGAGAGCTGTCACAGGAACAAAATCAAGTGCTGTTTTTTTCCCATGCCGTAGTGGGTTAACTGTCATCCTGCCACAGCTAATTTCACATCTGTTCCAAAAATATGACTTGCTGCCAAATGAGGTGATGAGACTGCAAGAACACACAAGCAACTATTACTTTAAACATAATGAGAAGTTATTGTTGTTGGGTAAATGTAAATTAGCTGCATTTCCTGAGAGAGAGACAGCAGCTGTGTGGGTTAGCAAGGCGGTGGAAGCATGTGAGCAAGATTTAGTCAGCATAAACGAAGAGAGGATCATAAAACACACTGATATACTGACTGTGCCTTCTAGTAGTTTGTATATCACTGTCACCATGTGTTATGGCGATGATATACAGTTATGGGAGAAATAAAGTTTCTATTACTGTCAATTCAGCCAATAATGCAAAGCTGAGAGAACGCTGTAGGGCTCAGTTAGCATGTTAGACGGTGACGTTCCTGACAGAACAACTAAGGACTAACCAAATATGGCTTGTGTGGAAGGGTTGCAGGAGAAAGGCTCTCTGAAACCCACATGGCAGCACAGCAGCTGCATCTGAGCGAGGCTCAAGGTGTCTGGAACAATGTCACTTGGACGGATGAGACCAAGTTGCTGCAAAGGACTAGTCAAAGTCCAGACTTCAGCCTGATTAAAATGCTGTTCACTGCAGCTTTGGGAGTGCATATTTCTGTGATTAAGTTCTAAAAACTGCACATATCTAGAAGCACAGTATTGTATATCATAACCATATGGGCCTATAAGTTGCAGTGCAAATAAGCAAAGTCAACAAATTACAAAAATGTACTGATTTGTTACAGAAATCAAGAGGATAAGTTTCCTGTTAAATTACTGCTCATTAAAGGCCTCCAGTGCTGCTCACTGTGGAATAATTCATGTGCAAAAATTAAAGCTATGAATGGCAAAATCCAATACTGAAATAATTTTATGGGAAATGATTATGCTGTGTAAATAATTCTTTATAGTTAGATGTAAGCTGAAATTTGGTCAGTTAGCTGCTTATGTGTCTTTTTCCTGCAGCCAGCAATCGATTGCTTTTGTTGTTGCTGCCCACTTGGGGAATCTTCTTCTGTGGTTCAGGTAAAATGCCCTCCCCCCCCATGGTCGCGCACCTCTCAGGTTTTGTAACTCAGCGTGGATGGCGTTTCACTCAGTGGACGATTCGGAGGGTGCTCTTGCAGAGCAGGTCCGCCTGCACTGACATCAACCCTGTATGAGGGCTCATTTTCTGAGAACAGTGCACCAAGGTACACGTCTCGTATAAAAGCCACTCCACTTGCTCAGGTCGTGAACTTTCAGAAGCGTTGACTATAACTCAGCCATTAAGATCAACTACATTTAAAGGGGCAGTATGATGAAAAATCTAATTTTTTGAGCTTTACATCATGTTATAATGTTATTCCCTCATCAAAAACATACCTTTAGTCTTGCTTTGATTCTTTTATGCATGTTTGAGAAATCCTTTAATCTCCCGTGGCAACCATTCAGCTGTGCTAAATGCATGGGTAGATACAGCTCCTCCTCGGAGCTGCAGTTTCTAAGCTTCCGAGCTTCCGCCTCACAGAGCCCCCCTCCCTCACGACATCCCCACTCAGCTCCTCCAGACTAGCCAGCAATTAACAAACACCTAGTGGAACTGCACATCTGCTGAGTTCATTATATGAGCTACTTCTCAGTGAAATGCTGATTAAAAACATTGTTAAAGTGTTAATAGAGGAGCGCTGTTGTGATGACTTACTGAAGATGGAGTTTGGAAAGAGCAGAAATTTTCAAAGAGATAGAGGTTCAATTTGCAGCTTTCAGTTTTTATGCTCCTCTAATCTGGAACAAACCTCCAGAAAACTGCAAAACAGCCGAAACCCTGAGTTCCTTTAAATCAAGGCTAAAAGCCGCCTGGTTAGAGCTGCCGTAGTAGTAAGTGGAACATTGAACTGTTTGCTTGATGATCCTCATGATTTTGCTGCGTTGATATTTGTGCGATAAGTTTGATCATTTTCATGTAAATTTGCTGGATGGTTTTGATGATTTGCTGTATACTTGATTGATGTTTTTATGATGTGAAGCACTTTGAACTGCCTTGCTGCTGAAATGTGCTACACAAGTAAACTTGACTTAAAAATGGAGGCATGAGTTGTTGGTTGAGCTTGAGCAGCAGGTGTGGATGGAAAGTGAAGTGTTCATCCCCTGCTACTGTTTGAGCTGCCTCGGCTGAAACTGAGACCATCAGCTGCTGTTATCAAACACTTCCAGGGGATTCAGGCTGAGAGCAGACAGTGAGGGGTCATCACTTCAGTGCTGGACTGTGAGCGTTGCAGCGTGTCTTAAAGCCCGTACGACGAGTCGTTACATGGACCCGTGCTCTAATACTCGACCAATTTACTTGGACTTTACACTCAGCTCCAGAGAGGCTGGGCTCTTAACGATCCCTGTCGTTTCTAAAACGTGAGCAGGTGGTAGGTCGTTTGATTTTATGGAAACTGTCTGCCAAGCCACGGTATGGAGTCAGAGGCGAAGCAGTTTCTGTTTCTAAAAACAGAGGAAAAACCTTCAGCCTTACCCACCCACTCACCCTGGTCCTCTGCATCTTCGTTTAGGATCAGCGCATGTGTGTGCTGTCAAACAACCGTCAACACCCACCCTGCTGCAGAATAATCTAACTAGTTTTTAAAAATACTCAGCACATATATGTAGAGTGTAATATGTGTAGGTTTGAGCTGAAAAACACGGAACAAACAAACCACACTGCTGCGTCAATCATCGGATATTTTTAGAGACGACTGGTTTGCTGCGCATCAGCACGCGCTATCTGGTGAGGAGCCAAAACGCAGCAGGATTTCAGAAATAATGAGCACATAATGGGACATGAAATTAGCTGCACTGGTGGAGAGAATGGAGGAGGAAACAGATGATCGACTGTGTGCATGTTTGGGAATGCGTAAAAATAATTTAAAACTGCAAATTATTAAAGAAACACACAAGGACGTTTTCAGGATGTGAAGCAGTTTGAGTGTGATTCATGGCTCTTTTGCAGGGATAAGAAACACCCTCGTTCCAGGTACAGGGGCTGTAAATGTTTCATACATGTTATATGTATATGATCATAAATCGACACTGCAATGCACAAACACACACAGATTTTACTCTGTGATTATTAATTATAGTCCCTCCAGGCTCTTGTCATGTTTTTCTGTGTTGTGGCGTAAAATGACTGATTTTGTGGCACCTTTTTCAAAAAGTTGCGATCATAGTTGCACATTTTTTTACCTTATTTTTGCCATAACATATTCTTAAGAAAAAGTTGAATTTGCTGCACATCACCTTCCCAAAAAAGGCAGGATTATAACATATTTAATATTTAAAGTGCAAATAACATTTTTAAAAATTAATAATTAATAAACTCACGTCACCATTTAGTGATGGGATTCAATTCAAACGTTTAATCAAGTGAATTTCAGGGTCTGCAATTAATAAACTGCATTTTAATCGACAAAATAGGCAGCATTTTCATTTCTAAAACCCTTTTTGCTCCTAAATTATTGAATAAATCAACAGTTGCTGAAATGATCTAATAAACTTGCCACTATGGCGGCAGCTTTAGTAGTGGCTCGTAAAGTAATACTTCTATAGGACATTGTTTTAAAAGTGATTCTGACAAGAATCACTAGTGGAAAAACGTAAGATCTTTTATCTTTCGCTCCAGGAACGCTTCGTCTGTTCATCCTGAAGATTTTAGAATCTAAAAGCACAAATGGAAGAGAAGTGTCAAAAAGAGGGGATCGAAGAGGAGACACCGGAGAACACCGGGTCATCAGAACGGCCAAACAGTCGTCAGGCTGCCTCGAGTCAGAAGTTTGTTCCTGAGAAGACGTGAAGGTCCAGCTCTGCCTCTGAAAAACACTCAGGAACACACACACGTCTTCTCTGATGCTGATTTGTTATCGCTGCCTCTCCAGGGTCACCGCCTCTCTTTGATTGGTTGCCACGCTGTAATTTAGAGGAAGTGCAATGTTGCTATGCCGACACCAGTCAAGGCTGGAGACAGAGAGGAGGAAGAGAGCGATGTGTGGCAAACATTGATTCCTTTACAGTAACTTTGAGCCAGTCGGTGCTTCCTGGTGAAATCAGAAGGTGATAAAGTGCTCAAGACTGCAAACAAAACCGTGTGACCTGAGCCACGTTCCAGGTTTCCTGCTTCAACCTCGACACCTTTTTATGAGCCCACTCCTCTGAGAGCAGATCGTGAGATGTTGACGTCTTCTACTCAGTTGTTCATGTCAAACCGTGCAGAAGAAATAAACCAGCTGGAGAACAGCCATTCAGAGAAGCTGGAGAGAGTTGTTTAAACAGAACAAGCAAAGCTCATGGTCATCTTTTTACTAAATAAAGTGTTGCAATTAAAAAGGAAGAATTGAATCCAGGCTCAGAAATGTGAGTTTGAAACTTTGTATTTGTTCTTTTTGAATATTTGGGTAAAAAAAAAAAAAAAAAAAGATTCCCTACAATTGGCATACTACAGAGTAAAGCATTTAATACGTGTCATTTATGGTCAGAGGAGCTGAAAACTGCATTTAGGTAAATATAGCTTTACTCCCACGTGTTTTAGCTCAAGTAAAAGCACAAAGTATTCACCCAGACATGTACTGAAAGTAACCAAGAAACTGAATGATCATAAAATCTGATTTAATTTGTTAAAATTATGTAATCAGATAGAAAAAAAACATAAAGTTAAATTCATATTTTCATATAACGACTAAAAAAACAACAACAAAAAATTGGTAATATTACAAAATAAATTCAGGCAGACAAAAAACCCCAATTCCAAATCTCGTTTTGTTTACAACGTAATGATTTTAAAACCAATACCAAGTATGCAATATTTATACCAGGGTTTCTGCAAGTTTCACCAACTTAAATTTAAGACTTTTTAAGACTATTATGAATGAAATTTAAGAGCAATATTACAACAGAAATGTGCAAAAGAAAATAGACTTATACATAAACATGGAAAACTACAAAGGAAGAGGTGGTCTCCTTGTTAGATTATATGGATTATAGATATTGTCACATTCTTACGTTAGTTGAAGACATTAATTACCTTTCCTGTTAATCTTCTAATCCACTAAACGTCCGACTTCACAGTTGGTGTCGCATCAAGTGCTGCTCTGAGGCCAGTGCTCGTAGTTGCAGCAGTGGCAGCTGTTTTCTCGACAGCTTCAGTCGCACCAGGGGAGCAAAACTGAAATTACTGGATCAGTTTGTGACTCTTGGCAGCAGCTTTGTGCTTCTCTCACACTCTACAGTCTTAACCCCCGTAGGGCCAAGCTTTTTAGCACAGAATGCAAGTAGCATCGTATGGGTTGGCAACAAAGGTGAGCCAGTGGCTAGCTAGCTAGCAAGGGGATATTAGCAGCTAGTTAGCGGTAGCTTCAACCGCCTCAAGTCACAGAACGCAGTAAAGACGTCTGCATGACTCAAACTTTAGCCTGACAGAAAAGTCCCACAAGAAAAAAACGATATAGAATATAGTAAATATGTTTTTCTGCAACAACATTTTAATACATGTGATTAACGTATTTAAGGCCAATTTAAGACATTTTAAAGCCTTAATTTTGGATACATGAATTGAAGAGTTTTTAAAGATGTGCAGACATCCTGTATAGAATGGAACAGTGAAAAAAATTATATATATATATATATATATATATATATATATATATATATATATATATATATATATAAAATGTGTGTGTGTGTGTATATAACCAAGTCTTAGTGATTTTATTTTAAAATAATCTTAAACTGGTGACCCTAAGCTGTCAAAATACACATCCAATCCTTCACTTAAATCTACTGGAACAGATAAACATGAATTCATTAGCAGAGGAAAGACTTCAGTCTGATAAAATTAGATACTCGGTAGTTTTTGTGCTGAAGATGAGAATTCTTCCTCTTTTATGTAAATGAAACAGGCTGTTAGCCTTTTAGCCTTTTCTGTTTTTGTGGAGCAGGTTGATGCAGTGGGAAGCAGGAAGACAGAGTTTCTGTGTCACTTTCAAGCAGTAATGAAGCCGCTCACTGTCTCACCAATTATATTTCAGTACATTAGATTGACCCAGATGAGTACCGTTACTCCAAGGTCGCAGAAGTGTGACTTATTGCTGGGAACTGCAGCCATGAGGCTGCTGGTGGTGAGATGTGGGAATAATCTCAAACATTTGCTGCGGTTTCCTCGGTGAGGAAGCAGGTCTGTCTCTGATAATGGGATCAGTGACATCTATTCTTCAGGCTGCAGCAATGTTGTGAGTTTAGTCTATCATCATTTGAATTATGGATTTTATGCATCTTGTTATATTCTGGTGATGGGTGGCCTGCATAGTTGGCTGTAAAGATCAAAACATCAGCATACTGTCATGATATGTGGATGTTTGAACTTTTGTAATATTTCTGTTTAGATCATTTTCTTGTTGCTTGATGATCAGACGTTTCCATTATAGTTTATTCCATTGTGTTAGTTCATTTATGCAGTTATTACCATTTGTGTTTTTGGACTTATGTTGATTAATGTCTCTGTTTAGGATTTATGTTAGCTTCAGTTTTGTTTTTTTTTTTTTTGTTGTTTTTTTTTTTGACAGCTTACACCTTACCACTTGGTGCAGACATTCAGAGCAGCATTTCTGACTGGGAGCTGACAGCGTGTTGAAGAGTTATGGAGGCTTTGGAGCACGTGTGGTGCAGAAGGAGCGCATGTGGTGGGATTTCCGAGGGCTTGCTGGATCGACTTCTGATCACTTCAGTTGGAGAAATGTTGGAGAAACCCCCATGAGAAGACAAAAGTTCAAAACCTCATGACAAACAGCCTCTAGCAGCAATTCAGGTCCATGCAGAGCAGGAGGAAGTTATGAGACGGTGCATTCAGGTCACAGCAGGTGAATCAGCAACCGTTTAATCTCATTGTGTGTATGTAGTTTGTAGGGCCACAGTCAGTGGTTTCTGTCACTGTGGAGAGAAACGTTGCATTTATACATCCACTTGATGTGTGATGGCACCATGTAGATTCCAGGGTGTCTGCATAACCTTAAAAAGTCTTAAATTCATATATCTAAAATTAAAGCCTTAAAATGGCATAAATTCGCGTAAATAATGTAAGTTGGCCTTAAATATGTTAATCACAGGTCTTAAACTTGAATCTTGTGTTCTATGTGGTTTATTTTTCTCGCAGGACTTTTCTGTCAAGCAAACATTTAATATGTACGCAGACATCTTCATTACGTTCTGTGACTCGAGGCGGTTGAGGCTACTGCTAACTAGCTGCTAATATCATGGGTAAGTGGAAATTTATCGCCAGTTGGCTGGACGGCGTTGGTGTTCCCCACTGGCTCATTTCTGTTGCCAACTCATATTATATTAGGTACAGTCTGTGCAAAAACATTTGGCACTACTACAGTATAAAATATACAAATTTCTTTTCTAGATCTCTGTCATGATACAGGTCTTAAATTTCACTCATAATGGTCTTAAAAAGGTCTTAAAAAGGCTTAAATTTGAGTTGGCAAAACCTGCAGAAACCCTGGATTCTCTGTTCAGCTTGTTGAATGTCAATTAAACTGAATTGAAATTAAATGCAATTGAATGTGTCATTATTATTTTAAAAATTGACGACAGGATTTTTTTTACCCCTTCAGTCAAAACGACAGGCAATGAAGAAATCGAGTGCAACCTCTGGTGTGAGGGTGAAGAATGAAGACGATGGGCCTAAATGGAGACAGATGAGTTGCTGTGGCGACCCCTGCAGGAAAAACCGAAAGAGAAGAAGTTTTGTCATCAGTTCTTGGCATTTTGACATCTGGAAGTGCACTTATTTCTTCCAAAAACTCTTCAGGGAAAAAAAAAGATCTGCTTTTCTAGGAACAGAAAAAACAATTTTTTCTCACAGATGGATTTGTCCTTGCTGTTACACACACACACACACACACACACACACACAAACATCATCTTTGCAAAATAAAGCATGCAGAAAAATGTATTTATGTATTAGTTGACTCCAGGCTGGAATATTGTACCTCTTTATTATCAAGGGTTCTGATGAGAAACTGCAAGACTGTCATGGTCTGTTGAGGTTGAGGCACACATGCAGCTTAATCTTCTCTGCAAAAAAACCTGAAGTTTCAGCCATTAAAATATAAAATTTGTCAATTTCTCAGTATTTTAATATTAATTTCATCTTCTTATGTGAAGTACAGGTGAATCATTCTACATAATCCACATAATAACATGAATGTCATCCTTTGCTTTTAATCCTTTAGCTGCTCTCAGACTCATTCCGGATGCTGCCTGAAAGCCTGAGCTCTGGATATGCAGGACAAACATTTTATTCACACCCTTCAGAACAAATAGAGGCAAACAGTGAGGTAATAAGAAAATGTCAAACACTCTTAAATGTGCTGGAGAGCGTGAACACATCCATCCCTGTGATTCACAGTGGGGAGCAACTTTGCAAACAGAAATGACACAAGCACAAAATATGAAGACACAAGCATGAATGAATGTGAACTGCGAGCCCACCCACGCAGACAGAGATTTCCTTGCTTCCTTTTTCCACCTTTCAGGAGGAAAAGTGAGGCGATGTGTCGTCATGGCCCGATAAACTGTGGAAACACCTCAAACCCCAACTATCATCGTGTTGGCTTTATGTTTTGCAGACTGACAGCAGGACTGGATTTAAAGAATGATGGGACCAGTCCCTCTGCACTGAGCACAGTGACAGGCTACCAGCAGCACTCAGAACCAAACAATTCCCCGCACAGCTCTGTCTCTCTGAAAGATGTAGTCTTTGATGGCTGAAAATGTCCGTCTGTGAGCCCGTCTTTACACATTTAACCCAATGATGACTCACAACCCCAACCTCTACACTGCAAAAACACAAAATCTTACCAAGTATTTTTGGTCCAGTTTCCACTGGACATTTTTTTCCACTTATAACAAGACATTTTTCCCATAAGTGAAATAATCTGCCAGTGGAAGTAGTAGTTTTAAAAAAATACATATTAAGGAATTATTGGCTCCTATGTCTTGCTAAAAAGTTACTTGTAAGTTAGTTTTGTTTTATGTCAAGTGTAATAAGGTAGAAACTGGGCAAAAATATGTGGAAAGATTTGGTTTTTTTGTGGTGTAGGACTTACTGATTCTTTTCTCTCAAAAAACACAGATCCAGTATCAGAGTCAACATTTCGTCATGCACAACCATGACGGTGAAGGTTTTAAGGGTCAGTGATGGCATAGTTACCTTGAAAAAGTAGCTTAGTTACTTCACTGTTTACCTGAGGTTAAAGGGCAGCATTTCTTTTTCTGCATCCTGTCCGACCAACTTCTGCTGTCCTCTGCTTGCTGGATTTGCCACCACCCGGTGGGACTTGCTCTGACAGTGTGACGGCGCTGTGCTGCGACTTCAGGTGATTCTTCAAATATTAATGTAGTATTTTTGAAGCTATGTAGGTTGATAGGTTTGAAGACTAATATTATTCCCCCAGTGCAGAATTAGAAGATTCTATAGTTGTTATAAGTTGATTTCTTACAAGAGTTGACAGTAAAAAGGTTTACAATAAATATTAAGTCATATTTGTTCTTAGGCTTATATCAACTATGTAAATACAGTCAGAACATTGTTGAAAAGTTGTTTTTCATGCTATATTTATGATTGTGTCATTTTATTCAAGGAAATATGATCTGTACATCAGTAATCAGCTAGTAAGCCTATTCTGGGATCAACTGGTAGTGCCTCCATCCTCCACTAGGGGGCTTTCGCCTCTGGAGAAGTACAGAAAATCACTCTGGGGATTCTGTCTCCACTTTTTTCCAGGGTGTAACAGCAGCACTTTGTCTCCAGCACAGAGGGAACAACCAACCTTGATATCATCTTTAGTGACACAAACTCTGATTATTGACGGGATTTCCAGCTAGAAAACGTGCGTTTGTGTCACTGCTGGTTTTAGACGAGACGTCACTATCCGAGACAAAAGAGGAAAGCAACAACGCATCTCTTTACTAAGTAAAAATGGCAAAAATAAGGATAAGTAACTTTAATCTGATTACCACATTGGAAATAGTAACACGTTAGATTACTAGTTACTGAAAAAAAGGGGGTTGCATTAGAGTCACGCGTTACTGACATAACTGTTAAGGGTTCCCAGAGTTTGATTTGTTTTACATCTCAACACACTTAGGAAGACAAACTGATCCAATTCACATCCAGTTCTATAGAATCCAGTTTGGTCCAAATTCAGATCTATCCAATTAATTAAAAAATATAGTTGTAATGAGATGAAGGACGTTGTGTTCATGTTGACAGAGAAGTCAAAAGTGCCGCCCAAGATCCAAGAAAAACTCTGGGAGCTTCAGAAAAAACTGGAAATGGCAGGTAGAGGTTTGCCCCTGAAAACTGGAAGTGATGCACTAAATCACAAAACGTTGCATTTATACATCTGCTTGATGTGTGATGGCACCACTGCACAAGACTCCACTGTTGAAGAAAAAACGTGTCAAACTTGTTTAAAGTTTGCTGCAAAAGATTTGGACAAGCCAGCAAACTACTAGGAGGATATAGTCTGGTCAGATGAGGCGAAGCTGAACTCTCTGGATGTCATTGAACACACCATGTATGGAGGAAGGGAGGTTCTGTACATCACCCCAAAAACCACCACAAATAAAGTCTGAAGGCAGGAATATCATGGTGTGAGTTGTTTTACAGCTTATGGTTCTGGCAGACTTCATAAAACTGAAAGAAGGATGAAAAGAGGAATATACCGAGACATTTCTGATAAGAATCTGAGGATGAAGCCAGACAATAATCCCAAACGCACAGCCAAGGCGAACACACCTTTCTCACCTGTTCAGGACGTTGAATACAGATCCAGCGTCTCACTGGACTTGAGCTTCACTGTTGTTTCTCATTTGGACGCTGCCTTGGATGAAAGCATCTGCTAAATTACAAAATGTAAGGTACTTGTTCCGTTCTTGAAGTCTCATTAACACGGTCTCTGAACAATGCCAGGCAGCCATTCTTCTGTCAGACTGATATGCATGAGCTTCGGAAGTTATTGCATACAGCAATAATTATTCTGTAGAAAATAAAAGTCAGTTTTCTAATTTGTACCTGAACAGCTAAGGCTCGGTACTGAGCTGGTATTCAGGGATGCATATCCTTGTTTCATAAATACAGTTTGTTGTAAAAGGACTGTATATCTGTTCCACGGTTCAGCACATCTAAGGTGCACAAACTGCATCAGAAACAATGAGCAAACACGCCTGCTTTCATTCTGTGAATTTATTTGCTAAAATTCTTCCCTGCAAACAGATCCTTTTACTCTGCAGATGGAAACGCTGGGTTGAGAAACCGTTCCACCCACTGTTATCCTCCAGGAGACCATGAGCGGTTCTGTCTTTTTTCTCCTGTCTTCAATCTCTTTTCATTTTCCTCTTCTTACCCTCATGACATTCGTCCTCTCAGCAGGCTCCTTATTTTTCTTCCATCTGCTGAAGTCCGCTTATTTCAGAAGTATGTTCACATTTTCCCAACACAAGTCCTCGAGAAGTGATTTACTCCTGCCCAAGCCTTATCTTTGCTGCGGTGATAGTGAAATATGACTTACAGCTTCTGAAGATTTTGCTTGGATTGTTTGCTCTTACAGCTGCTTTGCTTTAAAGATTGTGTCTGTTGTGTTGCTAAATGAATGTTTTCCTCGCAGGGTTAGTTAGACTAAATCAGACCAAATCAAGAAAGTGCAGGAAATGCTGTTATGTATGGGGTGCATTTTGTAAAGTTACACAGTCAAAAATTAACAAGCAATAATTTGGATTATTTATTCATAAGAGAAAAACAGTTTCAAACTAAACAGTTAGCTAACAAGCTAAATGTTAATTATTTAGTTAGCAAGCTAAATATTTAGTTTACCAACTAAATAGTTAGCTCCAAATTAAATATTTAGCTCTGAGATAGCAAAATGTGTATTTATCTTTGAGCTAGCTAAATATTTAATTTACAAACGAAATATTTTGCTGATATGCAAATCAACTTGCCACTAAGCAGAAGTGGGCTGTCAAAAATAAAAGCTGGGTCTTGAGAACTTCTATATAAACTCCTGCTGGTGAGACTGAATCCTTCAATGCTGATGCATCAGTGCTGCTATAGATCCACTGGTAAACGTCTGGTTGCCCTTAAAATGGCTCAGCCTTCGTTTTAAGCTGAAATGTTCAAGAACAGAGGAAAAGAAACAATGACTGACATGACATGAAGCGGTTTGAAAGAAGGAGTTAGTTACAAAGAGGTTCAGAAGACCAAGCTTTTATTTTGGTGGTCCACTTCTAGTTATCGTCATGCAAATTTGCATATTAGCTAAATATTTATTTTGCTAACTAAATATTTAGTTTGAAGCCAAATGTTTAACTTGCTACCTAAATATTCAATTACCAAGCTTAATACTTAGTTTAGACACGGCTAGCTACACATTTAGCTTTCTAATTAAATATTTAGTTTGAATCTATAACGTATAAATGATTGAATGACATCTTGAAAACATGACTCTGAAGAATGAACTCCCATTTTTTTCCTCCTATGACAGGCTAAATAACTCAAATTATGGCTTTTGACTGTGTAACTTTACAACTGGCACCCCATAATCATGGAATATTTTATGTGGATCAAAATTTATTTAGATCTGTTGTTGCAAAGTCCTTGTCTTTTTTACAAAACCAGACTGAATAAAGCTTGCGTTCTCCTCCACAGATTCAGCTCTAATGCTGGGAACACTGGGAGGATACTCAACTTCTTCATAACAGGAGAGGGAAGGATGGCATGCAGGGCTGTAAACCAGAATCACTTCCATATACAAACTGAAAACTAAGGGGCTTCGAAAGGTATTAAATGCAGGAAAACTAATGGAAGACAAATGCATGGCAAAAAATCAAGCTTTCACATGCAGCATCAAAACGCAGGAATAAAAAGTCATTAATTATTGCAGAGAAGTAAAGATTAGCCATGTACAGATGTGCAGCTCAGCAACACATCTGCACAGGAGAAGCAGGAAGTAAAGCTGAAGAAGGACAGACATGGATATGAAGCATATTAATTAGCCATGTGTTCCTTTCAAGCCTTCATCTTATTGGCTGAAACCAACAAAAGCGTGTGAATAGACAATAATTGTATGTTCTCATTGATGATACTTTGTGGACATATGGCTCTAATAATCTTTGAGTGAGTCCCAAAAGTTTTGGGTAACAACATTTTTTTCTTTACATTTCTTTCCCAGTGGCGTCTGTTTTTATCGCCATCTTTTGCCTTAAATCATCAACAGCATGTAGGACATAAACAAGCTCTGGGAGTCAGTGTGCTCTAGCTCCCTTCAGTCAGCAACTCACTCAGTCGTTTATATTTTGCAAAGTCAAAAAAAGGTATTTTTCAGTGCAACAATAAGAGAATAGAGCAGAACCGAAACCAGTGTTTCTAAATCCTGATTGTCAGAAACTTCATTCCGTTTTTCTGAGACAGACTGTTGCACCTGGTTCCCATTTTACATATAAGAATATATCAGAAGGTTATATCGTCTCACCTGTTGGTTAATCTTCACCCCACATTCATGTTTGGTTCTTCAGTTCTATGAAAAGTTTCGTTGCATTTGTGTGAGCCAGCCAGCCCTGCATTTCTCAGCGTGAAGCTACAAGCAGGTGTTTGTTCTCTTACTCGGTTCATCCTCGGCTTCCACTTCATCTGTATGAGTAATTAGTTGGCAAGCCAAAAAGAAACAGAACAGGAATAAATCTTAAGTTTTTAAGGACAGAACATGATCTGCCACCTGCTTCGTTTTTCTTCCTGTCGCTCTGTTGTGTGTAAAGCTTTCAGTAAGAGTTTAGCAGGAGGGTGAGGCTGAGGAGGAGCTGGCCACAGCTGACAAGCAGTAAAGTAAATCACATGTAACAAGGTCTGCTGATCTGAACTCGTTTATCCTGTGAAAGGCTAAATCTCTTCTCTAACTGAATCCAACCTGGACAGTAGCTGCTTTCCATCACAAAGGTGCTCAAATCTCTGTCGATTTTCTGGTAATGTTGAAAAAAAAAAACAGTTTCGCAATTGTGATGTTTCCGTTAAGTAAGAAATTCAATTAAAATCACATGTGAATAAGCTTGTTCATGCAATGAGTCATTAAAAAACATGCTCCGCCAACTACTTCCTGTTGTCTTCTTCGTTGGTTTGCGCCAGTGGCAACATCCGGTTGTTGATCATGTGACTCGTGTGATGTGAAAAAAGTGTTTCCATTGCAGTTTTGCGAAATAAACCAACTTTGATACGACCAAAAAAACCACCTCATCCTAGCGCCAAAACCTTTCCTCAAAAACTGGTTTTGAAAATGGCGTTTCCATTAAGAGAATTTTCATTATTCCAATTTGTGCAGTTTCAAGGTTAATGGACACTCAGCTAATGTAGTGCAACAGAGATTGCATGAATGTTTGGCTTGAATAACTATAAATAATTATGATTAATAATTCATTCGTAATTAAATTATGAATAGAGTTGAAGGTTTTTTTTGTAAAAAGAAGTCAGGGCACCTTCCCGAGAATCTGGGATCATTAGCCAAACATGCCAGTCTCTCATGGAAAAATGATTTCAGCCTTACTGGACAGTAAACACTGAGTACAGAATCAGCACAAACAACTTCTCCAAAGCAGGAGAATTTCAGCCAATAACTCCAGTACCGGAACTATTAATTATGCATCTACTGGTCCACAGAAAATGAATAATCAAGAATCAAATCAACTAACTAAAGGGTTACACAATGATATCGCCACTCAGCACAACATGGGGAGGAAAGAGGAGGAAGAGGAAGAAAAAAGGGGAGGGAGTGAAGATGCGGAGAGCTGATGATGTCCAGACATGGACAAAACGGTGCCAACCAGCAACAAACAAAGGCTAATAAAATATCGGAAATATCGGCCGAGCTTAGCCTTTGAGTTGTTCAGAAGAGACGTAGCTTCAGGGCTCTTTTCTGTATGAAAAACCTGAGCAAACATCTATGTTGCGCCTTGGTGCAGGAGGAGAAAGAGGGAAAGAGCAGAACCAGTATGCAGCTCTATTGTAGTTACTCAGACTCTGCTTTGGATGGAACTATTTCAACACAAGGGAAATCTGACAGCAAAAGGACAAAAGAACGATAATCACACAACATGCAACTCTTCAGAAAAAGCAGTGGGTTTAGCTGTTCAAGAACGCAACAAACCAACGTTTTGAATGATGTCCAAATTGTTTTGTCTTTAACTTGTCTCTGCCCAGACACATAAAGAAAGTTCCGTCTTACTGTGAGGTGATCAGCATCAGGTTGAAACGGTTCCCGGGTGTCGGTCCGAAAGAACAGGGCATCTGGCTCAAACAGCTGGATGTGCTCTTTGGGAGAGCCGTCGGTTCTGTTACAGGAGTAAGACCCAAAGGGGGGACCCACAAGTTGACTCTGCAGAGGAAGCTTCAGTCGGGGTTCTGTGATGCACTGGATATGGTGGGGGTTCCCCCAGTTCACCCGTCAAAGAACTTAGAATCCTGGATGCATGAACAGCGATTCTTAAAAGTTCTTCAGGTTACACTGCGAAGGTTTTAACGTCCTTTCTCCATGCAACAGGTCAGGAAAGAACAGGTTACGCGTGTGCGTCTTTGTAGCAGGTTGTCTCTGAAAGATGCCTTATCTCTGCAGCCTGGTGGTATTTATTGAGTCGTCAGCAAGATGGCTCCCAGCAGTATGAAAGCTGAGAGATGCAGTCTGATCGGACCACTTTGAAAAATGGGGTCCAACACCATCCCTTTATGACCACAGTGGACCCATCTTCACATGGCCTCCTCCAGCAGGATAATGCACCAGCATGACGAGTTCTCTGTCCTCCAAGGGTCTTGGAGCACCGTTGATACACCTTACACCAGATGGGCATTATGTCCAAACAACTCATTTTTAGTTTGGACAGAACATGTCAGCAAAAATCTTGGTCTCCAAGTTCATTAGAAAACTTTATTCCCACTCTTTATGTTGGTTTTGGAGTAATGGCTTCTTCCTTGCTGAATGGCCTTTCAGCCCATGTCGGTACAGGAATCATTTGACTGTGGATAACAACTCTTGTCAGCTCTAGCAGCATCTTCACAAGTTCTTTAGCTTCTGTTTTAGGGTTGATTCACTCATTTCTCACCAAAACACTGCATCTGTGGGAGCCAGAACCAGTCTCCCTGCTGGAGTGCATGAGGCAGGACATTCCCATGATGATAATACTACAGATACCTTCATTGGACCCAAGCATAGCAGACCAGTGGAGATCCACAGTTCTCCTGATGTCTTGATGTCTGATTTCGTTTTAATTTCCCATGATGCCACACAAGGATCCAGTGTTTGAGGTGTTGCTTTAACACACATCCACAGGTGTGATTGCATTCAGCTCCAGTCATCTGAATGAACCTATCAGAAGCTTTCACGGCCATAACATCATTCTCTGGACCTTCCCAAATTGGTCAAACACAGTAATGTTGATGTATGTAAACTATTGAAATTGAAGAAAATAAACATATTTTTAAATCCTCTGTCTCATAATCATGCCATTTAGCAAATAGAAATAATTTTGATAATCCTACCAGACCTAAACCAGGGTTAAGTTAAACTGATTTAATGTCTGCCAGTGAGAAAAAAGCTCTTTGTTTTTGTTGTTGGATCAGATCTGTTTGCTCCAGTTTCATGTGAAAAAGGAGCGATACAGCTATTTCATTCTGTGTAAAAAGCTGATGGATCCACGTCGTCCCATCAGGTGGAAGTGTCAGATGTTCGTGTCTCAGCTGACTTATCGGCTGAAGGATGCTGCAGAAACCTAGCAGATGTTACTTTTGTTGTCTTTGCCAAGTGAAACTGAAACGTCGACTCATTAGACAGAAAACCAGATTCTGTTCGCGTGTCGTGTCTGTTTAAATAGACACATCAGTCTTCACTCTTTTAAAAGTGGACTTTAATAAGAGATGCTTGTTAACATTTGAGGTTGCTCGGTTTTATCACCGCCTTTTACCGGAAACGTGTAAAAGCATCTCAGAGCACAAACGTATTGAAAGGTTCATTTATGTTGGTGCTCATATGGGATTGTGACTCACACAGTGACGTATGCAAACAATCATTTCAGTTGATGTTCTGGATTCGGTCCGACAGCAAATGAGAACCCAGAACATCTCAGAGAATTATCATACAGTTTTACACCAGACCAACAGAAAAGGATTTTTAATACGAAGCATTATGTGCAGGTTCTGTAGAGTATGTGCTCTCAGTGCTGGGTCTGGGCTCCTGCCTGGAAGAAGGGAGCTGACTTCAGACTTTGTCTCGAGGTTCTTGAAGTTTGGACTCCAGCTGCAGTCCAGCATCCCTCGATGGATGCTCCACACTAACAGTACAACATGTACATGAATATTGCTGAGTCATGTCATCACAGCCTTATATTTTTAAAAGCTGAAATGATAAAAATCCTGTTTATTTTACACGTTATTTGCAGGATTTTTAAACTGATCACATTATGTTAAACCAGATGAAACTGTAAAACCCAGCAACCTTTTCAGCGTTTGTGTGTGTTGGCCTTTAACTCATCTTTAACAGATATTTCCATGTGAAGGGAGGACAGTGAAGCACGTAACTGAACTCCATTCCTCAGACAAGGCTCAACGATGAGACTGGTAAAATGATGGCAGTAAAGAAAATGAGACGGTCGTGTTTTGATTTAAAAACTCAAGGTTTCATGAGCCTCATTTGATTTTCCCTTCCACTTCTCATCATAGTTCCAGCTGCATTCTTCTTGTTTCTCTGGACGGTGATGATAATATGTAGGCTTTTTCTGCCGCAGCAGTCCTTCATGATAAATTGTCCTGTATTTTCCAACCCCAGTCCCCATGTAGACTCGAGGACGTTTCATTTATTCATAACATGATGAAGTTGTCTCCCCTTTGTGTCTTGTTTTTGAAAGAATTTCGACCTGAGGAATAAAGAGCAGCCTGGCACTGTGCTCCTGTTTGTTAACCCCTTATTAAAAACCACGTCATTATTATAAAGTTACACTTCCTTTACCACACGTCGGCTTTCTCTCTGTTTCCTGCTCAGTAAATGCTGACGTGCTCATTGTGCTTCTCAGAGCTCATGAGCAGAGGTGAAGAGGCTAAAACGACGTGCACTGCCACATGCATGCGTGCAGCAGAACTGTGTGAACAGAGTGTGATCACAAATCATAATGAGTGCAGATGGGAATGTCTGCTACTATGATTGAAATGCTCATTTATAAACACACAACCAGTGACTAAAGCAGTCGTCTGGGATCAACAGTGATTTACTTAAAGATGCTAATGCTAATGCTAAGCAGGCTGAAATGTGTCACAGGTTCAGCTTAATTCCTGCAGCAGCAGCACTGACCATGAAAACATGAATCTAGTGATCTGCTCAGCTGAAATGTTGAAGATGAATCAGTTAGAGAGTCAGGATCCATTCCCACTAGCCCGGTTTAGTCCAACTCTAGAAAGTCCGGTTCGTCTGGGGAGGTGAGAACATGCAATCTGGTCCGCCTACAAGCCCAGGTCCGCGTTCGGTTGAACTGAACTCTGGTGCCCTTTGAATCCAGATGTGAACGCCAAGCGGACCGGAGACCGCTCCAAAGGCAGGAAGTGGACTACAGCGCAGGGCATTCTGGGTAAATACAACCAAAACAAACACGCCAGCAGGAGAAATGGCTCGTGGTCTTCAGCCAAAGACGGAAGAGAAATCCTCCAGCCGCTAAAACCTGACGCCGCTCCATGTTGTTGACGTTTGGTGAAGAAGGAAGCTGCGCTCAGCGTCTTCAGAGGTTTTCATGTCGTTTCCTTCAGTGGTTCTTGGAGCAGCGCCCCCACAGGCGAGGAGGGGAACAGGTTGCTGAAAGGGTTTGGTTGGTTTGACTCGGAGCAGAGAGGAAGAACCGCAGCAACTGGACATGGAGGACATGCTGCAGCTTTGATCCCCAATCGGAGCGAGTCTAGCGGACCATCAGGTGCTTTGAAAAGGTATTCTCCCCACAGATTTCTTCTAGCTTTGTGTTTTCTCAAGCTTAAATGATTCTGATCATTCAAAGGATTTAAATATCAAAGATAATCTGAGTTCAGTCAGGCTTAAGAGGATGAAGCCAGCCACAGAAGTCAGGTCAGCCGGTAGGTGCAGCGTGTGAAATGCAGAGCGCAGCAGGAGCTGTTGCAGCCTAAACAGACCAGACAAACTGTTTTGGTATGCTTGATATGTTCTGCAGGGTTTAAGAAAGGTCAGGTGGAAATCAGCAGCACAGCTCCAGATGACTGCCTCCACCTAGTTCACAGGCGTCGCCTCATTAAATACAACAAGCAGTTCTCAAACGGGGATTTCATTTCTGAAGAGAAACAAGCTCATTACCGCCTGGGAGAGATTAAAGAAGCCATCTCGAAAGAACCCCCGTGGAACCTTCAGGAGAGGCCGACACACAAAACAGACCCCAGGGTCTCATCATCGACTCCTCCAGGAGGTCCAGAAGAACCCAGAACATCTGAAGCTCTGCAGGCCTCGGTTAAGGTCAGAGGTCATCATTTCACAGTAATTAAGAGAAAATGGCCTCTGTGGGAGAGAGAACCACTTCTGACTGTCTTGATCATTTCCTCCTACAATTGTCTCCCAAATGATTCATTTGCCAAACTAAATCCAGTCACGTGTAACTTCGCTGTGGATGTCAAACAGCTGTTAAAAGTGTCTAAAACTGCCGTGAACATTTTCAGTTAGTGTCACCAAAATCTGACCGTTTCATATTAGAAAGCACTTCCAGAGTGAACGGCCATAATGAAACCATGGCAGAGCTTTCAGACCGTCTTCTTCATAAACAGCAGTCTTATTCTGATGGAATGAACTATGTATTTTGAGCAAATGACTCGCTTTCACAGGTTATCAGCTAGGTTTTCTAGTTCGTACTGATTGTTTTGTGAAATGCACCAGCTGTTGTGAAAATATTAATAGTGCAACATAATCTGCTTTTCCAATTAGACTCAAGATTTACACACCTTAACGTTTGCAGGGTTGATTTGATCTTTAGACTCATAACCACCAACTTCTTGTCTTCTCCTGCTTCCAGTCAGAGATGCTCCTGGGCTCGTTTTTGTCAGGACCGTACCGACTGCTGCTTTTCCAAATTTTGGAGTTTATCAGCATAAATTCTGTGCAAATACACCAGATAATTATTTTTAAGCTTCTTTTATTGCTGCAAAGTCTCTGTGTACTAAAGTTGCTCAATCCCCAAGCCATGGAGAAATGCGGTGAGGCAGGAGGATGAAGAAAGGGTGTAATGGGAGGGGAAACGAGCAGGACGGATGTGTGGAGGGATATTCTACCATAAAGCTTCTTACTATGAAGCTTTTATAGCCTCAGAAAGGCAGTGGAAGGTTGGAGAGGTGCTGTCGACGACGAAGCGCAGAGAGGAAGGACGCCCGTAGGTGTGTTTGCTCCTTTCTGTGGCTAAATGAGACATCTGTCGAGCTGAGACTGGAGCTTTTACACAAATTAAACAAGGAGCATTGTGGGAGGGTGTTGTGTTTCCGCTCTAATCTTCTCGCATGCCTCTGCAGCCGCTCAGGTTCCTGTTTTCACATTCACGCTATGTCTGCTCGCGTCATCGGCTATTGAAATGTAAAACCCAGGCCTGATAGCAATACAGCAGTGGGGGCATTTCTGGGTGCTGAGTTTGGGTCTGACTCTGAGAATAAAACATTTTATTTTACACATAAATCAAACCAAAGATCTTTCACTGAAAATCAATAATTATTGCAAAAAATAAACACTTGAATTTGCTCAAGTCAGTTATTGTCTGCCATCATTTGTCAATTCAATTTGCTTCATTAAATCTGCACTTGGCTGATAATTAAAGTGAGGGCGTCCATTTGCGATTGGCTGTCAGAAGTGCTTCATGTCAAACCGTTTGCAGAGATTTAATTGCACACTGAATCAGTTTTCTGTGCTGATGTTAAGCGGTTGTGACTTCCTCCGTACCGGACCGTGCCCACCGGTCGCCTGCGAGCAGGACGTGCTGGACGAACATGGCAGATGCCTCAGCATATGAGCTGCTTTGTTCTGTATTTTTGTAACTGGCTGCAGGATAAACAGTTTCAAGCTTTGTGACTGATTTGGGTTGTCTGTTTTGAAAAAATATTCCGCCTTACAGATTTATTCTGTTGTTTCTTTTTGTGAGACTGAAATGTTTGAAATGCAAAAAAATAATAAACTAAGAAAATAGAAAAAACTGTTTTCAATATTAAAGCAAACCAGTTACAAAGTCCAGCTTCCGCTGCAAACTGGAACGTGAGTCTTTCCCGCTGCTGTGGAGGAATTTTGGGCGACTCCTCTGCGTGCAGCGGTGTGCATCCGGTTATTGCGTTGCTGCAGGACATGAAGTCATGGGCTGATGGTCGGATTTTCTTCCTCAGGAGTTTCTGCCACAGAGCAGAATTCATGTCATCCAGTTCCTAAACCAGCAAAGCAGACCCAGACCATCACACTACCACCACCGTGTTTGACTGCAGGTGTGATGGTCTGTATTGAAATGCTGTTAGTTTTACTCTGGATGTGTCGGGATGCACGACTTCCAAAAAGGACCACTTTAGTCTCGTCAGTCCACAGAATATATCTTCCCCAGAAGTCTTGGGGATCATCAAGATGGTTCTGGCCCTGGAGGTCCCCCATGGGGGCCATTTTTTGCCCAGTCTCTGTTTGTCATTTTAACTCGGGCCTTAACTGAGGCGGAGGCTGTGTTTCCATTACACGTGTGCGCAAAACTTTGTCGATATTCTGCTAATGTTGAAAAAACACATTTCATGATCGCAGTGTTTCCGTTAAATAAGAAATGCAATTAAAATCACACGTGAATAATTTTATTCTCATGAGAAGTCATTGAAAATCATGGCGGCGACGGATGTAAACTCTTACATGAGATTTATTCATATTTCAGCCACGGCACTGGCGCTCATCATCAGCCAGCAGAGGAGACGTCGCTGTGGATTCAACACTTTCCAATGGCAAACTCAACTGCTGATGGACTGCGAGATGCCGTGGGACCCCTGGTGGAGCCCACTGCTCAGTGTCCAAGGGGCCAGAAGCTTTGTTTCCATCCAACTCTCACGCAATTTTGAGCGAAGTTTTAAAATGGCACAAAAAAGAAAGAAAAAACCCAAGAAACTGTGTCGTGTTTCTGTCTGTGGTTTGGAGCGAATCAGCCAGGCGATCCAAAGCGTGATTTCATCAGATGACGTACGGCTGTAACAAACAGGAAGTAGAGGTTCCAGACTAGCATGGACCACACATCTCAGAAAAAAGAAATTTGTCAGTTTTGTGCCTCTTGCTATAAGGAGAAACTGATGCAGAATGAGTTTTAATAAAATATGGACTTAGTAATGCTTATTGTCATTATAATATCATTGCAATGCAACATTTGGTTGTTAATATCTATCAGTGTCATGAACCAAAAAGAACAATAAAATTTTTTTTTTTTTTTTTACTAAAATGAGTCTAAAACATATATTGTTGACATTTATAACAGTTTTTAAAAACTTCCATTAGCTCTCAGTGCCATTAGCATCCTGTGCTGGGGTCCTCCAACACCCTGCCAACATTTTAGGATCATTCAGTCAAAAATGAGCTAAATTCTGTATTTAAATCCAGTTTTTAGTAATCAGGGTGGGCAGAAAGATGCTTTTTCTTGTGGCACCTGTTCATTTCAGAGCTTAATGTTTCCCGGTTTGCAGTAAAGACACAGAATGTCTCTCCTTTGTGGACAGATTGTGTTGAATTCTGGTTGAACCCCAGGCGGCTGAATCGAGAACTAATAGCCTGTGTAGATGCAGTCGTATGAAGACACGAGCAGGATTGGCTCCTAAAGCTTTTTCGACGAGCTCAGATGAGCTACGTCAACATGGACGTTAGTAATCGGAATAAACAGATGACTGGAATAAAAATGTGTGACATAAACGCCCCCAGTCGGAACATTCTGGTCAGATTCAGCTCAACTGGAATGAATTTGTAATCCAAATGAGAGAAATGGTATATGGCGACTGATAATCGGAACAGCGTGCACGTACTTGTCCTGCTCATCTGTCCCACACTGCCCCCTAGAGTCTCGGAGAATATTGGCTAAAGCGGTGATGAGCCACAGAGTATAAATGTTGCAAAAGTTGTGTCAACGCACATTATCATACATATGATATTGAAATTCGTACCTATATAAACAATATATTGGGATTACTTAATCCCAATATATTTCAATCCAGTCTTGTTTATGTAAACATAGCTACTGACTCTAAAATGGAAAGTACTCCAGTAGTTTTGTCTCTGCTCCGTCTTCCCAGGTTCTGCTGAGTCTCTTTCTCTCCTCCTGCTGAAAAAGAGTCGTTCCTTTCCACTGTTGCCACATGCTTGCTCCGTTTTAGGGATCAGGATTAGAAACAGATGAAAAAAACCTTACACTTAGTTTTAACCGTTTTTATTTTACACAACATAACAACACAGTACATGTTGTCTTTTTCTGTACAGAAGCCTTCTGGGAGCTTGTGACCAACACAGGCTAAAGTATACCAATGTCAGTGAAAAGCTCACAGGATAACCACGATTTTCTTTTTCTTCTTCCTTTTAAAAATAACAATTTCATAAGAGGTCCATTAAAATGTTCTTCTGTTTGTTGCTTCTTGTCTTTATATGTCAAGAAAATGTCTGTACTCCCCATTAAGTAAGAAAGGCTATGTGTGAAATCCGTCTCTTCCTTAGTTATGTCTGATTCCCTCTGAGCTCTCACTTGTGGAGCTGTGGTGAAGTCATAAATCCAGTTCTAGTATCTGTTAGGGAGGGTCTGTTAGTGCAAAAGAAGGCACCGACTGCTGTTCTCTTGCCACAAAATGAGTGCATATCGTATGCAAGTGTGCGACTGTTAAAAACGATGTGCTTTTCTTCTTGCTGCATGGTTCTTCATCCTCTTCTTTCCCTTTATTAATTCCCTTTTGTGGTATTTTCAGATAAGGTGAATGTGAATTCAGAAATGACGTGGCAAGCTCATTGTCTTGTTTTTTTCCTTTTGTGCTATAAAGTGGATCCAGTAAGACAACTCGAACATTACGAGACAAGGCATGTTATCCATTTATCAAAGGATAATGTCAAGGTGGAGAACAAAACCGTAAACAGAATATTAAAAAAAAAAAAAAAACATGATGAAAAGAAAGAGGTAAAAAAAAAAAAAAAAAAAAAGCTTTCAATCAAATCAAACACACCTAAAAACAGAATCCAAACGTGAAAACAAACAGTAGGAAAGCTCTTCCCTTCGGCCTGTACGAAAAACAAATCCAAACGCACCGCAAACACACAAACAGCTCAACAAGTATGAGTAAACCAGAGTTTATCTGATGGTTCTGCCTTGTTTCAGTTCAAACTGTGCTCTCTAAGACCCAGTCCGACCCGCACCGCCGTCTCTCTGCGTCTCCGTCCTCTTCTTTAGAGAGCAGCATGCCGCTCATAGATTGGCTCCGTTTGTTCCGCATCACGCGGCCCAACTTTGGCGCCCCCCCCGCCCTCTGATGGGGCGAGTGAGTTTTTGAGCCCTCCTCGCTGAGCGAGTACCTCCTCCTCGCCCTGCTGCGGCCCCCCTCCTCTGTGGGAAGAGTCTGGTACTTTGCAGAAGAGGAGACGGCGCGAGGAGCCCGGCGCAGGACGGGCGTTTCTCTGAATCGCAGGGAGGGGGCCAGGCTCGGGGTGGGGAGGGGAGGGGAGAACGTGGAGGGGACGAAGGGAGGCGGTGGGCTTTTGTTGAGACTGGTGGAGTTGTTGCGGTTAGTGTTGAGGTTCTCCAACGGGGTGGAGGAGGTAGGTGGGAGGGGGGTAGAAGAGGGAGGCGGGCGGTTATCAGGCATGGCGGACCCAGGCTTAACGGGGGCCGGCTTCCGCTTCGACTTGTGCAGGGAACCGGTGGCAGTGGTAGGCGACCCAATACCAGTTAGAGGTCTTTGTTCGCCCCCTTTCTCCCGGTCTTCGCCTCCAGCTGTTGGGCTCCGGGCCCCCCAGCTCTGGCTGAGAGCAGATGTGGCTGTGGAGCAGTCAGGAAGGGAGCACTCAGACGACTGAGTCACTGTGTCCTTTTCGCCATGTCCTCCTCCTGCAGCGGCCGCTCCGCTCCTTTTCTTCGAGCCTGCAGGGAGGTCGTCCATTCCGATCGATCCGTGCTTGGAGGAGCTTGGAGTGACGGAGCACCCGTGTGCCTGCTGCCCGTTGGTCTGCGAGTGAACGTTGGTCATCGACATGGAAACGCCTTTGCCACCCTCGCCAGGGTTACAAACCTGAGGAATAAAATGGAAAGGAGACGGGGTTCATCTTTTGTTCTGAAACAAAACGCCTCTAAAATTGTTTTAGTTACATTTTCATGAAATTAAGGACAGCAAAAACATTCCATACGTAATTTTCATCCAAACCACACAGCCAAGGTAATCACAGTCATAGAGGGCCTTTCTTGGACAAACTTGATACAAAGGAGTCATTTCCAGAGGATTATATGATTAAATTTGGCTCAAACGATGAATCATGATAAACTGATTGTTGAAATAATCATCAACTAATTTAGTAATTGATTATTATCTAAAAAAAAATTCAGAGCAGTAATTAAGCCAAACTGTACAAAAAATATAAACATTTTGCATTTAAGATTAGAAAAAATACCTTCTTTGTCTTGTGGCAGTTGTAGCTTCATTTGGTTTCAAAAAATACAACTTTTTCTATCTGATTATTAATCGGTTAAACCATAAAATAATCAACAGATCAGCCCTACACTGTATTGATGTTCATCCATGTATGAAAGCATTATCAGGACAAACTACATTGCAGTCAGTTGATTAAAATATTGATTTGAAGCTGCAGCAGGAAACTTCTATAAACACATTTTTTTTGTTAAAACTGTCACGATCTCTTGACAGTATGAGACGGATAATCTGTGAAAAAATCGATCTCCTCTGCCTCCTCCCTGGAGTCCTACCGCCATCTGCAGAAACGCACCGCTCCCGGTCAAAAACAACCAGTCAGAGCCAGGAGGAGGGTCGTATCGCTGTCAAGCCTACTCGTGTACGAGCAGACAAGCTGAAGATGGCCAGTTTGCTGCAGCTGTGCTAATGGCGGAGAAACAACCTAGCGTCACAGGAAACCTGTTTATGCGCCGTTACCGGTGGCCATGTTTACCTGCCTGCACGTTCACAGCAGGCTCCGCTGCAGCCGAGGAGCTGTAGCCTAGCAGAGAGCAGCATATTTTTATAAAAGGTCGCTACTGCACGAGGGCTGGGCCATAGATTGACTTTATCGATGAATCGAACTTTTGTTTTTTGAAAATGTAAATTTTTTTTCTTGGAAATTTGTATCTTTATTCTGCGAATATTATGACTTTATTCTCATAATTAAACACAAATTCCTGTAGCCTGGCCCTGATACTCTGTCATACAACTCACAGAAGGGATGACTGGAATAAAAGCCACTTTGAAAAGATTGTCTGTCATTTGCTATTTCTCTGTTTAGAAAAGAAAACGAGATAAAAAATAAATAAATAAATAAATAAAAAATTGTAAATCAGTTATGAAAAAAATCGGCAGATTTTATTTTTAAAGCATGTCACCCAGCTCTATAGTGCAGCTTTAAGGGACCACCATCATGCCAGTCGCCAGACTTAAGTGATGTAATTATTTTTCTTCACTGAATCAGTGAATTAAGGGCCCAACTCTCCCGTTCATATTTGTTTTTATTCTTAATGTATCTCATGCAGTGAGAACAAAACCAGTGCTGCAGTTGTGCCAGCATTCTGGCTTGACATACTGGTGGCAGCAATGGTGATGAAGACGGCAGCGTCCAAGGCAGGCACCATGTATGTACATCGAATCATTTTCCGCTTCACGACTTCATTTCTTGTCTCATCTCAGATAAAGTTTTTCTGTCCTCAGCAAAGCAGAGAGAGACACCCACCTTGTAACGTATCATCAGAATTATGATGAATACGAGCACCGAGGCCACGATTATCCCTCCGATGATGATGATCATTGTCCCACCGAGGAACTGAGACTGCATAAAGTGACACCTCATGTACTCTGACTCGGTGGTGAACTGCACACAGCCGACTACTCGTGTTGCTGTCAGGGAGGTGATGACATCATCATAGATCGCCAGCACGCAAAGGTCGTACTGAGTCCCCGCTGCCAGGTTGTTGACCAGGAAGTTCTCGCTTGATGGAGGAATCATTCTGGAGCAGAGAAGGAGAGAAACACGGTTCATTTAAACGTTCATGAATGCATTCTGAAAGCTTTTATGAATAAAATCACAGAGATGCCTTCACATCACAATGCTGTTCACTGTGTGTTACGAGAAATATCAAAGAGATGAAGATCAGTGCATTCACCACAACGTGAAGACCGTTTTTCAGAATCAACCAAATATTCACTTAATCATAGAAGTTAAAATATAATGCAGGGTGTTTGGGCTTTTACCTAGCGGTGAGTTATTTGCAGGGTCTGTAATTAATTAACTGCATTTCAATCAAAAACTATATTGCAACAAAATCAGCAATATTTTCAATTCAAAACCCCTTTTTGCTGCTAAATTATTAAATAAACATCCATCTGAGCTGAGCAGCAGAGATGTTTCTAGTTTTAATCTGTTCTTCAGGTTCTTCCAGCATCAGATTGGAGCAAAGCTCATCTCTCCAGAGTTTCAGGAACCCCTGATCATTCATGGAGCTTCTTTAGAAACGTGGACTGTGGACGCTGACGTTAGCGCTGCTGCTACATGTTAGCATTGAGATGCTAGTCTAGGCTAGCATAGCTTCTCTGATAGGCCGACTGCTTTTAGCTCAACTTGAACACAACCGGAGTCTTTTCCAGCGTCCCATCAGATCGGCTCTGGAAGCAGAAATTAACCCCCAGAGGAGCCGCTTCATCGCTGCTGTTAGCGGATGGAGCTGTGCGTCAAATTTATGGGCGTACCAGAAACATGCAAATATAAAGGTTCTGACGGGAACTTTTTTATGTAAAAAAGAAAAATGTGATTAATTGCATTAAAATTATCAACACATTAAATTATGGCCCTACTTTTAACATTTCTGAACCAAACCAAACAGAAATCAAGTGTTTTCAATTTGTGCTAAATTTAAAGCTAAACTGGATTTCTCTCTGAAGTATAAAATCTGACTTGAATCTTTTGTTTTCATGGTGCAGGAAGACATTAGGCTATAGAAAAAATAAACCTTGCAGATCATCTTACTATGCATCTACCTCTATCACACACTAGCATCAGTCCGTTTGAACTGGGGTTGCATGATATGTTGTGCAATGGTGATGATATTGGTAAATATTATGATGATGGTATTGGTTGCGGTTTTTGCCTATTCTTTCCTCTCTTTCTCATCTGTACTTCCCTAACTCTGTGACCTTTAGCCTTTTGGGTGATGTCATCAGTGTCCAGTGTGAGCATTTGGTGCTGTGAGACTCTGTCCAACTGGCAAAATATATCAGCATGAAAAAGAATTCAAGTTCATAACACTTAGAATATATTAGGCAACAATTACTGCCCTCCAAACAGTCCTTTGCAATATCAACATTGCACACACTGTTACTGCGATGGTGGTACATTTGCGATATATTATGCAGCCTTAATTGGGATCTAGGATGATTAGAACTAAACGTAAAACTTATCCTTCCACTTTCTGTCGAATTATTTCGGCAAATATTATCCAACCTTTTATTTAACACTCATTGAGCATTAAAATTACATTCCAACATGGTCGGTTGATCTTTTAATATAACAAGATGACATCCCAAAAAAGTAATATACCCAGTCATGATGCTATAGGAAACGATGAATTCCACCCCCTTGATTCCAGTATACGTGCTCCATTTATAGTAGCGCAACCAATGGGTAAAACGGGAGATGACTTTGCAATCCTGCAAACAAAACTAATCTCAAAAGACTAAAATAAAATCTAAGTTAAGCAATCTTTGCTTATTAAAGATTTATAACCCTTATAAAAAGCTTGTAAAGTAAACCAGCATCTGCAAGGAGTTTATAGATGCTCCACTGAAAGACAGAGGAAGATCACTGAGTTTTAGTCCAACTCAGTAAATACGTTTCCATCCAATTATCATGAAAATTTTAAGCAAATTTTTGAAATGCCGTAAAAAGGGAAAATGTAAATTAGGCTTGTTTCCATCATATGGATGTAATAAACTAGATGTAGAAGTTGCAAACTAACACGGACCACACATCTCAGAAAAATGGAGAGAGTACAAGCTGGAGGTGTGGACTTTTCTGAGTTCCGTGCCTCTGGTAAGGCACAGACCCACCAGTGGATGGAAGTGTCCAGCACATAACAAATTATTCCCCAATGTGTTTTCATCTCTTCCTTAGCACATGTATTTCCCCCCCCTGCAGGACTAATAAAGGTATTCTTATTCTTATTAAATCTTTTTCGGGAAAGCCAAAAACCACCTCAAGCGAGCATAAAAACTTTTTTATGAAACTGAGGAAGTTATTTCGAACTGTGCGGTTTCTGTCAATGTTTCTAATGCGATACTTCAAAATGTGCATAAAAAACATGACGAAAACATGGCTATTGTGGATAAAAATGAGTTTTGCTATATATGTATTCAAATATCCACAGTTATTTCTTGGCAACACAGATAATCTAGAGCAGAGGTCTTCAAATCCTGGTGTTGTACAACTTTTAGATGTGTCCCTGGTCCAACACACCTGAATGAAATGGCCGAACGACCTCCTCACTGTTCAGTCCAGTTCTCCAGAGTCATTTAAAAATAATCTAAATTTTAACTATTTTTTTTTTTACATAACTTCTAGTAAAACAGCGTGGTCCGCTGTGTGTTATTATGGAAACACTGAATTCTCATCCCAGTCGGAGTTGGAGTGTGCTCCTCTTCGTGTCACATTGACTGGAGTCCTCACTTATTTGTCCCTCAGTGTCTCTGAACTGGCCTGTCAGCTTTCTGGAACTTCCTCATTAAGCTGCTAATCAAATTCCTCATTAAATCCAGGCAGGGCAGCCAGTTCACAGCTCCTGGCCTCGGTGTGTGTCCTGAGAGGAGCAGAGGGCTCCCACGGCCAGGTGAAAGCATCTGCCTTACAGTCTGAACTAAGTGAAGGTTAGGAGACGTGTTAGGGTTTAATGGTCAGCATTAAGAGCTGCAGGATAAATGTAGCAGTAGGTCACTGTGCCCTCAGCCGGACAGCATAATCCTGTAAGGGTGTGTGTGTGTGTGTGTGTTTCCGTACAGCCCCATGAATGCTAATAGGAGCATGTAAATGTTAGATGACCACGAGTCCTCTGTCGTCTTCCTGGCTTGATGTTTTAATCACCATAACGAGGAACCTGAGCTAAACACGGATTTAACTCGGCACATTTAAAGTGACATTGAAGCCTGCAGGTTAATGGCAGGAGCCGATGTCTCTAAGTCCTACAAGCTTATACACAAGTGGCCACATTTATATACAACATGCATGTACAGACAGAGATTAATCTCCCTAATATTGCTGTGGCTCCGGGCTTCATTTGGGTGTAATAATGAGTGTGGTTCTGTCACATTAGTCAGCATTAAGTAATGAGAAGCATTTTTCTCTTGCAGTTTTCTACCTCTGTAAGGCCAGCACACTCTGAGTTCAGTGTTTACTGACTCATTTAAACTTGAAATCCCTTGGATATGCATTAAAAAATGGATTTTAAAAAGAGCATTTGAATATTATGTTGAATACATTCACTAAAATCTTTTTTTCTGCTTAGTTTTATGAGGTTTTGAGGAAAAAAATGTAGGTAAACATAGTGATAAATTAAAGTTGTAAATTCAAAATAAAAACTGAAAAGTATTTTTCTATCAGGAAAAAAAAGAAAATAAAAACTTAGTGCATATCAGTTAACTTGACTTTAAAGATGTGGAACTAAAAGGCAGTGAACAGCTGAATAACTTCTCCTGACATCACAAGACTAAGTGGTGGCTTTACTTACCTTATCAGATGTCGGAAGTTATGCTTATTAAACCATGAAAGAGCAAATGGAAAAAGCCCCTAAACCTCTTACATGATATTATTACCACATCATTGCATTAGTTTGGTGTGGAATGCTTTAGATATTTGCTTTGACCAATATTCTGTCCTTCCAGTTCTGGAAAAAAAGCACGAGTTCCTTTTTTATAATGTGAGTAGGGGCAGTAGCGTTACAACTCATGGTGGGACCCCATTAAAATTTGTAATCGAGTTAATTGCATGGTCTGAGGGTAATTAATCGCATTTTAATCAAAAAAATCAGCAACATTTTCAATTCAAAACAACTTTTCCCTACTACAATATTGAATTTGCAGACATATGAGCTCAACAACAAAGACATTTATCAGTTATTCAGGTTCTTCAACCATCAGATTGGTGCAAAGTTCAACAGAAGCGGCTTCGTTATCCATCGCTGCTGTTAGCGGATGTAGCTTGTCCATCAGTTTACAAGGGTACCAGAAACAAGCAAACACAAAGGTCCCGGTTTAAACTTTTGAATGTGAATGTAAAAAAAAATGTGTTAAAATTTTTTACACATTGAAATGTATGTACTTAATGACTCGAAATAAAGCATTAAAGTCACGGGCCTAGTTAAACCCCAGTATTTAATTGTTGTCATATATTAAGTGACCGAGCAACATCAGAATGCTTGTTCCTGCAGCTCCAGAGCAGATTTAAGGAATTCAGAAAACCAAACGTATAAAAAAAACTATAAGATGGTTCAGCGTTACGCCATCAGATACAAGGCCCTCTTTCTGCTACTTCATTACACAAGTCAACTACCAATGAGTGTTTACACAAGTGAGGGTGGCGTCACAAACCAGACATTAACAGTAGCACCAATTGTATAGGAGCCCACCAGGTCAGCTTCAACCCCCCTGTTCAGCATCGGTCCTTGGAAACACCCACAAAGTGGACAGAACAGGTCCGGCTCCTAGCTTTAAGTGGTCTTCCAGAACGGCTTTAGGAATGCTTCTCCACATCCAATCAGCCATAGGAGACACCCCCCCCAAACTCCGCCTCCCCTTCACGTGTTGTCAGAAAATGTGGCTGCACACCGCAGCTGTTTGATTAGACAGAAGTTGGTGTCTGACTTAAGTTTCTGTAACAGTGCTAGATTATTTGGACAACTGGCTGTTTCTTTAAGACTCCACATGTCATAACTGGAGTATGTGAGAGCAGTGCGGCTGCTCTTCCCCGAATGTCTTTGTCTGAACCTGTGAGTTCAGGTATTTAAACCCTTGCCTGATTGTCTAGTGCCAGAGATCGAGTTTCCTCTCCAAGTTGTTTCAACTCGGATGTTTCTGATCCCTTTTCTGCTCTTCTGACCCTTCATCTTGCCTATTTCATTGGATGATTAAACTTCCTAAATCTCTGCCTGACTGTGTCTTAGCCTGTTTTTATGAGCTGGATTTTGGAACTTCTTTGGATCAGGTTTGGATCAAGGATCACAGGTTTTGGAGTCTTGTTGTGATCTCCCACTGAACCTAAACTCTTCAGCAGAGTTCAGTTTTAGCCGGAGCCATGCTCTCCATTGTTCTGTGTTACTTTGCTTATTTCCACTTTTTGAGAGTTGTTCTGACCATCTGCCTCGTTTGCAGAGAGCTGCTGACCCGAGCTGATCCCTGAGTCATTATCATTAGCATTGTTGGCATATTTCATAATAGCTGTTATAAACCTTGCAAACCTTTGAGTTTTTGAGAAATAGTTCAGAGTCCGGCCAAGGTTCTGGTGGATTTATTACACTGCAGTTTAAAATTTAACATTTGGAGAGAGAAAGATGCATGAAATCGTTCTTCATGGTGTGAAAACACATTAAATTCGTTTTTCACACCAATCTGTCTATTGCTCGCTCATTCATTAGCAAGATCCCTGATTGTTTAAAAACCTATGCAGACACTTAGTTTGCTCCAAAAAATAAGAACAGCAGTTCAGTGTCTTACATTCTGGGGAGCAGAAGGGGGGGCTTGTCCAGGACAGCAATCATACACTGTTGTGACTGGAGTTGTGATGCACACTAATAGGCTCTTACACATGAGAAATGGGAACCACAGTTATGAGCTGTGGTTTCTATTTTGGTTTTTGCCATCTCGACCAGCCTTGGCAGGAATAAAACTCTGATTTCCAACTGCAGTGAATGCATCATACAGTGTAACCCCAGCTATGCAGTACATCCCTCTGTATTATTTCAGAGAAAACCACAGCATGTAGATGCAGAAATGGTAGTGCAAAGTGTAATATTTTTCAGAAAAACATCTCATATCTCAGGTTAAAAAATTTTATTTTTTAAAATCTGCAGGTTGGATTTTAAAAAATAAATGAATATAAAAAGGAGACTGATTTTAAGCATCCCTTTGAATGGAATGGATCCAAAAGATCTGGTTCTCTTCAAAAACCTTAAATCCCATGGGTGCAAGTTGGGACTTAAACTGCTAAGCTAAGATATAAAGACAAATTTCTAAAGTGAGGATTTAAAATAACGTAGCTAAAAAATACATGAAATGTATTTATTGTAGCAGTTACAAGCTGATGGCTATCGTAGGAGTCTTCAGCTAATAAAGGGGTACACCCTCTCGTTCACAGGACTGCACAGCCATGCACATTTTAAATCAACAGGAAATCTGTGTTTTTGAGAGTAGGAGGAAACCAGAGTACCCAGAAAACCCCCCCACAGGCTTGAGGAGAACATGAATACTACTGCAATATAAACCAAATCAGCATCTGTTAAAACGACAACGCAAGAAATGAAAAATGGCTGTATAATTGTTTTGCTCCAACACAAACAGCCTTGAGCATAGAAGTATTTTTAGAACCAACAACAGCAGAGAAACCATGTCATAGAAACCAGACACTACAATAGCACCTTTTCTAGTCATTGTTTATCCAGCCAGGCTGAATGCTCAACACCCCTCTGAAAATAGCAGCATTCTGTTTTCATGTAACATGGAGACAAAAGCAGCTCCGGTTTGAAATGGTCACAGTAAGGTTGCTACGGTCACGGATCCCGAAGGCGTAGCTGTAAATCTAGATAGGCAGTAATTATGCATCACTCTTCGTGGTTTGCTTTGCCTGTTTTCTCCCATATAGTCACATGAATGAATGCCATTCTTTCAGAAACGTCTTCCTCCAAGAAACCATTAGCTGCATGAGTCTGCCTGTCACACACAGGCCAAATGAGACTGTTTCCAGTCTATACAAAAGTCTGACCAGTAAAAGTCGTTGCATAAAGGCTGTCGGCATCATCGTGTGACCTGAGCCATCATTATTCACAACCATACAAGGAACAAGCAAGATACTGATAATAAGTCTTTGGTTCTCCGTCTGCTGAAGTCGCAAAATGCTTTTTATGTCAAAACGTTTCTTTTATTTGTGAGGTCTTTATTTCTTTGCTTTCTTCTCTTGTTGATAGTGTGAGCCTGAAGCTTTGTGATCTCATCCAAACTGACTCATTCATTGTACCTAATTTCTTTGTGTCTGAGCCGGATCTTGCTGCCAGTATTTCAAACCCTACAGTGGGCAGATGATTGCCTTGGCCGAGACTATTACACTAATCTATCTGCTGTGCTCTGCCAAGCCCTCAGCCCAAAGCAGCCGTGTGTGTGTGTGTCTGAGTGTGTGTGTGTTTCTGCTTTCTATTTCACAAGAGAGAAAATGTCTGTTTGCATGTAGTGAGGTAAGCGCAATGAATTTCGTCGGAATCTGACATTAAATGTAAGCGTGCATCTAAATATGCGTCAAATCCATTATAGCAATCACCCCCCTTCATGGCAGCCCCTTCCTCCAAGTGGCTGTCACTGCATCAGGCTTTCTGCCAGCATTCATCATTGATGCAGCTCCACACTGTGATAAACTGAACCCTTCACTCATCCCTGGATGCAAGGCTTGTATTGGTGCCTTCATGTTCGTGGTAATCAACTCCAGATTCCCTCACTGCAAAGCCAGACTCACTTTTAGTCACTCTTAGCTTTTTGTCTCAAGACAAATGAACGCCTTCATTCAGTGAACAGTGAACTACAATAAGGGATTGTTTTATTAGGGGCCATATCACTTGATTAAACACTGGGCAAAGCCTGCAGGCCACAAACACATTACTCCAGACAAGAAATAATAATAACAACAACAAAAAAAAAAAGCATTGAAGTCAGCAATTTGACAAAAAACAACGTTTTCTGGTTGAGCTACAGCCGTGTGATAAGGAGTCAGGGGTTCTAATGACTAAGCTGTGGTCTCTCACCCATAGCAGCACAGCCAAGTAACTGGGTGGAAACTCATGGAGTTCAGAGATTTATTTGATATTTCGTTGGCTTCAGGGTGGCTGCAAAGATATATATATATATATATATATATATATATATATATATATATATATATATATATATATATATATATATATATATTAGAAGTTGCACGACGTCATATTTTTTGAAGCCAGGGTCACCATGATAAAAGTCAAGTCGACTTCAACTAGACGCTGTGACATCACAAAAACGCCAGAGAAAATGCTTCACAGCAGCTTCCAGGCTTTAATAGCTATATTCTCAGCAAACACTGACTAAAGACCGCTTGACCGCTATTATGGAGAATAAAAAGACCAAAAAGCAGAACATTATCCCGGAGCAGAGCTGTGATCTTCTGTCACTGTGATCCAAAAAAGATGTACAGTCGAGCCTGACATTTTTTCTCCAAACACCGCCTGGTACTGATGATCGGGTATATTCTCACCTTGGACAGCTGCACCTATAGGAGTCAAATTATTATGTTGACCACAATTGTGCATGTTGGAACATTTTGAACTAAACGTATTATAAACGGATCACCTTTGACTACAGTTGAATTCAGCACAGCCACCTGCTGCTCCTGGCAGCTCTCCCTCGATGCGCAACAGGCTGCTCCACTGACTCCAGGCAGCGACTCTCTGACTGCGAGATGAACCGACATGCCGACAATGGCACGGATCCCCAGATCCTCAGAATGCAGCTTGAACTATGTTTCCAGATGTTTTCAGACAGTGTTTTTATAAGAGCATAAAGCTGCCAGGTTAGAAGCTTCCACATTTTTGTCATGTGACGACTAGTCGACGTGACGAATACAAGGTCACTGCAGAGCAAAGAATCAACTAGTCTAAAAGTCGACTAGTTGGTGAACCCACTATATATATATATATATATATATATATATATATATATATATATATATATATATATATATATATATATATATATATATATATATATATAAAACTTGGAGCATTATAGTGAAAGCCATAATGCTTCACTTGTGAAAGTTAAACTGTTGAGCTTCTCCTTGGCACTCAGACAACACAACAATTCAGAGACCCACACTGCTGGACAGAACATCTTAAAGGGAAATGTTTAATGTGTAAAGGAAGTTCTCACATCTTGGACAAAATCTGGGTAAAGCTGGATGTTTGATGTTACACAGCTCCCTTTAAATGATACATGTGGAGGTCCATCCATCCATCTCGTCTATCCTGCTTATCCTTGCAGGGTTGCAGCGTCATTAGGCAAGAGGCGGGGTTCTCCCTGGACAGGTGGCCAGGGAGAACCCCAGCTACTTGTCCAGGTCCATTATGATTTATTTCATACTAAACCAACTCTGCACCAATGAACCTTTTATGCCTCATATCCACTGAGTGGTATGACACGGCTCGATTCCACGGCTCATACAACCGACCTGTACTACACCATTCCTGGGCCCCCTTCAGGTGTAGGTTCATAGGACAGTGGTATGGTTAGGTCTAATCAGCGATTCAAATTTATCCCTTTTTCTTCAAAAGTCAAAAATCTGCCCAAGAAAAGATCATAATAATTTTTTTCCTGTTTTATAAAACTTGTAAAATATCTCTCTCTCTCTCTCTCTCTCTCTCTCTCTCTCTCTCTCTCTCTCTAACATAAATGACTGCACAGGCCAAAGATAAGAAAAGTATTTTCTGATTTTTTTTTAATATTCTTAACGAGAAATGTATTGCTAGGTGTTGGTAGGTCAAAGCTTTACAAAATTCTGATCAGGTTTTAGTACTAATAATTTAAGGTTTTCTCTGTTATAGCTCCTTTTTACTCTTGCATTGATGTGGGAACATGTGGGCTGTCCTTTGTCCACACCTTTGTCTCGGTCAATGATGAACCTGAAGTCCAATTCAGTCACTTTGTTGTTTAGTTTATGACCTTAAACGAGAACCTGAGAAATAACTGAGCTGTGGCCAAGCTGTAGCTGTCTGACAACTGGCCTGAGTCTTGTACTGCATGGTGCCCAGGTTCAGTGGCTGTAAAACAAGCCCAAATCATCATGCCTTCACCACTTTGCTTTACATTTAGGATGATGTGTTTGTGCTGGAATGCCGTGTTTGGCTTTGCATTATGGCCAAACATCTGTACTTTGATGTTTTCTGTCCAAAGGACATGATTCATGAGGCCTTCTGGTTGATTTTGTAAACCTAAATGGGAAAAATGAGCTGAAACTGCAGAGCTTCATGGACTTCAGCCAGAAGGTTTTCTAAGAAGCAGCAATACTTTGGCAAAACATATTGCTGTGTGTTGCGCTGTGTAGCGGCTGGTGGCAGCCAGATGCTGCCAGTGTGAAATTCTCTGAATGTGATTATGGAGGCATCTATATTTTTGGTGCTCATCAGATGCGTGATGCCCACTACCATATTGTTTTCAGTGAGAAAGAGGCTGTAAGATAGTCGTCCTTCCAAATAAACCCCACTGCTGGTTGCTTTTCCTGTCGATGTTGTGTTATCTGGGCCATAATTCAGTCAATAAATATATTTATTTTATTCTTACTGTTGGATATTTTGAGGAACATTGCTGATTTCTTCCTTTCTTGGGATGTGTCTACACACACACTCCAAAAAAACAAACTCCTACTAGGGTTAGGCGGTAGGGCTTAAAAATAAAATATCCCAAGTTCTCCATACCTGATCCAGTTTCTGATTTCAGTTGATTTTTTTTTTTTTTTTTTTTATCTCACTTTCTTTTCTAAAGAAGAAATTACAACTGACAGAAAATATTTTTTTCATCATCCCTTCTGGGAGTTGTACGACGGAGTATCAGGGCCAGGCTACGAGAATTTTTGTTTAATTACAAGAATAAAGTCATAATATTATGAGAAAAAAGATGTAATTTTCCAAGAAAAGTCTTACAATTGCAAGAAAAAAGTTGTTTTAATCAAAAAAAGCTTCTGGAGTTCTTGAGATCTAATGTGAGAAGCTCAATCTGTGTGGTTCTTTCTTCGAAATAGACGATCATTTGCGTCCAAATAAATAGAAACTGTAAAACATGCTTGTCAACGATCCAGATTTTTCAAAAATTAAATCTTCAAAAACCAAAAATTTGATTAATCAATAAAATCAATTTATCGTCCAGCCCTAATTTCTACCGAGTATTTCTGGTCTAGTTTCTGGTGAAAATACTTCAGTACACTTGAAATAAGACAAAACTAACTTACAAGTAACTTTTTAGCAGATACTGGAGCTTGTTTTAGGTCAATAATGCCTTAGTATTGATGAAAAAGTAATAGTTGCATTGGCAGATTATTTCACCTATAACATGGGAAATATGTGTTGTTATAAGTGATATCTGCTACTTTTTCATCAATATTAAGGAACTATTGTCTTAAAATAAACTCCCATATCTGCTGAAAAGTGACTAGTTTTGTCTCATTTCAAGTGTACCAAGATATTTGCTCGAGCAACGAAACCAAAAATGCTTGGGAAGGTTTTGTTTTTGCAGTACAGCTCCATGCTTCAAAGGAGAAAAATTTTATTTACCGATTTTAGAACCTGGTAAGAACCATCAATGATTTCTAACATGTTTTATGTGAAATCCAAAAGAAACTGTTCACAGAAAAGGATCATAAATTACAAGCTTTTTCTCAGAAGAATTATTTTCTAATTCTAACAGTTTCATGTTGCTATTACTGCTTATTCCCCACTTTTGTGAACTGAGATAAAAAATGCAAACATCCTCCAGTATTATTCCACTGCAGAAGAAACCAAAATATGGGTCACAGATTTTTAAAAGTAGGTTGTCCAATTATTGGTGAAGAAGCGTATTCAGTGCTTCTGGGGAGCGCCGCTGCCACAGTGTGAGCTCATCTAAATTAAATAGCCTCAAACATGAAGAAGATCTCCAGCTAAAGAACTTTAACAGTCTGTTATTGGTTGTAGAAACCTTTCTTTGCACTGTACCTTTTAAAGATGCTAACTTTACCTTTCTCACCCACTTTTCTCGAGAGGGAATTTTACTGCAGTAATCCCATAAATCATTTCACTCAGTGCCTCTGAATCTAATTTTCTTAAGTTTAATTTTTTCTAAACATGTAAGTAATTAAACAATTACATGACATTCAAGCTAGAAGCAAATCTAATCAGCCTAGTTAGGAATAACTGATTTATAAGCACAAAGTGAGGAGGATTAATGCTTTCTCAGCGCTTGCCCCTATTACTGCTGGCCTCACAGCTAATGTGGCTTACCCAGCAGATAGCACAGTGCCACGCTAACACGTCCCAGTCTCCCAGCCCGGCTGAAAACATCGCATGAGCTGTCGTCCCGTCTTTGATTCGTCCTTCGTAACGCTCCTAATGGCAGAACTAATGGTTAACAAGCACCTGCAGTGAGGAGCAGGAACCAGGTGAGCTCCAGCCACCCTGTCCCCTCATTGGTCGGTTCAAACAGGTTAAAGTTTTTATTTAACTAACATCAATTAACTTGGCAAAAACTGGAACAGCCGTTTACTCACAAGGAAAAAGATAATGATGTGTAAAACTCACCAACTACTTATCCATAGCTTTCCATTTAACACACATCTTCATGATATAAGAAATGGTAATACTCCTGCTCTTCTTAAACTTTAAAAAACTGTATAAACTAGTAAAATTTATTACATGTCGATTAGATTTTTAAAAATGCATCTTTTGAAATGAATCAAAGGGAAAAGAGTCACTGCTTGTTAATGACAATAAGAAGTTTTACATGCCAAGACATAAATAACCCCAAATGGTGCAGCATATGACTGTAAAAATCTTTTAAGTGTTGATACAAGCATAAAAATTAGCATGATCACTCATCAGATCGTTTGTTTTTCATATTTCCCATTCACCACTTGAATTTCAGGATGGCTGCCATCTTTGAGCCTTTTAAACCAGTTGTTGCCATAAAATGTTCCCCATTTTCATGACTTGGATGAACTTTATGTCACATAATATATGTTTGACTGGTCGTCCTGTTCATCCAACTTTAAAGTAACAATATGGAGCAAAATCAGAAACTGAGGACGTTGCTGTCAGCGAGTCTCACACCAGTCGTCAACTGGAAGGAGATGAAGACGTGAGACAGACCGAGAGACAGTCGTCTTAATGGTTAGCGTTAGCTTCTGCTATTTTTTGTGTTTGGTGGTTTAGCAATAGCTTCTGCACATTTTTTTTTATGTGTTTAGCAGTTTAGCATTAGCTTCTGCTATTTTTTAGTGTGCTTAGCATTAACGCAGTTAAAATTCTTGTTTAGCAAATTACCGTATTTTCCAGACTATACATTGCTCCAGAGTATAAGTCACATTTATTTAGAAATTGTCAAACATAAAGGTTCTGGTGACACGTTGTGTTCAGTTGCCTGCTTTTTAACAAACATACGGAAACTGTTGGCTTTGGCTAAGAAGTCTGCTAGCAGTTTCTGACGCACCGATGTCCGTGCTAAACCAGGATGGTCAGGAACGGCTCTGCTCCGCAGGTGTTCTGATGCGCTTTGCTTTCATGGTGTCTGTAGTTCCCTTGCGGCGCAAGCACAATGTGCTGGTTATGAGCGCTAAACAAGCATGGGCGTTTTGTGCTGCGGGGGAAACTGTTTCTGATAGGGAAACACAAATCGACCTAACACCTGAAAAGTGTGCAGCGGAGCAGACACACCTGCAGACTCCTTCCTCCAGCTCTGGCCGTCTGGCTTTCAGCCCACATTCAGCTTTCCTTGTGGCTGCAAAGGGCAATGTTTCACCCTTGGTTTATGTCTGTCAGTATGAATTAACATTTAATTATTAAAGGAGTAAAAATGTGAAATTCAAAAATCCTTGATCTATAAAAACGATTTTAAGCCCTGGAATTTGACTTGACTTTCTTGTTACCATGGCTGTAATGTTTATGTTCAACCAAAGCCAACAAATACATCCTCATCCTTCAAACAGGCTTAAAATGCACATTTTTAACAGGACCAAAGCATTACTTCTGAAAGCTGAATTTTGTACTTTTGATCACATGACAATGGAACGTCATTCCCCATAAAGGCTGCTTACCCAGAGCATCTTTCAGAAAGAGGTGTGGTCTAGCAGAAATGAATTATGATGGATACAAATTCAGGAAAGGTGGCAGAGGGGCCACTGTTTAATCTGTTAGCTTTTTAAAACAAGAGGGAAGGGCGTCTAAATTTAGGGTGGTCTCATTAATGCAGCGCGCAGCAGCACAGATGTCAGAACACCAAAGTGTCCCAGATATTAGGAGGCGTTTCAGCATCAGTTGCAGACCTCCATCTGCCGAGCTCAGCACCATGACTAAAGTTTAAAGCTAACTCATCTCTGTGATGTGATGCAGTGTTTGGCTTCCTTCATACATTTTCTAACTCCTGCACATTCTTCTTCTGCTTTTTTCCCTGTAAATTACCCTGAAAACCATAATATACATATACATTGACATTTTTTTATCAGCCTTTAACGAGGCATCTCAACCTTTTTTTATCCATTCCTTTGTTCTGTGATATCACGCCCATGTTCTTCCCTTCTGCTCCTCGTCTGCATTTAAAACCCCAGACCAGCTGTAAAAAAATGCTGATATGTTAGGTTTGCTATATGTTTATTGTACAATAAAATCAGAATTGGAACATTGCAACAGAATAAATGGGGGGTGATTTTTATGCTTTAAGCACAGCTGAGCTGAGTGTTATACTTGGGCCCCAGGGACCACTGGCAGGGATAAATTACTTCCTGCTAGTTAAAGGAAGGGAACATAAGGCCTTTTCTTAAAGCTTTGAGTCATTCCTCAGCCCCTGTTGAGCAACATTATTAAAAAAAAATAGTCACACAATTTGCCTGACGTGTAACTTTTTTTTTTCTAATTTAGCAAATGGCAACCAGCCCCTGTGGCTTGATGGATCCGCTGGAGTGGAAAACAGCCACAGAGGGAACATTTGGGGGGAAAGAGTCAGTGAGGAAGTGTGGAAACAGCCATAAAAATTAACATGCTCACCCCTCAGGTCGTATGTTTTTCATATTTCTTATTAGCCACTTAAATTTCAGGATGACGGACATTTTTCAAGATGGCCGCCGTTTTTGAGCCTTTTAAACCAAATATTGCCAAGAAATGCTCGCCGTTTTCATGACTTGGATGAACTTTATGAACATCAGATGTTTCCGACGGGTCGTCCTGTTCATCCAGCTTTACAGTAATAATATGGAGCAGAATCAGAAACTGAGGACGTTGCTGTCAGCAAGTCTCACTGGAAGGAGATGATGTTTGACAGACTGAGACAGTCGTTTTAATGTTTAACGTTGCATCTGCAAATTTTTTCAAATGTGTTTAGTGTTAAGAAAGCTATGATTATTGTTTAGCAAACTGGTAGTTAGTGAACCTAACCTTTTGGTCAGCTGTGGCCACCACTGGTAATAACTGCTTGCCAGTATTAGTGCAAACATATTCTCCCTTACAAATCCTGAAAAATAAAAAATTATCAGTAAATATTATTTCTATGGATCCAATTATGAATGATTTTACACCAAAAGTATTTATCTGTGATAAATATTGGCAAATTTAGTGCAAAAGTACATTTTCCTGGACGACCGTGGTGGCCATCTTGAATTTTTCAGTGGGCACTGTAACTTTTCTTTTCTTACTTAGCAAATGGCAACCAGCCCCTGTGGCTCGATGGATCTGCTGGAGTGGAAAACAGCCACTGAAGGAACATTTCGGGGGGGGGGGGAAGAGTCTGTGACAATCACAGCAGATGAAGATGAGGATAGAGGGAGGCGGAGGAAATCAGAGTGAAGGTGCAACCTTGGATTTGTGTCTTTTGTTTCGACTCCAGATCAGTTATTGTTGAACACACAGCCAGCAGCAGTTTAAGGAAAGACTCTGTCTTCCTTCAGCCGTCCGATCTGACTGGATATCTGGAGAAGAACAACTGTGTTCACAGTCTGAAACACTCACTGAAAGGAAGTCCGAGAACAACATGGCAACACCGTCAGTTCAGTTATGCTTCATATAAAAATATGAATCAATAATTAAATAAAATAGCTTAAAATAGCCCTGATGTATCTGTTCCCCCTCACCCGACTCAGAGAACGGCCATAAAAGATCCAATTTTTAACTCTTCACTTTATAAAAGTATTAATACTGCATGAACTTTTCCATAGTTTCTCATGTTACACCAAAAAATACTGTATTTTATTGTAATTTAATGTGACAGAACAAAACAAAGGAAACAGGATGCCGACATCACCATGTTTTCCCATGGGGATGGTGGCTGTGGGCCGTTGGAGTAGAGCACCTTTGCTGGGTCTCAGGTGTTCCTCTGGCGTTTTTCTTGCCATTCTTCCGTGAAGACCAACTCATTGTGGTCCTGGCCACATGTTGTTTTAGAGCCTGACCCTGCTTTAAACTTCTCCAGAACGTTCTCCCCGTCCCGTCTGCTGGGTTCCCTGGTCTCCATCATGTTTGTTGTTCTCTGATGTTCTCTAAAGAACCTCTAGGACCTTCACAGAATGGAACAAATTACAAAAAGGTGGACTTTATTGACTCTTTACACAAAGCTTACAAAAACATGTTCCGTTCTGTATCTGAAAACAGTTCTGTTTTACCGAACAGTGGAATGGAAACGCTCCGCGCACGCCAGGCCTCCAGGAGGCGGTGAACGTATCGCCTCATTTCCACGGCTCGCTGCGGTTCGGTTCGCCATTCTTTGGTCCGGCGTATGCAGGAGAGCGCTTCCACCTCCAGCTGGACTCCAAGTGGGCAGGCGGCGTTAAAGCCAAACGCCTGACGTAGCCTCATGCTTGTTGCAAGCAGGGAGGTTTTTCTGCATCCCCGTGTTGTGTGGCGCCGGTCGCTCCACGCTGACTCTACCGTACCATTGTCCTGTGGACCTGCAGCATGAATCTCCCACAGTGAGCAGATTTTGCTTTTGTGGCGGCGCTGACAGAATCGCTGAGGTCCGCCATCGTTGTGCTGTGCGTGGCGTTTCGGTTTGCTTTTACCTGGACTCCATTCGCGTGGTGTTTCTAAAACGTTTCGCTCTGCAGCCCGTTAACAAACCTTTGCATTTCTGTCTGGCCAAAGCGCTGTTACCGCGGAAATGGGAAGCCAAACCACAACAAAACAGTCGCACAAGTCACTGTTTTTTAGGGGTCTCAGAGTGAATGGAGCTAATTACGCCACACACTACTGTTACTTCTGAAACCATTTGAAATCCAAGCATCTTTTTCTCTCCCAACAAAACACATTGCTTGTGGGTTTCATGTGACAGCATGTTAAGAGGTTCAAGGGGTTTATATATTTTTAGAAGACGCTGTGGTGTAGGAACCCAAATGGTGGTTAGGTGTCGTTCAGCTGGTTGTGTAACTTCTGTCTCCATGTATCTGATTGTTCTGAATTTGGACCAGGGAAGCATTTGATCCTTTTTCCAAATATTAAGTGTTTTTGTTAAGTGCTAATGTTCTACATTGAAATAGAAACACCTTAATTTGCAGATGAAGCATGTTATCTGCACTGCTGAAAGGCCGTGCTCATTGCCATGAAGCTGATACATTATTCATGCAAAGCATTCGCATCTTGTCTGATTAACCCATTTGTCACTTTCTAAATGTAAAAGAACGGCTGTGAAATATCTGCCACAGCTTCCCTGATGATGAAACAAGTCAGATGGCTTCTGTCTCGACTGTAAAGCTGAAGATGAGCTGAAAGGCGTGATGTTAAACAAAAGGCAAGTTTAGGTGCAAAACAGCCAGACGTCGTCCTTCAGTCCTTCTCCTTGGTTGGATTGGTCCTACATGCACAGGGAGCACTGATTGGACTCGCTGCAGCATTTCAGGGACACTCTGCTTGTTTATTTGTGCTGTAAAGATGGACATGTTATGGGCTGTTAGCAGGAGCTTCTCCGTGGATTGACTCTTTTTTAAATAGCAATTTAATGAGGCAAAGTTCGACATTTGAGTTTTGTATTGACTTGCTTGCTGTTCTGTGTGGCCGACTGGGCAGCAGGCCCATTGCTGGGATAGAAATACAATCGTTAAGCAGGAAGACTAGTGTTAAAACACCAGCGCTGTATCAGCATACACCCGGAAGTCTCAAATGTCTTTGAGTAAAACCGAGTGTCCTGGTGAGCTCGCGGAGCGCCGCGCTGCAGCCGGCGCTGCAGCCGGCGCTGCAGCCGGCGCTGACCCTGCCGAGGAAGGAGGGCTGGATGAGAGTTCTCGTCGGGTTTCAGTCCACAGTCAGCTGTTACAACCAATGCATCCGAGCTCATCTGCAGATCACAGGTCCAGATGGCTTGCATCACCAGAACATTAAGGATTCTTGTAAGGCTTTGAACAAATGAATTGAATTCATCGTTAGTTGGAAACATAATGAACTCCTCCCACTCTCAGCAGAATTATGCTGAGGAGGTAGAGAGTGAAGAGGAAAAATGTCAATGTGTGGCAAATCAATAAACTCTCACTGAACCTGAAAAATAAGTGCCTTGTTGGCAACAACAGGCCAGATTTCCTCTGTCTATTAGTCTCTTTCTCTCCGTGTTTCAGCATTTTACTTCACTGTTGTCCTCCTCATACCCCAGTTTACTGTTTTTCCCTCTGTTCCAGTTTTCTTGCTCTGCCCCTGTTCTGTGTTTGTGTAGTGATCAATACGATGCTTCTTTGTGCTGACAGAGGTGTTGAACAGCAATCAATCTGCTATCCGAAGACAAGAGAAATGCAAAATACACACAAATGACTTCTTATTGGAAAAAAGATGAGAAAGCTGCAGGAGGGACGGAGCAGAGAAATGCAGTCTTTTCTCTTCACCACTGCGCATCAGCTGCGAGACGTTGTAGAGATACGATAACTTACATGAATTTATACTGATGTATAAAAACAGCAAAGCAGTCTCATCAAATATTTTGTATTTTCCGATCAATTTCATGTATATCAAAATCCAATCTGAACAGTAATATTATTATTTACTTCAGCAGTGAGTAGAATCATACTTTTTCCACTTTAATTAGAACCTACAGCATCAATAATTAAGCTGATAGTAATCCCATGACTCGTGAACTAAAGGAGGGCTCTGTCCACACAGCAGGAGAATGAAACAAACAAAACCAAGCTTGCTGGAACATTAAAGATTAGTTGTTGAACAAAACCAGCCCTGCAGCTGAATTATAAAGTAGGGTATCAGTCATGCCTCTGATTTGGATCGGGCTCCCTTCGGTGCCGGTTCTGTGCTTTCCTTAGTCTGACTCAGCACTGCGAGCTTCAACCACACCAGAGATCATTTAGGAAACCGTTTGTTTCCATCTTATCACACAGCTGTTCAGGAAAAATAGATTCTCCCATGCTATCCAGCACGAATGATAAAACATCCCTGGCTGGAGGAATAAAATGTAGCTTTGGGGAAAGATATGCGTTAAAAATCAAGTGTGTTCAGTCTAACATGTTCGACGTTATGAGTGGCCGTCGATTAATTACAGGTTGCTTTCAAAGCTTTCTGGGTTCTAAACATGCAGAGCAAGATCACTGACCGTAAAAGTATGGGGCGCCGTTTGTGAAGTTACAGAGTCAAAAATTAACAGCAATGATTTGGGTAATTTAGCCAAGAGAACAAATTGCTCTGTTTTGTTTTGTTTTTTCAGTCATATTTTCAGCGTGTTGTTCATTCAATTTTAAATGTCAGTTTCAAACCAAATATTTAGTTAGCAAGCTAAATACTTGGTTTACCAACTAACTAGCTTGAAACTAGATATTTAGTTAATCTACTAAAATTTTAGCTTCAACCTAAATATTTAGTGACCTAGCTAAATATTTAGGTTGAAGCTAAAATTTTGAAAGTATGAAGCTAAATACTTTTGTAGCAAGCTAAATATTTAGTTAACCAACAAAAAATGTAGCTTCAACCTAAATATTTAGTTAGCAAGCTAAGTAATTAGTTATCAATCTAACTGTGATATTTATAACATGTTGAAAATATGACTGAAATCTGAACCCACATTTTTTTCTGTTATTACAGGCTAAATAACCTAAATTACTGCAGTTCATTTTTGACTGTATAACTTTACAAACCGCTCCCCATACAAAAGATACCTTGACATAGAAAGGCCATAAAAGCATTAGTTATTCCAGGTTTCCAGAACCAAAAGGAAAAATCCAAATTTCCCAAAACACTTGCAGATTAGTTTGAGGCTGAAGACCGTCAGAGAGCATCAGAGACAGGAAGAGGCAGCTCTCTGCATGTTAGAGACGCTACCTTTACAAGACAGACAGCTATAAATCCCATTGGCGCCATCTCCATGAAGCATTCGCTAAAAGGGGTTAGGAGCTGATGAATTATGAACACAGATTAAAAATAACATGCATAGCAGATGATAGCTGTGGGTTCATCAGTAAATGATTTCTGCTTGTTAACTGGATGCTGCTCAGGATTATAAGACTCACAATCTGCTTGTCTTTGGTTTAGGTTTCCTCTTGTCGCGTCATTACGGCGACCCGGACAGTCAAACACTTTGCTCCTTCTTGTTGGTGATGCGACTTGATAAAACCGTGGCTCGGCCTTGAGATGGGAAAGCAGATCATTTCTGGCACATTTCCCTGCGGAGGCTCTTTGTGTTTGTTAATCTCCCCATTTCACCTGAGCAAATATTTAGCTCAAGTAATCATTTTCCCACAAGACGGATTTAGTCTGCGTGATCCTGAGCAAATGAAAGTGTCGAGGCTGTCCTGGTCGAGTCGTCGCGTTGGACCTCACAGTCAGGATTTCATCGTGTCACTTTTCAGTTTGACGCAAACTTGCAAAGCATGTTCTACCTACTGCATGTTTTAAAATTTAACTTTGTTTTCTCACCTAAAAGTTTTTTTTATTCATTTCCTCATTTAAGTTCTTTTATTTTCTGTTTAGTTCTTGTGTCTTTGAATTGGCACCTTGTGCAACCCTGCAGGACCTTTTTTTTTTTTTTTTTTTAAATGTGTCTAAAAACACTTTTCTCTTGTTTCTCTCTGAGCCCAGTCCACACGTAGTCAGATATCTGGGAAAACAAATACATTTTATGCATTTTGGCCTTTCATCCACATGAAAACTCAACTTAATGTAACCAAAAACGATTATTTATATAAAAAAAAAACAAATAAAAAAAAAACTCAGAATAAAGTGGCAATTTCAGATACATCTGTATTTGTGTATGTCGGGAAACGGAGATTTATGGTCCCGCGCATTACATCCTGCGACAAATAATGTGCCAATATGTTCATATACCTGCTTTGACATGATTCCCAATCAACATCGTCTGGTGTTTTATTAATGTTATCTTCTAATACGCCATTTAAAAGTTCTTCAACTTGTATATCTGTCCACACAAATGAACCTCCCGGCGCCATGTTTAATTCAGGAAGTCCTGGTTATCTTGAAGCAGTCTGATTAGCTGACAGCTTTTAGCTGTGCGCCACACTGCCCCCTATGGGTTTGGCATGTTTAAAACAACGCTCATGATGGGGCGGAGATATTCATTTGTAAAAAGACCCGGCTTCGGGTGGACAAGGCCAGAGTGGGTTTAAGGTTCTCATGTCACTCTTCTTGCTTTTGGTTGATTATTTCTTTGCCGTAACGATGCTTCTTGAAACTTAAATTTTCTTTCAGAAAGCCCGCTTATCTCCCTTTACAGCAACAGAGTTGAGTACCTGGGTTATAGAACTAAAGGGTTGTGCTTCAGCACATTTAAAACCCAACTTTTTAAAATTATTTTTCAACTCTTTTATTCCTTGTGATCACTTTTTTGAGTACATTAAAGTTGCAGCTAATCTAACGCAATCTGATCCAGACCCTCAGACACTGGTAATGCTCTACCTCTGCTCGACCAAACCATGGTTCAGCTTCCACTGATGATGCCGTCGGTCCTACCTGTAAACCAGCGAGTCATCCTGACTTCCGTTGTACTGGATCTGGAACATCCTGATGCCGGGGATGTTCCTCTGGAAGTTGAACTTGATCAGAGCGGTGGACGACCTGGCCTCGGCCGTCACCACCCTCTTGTCCACGCCGCCCTTCACGTCACCCGTCACATTGCTGCCATTGGCGCCACCTCGGGTTGACGTGGAAATGTCTGACGAACCCGGATCCGGCTCCTGGATGTTGTTGGTGTTGTTGGAGATGTGAGGCAGTTTAATTATAACCAGGTCCACGGTTTGGTGGGCCTCGCCGGCAGGGTTGGAGGAGATGCAGGTGAAGGAGCCCGTGTCTTTCACAGTGCTGATGAGGATGTCCAGGGTCCCGTTGTTGTAAACCAGGGTTCTGGAGGAGTTAGACACCAGTTTGCCCTCAGGAGAGATCCAGTGAATGGCCGGTTCTGGATCGCCTCTTGCCTTACACCTTTAACGAAACAGAACCGCAGACAGCAAAGGAGCTAATTACAAAAGAAGCTGAAGGAGGTTGAGGTAGGGCGGGGTGATAAGTCAATTTTATCGACTAATTGAATTTTTGTTTTTGAAGATTTAATTTTTGGAAAATCTGGGGTTTTTTCACAAATGTACTCCTTGTGTTCCCATAATTCAGAGTGATGTCAGCACATGCAGGGCGGCCATCTTGGTTGACAAGCGTGTTTTACAGCTGCTGTTTATTTGGACATTGAATTCAGGACAACTCTGCGACAGAATATTACAGCCAGGGTGCAATTTATATATTAAAAAAAAAATTTAATTACAAGAATAAAGTCGTAATTTTAGGAGAATGAAGTCGTGATTTTTTGATAATGCCTATGCGAAAAATAAAAAGTTCAATGAGGAATGTTGAGCATCTTGTGAAGGTAGACTTTGGTATCGGATTTACAAATAGGACATACTTTAATCTTTTAACACATCAGCATCAAATTATTATCAGCAGCAGGTCTTTGAAACGATCGCGCAAATGACTGAGTCGGTTTCGCAGAAAGAACCACCAGACTGGGCTGATCACGTCAGATCCTGATTTCTCTATCCAAGCCTTTTTCTCAAAAAAAATGTCTTTTTATAGTAATTTTAAGATGTTCTTCTGGAAAATGTGTGTCTTTATTCTGCTGGTATGATGACTATATTCTTGTAATTGTACAAAAATTCTCATAGCCTGGCCCTGATCCTCCGTTGTACAGCTCCCAGAAGCGATGATTAAAAAAAGGCCACTTTTTGAAAATATTTTCTGCCAGTTGTAATTTATTTTTCAGAAAAGAAAACAAGAAAAAAATTGATTAAAATTGTAAATCTGGTATTAAAAAAATCTGAGATTTTATTTTTAAGCCATATCGCCCAGCCCTAGGTTGAGGAAGATCGAACAGGAACATCAGAAACAAAGCAGTGTGGGAAAGCAGTAAAAATCTTCTAATAATACTCTATAAATAACCTTTATTTAGAGTCAGCACTTCCTGTTTCTCGTCTAGTTGGCTGAAGATAATCTGTTATATGAGAGGAATAAATCCTAATCAGCTAATAACTACAGTTAGGCCTAAAATCACTCACCCCTAACAAAGTGCAGCCTGAGGGTGTTTGCGGCTCCTGACTGTAATTCATGAGTGTTACAAATTTGCCCCCAACATGGATGGAGATTTTTTTATTTTTATTGAGTACAAAATTATTACTGAAAAACTGAAGTCTTCTTACAACTGAAAAATTTAGCTACGACACAGAGCTTTCATCTTTTAATAACCATGATTTTCTTTTTAATTTTCCAGTAAATAGAACCAGATTTTTCCTATAACCTTTACTCAAAAGCAGACTTTGATGCACCCATAGCTGGTTTTAACTGATTTATTAAACATGGCAACAAAAAGTAAATGTTTTCAGAGAAATATTAACTCAAATCCTGTTTTTACTGCTTAAATAAACTATTTCTATTTTTTTCAATTGAGTTCAAAAGAATTTTCAAACAGGACGCCTTTCAGTTCGCATCCCTCTCCTACAGAAAATATACAACTTTATTTGTCACATTTTGTCACATATTTATTTTTTATACTTGCTGAGCAGCTTTTTGCATGTTTCCTCTGGTATTCTGATGATTTATCTTTGGTGATGAGAGCCAGGCTTTTGAGGTTGGAAGTCCTCCCTACCATCACCCTAATCTTTCACTCCCTCCAGACTCTATCAGATTCAAATCAGGACTCTGGCCACACCCGTCCAAAATATTAAACACTCCTCCATATGTCAACACATTAAATCTCTAACCGTGGGAATTCTCCCATGAGTGAAGCTTAATAAACAAAATATGGAAAACCTGAATGCTTCAAGCTTATTATGATATTAATAAACAGAGTCCTTAAACCTGTAATTAGGAGTTAAAAACAGCGAGGCAGTTATATTTTTCTGATATTATCACTATAAATACCAATCATGCCTGAACTTTTTTTTAAATTATTGTTGACAGGGTGACAAACCCGTCCCACCTGGACCTCCTGATCTTTTGTCCACCATGTCTTCAGTGCCCGCTGATAACTGCTGATGTCTCCCGGTCCCCCATAATTATCACCACATCTAAAGCTCCGTGCGCACAGCAGGTCCTGATGCGCAACGAGGATTTCTTCTTTGTGCTCGCTCCTGCTACTGATTAAACCCGACCGCAGTCAGACGTCTGGGTGAACGGTTTGAAGCGACCCCACAGCGACCCGCCTGTGGAGAAGAAGCCCGCCGCCCCCCCCAGCAGCAATAATGGCCGCCGGCGTCTCCGCACGGACCCTGAAGCTGCCGAGAGCCGACAGCATCGCCACCGGATCAGAACCGGACGCAGGAAGCTGAGCAGCAGGAAGAAGAACCAACAGCAGCGGCCTTGAGCGGAGCATCGCCTGCAGCTGCTAGAGAGGACCTGTCTGGAGGTGGAGTCGGACTGGGAGCGCTGGGACCGGGATGGGAGGCTCCACCGACTCTCGCTCCTCTCATCACTTCATTGTTAGCATTTCAGACGCTGTTTACGTCCAGATTCACCGTCCGGCTGCTTCTGCTGCTGAATTATGACGCCTGTCTCCCATTAATGATGTAACAGTCAGATAAAATGGGACCTGACCGTTCAGACTGCAGACGCTTGAAAACTATCGGACACGTATCCGAATTAGTTCCACATATGGAAGTGGAACAGATTAGATTTTTTTGGAGGGTGAAAATATTGGAATTGGGATGTTTACACTGCTGTGAAAACTCTGGATACAGGTTGCCTATGGGCAAAAAATAAAAATAAAAAAATCGGATTTGGGTCGCATTTGCCTGCTGTGTGGACGTAGTTTGATGACTGAAGTTATGTATCCTTGGTAGAAACCGTTTATAACCTAAACTTGAACACTTGGTTCCTTGATCTGCTACCCAGCAGGATTTATTAAATAGTTTTTAGCTTTGAAATTTTGAAATAGCAAATATTTATTAAATATTTCCCTTCAATCAGAACCTAAAAACGGCGAATATTAAACCAATTTTAAAGAAAACAAATTTAGATGCATCAATAAGTGATTACAGGGTAAAATCCAACAGTTTTGGTAGAACATCATTGAAAAGACAGCTTATAAACAAGTTTACCCTTTCATGATGTGTTTTTAGTCACACTCAGCCCACAGCACTAAGACGTCAGCGGTGCATCTGAGCAGTGGTGGGTCTGGAGCTCATACCTGAGTGCAACTCTCTGTCCTTCCAGGACCTTCATTTCATGGGAGAATCTGGTGATCAGGGGAGGCTCACAGAGGAACTCCTCCTCAGAGATGGACCAGAAGTATCGACCAGACAGGTGCTCAGGTGTGGCACATGTCTCCAGGTCGTCCTCCCGTTTCAGCCTCCTCAGCCAGAGTAACTCACAGTTACAGTGGAGAGGGTTTCCACCAAACGACAGCGCGAAGGACGAAGGAGTCATTTCCCCTGATGTGGCTAGGACCTGGAACATCAACAGTCAGAAACAACGTTCACTGTTTATTCTGTAAATTCAGAGAAGCAGAGGGAGAACCGTTATCTACAAATAAAGAAAACATGGAACAGTGGAGAACCTTTGCAGGAGTGGCATCTTGCAGGACAATGACACCAAGCACAACATAACACCCCCCCTTTGAAGGGCTAAAAATGTGAAGGTTTTGGTTTGGCCTAGTCAAAGTCTGGACTTGAACCTTATTGATATTCAGTGGCATGATCTTGAAGAGGTCATACCATCTGGTTAATTTAGAGTTGCTGAATTAAACAATTCTGCAAAGCAGACTGGGCCAAAATTCCTCACAGCGATGTAAAAGACTCATTGCCAGCTATCACTTCATCTTGCTGCATAACTCAGGTTATCTTTGTCTGATATTAAAATCCATTTGATGATCCAAAACATTTAACTGTCAGAAAAGCAAAAACAAAGAAATGTATAAGGGGGAAGATATTTTTAACAGCACTTCAGAAGCTTCACATAAAGTGGAGACGAGCAACGTTCCTCTGACAGTGTTAGGCCTGCTACTCTTCTGCTCCGGCAACGATTAAACGGAACATTTCAAACAACAAGGATCCTGTTTTAGAACTCAACAATACCAGTTTCTGGGGTGCCGTTTGCAAAGATACACAGTAAAAAACAAACAGGAAAATTTTGGTTTAATTAGCCTGAAAAAAAGTGTGTGTTCATTTTTCAAAGTCATATTTTTACCAAGTTATTCATACATTTACAACTAAATATCTAATTCACAAGCTAAATATTTAGTTTACAAACTGAATATTTATCTTCAAAGTAAATATTTAGTTCAAATATTTCCAGACTAAATATTTAGCTCAGACCTAAATATTTAGCTTGCTAACAAAATATTAAGCACAGAATTTAACTATTTAGCGAGCAAGCTAAATATTTACCTTGGATCTAAATATTTAGTCAGAAAGCCAAATATTTAACTTGCTAACTAGTTTGCAAGCTAAATAGTTTGATTACTAACTGTCTATTTCGGTTGATAACTAAATATTTTGTTAGCAAGCTAAATATTTTGGTTGCTAACTAAATATTTATGTATTTAGCAAGCTGTTTCATATGGAAAATAAATATTTAGTGTAAAAATTAAATACTATTATGGAAAATATTTAGTTTGGAGAATAAATATTTACTTCAGAACTAAATAGTTGTAACTTTACAAACAGCACAATATACTACTTTATGCAGTGAAATGATTTCTAGCTATTGGTGGGGTTTTGGGTGAGAACCTGTTTACTTTGACACCAGAATAAGGTAAGAAAGTACCTGCGCCCGCTGAAAAAGTGGGTCTGGTGGGAGCTTTTGAAGTTTATTGGAAGTGACATCCAGCCGGTTGAGTTTCTGCAGAAGGGAAAAGGTTCCCTCTGGAATGTAATCCAGCATGTTGTGGTCTAAGCTCAGCGTGTGGAGGCTTGTCATTCTCTGCAAAAATAAGAGAAAAATAGACCTTTTTAAAATTCCTTTGCTTTTACGAAGGATGATTTATTGTTGCTCGACCGTATCAGGATGATAAGGTTAGGGATAAAGGGAAATGGATAAACAAAACTATTTTTTATACATATTAGCCAAAATTTACATAGTAAAACAGGCATCTTTGTGTTAGATGAAAGATCAAAAAGTAGCGTTTTATTTTAGCAATAGTTGACTTTTGTCTCTTAGCCTGAAAATGGTGCAGCGATTTAACAAAAGCTGACCTGAATGGCCTCCCATGGAATAGAGTCCAAGTTATTGTAACTGAGGTCCAACTCTTCCAGCGCCAGCAGATCGTTGAATGCTCCCTGATGGATCAGCACCAGCTGGTTGTTGTTGAGGATCAGGTGGTGAAGCTTTGACATCCCGCTGAATGTGTCATTGCCTATTCTCGTCAAACGGTTACTGCAAAACAGAAACAACGAAGACTGAATAAACCAAACATTTTCACTGCAAATGTATGCGCCACCTGCTCACTGTGAGTTCTTACCTGTTGAGGTGTAGTGCCCGGAGATTTTCCAAATCTGCAAAGGCATGAGGTGTGATGTAGGAGATGGTGTTTCTGGATAATGTCAGGTCCACCAGCCGCGTCATGTTTGCAAAGTCTTTCCTTTTAACACTGTTGACACAAAGCAGTTCAGTGTAATTCAACAGGAGACACACATATAGCATATCAGATAGTATCCACCCCAGCAGAGTTGCTTTACCAAACATCTTCAAAGAAGTCATTTAAACCACCTGTTTGTTGCATGTTTGTTACTCTTGCAATACGGTTCAAATGCGCAGAAGACTTTAAAGAGGGAGGGATGCAAACCTCTTTTGATATGCGAAAGATTTCACATATGTCACACATGTTGTCCTTCACAGCTTGTTCAAAAATCTACAAGCATGAAGAGTTCTCTCTAAAGGCTCTGCCATCTGGAGACAGCCTTGAGCTGCTCCAGTGACTGTGACCCAACCATGACTTACTCCAGGGCTTAGAAGAGCCTTTTATACTCAAATGAGGTTCATTTCCATCCTGAGGCAGCAGAGTTTGTACCCACAATCAAGCTATCTCTGTGATTACACTCTGTCTTATATTCCATTATTGAAATATATTCACCAGAAGATTCTGGGTGTTATCGCCTTATGATATTGCAGATTCATGTCTCTGCACCCAGTTTTGTTCCTCCTCACACCATAGGACTCAATCTATCTAACATTTTTTAGTGTCATGATGATTATTCATCCAAATGTTGCTGTTCACTGAATATCATAAGAGGACAACTCAATTCAAAAATACTTTATTAATCCCTGAGGGAAATTAAATGTTGTTGCAACTCATATTACACAATTTTCTTCAAAGAGCTGATGGCTATGGACAGGCAGGATATGTCGTGCTCAGTATTACAGCAAACCTGAAGAACCTTCTGACTGAAGACACTCTGTTGTATGTCATGAAGAGGATGCTCAGGGTTGTCCATGATATTCTTGATTTTATGAAGAATCTTTCTTTGCACCATCATCTCCAGAGGTTCCACAATCGTCCCCAGAACAGAACCAGCCTTCTTTATCAGGTTACTGAGCCTGTTTAGGTCTCTGGTTTTGATGCTGCTGCCCCAACAGATGATGACAGAAGAGATGACACTCTCCACAACAGACTTGAAGAAGAAACAGTAAAGAACCTCAGCTTCCTCAAAAAGTACAGTCTGCTCTGTCTCTTCACACTTTGGTGTGTTCTCCAGTCCAGTCTGTTGACCAGGTGAACACTGAGGTGTTTATATTCCTCCACCACCTCCACTTCTTCTCTCATGATGGAAATAGAGTTTGACCTAACCATGTTTCTTTTGAAATCTACAATCATCTACAGTCATCTCCTTTGTTTTGTTCACGATAGGATGACCCTGCCACAAAGCGGTCCAGCAGCTGACAGGAGTCTGTTTTGTTGTGGAAGTCAGAGGTGTAAGGAGTGAAAAGAAATGGTGAGAGTATAGCCCCTGTGGTGCTTAACTCCACCTCCATGACGATAAGCAAACTGCAGGGGGTCCTGATATGTGCTGGTTTTCTTACTCAGGTGGGCCAACAGGAGTCTCTCCAGGACCTTCATGATGTGGGATGTCAGGGCAACGGGTCTGTAGTCATTGATGACTGATGGGTGAGTTTTCTTTGGTACCAGAACCAGACAGGATGTCTTCCACAACAGTGGAACCTTCTTTTGGGTCAAGCTAAGGTTGAAGAGGTGTTGCTGAATCCCACAGAGCTACTCTGCACAGGCCTTCAGGACTCTGGGGCTGACACCATCTGGACCTGCAGCCTTGTTCTGGTTCAGTCTCTCCAGCTTGCTCTTCACCTGACTTCTAGAAACAGAAAAGTGGGAGGGAGAGGGAGAGAGAGCAGCAGCATCTTCTTCTGATTTGGTTGAAGACAAACTAATGGAAACAGAAGAGTCCATCACTGAAGTAGAGGATAACACATCTGAGTGTGATAGGAGAGCTGTGGGTCAAAGGAGGGTGGGATGTCTGTTTGGCTGGGGGCAGGAGGGGAGGATGGTGAGCTTGTTCCTGAACTGAACCTGTTGAAGAATGTGTTCAGCTCATTTGCTCTGTCCAGACTTAATCTATCTGATCCTCCTTTTGCTTGAAGCCTGTGATCTCATTTCTCTCTTCAACCCTGACCACACTTCACTGATACTGTTTTGATGGAGCTTGCTCTCCAGCTTCTTCCTGTACTTCTCCTTGCTGTTTTAAATCTTGACTTTAAATCGCTTCTGTATATTCTTCAATAATTCCCTGTGTCCATCCCTGAAGGCTATTTTTTTGTTAAGGAGTTCCTTCAGGTCACTGGTGATCCAGGATTTATTATTAGGTAAGCATCTCACTGTTCTGGTGGAGATGATGTTGTCTGCACAGAAGTTTATATAGTCAGTCACACACTCAGTCATGCCATTAATGTAAGCGTTAAGCATTCCAATCTGTAGCCTCAAAACAACCGTGTCTTCAGACAAGATGGAGTCGGCCTAAATAAAGAGGGGAAAAAACTTTTCACTGCCACTATCTTCAATGCTGTTAACAACAGAAGGCCATCTCCCCAAACACAGGACAATGTAAACAATGACATCACTGCCCCAGCAAATATTTCTGAAGGACAAGCACAAACCCAGCAGGCGCACAATGTTCCAAAACAAACTGATAAGCACCCATCTACTCCAGACAGGGGCCCAGACATTAGAAACCTGTCCTTCTCCAGAAAGCGTCTGGCCCCTTGGCGGTAAGATACAGGAGCATCCCTGTCAGAATTACTAATTGAGAAATAGCAAGGAAATGCAGTGGTCTAAAATCAAATCTCAGATTAATCCCCTGTCTAAAGCAACCTCAAGCTGCAGAATTATCCACCCCCAAGACACTTAAACTGGCTCTGCTAAATATAAGATCACTATCAGCAAAAGGAGTTTCAGTTAATGACTTCATTACGGAGAATAATATTGATTTTATGTTTCTCACAGAAACATGGTTGGATGACAACAATGAAACACCTGTACTCATTGAATCAGCACCACTTATTACAATTTTTAAAGTGAGAATAGAAAGAATAAGAGGGGCAGAGGGGTTGCTGCAATATTTCATGATTCACTAAACTGTAAAAAGCTTTCCCTGGGCAATTTTGACTCTTTTGAATATTTGGGAATTGAGGTAAAAGGCCACAAACAAACTTTGACACTAACTCTATACAAAACCCCAAAATATGTGGCAAATATTTTTAATGACTTTAGCGAGCTGTTATCGATGATATGCATTGATTATGACTGTATAATAATTATGGGAGACTTTAACATCCATGTTGACAACCCAATAGACAGAGAGGCAAAAAAGCTGAATGATGTACTTCAAAACTTTGGTTTGACTCAACATGTTAAACTGCCGACACATGATAGAGGACACACTCTGGATCTGATTATCAGCAAGGGAGTAAACATCTCCAAGGTCTCTGTAAATGATGTCGCTCTGTCTGATCATTTTTCTGTTGTTTTTGAAAGTACAATCTCTGCTGACTCGCTGAGTAAAACAGATATTATTACAAAATGTTCTCTTACAGACAACACAGCTGAAACTTTTAATCAAATCTACTCCTCCACCTCACTTCCATGCTGTAAACCAGTAGATGAAATGGTAGATAACTTGTGCTCTAAAATTTCAGACATCATTGATTTCATTGCCCCTGTGAAAATGAAGATTGTGTCTGGTAGGAAGAAATCTCCATGGATAAATGCTCCACTTGTAAGAAACGAAAGAAGCCTTTGTCGAAGGGCTGAACGTAAATGGCGTAAAACACGACTTTATGTTTACTATGAAATCTACAAAGACAGGCTGCGAAGCTATCACTCATCACTAAAACATGCAAGGGAAACATTTTTTGCAGAAATCATAAACAAAAACATCAACAATGCTTGTGCCTTGTTTGCCACAGTTGACAGGTTGACAAACCCTCCTGTGATTTTACCACCTGAACTCCACTCTACCAGGGCCTGCAATGAATTTGCCAACTTTTTTACAGAGAAAATTAAAAAAATTAGAGGGTTAATCTGCACATCCACATGTAATCCAGTACCATTGCTATGCCCAAACATAACAAATCCAGAGAAAATGGCTGAATTTCATCAACTCAACCATGAAAACTTAGAAGAAACTTTAAAACAATTAAGCTCATCCTCCTGCTGTCTTGATATGCTATCCATAACCTTTCTTAAGAAAGTTCTGCCTGTCATTGCATCTGTTCTGATTCAAATAGTAAACTCTTCCCTCTCATCAGGTGTTTTCCCCCAGGCTCTAAAAACAGCAGTTATCAAACCACTGTTAAAAAGAACAATCTGGGTAAATCACTATTTCGGAATTACAGACCAATCTCTAACCTTCCATTCATCAGCAAAATTATTGAAAAAGCTGCGTTTCAGCAGTTAAACAGCTTCTTAACAATGACAAACCTCTTTGACATCTTTCAGTCTGGTTTCCGTGGTTACCATAGCAATGAGACTGTCCTCGTCAAAGTGTTTAATGGTATCCACACAAATCCAGACTGTGGAAGAACCACGGTGCTGGTTCTGTTGGACCTCAGCGCAGCATTTGATACTGTTGATCATGATATATTATTGAAGCGAATGGAGAGCTGGGTCAGACTCTCTGGTACAGTACTCAGTTAGTTCGAATCCTACCTAAAGAACAGGTATTTCTTTGTGTCAATAGGCAACTTCTCATCGGAGCGGACAGAAGTCACATGTGGAGAACCCCAAGGTTCAATCCTGGGACCCCTCCTATTAAATATCTACATGCTCCCACCAGCTCGTTCCACCAGCTCAGATTATAACAAGTGATAAGATTAGTTACCCTGACTACGTAGATGATACATAGCTCAATATCACGATGTCACCAGGTGACTCCGAACCCATCCAACCACTGAACAGATGCTTAGAACAAATCAGTGCGTAGAGGTGCCAAACTTTCTCCAGCTGAACAGAAACAAAACTGAAGTTATTATCTTTGGACCTAAAGAGGAACGATCTAGTCAGAGCACAGTTTCAGTTATTACAGCTCGACGCTAGTTATCAGGCCCGAAATCTGGGTGTAGCGATGGACTCAGACCTGAACCTTCAGAAACACATAAAGACAGTTATAAATTCAGCCTTCTATCACCTGAAGAACATTTCCAGGATCAAAGGACAAATGTCTCAATAAGATCTAGAGAAACTTATCCATGCGTTTATCTTTAGTTGCATTGATTACTGCAACAGTGTCTTCACAGGTCTGCCTGAAAAGTCAATCAGACAGCTGCAGCTGATCCAGAATGCTGCTGCTGGCCAAGACCAGGAAGATAAACCACATCACACTATTTCTAATGTCCTTCCACTGGTTCCCTGGAGCTCAGAGAATAGACTTTAAAATACTTCTGCTAGTTTATAAATCACTGAACGCCTTAGCACCAAAATACATTAAAGACCTGTTGTCATTGTATCAACCTTCCAGACCACTCAGGTCCTCTGGTTCTGGTCTGCTCTGCATCCCCAGAACCAGAACCAAACCTGGAGAAGCAGCTTTCAGTTTTTATGCTCCTCTAATCTGGAACAAACTTCCAGAAAACTGCAAAACAGCTGAAACACTGAGTTCCTTTAAATTAAGGCTAAAAACCCACCTGTTTAGAGCTGCCTTTGATTAGTAGTAAGTGGAACATTGAACTATATTTGGTTGATGATCCTTATGATTTTGATGCGTTATTTGCTCAATGATTTTGATTATTTTCATGTTTATTTGCTTGATGATTTTCATGTTTTTGATGATTTGCTGTATACTTGATTGATATTTTTATGATGTGAAGCACTTTGAACTGCCTTGCTGCTGAAATGTGCGATACAAATAAACTTGATTTGTAGGGCTTCTTCAGTTTCCTGTGACCACTTTCTCACAGTTATCAACCTTCATTACAGGTTGCCTCTGAACAAAGGGTTTATATTCTGAGCAGAGAATAATAAGACCTTCCCTTCTCTGGGAAGGTCTTCCAGGGCTAGACCTTCCCAGAGAAGGTCTTGCCCTGTAAATACATGAGTCCTTGACATTTGCATAAAATAAATTTAACGCCTTGTTTTTTCTGGCAGTGGACAAGCTGTTAAAATGTTGGAAGTGTAACAGAGAGTGAGGCATGATTAAAATCACCAGATTTTGCCACAAAGGCATTGAGGTGTTGTGTCTATAGCTATCAGTAACAACTGAACTGATGACTTCACATGCATTGTTTGAAACAGCTGAGGGTGGAATATAACTAGTTGCCAAAATAACACCAGTGAACTCTCCTGGTAAATAATATGGACAAAAATGTTCTGCTGGTAAGAGTTCAATGTCTGGGCTGCAGAGACGACACTTCACAGTGACATGTCCTGGATGACACCATCTGTTGTTGACAAGCACTGCTACCCACCTAAGTCTAACCAATCTGGTTGTGGTGGACTGATCTTACTGCTAAGAAGGGTCATGCATTCATCACCTTGTTACAAAGTTGTCGGCCAGCCGCAGCTCCACCGTGTGCCTGTCGATGTTTGGCGGCACAAACAGCAGACCCTTCTTAGCACAGAGTGTCGCCAGGTTCGGTGACAGGATTTGGCAGACACAGCGCTTCGGACAGATCTGTGCCCGCACCGCCATGGAAACCGCCAGGATCACACAGAGCAACAGCCTTTCCATGGTTAGCATCCTCACCTGGTCAAACACCTGGACAGAGAAACAGGTACAGAGAAAAGAATACATTAATAAAGCTGATTTTATTTTCTTAATAAAAGTGTCAAAAAATTCTACTGAAAAAAAAAATTGTATAATAGAGCAGAACGACTTCAGAGAGGAGTCATCCATCAGTTAAGTGAATAATTAGGACACCTCATTTTATATTAAGTTCTTTACATTTTAATGTGTAATCTCATTTTTGTAGTTCCAGAAAAGAAAGTGATTGATTTACACATGAATAAAAAATTGCAACAGATATCAACAAAAATTTATTTTTTTTTAACTGGTAAGTGAGGGCACCCTCTGCGCTAATAGCTACTGTTACCCTCTTTAGTTAAAATAACTGCAGTGAGACATCTTGCAGCCATTAACCATCTCTGACATCTGGTTGAGGAAATTTTGAACCACTTCTCACTTTTAGCTGTGAGATGTTTGAGGGTTTTCCTGCATGTTCAGCCAGTTTCAGGTCACACCACAGCATTTCAACAACATCAAAATCTGCGCTTTGACTAGGCCCAGGAATTTCAATTCCTTAATTTTTCTCCAGTCCTTTGTGGATTTACTGGAATGTTTTGGGTCATTGGGATATTGCAGATGGTCTCATATTTTCCTCCATTGGTGAGCTGGACAGGTCATGTTGTAGAAAAACATCCCCAAACCATGAGACCTCCACCTCTGAGCTTCACAGTTGGTTTAAATTTTTGGTAAATATCTCCTCTGCTCTGAATTTCAGATTATTCAGTTTTAGAGTCATCGGTCCAAAGAACTTTTTTCCAAAAGCTCTGGTCATTGTCTCAGTTCTCTCTGGAAAACTTTAGTCTGGACTTCATGATTTTCTTAGAGAGCAAAGATTTGCTTCTTGCAACCCCTCCATTAAAGTTAAAACTGAACATTCTGACTGGACCTACAGCAAGAACCTGCTGTAGGTCTTATGCTAACATTTGAGGCTTTTTGATACTTTTAGCATCTTTTGAGCTGCTTTCAGGGGGATTCTCATTGGAAAAGCCAAACCTGGGAATGTTTGCAGTTGTTTCTCTTTATATTCCCTTATAAGCCGCTTCTCCACTAGAGCAGCTGTAACCGGTTCTGCCCCAGTCCACCCCAGCCAGATTCATCTCCATTAGCAGAACCTGCACGGTTCTTCCCTGTTTTTTGTAAAGACTTCAGGGGTAGTACAAGCTGGACTGAGCCATGTCTTGATCAGAAGCGAACTGACTAACGGCAAACTGCATTCCTTGATTGGCCCATGATTTACATCACCTGACACTCCAAACAATAACCTCTCACCCTCCACAGTGGACCAGCGGACGCACTGACTGCTAACAGAGAGCTGCTCAGTGTAGAGCAGCATTATTTTGAGCAGCGCCAGGAACTTGTGCATCAACGTTTGGACAGAATGACTGTGATCTCACAGCTCTGCCGGCAGCAGGTCTCTGAAGAACGGGGAGCAATGAAGAAGAGAGAAACGATGCAGCTCTGGTCAACGTTCTGTCAGAGTTACAGTTTTGTGCTAGCCGGAGTAAAACACCAGAACTACATAACATTAGTAGTGCATTTTATTCTATATTTGGGATTTTCTTTTCAATAAAGTTCATGCATGGATACTGGTGAACATCTTCTGACTTCATACCTTAAATCCAAAATGTTGCACGTACAAAAAATTATTTTTTTAAAAAGGCTACAATATAGATAGGTTTGGATGTATAGCAAAATAATCAGCTGATCTGGAGTGTTTTCATTATGTTTTGCCAGCAATGAATTTCTATGACAAAATTAAACATCTGCGTTTATTTGAGCCCATCGAAATAGCTGCAAAAACCATCATCATAGCAACGACCGCAGCTCCTGCACACTCATGACCCATCCATGTTCCTGCTCACATTCACACCCACAATAGTGAGGAACAGAGCAAAATTGTACAGAACCAGACATTAACTGGTTAGAGTTGGTGCTCACTCTTACTTCAACCACATGATAGATATGATGGGTGCAGCACGGGGGCGAAACTGTTTCCTCTGACATATTTCCACACAAAGAAAATTTCTGAGCATTTCTAAAAGCTGGCAAGTTGGTTAAGGTCTGACCCTAACAAGTTTTAAATCTGCATAAAGTTTAATGTAATCAAAATCAAAATACATCAACTAGGAGAAAATACTCCTTTCATTGGTGGAAATGCTTGTAGCGGATTAGAGAGGAGAGGGCTAGTTTATAAATGGAAACTCTGAAGGACATGAGAAAATAAAGATTGAATAAATCCAAGAACCCACACACATACAGTCAATAACATCTTCATACAAACTGAGCACAGATCTCATGAGAGGAAAACAGAAGTTAGAGCGTTGTCTAATTGAACTTTACTTGAACTTTATTCTAATAAGAATGCTGCAGAATAATAAATATAGTTAGTGGGAAGTAAAGATGTAGTTTTTAAGAAGTGAAATTCAAAACACACAACACTGTCCTGTTTATTTAGCATTGTGTATTAGAGCCCTGTGGAATTAATACACTCCTCAATAACTCCATTTGACAGTAGAACTGAAGATTAAAGATAAATGTTGTGAATTAGGATTAAATATCACGATAACTTCCAGAAAATAAATAGTTTGCTTCAAACTGGGGATTAGAAATGTGGCTGTGTAACAGAATGAACAGCACTAATTAGGGCTGCCATGTCTCGAGTGTCATTAGAAGGAGAGCAATTTACTCCAGAATCTCACAGTGGATTCAACGCAGTGATGATCCAAGTCAAACTCTGAAACTTCAGCAGCCTTCAGGACAACAGGGAAAATGAACCGGAATCAGCTAAATCAGGTCATTTCTTTGTATTTTATTTACATTAATTATTCAATCAAGATGGAAGCAAATAAAAAGCTGATCTATTTGGCAAAAAGGTAAAACTCTCACTAGTGAGGCAGGATGGATCCTACAGAACTGCACAGCGTTCAGTCTTTCTTTTTCTGTTTCTAATTCAGTTTAGTCTGTTTTGACTTCGTACCAGTTGCCTTTGCTCTACATTTGAGTGTTTGTGGTTCTGATTACTGGTGTTACTATCTGTCAGTTATTTTTTTTTATTTCCACTCTAACACATACAGTTGAAACCAGATCCAATGTTTGAAATGTTTGCTCCCAACGAAGTCAAAGTGTTCATATCCACGCTGGTATTTGTACAACTTTACTGGTTTTTTTCTTGTCACTAACTGTAAAAAGTTTGTATATTTCATGCTCAGAGACATTTGTACATCTTTAATTAACCAACTCAGTTGCATGTTTCTCTGGACTGAAGAATTTTTTACAACTACACAGTATTTATGTTGAAATTTACTGTACAGTATTTTTCATTCTTTATTCTGTTTATATATATATATATATATATATATATATATATATATATATATATATATATATATATATATATATATATATATAAATAATATTTTTTGTGGTTCTGTGTCCTGTTATTGCCTGTCGCTGCCACTGTGCTGCTGTTGCTCAGAAATTTCCCCATCATGGGTCAATAAAGGAGATTTCTTTTCTATTCTATTCTAAAAGACTAACAATCTTTTTTTCACACTTTATGACATAAAGAGTCTGACGAAACTTTTCCTTTTTTATCAGTGAGGATTACCTAAATCAGTAAAAGTCCGAACTTTTTTTAAGCATCCCAAGTCCAACACACCTAAATCAAAGGACTGCATTACTTGCTCATGCCTTCAAGCTCTGCAGAGTCCTGCTGGTGGCCAACTGATGTGCTTTAAGTTACTGACAGAGAGACGCATCTAAGCTGCAGGACGCCTGACTTTAAGGCTGGAGTTTGACAGCTAAGAACTAAACCATTTCTTATTGCTAAATGCCAAAAACAGAGAAAAAGAATTTATTTTCAACTTTCTTCAAAATAAGACGTTTCCATAAACGTCCTTAGAATTCGGCAGAAACACTTTTTAAACCGCCGAACTTCCGGGTTTCCTCCCACAAGCTTCGGGTCTTCGTCCATCTGGAAGACCTTTTTGTCTCCAAGCTTTAACTTCCTGTTTTGAGATGTTGCTTCAATATTTCCCATCACTGTTCTTTCTTCATGATGCCATCTATTCTGTGAAGTGCACCAGTCTCTACTGAAGCAAAACACCCCACAGCATAATTCTGCCACCCCCATACTTTACAGTTGGGAAAGCTTGCAAGCCCCCACCCCCAAACACTTAAGCCAGCATCTTCAGCAGGTGGGCTGAAGATGCACACCTGCCTGTCTCCTCCACCGTGTCATGGACCACACTGCACCTTGACGATACGCCGCCAGAAAAAGGTCCAACTCTTCTGTTATCAAGAGACGATCTTTGCAAAAATACAGGATTTAAGTGAATATTGTCAAATTAAATGAGTATTTCAAACTTGAATTTGGTCCAAATTGTCTGATCTATAATATCTCATTATTAAATTTTGACCTCTTGCGCCACTATCTTTCTGTGCTTTTCATTTCTTTGTGTAATTACTAAACTAAAACTAGCTGCCTTGTTGGAGGTCGTGCGACTCCCCCCCCCCCCCCCCTCTGTGTGTGAGAGTGGAGAGACAGAAGGGCCACGAAGACAGAGAAGTTTTTAAACAGAGAGTTGAATGACTCATTCGGACCGGCGCCATCCACACATAAAGACGGAGAGCGTGCGGCCCCTCTGACCTGAAAGCAGATATGGGCTCATTAATTACTCTGAGAAATGACTGTGATGAGCATGAATGAGAGTGGGAGGCAGAAAGGGGAAGGAAATGAGGGAGAGTTATCAGGGAGAAGGGGAGAAAAAAGAGAGATCAGAGGGAGGCTAATTAAAATGAGTGCTGAGGTGTGAAAGGAAAACAGGGGAGCAGGGTGGGGGGGGCTCCTGTTTGACGTACACCATGAGGATGCAGAGGACACAGGATGCCTTTAAACAAAGTTAACATCCCAGCAGAACCACCCTCAGTGTCAGAAACTCAGGTCACTGACTCCTGTGATGCTTGACTTGACATTCAGCCCTGCTGGGATCAAATGTGACGCTGAATTAACCAGAGGGATTATGGGTAAGGAAGACAAATTAAGCTCTGTTTGCAGTGGTGTGAAAAATGTGATTCTGGTTCACATGTGGAGCCTGCTTTATACATTTCTTTGAAAGCTGTCCACTGAATTCCCCAGAAGGCCCACCCCCTCTCTCTCACGCGCGCGCACACACACACACACGCACACACACACACAGAAAGCTTGTTTTACCCCTGGCTTGCACACTGATGAACCACGAGCATCCCCGGACAGCTCAGATGGATTCGCCACACAGGCTGTATATTGAAACTGATCTGAGGCTGCATTCACATCTCCCGGGGACGACCGGTGGAACAAGTTGGCGGTTAAAACGACAGCTTGGAACAAGTCACGCAGTCACTCTTCTGAAGCACTTTGTTCGCTTTCTCCTGAACCTGAAGACGCCTAACACGACACCTGCCTGGACAGTTGTCTGGGATTTCCAGCGAGATGCTTTGTTTTTGGAATCACTGAAATGAAATGCAGGAGTTTCCTGCTGCAGCGGTGGATTTAATTTGGACATCTTTATTAGTCATGGTCTCTCAGCGTTTGAGTTTAGTTTTGTCACTTTTGGTCTCAGTAAGTGCTGTCCTCACTGCAAAAATGCAAAATCTTACCAAGTATTATTGGTCTAGTTTCTAGTGCAGATATCTTAAATACACTGGAAATAAGAAAACTAACTTGCAAGTAAGTTTCCAGCACATATAGGAGCTGGTTTTAAGTCAATAATTCCTTAATATCGATGAAAAAGGTTCTCGTTCCACTGGCAGATTGTTTCACCTGTAACATGGAAAACATGTCGTTATAAGTGAAATAATCTGCCAGTGGAACGAGAACTTTTTCATCGATATTAAGGAATTATTGACTTAAAACCAGCTCCTATATCTGCTGAAAGCTTACTAGTAAGTTAGTTTTGTCTTATTGCAAGTGTATCAAGATAACTGCACGAGAAACTAGGCCAGAAATACTTGGTGTTTGTGTTTTTGCAGTATAAACTTTTTACCTCATGGGCCAAAACTGTCAAGTTAAAAATAACTGAGGGCCACAAAAGATTAATTTGTAATTAAAAAATGGAAAAACTGCAGTTTTTTTTTAAATTTTATTTGCACAACTAACACAACACAGTAATTTAATAAAATGAGGAAGTTTGATATCCATAGAAATGGGAGCTGTAAATCATGGTGAAACATAAAATCTTGCAGGTTTGCCTTGTTAAAATGGTTTTTCTGTTATATTCATTTGATTTTTTTTTTGTGCTTATTCTCAACAACAAGAACCGCATATGAGTCGCTGTTCAAAAAATCTTGCTTTATTTAGTTTAGTTTACTAAAAGTTACTGGAAGTTTCTGTCTACTTTAAAATTCAATTAAAAGTGAAAAATACGGTTGATAAAAAACGAATACTTTCTGTCATGCTTTCCATATTTAGAAGACTTTTTCAAAATTTCACGATAAGATTGTTTTAACTGCATCAACCTCCAACCTTAAGCTGGAAAACAAGTTTTGCCATTTTTGTACTGTGGTCGAGGGCCACAAATGGCCCCGAGGCGTACTTCAGACGCCCCTGGTCTGAATGTTGCATTCTTGATCTCTTAAGTTTTGAGTCATTCCTGTGATTTATGTGGTATTTGTCTGTCAACTTCCTGCATTTCTTTACTTCTGCTTGTGTTTGCCAAGTCTTCTTATTACTCTTGCCTGCTTTTTAATCCTGTCCCTCAGTTCCTGCTGCCATCACAGCTGTCATGGATACAGTTAATCAGACTCACCAGTCTCTTGTCCCAGTAATCACCTTCCCAGTGTTTAAACTCCTGTTTCCTTCCTTTGTGAGATCCTCCTTTTAATCTTCATGTGTCTTTCTGGTTTTCCTCCTGTTTAACGCCATTTTGTTCAGCCTGTATGCTGTAAGGTCTTTGTATTTTCAGTTTTAATATTAAAACTCATTTGGATTTTGATGGAATATAATTTGCCTGCACCAGAGTCCAACACATCATCTCAATAACTTTGAATATTGGTCTGAAATAACAGATTTTGTCTGATTTAAATAAAGTAGCTGGTTTTAGTCAATAACTCAGAAATGTGTCCATCGTGGGACAGTAAAGGATATTTCTATTCTATTCTAACATCTCTGAAGAGCAGTGTTTGAAGCTTAGTGTTTTAGTATAAATTTAGCCAAGTTTGGAGGCTAAAATGTTGATACAACCCACAAGTCAGTGTAGCTTTGAAATATTCTAGCTGAATTACACAGAGAAAAATATTTATTTTTACATCAGTGTTGCATATTCAGAAGAAATAAAACCTCAGTTTCTTTTTTTGTCTCATCTTGATTTTTACTCTCATTCAGTTCAGAGAGGCTATAGTCTGAGAGGCGTCTTTAGATAAACTCCTGTTAAGGTCTTTTTCCTCTTTTATCTCTTCTGTGCACTAAAGTTCTCAAAAAATGATCCATGTTCCCCTGTTGTCAGTAGATACATCCTCTCTTGAATTAAATCTGCACTGTCTGCTCTCTCATCTTAATGAGTCAAACCAAAACGTCTCTGCACTGAAATATGATGTAAAAAAGTCTGTAGATTGAATCAAAAAAGTGTAAAAAAATGTAAAGCATTGAAAGTGTTAACAAGGGGTCATCTGAACGGAAAAAGATCAGCATCTGACTCTGTGGTAATCACTGTCAGAACCTCCTGTCCTGTGAGGGCAATTCAAGGTTTAAAAGGTCTCTTTCCTGAACATTAACAGGCTGTTACCGTATACAGTGTTGTATAATTGTAAAAGCAGAACCGTTTTGATTTGACATTATTTTCAAAGCATTTGAAAGCAGTTCTGCCCTCTTTTTGTTGGTCCAACCAAAAGTGCACAAAGGTCCATGTTGGTCTAGAGAAAACTGTGTTTTTAGCTAAAAGTTCTCTAAAAAAATAGAGAGGTGACTTAAAATGGCTTCAAGTAAGGTTTATTTTTTTCTTGTTTCTTTCTCCTGTCATGACTAAAACAACAAGATCCTGAAAGTAAGTTTAGTGGTTATAGAACTGTGTCAGATTTTAAAAAAGAGGTAAAACGTTAAGCAAAATAATATTGTTTTGGATTATCATTTGACTAAAATTAATATTTTTGATCGATTATGATCGATTATTCTGGTCTTGCAAGTTAAAAGCCACAGAATTATGCAATAAAATGGTTTGTTTAAAATGCATTTTCTTTAAAGTTACTTTTCTGACTACGATTGTTTATATTACGTAGAGAGTGGTACCTGTTCAGGTTTTAGGTTTTGGGGGTTCATTTACCGATCATGTCTCGATTGGTTATGTCTGAGCTGATGCAGGGAAACGTGTTGGTTCTGCTCATTTTGCTCAGCGCTGACTGGCTGTATCCCCAAGAGTTAGACTGTATATTATATATTAGCTTCTGCAGGTGTGCTAAGACTGTGCATATTAATACATTTTAAGGTATATTTGGTGTTTGAACTATTAAAATAGACAGTTTAAAGCATTTTTAGAGGTTTGTAGTCCCTAACCCAAGCAAATACCGGCGGTCCGCTGTATTTTCCACACCTTTGTTTGTATATTTAGTTTAATTTACGTAGTTTAACTGCAATTAAAAGTTGAACAATGATGAAGTCTGAAGCTTGTTTTTCCTTGTACGTGGGACAAATTTAGATGAATAACTTAAGAACAAACTATAAAATTCCTGTGTTTTCATTTATTGCGCTGAAAGTAAAAACAGGGACTGATTTTAAAACTGAAGCATGAAGATTAGATTCTACTGCTATCTGAAAAGACCTTCTGTCTCAGTTTCGTCTAACCTTTCACACACGTGCCTTGGTTGGTTGTTGTTGCATCTAATGCAGAATGGAATTGCACCAATACCTGCTGCCTTGTTCTGCTCCAGCTCCCTCCCTTTGCTTCCCTCTCTGCCCATCGCAGTGAACCTTACGCATCAGCTAATGGGTTTATCCACTCAAACAACAGGGGTCATCAGCTGCCTAAATACATCAGAATTAGTCTTTATTTAATTAGTGCGCTATGAGGCTGCTGCACTGAGCAAGGCGAAACACACACACACACACATCCACACACAAGTAAGAAAAGTCAGGGAGCTCACAGAGTCTCCAGAGTCCCGTGCTCTGCAGACAAACATACACAAGCGGAAAGTTCCAGAACATTTTGTGTAACGGTGATAAGTTTAACCAAAGCAAAGCACTTTGAATTTACTCGACTTCTACTTCCAGCATCCTTCCCTGCTGAGCTTAAAATGTTTGGGTCATTAAAATCTATGAGACATATAATTCTACCACCACCCGAGAAAAGAAGAGCAACCGTTAAGACCCAAGGTATCCCTGTTCGTTAGAACCAGCTGGTCGTTCTGATGGGATAAAGTCTTCAGTTATTGCAATCAGCTCAAATCATCATCAGAAAGGGTTTTTTTATTATCATTATTCTATTTTACTCTTTTTTTTGTGTGTGTTTTTACTGTAAAGCACTTTTGTGTGTGAACTTCTGCAGCTGCCCCTCCTGCGCCATCAAATATTTTCTATGCTACAATCTTACAGTTACAACATGTCCTGTCCTGTCTCACGACTGCTGTCTGAGTGCCGAGCTGAAGTCCAACAGATTTACCTTGACAAGTGGAGAATTACAGCTTTTGCCATTTGGGTTTATTTCAACTGCAATGGACACAACAGAGACAGAACAGAACGGGGAAAAGAAACGGAAAAAGGTGGAGGGAAAAGTTTAAAGGGAAAGAAGGAGATAAGAATAGAGGAGGGAAAGAAGGACAGAGAGAATACAAGACAACACCCGAGAAGTCCGCTTCTACTCCTGCAGACAAAACAAGAATCCCCAAAAAGCTGAAAACAGCTGAAATAACATGTTGCTGATCCTGATCTTGGGAAGTCAAACACCTTTAACCTCTATCTTTCTTGCACAGGCATCGCCAGCAGTCAGAGCGGGGGCAGAAAGGGCCCGGGTTTAAAGGTTAGTCCGAAACATCTCCTAATTTTCTTAAATATAACAATACTGTAATGATCGATGCACATGAAGAGTCAAATAAAACATTGCTGTTTTATTCTAATATGTTTAAATATAAATAGACTAATGGAGGCGTCCAATCACAGTGATCTTCAGAGGGCTTCTCTAACAGCTCTTCTTCTGGGGCAGCACATTACTGTAAAAACATTTCAAGTGTGGATACAAGCATAAAAATTTCTATGCTCACCCTTCAGGTCATATGTTTTTCATATTTCCTATCAGCCACTTGAATTTTAGAATGGCGGCCATGAAAAATTGCCACCATTTTTGAGTCTTTTAAACCAGTTACTGCCTTAAAATGTTCCCCGTCTCCATGACTTGGACGAACTTTATGTCACATCATAAGTTTTCCACTTTGGTCATCTTGTTCATCCAACGATAAAGTAATAATATGGAGCAGAATCAGAAACTGAGGACGTTGCTGTCAGCGAGTCTCACACCAGTCGTCACCTGGAAGGAGATGAAGATGAGAGACACAGACTGAGAGAAAGTCGTCTTTATGGTTAGCGTTAGCTTCTGCTAATTTTTAAACGTGTTTAGGGGTTTTAGCATTAGCGGAGCTAAGATTCTGGTGTAGCAAAGTAGTGGTGATTGAACCCACCTTTCAGGTTCGCTGTGCGCACCGCTGGCAGTAACTACTGCTGACGTTAGTGCAAGCATATATTCTCCATTACAGCCACAGCGGCTATTTTAAAAAATGCCCACCGAAAAGGAGCACAAAATCAAGAAAATATGTATGATTTCTACGCTTCAAAATATGTAGGCTACGATTTGACACCACATTCATATAATTGGCAAATTTTAGTGTAAAAATAATTTTCCATGACAACCATGGTGGCTTTGAAATATCCAAAAATGATCAGTAAATATGATTTCTATGGGTCGGACTGGAGAGCCGTTCCCAGCCACATGATTACAGGAGGACCTGACCTGCTTGGAGCCTGAGATGACTGCAGCCGAGGTCAGGCTGACTGGACCAGGAGAACGCTGATGCCCATTAAAGCCTTCCTCCACACTTGAGACTGCATGTTTGATCCAAACACATTCAACATGCAGCATGTGAAGTCATATGTTCACACTCCAGTACTGATTTCAGACCTGGTTCTGACTGCAAGGGAGGAGAAACAGTGAAACAGGAGAAGGCGGGGGGGATGTGTAATAGGAGAGCTGGGTGGTGTGGTAAGTGCCTGATTCACGGTGCTGCTGAACAATATGTGGTCCACAACACTATTTCTGCAGCATTACATCAGAGGACTATTTTTTCAAAACACAACAGGGTGCATCCATCAGTGGCTATCAGATTATATAATGTTCAACAATTTCTATGCCATAACGTTACTATCACTCTCCCTCAGAGCATGTTTGAGTGTTTACATGAGAGGACGCTGAAGAATCTTGACTGAAGTGCTTTCTGTGCTTGTGTTTTTAAAAGGTATCAAGGACATCTGAGGTGCAGACTGGAGAGCAGCGGGGACTTATCAAATGAAGTTATTTCACTTCATTTTATGCCGTGTATGTAACCTTGTAGCTCATAGATGAGTTTTCAGAATGAATAAATTCAAGAAAAACATTGCAACAAAAAACATGTTACATGCACTCCTGTGTCTTCTTTTTAAAATGACAGTCTATGTGTGTTTATGTATATATATATATATATATATATATATATATATATATATATATATATATATATATATATATATATATATATAAAAATTCCCTTCTCACCCTCCACGGGTGGTCTTTCTCAACCTCTGAGCTCGGGTCCTCTACCAGAGGCCTGGGAGCTTGAGGGTTCTGCGTAGTATCTTGGCTGTGCCGAGAACTGCGCCTTTCTGGACTGAGATGTCTGATGTTGTTCCTGGGATCTGTTTTAGCCACTGCTCCAGCTTGGGGGTGACTGCCCCGAGGGCCCCGATGACCACAGGCACCACTGTGGTCTTCACCTTCCAGGCCTTCTCCAGTTCCTCTCTGAGGCCCTGGTATTTCTCCAGTTTCTCGTGTTCCTTTTTCCTGATGTTGCAATCGCTTGGTATGCTACATCCACCACAACGGCTTTCCTCTGTTGTTTATCCACCACCACGATGTCCGGTTGGTTCGCCATTACCATTTTGTCTGTCTGGATCTGGAAGTCCCACAGGATCTTAGCTCGGTCATTCTCCACCACCTTTGGGGTGTGCCCCCACTTTGATCTCGGGGCTTCCAGTCCATATCCTGCACAGATGTTTCTGTACACTATGCCCGCCACTTGGTTATGACGTTCCATGTACGCTTTCCCTGCCAGCATCTTGCACCCTGCTGTTATGTGTTGGACTGTCTCAGGGGCCTCCTTGCACAATCTACACCTTGGATCTTGTCTGGTTGTGGTAGATCTGAGCCTCTATTGCTCTGGTGTTTAGGGCCTGTTCCTGTGCAGCCAGGATGAGTGCCTCTGTGCTGTCCTTGAGTCCAGCTTTTTCAGCCATTGGTAGGATTTCCTGATATCAGCCACTTCAGTATTTGTCGGTGGTACATCCCATGTAGGGCTTATCCTCCCATGATGGTTTCCTCCAGCACCTCATCCTCTGGTCCCCATTGTTTGAGACATTCGCTGAGCACATCGTCGGTTGAGGCTTTGACCTTGATGTATTTATGGATCTTGGATGTTTCATCCTGGACAGTGGCTCTCACACTCGCTAGTCCTCTGCCTCCGTCCTTACGGCTCGCGTATAGTCTCAGGATGCTGGATTTAGGGTGGAACCCTCCATGCATGGTTAGTAGTTTTAACATCCATGGTCTTTATCTCTTCCTTTGGCCAGCTTATTATTCCTGCAGGGTATCTGATTACTGGCAAGGCATAGCTGTTTATCGCACGGCGATATATATTTATATATATGTATGTATGTATGTATGTATGTATGTATGTATGTATGTATGTGTGTGTGTGTGTGTGTGTGTGTGTGTGTGTGTGTGTTAATATCTACCGGACTTACACAGACCAGGCCTAATCCCAGACCACATTACTAGAAGAGCTGGGCCTCAGGTCAATTCGGTCCCATTTCATACCCATGGATTTCCATTTCATCACTTCCTGCTTTGTTTGGTTTTTTTTTTACCTGTAAACAAACCATTTTATAACCATTTACTGATGTATCACTTTATTTTTCATTATAGTCAAGAAGATATGTAGATAAATGCTTAGCAAACTGCCTAAATCTCACACCTGTTTCAGTATCATAGTAAATAACATTGGACCCCCGGCGTTCGCAGGTTTGGGGACCACAACCATCTGAAAATAGCTAAAATCTACAAGTTCTTGAAACTCCCTCTAAAAACAATGATGACTCTGTGTTTTAATAGTTCCAACACCAAATATACCTTAATATGCATTAATATGCGCAGCAGGAACCGTCTTAGCGCTGCCCCAGAAGCTAACATCTCCGGTCTTCCTCATCTCTGCTCTTGGGGGTTCAGCCAATCAGCGCCGAGGAAAATGAGTAGCACTCCTGGACGGTGTCAAGTAGCATTGTGCCTCAGTATTTCAGCATAGAGCATATTTTAGATAGATATTTTCATAGATATGCTCTATGAAAAGTAATTGACAGGTTTTTCACGAATAATTTTGAGTCACGTTCCATAGAAAAATCCATGAATACTGAACTGCGAATGGGCTAAGGGTTCACCACATCAGCTGACGACTTTGGACAAGACTCAGTTCCGATTCATTTTGGTTCTGATCCCTATTTAAGCCCTTAATTCTTTTAAAATCTAACAAATTCTGATCAGCATGTGACCTCATAAAAAACTAATTTCCTTATAGTAGATGGAAAGCAGAAAATGGATTATTACTTTAAACAGCTGGCAGAGCAGATATGAAATGTCCCCCAGGTCGGCATGGGCTGACCGTGGCTGGGGTGAGACGTCTGACAGCAGACGTCACAGCTTTGGCCTCACCAAAATGAAAGAAAGAGTCCACGTGTTGCTAATTTTAACCAAAATCCAAAATGCCATATAGCGACCTGTCCGTATGTACCCTGACCCGGTGCCCCCCTCCAGCCCCCAGCCCCCAGAGGTCCTCCTCTTTACATACAGATGAATCCTTTGGCTGCTGCTTTAAAGGGGTCCATGCCTTGCTCTCCTCGACACACAGACCTGCAGCCCCTGGCGGGTTGAGAGGTCGCCACCCTCCAGCTGGTCCACAGTGACAGAGGTCAAAATGCTAAAAGCCCACATGGGGGCGATGACATGTTCAAGAACTATACGCCATGAGTGTAGCTGTCAGTAAAAATGACATTTGCTGCAAATGGATAAACTGAAACTCGGATAAAAACAGCATATTTTGGAGGTTGCCTTATTAATCAGAATTAGCGTTGAGACTCAATTAAAATTTTTAATGGAGTTAGGTCTGTCATTAATTACTCACATTTTAATTGACAAAATCAGCAACATTTTCAGTTCAAAACCCCTTTTAGCTGCTAACTGGTTGGATAAACATCCATCTGAGCTGAACAGCAGAGATGTTTCTAGATTTTAATCTGTTCTTCAGGTTCTTCCAGCATCAGGTTGGAGCAAAGCTCATCTCTCCAGAGTTTCAGGAACCCCTGATCCTTCATGGAGCTTCTTTAGAAACGTGGACTGTGGACGCTGACGTTAGCGCTGCTGCTACATGGTTAGCATTGAGATGCTATTCTAGGCTAGCATAGCTTCTCTGATAGGCCGACTGCTTTTAGCTCAACTTGAACACAACCAGAGTCTTTTCCAGCATCAGATCGGCTCTGGAAGCAGAAATTAACCCCAGAGGAGCTGCTTCATCGCTGCTGTTAGCGGATGGAGCTGTGCGTCAGATTTATGGGTGTACCAGAAACAAAGTTCCGGAAAAAACTGTTGTTTAATTGCTTTCTGATTTTTAATCAAAATTACCAAATTAAAGTCATCGTCCTTTATCAGAATAATAACTGATGTAATACTTTGAGCTGCAACAAACATGGTGATGTTGCTGCAGCAGTGCGGATTTTTTAACTCCTTCTTTATTTGCATTTTTTCTAATCAAAAAAATGAAATTGTGAAGACAGAATCCAGGTTCTGCTAAGTTCTAGATGCTTTGCATGATCTTGTCAGGATCCTGGTGTGGCTATCCTGCTGCAAACTCCACACCTGCCATCACCCGCTGAGGAGCCTTTATGCCTCCTGTTACCGAGCTGCGGCTCATTCCTCGTGCAATCTGTCCCTCCCAGCTTCAAGATGCCATGCTGGTCTCCACACAAGCTCCCCGTATCGTTTCTAATCTGGATGTTCACCCACTGCAGCTCCGTCGTCCTAAACTACCATCTTCCTGCCTGCACTCCAACACTCTGTTCAAGAACCATCAGGATCTCACAAACCATCTGCTCCTGGTGGAAGCTCCTCTGGAAGCTAAACCTTCATAAAACACCATAACTCATCCCCGTCCGCCAGGATCAACATCAGCTCACTGGAACCGACAGACGTTCAGTTCTCCTTTCTGCTTCAGATTCAGCCTCATGACTTCCCTCACCTTTTTCTAACCGCCCCTCCTCACTCCAGATGTTGGCAAACTGGAATACCGAAGTGTCCTCTTGTGCACGCCACTGTTTCTTGCAGTGAATAATACTCAACCAAATCTAACAGAGCTGAGTAAAACCACAAAGTGAAATTTTGCAAAATGAAACAAATGTGAACTGGAAAATATTATTGGTCAAACTCTGATGCAGAAAACAATGAAAACCAAACAGCAAAATAAAGAGTTGCAGATAAAATGACAGAAAATCTTCTCCTTGTTCTAATGAGCTCTCCTGGGTTTCACAGCGCTTTTAATTAAGCTCCACCAAGAGGCAATAATAATTAATTTAAACAACCTAACTGGGTCAGGCTCTTTAACTCAAACAGTCCTGAACTGAAATACAACAGAAGTGAAAATGAATTTTAAATAAGAACTATGATAATAAAAAGAATAAAGGAAACATTGTTCACCGTCAGAATAGCCTTCCTGAAGACCTGAGAGCAGCTGAGCGTCCATGTTTTAAACACAAACCTCCGCCTTCTGTTGATCAAGTCAGTTTGTTTGGTTCTATAGCATTATTTATTCTTTATTTGGATGTTTATGACTAGTTTGGACCTACAAGTATTTTTACCTCATTATTTATTTATCTTGTGGTTTAAGTAAATAATCTAGTGTGTAAAAAAACACTTGGTGTTAAATTTAATTAAGTTTGTTATGAATAAAATTTAAACTGATTGAATGACTGGCATAAAATACAAACCTGTAGCATTAAATGAAATTATTTTATCGTACAACATGAAGCTCCATGAATGATCAGGGGTTCCTGAAACTCTGGAGAGATGAGCTTTGCTCCAACCTGATGCTGGAAGAACCTGAAGAACAGATTAAAATCTAGAAACATCTCTGCTGTTCAGCTCAGATGCTGCTGATTCAGTAATTTAGCAGCAAAAACTGTTTTTGAATTTTTTGAATTTTCAAAATCGCAATTTATTAATCACAAACCCTGAAATAAACTTAAAAATGATCAAGTCCCACCACAATATTGTTGAAACTTAATTAATTTCTGACTTTTAATTTGAAAGTGAAATCTATGTCAAAATATTTAAGAGGAAGGCCACAAGGTGATAATAAATAGCACCGTCCCATGCAGGCGAAACTGTGGCCATAACAGAGCATTCTGGTATTAAATATTGATTTCTAGGGTTCAAATGTCATATGGTAATTCTGGCTTTTCAGCTGTAAGTCATAATGATCAAAATTAACAGATCAGCATGTTTATTATTTGTGAAACTGGTGGAAAAAAGCTTCTTTCTGAAGGACTGCATAAAGTGCAACAGAGCTGGAGTAGCTTCATCAGTAAAACTATATTGCCAGGCTGTCCAGAGCACTCACACACACTTTAATTCATCGATCCGCTCACTCACTCTCAGCTTTCCTCTGCTCTCATGCATTGTTATGCTTTTCCAATTCATAATTAATTAGCTCTTTGCGTGTGTCAGCGGCGTTCTGTTTCCCTGGAAATGTCTCGGTTCTGCCACTGAGGTGCATTTGATCTGAATGGATGAAGCCGACGAAGCGAGCACAAAAAGGTGGGAGGAAAGACAGAAAACAGTTTCCATCATCTCCCTGGAAGCTCGAGGAGGCAGGATGCTCATGTAAGGAAACACAGAACGGCGCTCATATGCATCTCCATAAACACAAAGACTCCGTTTTGGTTTGTTTACATACAGATCAGGGAAACGGGATTGGCCTACAGAGTGAAGCATTGTGGGAGGGCATGGCAGACACATAATGACATCAGCTTGAAATGACACATTGTTCCTCTGCATGTGTGGGAACTGTGGAAGCATGAAGCAGTGATCTTCATCGCTGCTCCTCATCACATACCCTGTTGTACTAATGAGATATAGCAGGAAGTGAGCGAGTCAGGAAATCTGAAACTAGCTAAAATAGCTCCAGCGTCACACATTTTCTTCCCCGAGTAATAAATAAAAATCTGCTCCCTGGAAGATCACGTCTAACCGAGCAGAGGGAGGAGCAGGAGTGTTTTCTGCTGCTCTGCTGGGAGATCGCATCCCTGTATTGACTTTTCCTGCGTTGCTGCAGAAGCAATCAAACTGCTACCCAACAGCCACTGCAGCTTTTAGCTTGGATGACTTTGTTTGTCTTTAACTGAACTCAGACTGAGCTCTTTCTTAAGCAAGTCAATTAATTATGGAACTGAAAAGATATCAACTTGATGAGTTTATACAAAGGTCATTAAAAATGAGAAAATGGCCTGATTATTGCAGTGTACATACTTTGGGGATATTAATATTATTACTATTAAGATGGTCTGATCACAAGTCAACATCAAATATTGACAGGTGGGGAGCGTGAATGAGTGAATGCTCCCCTCCTCCCTGAGTCAAAGAAGTGCTCCGCTACCAGGCCTCTGCAGAGCTGAACGGCTGAAAACTGACGCGGGAACCCAAGCAGCGGATCCAGGTGTGCTGGAGCAGGGATGCATCACTGCAGCTGCAGGCCTGCAGCTTCAGGCCTGCAGCTGGGCACCCCTGATTTAACACATCTAAAAACAAAGTCCAGCCCTCCACGAGGACAGATTTCCTTCTTCTGTTTTCATATTTTAGCCAGTTTAATGCATAATTGCAACGGTTTGCAATAAGTTTATGAAAGATACTTCGACAGGGGTCATGAAGTGATCAGCCTGCACTTGGATGGTACGGGCTGCCATTTGTACAGTTACACAGTAACACAGTACAAATCAAGTCATTTAGCTTGAAAACTAAATATCTAGCTAAAAACTAAATATTTAGTTTTCAGCAAAATATTTCTTGTAAACTACATAACTAGCTTAGAAACTAAATAGCTAGCTAAACACTAATTATTTAGTTAGCAAGCTAAATATTGAGCTTAAAACTAAAAATTTAGCTTGTAAACTAAATATTTATCTTGCTAATTGCTTGCTTTCCGTATCACTCAGGATGCTCACAACTTGCTGTGAGGAAACATTTGGGCAAGGCAACTCTATTTACATAACATCTTTCAGCCGAAGGCAACACTAAGTGCTTATACACCGAAGGTAACAACACATCAAAACAGATTTAGATTAAACTGATTTAAAAATAAAAATAAAGTAAAAATTAGTTTAAAAGTCGGCAACAGCAAACAACAAGGTTTTTAACCTGGTTTTAAAAGAGCTCAGGGTGGCAGCGCTCCTGCAGTCGACAGGAAGCCTATTCCAAATTTTTGGTGCATAAAAACCGAAGGCTGCTTCAGCATGTTTAGTTCCAGCTCTTGGAAAGGTGAGTAGGTTTGATTCTGATTATCTTAAAGGTCTTAGTGGTATGTAGCAACGAGGAAGATCAGGGATGTAGTCTGGGCTTTTACTCGTCAGGCCTTTCAGGTAGCAGGGTCAGGACCTCAGAACCAGACTAATATGTTGTTTTGTTTTTCTAAGGACTCTCACAGCAGCATTCTGATTAAGATGAAGCTGTCTTATTGATTTTTTTTTTTTTTTTTTTTTTTTTTTTTTTTAATCCAGTCAAATCAGTGTTGCAATAATCAAGTCTGCTCAAAACAAAGGCATGGACTAATTTTTCAGAATGTTGCTGGGACATCAGTCGTCTAATTCTGGCAACATGTTTTAGGTGGTAACATGCTGTCTACATGATACATTTTACAGTAAAGGTTTGAACCCCGAGATTCCTGGCTTTGTCGGAGTGTTTTAAACCAACCGGGGGTGAAAAGGTGGGCTAAAATGAGCTAATACCAAATGTCGGTAATAGAAATGAAACTTCTCCTCCATGGGACCAACTTCTAATATCGTTGTTGTCATCAACGTCACTTGATAAGGACGTTTAGCATCTTTGTCGCCCCCCCTGAGTCCAGCTGGGGGATCCATGTCAGCTGCTGGCCTCAAGACTGACTGACTACCAGTGTTTATCTCTGGAGGAAAACAAAAGCTATCTTGACATCATTTTCCTCTGAGGTGCTTAATAAGACATGAGACACAGAGAGACAGCAGAGACAGATGGACACTAAGAAATAGGTAGGATTGTGGCGTGCAAGCAGAGGAAGGGGTTGAATAATTTACATGCATCCAAACATGAGCACTCTCTTTCATTATTTACACAGCAGCACATTTACCCAACAATCACATAAAAATGCAAAAAAAAGAAGCTGTTCAAGTTCTAAAGACGAGCATTTTTGAGAAGGTGGCTGATAATGGACCGAAGGAAGGGAAGGAAATAAGAAAGGGTGAATCACAGCACGAGAGCAGTCAGCGGGAGCAGCTCTATGGGGCCAACATTAAACTTGCATAAACCTTTCTCTCAATGTTTACTCTCCTTTTCTGTCTTATCATGTCTTAGCAATAAAAATAGTCCAAGCGAGCCTCGAAGTGAACCGCTGTGGTCAAACCAAGTGCTGTTTTCCATCACTGTTTGTCCCCTAAGCCGACAGAACCAACATTAAAGTCTTTTAAACGTCAACAATACGTCCGAGGTGCCCTTGAGCAAATACTGCCGAGCACCCCCTCCCCCACCGTCTACTCCGCTGAAGCAGCAGAACGAGGCTGAACCAAACAGCTCCCAGGTGTTGCTGTGTGCTCAGCTGGATGAATGTGCTCTGCTGGAACAAACAGCAACACGTTCACGTGAACTCTAATCCTCCATGTTGTTTCCGCCACAGTTTGAAGCTGTCACAGTGAACCATGATGAGATGTAGGTTTCAACACAAGTCTTAAGAAACGATCAGAGCAGATGAGTGACTTTGCTTTGCACATAAAACCATTCATGAGGGCTGAATAAAGCCGTATTTGAAACGGTTTTACCTTGTTGCATGATCAGATTGTCCTCATACCTGGAGATGGAAAGTTCACTTTCACTGCTTTAAACGGTCAGCTTGCTTGAGGATTGATTTGTGAACACCCTCTGTCAGTAGAGCACTTATGTGCTAACATTTTAGTTTGACATTAGATTAAACATGGCCACTAAATCATCGACCAACCCTCATTATTCTTTCTGGACATTTTGCACTTGCAGTAAGGAAAAAAACATATCAAACCGCTCAATGTTTCTCTCAATAAATATATTTCTAATGATGTTATTGACATAAAATTAACTGCAGGTGTCAGTAACAACCAAAGAGAGATCAAACAATTTAGAGCTTAAATTAGGCGACAAAGGATCAGTTATTTAAGTCCAGTTTATTTGTTTAGCACATTTCAGCAGCAAGGCAATTCAAAGTGCTTCACATCATAAAAACATCAAGTATACTGCAGAATCATCAAACATATACACATGAAAATCATCAGAATCACTGAGCAAATATCAATGACCAAAATCATAAGGATGGATCATCAAGCAAATATAATTTGAAAATATTGATCAATGTTCTACTTACTACTAATCACAGGCGGCTCTAAACAGGTGGGTTTTTAGCCTCGATTTAAAGGAGCTCAGTGTTTCGGCTGTTTTGCAGTTTTCTGGGAGTTTGTTCCAGATTAGAGGAGCATAAAAACTGAAAGCTGCTTCTCCATGTTTGGTTCTGGTTCTGGGGATGCAGAGCAGACCAGAACCAGAAGACCTGAGTGGTCTGGAAGGTTGATACAATGACAGCAGGTCTTTAAGCCGTTCAGTGGTTTATAAACTAGCAGAAGGGTTTTAAAGTCTGTTCTCTGAGCTCCAGGGAGCCAGTGGGAGGACTCTAGAACTGGGATGATGTGCAAATCAAATCAAACCGAACTGAACTGAATGGAATTGAACTGAAATGAACTGAATTTAATTAAATGGTTTAGTTTAGGTCACTTCTGTCCAGATTGTGTTGTCCCAGAGTCCAAACATTGTGCAGAAGCTTTGGATGCGCTTCAACACAGTTCTTTTTCTTCAGGAGTGGAGTCTTGTGCAATGAATGTGTGTTTAAGCCATGGCGGTTGAGTGCATTAATTACTGTCATGGAGGAACTGTAGCTGTTTATTCCAGGTCTTTATAAAGCTCTCTATGAGTAATTATTCTTCTAACTCCTCTTTCGGAACTCTTGCGACGAGCACCAGGTTGTGGTGAAATGCTGTTCTCTCCACTGTAGTGTACTGGAACGCTGGCACTCACTGGAACAGTCAAAGGCTGGAAATATGTGTGTAACTACTGGCATCAGTATTGCGATGCCTACAGGGCCATACAAACTTCAATAAGTTAGAATATTATACGTTCCAAAGAGGCTCATTTGTCAGATTAAAAGTCCCTTTTAAAAATAACAAGCATTAAGCAGGCATTTAACATTAAGCCCATATTTCTGCATAAAAATCTTTTTTTATTGTTCTGATGTAACATTCTAATCTAAAAGGTTGTGTTTTCCTTAACTTTAAGCAGAAAACCATCATAATTAACAGGAAAAGCCTTGAAAACATCAGTCTGTGTGGAATTAATCTATATGATGTTTCACTTAGTCATGAAATTACTGAAATAAATGATATTGTATATAAATAGCTTAAATAATACACTTATTTACTGAATATGACTACACATACTCCTGTATGCCAGAGGGAGCTCTCTTTGTCTTGCTCAGAGATGCTCTTTTCCTTCAAGGCTTTAAACCTTTTACTGTTCCTCCTTTTTTACACATTATAACTGATTATTACATTATAACTAATTATAACTGATGTGCCTCTTTGCTCAGACCTCTTTGTATGTGTAGATTGCTTTGGTCTGTTATCAACATAGGTGAGAGTTTCATGTCAGCTGCCTCATTACAAATATATTTGCAGAGAAAAAGGGACTTCCCCGCTGTGTACATGTGAACCACTTTGCTGGCCCAGCGGAGAGTTTTTGATCAAACATTCATAAGAACAACCAAATGTGAGTTAAATCTGATCATACATAAGCAAAATTATTCAAACTGCATACTCCTCATGCTAAGTTAAATTGCTTCGATAGATTATATCGAATGAGTGCTTCTTTGGCAGAACTGAAAGAGAAGGATAGACTCAAATCTGCCTTTGAATAAAGTTGACTGAGTTGTGAATTTAGCAAACACAAGCATTTGGTTTGGATTTTAAACATAATTTGGAGGGATTGCATGCCTCTGGGTGAAATCCGTCTATAGTCTGCATTTTATAAGATCTTTTGTCATCATTTACCCCCCCCCTGCCTGTACATTCCTCTTAGTGGGTGGCAGTTGACGTTATGCACAGAAATTAACTATTTATTCAGTTATTTGTCTTCAGTTTCTTAAATTCTTGGATAAATGTAAGGAGTGTGACCAGAGCCGCATTCACAAGGATGTGGGCCCCTGGGCTGGAGCCATTTTTGGTGCCCTATCTACTTGGAAAAACTTCTTTTACGAATGCAAACTACAGTACAATAGTGGGTCGTCCTATACATCAGCGCGTATTAGTTGATGCACGGTAGATTTAATGCGGCCTGTAGCCAATAACACCATGTTGTTTCCAAAGAAATCAACTTTAACTTATTTTTTTTCAAACAATTTAATATTATTTACATTCTTAAAAATCCTAAAATAATACAACATGATTTGATGAAAAAAAAAATCTTTGGGAGCCACTTGGGGTCCTGGGCTCCTGTGAGCCCTGTCTAAAGTCTGGCCCTGGGTGTGACGCTGACATGTTTGATCCTCGCATTATGTCATATGGCTCAGCGTGTGAGCATGTGATGACAACATGCTCCATGTTGTCTCCAGCGTGAGACTTATCAGTAGCTGCGGGCTAATCGCCACAGAATCTGGGTTAAACACAGATCAAAGCTGTATGCCTGAGCGGCGCACGGGTCCACACGCACAGATGTGGATCCAAACAAGTGACATAATGAGGGGGCTCGGTTCAGTTTGTTTTGGTTATATCTGTATGCTCAATGTATTTTAATGTTTACGATGAGAAATACTTCACAATAACTGGAGGTCTGGCTAATCTAGATTTACCCATCATAAGGTCACCGTCACTTTGCAGCGACACAGCCCCGCACAAGCACAAAAAACTAAGGAATAACAATCATTTTCAGGGTCTTGATCTGAAACAAAAATGCACTTTTTTTTTTTTTTCAAAATATAGAGATTTTATCATGCTGAATTTGAAAAATCTATTCCTCAAAATCAGAACTTGATCATCTTAATGTTAATTTGTAAGGAACGCAGAAGGCCGAACAGTGAGCGTATCAGGTCGCAGCAGCTCATTGGGAGAAGATCCGTGCCAAACAGTACATACAAGAAGACAACAGAGGAGGAACAGATATTTCCTGACACTGTAAACTGGAAGCCCATCAAGGTCGCAATTCCAAGATTCCTCCAAAGCTAATTCTAAATTTCACACTAATTATTAGCAGGAAGGAGCCATTGAGAGTCGGCGGTTTTTGCTCTGTGGAGACGTGTTTCGGTAACGTCCCACCTCAAACATATGCCACTGAAATGCTGATCTACACGTGCTGCAGCGAGACATCCACAAAGTGACAGGATCACCAGCAGATAAAATCAGCACGAGCATGTGATGAACGGCAAGCAATTCCTACAAATATTATGTCTCTGTCGCTGCATGGTTTGAGCTGCAACAAGTGAGATGAAAGGCTGTAGCTTTCGTTAACGCTGACGTATCATCTTAATCATAACCAAATCACCGGTCCAAGTAGATGAAGAAGCTCCTCCCCCCCAAAAAAAACAGTCATGATGTCTGTTTCAGTACTGGAGCTCAGGTCTCAGTCTGTTTACATGTCTTTCTCATGTTACACTGAATTATTAAGGGCTGGAAATGGATTTACCAGCTCAACAAAACAGAAGAAAACATTGATGCTGACTCATAACCTGCTGTGTCTGGGAGTGAATGGAGCTCACAGCGTAAATGTTTCCCTCAGGAATCTGAGAACCCTCAGACTGCTGCACAGATGAGGCTCGATGATTAACGAGACTAAAATTGTTTTCAATTTAAAGGAATACTTTAAAATATTAAACGAAAACTTCCGATTATAAAGAGGGACTCGGTTAAATGTATCAGCTTCAGGAACTATTATTCATTTAAGCTGAACGAAGACACTAAGAGTTGTGTTTTGCAATGAATAAATTAATTGCTTAGAAACTTGTATTTGAAACGAGAAGAAAAGAAAACAGACAGATTAGAATCCAGCAGCGACTGGTTTATATGGAGCGGTGACTCTGAAAGTTTTAAAATCACTTCTACGTTAAGGGATGTCGTGAAATGAACAGATTCTAATTATTAAAGCCTGGGGACGTGTCTGGGGATTTAACATCCAAGACAGGTAGAAATAACAGAAAATATGAGCTCCAAGCAATATTAGACAAATGTGACATAGTTATAATCCCAGACTAGGCTTAAAAGTTTCCTTTTTGATTAAACTGATAGAGTGGCTGAGGTTATCCTGATCTGTCTCTGGAGTGATGCTGCTTCAGGCTGCTGGAGGACAAACTGACCACTTTTTCTCACGTTCTTCTTCTGCTACTCTCCAGTTGGCATTATTTATTTCAACTGTTGACTTTTTTCCTCTCAGTTGTTTTCTGTCCATAGAAGGTGCGCCTGGTCTGGCGTTCTGTTAGGCTGTGATGCCCTCCTGGAGAAAGGCACTGGCTGAGATGACGCTGCCATCAACTAATCGTTCTTCCTCTCCTGCTGTTAACTTTTTACCTTTCATGAACACAGAAAGTGCTCCTGGATCAGTGCTTCAGTTTCTTTCTCGTCTCTCTGCTCTGTCTTCTCAGACCCCAGTCGGTCGTGGCAGATGGCTGCTGGTACTGAGCCTGGTTCTGGTTCTGCTGGAGGTTTTTCCTGTTTAAGGGGAGTTTTTCTCGACTCGATGTTCTTCTGGGTTTCCTTAGTAGAAACCTTTTAAACTAATTAGAATAATAAACTGAATTTTATGATTTTTTTTTTTTTTTTTGACAACTGGGATCAGTTGGATCGTATTTCTCAAAATGCACCTTAATGGGACGTTTCTCTGGGTTTCTATGGCTTGTAAAGAAGTTTCTGCAGTGGTAACTGTTGTAGAGGGTAATAATGGCCTCAGAAAAACTACCCTGATTCCTGGAAAAAGCTCCTGTGGTCAAAACACACCCTAAGTATGGTGGAGCTGGTCTTTTTGTCCATGTAGCCTTAAATTAATAAATGCAGATGGACTCAGCTGCAGAAGGTCACATCAGCAAAGTGGTGTGCAGGATGGACTCTAATGAAGTCTACATGTTGTCTACCAGGAACAGTCGAGCTAGTCAGAAAGGAAGCCTGACATCATTAATCCCAGTGTGATTGACCAAAAAATCAGAAATGAAATGAAAATATATTTTTTTTCATCCAGTGATTATCTACTGACTACGGTTTCCTCGTATGTCAACTGACAATCATCGGCGTGCATGACCCTTCTGTCTGTGAGCTCTGCTCAAGTCTACAGGCTTTGCTGACAGTGTGTAAACTCAACGGTTCCTGCTTGACACACAAACACACTGCAACACACACACAACTCATTAAAAAGGCGTAGGCAGTCCATTTCCTGTTGAGGGAGATGATAGCATATTTCTCCAAAGGGAAGAGTCATCTAAGTCCATGTATAGGCAACCGCAGAGCACTTTCTCTCCAAATGTTCCACATACATCAGCAGTTAACAAAAGCACCAGAGGACAGGTGGCGAAAACTACAAAGAGTCCACAACAATCACTTTAGAATGAAAAAAAAATAAAATAAAATAAATAAAAAAAAAAAAAAAAATATATATATATATATATATATATATATATATATATATATATATATATATATATATATATATATATATATATATAATTTATTTTTTTTTTTTTTGTGAATTGCTGTTGTTAAAATGTTCACTACTCAAGTCCAGTTTATTTGTGTCGCACATCTCAGCAGCAAGGCAGTTCAAAGTGCTTCACATCATAAAAACATCAGTCAGGTACACAGCAAATCATCAAAAACATCAAAATCATCGAGCAAGTTATAAGGCATCGGCTGCATGAGTATCTGACGAGTATAGACCTCCTAGGTAATCAGAAGCATGTCTATATCGTGACTGCTGGCCCACAGGATGCGCTCTGAGAGTCTGGACAGAACAGATCAGTTTCATAACAAACCCTCAAGTCAAAAAATGCTCTCAGTCTAATGAGAAAACCATGTTGGCTGTTACTGGTCCCCTCTGTCCATTAGGACTCGTCCACACACGTGAAGAACAGCCATAAAACTGCGACACCATGAACCAGGAGACAGTCAAAAATACTCCCACAAAGCCTGCACGCCATATGTAATATTTTGCTGATATATATATCTATATATCAGGAAAAATATTGATTTTAATTGAATTAATTGCAGGGTCTGTAACTAATTAATCATATTTCAATCGAAAACTATTTATCGACAAAATCAGCAACATTTCCAATTCAAAAACAGTTTTTGCTGCTAAATTAATGAATAAACATCCATCTGAGCTGAACAGCAGAGATGTTTCTAGTTTTAATCTGTTCTTCAGGTTCTTCCAGCATCAGGTTGGAGCAAAGCTCATCTCTCCAGAGTTTCAGGAACCCCTGATCATTCATGGAGCTTCTTTAGAAACGTGGACTGTGGACGCTGACGTTAGCGCTGCTGCTACATGGTTAGCATTGAGATGCTATTCTAGGCTAGCATAGCTTCTCTGATAGGCCGACTGCTTTTAGCTCAACTTGAACACAACCAGAGTCTTTTCCAGCGTCCATCAGATCGGCTCTGGAAGCAGAAATTAACCCCCAGTGGACCCAGAGGAGCTGCTTCATCGCTGCTGTTAGCGGATGGAGCTGGTGCGTCAGATTTATGGGCGTACCAGAAACGTGTGAATACAAAGGTTCTGGCTCTGGACTTTTGTATATTAAAAATATTCGATTAGTTGTGTTAACATTTTTCATACGTTAAAATCTGTTATTAATTATTCCTAATTAATATTATTCCTAATTAATATACAGAAAAGAAACACTTGCACAAAGGGAACTTCTGCTATTCTGTCACTGTTGCCTTTACTATTGTTATGATTCATGTTTGGTCCTGCCCATGCTGTAATTAGTTTTCATTCTACTCACCTGTGTCACCTGATTGCTGATCTGTGCCACCTGGGCCCTGCTCTACTTAACTCCTCTCAGCCCCTGCCTCCCTGCCAGATTATCGACAGCCACGAGCCAGTAGAAATCCAGCGTTTCATGCCTTGCCTTCTTGTGTTTCTTCGACCCATTTCCGTCCACGGATCTTCCCCTCCTGCCAAGCCCGTTACGGATTCCTTTGGTTCTGGATTTCTGGACCCTGACTCAAGCTCCGCTTCACGACCACCGAGTATTGCCTGACCCTCTAGTTAAGTTTGCTCTCTCTGCCTCTCCGTGTATAACCTCTGCCTGATTATCGTCTAGCCCCTGGTACTGCGTTGGATTCCCTTGTGGAGACCTTCATCAATTCTTCCTGAGCTGCTACCAGTTCCTGATTCTAAATAAACTTGTTTTTCCTTTACGTACTTCTGTGTGTGGTTGAATTTCCGGGTCCTCCCAGTGAGTCCTTACAGAATAATCTGGCCACTATGGACCCGTCACCCACACAGGAGTGGCGTTCAAGTGTTGAAGACGCTATTACCCGCCTGGAGTCAAACATGCAACAAATGATGAGCATGCTTGATAGGATGTCCTCCCTTCCCTCCCCTAAAGGAGCCCCTTCTCCCAGCCTCAAAGCCGCTACGTCTGGTTTCCAGGTCTCACCCATTTTTGAGCCCCGCCTGTCTCCTCCGGAGGTGTTTAAAGGTGAGCAGAGTCAGTGTCGTCCCTTCATTACTCAGTGTGAAATAATCTTTGAACTTCAGCCGTCATCTTTTCCCTCTGAACGCGCTAAAGTAGCCTATGCTATTTCCCTCCTTTCGGGAAAAGCCAAATTATGGGGGACTGCAGAATGGCGGAGGGACTCCCTCATTTGTTATCGGTTCCAGGACTTTTCCAAGGAGCTAATCAGGGTCTTTGATCCTGTTCTGCCTCAGAGGGAGGCTGCACGTGGGTTGCTCAGACTCAAACAAGGCAGGAAGCGAGTAACTGAGTACATTATCGATTTTCATGCTCTATCCTCAGGAAGTGACTGGAACGATGAGGCACTATGTGATGCGTTCTATCAGGGTCTCAGTGAGGAGATAAAGGATGAGCTGTCTACCCGAGACGCTCCCAAGGACCTGGAGGAACTGGAGACCCTGGCCGCCAGAATTGATGCTAGGCTCCATGAGAGAAGGTTGGAGAGGAGTTCCCTCAGTCATACTTACCATGTTGAATCTGTTCCCAGATCACAGCCACCAGTCACGGCTCCACCTTTGAGTTCTTCACCCACCTCTCCGGGAGAGGAGCCTATGCAGATTGGTCGAACTCGCCTGTCCCCACAAGAGAGAGAGCGGAGATTTAAGAGAGGCCTTTGTTTCTATTGTGGTGGAGAGGGTCACCTACTTAGTCGGTGTCCTGTAAAAGGCCAGGCTCAGCAGGAGGTAAGAGGCTCCTGCTGAGTCAAAAGCGATGGCAATCCTCTTCATTCTCTGTTCAAGCCACTCTCCAAGCTGATTGTCAAACCAAGCGTCTCCCAGTCTTTATTGATTCAGGAGCAGATACTGAGTTCATGGACCGTGGTCTTGCCGAATCTCTGGGCATCCAACTTTTACCTACCTCTAAGTGTCTTGAAGTTTTGGCTATTGATGGCCATGTACTTCACCAGATCACCCATGAAACGGGTCCCATTAAGTTCAGTATTTCTGGGAATCACCATGAACTTATCTCCTTCCTGATAATAGAGTCCCCTGGTCTCCCTGTCATTTTGGGGGCTTCTTGGCTAAGAAAACACAACCCCCACATTGACTGGGTGAAGGGCGAGGTGTTGGGTTGGTCACCATCTTGCCATTCCACTTGCCTCTTAGCAGCTTTGGTCCCTTTTTCTGTCCCTATCTCGGGACAGGAAACCTATCCCGACCTATCCAAGGTACCGGCTGTTTACCATGACCTTCGGGAAGTCTTTAATAAGCATCGCGCCACTTCCCTTCCACCCCATCGGCCCTATGATTGTGCAATTGATTTGCTTCCTGGAACCTTTCCTCCCAAAGGCCGTCTATACTCCCTCTCCGGCCCGGAGGATAAGGCCATGAGGGATTATATCTGTGACGCACTCAAGGCAGGCATTATCCGCCCTTCATCCTCTCCAGCTGGTGCAGGTTTTTTTCTTTGTGGGCAAGAAGGATGGTTCTTTGAGACCCTGTATTGACTACAGGGGATTGAATGACATCACAGTCAAGAATCGTTACCCACTTCCCCTAATGAACACTGCTTTCGACCTGATTCAGGGATCCACAGTTTTTACCAAGCTCGATCTCAGGAATGCCTACCATCTAGTCCGTATCAAGGAGGGGGATGAGTGGAAGACGGCTTTTAACACTCCAACCGGCCATTATGAATACCTGGTAATGCCCTTGGCCTATCCAACGCTCCCGCAGTGTTCCAAGCTCTAGTCAATGATGTCCTCAGGGACATGGTCGGTCGTTTTGTTTATGTTTATCTGGATGACATCTTAATTTTCTCTAAGGATCTCACTACCCATCAGACTCATGTCCGTTCTGTTATTCTCCGCTTGCTGCAGAATAACCTGTTTGTCAAGGCAGAAAAGTGCGAGTTTCACAAATCGTCCACTTCATTCTTGGGTTTCGTCATCTCTCCTAACAGGATTTCCATGGACCCCAGCAAGACGGACGCCATCAAGAATTGGCCCTGCCCACAAGACCGTAGACAACTTCAGAGGTTTCTGGGGTTTGCTAATTTCTATCGACGGTTCATCCGCAATTTCAGTTCTGTTGCTTCTCCACTTCATTCTCTTACTTCATCCAAGTGCAAGTTCGTTTGGAGTAAGAGTGCTGCAGAGTCCTTCGACCACCTTAAAAAGGCCTTCACCTCCGCTCCTGTCCTCCGCGCACCGGACCCTTCTCGCCAATTCATTGTAGAAGTGGATGCTTCTAACTCTGGGGTGGGAGCCGTACTCAGCCAGAGAAACACTGATGAGAAGATTCACCCATGTGCCTTCTTTTCTAGAAAACTGTCTTCTGCAGAGACCAACTATGATGTCGGTGACCGGGAACTGCTGGCAGTCAAACTGGCCCTCGAGGAGTGGAGGCACTGGCTCGAGGGAGCTAAGGAACCCTTCGTGGTCTGGACTGATCATAAGAATCTGCAGTACCTCAAGTCTGCTAGGAGACTTAACCCCAGGCAAGCCAGGTGGGCTCTATTCTTCAGTCGCTTTAATTTTTCACTATCTTACAGACCTGGGAGTAAGAACACTAAGCCAGACGCACTCTCCAGGCTGCATGAGACTATGGAGGAGAGTCAAGAGGCTAAGCAGGTGGACTATGTGCTCCCCTCATCTGCGCGGCTAGCAGTTTCCAGGCTAGAGCTAGAGCAGAGAATCAGAGAGGCCCATCTGCAAAGCCCCATCCCTGAGAGCTGTCCTAAGAATCGACTATTTGTCCCTGAGCAGCTAATACCTGAGGTACTATCCTTTTGTCATGCCTCTAAATTTTTCTGCCATCCAGGAGTCACTAAGACCCTAGCTGTGATCAGGAGGTGTTTCTGGTGGGAGACTATGCTGCAAGATGTAAAGGAGTTTATCAAGGCTTGCAGAGTGTGCTGTCAGGCTAAACCATCCCGTCGACCACCCTCTGGGCTTCTGCGGCCCCTCCCGGTTCCTCACCGCCCATGGTCCCACATATCCATGGATTTTGTTACTGGTTTACCCACTTCCGATAACCATTCTGTCCTCCTCACAGTTGTGGATCGATTTTCTAAGATGTCCCACCTGATACCACTTCGCAAACTGCCTTCGTCTAAGGAGCTGGGAGCGGTTCTGGCCCGTGAGGTGTTCCGTTTGCATGGTCTACCTACTGACATTGTTTCTGATCGAGGACCCCAGTTCATTTCTAAATTCTGGAAAGAATTTTGTGGTCTCCTGGGCATCACAGTAAGTCTCTCGTCAGGATTCCACCCTCAGTCTGACGGGCAAACGGAGAGGGTCAACCAGGAGGTGGAGACCAAGCTGCGCATGCTCTGTGAACATGATCCCTCTTCCTGGTCACAGAACCTTCCATGGGTGGAGTATGCCCTCAACTCACTCCCTTCTAGCTCCACAGGTCTGTCTCCCTTTTACACAGTTTATGGCTACCAGCCTCCAGTCTTGTCCCTTCAAGAGAAGCCCACTAGAGTTCCCTCTGCTCATGCCTCTGCTTTAAAGTGCCAGCGGGTATGGCGCCAGGCCCGCAGGGCCCTTCTAAAGTCCTCTGCTTTATGTTCTAGATTTGCAAATCGTCGCAGAGTTCCGGCACCCACTTACACCGAAGGTCAAAAGGTCTGGCTGTCCACCAAGGACCTTCCCTTGCGGGTTGAAAACCGGAAGTTAGCCCCTCGTTTCATTGGACCCTTCCCGATTTCCAAGGTTATCAACCCAGTGGCTGTCCGGCTCCGCCTCCCCAGAACTCTCAGAGTTTGTCCCACCTTTCATGTGTCACGTGTTAAACCTGTTTTCTCTTCACGGTTGGTTCCCTCCTCCAGGCCCCCTCCTCCCGCCCGGATCGTTGATGGGGGCCCCGCTCACACGGTGCGCCGCCTCCTTCGCTCCAGATGTTGGGGCCGGTCCGTCCATTACTTGGTGGATTGGGAGGGATATGGGCCTGAAGAGCGCTCCTGGGTGCCGGCCCGACACATTTTGGACAAATCCCTTATCAGGGAGTTTCATCGGTCCAATCCTGACCAGCCAGGTGGTCCTTCTGGAGCCGGACCTTGAGGAGGGGGTACTGTTATGATTCATGTTTGGTCCTGCCCATGCTGTAATTAGTTTTCATTCTACTCACCTGTGTCACCTGATTGCTGATCTGTGCCACCTGGGCCCTGCTCTACTTAACTCCTCTCAGCCCCTGCCTCCCTGCCAGATTATCGACAGCCACGAGCCAGTAGAAATCCAGCGTTTCATGCCTTGCCTTCTTGTGTTTCTTCGACCCATTTCCGTCCACGGATCTTCCCCTCCTGCCAAGCCCGTTACGGATTCCTTTGGTTCTGGATTTCTGGACCCTGACTCAAGCTCCTCTTCATGACCACCGAGTATTGCCTGACCCTCTAGTTAAGTTTGCTCTCTCTGCCTCTCCGTGTATAACCTCTGCCTGATTATCGTCTAGCCCCTGGTACTGCGTTGGATTCCCTTGTGGAGACCTTCATCGATTCTTCCTGAGCTGCTACCAGTTCCTGATTCTAAATAAACTTGTTTTTCCTTTACGTACTTCTGTGTGTGGTTGAATTTCCGGGTCCTCCCAGTGAGTCCTTACAACTATTCCCTTATTTTAGCTACCATGCTATGAAGTTTGTACCGAGCTACAACTTTAAAACTCCTCTCTGGGGCTTAAAGGTTTTTCTGAACTTACCATTTCTTTCAGCCTATACCACCAACTTCTTCTGAAGCTTAAGGTTACTTTACAGGACTTAAAGGATACTTTTCGCTTGTACTTTTGCAAAAGTTACATGTCACTTTCAGACCAGACGTTCCTGAAACTTTAGGATTACTTTATCAAACTTAAAGGTTATTGTTTTTTTGTCGAACTTTAAGTTACTTTCTGGAACTTTCAGGTAACTCTTCTTGTAATTGCAGTTTTTGACTGAATTTACAGACTCCCTTCAGCCCATAATATCCCTTAAACCTCAGGTTACTTACCAGAACTTACAGGTTACTTCTGCCTCATTGTTTCCCAGAGCCAATATGTTATTTTCAAGGAACTTTCTAGATTCATTTTCAAAACTCATGGAACAGTCAGGGTATGTTTTACTAACTTAATTGTTACTTTTGAAGGTCCATACTTTCACAGAACTTCAAAATTTCAAACCTGTAACTTACAGGCTATCTTCAGAACAAACTAACATGATTTGAAAAGAATCTGTGGATTTAAGCTTGTCCTTATGTGAAGTCAGCTGCATGCTTGGGGGAGTTTACCCCTGGATCTATAGCAGTTAACAGAACGTCTGACGCAAACAGACACTGATTTTGCACATAGAATAAGAAACTGGAGACAAATAATAAAACTGAACCCCCCTCCCCCCCAAAAAAAACCAAAACAACAAAGGTTGATTTGTTATGTGTATACATTTTTTGCTTCAAGCAAAGGGTGCACAAAAGTGTGGAGAAATCCAGAACTTGGCAGGGCTGCTGTGCCTGCAGCTGCCAGAACACGAACTCAGAGAGGTGTTGGGGAACTTTGTTGTTTTTCTACCACTTATGGTTTCTGGGGTTGTTTCTGTGCGCAGCAACACTCTCCTTCAGCTGCTGTTTTATCTTATTTTCAGGAGGTGAAGATAGCCTCTGGACTTAGGGATATAAATACGATCAGACTTTGACCCAAAGTTCACAATTTAACAAATTTCCAACAAGAATGTGAAAAGAACAACACAGCAGCAGTTCCTGGCACTGACTTTTACCGCTGCAAAGACAAAGAAGTCAAGGATTTTACAGAGCAGCAGAAACAGATTTTAGCAAAGCAATCAGCAGAAACTGGATCTTATAATAGGAATAAAAAGAAAATGAGAATAAAATTCTTAATGTCAGGGTGATAGAAAGCAGAAAAGAGGGAAATGACCAGAGGATGAAAGGCTGTGAAAGGAGATCAGATCTGCTCAGCAGGAGGAGGACTAAGGAGGAATCTGTGAGGAGTCAGAAAAATGTGCACATCAGAGACTGAAGCTATGAGAGCGCCAGCCATGCTGGAAAAGCCACACATAGCTTAAGGCAAAGTAGGGGAGCATCTGCAAGCTGTCTGCAGAGTGAACACGCTGGTTTGAAACAGAAAGCAAGAGCATCTATTAGTGAAACACAAGCACTTATAAACATGCAATAATGAAGCAGCTGAAACACAACAGGGAATATTTCAAACACACACAACAAGCAGCTCTTTGTATGACGGCAGATCCACTGATTTTTGCAGATTGTTGTGCTCTATTCAACCAGAAAGATCATCAGCGTTGCCCATGAATTGCATCATCAGATACATTTTTAAAACTGAAACAACATTGAAGCCTGTTGTTTATGTGAGACACATAAAAAATCCCAGTTCTATCTGCAAAATCCAGAACTGGGGGGAGATGATTGGTGTGTTTCTGGTACCAAAGTCTTCAGATCATTCAAGTACCTCTTCAATGTTTCAGAAGGTTGCAGAAAAAAACATCAGCACGCTGAGTCCATGAGCAGCATGTGTGTGAATGACTGTCTGTCAGAAATATATGCAATGCATGTATAATGCAACAGGTTATAATCAATCATATCAATTGGATTTAAAGAAATCTTTCAACTGCACTGGATTCTTTTTTTTTTCTCACACATTTCATTTTGTTTCGGTGTATGTTTACTTTAGCTTAACACCTGTATTTCATTTGTTTATACCACAATAAAAAAAAGAAATCTTAATATTACCAACACATTTCTTGTGACTGGAAGTAATATTATTATTGAGAAGCGCTCATTTTCAATATAGCTTTTTTTTTTTGTTGTTAAAATATGAATAAAAACAGAGAAATAGGTGAGTTCTTGACACATCATACTCCTCATACAATGTCTTCCCATGTCTTGGGACATCCCATCTCGTTTCCAATCAAACGAACTACTGGTTGAATGAAATAATTTGAAAATCCCAGTTTAGGAGTAGGAAGAATTTTACATTTGACTTTATATGTTTTCCTTTATCTGTGAGAAATGCTAAATAAATATGACAGGCTTTTTTTCCCCGAAACTTACTGGTTGCTTTTTGAAACTTGAAGATTACCATCAGCTCCTGAAAATAACAGGTGAGGTTTCTAGAACCGGGGAGGTTCTTTTCCTGAAAGTTTTACTCTGCGTTCACTCCAAACCTTCCTGAAAGGCTTTTCTTCAGCTCATACGTTCCTACATAATAGTTATATTGTTTGCTTCTTTTTAGTGGCAGGTTTTTATGTAGGTTATAAATCTGCTGTTTTCAGTCTTTTTCTACGAATCACTTTGTGATTTTTATCAGGGGTTGATAAATTCACTGTATTTACTTATGAAACAGAAAATGGAGAGGTGAAACAGCTTCACTGATGGCCAACGCACAGTGCTATTTTAACGAACTTGCAGGTTACTTTGTAGCTCCCTGGTTCAGTCCTGAAACTTCGAGGTTTCATCCTCCCCGTCCTTTCTGACACTTCGAGTCGATCTCTCAGAGTTGCTGTTTGTTTCTGGGCCATGCTTTTCTGAAACTTTCCCCAAACTTTGAGGGGTTTTTTGTTTGTTTTTAAGAAGTTACAGGTTATTCAGGCTTGTATTTTCCCAGAACTTTAATGGTTACTTTCAACCGTCCTTTTCCAGAACCAAATAGGGTTGATTTTTTCCAGAACATCCAAGTTACATTTGCTGTAATATGAGGTAACTTGGCCACCATTAGCGTGGGTCAGCTGTGTGCACGGAGTTGTCAACAGGGATGTAGATATAGATTATTTCACATCAACAGACACCACAACAGATGGAAACAAAGTGCTCGATATGGGGGTGGGGGGTTATGGGAGTAAAGTCATAAATCAAAAGACAGAAGAAGAGAGGTGGTGGAAGATGGCATCTGGCTGCTTCAGCTGAAGCGAAGTCAGAACATGATTTGAAAAAATGTGAATTTATGTTTTTAGGTGAACAAATGTGAAACGATGCGACAGGAAAGTGTAAGGGAAACATACATTTGTAAACATTTTTGACAACATAACTTCTGCCACACTCCTGGTTTTATACTTTTTATACATATTTATTTCTTTGTGAGGCTTTAGCACCTAAACGTCTTTATGAACAGAAGTGTCTAAAGCTCTGGCTGCACAGTTTAACAGGGCTCCATGTTGCTGAAAAGAATAAACATTTATTTTTTGATTTAAATTTGTAACAATTTTGGGGTAACACACTCAGCTGCACCAACAGATGTGCATAAAAGAAGTGAAGTTAATAAACTGAGTTTAACAGAGGATGAGAAACATGCCAACCTCTCCTAATACCATGTTAAAAAGGTTCAGCAGTGCTTTAAGACTAATTCTCTGACTTCCAAAGTCATTTTTTTCCCTTTTGAATTAAATTATGGACAGAGCAATTATTAATGAGTTTGGCAAAGGGAACAGTTGGTTTATAATATATAAAAGATAAAGTCTAACAGTAAAGATTCAAAGTTTTTAGATCAAGATTAATACTCAACATAAAATAACTGATAATGTCTGTACTCACAGCAGGCAGACATTTAAATAGATATATATAAACTTCAGAGGAGATTTTAAAAACCCCCTAGAGATATTTTTTTGTTTAAAATATTGCAATATGCTTATTTTGTTTCAGAGTAGAGTAGCCGACGACTCAGGCTTTAAGGCAATGGTGTCCAAAGTTTTTGCACCGAGGGCCAAAATCCTTTAGCTGAAAGTCCTCAGAGGCCAAAATTAGCTTTTTCTTCCCAATTAAAAATGCAAAAATTCAGTTGTTGTGATATTTTTTTCTTTTACATGCAAAACAATAAATTTAAACAAGTAATATTTTAATTAAACAGAAATCATTACAGTTATTTAATTTTTTGGATAATTTTCTATTTTGTTGGTCTATAAAATGTTTTTATTTCATTTCCATCAACAAAAATAAGAACAGTTCATGTCCAGAATGTGTGGGATCTGCAGATATGTTAGCTAATATTTTCCTGACCCGACACCTGATGTTCTTCTCTGCAGTAACCTGTAAAGCACAGTAAATCCTACTGTCTGCAGACTAAACCGTGGATAAACGAACAGCAAACCTGCTTTGATGTCAGGAACACAGGCTGGTTTGTTTTATGTTAGAATGTTCATCAAAAAACTTGATTTACCATCTTCCAACTTAATTGGATAAAATTAGAAATTTGCATCATGATTTTAAAATCTCATCTTTCCACATTTAGTTCAGTCAATAGCAGAGTACAGTAATATCGTATGTTAGCCAGCTGTAAGGCATCTAATCTGTATCCACACCTTCACACTGGGCATGAAAAGACATGGAAAAAGTGTTCATTTGCATCCATAACCGCTCTGTCTTGGCCCATTTTATGACATCCATCCTTTGTTTCCAGCCAAGCTGTGGGCTGTAAGTATAAAATAAACAAGCATGGCTGCGCTCACATCCTGTTTCACACACTCCATTTCCTCCTCCTGCCTACGGTGAGAAAGCAACGAGGAACACCAAGAACTCCTGCGAGTGTGTCAGAGATGATGAGTGTGTAGAACGTGACGAGGCAGCCGTTTAGACTGAAGTTCACTTGGTTTACAAAAACAGGCAAAGTTTTCTGTGAGCGCTCTTCGTGGACAGAAAACACGACAACAACAATCTGCTCTCCTGCGACGGAGACCTGAGGAGAAAAACAGACTTCATCCTCTTTCTCCAGAAAACACTGCTGAGTTTTAGTCTTTGTCTGGACTCCAGCATTAACATTAGGTCCGCCCAGTTCCTCGTTAACACAAGCGAGTCAAGCGATCTCATGGCAGCAACGTAAGGCGTTTAGGCTGAAGACGATCTGCTGAAGACGACTTGCTGAGGTTTGTACTGAGAATCAGAATGAGGAAGAAAGAAAAAAAAAAAAAAAAAAAAAGGTTTTACACTCACTTGATGTGGTTTTTGGCTTTTTCAAAAAAGAGTTCATGCACAAAAGGGGAGATGGAAACACAGAATAAGTCGAGTAAGTTCTGATGTAGCGAACTTTCCCATCCACTGGTGGGTCTGTGCCTTACCAGAGGCACGAAACTCTGAGAACTTCCAGACCTCCATCTTTCTGAGGTGTGTGCTCCATGCTCGATTGCAACCTCTACTTCCTGTTTATTACTGCCAAGCGTAGCATCAGCATCTGACGTAGTTGTGGTTTCTGGAGCCTGGTTAATTTGCTCCAAACCAGCTGATGGAAACACGCCTAATTCGCTTTTTATTTTGTTCAACATTTTAAATTTTGTTTGCCTACAATTCACATTAAAATTCTCTGAGCACAGAGAGCTGGTGGAGCGCTGTGTGGCCTGGTGTGGAGACGATCATCTCGTCTTGAATGTGAACAAAACTAAGGAGATGATTGTAGCTTTCAGGAGAAACAGGGTCAGATCAAACCCTGTTTCCATCACGGGAGAAGAAGTGGAGGTGGTTGAGGAACATAAATGCCTCGGTGTTCATCTGGACACCAGACTGGACTGGAGACTCAGCAGTGACGCGTCTCCAAGAAGGGACAGAGCAGACTGGACTTCTGGAGGAAGCTGAGATCCTTCAAGGTTTGCAGCGAGATGTTGCAGATCTTCTATCAGTCTGTTGCTGAGAGCGTCATCTCCTCTGCCATCATCTGTTGGGGCAGCAGCATCAGAGCCAGGGACCTAAAAAGGCTCTATAACCTGATAAAGAAGCTGGTTCTGGTTCTGTTCTGGGGACGACTGTGGAACCTCTGGAGATGATGATGCAAAGAAGGATTTTGCATAAAAATCAAGGAAATTATGGACAACCCTGGACATCCTCTTCATGAGACTGTCATTAGAAAACAGAGTCTCTTCAGTCAGAGGCTTGTTCAGGCTGGTTGTAAAACGGACTGCTACAGGAGATCTTTCCTGCCCACAGCCATCACCGTCTACAATAACTCCTGGACTAAATGAGTTAGATCAACATTTAATTTCCCTCTGGGATGAATACCATATTTCTGAATTTGGATTACAGTTGGATGGAAACATAGTCAGACTGATGTCAGAGATGGCGGATGGAGACGAGAAGAACCTCACTATCAGTGGGTAGGGTGTCCTAACTTTTCCTCAGATAGAAAACATTCTTTATATATTATCAGTGAGTAAACCAAGGTGGATTTTAAGTGTAATTAAATCACTTTCTTCAGCGGAGCTCAAACGGTGAGATTAAACATTTAAATGTGGATTTTTGTCAACGAAGAACTGAAAGCTGAATATAGTTAATATAGTTCTAATCTATTTCACGCAGAGGATGTGTTCTTGTGTTTGCTTCAGATGAAAGGAGAACAAAGGGAACGCTTTGGAGGTGTTCACGGCTGCACAGGAAAAGCAGAAAGGAGTTTGGGAGATTTGTAAGCGTGACTAACTGAACACCTCAGGCTTGTGTCCTGTTTGTTTTCATTTCCACTCATGAATGAATTATCTTCTTCTTGCTGCTCTCTCGACTCTCTTATCCAGTGAGATCAGAGCGGAGGAAGGGGGGGAATACTTTACTTCGCTGACCCAGACCTGGGGTGAGCTTCAGCTGCCAAAACCTCCCTCAGGGACTCGGGCATCTCTGAGCTCACACACACCACACACACACACACGTGTGTAAAGTGGCAAGATTACCACACACTGAAAAGGACAAGGGGCATCAGCGTGAAGGGGGAGGACAAAAGATGGATGAGATATGCTGAAGAAGAAGAAAAATAGGAGTTAATTTCAAATTATAGACATGGAAAAGGCCCCAAAATTGATTGAAAATGGAATTTATCCACCTTATTATCACCTTCATCTATCAGCTCATTCAGAGCTTCTTGTTCTTCAACACATTCATTTATCTTTTCTTCCTTCTCCGCCCTTCTATCCATCCATCCATGCCAGCTCCATTCATCACCTCAGTAGGACACCGAGACACTTGACTTTGACTCTGAGGTCCTCGTTGCTCAGCCGTCGGGCTGCACCATATACTGCAAATACATCACCATCGCAATATCAGTGTGCGGATTATTAACATCACAAATCACTGTTTGGAGTGCAGTAATTGTTGGTTAAAATATTTTATAAGTTACAGGCATATATCACCCTATATTGTCATTTCAGCATTTACCAATATTATCATCGCAATATTTATCAGTATTATTGTCATTGCAATATTTACCGATATTCCCATTGCACTATTTAGCCATTTTATCGTCATCACAATATTTATAGATATTATCATCATTGCAACATTCACCAATATTATTGTCACTGCAATATTTACCAAAAACATCGTCATTGCAGTATTTACTATTATTGTCGTCGCAACATTTACCAATATTGTTGTCATTGCAATATTAATCAATATCGCTATCGCAACATTTACCAAGATTATTATCAACACAATATTTACCAACATTACCCTGATCGCAAGATTTACAAAGATTATCATCATTGCAATGTTTACCAATATTTGTCTTCGCCACTGCAAGATTTTCTAACACCGTACGGCCCAACTTAGCAGTTCAAAGGTCACCACAAAGCTGCCCCGAAGACCATCCTGAAATCTCAGTTTGGGTCATGAACATTTATGGTTGCAAGTTGAATTCTCCAGTGATTCTGCAGCCCTCCGCGTGAACTCCGAAGCTCGGAGGCGCGCGGCGCTTTGTTCATCAGTCACCAAACAAACAACGGCTCCTGTTTGATGTCTCTGCATCTATTCCGCTCCCTCTCTCCCTGAAGCCATGAAAAAATCAGCACTCTGCCTGTCTCTGCAGCGACAGACTGACGGGATGCAGAAAGAGAAATGGAGCCAGGCCGACTTAAACACACTAACTAAGATAAACTCTGCATGTTAGCACCACATGTGCTGCATTATATGTGATCCTGTCTGTCGAGCATCTCTTGAAAATTCATTTAAAGCATATTTTTATGACAGATTTTTTTATTTACTTGGTTGCTTTGGAGTAAACAACCAAAATGGAAATGTGCATGAAAAATGGTGCGCAGTGGTTTTCTGTCACCCTACAGACGTGGTTTAGCACTTCAGCCTTCAGCTGCAGTTTCTCCTTCTCGTTCCTCCACTCACTTCCCTCTTCGCTGACTTCAGCAGTCAGCCACGTCCCATAGGGGTGCGCTGATGTGAGAGCAGGAGATTTAGGAGCCAGCTGAAGGCAGGAACAGGGAAAGATCAAACTGAGCTAGAGAGAGGGAGGTCACACAGAGAGAGCATCAGCTGGTGAGTCTGAAGGAGGAAGGAGTTTAGAGGTGATACAGAACATCTTTATGAAGTTGATATGAGAGCCTGAAGCTATTAGCAGAACAGGATGGGAAAGCTCAGTGATGAAACTGTATTCAGTCTCCATTATTATCATCTGAATAATTAAAACAAGATGTTTCCATCCAGTCGCTATCAGCGTGAATATCATTTTGAGCTCTGACCTTTTTCCAGTGTGGATGGGTGAAAACTGAAACACAGATTCATCTGAATCAACCAGTAAGCAGCGCTGGACGTCCTGGAATGGCCAGGCCTGAAGCGTGAACTTCTCCATGGTGAGCTCTGCTGATTGGCGTCACCCTCGTAAAGGATTTGGTTTGCCAGCTTAGAAATGTTTGCTCAACAGCACTTATTAGATCAGGGGTCTGCAACCTGTGGCTCCAGAGCCACATGGGGCTCTTTGGCCCCTCTACTGTGGCTCTTAAAAAGACAAAAAGGAAATGTTTTTGATTATGGATGCAACAAGAAATTATCATTTTAGTTGTTTTTCTTATGCAAAATAAGCAGAAAATATCTACAACAGGCTTTTAAAAGTAACTAGCTGCAAACTATGCTCCTATCTTTCGTCATTTTCCACATTTATAGTAGAAAATTCTCACCTCGTTCTACAAAAATGTTTTGTTTCTTTTGTAACAGAGGATTAATTTTGTTCTAAAACTGAAAACAGAACTAAATTTTTGTGTAATTTGGCTTTCTTAAAAAAACATTTAATGTAATACACATTTATAAACTGATTTTTTTGCAGCTCGAAGTGAGTTTTATTTTGTAGCAGAAGGGGCAAAAGCAGCTCTTTGAATGGAAAAAGTTGCTAATCCTTGCATTAGATTGAGCAGTGCTCCAAATAACGGGAAAGTCCAAATATTTCAGTAAAGATCTAATAAGGAGCGTTACAGATTAACAGAACATCTACAGAAGATTCCCAGAATCACCATCTGAAGAAACTGTTCGTAAGTATGAGTCGTGCTGGGCTACAGTCTGGAAGAAGACCTGGCATGAACGGATGTCAGTGAGGAGGTTCGGGAACAACCCTGGAGCAGTGTTGACCAGGCAACAATCAGCTGCTTCAAAATCCTTCAAAACATCATCTTCTCTATGAATAAACTGCTGTGCAGGCCTGAATATTTCTAGTTTTGGATCTGTTAAAGCAGGCTGACATGAGGCTTCGGACCAAGCCTCCCGGGTCCGATCTCAAGCCCATCAAAACTGTGTCCTCTGTTCCTAAAAGCAGGATCTATGACGACAAGCCAAACAGTTTGAACAATCAATCAGTCCAAAAAGATCAAGCCAGCACTTCTGCCAAGAAATGTCGTCAGCTATCCAGCAGCAGGTCTGTCCGAAGATTGTTGATGGGTACCAAAGGTGTGTGGTCAAGCTGCAACACGCTGATGGACATTTCCAAATATCAGTGGCGGTGTGTGTCTGTCCAACCTGATACACTTTACTTATATACAAATGGATTTAAGAAAACACAAGTTTGCCAGAGTTTATACCTGCCCATTGTCATGTCAGGTTTTAAACACAGGAGCTTGATTATTGACAAAGGGCAGGTGGCTGATTGGTAACAGGGTGCAGGTGAGAGAGGGGACCAGGCAGGGGGAGAGAGAGAGACGGCACACAGGAGTAACAAATAGGCATAAATAAGAAACATGAACTAAAATAACTAAGAACAGTTAGATCTACAGTAAAACAGAAACAAGGCTGGTCTCATCAAAATAAGATGAACTATGGCAAAACACAGAAAACAAATGAAGAAAACTACAAACCCAGAAAAACCCCAAACTACCCAGGATCCTGACACATGTTTCAATAGTTCCCATGATAACACCAAATATATCCTAATATGCATTAATAGCACAGTGGAAATCACAGAAGCTAACATCTATAGTCTTCCTTATTTCCACTCTTGGGGGTTCAGCCAATCAGTGGCAAGGAAAATAAATGGTGCTCCTGGATTGGCTGCTTTGCAAACGCCAGCCAATAGCATGTGAAGTAACATTGCGGCTGGGCATTTCAGCTTCCTCAGCTGCATTTCCTTTCCAACACTTTAAATATGCAGGAGTTTCCAAGACAGGACCCAATTTCAGCTGTATGGATAATTATGAACCTCTGTGAGTTAGACAAGATGCACAGTACATTCAGATATGTGTTACTGTTCAGTTATAATACCACCTTAAAACAAAAAGGCTTCCGTAACATCTTAAAAGCCCTAAAGTCATAATATTCTTGTGCATGATGATGGAAAGTGAGCGGATGAACAGAGAAGCTCGCAGGAAGGAACCGGGGTTGGCTTCGCTCAGGAGAGGAGGGGTTTGGTTTGAAGGAAAACGAACGTCTCTGATGCGTCTTCTCTTTGGGGAAAGCTGTCTCAGGAATGGTTTTCCTGAACGTCTTACCTTCAGAGATGGAGGAGCATGCTGCACACTGCTGCAGGATTCACATGTTACAACGGAGACGCAGCATCGTGGGTCAGAAATCCTCGCTACAAAACAAGAGAACATAAAGTCATATTTAGTATTTTTTGCTTTGGGAAAATGATTTTAGCTGCCATGTTGGTGGCTGGGCTGGAGTGACGGAGGTGAACAGGGTTCTGCAGCATCGGCTGTGTACAAACGCAGCCTAATTATCAATTAACTGGTTGGCTTTAACGAAGTGTGCTTCCTGAGAACAGTTGCTTCATAGACTGATCCTCCCACACAGGAAATCTGCCCTCAGATGCTGTTGCTACTGGATATCAATGACCCGAACAACCCCGAGTATTGATCCAAGCATTTCTCTCTCTATCCTCCCCCCCTCCTTCCTTCCACTCAGCCTCTCATCTCTTTACATTTTAGCCCAGTTTCTCCCTTTTCCCACATTTCATCATTTCTTTACCCACACCCAAGCCTCAGTTCTTCCCTCTGACTCGCTTTTCAGCTCTCCTCCTTCAAAGGATAGAGGGCATGGCTGAAACAAAGGCCGCTTCTATACCAGCTGAGCCAGCAGGATGGAGAGAAGGGAGGAAGAGGAGGGATCAGAATGAGGCAAGGAGGAAAAGAATGAGGGCAAAGAGGAAGGTGGATGGGAGGGCAGGGACAGGATGGAGCTGCAGAGAAAACGAAGGGTGGAGGCCTGGAGTCAGGGAGCGACAGATGAATCAGGAAAAGGAGGGATGGATGGATGTGAAAGTGAAAAGAAGAAAGATGAGAGAGGATAACGACGGATGCAGAGGAGATTTCAGGGATTGCTCTCACATTAATAGTTTGGTGGTTTCTGGTATCAGCCTGATTGCATGCCCAAATGCCAATGTCCATTATGAAATATTTCCCAGAAAAACACTCAAATTTCATCAGACAAAGACGGCATTTCCTAAATCTGTGGTGACGTGCTGCCGCAGGTATGAACACATCTTTACGTGGATTAAATTTCTGATCTCAGATTATGTAAATTACTGGAAAAACTATTTCTGATGGCTAAAAATACAGGAGTTTGCTTTATTTTTAAAGCAGATTTTAAGAAGGAAAATAAAACCAGATGTTTGCGTAATGAAAGGACTTAGTCAGCAAACCTGCCAAACATGACAGACTGGAGTTAATATGCACAGCCGCCCCCTGTCCTGAGCACAAGGACACGGCTTCTGTGAGGGTGGGGGTGTTTCTGTGTACTCTGCTGCTAAATCATGCAGATTACCAAATGACTGATTTGGTGAATTAATCATTGTTTGTTGCCTCCTCTAAGTATTTATTATTAATGAACTTTTAAATGTCGTCCTACCCTGAAAATGTCGCTGAAAGAAAAACAAGCATGACCACAAAGCAGAAAAACGTCTGCTAATCTGCATCCACAGCAGTCTCATCTCACAAACTCTGGTAAAAACTTCCCAAATGTTGTGGAGCAGCGATTCACCACCTCAGAGGGAGCTGTACCAGCACAGGGCCGGATCTATGAGCTGCCATTTTCCAAAGATGACAAACGAGCGTGGAATCAGAGGCTGGGCAGTACTATGACTGAAATGGATTAGCCAAGCTGTGGGTCAGGAGATGGCTGTCGGTTCCCTGTGTGAAGAGACGACCGGTGCAGCTTAATGAGCCAGCATCCCCTGGGTGAGACTACATTTACTCTGATTTAATCTAGAATTTGCAAGAGTGGCTAGATCCTTTAATGAGGTCAGGATAACTGAAGTGGAATGCCCCAGCAGTTTTCCTCCACATGGCTTCCACATGACGAATAAAACTTGAACTTCTGGGCATGGAAAAAAGAAAAAACAAAGACGTGCTCTGTCTTTATGAGGGGAAAACTATGGATATTTTATGCAGAAAAGCAACAGTGCTTAAAAAGTGACACCCTGTCAAACAAAAATTCAGCCATAAAAAGATTTAATTTATTTAAATAAAGTAAAAACACAAGAAAATGAGCTGGAAAATGTCTTGTTCCAAATGCAGGTGGTGACATCATTTTTATGCTAGCTGGTGGATGATGCCTTCACATTCATATGAAAATGATAACAAATGAGAACTAGTTCAAGTTGGAGCTGTGAATTTAATTAAGACTGTTTAGCTGGTGAACTATGAACATGAACCTATTCAGTCTAACCTGGCTGGACTGAAGTGAACTGTTTCTTGTTCACCATTGATGACTTTATAGAAATGTAAGAGCAATTACAGCATCCTTACATCCTTTCTCTCATAATTTAGAACATGATCTCCTGTTTTACCAGGCTGCTAGAGTGGCTGATGTGCAAACTCGCAGCAAACGGCGAAACAAGCTCCAAACACACGAATAATGCAAGCTCCAAAACACAAAAAACAAATGCAGCAGAAAAACGCAGCAAATGGAAACCACTGCAACCACAGGAAACACAAGCAAGAGGGAAGATGCCATAAATAGCAAAAACTGCAAATATGAAATGCTGCAAACTTGCTCCACAAAATGGAAGTCCTCCAAACCACTAGGGGGAGTCTGGAGTCAGTTACATGACCCAAGTGATTACAGCTGTTCTGTAATACTGTAAACGACTGTGTTTGAAAAATACATGAAATATAAAAACTTCCCACATCCCAATAAATCATAACGTCTTTACTAAGACTCTGGTCTCTTGTGGTCGACTCCCCCTAGTGGTCGGGAGGACTTCCATTTTGTACAGCAAGTTTGCAGAGTTTCATATTTGGTGTAGTTTTTACTATATTTGCAGCATTTTTTTTTTTGTTTACAGCATTTTTCTGTTGCATTTGTTTAATTGCAGCCTTTTTTTGTTTAAAGCATTTTTGCTGCATTTGTTTTTTGTGTGTGTTTTGGTGTTTGTATCATTCTGTGTTTGCAGCTTGTTTCTCCGTTTGCTGCGCGTTTGCACCTGTCGGCCACCGTAATCTACAGCTCCTGGCCGTGTTCCAGAATCAGGCTTGCTGCGCATTGAAAGTGGTGCATGCAGTTCACCGTTTACAAACCCATTCTGCTGATCCTCGAGGAAAACCATGAGCATACCATTCTGCATCCAAGTTGAAAAACCTTAACCTCAACATAGCTTTAGGTTGAGTGCAGGGCTCTGAGAGGATATTGTGGTATTTCTGTGGATCGATCACTGGATTTTTGCTCTTTTGATTTGCAACGAGGCTTCTTCTACCAGGCCCTCACGTTAAACTCCACCCTAAGTACACTTGAAAGCAGGGATTCTCTTTGACAGTCTGAATAACTCAAAGCTTCATGGACCAGAGATCAGAAAGCAGGAGAAAGTTCAAACAATCTCTTCCATCCATCATGATGACCAAGGATCAGCTCCTCGACTCCAACATCTCCCCAGCTCTACAGCCACACAGAGATGTAAAGAGGAGTGCCCAAAGCAAAAGAGGTGGATTAGCAGAGCTGCCCAACAACTGATGGTGACATCCAGGACATGTTCCTGCAGAACATCGTCTCTGCTGCCCAGATGCCCTGGGCTTCAGTCAGAGGCCTCCTCAGATTTGTTGCAAGACAGACTGCTTCAGGAGATCCGTCCTGCCCACAGCATCACCAACCACAACGACTCTCTGAAGATACTTGGATGATGTGAGTTATAACAATATTTCCTGATACTTTAGGATAAATGAAATATTTTTGAACTGAATTGAATCAACAACAACATGGAGCTCTTCTACAAACACACCCAAACCAGAGGAAACAGCAGGACAATAAATCAGCGCAGCAGAACATAAGCCATCATTCCGCATACAGCAGTGTACATTTCTGACCCTTCAGCCCAGTACATGCATGGCATGCAGTAAGAATGCATCATTGCCATTACACGTATGATCCATGATTTGACACTTCAGAGAAAGTTCTTCACATTCTGAAATAAAGCATTTCTAGATCCCCCAACAACAAAAGAAACAAGAAATAGATGATATTTCAGAATGAATCCAGCTGCAATAGACCAAGACCCTAAATATATGTGTGTACAGTTTTTAGTTTTACTTTAAAAAGGTTTGAAACTAAGCAAGGTAAAACAAATGTTTTTAACATTAAAATGTTAAAAACATTTCATCTGTTCATTCTGCTTATTTTATTTTTGAGATTTTGTTTCGCTGCCGATCTCGTTTAAAGAGTTTGTTCTTAAATTTGTCGTTGGTTCTCCAAACCGTGAGGTAGCTGCCAGCTCTATGCAGTGGAGGTGGGCGGATCGATCCAAAATATCGATAATATCGACACCAAATCAGTATCGTATCTGATCGATACTACCGTAGTAAAATCAATATTTTAGTTTCAGATTCCCTTATGAAATGTTTTTTTTTTTTGTGTGTTGTAGTTTCTCAATTAATTTTCTTAAGATTTTGTTTTGATTTTCCCTCAAATGATAATATTTTGCACTTTATTTAGGAAAACAGCACCCACATTTGTTTTGTTCTATTGTTTCTGTTTATCTTAATGTCATTAAAAACTTTGTTCAAATTCTTTCTAAGATTTTAGCAATAAAATTCAAAAGAAAAAACACCTAAATGTCAGAAGTTTGATATATCAAACTTAAATAATAAAAAGTATCGGTATCAGCAACACTGGCCTTGTATTTATTTGGTGTGGGATCGATACCAGAGTATGCAGTATTGCACACCTCTGCTCTGCAGTAAGAAAACATCTTTACTTCCTGTTTTAAAAACACTGACCAAAGGTAATTAAAGGTAATTATATCTCATTGCTGGAAATGTCTGTGAAGAAAGCAAAATAAAGTCTTCATGTTTGACCCTTTCAAAGCTGAGGTGAGAAATGGGAGAAAATCTTTCAAAGATGCTTCCAGTTCATCAGCTATCCAACACTAGTTTTGGTCGTGTCCTCTCATTCTCCATCATGACATTTTGAACTTGAAGTACATTTGCATGGATGTGTCAGAGCTGCTTTATCCTCATGGGATCACAGTGCTGAAGGTTGCTCGAGTGGAAAGAGGCAAAGATCCAAGTATCAAAATGACAGTCTGTGTGAATTATCTCATGCGCGCATGCGTGCGTGTGTGTGTGTGTGTGTGATGCTTGACCGAGCCCATGGACTGAGCTCAATACCAGCCAGCAGCGAGTCGCTTTTATCAATTATTGAAGCAGGTCAGTAAACAGGAGGAGAGCAGAAGCTGAATATGTGTTTGCATTCATCTCTCTGTGCTTACAGCACTGATCTGGCTGCTTCACTGCTTTAAAATGCCTGTTTTGTCCCCAAACAGCAGAGAAGCACTTTATAATGTTTTTATTTCAAACAGCTCAAAACTTTAATGAAGGTTGAAAAAGCTCTAAAAGACAAGGATGAAGAAAGCAAACATCCAATTAGAGTATAAAAAGAATCATTTATGATAACAACTGAATATGGTACGAAGCTCTTATTATTGGCTTTTTCTGTGATTCCAAAGAAAATAGTGCTGGATGGTAGACAAAGGTAACTAATGTTGCAATAATACTGCTGAGCTTCGGATGTGTGCTGTAATGCTTAATAAAGCAGAAACAGAAATGCACTGTTTGTGAACATGAATGTCTTAAAAAAAATGTTGAACTGAATAAAATGGGTTCCCCTCGGATTATTACATAAATTCACTGGTCAAAACAAAACAGAGGCACAGTGAGATGTTGCATGGAAGGCTTTCCTGAAATGAGCGTCTGTCTGTGAGAAAAATAAAAGTTGAAATGTGAAGCTCCCCAGCTGCAACAGCAAACAAACTAATTAAACCATAATTAGGACATCTGCTGCATATGAAATAGTATCAGAGATGCAAATGGAAAACGGATGTGAAACATTGGGGTCATTCTCCATTACAGCATCGACACAGAAGGTGGCTTAAATACAAGTTAGACAGAAAAAATAAGCAACAAAATCATCCAGACACCAATATCTAATAAGTATATGAGAGGACAACAATCATATGGTTGATATGCTGGCAAAAAGATTAGCACCAGCAGGTCTGAGCTCAAGACCGTCAACCAGAGAAGCGCAGACTGCAACGACCGACTGCTTAATCTCTACTTTATTATCTTCCCAGCTTTTTTATTTTCTCTATATTTTTCTGTTTTATTTCCAATTAACTGATCACAGCTGCATTAAACTAACTCCTGTTGCTTCCAGATTTCTACTCTTAATTGCCAAATAATCAACTGTAGGAGACACTTGTTTACGAGACAAAAAATGCATATTCAAAGGGAGATCCAAAAATTAAACCAAAAAACAGTTTTAAACCTAGTCTTTGGTGACTGAAGATATGAATATTTAAACTGGCTTATTGAAGTTTTTAGCTGTTGCTAATCGGGCTGGGTTATAATAAGCCCCAACAATCAGGGCAAGGTTATGCTAAAGACAAAGTCAGGTAGTCATACCAGAGATGTTAGGTGAGAGGTTTTCCTGCAAACAAGAAGTCTTTACAGGTTTATTTGATTCTAACAACTAACATTATTATGATGGGGTTCTGCTTCAGGGACATAGGAAGACAATACAGAACACTGCAAAAACAGAAAATCTCACCAAGTTTTCTGGTCTGGTTTCCAGAGCAAATATCTTGAATCCACTTGAAATACGACAAAACTAACTTACAAGTAACTATTCAGAACAAAATAGGAGCTTGTTTAAAGTCAATAGTTCCTTAATATTGATGAAAAAGTTCTAGTAATAAGTGAAATAATCTGCCAGTGGGACAAGACATTTTTCCCATAAGTTAAAATTTCTTATTCCACTGCTGCAGAAATAACCTTCCCTTCCCTTTTTTCTAACTATCCTGTCATGAACTTTAACCTTTCACAGGGGCGCCCAGCGCTGGGAGGTCTGGCAACAGTCTTAAATGTTCTCCATTTCTAAATAATGTCTTTTTATTGTAAGATGGACTTCAAATTGTTTGGATTGGTGTTGCCTTATAACGCTTCCCGGATGGATTCGCAGCAACAGTTGGACATCATGATAAAATATGGCTGAATGCTCCAAAGCAGATAACTGCCTGCTATTCAGAAGTGGCCACATTTGCTGATAATCATTTTATCGGAAGCATTTGTTCAGCAGCATCTGGCTGCTGCCTTTCATGTTCAATCTTTTAGAAGCAGCAAGGGTGTACTTAGTTTTCCCTATGACTGTGCAATACACCGCAGAGGAACAGCATCTGTTAGCACCTTCCAGTAAAATCTGCTGAAAAGCCTTGAGGTCCTGTCAGAAAACAAGACGCCTGATGCTCCTTCGAAAAGCAGACAAGGACATCTGTGAGTGATCAAAGTCATCTCACAGTCTCTTTTTGTCTGGATCACGTGGTTCTGTGTGAAAGGTAAACACCAGAAGACACCATGGTGTGTGTGTCAGGAGGGAGGAGGTTCCTTCCAGATGGACTATCCCTCATCTCTGCATTTGTCACTCTTCACCACCTTATCCCTCCATCTCTCCTACTCACTCCACAATCTCTCTGTCATTCTCACCACCCATCCACCCATCTATCCATCTCTGCCCACACAACACCCTCACTCCACTCATCATCCTCCATTGCATCTGCTTCTCTCCACCCCCACGTCTGCGCTGCTGTGGTGGACACAGATTGTTGTTGCTGGTGAGCATCAAGATTTAAAACCACCTAACAGGAAGACCGAAAGAAAGCTTTAAAACAGGCTCCACTCATCATTACAGATGTTTTTAAAGCATTTACCCGCTGTACACAGATACTAGGGATTAAATCATTTTAATTTAAAGTAAGGTATTATGTTAAGGTGGGGCATTAAGGGTGCATTCAACCCTGTTTAGTCTGCTTTAATTAAGCTTAAGTCCGTTTGCCTAGAAAGTCCGGTCCGTTTGGGGAGGTGTGAATGTATAATCGATGTGAACTCTGGTCCGCCTACAAACATCCGTCTCGGTTCGGTTCAAGTGAACTCTGGTGCGGTTTGAGTGCATATATGAACGCGAAGCGGACCTAAGACCGCTCCAAAAGCAGGAAGCAGACAACAGCACAGGGCATTCTGGGTAAATACAACCAAGACATTTCATTTGACACAGAGCAGTGAGAAAGAAAGCAGCAGCTGGAAATGGAAGAAATGTTGCAATTTTGGTCCCCAATCGAACCGAGTCTACCGGATCAGGGAGGAAAACGCCCTAAACAACTGTTTAAAATTACAAGCATTCTGTGCAGGCTTAAATGCATATTCAGTTGATCAAATGTTTAATACCATTTCTCCTAAAAACATCCAAATCTTTGCATAAATGTTGCAAATCGGAACTTATGGGTAAATACAAATAAAAAGTAAAATTTCTCAAATGATCAAAAGAAGTTCTGGAGAAAAAGGCTAACTGGTAAAAGCTATTAGCGGTGGAAACATTTTACCGGTGCAGAGGTGATCCGACAGGATGTTCATTAAGACAGGGCCTGACTCTTAAAGGTCCTCACTGATGCCAACGTAGCATACCTTCTTGTCCCCTGGTGGGTCCGTGCCTTACCAGAGGCATGAAACTCGGAGAAATTTCCAAGTCTAAACCTCCTTCTCCATGTCTCTGAGATGTGTGCTCCATGCGAGTTTGCAACCTCTACTTCCTGTTTATTACAGCCATGCGTAGGCTCAACGTCTGATGACGTTATGCTTTCGTCGGCTGGTGATTCGCTCCAAACCAGTGGATGGAAACATGATTAATTTGCATTTTACTTTTTTGCTACATAGTTAGCTCAAAATTCGCATGACAACTGAATGGAAACATAGTTACTGGAGATGTTTTCTACACAGCCCAGTCGAGGAGGCTGCATCATGATCTGGGAGCAGGGGCACCAAACTACAGCTACGTGGAGATGTTGCAGGAGCTGTCCCTTTTAACTGAGGGTCTTTGTGTGGTGATGACGGGGTCTGTCAGCAGAGCAACACTGCAGCTCACAAACACAAAAGACTCCTTCCAAGAGAATAACATCCCTCATTTGGACCATCCTGCATGTTCTGCTAATCTAAATATAGTTTAACACATTTGGGGATGTTTGGCAAACGAGGTCTACAATAACAGACGTCAGCTGCAGACCATGGAGGAATCCATCTTCACCACATGCAGAAACTCTCTCACCAGCCTACTGGAAACCCTCATATCAAACATGTCTGTTTAAAGTGATCAAAAAGAACCATGGGGCTGCTCACCACTGAGTCCTTGTTTGATGCTTCTAGTTCTGTTTTGGGTTTTCTTTGGGCTAACCGTCTTAAACTCTGATCAGCTGGAAACCAGCCTTTTTGGGTTCAGATGCAGCTTTCAGTAATTTGTCCACTAATTGTTTTCAGCTCCTCTTTTCTCCTTTTTGCATTTAGCAGCTAAACTTACAACCTGGTTACAATACAATAAAAATAGGAATACTTGTCATTTCTTCTAAAGCCTTAAAATTATGCTTGGGGGTGCATTAGGAAAACATGCAAACATTAAACCATGAATGCACCTTTCCATTGTTCAACCCAAATATAAGACCAACTGCAACATCACCAGCACAAAACGAGCCATATTCTGTTGGAGCAGGGACACATCTAAAACTTGCAGGAAACCTGCCCCTGAAGACTGGAGTTGAAGACCCCTGGTGTAGAAGAAGAAGAAGAGGAGCAAAAAGATCAGTCTTCCAAACATCACCATCCTTTCCTACAGAGATGCATGTTCAGCACTGACCCACACATTGCAGTTTCGCTCAGAGTCCATGCAGCCTTTCCCCTAAAATCCCATCGCTGCCGACTTATCTCCACTTGAACTCTTTTCACACCAACAGATGCATGGAATGACAGCCTGCAAGAGGCCACTTTTCTTTGACAGCTAAAGAAAACTAAATGTTGCCCTGAGTTCGAGCCAAAAAACTGAAATATTATTGTGCAACTATAAGATTTGTTGCACATCACAATGATGGAAAACCTATTACAATATTTCCTCATTTATATTGCAAATAATAACTGAGGTAAAGATAAACAGCTCAGGTAAACTCATTACATTTGCATCCACCCTTAATAAATGTAATAAATCATATTCACTATGAGTATTTAATGCATGCTACATGATAATATTCTGGCTTAAAAGAGAAGCAAAGTGCTTTCAAAGTGGAACCATAGAGCATAATAATATAGTATGTGGGGAACATCATGGTGAATTGTTGATCAATACTAATGAAGTACAGTCAGGGGGAGAAGAATGTCAGCAAAGTCATGTGGGAAAGTAAGTACACTCCTCTTGCTTCCTTCATAGGATTGAAGTGGGGAAGCATCAGCCTGGCGCTGCTAATGAAATGCATTGATTAACTAATCAAATGAAGGCGACCCCTCCTTTAGAAGCAGAAATTTAGTCACTTGGCTGCTGTGGAGCATCTAACTGTGTGTTAGCAACATGCTAAGTGGGAACGACATCAGCAACGGCCTTAGAGAAGCAACTGTTGCTACCCATCAATCTGGGAAGGGTCATAAAGTCATTTTCTAACTGTTTGAAGTCCATCATCCATTCAAGAGTGGATGTCCAAGAAAACTTTCCTCAAGATCAGACCAGATAATTTTCCAAGAAATTACCAAATCCATTATTAAAATTGCCAAATACGGCATACAAAAAATAAAAAATAAGAACTTTTCCAACTTTTTTGATTATACAGAGTAACATGAACTAATATTTGTTCATCATTTTCAACAGTATTGAATAATATTATTACTATTATTTTATTCTGCATTTTATTTCCAATCTTGTTGTTTTATAGCTTTTTTATTTCATTTTTATTTTTTTCATATTTTTTATATTGTTATTTCATATTTTTTATACAATTTCTTAAATTTAGTGTCACTTTTTTTTCAATTTTTTTTCCATATTTAGAATTTATTTAATATTTCTTTATTTACATTTTTTTTTCATACGTTGATTTATTTTCCTTCTCTAATATTTCTTATTTGAGAGAAGAAAAAAAAATCCATGTACAATTAAAAAAGTGACAGTAAAGAATAAAAATTGTATAAAATAAATACAGAATAAAAAAATAGAAAAATAATGAAAAAAATGTGACCGTAAACTGAAAAATTGTATTAAATAAATACACAATATAAAAAAGTGAGAAAAAATGAATAATGAAATAAAGTAAATTGATAAAACAATAAGACTGGAAAAAAAGATAATGAAATAATAGTGATAATTATAAAATTATAAACAAATATGAATATATGTTACACTGTACAATCAAATGAGCTGGGAAAGTTCTTATTTTTTATTTTTTGGATGCAATATTTGGCACATGAATTAGTTTGTCAAGCCATTTATTTTTTTCTATGTTTGTTGCCAGTTATGTCAGAATCTGTCCTGCATATATTGGACCACCGGCCTGCTGATGATGATGCAGCAAACTCAATTCAGTCTCAGGTTAACGCGGCCTTAAACTACGTTGGGGGAACTGGTTTGTTTATTTATTTCATTAGCAGCTTTTGGATTTCATACAGCAGGTGGTCCAGGCATGTGTAAGTGTAATCCACCCAGAATAATACTGTTATCTGTTCCAGGTTGTTAAACCCACTGAGCTGCGTTACACACCGAGCACGCCGCCAGAACAGATGGTTTGCTCCCCGAAACAGAGAGCTGAGAAGAAAAGTAGCGAAGACATGCAGAACTACTCACCATCCATACTCCTCTGGTGGGAGTAACCCTATTAGTACTGCTGTCTGAGGAAATAACTGTCTTTTCAACAATACAATAGAAGAAGATGGCAGAGCTTGTAAAATAGCACTCCTCTAAAGCTACCAATATTAGTATCTGTTGCTGCATCTCCTGATTATGACTATCACATGGCTGCAGGGCTTAAAGCCAGGAAGTCCACAAAGTAATATATGGTGTATCAGATTTCCAGTTGTGCAGAGTGAGAGGGTCATACAGACGCCACAGAATTATGGTTGGAAAGAAAAAACAATATATCTGTCTCTGCATAGTCAGCCCACAAACATGAACGCTGCTCTAAAAATAAAAAGCAGCCACTTTGAACCTCTGCTAGAATTTTGTCACGAATTCTGCTTGTCAAGCAGCCGAGGAGGCCGATGTCCCACTGGTGGACGGATCATGTTGCACCTTACAGGTACACGAGCATAAAAACTGCAGCAGCTATATGAAATATTCAAACCTGAACTGAATTATTGCACACCCTCATAAAGTCAACTTTCTCAATGATTTCAGTCGTATCCTTACTTGTTTCTTTATGCGACAATTCAACAAATGCAGATTATGAAATAGTGAATCCTGAAGCTTGCATTTATCTGAAAAGTAGAAAAAATGTTATAAATTCAAGGTAACATGATGAAACAATATGGCCACTGTTAAGATTATTAAGCTCAGAAGAATATTTTCAAGCAGGGGTGTCTAAAGTGCGTCCAGGGCCCCATTTCCAGTCCGAGGCTGATTTTGTGCGACACTCAACACAGATTCAAGAATGATACTAAACTGATGCAGATTGAGGCTTTTTATATTTAATGAGGGCAAAATTATTACCAACAAATTAAAATCTTACTGCTGTTGAAAATATTGGGGACAACATAAAGTGTTTGTCTTTTAATAACCTTGTCTTTTTTTCACTTTACTTTTCATTTTACTTACACAAAAGTCACATTTTTCTGTTTCCATTTGGGTCTCAGATGCTTCTAAAAACAGCCCAACGCTTAAAACAACCACCCAGCTGTTTTCTGGTAATAAGTTTATGTTTTTTGGCGTCTGGAAAATGAGCTGTTTCAAAAACCTCCTGATTGTTGTGTCACAATCCACAGACACTGCACTGTTACCTAGACATCCCAGCCCCTCACCTAGCAACCCAAGTGGAGCTCGAGCATGATTGGTCAGCTGGTTTTACCGCTGCATGTGCTGGAAAATGGCTGCTGGAAAAGACAAGTGTTTTGTTGTTGACTTACCACCCAGAAGCCACTGCTGCATCCTTGTTGGTTGTGCAGCAGGCTCTACTTCTGCTTTTCAAAGATGGACGGTGGTATAATTGCGCATCTGTTTGCAGCCATCATCATGTGCTAGTATAAATGTTGAGTTGGGGGGCGTGGCCAGCTGTAGCTTATTTGGATTTAAAGTGACAGCAGCCCCTAAAACAGCTCATTCTGAAAATAAGTAGAACAGGCCAGACTGAAATCTCATTAGCTGGAAAGGCTTTTGAGCAAAAATTGTAATGAACATGTTTTGTAGCCCAAAGACCGATCCTAACTTGTTCAAGGACGCATAATAGGTCTCCTTTAATTTCATAGTAAACAGAGCCACTTTTACTCCAAAGCAGATGTTGGAGCACCCTATCTACTATAACATGGTTGATGAAACTTGGCTACTCAAGTTGTTGATCCAAATCCTGTTTTTACTGTTGAGAATCAACAACATTTTTCAGTCAAGCCCAAAAGAATTTCCAAATGAGATGCCGTTCTTTTAATAAGGCAAACCCCTGTTTAAGCTTTGAATCTACGACTTAAACATCCCTTTTCTTCAAATATGTGGCTGTGTTGTTTGTTTAAATAAAACATTACATGTTTAGTTTGCTGTCGAGGTGGTAAAAAGTCATTTGAGTCAAAAAAAAAAAAAAAAAAAAAAAAAAAAAAAAAAAAAAGATGTTTTTTGGCCCATGTAACAAGAAGTTTAGACATTTTAAAATACTATTTTCAGAAAGAACCTTTAGTGTTTAAGTTGATCTTGAAGCGACAGGAGTGGGGCGTGGGGGTGGGGTGTTGGGCCTCTGCTTCGCGGTGCACCATGGACATGTTAATGGTCCATAGCAGCGCTTACACCTTTATTAGGTGCTTTTTTAGCTGTTTATTACATTTCTATGACATGTTTTCTCATAAATCTTACCAAAAATTGTTTTCCTTGCTTTAGCTGGTTTGTCACTTAACGTTGTTATGACGGGAATCTATGCTGACTTTAGGTAGAAATTTAGGTGACAGTTTGATTACAGTCAGAGGCAAATACAATCAACAAGTGTGTCAGCCACAACGTCTGCTTGATTAGATCCGACAGCCAAATGAACGGGAGCTGAACCAGTTTGATTAAAAAGGTTTCCTGTCTGTCATATTCATATAACTATAACCAATTTACTGATGGATAAAGCACATCTACGGACTGGTTCAGGGGCTGCACACTTAAACAATTATTTATTTCATCCATTTTTAGCACCTACTTAGCTCATTTACTGCTGTTCTGACTGATGTTCAACAATACTGCACACCTTGATTTAATCATAAACTAACAAATAAACAACCAAAGAAACTAACTAACTAATAATAAATAAACAAATAACCTTCAAAAACATAAAATATCTGGAGGAGAAACAGAGAAATCAAATCTCCACTGAGGCGTAAATGTCTTTGATCTGGAGCCCCATGAAACCGGCCAGACCAGGCGTACACCGACACACACGGCTGTGTGTCCATGCATAGCTGTGTGTGTGTGTGTATAATTATGTGTCTTTCTACAAAATGTCAGTGGACTTCAAAGAACATCAGACAAATATACACACACATTGCATAACCCATTATTCAGAGAAATGGGCCAGAATAAATTTCTCTGCTGTGTGTTTTTGTCAAGTTTCAAAGTGTGCGTGGGTGTGTGTGTGTGTGTGTGTGTGTGTGTGTGTGTGTGTGTGTGTGTGTGTTTTCGGAGAGGAGACTGTATTATTTAGAAAGGCACTGCATGGTCCCAGATGTAGATGTCAGTTTCTAACTAAAATCTAAACATTTTCAGAAAAGTGATGCTTTTCTGTCGGTCATGGAAGCAGGCTTTGATCAGCAGGAAGGTCTCATTTTTACTCATCCTTTAAATCTCATTAGAGTAGTTTAATCTTCTGTGTCTTTTTGTACCAAAGTGGAAAGGACCAGAAAATGGAGAGTGGATTAGAAAAAGGCGGAAACAGCGAGGGGCCACAGGAGAAGTCCAGCTAAAGGGGACCAATAAAGCTGTCAACTGAAGATGAAGAACTGTGTCACACTGGTGAGTTTAACACTGGATAAAATGGTGTCTGCTAAACCCCTTCTTGCTTTGAAAGACTCTTTGGGACAGAAAGTAAACGGGCATCTCACACAGTCATCTTAGAACATTGGTTATTTGGTGTTTTCTGTTTCTTCTGTTCATTAATTTCAGGTCATTTCATGATGCCACTAAACTTAGAAGTGGGAGGGAAGTCGATCGTCTTCACTCAGTGGAAAGATTCTGCATCTTGGACAAGTTATCTAAAAATAACTGAACTAAACCATTACTTTTCTTCATTTTATATTAATTATGCATGCCCACACTTTTCAGTTTACTTTGTGCAGGTGAAATATTAATGTGTTGATTTGGGCAGACGAGAACCTGCCAACATCTCCCAAGCATTCTGTGTTGGGCGTATATTCATCGTCAGCTGTTCTCTCTTCTTTCATCTTTATTTGATCTTTTCTCGCTTCTTATTTAATCATCACAGAATGAAGCATTCTGCCGATCATTTAAACTTGTTCTGTTCTTACACACACTGTCTTGTACAGAAGCATTTAACTGCCAGAGCTTGGAAATAAATTCAGGAGTAGCATCTCGTTATAACAAAGTTTCTTGTTAAAACGAGATGAGTTGTTTATCTCGTTTTAACGAGAAAGTTTCTTGTTTTAAATGAGAAACTTTCTCATTATAACATGAGTTTTGCATCTTGTTATAACGAGATGCAAAACTCGTTAAAATGTAAAAGTTTCTTGTTATAACGAGATATAAAAATAGCTCCTCTGACAGATTACGACTTGTTAAAGACAAAAAGGCTCACTATGACTCTCCTTCTTCTTACCCTGTTACTTCCAGATGGCATCTAAAAATCCCAAGAGGTGTTGCTGTTTTACCGTTACGACCTTTCTTATTTACAAGAGAAGATATTTTGGTTTTAATGAGATACAAATCCCGTTAAAACAACAACGTTTTCTCCTTTAAATGAGCTGCTGCGCCTGAATTTATTTCTAAGCCCTGGCAGTTAAATGCTTCTGCACTCTTAGCACAATGTTATTACTTAAAAACAATCACCTGGTCTTTCAAACCAAATTTTTCTCCATAAATCAGCCAAGGCCATTACAATAAAAACTCTGTGCAGATGTAGTAGCTGTGCTATTAACAAATGTAAAGGGACGGCTCACATGGCAGTTTCAAAAATCATAAATGACTTGTAGATATCCCAAGATTTGAGCTCCGTAATGCAAAATTAAGACAACAACTTGAGGTAAAGTGTACGGTTTTAAATAGATCCAACAGATATCAGTTCACCAACGAGTTGAAATCAGTTTCAGGAAATGGAAAAGGAGACGATGCTTCTAGAATATTTCAAACAAAATTGTTGCAGGTCATCTTTGGTCAGAATTCTTACAAGAAATGGTCTCTTACAACCCCCCCCCCCATGCACGGGGGGAGAACATGCAAGCCCAGTGCAAAAACACTCCAAGAACTCAACCTTACTTCAAGTCCAAGTTTATCTGTACAGCACATTTCAGCAGCAAGGCAGTTCAAAGTGCTTCACATCATAAAAACATCAGTCAGGTACACAGCAAAATCATGAGGATCATCAAGCAAATGTCAAGCAAATATAATTCAAAAATACTGATCAATGTTCCACTTGCTACTAATCAAAGGCAGCTCTAAACCTAAACCTTAGGATATTCAACAACTGCTCCGTCATGCAGACCAAACATCAACTTTTCCACCTTAAATGGGATGATTCAATCACACCTGCACCTCCATCTGCAGTGCTTCAAATCTAGACTCTTCACAAATCTGTCCTGATTTCTCTCCAGATGGTAAGTGATGACAATAATCCCATTTCACTTTGTGTGCATGTTCAACACGCAATTATTAAAGCCACAAACACATACCGGAGCTTTGCAGGGACACGTCCACAAGCATTTGATTATCAAAACATTAATAATTTAGCTAACCTGCACCCAAAAATACAGCATCCTTCACTTAATAAGTCATCAAAGCAAACAGCTTTACTGTAACTTCTGCTGTCTTCCTGGAAGCTGCACACACAACCAGTCCAGCAGCAAACCCACCTGGCATAAGGTTGGCATTAATCGAAAAGAGAATGTCAAGAAGTTTGGATTACTAAAACATCTAGACATGGTTACCGTGGAGAAGTTTGAGCATAATCTTAACACCAGAAATACTGTAAGTCTCGACTGACAGACACACATACTTATTATTGTAGGATCCAAACGTATTACTTGTTAAACAGAGGCAGCTTCTAGAAAATGTTGCATTTTCTCCAGCCACAACATTGATGAATACAAGTACAAAATACTTCATAGTAAGAGCACCTCTGACTTCTAATAGTATTTACCTACTTGGTGGTATGGCCACTTTTCCTTCCAGATGAACTGTTTCACCACAGTAACTGCCTGATGAAAGCCATTTCTCCACATAATGTGTTTTTAATCACTGATGTGATGCAGCTGCTTAGGAGCCCATATCCCTCTTATCGACTCATTTCTTGCATTTAAACTATGTTCAATAATCCAGAGGCAGCCGACTGGATATTTTTATTGGTGGGCATCTGCTAGAAAACGTTCATCTACACAAAAAAAATGGCGAAATGGTTAACTGCAGGGCCCGACATCCATTTCAACAAGTCTCATTAGCAGTTAAAGTGTTTTTGACTGATTTATTACATGCATTTGCATCCTCCCTAATAAACCACCATATTTTTTTGAGAAAATCTGCTCATTTAATCATAATCATTTTGCTACAACTGAAGTGAAATTTGTGAACATTTGTTTAATGGCATAATAAGTTTGTTTATGCTCACAAACTAAAGGAGCAGCTGGTGATGGCTGCACTTTGTTCCTGATCCTATATGGTGGGAAACCAGCGGAAACCCATTCAGCCTGAGCAGGCAGCTTCTGGACTGATTCACATCCATATGCGACTCCGACAGATGTGGAGGGTTTCCAACAAGGCAAAACGCAACAGAAGAGGGTCAAGTAGGTCCTGAGTGATTACAACTCCAAAAACAACTCGTTATTTGAAAAGAACTGCTTATATTAATGTGTATTTTCCTTCTATTAATGGTAGTGTACCTAAAAAGGCTGACCCACTAAGCCTGAACCAGTCTGAGCAACTTTGTAGGTCGGTTTAACGTCCAGTCATGCCTTTCAATTCATGTAGAGCTCGCTGGAAGCAAGCTAGAAAGAGATTACTGCCAATTAATTTACAAAAGTTCATTGTCTTAAGATCAAGTGATAGAAATAACAGATGAAGTAGGATTTCCCAGTGAAACTGCACGTACTACTTTAAAACAAATGTTCATTTCAGAGTAAAACTGTGGAACGACTTGGATGAGGAGATGAAAAAATACTGAACTGTAAATCAATTCAAAACACTCAGAATTTTATAAGAAAACTTTTGAGTTAATAATTAGCAGAATGATATTGTTTGCAACTTATATGTTAAGTTAATGTATACATGACATCCCTACTAACCAGGTGTTGTTTGCAGCAGTAAGACTTCTACATCAGGAACAAACACAGAAATTAGGTGATTTCTGAGAAATATGTAATTGTAAGTGAAAAACAGGGTCAAACAATAATAATAGTTCAATCAGAAAATTAAAATGTGGTAACAAAACGCATAATTACTACAATTAACCTCTGTGTCCATATCCATTCTTATTTTTATAATTTGCCATTTGATTTACAAATGAACTCATTTTTTATGTAGAGTAATTTTGGTCTCATTTTTATACATTTTTCTGTTCCAACTTTTCCCTTAAAAAACCTGTTTCTTCACTTTAATTTAACTCCACAATATTTGACACGACTTTCGTGTTTTGCAAAGACATTTAGATATTTTCTATACTTTTATTTAGTGTAAAATAAATCTTTGCATTTTTTTCTCTATTTCACCAAGAGAATTTATTTGTATGTTTTTTTCCTCACCTGTCTTTCAAACAACATGATTGGCTCAGCTCTTTTTCTACTGGTGAATGTTAAAGTGGGAGCTCTGGTTGCTGAGATCACATCTTCATGCCTTGCTTTCCTGCTCAGACCTCTAAGGAAAACGTTTTTCCACCAGACAGTTAACTGAGGGACACTGCTATCTTGCTTCGAATTCATTTGATTTGTAAGCCTATCGCTGTCCCGTGTGGCTCCTTCACGGAACGATGCTACGGCTGCATCGACAGACTGGTTAGCTCGCAGATGAAATCAGAAGGTCTTTTTTCTCTCTGGACATTTGCAAACTACAGTAATGGCTTCTTCCACGCTGAGCGGCCTTTCAGCCCATGTCAGTCCAGAACTGTGGAGAACGACTCTGAGCAGCTTCGGCGGCATCTTCACAAGGCCGTTGGCTTTTGTTCTGGGGTCAGTCTGCACATTTTGGGCCAAAACCCGTTCATCTCTGGGACACAGAACCCGTCTCCTTCCTGAGCGGGACGATGGCTGGACATTATGTCCATACTTGTTTATAATAGTTCGAACAGATGAACGCCGCACCATCAACTGTCTGGGAACTGTTCCCAAGGATGAACCAGACTGGAGCAGCTCCATGATTCTCCTCCTGATATCTTGGCTGATTCCTGCTGACTTTCCAATTGTGTCAAACCAGGAAGCAGTGAGTTCCAGATGAGGCTCCAGTAACCCAAATGTGTCAGCTCACCTATCAGGAGCTCCCAAGGCCGTGACATCATCATCTGGGCTTCCTTCATTGTTTAAAGAAACCGTAATCGTTCTGTATGTAAACTTCTGATCTTGAAGACATTGATAAATAAATCTATGACATGTTCTTTCTGTCATTATTGTCACATTTAGCAAACAGAAATAACTCTGGTAATTCTAACTGACCTAAAAGAAGAGAGGTTTGGTGTGAGTTAACTTCAGATGGGAGATGAAGGTGTGTGTGTCTTTTTGTTCGGTGTATGTCAACCTCTAGTTTCAGCTTATACAGCACAGGCAGATTTTAGCCCTTGGAGCACACCTGTGTTAAATAATATGCTGTAATGTCTTTATATGAACTGGAGCAAAACACGAAGAGAGAAAATGCCTGGTATGTAAGTCAGTAAATGAATAAATCCCAGATCTTTGCTCCAGATAACTGTAATAAGATGACTGAAACACAGAGGCTGTTCTGTGTTATTAGACAGCAGGTCAGAGCTGAATCCAGTGTGCTGTGACTGTTTCAGTTTTTCTCCTGTAAAATGATCCTTTGACCGAGCTCGTTTTGGTTTATTGGGTGAGCAGAGCTGAGCCACCTGCCAGACGCTGATGTAATTACATCGTTAACAGTCAGACAGAGGCAGCGGACGCAGGTCTTAGCCTTTAACTCTCTCACTTTCAGAGAAGACATCACACATACTTCACACCCTCCACTCTCAGCCCCCCTGTGTCACCAAGGTGAACAGTGAAGGCTTGCAAGGGGTCAGACATCTTTAATAGGCATTTTGCTTGTAATTTCACTCACTGTCTGACCAGTTTCTGCAGCTCAGGCCTGCAAACACAGTTTGCCCTTTATTTTGCCTGAAACTTCAACCATATTTCTGTCTTGCAATTCATCTCAATTACTTCCTGATTTTACATTTGAGAAACTTTGCATTTATTTACATTTATTCTATCATCCATAGCGATGCACACCTCTGAATTTTGACACCAGAGTCTCTTTGCTCACCTGCACATGTCGGCTGGTCTTGCTGAATTTTTGTGATTTAGCAGAAATTATTTCTGCCTAAAGTTATTTATAATTTCATAAAAAAGGTAAATAGCCTTTGTGCTGTCAACTGGAGGCCAAATTAAGTAGAGTTTCCTAATTTGAATATATAGTTGAGCCCAGAATTATTCATACCCCTGGCAGTTTTAGCTTTAAGCTAATCTTTTATTTCGACCAAAGTGTTTCTTCTAACAAGAGACCATATTAATGTTTTGGAGCAGCCCAGTCAGAGGTTTGACTTAAATCTGACAGAAAATCTGTGGAGGGAGCAAAAGATTAGGGTGATGGCAAAGAGGCCTTCCATCCTCAAGGACTTGGAGCTCATCTCCACAGATAAATAATGAAAATACCAGTGGAAACATCCAAAAAGCTACAGACATGAGAAAAAGCTGTAATGAAAAAAATATTGCTACGATTACTGAAAAGGGGATAAACATTTAAATAAAATATAAATACAACCAGATAAAATATGATCTTGCCTTTTACTCTGTAATCTTCAAAGTGTTACTTTTTTGTGCATCTTACCTTTTATAAATATAGAAATCTCCTCTTATTTTAAAGGGAATGTTTAACTCAATCAGAGGTGGGTAGTAACTAGTTACATTTACTTGAGTCGTTTTTTGGAAAACATGGACTTTGAGTAGTAATTTTACTGCACTCTACTTTTTACTTTTACTTAAGTAATATTTTTATGACCCATTGCTTCTCTTACTAGCGTAAAATTTCTGGGTACTGTATCCAATAAAAGAAACTTCAATGAAGAAAGAACAAACCATTTTAAATCATATTTTAACCAAAAATGACACAGAGCTGCAGTTTATGTTAAAGTGAGACCTCTTGTTTCTACACCAGCTTTGTTGTTCTAATGTTGTTTCCTTTCTGCTGAGGCTGTTTGGCCATCTGGAGATTAATAAGATACAGTAAACACTACATATTGTCACTGGAAGTACATTAACCTGTTCTACACATTACCTATTATAAGTATTAATTTTATGTTAAGTTTAATATTGGAAAAAAAACTGATTTAGAAAAGTGTTTCCTCTGCCTAAATGTGTTAATTTATTTGTATTTGTTGCGTTTCTTATTTCAGTCTTTAAAATGCCTTGATTTGCACATATCTTTCTATTTTGTTTGTTTGATGACATCATTTGAAAATATTAAATCAGATTTCATGATCAGTTTCTCAGTACTTGAGTAGCATTTTTACCTAATACTTTTTTACTCTTACTTGGGAAATTTCTTGGAAAGCTACTTTTTACTTTTACTTCAGTAAAATTACACTGAAGTCATGCTACTCCTGCCTGACTAGAGTTTTCGGCTACTTTACCCACGTCTGAACTCAACAGAGAGCTAAAGATTTAACCTCACATGGAATACGATTTTTCTCCCATCCCAGAGAAAAGCTGATGGAAACGCTGAGTGGACTGGATGAGGCGTTTTCCTAACGCCGTGTTTCCGGGCTGTGTTGATGCTGCCGCAGCATCTCCACTAACCTTTTCTATAGCTGCTGTTGTTCCCATTGAATGCCTGTCCTCCCTCCTAATTCTGCATGTGACGTGTTCATTCGCAGACTGCTGCAGGTCACCGGAGCTGACCAGAAGCCCAGCAACACCGACTCTCTCCTGACCTCCATCTTGTGCATCCAGCTGCATTCGAAGGGGAGCTGGGATGTTTTCTTTTAATCAGGCCTGCCTGATCATGCCTCCCCCTTGAAAATTTAACCCTCCAACATTAAAGCCTAAAGATTGAAACAAAAGGAAAGCGAAGTCACAAGAGCTCCAAGCTGAAATGTATAATTAGGTCGAAGTTCTGAAGTTACCCATTACCATTATTATTATTACCAGAACCCATTATCCTGTGGAAGATGTAGTTAATTATATACAAGGTGTGTCTGCTCAGTTTACCACAGCTAATGAGTTTTAACATCAAACATGGAGGATGCATTATGCCCTGAAGCTCTGGGTGCTGTAACCAAACATGCCCTCACTCTTGAGCAGACACTGAGAAACTAGAATCGGGTTTCTAGAGCTCAGTAACTGTGAGTCCAGCTCATGGTTCCTTCAGCTCTGCTTGGGTCTGCAGCAGCAGAAGCATCTTGGCTCTGTAGATGTTAAAAGCTCTGCTGTGTTCAGCAGATAATCTGGCAGTTAGTTCAGATACTTAACTCAGAAAAAAAAGTTTTACTTGCAAAGAATGTCAGCCTCCATTTTCTTAAAGCTGCACTTTAATAAGCAGCAACATTTTCTTTAATAAGCAGCAACATAGTGCAGCACAGCAAAGATAGAAAAACAAAAACAAAACAAAAGCAATGAAAAAATTACGTCCTGAATAATGGCCCAACATTTTCTGTCGAACTGAGGAACTACATGTATAAATTAATGTTTCCTCTGCTTGAGGATTGATGTTTGAATGTTTGTGTTTTGTTTTTTAATCATTTTGATGAATTTTGTCTGAAATTAAGGTGAATATAATATCCTGGAAGACAGTAAAAGCACAGATGCTAATATTTAATTACTTTTCAAATGCAAGAACGTATAGTCATTAAAATCCTGTCAAACGCTACTGAACCCAAATGCCAGTAAGTAGAAGTACAGCAGACCTCTGCCTATTTGTGGACTTTCTGTGGAACAGGACTTTTTCAGGATTTTGTCAAAGAGCATATCTAAATTATTTGAAAGTAAATGCAGCTTGGGAAGCTGAAACACCTAGAAGCAATGCTACTTGACATGTTGATAGGTGTTTGCAAAGCAGGAAATCCAGGAAAACAACTTATTTTCCTTGGCACTGATTGGCTGAACCCCCAAGAGAGGAAATAAGGAAGACTGTAAATGTTAGCTTCTGTGGTAGTGCTAAGACACTTGTCGCTGTGTGTATTAATGCATATTAAGATATAGTTGGTGTTTGAACCATTAAAATGAGTAGTTTTAAGGGTTTTTATGTATCTGCGGACGACTGTGGTCCCTAACCCCTGCGAATACCAGGGGTCCACTGTATTGTAAAAGTGTAAAAGTGCCCTGAAAGTTTCAACACTTGCAGTTTTTATATAGAAGGAGCAGCAGTTGCTTATAGATCTTGGACCATTTCCTGGTTGTTTGAGCTCCGTAATCAAGATAAAGTCTGAAGATGTGAGAAGGTGCAGCAGAACGCATGAGGAGGGCAACCATAACAAAATCCAGCAAAAAATACCAAATCAAGAGACAGGAAGCTAGAAGAGTGAGGCTGTTAAATGATGAGCAGCAGTTTGTAGCAGCTGCAGACAATGGATCAATAACTGATCAGTACCCTCATACAAGAAAATACAATGATCTTTACACATTACAGACGCATAAATCATTTTTAAAAAGCCACTCTTGGTTAAAAGGTGAAACCCAAAAGAAAACAAAAAAGCTTGAATAAAAGTTTCCAAATGTCTCTACAGTCTTATTTCCTAAACAAGAAGAGTTAATTGATATGAGAGGAAATTAAATTCACTCATAAGCTAATGTCATGTAGACGATTCAATAAAGTTTTCTAATAATATTGTTTGGTCCAAAGCTGAGCCATTTATGCTAATTATGTCTGTAGATGCTGAGCAATAACTCCTCCTACTGCAGGAGTGCAGGCTGACGTCGATAAAGCAGATCCGGTCAGGATTACAACCCAGCGCCAGAACCTCACAACACTCTGAAACAGAACACTTCAAAGCCAGAGGAAGTTTTTACATTTTCTAGATTTTTTGTGATTCCTGAGAGAGATGTCCTAAAGAAGGATCAATCAGAAATCCAGCAGCAGCAGCAAGCTTCATGTTAATGAACCACACGGGTTGTATTTGTTTCCACTTATGCCTCAGAACATAAAGGGTTTAAAATATCACTTTGAAACTTCTGTCATCACTTGCAGTCTGATTCATTTGGTTCATATTTATTTGACTGTTTAGCAGCACTCATAGAGCATTTAAGTCCCACATTGTTTGTTTTCATTCTTATTATGGGGATCAACTGACTGTGATTCCATTAGAAAAAACAACGTAGCCAGTGATGATGCAGCAGAACACCAGGAACTCCAACCTAACGTTTTACAAAGGTAGCGAATCAAAAGTGACTCTGACACTTCAAAAACATGACAAAACTCCTTTATTACTTTATGTTAAGATCCATGTCTTGATAGCCTAGGATACGTGGCAAGATAGGAAACAAAGTGACTACAGCATTAGCATTTTCCCTCCACAAAACTCCATCCAAAAGTTCCTGCCAGTCAAAATGTGCTTTGAGAAGCTGCTGACACTTGATGACTTCCCTCCATGGACATCTGTTTCATTGCTATTTAGGTCTTGATTTCAACCAAAGATGCAGAAAACTAGACTTTTTAGCCACCATGTTTTTCCCAAAATTAGCCGAAAGAAAGACACTAAACGTCAGCCTGGGTTAGCCAGATTCACCAACTATAATTATTTTCAGCCACATTCAGACTAAATAAATTCCTTTATGTGGACCTTTCACTTTTCAACTACATTTGGACATTGTTTGTCCAAATGTAGATTTGGACATCGTTTAAAAGCAAGCTTGTGGTCTTTGGGTCTTTTTAAAGTGAAATTTGTTTGAGGTGGGTATAAACCATCAAGCAGACATGAGGAGATGCTCTGATCTGCTGGATCTGATCTGATTGGAAAATCTCCAATAAAAGATGAAGAGGAGGCGTCCTGATCAGATGCCCGAATCACCTGAATGGACACGTTTTCGTGTGGAGGAGTGACTACTTCCAGCATTGCTCAGATTACGAAACTCCTCGCCTCATCTCTAAGGCTGAGCCCAGCCAACCTACAGACGAAGCTCACTTCAGCTGCTTGTATCCAGGATCTCCCTCTTTAGGCCATGGTCCATATCTCATTACCATAGATGAGAATCTGAATGTAGACGGACCAGCTGACCACACGAGGCTGGAGCAGCACCCCGGTACCTGATGAGGCATCAGTCCATCTCCTGCTCCATCCTGCCTTCACTTCTCTGCTTGTTCCATGTTCTTTCATTTTAATATATTCCACCTCAAGCCCCCAAATTAGGATTCTCTTACTAAGTATGACACATGGTTTTAGCACAGCAGCAATTATTAAAATTTCATGCATGCATATCTCACCCACCAACACATCATTTCAGTCATTAGTGCTTTGGAGGCTTCATATTTAATTTAAGATTTTGGGGGATGAAAACAATCCTTTGTAAGGTTTTTAAATTGGGAAACCGGTTTGTATTTAGGACACACTTTTATGACGTGTGGTTATGCATTTCGCAGCTGCTATTTTAAAGCTCGTCTTCAGAGACATAAACAGCAAACACGGACGGCGGTGTCAACCAGAGCTATTTCACTGTAACATTCAGAGGAATAAACCACTGTGACATTGACATCAGTTGGTATTTTTGATCATTAGGACTTTGAAGTCCAAGTCGATGCCGTTATTGTTGCTTAGTACTCGCTTCTGGGATTTGCCATATTTGCCTTTGTTGAAGTTGCCTCTCTGCCTTCAGTAAGCTGAGGAAATAATACACAAGGGATAGAGTGGTTTCTTTTTAAAATAGGTCATAATGTTCCTGTGTTTTTCTTAAAAGCTGCACAGCTCAAAGAACCTTCAGTTGTTTTCTTAGGTAGAAATCAAGGCTTTTACACGGCTGCATGTTCGGTCTGCTTTTCAGCGTGCATTCATACTCTGCCAACAGGGCTTGTCTCACATACATGAATGAAACTCAACAGGATATTCTGAGGCACACCTTTAGATTCCTGTAAAATTTTATAATGTCTGTACTTGTCCTGGTAGATCTCAGTGCTGCATTTCATATAGTTTTCTCTTACAAAGGCTCAGGTTCCAGGTTGTTGATGGTCCGAATCTTCTTCATGCACCAAAGTTAGTTATGGGGAACCACAGGGTTAGGTGCTTGCACCAGTTCCTTTCACAGCAACACGCTTCCAGTCAGTGAAATGTTTAGAATCAGATTTCCATTGTTATGCTGATGATACTCTGCTATTTTTAAGCATAAAGCCTGACGAAACAAATCAGTTAACTAGACAGCAAACATGTTATGAAGACCTAAAAGCCTGGATGAGTTTCATCTTTCTTTTTTAAATCCAGATAAGATGGAAGTTGCTGATGGACCAGAGTAGGTGAATTTTTAAACAGATGTTCCATCATCAGGCTTCTCTTCTGGAAAACCACCAGTTGGTTTTCACCTGTGAAGCAGACACCCGCTCTAATTTTAAAACTAAGCTGACAACTTTCCTTTTGTAATAAAGCTTGTAGTTGGAGTGGCTTAGGTAAACCTAAGCTATCTTTAATTCTCTACAGTTTACAACAATGTTCAGCTTTAAGTCTTTCAGCGAAGACATAAACAGAGCTGCGTTTTATACAAACCCACTCACAATCATTTTGGCTTCTCTCTATTAATATTTCCACAGAAAGTTCCCCTGGGCATGTGCCTCAGAATTCACATCATATATAAAAATTTTATTTAATGGAATTTAAAAGCAGCAATTAATAATAACATACAACATTTTTTAAAAAAAATAGGTCACCACCAGATAAACAGCAGTGCTCGTCTCAACGCTTGGAAGGTTGATAAAGCGCAGCTTTGTGTGATCTTCTCTGCAACATGCTGTGCTGCCCCCCCCCCAAACGTCTCCCGACGACGTTCCTTCTGACTCACCGCGGCTGAATTTTCAAAGTTAACAATGTGCAATCAGCGAGATGTCGGCATGCTGACTGATTGCTGCAGGTCAGATGGAGAGCTAAAAGAGAGGTAGAGAGACAAAGGGAGAAATAATGAGAGGAGCGTGTTTTGTTCTCATGTCGCCCGCTGTGTCGTTAGCTGGTGATTACAATGGTAATGACCCTGTAACTCCAACACCTGTCAACTTTACATTCACTGCTTTTCATTATGCTTCTTTTTTCTCCTTTAGCTCTTCCTAACCATTGGAGAATGGTGAGTTAAATCAGAGTGATGGACAACAAGGGTCTCTTTCCACTAAGGGTCCTTAAGGAGGGTCCTGGAGGTATTTAGTGGTCCCTGAACCAAATGACATGGAGCTTTATTTCCCAGCTGCATAGCGTACAAGATCAGTACTGGTTCAAGAGATTTACCCTTCATCACTTCCTACTTTAATCAGATTATCTCACAAAACTACAACTGGGTGGGATTCAGGGAATAACTCATCCCAAACTGCCATCATGTTCATGCTGAGAAATTAGTCAGTAACTCTGGTAAAGATGGGTTAAATAAAACCAACCCTAAAACAAATCGATCTATTGAAGCAGCTTATTTGCATGTGGATTTTTTTTTAAATTCTGCTTTTAATTTGAGTACATCTTGTCAGTGTAGAGAAAAATCCCATGTTCAGGTGTAATTGTCAAGTTTTCCCATGATTTGTGCAGTTTTCCTGCTTGAAAGGGATGGATGCATCCACGCACTTTTCACAACTGGGTTCCACTTCTCTTCTTTTATCTCCCATTTATTTCTGTCAGGACATTTATTTTCTTTGCAGTTGGTCCGGGAGCAGGTACAAACCCTTAAACAACCCCAAAAGAAGAAAAATGAATACATACATAAATATTTCTAACATATCTGTATTATTTAAGTTTTACATAAGTTATTTTTACTCAGACTGCAAAGAAATAACACGAAATAAAATGAATCAACAAAGTGCTTAAATAAAGTCAAATGAACAAAATAACCAGAAACTTAAGTTCTTTAACTTTAAAGTGTAATATTTCAAATTAATTTGTATTTACTCTTTAAATGTTTAATTATTGATATAAATCATAAGTAATGTTTGCTTTATTTTACAAATATATAAATCCTTTCAAGCTATCACTTTGCAGGTTTAAATGATCAAATTATTTAATGTTTTATAATTTTATAATGTTTTATAGTTTTATATTTCTAAATATAAACTAGCAACTTCAGTTAGATTCACAATGCAGAAATTATTTCAAAACATCAAATTCTTCTTATTAGGATAATCGAGGATGAGCAAAATTGGTGGTTGCTCAAACAATTCTTTTAAGTTATAAGTATCTGTAAAAATGTTGATTTATACTTGTCTTAGTGATTTATATTAAGTCTCCATAACAACCATCAGACGTGTCTACCTACCAACCAGATATTTGGGAATGATGCCGAGAAAAAGTATTTTCTGACCGACCATCGCTGTAAAAATGGGATGTTTGCTAAACTCCACTTGGACTTTAACTGAAACTGTCTTTCAGTCAGATAAGATCAAGATGACACTTTTGGTCTGAAACAAAGGATGGACTTAGAACGGCACCTCATAGCCACTGCTAAGCATAGAGGGGGACTGTGACGGTGTGGGCCTTGGCAGAGTGCATGACACGATGACATTTTTGAAACGCCAAGATATTTTAAATAAAATCTGTTGGCCTCTGGCAGAAACCTCTAATTGGGTCATCATTGGGTCAGAACATTTGGTCACATCAACACAGAAATGACTCAAACTCGACCTTCCTCCATGACCAACCCACTCCACAGCGAAGGTGGGTAGAAATGAGTTCCATTTACTCAGTTACATTTAGAGGAATGTCTGCAGAAATGCTCACAGAATGTTTGTCTGCTGAACTTGGACTTGTGGCGCATCTCTGAGTTAAAACCGGACTGGACTCTGGAGGAAGAGGGGTGCTGCTTCTGCAGATGTGAAAGCTACTGATGGGTTTGTGTATATTCCCACAAAAACTCGGCAGTGCAACATTTTGGCTTATTTCCAACTAGGGCTGCACGATATTAGAAAATCATGTGATGATGTCTTCTTTCCTCTCTTTCTCCTCACTGTTTCCCTCTCTCTGTGACCTTTAGCCTTTTGAGAGATGTCATCAGTGTCTGGTGTGAGCATCTGCTGCTGTGAGACTCTGTTCAACTGCCTAAATGTTACATTAGCATGAAAAATGCAAGTTCATAACACTTGGAATATATCAGCCAACAATTATTGCACTCCAAACAGTCCTTTGCTATATTAATATTGTACACACTGATATCAGGACTGTGCACTGTGCATCATCAGTTCTTGTCCTCCTCAAAAACAATTTTCCATATATGGGGAAAAAAAAAGAAAAAAAGACTGTTTTTAAACCAAACTTATCTTTGTCCAAACTTACTTAAATTTTAATTATATGTTTAATTTATTTGGCAAAACTCTGATAATAATTATTCAAAGAAATGTTGTAAAAAAGAAAAGCAAAAATTAAAGAGTATAAACCTTATTGTTAATATTGACCAACTGTTGTTCATTGACATAGAACAGTTAGCGTTAGCATCTTTTACCCACAAAAGAAAATTCAGTTTATTTATGTAGTGGCAATTCACAACAAATGCCGTGCTTAGAAAAAAAAAACATATTAAAATTAAATTACGAGAAAAAAATTATGATTAATATTATGAGAATAAAGTCGCTCCATGGTAAATTGAAATAAGAAAAAAGTCGTAATAATATGAGAATAATGCCATATGACAAAAAAGTCATAACATTATGAGAATAAAGTTGTAATAATAATAATATGAGATAAAAGTCGTAATGATACAAGAATAAAGACGTATGACAATAAAGTTGAAATAATACAAGAAAAAACTAATAATTATCAAAGTCATAATATTATGAGACAAAAGTCGTCACATTAGTAGAATGAAGGAATGATTTTATAACTCCGACATGAAAAATAAAAAATCAAAATGAAAAATGTTGAGCATCTTGTGAAGTTATACTTTGGTATTGGTTCATAAATAACGAAATACTTTCATCTTTTAACTCATCAGCATCAAATGATCAGTCGCAGAACTTTGAACAATTAAGCAACAACTGAATCTATTTAGAAGAAAGAATCATGAACTGAGCTGCTCACATCAGATCTGCATAACTCTGTCGAAGCTTTGCTCTTATTAAAACTAATATTATGACTTTATTCTCATAATTAAAAAAAATTCTGTTAGTTTGGCCCTAATAATCCATAGTACTGAACAAAGAAATGATAATGTGCATCAAATATTTATATTCCACCACTAATATCTAGTTGGTGTTTTTGAAAATAAAGAACTCCTAAGGTTATACAAGTTTAAACCAGAATTTTCTGAAGCAAATCTTCTGCAGAACGTTTAATGGGAAAACATTATGGAAACTGCAGGTATTAATATGTTAAGCTTGAATAAAGATATGAACAGCAAAATAAAATCTTTTTACATAGCGATGCCTTGTTTGAAAAGCCCCAGTCATTTAGTTCAAGTTCCTTTTCCAACAAACACCTGAACGTTTCCCCTGGTTTATCGTCACTAAAAGCTTCTGGAAATTAAGCTCCCATCTTCTTATTGATGGCGGCGCTAATGCGGCTCTGTGTGTTTGGGAGTGCAGGACGAGTGATTTGTTTGCTTGTTTTAAATTTGCATACCCGCACTAATTTTCTGTCTCATTTTAAAAGATCTCAATTACGCCTCCAAACACCTGCCCCCCCCCCTCGCCTTTGCATGTGCCAACTGATGTTATGCAGGATCCATTATCCTCCCGGTGTCTCCAGGAACACGGAGGTAGGGCTCAGTGCCAACATGTCCCATCTGTGTGTAAAGCTGTGTTTGTGTCACTCAGTGGGAAACACATTCAGACCTAAGAAGAAGAAGAATTTAAATGTTTTTTTTTAGAGTCCTCCCAAGTCACAACGTAATGAATTCACCATCAGAGACATCATTTGTTATGAAAGTTCATGCAGAGCAGCTTCACAACCATCCAACCTTCTGGAAATGCATGACAGAATCACCACACTGACGTCATGTCAAAAGAGAGGAAGTGACTCGCTGGCAAAGTCAGTTCCCAGCAATATCCCCCATTAGCAAACAGTCAAACACAGTGGGAACATTAAGGAAATTGGCTGCAAGGCTGTTCACAGCTGGACCACTGTGATCTGAAATGAGTTCGACAAACAGCATTAAGAAAGCCAAGCCAATACACGTGTGTTCAGGAATCAGCTTCCTGCTTTGGTGTTACTGAGTCCTCGTGACGTCTCAGTGGAGGACAGGACCCAAAACTGGGAGTGCAGAAAGTCAGAGAGTTCAGAAGAATGAGGGATGCGCTAAGATGGAAGGAGAAGACAGAGCTTGCTTGTGTTTTTGCTTTTCTCGTTTTAATAAAAACAGTTTCTTCCTAACTGTATAATCAGAAGCAGTACACCCTGCTTCTGTTTGGAGTGCTGGGCACCGCTAACTAAAAAGTTAGTTTTGCTAACCCTAAAGCACTAATCATAAACATGAGTTGTGCTAATGCTAAACTGCTAACATGGTATTTAGCAGAAGCTAACGCTAAAGCACTAAATTCAATCAAGCTGATACCCACCATATGTGAATGGTTTCAGTTTTATAGTTCAAACTGAAAGATTACAAAACAGCCAAGTAAATTAGCACTTTAAAATTTATCCAAAATAATTAATTTAGGGGAAGGTAAGTGTGCTAAATGTTTTCAAAGTTAGCAAATCACAACAGTGGTAGCTAACTGAAAAATTAGCTCCACTATAAGCACATCCACCACTGTCTGTTTGTTGTAATTTCCTGAAATGTGTCAGTAGATCAGAAAATTACTAAAAAAAAATGTATCAATCCAAATAAATTGCAACTGCTTCAGAATTAAATTCAGTTATGGTTTTATTCTGTGAAGAAGCTGCTTCTGATTATTTATTTTCCACATTTAAATCAACCTGATAAGGTTATAGTTTTACATGAAAAGATTGAATTTATTTCAACATTGTGGTGAAAAAAAATCACTAATCTGATCATAAATATGATTTTTTTTCGGCATAAACCACAACTTGCATCAAGAAAAGATAGAAAAGGCGAAGTTACAGAATTCCCACAGTGGACAAGAACTATTTACACTGAACATATTTATAATTTAGACATTGATAGAAATGAAATAAGAACTAAAAACTGTAATTCTGCAACATGTAACACTTAAAAAAAAAAAAAAAACAAAAACAAAAAAAAACAAAAAACCTGCAGGTCCCTGATTTTCTTTTCCTTTCATCCCAACAAGAAGTTGACTGATATGAGTCTCGATGCATGATATGTTTTCCTGTCTTAATGTTGTTTTTCTGGAGTTTTCTTTTGTAATTCGTCTTCTTTGTGCTTTGGTTTCAGTTTCCTCCCTGCTTTTTATTTGTCATTCCTGCATCTGGTTGTTGTATCCTCTCTCAGCATGAATCGTTCCTGATTTCCTTTGTCTGGCAGCGGACCCTGCTCCTCTCTGGCAGCACCATGTTCTGTTGCTTTATGTCGACATTCATCTGTAACAGAAGGCTGAAGTGAAGTCTCACGTCTTCAATCAGCTGCAATGAAAACAGCCTCAAACAGGAGAAAATCTCGTCCTGATATATTTTTGCCAGATTGGAATTTAGATGAAAATATATGAACTTCTGAAAAGTTAAGCTGATGATGCAAAATAACAAATAAGACAGTTTATTTGTGATTATTACCAAACAGGCAACTACAGGGAGTGAAGCATTTAAGTTGCCAGTCAACAGATAATGAGTAACAAAGATATGTTTTCATATTTGCTTCATAAGCCAGTTATAAAACACTCCACGGTGCTGTTGAGGAGCTAACAAATATCTTCTTTAACGATGACAAAGTTCTATTTTCTAGAATGTTGAGGTGATTGTGCAGATAAAACTACTTTAGGTAAATGTATTGACATTTTATCTCCACTCTGCTGCTCTTTGCTTCTCCTCCTCCTCTCCCTCCTCCCTCCACGTCGGTCTGTCCTGTCCTACAGCGTGTCGTGGCTCTGATGCACTGTTACACTTTCCTGACCTCAGCTGTGAAACCCATCCTCTTAAATCCCTCTTGCCAACGTCTTTTTCTCTATTTTTTCTGTCTCACTCCATCCCTTTCTTCATCCAATATGACTGAGTTTGTCGTTCCAGCTCACACCGCCTCCCTCTCCTCCCTCAAGGCCTAACAAGCACCTTTCTCCCTTTCTTTCACACCTCCTTTTCTCTCGTTTCCCCCGTTGTTCCCTCTGTCTTTGTTTATCCTCTCCCTCTATCAATTACCTGGTCTGCACAGCATCTGGCAGCCTGACCAACAGTGTGGGCATGTATGTGGCTGTGCTTGTTGTGGACCAGGTGTTCTACTGGTTCTTGTCTTTCTGAATGGAACAGCTGCTAATGGGTAGCAAGAATCTGCCTTCCCTGAAGATTCAGGAGACAAATGAGAAACAGAGTCTGACTAAATAGTCAGAGCAGTGAGGGAGTCACCCTGGGACCCTGTCATTCAGAAACATCAGAACAGCTTTAGACATCTTGCTTTTTAAAATATTATTTAACATTAATCTGTAAGTTTTAGCTACCCAACACTCATTGTTTTTAGTAGATATGCCTATTAAATTGCTTGTTAACACAATTAGCAGAGACTGTTGTGAATACTCAGGCTCGTTAGCATGAGCACCGATGACGACAGGTAAACCTTCTTCCTGTAGCGGTAAGTCGCTTCTCCGCCGTTAGCATATTTAGCAGCGAGTAAATGAAGTTTATCAACAGCACTGAGACTCTCCCCTGGCTCTGATTGTTTGGTTTTGGGCAGAACGATTTGGGAGCGGTGCATTTCTTCAGACGGCAATAGTAGCTCATGGAGGAGGTGGAGGACATCGATCTTTTCACTGATTATCTGTCTCATAACTGTCATGCCATGGTGACAGTTTTAACAAATATGTAAAATCCATATTTTTTTTTTTTTTAAAATAAAAGTTATACACTGCAGTTTTAAGAAAAAGGCAATGACAGCTCAGATGACAACTGGGTACAACCAAGAAATCTTGAAGCAGATGAGCTGCAGCAGCAGAGGACCACACCAGAAGCCACTCCTGTCAGCCGAGAACTGGAAACTGAGGCTAAAATTCACACAGACTCATTGAAAGATGACAATAACTCTCTTGGTACAACCAGCCTTTTTAACCTTCTAATAGTTTCAGAAAGTCAGCAGTGTTTAGAAGTAATGATTTTGTACTAAAAATGTGTAAATAAGAAACATTCAGATTATTGGAGGAGAAACTTTCAAAACGTTTTAATTCAGTGTTTAGACTCTAGCATGAAAATGAACATTTCTTGTTTTACTGCTAACAAACCAAAAGCTAATTTTGTGTTTTTTCTTATATTAATCATTCAGAATAAAGTTTTATCCACATTTTTGTTCCATTATAGGGGATGTAATATAGAAAATTCACTTTTTGCATGTTTTTGTACTTCAATTTGGAACTCTACTGCTTCTAGAAACAGACCAAGAGCTTAAAAAAACCCATCCAGCTTTCTTCTGGCAATAACTTCATATTTTTGGTGGCTACATAAAGAGCTGCTTCAAAAACCTTCTGATTATTGAGTCACAATCTGCAGGAACTGTCCCGTTACCTAGCAACCCAGAGCCCAGCCCCTCATCCAAGTGAAGCTTGAGCACGACTGGTCAGCTGGTCTTACCCTTCTGGGTCAAAGACGTACAGTTGTACAAGTAGTTTGCAGCCATTTTGATGTGTATAAAGTGTGAGAGTAAAGATGGAGTTGGGGGCGTGGTCAGAAGCAGCTTATTTGCCTTAAAGTGACAGAGGCCCTAAAACAGCTCATTCTGAAAGGAGCTTAAAATAGGCAGAACTGAGCAGGTGAAATCTCCTGATCTGGGAATGATTTTGAGTAAAAAATGTAATGAACATGTTTTGTGTAGCTCGTAGACCTATCCTGTTTAAAAGGAAGCATAATAGGTCCCCTTTAAATATTATCTCAGAGCAGAGTTGTGTTAGCATGAACACCAACATATATTGTGAATTTTGAGGGAAAGAAAGCACTGATACCGTTAATGATCCTTCCGCAGGTTCACCTACGGAAACCTTGTTACGACTTTTACTTCCTCTAGATAGTCAAGTCCTACTTCGTGGACTGATTCTTTGATAGAAAGCTTCTGCTGAAAGTGAGCTCATAGCTTCTGATACTTTGGATTCATTCTGTCAGATTTGTAACTGGCTGCAAAGTGTGTCTCCTAGAAAAATGTCTTCATTGTTGAGACGTGGGGCCCCGCCCTCGTCCCTGGCTGCCAGCTGCAGAGCCCATGGCTGCCAGATGAAGTGCATTTCATCTCAGAACCAAAAGGAAACCTGATAGAAACTCCTTCCAGCGCCTCTTAAGGCCTCTCAGGCTCTTCTGCCTTCCTCCTCAATCTCACGTTACCTCACTGCTTTTCTCTCTTCTTCTGCTGGACTATTGAATAAATGATGAAACTAGATATGACTCTGCATTCACTCCAGTATTTTGTTTCTCTTCCTTTAACGACCAGTATTGCTGCCTCTCAGCTCTCATTCTGATCTAAGTAACTGAATAAATAATGAGATTTCAAAGTTTCTCATGCAACCGTCGCTTTTATCTCATTTGTTTCATCTTCTTTTCATCTGCTAACTGCTACAAGACCGTAGCAGGACTACATGACCACTAGTCAACCCACTTGGTTGAACAAATAGTAAGAAATATCACATTGTTTCACAGGCTATATTCATCTTGATCAGAGAACAGAAGTTATGGATGTACACTTTGATTTTTGAAAATGCAACACGGAGAGATCTTGAAACTTATAAATATTTCCACATTCGCTCCGCCTCCAAACTTTCGCCACCAAAGCCAGAAAGTCCATGCATCTGATAAACTCCCATCTCTCATGTTACTTATAAAGCTGTAGCTTCAATAAGTTAAATATTTAAATATTTGTTTGCGACATGCAAATTATGAAAGTATAATATAAACATTTTTATAAATGGCAACATTTAAAGAATCAGTTAGTCATTAACTTTCTTCATTGCCATGAATCAGTCACTTCAGTTGCTTTATTGCTGGCAGAAATTAATAAATAGAAACTCTAACCATGTGATTTACTTTTATTATTCATATTGCATTAAAATGATTTTAGCTACAAAGTTGCGACCTATTTGTGAAGCGGAAGAGAAACCCCAAAATAAAACCGTTGGACTTCTGGTGTCTGATCTGTGCAGCTGATTTAGTTCCTGATAAAGCGGTGGTGCGACACCAGAAGATGTTGAGTCCAGTGGGTTTTTCATGTTATCATTACAGCAGATTAGTCTCCTAATCACCCAGCTCTTATGTCCACTCAGCAAATCACCTAATTCCCAGCAGCCTAAGCAGGGAGGCCCAGACTTCCCTCTCTCCAGCCACTTGGGCCGGCTCCGCTGGGGGAATCCCAAGGCGTTCCCAGGCCAGCCGAGAAACATCGTCCCTCCAGCGTGTCCTCTGGGTCTCCTCCTGGTGGGACGTGCCTGGAACACCTCACCAGGGAGGTGTCCAGGTATTGACTAGGCTTGTCTAAATATTCTTCCAATCCATGCATTACACTCAGAATACTTCAATAAAGGAAGAATAATGATTTTGAACAAATTACAAGAACATGCGGAGAACTCTGTAAAGAGGGGCGTATGTGACTTTTGATCTGTTGATCACGTCTGTTTTTATGAACTTCCTCGAAGGAACCCAATCCAAAAGTAAAACTCTAGAGGCAGTGACAAAAAGGTAAATAAATAAACATTATCTACTTCTCCTGAAGGAGGGAGCTGTTGTAACCAGTGCAGAGCTTGTTCAGCGCTGGCAGTAGGTGGCTGTCTGGATATCTGGATGCACTTTTGGACAAAAATGGTAGGCAAGAAGCAGATTTTGTGAAAGAAAACAATCAAAGCGGTGGGGATGACCAGATGCCAGACCCATACCATGTTTGGAAATGGGGGCGCAGTTTCCTGTACTAGTCTTTGGTGTTTCTTTCGTTTGGTGGAACAACTGCTCCAGGTTGGTGGAGCAGTCGCTGCATCCAGCATCCTGTTCCGTCCTGTATACCTCCTCCCCATCTGTGTTTTAGTAAACATGCAGGCACTCCACAATCCAAATCACTCTCACTACAAAAGAACTGCCACCCTGCAAAACAGATTACAGCAACTGTGTGTGGCTGATAAAATGCCTGCACCAAGTAGTTACAAGTTTCATTACGCTACATGGAGCATCCGGATTGTCTGCCCTCACTGAAGTTAATACGGCAGCGCCGCATTAGTAGCTGAGTATAAACGAGGGCCCAAGTTTGGATCTGATAAGGCGTATCTTGGTGGAAAGCTGCTGGGATTCTGCAGCTCAGCAGGGTTAGGGATTTTCTCTGGATGAAACCTTTCAGTTTGGCAACAAAAAAAAGCTCCTGAGACAGAAACATACTGGTTTTAAAAGTGCATGGTTTAATACTGATAACTAATACCATGAACTCTGACAGCAAGAATTTTACCTATTTTATTTTCATCTATGAAATGTTTTTTCCACCTTGCAGATTTTTTTAGAAGTGAGAAGTAATCGGCTATCTGAAATCTCCAGAGGACCTTCTTTCAGAGTAGATTTATCAGTGCTAATACAGCAGAAAGCCCCACAGCCCTCGTCAATCCATCTGTCTGTCTCTTTCTTTCCTCACCTCCATCTCCATTTCTCCCTCAGTCTCTCTTTCATTCCCTCTTTGTGTTCTTATCTGATGAAGTGAATAATTCATGTCTATTCTTCAAGGAGGCTCTCAGTTCTACCTCCTGGTGTTTTCTTTTAAAGCGCTCTGGGTACAGGTGTGTGAGTGCAGCATTTGTCTGCTTGGAAAAGGTTAAATTCCAAATTCCACAGCTTTCATTCGCCTCATCCGCATGTACACACGCACTCTTATGGACACATATGCAGAAACTACAGCATGGCAAAGGCTGCAGTCTCAAAATAATCCTGAAAGAAGTCAGCAGCTCTTTGTTGTTCTTTTTGTACTGACATCTTTGTGAGAAGGATATTAATAATTCACCCCAAACCATTGGAGGGGTTTGCTCTCACCCAAAGTGTCTGTCACAAACTGGTGAGCTAACAAACTAAAGATGGGCCTGTACGACGCCCTCTCAGTAGAGCAATGAAAAAAATATGATGGGTTCAAAGTTTTTACAAAAAAATGGAAACAAAATATAATCGACTGCTTTAATCAAAAACAGCTTCAGTTATGCTCTTTAACAAGGATGAGCAAATAAAGGTATCTGCAGTTGATAAACGTTTGCAAACCTTAGCTTTACATGTCCTTCTAATTCTGAAATGAGACAGAGATGCATTTAGGGGAAGTCTGCCCATGCAGTGGACCCCCGGTATTCATGGGTTTAGGAACCACAGTTGTCCATTATTGTCTAAAATACACTAATACTTCAGACCCTCTGTAAAAATGCTGATGACTGCTTATTTTAATAGTTCACACACCAAACATACCTTAATATACAATCATGCACACAGTGGAAACCATCTTGGTACTGCTGCAGAAGCTGGAGTCTACAGACTTCCTTAGGAAAATAAATGGCACTCCTGGATTGGCTGCTTTGCAACTGCCAGCCAATAGCATGTCAAATAGCATTGTACCAAGGTATTTCAGCGTCCCAAGCTGCATTTTCTTTCAAATATTGTTGATACGCTCAATGAAAAAAGTCAGCGAATAGGCAGGGGTCCACTGTATTTACACATTTATGTAAACTGCAGCCAGAATAAACAGCTTCTCCTTCTCAAAGACCAGAATTGTTAGCACTGCGAAGACTCTGAGGAAAAAATACCATCTGCAGAAAGCTGGTGATAACTTTACTACAGGACAATAAAAAAAATCAACCTGCTTTGAGGTTGGCTTTGCAAAAACCAAGTCAAGGATGTTGAATATCGTAGATTTGTTCTTCACATTCAGTGAGGTTTGGTTTATAGCAAAGAATCATTCTACTTAAATAATTTGTACAGTTTTCACTTTTTTAAATTCAGAAAATCCTTCAAAAAAGTAAACAAAATTCAAAAAATGTATTCAAATAATTTTTGTATGCTCTTGGGCGATTAAGATTTCAATATATTAAATGTATAAAAGTTTGTGTCTGATATAAAAAGAGATTGGTATTTCTCCAAAGATAAACGGATGTCAAGAGTATCAAAAAAATCTATTATTTACTTGTCATTTAAGAAAACGTCTTGTCAAGAAATATTTTATACTCTTCACAACAAATCACAGAATTAGAGAGCAGCTTTTTCCAGGTTTCTTCTGGCATTATGATGATTTGTGTTTGGTGCTGAGCTCCAAGTCTTTAAGGTTGGAAGGACAGCTTACCATCACGCTCATCTTTAGCTGCTTCCACATTTTTGCTATTAGATTCATGTTTAGACATCTGCTCCAGTCAGAAGAAGCATGTTGGTATATTTAAAAGGTTTGCTTTTAACTTATAATATCCCAGCAATGTCAACAATTCTGTGGTTGAGGTTGAAGGGGGGTCAACTGTGACCTAAATGAAAGATGGGTGTGAATTGTTCCCATCTGCTGGACGTGGTGGCTGTCTTTATGCCTGTGTGTAATTAGTGCAACCTGAGTTACGACTTCAGTGCATAAGGTTGTTTTCCCACCTGATAGTCTGGTAGACTCAGTTCGATTGGGAATCAAAACGGCAACATTTGTTCAATTTCCAGCTGCTGCGGTTCTCTTTCTCTCTGCTCTGAGTCAAACCAACCAAACCCTTTGAGCAACCTGTTCCCCCCCTCGCCTGTGGGGGCGCTGCACCAAGAACCACTGAAGGAAACAACATGAAAACCTTGGAAGACACTGAGCGCAGCTTCCTTTTTTACGAAAACTAAGATAAATTTGTCTTTCTTGGAGTGAAATGATGGAACATTTGAACAGCTTTGAAACTGTAACTTTTCAATACCTTATTACACACTGATACCGGCCCATGCTTACAACAAATTGTGATGTGTTGCATATGAATATCACTTCGAAAGTGTCCTTAAACGTCTAGAATGTTTGTTACCAACTTGTGTACTAACTTCTGTCATCATTATGAATCCTGAACCTGAAAAGTTAGGCTTTTCGTGAGAAATAGAAAAAAGCAGCTCCCTCAAAGCTTTCCAAAGTATCTCACCCATCAAACAGTAACAAATAACTTGGAAACTCTTCATCTGGTTTTGGCTGTCAGCTGCGTAGAAGTACCCAGATTAGCGATAAATCCTACATGCTCCTAAATGTGTGGGTGGGCCTTAGCGTCTGTGCTTTTTTATGTTCTTTTCTCATGGATGTGGTTGCATTCTGAAAGCATAAAGCATATAAAACTGTTGCAGCATGCGTTCTGTACAGTGTGTCAATAAAATGATTTGGTTCATCAGAGTGAATGTGTTTGTTGGAAACAATATCACAGTGATTTTCACCACAGTGTGTGAAAAAAGGATCGTCTATGAACTGGTAAATTACTACATATAAGAGATCCTTTTAATGTGATACTTCATGAACCTCATGCCTGCATACAGCTGCCTTCATCAGAACCCAAACCTAAATCTCTGTAAAGAAATCCAGAGTGGTTCAAAAAGCTTGAAATTTGTGACTGAGCTCCAGAGAAATCTTATCTGTCAGGTTTTTGTCTGTTGTTGTGTGGAAGAAGCATGGAAACTCATCGAGCCTCAAGAGTCTCTTTACTTTAGGGCTCTGATTCCAAAAGCTCATAAATAGTAATATCTGGATTTTTCTTCAACTGTTAGTAAACAGATATGTTTGGGAAGGATTTCCACCGAAGCAACATTTCACAATATTTTACATGCATTGGTCATCTCCATGCTTGCCAGTTTCTCCTCAAACACCAAGGTCAGCGATGACCTTTGTGCACAACAATGACCAAGGACACAAACTGTGAGATGATAAAACATCGCATTCGTTAAGATCCATAAGTCAGGAAAATCTGATAACATTTTTAGACATTAATATATGTTTCTTTATGGCTTACTGCCCAAAAGGCTTGAGCTGTGTGAAATTTCAAGCCACCACATTGGATTCCAGTTTGCAGCAGTGTTGAGAGGCGTACTTGGTGTTGGTAATAGTTTTCTCTTATAAAAATAAAAAAGTGGAGCCACCAGATATTTCTGGAGAACTTTCAAAACACTGCACTTAGGAGACAATATTGGCAATCGATTCATCACAACACTTTCAGCCTTGGAGACAACCAACTGATCATCTCTAGAGTCTCTACATGCAGAATATCTGCTCAATATGGCTGCTTAGATCCACTGAAATATTACACTCATAAGGAACTTAAGAGATTTGTTGATTAAAGCCACCCAACCTACTGATGCAGCAAGAGCTGCAGGACTGTGAAGGAATGGAAAACATCCAAACAGAAACAAAGCAAGCTAGCATTCATCCTCTAGAATAGTGGTTCCCCAACTAGAAGGTCAAGACCCCGACTCTTGGTTCAGCACACGACTGTTTTTACCGACTCAGTTAAAAAGTGGTACAATGACAACACAACCAGCATCAGCAGCAAATATATTGGCCAACATGATGCTTGTATTTATCTTCAAGTCCGATTTTTCATCTTTTCCAGCATTTCTAAAATGTATTTGCTTTCTCATTTCTGAAGAGGATCTCATGACCCCAGTAGTTCCCAACTTTGGGAACTGCTACTCTGGCAAGCTCTTCTGTATGTAAACACATCTGAATACAACAATACCTGCGTTTATCATTCTATATATGTGGAAGAAGATCCTCCTCAAGAAAAAAATCATATTTAAAGCTAAGAAGACAACAGCAGCCTTGGTCAAAGTAATAATCTCAATTATAGCTGCACAATGTCAGGAAAAATGACTGAATAGTGCAATGACAGCACTACGTGTGATTCATCCAGTTTCCTCAATTCTCACTTTTTAATCATCATCACAACGTCACTATCACTCTGTTTTGGCTTAGCATCACGGCACAATCATCTACATCAGATATGAGTCCATCTGACTGGCCAAATATGTTGTTGCCATGGAACGTAGGAGTGCCTGCCATTAAAAAAGGAAGTCTCACCTTACATACACTGCATCCCAACAGCTGTTACATAAACTGGTACTGGGATGATTGTGATTTGATTTTCTGTCAAAAGAAGATTCATCAGCAACTGAGAGAAAGGCAATAATTCCACAAAATGTTTCGATCAAAGGACCATTTGTTATCAAATGATGCACGGAAAACATTACTTAGAGCTTATAATAAACCTTAAAAGTAGTTACATGTTAGGGTGTTTTCCCACCTTATAGTCCGGTAGACTCGACTCGACTGGAGACAAAAACTGCAACATTTCCTCCATTTCCAGCCGCTGTGGTTCTCTTTCTCAAACCAACCAAACCCTTTGAGCAACCTGTTCCCCCCCTCACCTGTGGGGGCGCTGCACCAAAAACCACTGAAGGAAACAACATGAAAACCTCCTCAGGAGCGCAACTTCCTTTTTTACGGAACGTAAACAAAAATGAAGCAGTGTCAGATTTTAGCGGTTGGAAGATTTCTCTTTTTTGACCACAAACTATTTCTCCTGTTAGCACTTGACACACACGTTTGTTTTGGTTGTATTTACCCAGAATGCCGTGCGCTGTAGTCCACTTCCTGCTTTTGGAGTGGTCTCCAGTCTGCTTGGCGTTCACATGTGCATTCAGACCGCACCAGAGTTGCCTTCAACTGAGACCGAGGTTTTAAGGCGGACCAGAGGTCGCTTTTTGGTCCACATCAGAGTTCGATTACGCAATCACACCTCCCCAAATGAACCGGACTTTCTCGGCAAATGGACTGGAGTTGGATTAAAGTGGAACAAACAGGGCTGGTGAAAATGCTGCCCGAGTATGCTCTAGCATAAACACACAACAAGCTCAGTAAGTTCATGAAGCTGAAGTTAAAGCAGGCAGAAAGCAGATCATCTCAATAGCTTCCAGTTTCTGCAGATGTGAAACATTTACAGAAGACAGACCAACTTCAAACCTATCAAGACAACTCTGGAGGAGCAGTAGGGATCTAGAGCTCAGGTGGGACAATCTGTTACCTGGAACAGCTTTAGTTGTGTCCCAGTTTGAGGCCACAGGAACCATGTAGTAAAGGTTCGCCTGCTCCGACTGTTAACCACATGTTTTTAGTGCCAACAAAGGATTTATGGAATCTGGTCTTGGTTGTTTGATAATTTAACAAATATCATCACTGTGTTTTTATGCATCGCTACATCTTGTGACTAATTACCCCTGCAGTTCCTCGCTCACTTCAAAAGAGTCATTTCAGCATCCTTAAATGTTTCTGTCCCAAGATGAGCCGAGTTTGTTTCTGTTTCCATCTGCCTCTCTGTCTCGCAGGCACACTTTCACAAATATAGTCTGTGTGACTTAAGCAGATGTAATCATCTGCATACATATGGTGCATCACTAGGAATACTAAGTGGCCCACGTCTATCGTGTCCTCGTCCACCATGACAAGGTGGGGCTGAACTCTGCTCCACAGATTACAATCTCAGCCACTCCACACCATCTATGGCCTCCAGTAAATATGAATATTCATCCCAGTTTAGCCCCTGGTCATGAATATTTATAGTGGTTAACACCAGATATGCAAATGAGCCAGTCAGCCCAGATGGCTTCAGATCTCAACATAATGATCACACAGACCTGTACAAAGACGCTGACATGAAACAAGAGCACACACACGCTCAAACTGGGATGCATTTCCTCCTGAAGGGAAGAACGTCAACATTAGGAAGGAAGCTAAATTCAAACCACCACAAGATTGATGTGTCTGTTTCTCTTCAGAAACATGTTGACTTGGCAGAAAAAAAGGGAATCTCTGAGCAAACAAATTGCTCTGATTCTAACCCATATGTATTCAGGAGTCAACAGTTGACGGGAAATTCATCCAGGAGAGCAGAAAATCTGCGTCGTGATTATTAAGAACATGGCAGGGAAGAGGAAATACACAGATTAATGGAGATTACAGCCACAGTAACAGATAAATGAAAGGCACAGATACTGATACTAAATTATCTTTCATGCTAAAGATGGAATAAAAAGACGGCAAGAGTCCTTTATAATAAAATCAAAATAAATTAAAGTGATAAAAGCAAACATTCATACACCTAGAGGTGTTCAATATTATAAGCAAAAAGCCAAAATCTTAAAAAAAAAAAATGTAAACAGGAATAATGATGTTCAACCACTTTCATTTAAAATTACAGACTGCTACACTAATCATTTCTGTCTAATTTCAAACTGATATTTATTTAGATTCTCCATCTTTCTTCCACCGTGCTTATTAATTTTATTTCAAGTTAATAAGCACCAGAGAGTGAAAAACACACATATGAGCATGTCAATTCTGACTGCTGTTTAAAGTCAATCTGCTGTTTGATTACAGCTAATAGTTGCATCTCTTTCAGCTCAAGATATTTTGAAAATAATGGCAGAGCAAAATAAAAACAAAATGGTTTGGCATGGCCTAGTTAAAGGAGGGAACTAAACCCAGTAGTGATTCTGTGGCAGGACCTGAAACAGGCTGTTAATGCAAGAAATCCTTCCACTGTGGAAGAATTAATTCAGGAAAGAAGAGTGGGCCAAAATGTAGCCTCACTTTGGTTACAGCACGTCCAAATGTGGCAAAGCTGATTGGGTCAGCATTTGTCCCTGATAACAACAAATCCTAACTTGAAATTTATGAGATTATCCTGGTCTCATGTTTAAAATTGTTTTGTCTGAAACATTTAACCAGGAAGAAATAAAAGTACAAACAGATCTCCAGGTGGGAACAGTGGACCGTGGATTTTTCTGTGGAACGTGACTCCAGTTAGTTGTGGAAAATCTGCCTGTTTGAGTTTTTTCCCAGAACATATGTAAAATATTCTCAAGAACAAGCAGCTTCGGAAGCTGAAATACGACACGCTGTTGGCTGGCGTCTGCAAAGCAGCCAATCCAGATGCACTATTCATTTTCCTTGGCTCTGACTGGTTGAACCCCCAACAGTGGACATAAGGAAGACCATGGATGTTAGCTTCTGCTGTAGCGCTAAGACAGTTTCTACTGTGCATATTCCTGTATTTTAACTATTAAAATACGCAGTTACCAGAATTTTTAGAGGGGATCTCAAGTACTGGGCTGTGGTCCCTCAGCCCCGTCCCGAGAATACCACGGTTCACCTGTAAATACCTTTACACAGCGCTGCGTAGCACCAAGACCTGGGAGAGGGGATTTTAAAAAGCTCTAGAGATTTTTGAAAGCATATGCTGTGGTGGAAGGTCTAAACAAAATGATAAAGCAAAAACAGCTGAGTTTAGTTCTTTTGAGGTAAATCTGCTCACTGCATGGAATCACCTGCATTTCCTGAAGTTTTCACTCTGGCATTCTCTGCAGACTCCAGTCACCAGGACTTGAAAAGATTGGTATAAAGCGGGGCTGTCAAACTCATTTTCATTTTGGGCCCCATCAGGATCATGAATGTTCTCAAAGGGCCGTTGTGCCTGAGTGTATTGATAAAACCCATTAACAAACTGCTGAAAAATTAATAAAGACCTGTGTCTGCATGAGAAGAGTACTTCTTAAAATTAAATAATACTGAATTTCTTTTCACACTGAGCAGTCTCCAGGATTTCACAATTTTTTTGTGATTTCTTTTTTTTGCAATAAAAACTGATTTTGTGGTACGAATTTAGAAATGTTTCCAGGACATTTTGCAATATTTGCATTTATATATGGTGGCAAAAGTGACTGTTATTCGCCATACGGATCACGGACGATAACTTGACATCAAGTAAGGCTGAGGCAGCAGTGTAGCAGAAGTAAGAAATACTGCCACCTGCAGGTGGGAGTTAGCATCACTTAAACTCAAAGTTTTTGACCATTTTTACGGAAAACTTTCAATTTTGTGTTTGTGCAAAAAAAGTGCGGGGGTCCGTTGATTTTGCGTGAATTTCTATGATTGCAGAATCGTGAAAAACTGGAGGGACTGTAATGTAATCTGGCAGTAGACAGATAAAAACTGCTTTGATTTGATTGATAAAATAAAATGTAAGTACACAACTGTTTCCTTAAGGGCCACATAAAAAGCTATGGTGGGCTAGATTTGGCCCACGGGCCTTGAGTTTGACACATGTGGTATAAAGGTAAAACCTGGAAAATATGACTTTAAAATCAGACAAACGCATGATGCAAACCACCGAGTTCAGGCTGTCCATCTTAATGAGGATGATCACTTCGAAGAATATCTTTAAGTTCCAGTTGTTTTTAACTCCACAACCAGAGGATTTTACTGGTCAACTCGCAGCAACTGGGATGTCCTCAGGGACAAAGCCTTCCTAACAAGCTTATCTCATTGTGCAGTTTGTGTGTGCATGGTGCTGGGTGCTGCTTCAGGTGATCCATATGACACATCCAACGCCGCTCCACACACATGCAGGAAAGGATTAAGGCCAACCAGCTTGTTGTCCGTAAGCTCGACATCACCTGAGATCAGCCACTCACACAGGCCTGTTTGTGTGTCAGTGTGGAGACCACATCCTTCCCCTCTACAGCTACAAGTCGAGTTCTGACCCTGAAGCGAAGCAGATGTGGATTCCAGTGGTTAAATCCCCAAATAAACCAATAATTACATTTAATAAGTGAAGATCTTTGTGACTCTTCTGGGAGGTGAGGAGCGTCACTGAAACCGTCTGCGTCCATGAAATCCTTCGCCTGACAGCGCGAGTGACACCGATTCGAAGCTCAGGGAAGGTTAGTGAAATCAAGCACAATCAATGAAGTTTTTAGCTTCTGCCACGGTGCAGCGGCAGACACAAGCAGCTGCAGCAGCGTCTGCTTTGTTTTATTGTGCGGTCAGAATGAGGTCGTGCTGAGCAGCAAAGCTCAACTGGGTCACAGGCTGTGACTCATGGAGGCAGCGAGAGACCTGGACGTAGCGTGCCCCCCACGCAGCACACCCACACCTGTTTACTCATACGAGTCTTTATTACCGAGACAGCTTCCTGGATCAGGGTGTCCAAAGTGTGGGCCAGGGGCCATTAGCAGCCAGTGAACTGCCTGAGTGTGACCCCTGACTTCAGTTAAAGATGGAGACATTTTATTTTTGAGGCAAAATGATCACAAAGTAAAATCTCCTGACAACAGGAAATATTAGCAGCAACACCAATAATTTCCCTTAAACAAACACGCTTTTTGCTTTCTGTTGCAAGGACCACATCCATCCAGTGGCTTTTGCTGAACCCAAATATGTTTGAATGAATTTATTAAACTTGGTTAAATACAGGAAGCGTTTTCAAAGAAAGAATGACTGAAATCTTGATTTTATTGCTCAGAATTGACAACATTTTGTTCTATTTTTTTTCCAGATGACACCTTGAAAACTTGCTTAATTTCTTTTAATAAGGCAAACCTGCAAAACCCATTATAAGTTTTGGCTCCATATTAATTTACACATCCCTTACGAGCAACAAATCTGGCCACTTTATTTATTTAATTAAAGTATTTCATGCTTAGTTTATTGTTGAGGACGTAAAATATTTCTTTTCCAGCCCTCAAGTGGTTTTGGTCGATGTGACAAAAAGTTTGGACACCCCTGTCCCAGATAGATTCAAATATGACTGTTTATGTTTTTGTTTAGAGTGAAACATGACTTTTTTTTAACCCTTTCTTCTCATTTTTGATTGGATTCTTGTGGTTTTATACCTGTCACTGAGCTGCTTCAGAGGCTTTTAAATAAAAGCAACTGGATCAATCAAAATGAATTTATGAGTTATCAAGCAAAGAAAAAAGAGGAAAGCTAGTTTCCTTGACAAGTATTGTCAACCAGAAAATTCATCAGATGTTATGAAATGGAATAAATACGTAGAGGCCAATAACGAGCAGCTGCAAATGCGAATAAATGCTTTAAGGAAAGTAGAGCTCGGGGAAGGAAGAGCCTGCCCTCTTTGGGTTTCCTGTCTGAGTTCAGGGCGTGTGTGAGCTGTCCAGGTCGGTGTCTGTGCACATAAAAGCCTTGCATCAACAGCTTAGCGAAGCTGCAGAGAGCAGCTGCCAGGTCTGCGACGAGAAAAGGATGAAGAGATTCGGGCTGAGAGCAGCGCTTCGTTTTCTTCCAGGAAACTCTCGTTCCCACACCAACATGCTCACAGACCTGGCCGGTCTGTTTATTTATTCTTTCTTTTTCAGCAACATTTAGCAGAGAGTTTCTTTTCCATTACACAGATATGATGATTGTTCATGATTCAGCCCAAGGATACAACCAGACATTTCACCCCTGGACTGAAGCAGGAAAAATCATTTGCTAAACAAATTTTTCACCAAGAAGTAAACATGTTCTTGCTTCATGGGTGAAGAGTGTGACGTACCTCTCTGTGAGCCACTTGGACCCAAGGAACAAGCATGCCCCTGTCTTCATCCTGTGATCAGGTTGAATGTATCTATTCCACTCAGATATGCAGCGGAGCTCCATTGTTCGTGGGGTCATGAACCACTACCGCTCTCAAACAGCTGAAATACATGAGACTCCGTCTAAAGATGCTAATAAGTGTATATTTTAATAGTTCAAACATGAAATATACCCTAATCTGGATTAAAACGAACAGTGGAAAGCGCCTTGGCAGTACTGCAGTCTTCCTTATCTCTTCTCTTAGGGATACAGCCAATCAGAGCCAAGAACAGTGCATGCCGCCCCTGGATTGGCTGCTGTGCAAACACCAACCAATAGCGTGTGAAGTAGCATTGTGCCGAGGTATTTCAGCTTCCAAAGCTGCAGTTTCAAGTATTTTAGATATGCTCTCCGGAAAAATCCACGAAAAATCACAGATTTTCTGGGAATAATTTGGAGTCATGGTCAACAAAAAAAATACTGAAGCACGGATAGGCGGGGGTCCACTGCACGCAGTTTCCCCCACAGTCTCTCAGGGGCGACGATACACTGATTTAAACATTGTGCACTTAAAAGAGGAGAAGAAGAAAAGAAGTGAAAAGAGACGAGTAACTTTTAGCCAGAAGATCAGTGCAGTTTTTGCATCGTTCCCCAGAACAGCAGAGCTTTCCTCAAAGTATCTCAGTTTTTTAAATTTCTGATCCGCTTATTTGAAACGTTGCAATGAAGTGCAGCAGTGCGATCTCAGTTATCTTTAGCTGTAATGGTTTACCAGCCTGCAGGACCAGTCCTGCAGTGGAAAACAGAAAAAGTCACTGGAGACAAATGAAAATCAACCAGTGTATGCTTCCCATCCTCAGATGGATCCACGTCGTGGTTTAAATGACCACAGCCTGCATCTCTGAGCAGCTGAGGTGAGAAGCTGCTGGTGTGCAAAAAGACTTTAGTATCACTGCCAGGAACCCACGAAGATCCTCCAAGTGCTTTTCAACTTAAGTTTGTTGTGCAACTCCTGATCCCACACAGCTGCTATCGAAGCTAAAGTCATCAGTTCTTTCATCTCCATGAAGTATGTCATGAGATTTTAGCGTCCTGGATGTCCCTACGTTTGTCCAGGTGTAACAAATGGTAACGCGGTTCTCCACCCCCCGGAGTCACTGCGAGGTGCTGGCAAACGCCTGAGTCATGGCTTTGCTTTGAGGTCCCAGAGGGCAGCTGCAGCAACGCTGTGATCCATTCACTGGCCTACTTGCTACTAAGTGTGGAGATATTTGCCTGCATTAGCGCGCGCTTACACACAGAAATCTGTTTGCACTTTAAGAGTTCCTACTACGTACTCCATCACAGTGTGTGTAATTCAGTCCTTAACAGCCACTGCTCATAATGCTAGATTTGGTAGATTAACAGTCATGATGACTAACTGTGATGGTATCAGAGTTAAAAGTGTTGTTGTTATGGTAACATAAACAGGAGTGTACAAATCTTGTTCAATTTAGACGTCAACATTTTTCTGTTTCATGTTACCAGGACTGAAGTTTTCTGGTGGTGGTGATAATAACTCGCCTCTTAAAGCTGTTAAAGCAAAAAAAAACCAAACAAAACAAAATAGACATTTGGCAAACCGTTCAACACGTTTCAAGATCAAACAGATCTCTGCTTCCCTGTGTGCAGTTTGCAAGGACTGTTTCCATCAAGGACCAAAAAGTGTAGCTAAGACAGTGACAGAAGCTTGTAAAAAATCACTCTTTTCATTGTTTGTTTCACGTTTGCTGCCAATTGTATTTGATTGTCACTGCACTGTAATCACAGTTTTTGCAGCTCAGTGGGTGGCAGAAACATGGAGCCATCCTGACTGACAAAATGACAGCTCATTATCAGCAACAAGCAAATCCCCAGGGTTTTAATGCAGCGCACAAACACAGAAGTGTGCACTGTTAAATTAGCTTATCCAACCAAGTACAGCAGGACAGAGTGGAAAGTATTCAGGGTAGCACTTCTGCAAAAGCAAACTTTTGAAGCATCCTTAAAACTGCCACACTAACGCAGAATTGCACTGCTAATTGAAAAAGAGAAACTGTTTTCTGTTGCATCTTCTAAGTGTCTGGAAACTGCCTCTGTCCCTATCAGTCCCTCTGCCATATGTAGCAACTCATTTGTTGCAGGCTAGCAGCTTGCAGAGTTCAGGTTAATGCCAAATAGAAAGGCTTTAAAAAAATAAATAAAATTAGCAAATAAATAAAGGAAAATAGAGCCAATAGCTGGGATTAACTGGCTGCTATTTATAGTGTTTGCTGTAGAAGCTGGCTAAGTGGTAGTAGTTATTTGGAAGTCATTACTGTTTGCAAAGCAGATGGAGAAAGTTTAACTGAAAGTGAACCAAACAGTGTTAAATGATCTGACATAGAAATTACAGGCATTCATAGCGCCTTGCAGAAGTACAGAGGACATTAAAGAACAACCAGCATCGTCAGGTCAGGGAGGAAGCTGTGGAGACGTTTAAAGCAGGGTGCGGCTCTAAAACAATATTCCAAGCTTTGAACATCTCCCAGAGCTCTGATCAATCATTTTCAAAAAATACATGTTGAAAGAAAGCCATAAAGTCTCATTTACAGATTGGCACGGGCCGTGTGGGGAACTGTTTTCAAAGTTGGGGCCAACAAGGGGGCACAAGGGGAGCCTCAGAACGTTGGAAGGAAGATGAGAAAAAAGTGCAAAATAAAAGAAAATCTAATAATTCTTTGCATCGTGAATTTATAATTATAATTATTATCATAAAATCAAATCTGTTTTTCAATCATTATTAGGAAATATAAGTTAAAATAACTTATTGAAATGTTATTTCTGATTGGTTGCCAGGCAAATTTATCAAGCTACTTTGTTCCCACAAAAAAAAAGATCCTTCCTCTTTTTGCTAAATTTTATGCTTATCTTTATTTTAAATCAGAAAAAAAGAGATGAAATGTTGGTTCTTAAAAAATGATGACAAATTTCTAAAAGATTTTTATCTAAAATGATACTTTCTCTTTTTTCGAATGTAGCTCTAAACAAGTTTTCTTTGGCTGGCCTGACAGCGGAAATGGCTGCTTAGGCTGTAAAGGTTGCAGACCCCTGGCCTAGTCAAAGTCAAGGTCTAAATCCAACTGAGAACATGTGGCGAGAACTGAAATGTGACGTTCACAGAACCTCTTCATCCAGTCCAGCATGCTCTGGAGCTGTTTTCCAAACACGAGTGAAAAAGCAAGAGACATTTGTTTGTTACTATGTATAATTTTTCTTCCACTTAATTTTGCACTACTTTGTGTTGATATCTTCCATAAAATCCCAATAAAATATCTTCAGGTTTGTGGCTGTAATATGGCAACATGTGAAAAAGTTCAAAACATATGGATATTTTTCAAGGCATTGTAATTCTGCTGCCGACTTCACTGAAAGGAAAACATGAGGAGCATTCACTGAGAACCGCTACCTGCCACCGAGACGTCGCAATAAATGCTTCAATCCTCTAAAACTTCTCTTAAACTCCAACTGCCCCAAACATAACCTTTCTGATCCAGGGTCTCAGGCATGATCGAGTCAGGTCAAGTTTACTTGTACATTTCAGCAGCAAGGCAGTTCAATCAGGAATACAGCAAAATCAGCAAAATCATTATAGACCAAAATCATCGAGTAAATATCAATCCATCTAAACCATAAAGATCATCAAGCAAATATAATTCGATCCGAAGGAATTAAGTCTCCAGAAAGGCACTGAACGGGCAGATCGCAGCAGCACTGAGTGTTTTCTGTGCTGCTAATCTGAGCGAACAGATGGGATCCGCTAACCAGCTAGGCTAAACGCAGCTATTGTTGGCATGGACCTAGTTTGATCTCTGGCTTCCTGATCCCAGGCTGCATAATTAAATCCAACATTTAATCTACTCAGTGTTGCTGCCCCCCCCAAAAAAAAAAACACAAAAACAAAACAAAAAAAAAACCAACCCAAAAATAAACACAAAAACCCCGTCTGCCTTCCTCCTGGCTCTCGGATTGAAACGATGCACTGCCAAAGCAACAGCTTATACAGTTAAACGTACTGAAACTTAACGCATTGATAGAGCACAGTTTTTAACATTTATGTACAAAGCACATAAAGTTTTATCAAAATAATATTCAAAACAGATTCGTAAAAAGAAAGAGCAAATGTAACTCAAAAGGATCTGAGATTTTCAAAAAATTTAGATTTAGAACGGTGATGATGGAAAGATGCATTTTCAATAAAGGTGTCAGTTTAAATCTCTTTCCACATTTAAAAGAAATTTGGAAATGGTTATGATAAAACATGGAATTGAATTAGCTGGTGTTTTGCTGTGTGTTTTTTCTGTATGTATTTTTTTTAGTGTATTTGAAATCCGGCTGCCATAGTCTTCTGAGCTGAAAAGCTTATATTCCCCTTACGTGATACTTCCTTCTGCTCCTTTTCATTCATGATTTCCTTTTGTTGTTACATAAACTATTCCTATTTATTATTGAGTGAATGAAATAAAATGAAATGAAAAGCAGCTAAAATGACACAAAACTTCTATGAATTTACTCTGATGACCCAAACAAGTGCTCCATATTTCTTTCCTTTCTCAGGATGCTTTGCTTCAGTTATCGTCTTGATTCAGTTGTCAGTTACAAATAAGGGTCTCAGATCTGGCAAGAGACTCCTTCTGCGTTAAAAAATCAATAAATAGCATCTGCTGGACAACATGACCAGACTGAGGAACGACGGAAGAAGATCTGGAGTTGCATTCATTTTTGATACCTCTGAATTATCTGGAAGTTGCAGCTGTGTGCGTCTCAGCTGTCTGCGCTTCTGAAATACTTCAAGCTGCAGCCGCCCACTGAGCTGTCCGTGGTCCTGAAATGAGTGCTTGAAGCTAGCCGCATAGCAGGCTGCATATCTTTGACTTCAAAGTGTCGTAGCGTGATAAAGCGGCCAATTGTCAGGAATTGTCTCCATCAAGCTGTGGCCACAAACGGAGCTGCCTACTCCTTGGCATCGTTGTGGGATCCTGAATCTGAGAGTCCCGGCCGGTTTTGTTGCATATTGGAACAATCCATATTATCTTAGAGAAAGGTTACGGTAGAACTGAAGGATCCAAAGCCATCTGAGGGTATTATGATACACTGCATAGGCTGCATATTTCATCATATTTCAACTTGTAGTGTGAGCTTGAGCACAGCTGTAAAGTCAGGGTGTTTACGTTAAACACTATAAATACAAACTAAAGCCCAAGTTAAGCACCGAGGTTTCAGACGTTTCTCTAAATAGGTTTAAAGTTTAAAGTAGTTTAAAGTCTTCTGTCGTCGCAGCTGCTACGACTGGGGAGGAAAAAGGCTTTAAGATATGAGCTCGGTTATTAAACTGACCCCAGCAAAGACTCTGTTGGTTCTAAACCTCGACATGAGAAAGAGGATGTGATTGTTGCTGTCAGTCATCTTCAGAAAAGTTTACCGCTTTAAATCTATATATGTATGTATGTATGTATGTCTTAATTTCATATTCACTGAGCTTAAAGTGAAGTACATCTGATTTTAACCCCAACAGCAATACATGACTATTTACTCAACAAATGAAGGCTGCATCAGTCATAATAAACCAGGAAGTCAGGATTGTTCTTATTTCTTCTTCATTTTCTCTGTTGCAACATGAGAAGTACATTTATAGTTATGAATAGAAGTCTTCCTTAGGGAAGGATTTATGAGACCAGTGTGAACATACAGTCCATGTGCAGAAAGTGTGTGTCTCTGTGATGGGCTGGAGATGTGTCCAGGGCGTCCCCTGCGTCTCACCCAGCGACGGCTGGAGGCAGGCACGTTTTATTCAGAACAATCTGCTGCTGTGCTGCAGAAGAAAAACAGAAACAGCTCCTGACTGATCTGGGTGGCTTGTGCTGATTTTTGAACTGGACTAAAGAAAAGCAAGCAAATTAAAGGACAAATCTGTCGCACATTTTAGGGAGACTGTGTGCAGGACTCTAAGCTGACGCCCCTATCATGCATCCTGCAACATGGGATGTCAGCTGGGAGCAACTTCCAAACGCAGGCCTGCAGAAAACATGGAGACCGTGTCAGAATGCTTGCTGCTGGCGGTGATGCCGCTCAGGCTTCTAGAGTTGCACAAACTCAGCAAATCTGTTAGTTTCTCTCTGTAGGAGGGAGATGTGGAGGATGGCATCTATAAAAAGCCACCAGGAAAGTCCTGAACTGCAAATATTATTTGAATAAATTTATGCTAAATGTCATTTTCAGTCTCATAAGAAAGATTTTGGAAAATTTCTGTTTCTATAAGCTTAATTTGTCTCAAAAGAACAGAGAAAGGATATACTTTGTTAAAGTTTTAAATACAACAAAGTGTCTCTCCAGCTTCATTAAAGCTCCAAACGTTTAAGCTGTGGCGTTTAGTCAGAAAAACGCGCTGTGCAAACATGAAGCTGGGTTTTCTGGAGACTGGTTCTGCTTCTGCTCGTCTGGGTGCCACGTCAGAAAGGATCCCTTGGTGAGAAAAATGTTGCAGGATTTAAAGCTGGTCAGAAGGGGGTTGTAGCTGAGGAGCTTGTCTGCTGATAAGGTAAATACACACAGATTACTCTCAGTGTTTGTTCATACTAAGGAAAAGACCATATGATTAATTTCCTCAGTAGAACCAACATGAGCTGTTTGCCAACACTCTCCGGATCGACCAACACTCAGAGCAACAGGACGGTTCAAGGAACCAGCGGAAGATCTCAGACGAACTGCAGATTTACACAAGTTAGGAAACTATTTTGGAGTAATTTCTGCACGACTGCAGATTCTAAGATGAGCAGCTCGGACAGCTGTGACTGTGTACGATTAGATGTCACCATTTTGCCTCAATAATGTGCCTCAGCATTATAATAACATTACAATTCACATATTTCTGCAGCTGGTTCTGCTTCACACCAAAAACATCCGTGTCTTTTGACTTGTTTTGAAGAAAATACTGCATCTCTGTAGCTCTGCTGCCAGAGGCTGCTGGAGGACAAACTGACCACTTTCTCTCACTTTCTTCTTCTACTCCTCTCCAGTTTGCATTATTTGCTGTTATTTCAGCTTTTTGTCTTCTCTCCATAGAAGGTGCACCTGGTCTGGCGTTCTGCTTGGCTGTGATGCCTTCCTGGAGGAGCGCTTCAGCTGAGATGATGCTGCCATCAACTCATCGTTCTCCTCCTGCTGCTGTTAACTTCTTGCTCTCATGAACACCAACAACAATCCTCCATCAGTTCATCTCTTCTTCTTGTCTCTCTGCTCCGTCTTGTCCGCTGGTACTGAGCCTGGTTCTGGTTCTGCTGGAGGTTTCTTCCTGTTACAGGGGAGTTTTCCTCTCCACTGTCACTATGTGCTGCTCGGTATGAGGGATTGCTGGAAAGTCAACGACACACAACGCAAGCGATTTTCTGCTGTTGCTAGATGCTCCTCCAGGAGTGATGCTGCAAGTCAGTGACTCAATGCGATCGACTGGGTCGCTGCACGAGTCAGATGACGAGAACCTGAATAAATACAAATAGTTGCTATCAAATTATTTCATCTATTAAGAGAAAAAAAACTACAGGATGCAAATCAACATGACCCTATGTTGTTGAAAGTGTTCAACCACATTTCTGGTACAATTTTCCAAGCCACACTTGTAGAATCAGGAGGTCCTTTAACAGAACCAGTCTGACAACATGAAGAAGGCAAAAAACACATTCAAAAAATTCAAAAAGCAACACATCATGTCTCAATCTAAAGAGATTCAGCAATTTCTTTTATTAGTCTGGAAAAGTTAGAGTCCTTTCTAAGCCTTTGGGACTCCAGAGAACCACAGAGAGAATCATTATCCACAGAAAACACTGAACAGCAGAGGCCCGCCTGCCAGAACCATCCAGGAGGCCACAGAAGAACCCAGATCAACATCCAAAGCTCTGCAGGCCTCACTGCCTCACTTCAGGTCAGAACACAAGCAAGAACATCCTGGAAGGTGTGTGTCATCTCCCATCTGCTGTAAAAACAACACAACGCTTCAGGAAAACAGCATCACACCTACAGCTAAACATGGTGGTGGTAGTATGATGGTCCAGGGCCACCAGACTGGTGCAGGAGCCTTAACAACATGCTGTATTTGATGGAACCATGACCTCTGCAGTCCTGCAGATGAACGTCCAGCTGTCAGTCAAGTCCACTTAAATCAGGCAACAGGACTTGCATCAATAACCAGGAGTCCTCGCTGGAAACATCAACAGACCAGGAAGTTGCTGTCGGCACGGAGCCAAATGTCTGTCTGCATTGTGTCACCGTCACACATATCTTATCTGCAGAGCACACAGTTCATTATCACCCAACATGTCTTACATCTGTCATGTCACCCACTCCTCACCTCGCAGCGCCACAAACACCCTTCCCAAGCAGGGATGAAAGCTTTCAGCTCCAATTAAACAGAACCTGCTTCGAGTTTCCGAGACGATTCAGCAGCAAGTTTAAAAGCAACAGTCTGGAAATCTGTTCCGGTTTAATTACAGTCTCTCTGATAGATGATCTTAGCTGGTTAAGTCAGCCCGCGACTCATCCTGCCTGAGCCCGCATAAGCTACTTATTTAGAGTAACTTGGTGGCACCGACACAACCTGGGTACTCTAGTTTTAGGTGTTGTCATGGCAACATCCTCCTGGTGATTCGCCACAAACAAATACGAGTGAATTCTGTGATTTATTTTTAAAACTTGAATGCATAGCTAGTGTTAGCATAGCTGAAACTATGAGGTGTAAGTGGATTAATTAATAATTCATAAAAAGCAAAACATGTCATAATCTCTGGGTTTTGATTTGGCTTTTGTCTGATTTCCAATAACGTTGTTCCTAATTTTATTTATATATATATATATATATATATATATATATATATATATATATATATATATATATATATATATATATATATGTGTGTGTGTGTGTGTGTGTGTGTGTGTGTGTGTGTTATATGCTATTTTACCATTCCATATGTCAGATCACTTTTCATACGTTCTTTCGTGTTATTATAATTTGTTTTGCTGTTTTAAAGAAGCAGAGCAGCTCAGGTTCCACTGCAGGAACCGTTTCCAGGAACAAGAGTAGTTCCTGGAAAATCAGCTTAGTGGAGGAGAGGAGACGGGAACACCTTCTGTGAAGTTGGCTTTTACAGCATTTATTTTTAAAAACTCGCTGAGTTGATATTTCTAAGAAACAAAGCAAACAGCTTCTCTCTTAATACTCCCCTTTAATTATAAAAAAATAGATAAAAAGATGAAATTGTTATCGCGAGATGCAAAACACGTTAAAATGAGAACGTTTCTCTTCATAATAAGACGGGTTGCATATCTCGTTTTAACAAGATATAAAAATACGCTCCTGTGACAGATTACAGCTTGTTAAAAAGGCATAAAGAGACTCTCTGACTCTTCTTCTCACACTTTCTGATCATCTAAAAATCCTAACAGGTGTTGCTGTTTTACCGTTACGACCTTTTCTTATTTAAAAGAGAATATATTTTGGTTTTAATGAGATATAAATATCGACATGAGTTTTTAAAAATCTCGTTTTTCTCGTTTGAACGAGATTCCGCTCCTGAATTTATTTCCAAGCTCTGGCAGTTAAACGTCCCATAATAACGAACAATCAAACTAATAAAAACATAATAACTTTTGTGGATAAACCTGGTACATTTCACTGTGCTAGAACCGTAGGTTTCTCCTAAAACATCATTTTCCATAGATGGGATTGATGAGCGTTTTCACCATCTGGCTAAAGATGCATTTAAAACAGCTTTGGAATGAGTGAAATTCTGAAAAGTTTGAGAAATCTGTTCATTTTATTTGTTCCTGTTCATTTCTGTTTGTGTTGGGGTGAAAACGATGGCTGGGGGGTATTTTTAGCAGCTGTGTTGTCAGCTAGCCTGTTTATTTTCCTCCCCCAGACTCTCTGATGGCATCCTCAGGAAACGTTGCTGCACTCGATAATGACCCCACACCCTCACACTCATGCATATGATTTCAGTCAGCTGCATGAGGACAGCGTGCTGCAACCAGCCTCTCCACTGCTGATAGGAAAATCCTCCCCAACATCTGCGGTCCCTTCCCTCTCCGTACCGACTCTGCTCTCTTTGTCCGCGTCTGAGCCGTAGAATAAATTGAAGTGGAAGTCCAGCATCTACTCCGCAGAACGCTGTGATCAGATGGTTGAACAGAGAGAGGAAGCAGAGAAGAAGAAAGCTCCCTAACTTTTATTTGGTTGAATAACACTGATGAGGTTCCGGACATGGTTTCTTTCTCTGTGGTAATTCATGTAAGCTCATGTGATACATAAACACAATATAGTGTATGTTTGGCAGCTAGTAGTTTGGCGGCTAATATAGGGACCAGAAATATGTGGGTTTGCTTTCAAAACGTCACTTTTTTTCAATAAAATGTTGATATTTCTTGACACCATTGAGCCAAAATGGCTGCCAGCTTTTGTCTTTTGATGGACACCTACTTTGATTATTGCTCTCTCCAGATTTAATCATATCCAACATGTGTTGCATCATGTGATACAAGCCCCACCTACTTGACGTGTAGCCTTTTAGGCTGTTTTCCCACCTGATAGTCCGGTAGAGTCGGTTCAACTGGGAATCAAAACCACAACATCTGCTGCCGTTCTCTTCCTCACTACTCTGTGTCAAACGAGCCAAACCCTTTGAGCAACCTGTTCCCCTCCTCGCCTGTGGGGGCACTGCAGCAAGAACCACTGAAGGAAATGACACAAAAACCTCTGAAGAAGACAATAAGCGCAACTTCCTTCTTCATGAAATATGAACAAAAACGCAGCGGCGTCAGATTTTAGCAGTTGGAGGATTTCTCTTTTGTCATTGGCAAAGACCACAAGGCATTTCTCCCGCTAGCGCTGGACTCATCTGTTTGTTTTGGTTGTATTTACCCAGAATGCCCTGCTCTGTGGTCCGCTTCCTGCTTTTGGAGCGGCCTCCGGTCCAATTTGCGTTCACATAAGCATTCGAACCGCACCAGAGTTCACTTCCACTGAACTGAGACCGAGGTTTGTAGGCGGACCAGAGTTCGCATCAGTTTGATGATGCGTTCACTCTTCCCCAAATGAACCGGACTTTCGAGGCAGACGGACTGGAGTTGGATTAAAGTGGACTAAACGCGGCTGGTGGGAATGCATCCTGAAATTCCTGTCACAGCAATGTACAGCAGGCAGGGCTGGACTCGAAACCAGCATCAAACACACGATGAGAACACTGTGTTTTGCTGTAGCGCGACCTGACAACTTTCAGAGCGTTTACAAAAGAAATCATGGCAGAACGTATTGTTACGAGTAGCTAAACCCGGGATGAGGCTGGTCGAGTTGCTCTGCCGAAGGGACAGTGGTTGGGTTTAGTTGCTGGACTCCTTGTTGGAGGATTCCGTCATTTTAAAGTTCACACATCCAGGTTTTACCCAAAGTCTCCATTTCGAGACTCCAAATGGCCACTTTGGAAAACACCTGGACATACCCGCAGGAAAACCTCTCCAGAACAGTCATCTTGATATCATCTGGGTTTCTTCTTCTTCTTCACACTCGCATTAATTACTGGCAAGAACGACCACACAGGAAAAAATCTGATTTCAGCAAAAAAAAAAAAAAAAATCAGAATTAAGCACCAAGACCTGCTGTGTGGACACCGCCCTTGTTAGTTTTACTATCCAGAGTACTGATTTAAACCCAAAACTGAGGCTGAAACGCGGTGCCGTTCATCCTGAACTGAACGACGCAGCAAAGCTGCCCTGAAATAAGGGAGGATGAACACAACTGAAACGACTGAAGATCACCGGCTTCTCTCCCTCGCTCATTCACCCACACTCTCTTTCAGATGTATTTGCATCATGCCACCATATTCACAGGCCATTAGCACCAGTACGAGTGGCTCGTGTGCACAAATGTATTGCCTTGATCTTGATCAAACCACCGTACCAGTGAAAACTACAAACTGGTGAAATTCCAATACAACAGAGGATAGAGTCATGGAATGGAGAGGAAACGGCTTTCCAAATGTTTCCAGCAGCCCCAGATTAAAGAGTTTTCAGCCCACAAACCATAACTGGGAGAGGCTGGCTCAAAATGATTTCATTTTTATTGATGAGCTGCACATTAAAACCAAACTGCTAAGCAGGCAGTGAAATCCTTTGTGGGATTATTTTGTTACCATGGCTCGTGGCCACAGTTCAAGTTTCCACATCAAACTCTGTAAAGCAAATATATAATACAAAATCTTCCATTTGCAGTGCAAAGCCCTTTTATAGATATGTTCTGGTTCTATAGGTTTTATGGCCTTCTAAGGGAAAAAGAGGATGAACAGAATGAATAAAATATCTCAGCTATTCCACCACAAAAAAAAAAAAAAATCCAATTTCTGTCTCTAGGCTGGAGGGAAAAAATGTGTAGAATTAGACAAAAATGAAATGATCCTTCTTCAAAAGCCAGACAATCAGTGGGAGCCAGCGACCACTTACAACTGCAGCAGCAGTGGTCTCCCACAGCCGTAACCCTGCGAAACTCCTGGCTCCTGCAGCTTCCCCCTTATGTGCTTCTAAATGCCAGAGCCATTAGGTTTCCTTCTCCAGCAGGGCGTTTTACACCAACTAACTTTCTCCTGAGCAAATTCGGAGAAAATCCTCACAGAATAAAAACAGTAAAGACAACACGACTCCAACGGTTCAGCGGCTGCTCGCTAAAACGCTGCAGCGATCACTTTTACTGCGTTTTATTACATAGTTTTAACGCAAACGATGCACAGGAAGAGCTGCATGCAAGTCCAGCTGACTCTACACAAGCGTTGTCATATCACACACACACACACACACACACACACACACACACACTCCTCATCTACAAGTGCCAAATGACGTGGCAACACCAGCACAGACGGTCTAATTTTGTGCAGCCAACAAGGTTTGCGGCTTCACGCATCCAAGCAGCGCCACCAGCTTCCGTCCCATCCACGCCGCCGCACCGTGGAACCGTGCAGGCGCAAACCGAGGCGCACTGGTGGGGGTGGGGGGGTGGGCGTAGTTTTGCGGGTGTGCACTTTAAGAACCCGCAGCAGCACACACCGTTCAGCTGGAGCCGCAGCGCGCGCGAGAGTTTTGCATTCCCTACCTGGATGCGCTCGCGCGCGTGCACGCGCACACTGAAACACACATTTAGGTGAGCGCAAAGCTGCAGCTGAGAGGCTCCCAGAGCCGCGAGGAGCCTGCACGCGCGGGCCATACAGCTTTGACCTTGCTAAATATATATATATATATATATATATATATATATATATATATATATATATATATATATATATATATATAGTATCCCTTCTGAACACACCCGCACCGCTTCTGCATCCAGACCAAATCAATGAAATTTGGAGAGAACTCCGACTTGGAGCACCATCCGTCGACTGTGAGATAGATAGATAGATAGATAGATAGATAGATAGATAGATAGATAGATAGATAGATAGATAGATAGATAGATAGAGAAGAGCCATTTTGTGCGTAAAAGAGGAGAACATCAGCATGATTTACCTCTCCCCTGATGTGTTTCCTTCCCTCTGTTTCAGCGCACAGTTATTTCTCCAAATCCCATCGCTCCACGGACGGTAGTGAATGCAGCTGTAACTCCACACACGGCTCCAGATCCAGCAATATCCTCGTCCTCATGCGTGAGGCGTCGAGCCGAGGTAAAGGCGGGTAAAATCCTTGAGGTGAGAGTAAATTCCGCCCGGGTCTAGAGTTCTTTCAGAGGGGTGCGTCCGCTTGGCATTCTCGCGGCGCCCAGCGGCTACATCCTTCTCCGTTTCTGCCTCCTCTCTCTTTCTCGCTCTTCCCCGTCCTCCTCTCTGCCGGCTTCATCCCTCCATCCCCGGGGCGAGGGAAATATCATCCGGCACAAGCAGCGGGCTGATTCTCCGAACCCGAGCCCAGCCCTCGTCCCTGCCAGAACGCTCTTCTTCCTCTTTTGGAATTTCTTTTTTCCTCGAACGTTCTTCTTCTCCTCCTTCTCCTCACTTCTTGCTCACGCAACCTCGTCCAGGTGAAAGTGGAAGGTTTCCACCAGAAGACAGAAATGATTCCAGGTTAATGGTAATAAGTCACATTATTCCATTTATGACCATCTCCACCTGACTGGGCAGAGTGGGCCAGTTATTAATAACTCCTAGAAATCCATGAGCGGCTCTCCTGCGTTTCTGCCGTTTGGAGGTGAATCTGTTCGGAGACGCGTTTCTGGATCTTCTCCCCCTCTGTGTCCTGATCCTGGCACAGCCTCCGCTAACTCTGCGCGCCTCTCCTCCAGTTCGGAACGGAACAGAATAGAAAACCAAGTCACGTCCTGGTGAAGCTGTCCTCCTGTCCTCCTGTCCTCCTGTCCCTGTCGCGCAGCGCGCAACGGTCCGGTCCGGTCCAGTCCCGGTCCTCGGTCCTCCTTGCGGGCGCTTCTCACCGCACAGCGGGCATGACCGGAGTAAAGCTTCAGCCAACTCCAGAGACGTACTTCCTGCTTCAGATTTCAAAATAAAACCCACCGAGGAGCCGACTTCACGCTTTCATTTTGTCTGTGAAACTCAATAAATAAAAAAGGATCAAAGGAAAGTCTTTCTTATATGAAACCAGCTTTATGGCAACAGTTTAAAGTTCTTATCGAACAAACTTTGGAGATTCAACGGTATGTTGTCAGCTTTGTAAGGGAAGACGGCGGTTGTTAACTAAAATACTTGCTGAGCTTCTCAAACACTATTTACAATAATGTAAAAATAAAGCAACCATCAGCTGAGCGTGTTTTTTAATAAATGCATAAATAATCTAAATTCTCCATCTTGTATTTTGATTTATTTTCTGCACCAGCTGCTCGCCTCGTCCTGGGTTGTTCCAGGAGTGTTGCTCCTCTCCCCCTGCTGCTGTCCACACCTGGACCTCATCTCCTCCTCCGCTGCAACGCCGAACTCTTCTGCAAGATGAGGTCTTCACTCCCACCTGGCCATCCCAGAGTTCTCCATGCTTCACCCCCTGTCAAGAAATAACAAGGAACAAGGAAAGCTCCTGCTTACCTGCAAACGAAGCTCATGCTGAGTTCCAGTCGTAACCGGAACTGGGAAATTCAGACCTCCCAGCTGGATAGGTCAACTGGAACGCCCTCTGAAGTTGGATTTCCCACTGGGCGAGTGGGAGCAACTTCAACTGCCCCCAGTTATGACTTGTTAGACTCATTTCGCATTTCAGCATGGCTGCTCTTTGCTTCAACAGTGTGTTGGAAACATGTTTAGTTCACAAGACGCGTGGAAAAAATGCGTCTAAAATGAAAGTTCCATGCAGCTCCTGCAGCTCTGGGCTGAACAAACTAAAAGTGGTGCTTGCTGACGGGAAGTAAAGCTGAAAGCGATGTTAGTAGGAGGCACTGCGACTGGTGCACCTTAGGTGTGACCGAGGTGACTGGAACGCAGCAGGATTCTGCTCTTTCTTCCTGATTCTGGACCGACTGTGACTGCCTTGGACACTGCCAGAATATGACGAACATCTTGTGGAATAAACGTATAAATCATTGAACTGAGTCTTGGTGGTTGGAGCAGCTCCACTTCCTCCAACATGACAACTGCTTTGTTCACTGAGTTTATTTACCATTAATGCAATATTTTCAGAAATGTGCATTATTAGGAGCTATGAGGGCTGCACCTAATGTCCTCCAGTTTTTCTAAATGTCCCTTTTTCCTGTCTTGCCAGAACACGTTGGTTTAATTTTCATTTGGATTGTGCTAAAAACTCTTGTCATCAGCAGCACCGGCTGTCCTGAGGCAGAAACAGTCTTGGTTCACACACCCTTCAGATTCCAGCACTAAATGCTTAAAACCAGTCTGCATGTGGCTTCAGAACCTCCCGCTGTGTGACGGATGCTCACAGTAAAACTAAATGAACCCCGTTCCCACATCAATGCAGTTTGCCTCGATCCAGAACCCTCACCACGGAGCAGAGCTGACGCTTTTCTGTGCAGACAGCACCAAAGCTTTTATTTTCTAGTGAACCCATCTCATTCCTGCTCTGACTTTGAATCTGCGGCAGAACTTGACACCACCTACCTCCTCCTGCATGGAAGTTGTTCTTGTAGAAAATTTGTTGTGTGCCACACTGAGGCATGAATATTCCTGAATGATCTGGACCCAGATTCATTCATCTGTTGAAATATTTTTGTCTCATGTCAGACGTGGTGTTCAGAGATCTTCCTGCTCGGTCACCAAGCAGCGCTTGCTTATTTGAGGATCCAGTGCATCCCTTCTCCAAAACACCTGAATCAAATGCATGGCTCGTCACCAGGCCTCTGCAGAGCTGAGTGCTGGAGCCGTTCAGCCATGTCTTTCAGGTGTGTTGCAGCTGGGACGCATGGAAGAGTTGCAGGATAGTAGCTCTGCAGGTCTGGAGTAAATATGATCTGAGCCTGGGACTGGATGCAAGCTGAAGGGACATCGATTATTTAGGCACACGAAAAACAATAAAATTCTCCCCAAAATAAGACCATCCTCACAGCTAAAGTCAGTCATATTCTGCTGCAAGAATAAAAGGGGAACTGAGTATTTTTGCCCCATAGATCTTAAATAAACAATGGCTTCACAGTCGATGCTTTGAGCTCACGGAAGCAACCAGGAACAATGATCTGGCTGCCCGAAGAAGTGCCTGAATGTGTTGTGCTGGAAATAAAAAAAAATCCTTTTAATGTTCAGCAAGAAGTTTTCATAAAACTGCAAAAAATGACCATCATGGATGCCTCTACCAGCTAGTTAACTCCAACCATTTCAGCTGTTAACTTTTTATGTCAGCAGATGTCCAGGTTGGACTGCAGCAGACAGGATCTGAGGAGGACGTGGACAGGATTAGTCTCACGGCTAAAGCTGGTTGGTTATCTTTGTCTGACATGAACATCTACTTGATTATCTGAAAACTATGCAACAAAGAAACAAAAACAGAACAAATCAATAAGGGAACAAATACTTCTTCACAGCACTGTATGATGTTGACATCAGTGTCAACATCATAGAGTGACCAGTCGACACTGTTGACTGTTGACACTGATGTCAACTGATCAGTTGACATCAGTGTCAACAGGGAGAGCGCTGCTGCTGCTGGGGGTCGTTCAGCGTGTTTTATGTTGCTGGAGATTGAAGCCAACCTCCTCTCAAACCTGCAGGAGTTAAAGCAGGGGGAGAGAAAACGGATGTTTTGTTCCTGGAGATGCTGAGTGGCGTTGGATGTTCAGGCCTCAAACTAATTACACTCCTCAGATGTTTTAAAGCTTGTGTATGAATATGTTTTGTTTGGATTTTTGTAATTTAGTTGTAAGTAGATTTATTCAAACTACATCTTTGAGGAATTGCTTTTAATGTTTACTTGAATTGATTCATGTAATAAATGCACTTTTAATGAAGTACATTATTTTAGTAGCTGTTCCACTTCTCTGCACCCAGGCATTATGAGAGCCTCCTGTCCTACTTTCATTTCACGCTGGTGCACCTGTAAACAACAAACATACAAACCCTCACTGTTGCATATGGCAGACCGATGTTGCTCACACCCATGAGTGTGAACCCCCCCCACCCATTGTGGATTTTTTTCCTATTGTGGTTTGATGTTTGGATGAAGTTTAGACATGGCATCAACCACTGGTGGGTTCTAGTAAAGAAAGCTCGCAGCTTTTTTATGTTGTGTAGATGATACAGGCATCACTGCAAGTGACTGGCATCATGAGGAAAGGTATAAAAACATTTTCAGTTGTTAAAGCACTACTTTTTGCAGATTTATTTCCATTCACATACAAATATAGTAACTTTTTCTGCAAACCGCTGCAATGTCCATGCAGATTTTCAGATTTCTGTTCAGATGGGGTCTAACAGCAGCCTTGAAAACTGTGGTATAGAGCCCCATCTGGAGATCTGGAGAGTAACTTACATCTTAATCTTTTTTACTGAAGCCAGAGAATGTTTTGAAAAGTGATGCAGGTATCTGATTTAAGATGTTTGTGACTCTCCTGAGCATTTCAGCATCAGTCAGAACCAACCTAAAGTGTTTCCTCACCATTGAAAATTCAAAGGTAGGGATACGTCTCTTCTCATTCTGAGCTATTTAACCTTCTTGTCTCCATTTTATCCCTGAAGAGGGTGAACTTTCCCACTAAATATGTTATTTTCTGAGAGTCCTGGAATGATTGGTGGGGAATAAACCAACTGGATCCAACCTGCAGGGTCCTTTTGCTGCCATACAGTTTATTGATTAGCTCCCAATAGCTGTTGAAGTCATTGAGAAATCGCTACATGGCTGATGGAACAGCTCCCTGCTGAAACTGCTCTTTATACCTGAGCAGGCAACTAGTACATGTGGTGAATCAGTGATCAGTTAACCATTTCAAGCCTAATCAGAAACGTCTGAGATGACGTGTTGTTATACTTAAAGGTATTTAAAACATGAAACCTAAAGAAAATGGAGAACACAAGAAAGGGGCAGCCAGATGCATGACATACAACTCAGGTTAATGATGCTTTTCTCTCAGTTTTGTGTAAATGAATGTTCAAACTATAAAAATAGGAAGCTTTTCTTGAATTGAGTGATGTGTGTCTTGACCAACCTTTAGGCCATCCCAGATGGCAACAGTGGAAATAGGCCTTGGAGCAGGACGAGCCGAGTCTTTAATGATGTTGGTGGCTCTACTGATGAGGTGTGGAGGTGGTTTTCCTGACTAGGAAGGGCCTGTATAGAAGAGCTGCAGTATGAATTTGACAGTATCCATTTTCCTTGTGACCTCAGCTATGTGCCGAATGGCTGCATCTGTGTTGCTTCCTAACCTCTTCTGTCATTTGGATGTTTAATATCAGGCTATTTGCTACATACCTCTCAGTCAGTCTCTGTATTTGCACATGTAATCTCAATCTGACCGCTGATATGTGCAAAAGTTTGGGTTATTCATAAAATAAATTGTGAGATTTGACATGTAGAGTTCTTGGAGACCATAAATGTGAAGAAATGGACAGGTCCAAGCACACACCCCTGGGATGTGCCAGTCCTTGACATAGTGACAAAGTGGGGATGAGAGCCTGCTTTAGTTGATCTGTTAGGTTGTTTCTGAGGACGCGTTTGATCTCTGTGTGGGTGGGGACAGAGAAGCCATAGTCCGTTAGCTTGGTTTGAAACATTCCTGGGATGTTGGTGAAAATGAGAAAGAGAAAACAAACATGAATGAAGAGCATCCTCGTAAAGCTCTCAGATTTCCAGTGTTACATAAGCTCTATAAGAAAATTGATTTTGACTGAGTAAAAGCACCTTTAAACCAAAGGAATAACCAATCATTACTCACAGCACATGAGAACAGAGTGAAAATGTAGCACATAAGAAAAGAAATGTTCAGTGTAAAGATAATGACGCTTCTATTCTTTCTACAGATGTTCTTCTGTGCCCTTCCCATACTCTGTACACCAGCAGCACCAGTATAATACTGTTGCATGCACCTACAGTCAGATCACAGCCCAGGCTAGAACCAGGAAAAGCTCTTCTGCCAACATCATTCAGTCATGCCAGCTCACTCCAACTTCTGCAGACTCGTGCAGTATTTTTGCCTTCCTCAGAATCATGGGCTAAAACACATTTAAAAAAAAAAAAAAAAAGCATCGTAGTGTTTGCCTCAGCTCGAGCCAACTGCGTTCCTAATACACCTGCCAACTCAGGTAGAAATTAGCATGTTCACTTGGCAAAATGTGAGTAACTTTTTGAATGAATGGGTAAATTGATTTTACTGAAACTACATTGGCAGATTAAATTTGAACAGAGGAACTAACCTGTAAGGAGCAGCGATGGGCCTGTGCTGCTGCTGGACTGCTGCAAGTGCTGTTATCAGTAGAAAAGGACCTCAATATTAATATGGGGTTGCATTACTGATGAAAGGTATGTGGATATAACAGCAAACTTTCAGTGATGAACCTGAAGGTACAATGGGAATAGAAAGCAACTGGTGGTGATGTAACAGTGAGTTACTATGCTGTTTGTAAAGTTACACAATCAAAAATTGATACCAATAATTTGGGTTATAGGAGAAAAAAATGGGGATTCATTTTTCAAAGTCATATTTTCACAGTGTTATTCATTCATTTTTTTAAATGTCATAGTTTCAAACTGAATCTTTAGCTTACAAATCAAATAGCAAGCAAAAAACGAAGTATTTAGTTAGCAAGCTAAATATTTAGACTCAAACCAAATATTTAGATAGCAAAATAAAAATTTAGCTTTAAACCAAATATTTAGTTAGCAAGCTGAATATTTAGATTCAAACTAAATATTTAGTTAACAAGATAAATATTTAGTTTGAAGCTAAATATTTAAACATATAGCCTCAAACTAAATATTTAGCTCCAAACTGAATATGTATTAAGCAAGCGAAATCTCCAGCTTCAAACTAAATATTTAGTTAGTAAGCTAACTATTTAGCTTCAAACTAAATATTTACTTTGCAACCTAACTATTTAGTTTGCAAGCTAAATATTTATCTTGCTCACTAAATATTTTGTTAGCAAGATGACTAAATATTTAGTTAGCAAGCTGGATATTTAGTTTGAAGCTAAATATTTAGCTGAACATACTCCATAAGTTACGTCACTATCTAGTTTTATGCAAGATCAATCAGTCAATGTTTTGTTCCTAGTACTGGTCATTCTACTGGCGGTCATTTTGTACTTTATGTTTTTGATCCTTTTGGACCCACTTTGACAACCAATGATTTGAAGTAATTTTCTAGCATTCATGTTGTTTATAAGGAAATAAGATTCCATTGAAAAAAAAAAATAACTACCTGCTGAAGCTGAATGAAAAATGTTTTAATATCAGGGATATTTCAAACAACTCAACAGGCCCAAACTGGGACTAGAGTTACAAAGGAGATGTGGGATGAAAAAGTTGGGCAAAAATAATATACAGTTAAATCATAGCAGAAGTTCCACATTTTCACTAATAGAATTAATTAGAAATACCCATCAGGAGAAAAAAAAACATACAGGGGTATGAAGAGGTTTGTTTTATTGTTTTATTGGTTTCTTTGATTTATTTGGATTAAATGATGTAAAGTTTTTTTTCTTCCAACACCAGATTTTTTTTTTTATTGTTTCAGATTCGGGTGATGGGAAAGATGCCGGTATGTCTGTAGCTCACATAGAAGTTTAAAAATGGCCACAGAAACGATTCATGTTTTCCACCGCAGCTTTTCCAGTGCACTTGGGTCTGCTTTTGTAGTCGTGTGCTGTAACTCTTGAGTCATTTTCTGTCGGGTGGTATTCAGCCCTATTCCTGCAGGCTCCATCATACCTCTATTTGTGCCAGCTCTCGCAGTGCTTTGATCATTGACGTTGCTCATGGTGTTTGGGGTTGGGGTTTCTTAGTTGGATTCTCTTTTTGCTTTTGACATGCAAGGTTAGCATTTACATTTTATTGCTGTGAAGTAATGTTGGTATCTCCTCCCTGTGAGGATAAGGTACACAGGGTTAGATTTTCTTCAGTTCTTTGTTGAGAGTTCGACTGCCCCAGATTTCTTTATATTTAGATTTATCACTTCCTTGTCATCCTGTTGTATAAAAAATGTATCATTTGCCCTCAGCTTAGTGTTCTGTTTTTGCTTTTAGATATATAAGCATTAAATATTCAAAACTATAAAATCAGTCTTAGAAATATTGTAACGACATGCCTCTTATAAATTTGCACATTGTCTTTAGAAGCCAAAGTCATTCTTGCTCAAACTTTCAAGAGTTTTTATTGGGGTCGATGTTCTTAACAAGCACAATGTCAATGACTGATACTCTTGACACTGTAAGCTACTAAAAGTAGAGGCTTCCAGTGGTGCTGATCATTCCATTGATTGTCTGATCATCTTGGGAGCATGTTTGAAATGGTGGCAAGTCTGAAATAATTGGATGGTGAGCTAAAATCCGCTCAATGAGACCAGGATCAGTGATCACAGTGGTGGGCGTGCAAGCCCTGCTGCACTGTTAGGTCAATGCAGTTTCCTGATATTCGCATCTTCACTCTGATCTTTTTAAAGTAGATCTTGTTAGAGATTATCTGAACATAATTAAAATATTGCTCTGGTACCACTTGTAGTTGTCAGATTTTGGATTTTTTCAAAGCTAATCTTTTTGTTTTTTTATCTTCCCACTTAGAACCATTTGACAAGATTTGCTTTTACTGAAGTCAGAAAATCACTGGAGTTTTTACATCATCCTGTGTCTACTAAAGTGAACTGTAGAATAAATCCCAGTGGGAGAGTCAGTACCACCATGAGCCGATGAAACGTCCCCGCTCTACCACTACGGTTCTGACTATTGATTAGCTGTTATGCCCATTGCAGAAAATAGCAGGTCATATTGGCTGAAATCCTTTCACACACAAATGAGTTGTCAGAAAAGAACATATTGTCAGCCTCGGCTTATAGCTTCAGAAGAAGAGTTTCTCTACACTATTTTGAGATTCCTTTCCTTTTAGGGAAGGTACTGACTTTCAAATGTGACTAAATCCCAAATTGCCTTTTGTTTTACAGATAAACTCTCTAAACAGGTTATTTAGGCTTCTATCTTTATGTTTCTGTGTGAATTTTGACATTTTCATGTAAATTTGTTTAGTTCAGCAATATTTTGCGTAAAACTGTCTCAGTGCTGGCCTCCTTAGGTTGAACAGTGCCTAAGCAGTTGAATTTTCCTATTGGTTGCAGCGGTACAGCTTGGTACAACTTGGTACAACACAGGCCCATGTTTGGGTATAAGACCATCTCACTCAGACACACGGCTGAGCTGCAGAGCGTTGTCTCCATAAAAGTCTCCAACAACACAGGAAAAAAGTTGCTAGACATGTCACTAGTCACTTTTTCAAAAGTTGCTAGAGGGTCTGAAAAGTTGCTAAACATAACGAAAAAGTGAATAAGTTGGCAACAGTGCTTCTTTCATCCTGACCATAGCCCTATTTGCCTCCTCCGGTCATCCCCAGACAAGGTCACGCCCCTCAGTGTATCCTGGCCTCACCCACTTTAGTGGAATTTTTCAAAATTTGTCAGGGGCGGGGTTATGCTTTAACAGGGGGGTTAGTTACACTTTAGAAAGATGCTTTCTGTTAGTCCAAATGTAGACGTTGATCTTTAGGAGGGTGTTCATCATTTTACATGAAGTTTGCTTTCTTAATATGGTCCCACAGTGCAAATGATAATTGAGACCCTTAAAAGATTATGTTTCTTCATCAGTGGAAATTTATAGCTGTCATGCACACCTGCTACCAAATTTCAGATGCTAGAAGGGTCAGTGAGACATGTCAGAGTTCAACACACTCTTGACTTATGGTAATTAAACCATAGTCTGTTGGTGATAGTTCCTCTTCTGGGCTTCTGTCTCCAACCTCAATCTCAGTTTTGAGGCTGGTGATGTCACGCTTCAAACTTGCTCTTTGCATTCAACATGCCAGAGATTTTCTTGAGTCGGTCATAGCCACACCCTCAAAAATCAGTTGGTGTGAAAATGTCAAAAATATCTAGAACAGCAGTTTGGAACCTTGAAGCAGATGGGCTACACCAGCAGGAGACCACACCAGGTGCCACTCCTGTCAGCTATGAACAGGACGCTCCAGTACACATAGACCTACCAGAACTCGACAATTACAGGTTGAAGAATGTGTCCTGGTTCATTCAGTCGGGATTTCACCCGTTTATAGTTGCCATCCTCTTCTCAGGTGGAGTAGCCAGACATGCTAGTGCAACTTAGCGCTTAAATTAGCCGGTGTTTCAGTTGGGGGGAGGAGAGAAGGGGAGGGGAGAGCTGTTTGCTTGATGGTGTCCTCTAATTGGAGAATATGAATTGCGTAGAAAAATAATCTATCTATTTATCATAGAACAATAAACTGTTCACTGATTCATCCATTTTTGAACAAAGAAACAAAGATGACTGTCTAAGAGCAGGACTTCTGATACCAACTCTTAACACTCACACAGCCTCATCAGTGCACAACAGATCATATTATACCCCCAAAGCCACAGACAAATGAAATTTGTTGTCATGACCCCTTTAAACTGGTTTCTTGAACATGACAATGAGTTCACTGACCTACAATGGTCTCCAAGTCACCAGATCTCCAACAGAGCAGCTTTGGGATGCGGTGGAATGGTCGATTCTTATCATGCATGTGCAGCCAACAAATTAGCAGCAACTTTGTGATTATATCATGTCAAAATGGATCAAAATCTCTGAGAAATGCTTCCAACACCTTGTTGAATCTATGCTATGAAAAGTTAAGGCACCTATGAAGGTTAAGCTTGGTTTCGACCCAGTACTAGCAAGGTGTCCCTCAATGTGCTGTAAGTAAAAATTACTAATAAATTACTGCAGAATAAAATCCTAAATGCTGAAGCAGAATGCAATCTGACTTCTTCTCTAGTTTCTTGAAGACCTTCCACCTCCTATCCAAACTGAAAAAGCTTTTTTAAGCGCTTAGGATTGCCATGTCCTGGATCACTGTGACTCTACACCATGCAAGGTTGCATTAGGCACTTTTTTCCTGACACACATTTGGTTGCAATGAAAGGAGCAAATCTTACACTTGAATTTGCCTTTGAATATTGAAAACCAGAATGCATTAGCTCCACCATGAAAACACATAAATCACAGCCTGTTAATTTGTGATCGTTTTGCACCTCAGCAGGATAATTGAAGCCAGTCAATAACTTTCAGTTTGTTGGCTTTTATGATCTGTGTAACTGTGTGGAAATCAGCAACCAACTTTGATTAGTTTACTTGTTTTGCAGGCTGTCATTTCTGCTCTGTTCAGATCAAGCCTAAAATCAGACAGCTGTGTTATATGTGGTTCATTAAAAAGCAGTCTATCATATTAGAGTGTCATTTGCTGGAATCACAACATGGTTTCAACATGTTAAACAAGAAAATAGCAGACAAGGAAATAAAATATTTAGAGAACAAGAGCCCTGCATGTTCTTAGGTTACATTAAAGAGTCTAAATCTGTGATTATTCAGTAAAATACCTCCAAGGGTGAGAAACGCTGATAATACACAGACTACAATAACCTCAGTAATAAACCTTTGAGGAATTTTGCTCTGGGTTTTATCATGGTTTTAAAAAGCTAAACACATATATGTACGAATAATTGTCCCTCTTGAGACAACAATCCACACAGAAGGAAAACATGCTGTGCTTAGCCTATAATTGGATCTTATGAAATCAGTTTACATTAAAGCTGTGTGTTGGATTTGTTTACTATTGGAAAATTTGGTTGTGCAACTAACCTGCACATTCATTTTTCAGACTATTTGAGATGTTTTATTTGCATATTAAATACATGAAAAATAATTACAACCCAATTTTCTTTAATTCTTTACATGCATTAAACAGCAGTTACATAAAACCACTTGAGAGAAACACATTTATTAGTGCTTTATTTCGTAATATGGAATAATATTGCAGTGAATATCATGCTATTATTACAAATGGCACAAAAAACTAACTTTTCCCCAACAGAGGACTTTAAGTCTGGAACCAGACTAATGACACTCTCCCATTCTGATTCTGTTTTGGAACATAGATTAATGAAGGTTCAGCTCATTAAATTTAGAAGAGCTACTAAAACTAGCAGCAATTTAACCAACTGTGGACAATATTCAAGCATGGAAATAAAGACCTGTTTCACTGAAAAGCTTGCTGCTCAAATGGGAAGCAGGTTTATTTGAGACTGATGGGTGAGAGATGTTCAGTGTCACAGAGCAGGTCTGAAAATGAGTCAGTTGGATCAGAATCCTATTCATCAGTATCAGAAATAAGCAAGTTATTTGCCTTGCTAATACACTTACGTACTCCATAACCAAAGTCTTTACCCTGTGCAAGTTGTCAACTAACTGACTTTGCATATTTATTGTCCTGTTTTCAAGTATTTTCCTGACCCACATACAGAATCAAGCACAGGATGCAGAATAAAAGGTAAAGGAGCTTATTGACAACAATCTGACAATGAATCTTAATACACAGGAAGTAGTGTTGACTTATGGCTCTGAGGGAGGAGAGCATTGAATTTAGCGCTTTGGCATTAGCTAAAGCACTTTAGCATTTGCAGAACTAATGTTTATGATTAGAGCTTTAAGGTTAGCACAACTAGGTTTTTAGTTAGCACTGCTCACCTCTGGTCAACACTGTGGTTATGTTTCTAGATAGGTGTGTCACATTGTTGAAATGAATTTATGAATACAGCAGAAGCATCTGACTAAAGGAAGCTCAGAAAAACCAACATCTAGACCAACAGTGAGGGAAGGATGAATAAGAACAGGAAATTCATCAGCAGGAAAGCTGTGAGGAGAAGAAGAAAAGACTTCACAGCTGAAGCACTTAAACACAGAAGCTGGCCTTTTGTACAGTTGAGTCATCTTCAGAGCATGAAGCATTTAGAGATGCAGCATGAGGTTCATTAGCAGCTAAAGTTTTGACAGCTCAGACACACTCGCTTTGTTCTGGAATAATAAGGCCGAGAAACACACACACACACACACACACACACACACACACACACACTCTGCACCAACACAATTCAGCTGAAAGCCAACATTATCTGAACTCAGGACAAATATACACATCTACTCAAAAAAAAAGTTAAATGCATTTAGGAAAATAAATTCCTATAATGATGTGACTGTCGTTGAAATCGTTGTTGTATAACATTCTTATTCCCTGTGACACTAAAGAACAAGACACTAATCTGACATTAGTTCACTCAGCATTCTGAAGTCAACACTATACGGTAATTATAGTCATAATGAAACTGTGAGCATATGCACCAAGTTGAATTTATTAGGAAGCAGTATACCACTGTGACAGAATATCACCACTTTTACTCGAAGAAAAAAAATGTCCTTTCTCTTTCTGCTTGGACAGTTTAGGGTGAGGGTCAACTCAGCTCCTTCTCAAAACACCTCTAATGAGTTCAGCTCCCTCACCACCAGAGCCTTGGGCGAAGAGTCACACCTCTGAGTCATGACTTTTCATAACATGGTCTGCTACCCAAGGTGCACCAAAAATCCTTCTCATGGCAGAAACAGAGATAAGTTAAACCCATGAAACAGCCTGAAGAGGTTCAGCTCCTGCAGCAGAGGCTGCTTACTGTCTTCGTTTGCAGCATAGCTGGGATTAACTTCTAACTTTGTCAGGATCAAAGGAGCTGCTGGTTTTCAGTGACCTTCAGTTTCTAGACTTCACTAAAGCTTACCTGTGTTTGTTTTTTAACTGGTCTAAAGGTGTTTTCCCACCTGATAGTCTAGAAAACTCGGTTCGATTGGGGAACAAAATCACATTTGTTCCATTTCCAGCTGCTGCGGTTCTCTTCCTCTGCTCTGAGTCAAACCAACCAAACTCTTTGAGCAACCTGTTCCCCTCCTCACCTATGGGGGCGCTGCACCAAGAACCACTGAAGAAAACAACATGAAAACCTCTGAAGAAGACACTGAACACAACTTCCCTCTTCACAAAATGTCAACAAAAATGGAGCGGTGTCAGATTTTAGCGGCTGGAGGATTTCTCTTTTGTCTTTGGCAAAACACCACGAGCCATTTCTCCCGCTAGCGCTGGACTCGCTAGTGTTTGCATTGGTTGTATTTACCCAGAATGCCCTGCGCTGTAGTCCGCTTCCTGCTTTTGGAGCGGTCTCTGGTCCGCTTGGCGTTCACATGTGCATTCGACCCGCACCAGAGTTCACTTCAACCGAACCAAGACAGAGGTTTGTAGGCGGACCAGTGTTCGCGTCAGAGTTCGATTCCACGTTCACACCTCCCCAAACGAACCGGACTTTCTAGGCAGACCAACTGGAGTTCAAATAAAGTGGACTAGACCCCCTAACCTCCCCCAAAGGGCTGGTGTGAATGCACCCTTTGTCCTTTTAGGAGGTAATTCTATTTGGATTAAAAATTGTCTGCACAGTGGCCATGTTCATAACTCACCATAATTAAGCCTATGATATCTCCCACATGAGGTTTTAAAAGCCAATCAGGCATCGAGGAACCAAAGGAGGCATTGAGTCAAACTCTAAAAGATTGATATAGAGTTTAGTCATGCATACAACAGGTGTAAATACTCCAATGCTTAATGGTTAAAGACATTGGTGGTTGATGACGCCTAATCAGTTTTGTATTCTTTCATAACTGCTATGAAAGAAAGTACCCTCTGCTGAAATCAAGCGGATCCGTTCAATCTGTGTTTATTACTTTCAGATTCAGAAGGAAAAACAAAAGGGAACATGAGGAAAATAAAAAAGAAATATGTAAATAAACAGACAAAGGAAGAAGCAGAAGTGGACAAGATGCAAAGAGGAAATATTACAGGAGAAAAGAAATCAATGTATGATAAAAAAAAAATTTTAAAAAAGTGAATAAAAGTAAGTAAAGGAAAATACTAAATAAATGCAGGTTATTGAAAAAAAAATTGAAAAAACAAATAATGAAATAAAAAGGAAACTAATTAATAAAAGAATAAGACTGGAAATACAATGGAAAATTAAATAATAGTGATGATATTAAATTAATAGTGTTTAAAATGATAAACAAATATTAATTTATGTTACACGGTATAATCAAATAAGTTAGGAAAGTTGTTTTTTTTTGATGCAATATTTTGGCACATTGATCAAGCCATTTATTTCTATATTTATTGCCACTTTTTGCAGGTTTACTGCTCCATACTTCATACATATAACAGCCAGCTTCTTCAGCAACGACCTGTTGTGGCGTCGTGTGCTTGGAGAGCTTTTCAGTGGCAGTCGATTAGACATCTGTCATTCGCTCGTCTTCTTTATGATTGTGTAGGCCTTAATATGGCCATAAAGGAACATTTCTGTGATAAAGGCCTTTTTATTTTCCGTGCATAATCACATTTTCTGAGAAACTGAAATAAGGGTTTTCGTTACCTGTAAGACATAAACATAAAACATGAACAGAAATAAATATTTTTTTCACTCTGTGTAATGAGCTACCTCATGTGGATTTTATTTTTTAAGCTGAATTAACTTTTCAGTGATATTCTAATTTACTGAGATGCATCTTTAGTCTCACATTCCAGCTGCTTTTGTTTTGCCACTTTTTTCTGTATGAAAATATTGCAGAAACTAAATCTGTGAATTTTATTTTCGGTTTTTCACATGGTCAGTAATCGAAATGAATGCAATTTTTATAAAATAGTGTCAACCCCCCCCAGAAAAAAAAATTAAAACAAAAAACAAATAAACCCAGCAACAAATAAATAAATAAGTTTTTTTTTTTTTTTTTAATCCTCGGTTTTCTGTCTCTTATCTGAGTTAAGTTTGCTTTTAGATTAATTTTGGGTACCTTTTAAAAAGTTACATTTTCCATTGGTTGCACATATTAATTTATTCAGGAGAGGACAAGGTGTTTGGAGATGTACTGACAGAAATAAGATATCAGCTTTTAAAGCAGCTGCAGGGAATGTGTGAGTGCTTCGACTTCATCTGAGCTGCACATTGACATCCACTACTGGCACATTCCTGGGCTCCGAACTGCCTTCGACACCCAGCGGCTGCAAACCGCCCCTCATAACTTTTATTTATGGCCTGGCAACATCTTGGCATTTTGCTTTAGTGCCTCAAAAAAGGCCAATAACTAGATCAATAAAAAAGACACGTTTAGGATTTTATTTGTTTACTTTGATAAAGTCAGAAGATTTTTCTGAAAGTTTGATGATACATCATTGTGACTTTGTCAGTTTTCCACCTACGGATGTGACATTGCTGCAAAATAAGCAACTTTTCCTGCTGTAATAAAGTTGAGTGACGAATCCCTAACTGGCTGCTGCTGCATTGCAGGTTTGTGAAGATGAAAAGGGAAAATCTGCTCCCCATTTAGGATGACACAGGGCCTTCAGGTTCACTGCATTCTCTTCAGCTGTGCAGGATTTGCTTTAAACTCAAAATACAAACATGATGGCATCATGAAAGCATGATGGCAAAGATTCCAGTGAAATCTTGGCACAGGCTTGCTGTGTCTCCACTGCACTTCAGATGCAGAAGAAAGTTGGAGCTCTAGAGTGGAGGCAGTGTGTGGGAGAAGAACAGCATGGAGTGAGTCAGCTGAGGATTGGTCTGTTGTAACAGAGCCAAGACACACTGAACCAAATTATAAAACCCTCTTTTGAACTATGTTCACAGATTCATGTGCCTTTATTTCACTGTGTTTCATCCATGATTCCTGTTTTTATATTTAATCTTCCTGGCCTTAATCAAAGCTGCACATCTAACTCTATTCTGTTACAGTTTCATGTTTAAGACTGGAAAAAAAATCCCTGTCTAGAACTGCTGTTGACATGGAGGAAAAATGAGAAGCTGCAGTGTTTGTAACCATTATTATTACTCTGCACTGTCTTTCAACAATATAGGGCTGTCTTTGTACCACTGCTGCTGTTAATACGCATTTAATCAGCTGACATAACCTTGTTAAAGCGACAGTGTTTGTTGTGTGGTTGCAGTAACTGACGACCTAAAGTCATGACTCCCGGCTAAATGAAAACAATTCTGCAAAGCAGAGTGGACCATAATTCCTCCTCACTGATGTCAAGCACTTGAAGGCTGTTGATCCTGGCTAAGAACCAGTTATCAGGTTTAGGGTGTAATTAATTTCTCCCAGAGGGCCAGGCTGGTTTGGATGGATTTTTTTCCTCTAATATATCAAATCATTCAAAAGCAGCTTTTTATTTTTACTCAGGTTATCTTTCACTGATACTGATGCTGAATCAGAAACCTTTCGGTATTCTGACTGGGCAAATACTTTTTGCTGAGCTTAGAATAGTAAAAGCACTCCAAGGAAATATAGTTGGTAAAAATGTTCTTGGAACCTCAAAACATGAATGAGTTTAACAGTCGAAAAATATGTGGCAGATAATTGAAGAACTGACATCAGTTCAGCATAAGCCGGTACCATACATCATCTGAGCACCATAGGCATGTATAAAACATTCCCTTTCATATCTATTTTATAGATATGAAAGGGAATTTATACCTTGTGTTCCAGCTAAAATGGTTCTTTTATCAAAGTCTTAATAAGAATCTCCTCTTTGTAAGAACAGATTCTTAGCAGCACTGTTTAGTCCGCTTTAACCAAACTGTGGTCCGTCTGCCTTGAAAGGCCGGTTCGTTTGGGGAGGTGTGAACGCGTAATGAACTCTGAAGCGAACTCTGCTCCACCTACGAACCTAGATATCGGTTCGGTTGCAGTGAACTCTGGTGTGGTTCCAATGCACATGTGAACTCCATACCAGAGACCGCTCCAGAAGCAGGAAGTGGACTACAGTGGAAGGAATTCTGGGTAAATACGACCAAAATAAAGCGCGAGTCCAGCGCTAGCGGGAGAAATGGCTCATGGTCTTTCGCCAAAGACAAAAGAGAAATCCTCCTGCCTCTAAAATCTGATGCCAGTCCATTTTTGTTTACATTTCGTGAAGAAGGAAGTTGCACTCAATGTCTTCTTCAGAGGTTTTCTTGTCATTTCCTTCAGTGGTTCTTGGTGCAGCGCCCCCACAGGTGAGGAGGAGAACAGGTTGCTGAAAGAAGACCAACTCTTTCTCTAAAACTTGGCGGTTTCTTCCAGGTCCTTTTTGGACCTTTAAGTTAGTATTAAAATGAAATGTAATCATCTTTCAGACGTCTACTGAAAGGTGTGCTAGTCTCTCAATCGGTTCCTAATTCCAGGTCCTGTAAGAGCAAACTGAATGTGTTGCTGGTTCTCCTCAACAGTCACTTCCTTCACCACCTCAGATGGTTTCAGTTCAGCAACAGTAACTTCAGTAACGTCTGCAGCAACACATTGTATATGTGTCAATAAAATGCTTTTAAGAGCATTTTCTCTCACCCACATTCTCCTTTTACTTGTCATCTTATCCATCTCTGTCTCTGCCTGAACTACCACTTACAAAAGTAATGTATTCCTCTCAGAGTGCCAGCCTGAGAGGAATCGTACCAAAGGGATATTTTCCACAATGAGATCTATAGTCACTTTATTTTTGACTTGTCACAGTGCCAGTTGAGGCTTTTCTTACGATGAATAAAAATAACTTTATTTATTAGAACAAAGGAGGAAAGGAAATGTTGAAACTCAGATCTCTCATCTTGTGGCAAACCACACAGAGAAAATTGGGATGGAGTATTCCTTACAGAAAGATGGTTATAAAGCTAGAATCCTGAATATTCTATCTTAAAACAACATGGCTCTTGGGTTAAAGTGATGGATTGTAGCCATCCTATTTGTACTGACTTGATATGGAAACATTTTCAATGTTAATCAAGGACAGATGATATTCTGAAGAGTATTTCCAGTCTGCAGTCATGGGTATGAAAGTGTTCAGCAAATATACAGAACAAATGTTGTCATGCTGAGATTACATCTCGTGAATCAGATTTATTTTATCATTTGAAAAAAAGCAGATGTCTGTTTTTTGTACCAACTTTATTCTCTTCACGGTTATGATGTGGAACCAAGCAGTCACTGGGTGAGCGGACTCTCTGGACTAGTGTCCAGCCCATCACATGCATTTGTTTTGTGTTTTACCAGTATTTACACGGAGTTTGAGCTCACTGCAGTCAGAGAAAACATCAAGCAATAGTTTGTGCTACACATCGCAACAAATAAAAGGCATCTTCATATGAAGAAACTGGAAGGAGGCCACAAAAAACAGCTAAATGATCATTTTACTCAAGTCAAGACTTGACCCTTAAAGCTACAGTATGTAACTTTTACTATTGCTGTCAAAAGAAATTCACCGCTCCCAATCAAAAAACAACCAATGAGAACCAGTAGGAAGGTCTTAGTGCTGTCAATCACCCTCATGTACCAGCTGCTAATGGTGAAGAAACAGCTTACCATTCCAGGAAAACAGTTAACATGCTAACTAGCCTTAGCATTAGCAGCAGGCTATGCTGTGGTGAACCAGCTGGAGCGTAGCAGAGAGAAGGGGAGGGTGGAGCGGCGCGTACATGAGGGTGACTGACAGCGCTAAGCCCCGCCTCCTGGCTCTGATTGGTTGTTTCTGACTGACTGGTGTATTTCTGCAATTAGTACTGGGAGCACTGGGTGAAGGCAGAGGAGCTTGAAGTTTTCACAGATTATCGGTCTTATACTGTCACGATATGATAATTTCAACAAATACGTAAAGAACATATTTTTCATTAAAGTTACATACTGCAGCTTTAATCAAGGAAAACTGGTGAAAAATCTATATTTCTTGTCACTCATTTCAGAAAGTGAAACTCATACAGATTCATGACACATAGTGAACTATTTCAATCTTTTATTTTTTGTAGTCTTGATAATAATGGCTTACAAATAATGAGACCCAAAATTTAACTGAGCAGCGGTCCAGTTCTGGTTCTCCTCAGCCCAGGTAAGATGCTTGTAGGATTCATCTGTGCGTAGTGGATCTTGATGCTCTGATCCCAGCCTCAGTCCACTGCTTGTGAAACTCCCCCAAATTCTTGAAAAGATTTTTCTTGACAATTTTTTCAAGACTGGACGCTGAATCTGCGCTCTGCTGCCACATAGGAGACTGGAATTACAAGCGCCACTTCAGCCAAAGTTTTGAACTCAGGGAACATTTGTCCAGTTGAAGCGATCAGAAGTCACCATGACTCACTGAGAGAGGAGTTTCCTGATCCCACAAGCCCTCACTTCAGTGATAGGAAATCTCACATCAGAGGTTCAGCCACACCGGATGGGCTCCAAAGCTTCTGGTCCATAGCTCCTCAACAGACTGTCAGCTCCAGGATAGTGAGATGTGTTGAGTCCAGGTCAGAGATGATATGAAGATGGAAATGTTTTTTCTGATTGATTTAATTACCTCCACGATGTACTCTGTCAGGTTCATGAATTGCAACGTGTCAAAATGATAGATGCCTTCAGGTTTTTGCATCAACATTTAAAAAAAGAACAGCAGAAGACGCAAAATATCCAGTGAACCCTACCCTTGCCCTTGACCAACATTTCCACCGGACAAGCTCACTAATATTTCTACAACTGCAAACATTAGTTTATTAGAAATGACAACACAGCATGTACTTATTACATCGTTAATGCTTGACTCAAATTTATTTCAAATGTTTGGACCATGAATTATTCGCTTACCTCTGCTTCCCAAGTCGTGTTCCTTGGTTGAAGCAAATCAATGAGGAGGACTTTACTGAGATTAATGGCACAACCTGACTATGCATTTTGGACTGGGTAAACTTACTGGAAAGTAGCCACTTCCATCACTGTGTATGAGGGCGTTTAGGCAAGGACAACAGCACAGACACCAGGGGGGTTTAAGAATAATTATCCTTCCACCAGCTGTGGAACATAGAGGCACACATAACGAAGCAGATACCCTCCATATATAAACCTGCAATAATTATCGCTCAGCTTGAAACATTTTACTATTCCTACAACTCGTCATCACATGAAATCCCTGCAAGAGGACTTTACTTATGCACGTTTATATTTAAAAGTCCCTGTGAGGCTTTTTGAACAGCAAAGGCATGGAATCATTGTGCAGACGTGACTTTAGGGATGACTCCTTAACTGAGAGATGCAACCCAGAGAGGTAATAAGAACCATTTATCCTCATTGCCAGAACATTACAGAATCCCTTGCCCTAAGCATTTGGATGATTTGATGCATCTGCACTCTGGCTTCCAGACCCTTGCCCCTTGTGAATGTCTGGTGAAGGAAATGCAGTTAAAAAACGGTCAAAACCCTGTCTCACAAACAGACAAGCAAAGGCAGAAGAATTCAGAATTGTAAATTTGTTGAATTCAACTCATTTTGTCAGATGGTGAAATATGCATTGATTCTCATTGACTCTCATAGATTTATACATTAAATATTAAACATTCACTTGTCCATGTAGTGTATACTGTCATCTGATTTGAGCCAACAGGATCCTGTGGAATAAAAGACTATGGTCTATAATACATTACACACACACACACACACACACACACACACACACACACGCATATATATATATATATATATATATATATATATAAACATAAAAAGTTAAGTTTATTTGTATTGCACATTTCAGCAGCAAAGCAGATCAAAGTGCTTCACATCGTAAAAACATCAATCAATTATACAGCAAAAGCATCAAAAACATCAAAATCATTGAGAAAAACGATCAAAATTATCTAGCAGATGCACATGAAAATCATCAAAATCATCAGGAAAATATCAATGTATCAAAATCATAGGGATCATCAAGCAAATATAGTTCAAAAATATTGATCAATGATTCACTTTATTTAACTGATTTACACTCAGACTCTTAAAACCAAGTTTATCTGTTTGCAGATTTATGGTCCAGACTACTAATCACAGGCGGCTCTAAACAGGCGGGTTTTCAGCCTTGATTTAAAGGAACTCAGTGTTTTGGCTCTTTTGCAGTTTTCTGGGAGTTTGTTCCAGATTAGAGCAGCATAGAAGCTGAAAGCTGCTTCTTGATGTTTGGTTCTGGTTCTGGGGATGCAGAGCAGACCAGAACCAGAAGACCTGAGTCGTCTGGAAGGTTGATACAACGACAACAGGTCTTTAATGTATTTTGGTGCTAAGCTGTTCAGTGATTTATAAACTAACAAAAGTATTTTAAAGTCTATTCTATATATATATATAAACATAAAAACATAACAGGTGCATTTGGGAGCACTGGTGCAACAAGATGGTCCTGGGTTTGAATTCTGGTCTGAGGTCTTTCTGCATGGAGTTTGCTTGTTCTCCCCTTGCATGTATGAGTTCCAGGTACTCCAGTTTCCTCCCACAGTCCAAAATCTTGACTCTTAGGTTAACCGGTCTCTCTAAATTGTCGGTACGAAGTTGTTGGTTACTGATTCTCCACCATCTTGCTCAAACAGTTCATTACTTTTAAGGAGATGCCAGAGAAATGCCAGAGATGTCAGCATCATTTTTATACGGCATTGAGGAGTTCTTGCTTTGCACTGCTGGTCAGCTGGCTGAAAGAGTGCTACTGCATGCCTACTCTCGCGTATTAGACAGATAACTTTGGGTGTTTGGAAAAAACAAAAATAGTCATGGTTTTGAAAATGACAGAAAACAACCCATCACTCCTAGAGTCTGTCTGATAGGCAGATGCCTGGAAGCTCTACTCAAGCAGATGGTCCGATAGAATAACCAGCCAGTCATTAAAATGGTTTTAATCTACAAGGAGCAGAAGACCAATTGTTTCTGCACATAGAGAAATAAATATGGTAGTTGTTTAATCTGCAGTTTTCCTTCAGTCAATGTATGAAAAAACAACCAAAAGGTTATGGGCAACATTTGGTATTACTGTTTCAGCAGAAATTGTTGCTTCTCTGTTTTTAAATTAAAGCCAGTAGATCATGTTTTGCATTATTTGCTTCAGTCTTTTGTGACTTGAATTTACCCACTGTAGGAGATTAAAGGATATTTCTATTCTGTTTTACTCCATTAGCACTTCACAGAATGGTTACCATACCATAAGCACTTCATGTCAACCCAACACTAATTCCAAAAATCACAAATATCAAACTGCATCTGTTCTCCTTTTACTGAACATTGTTAAAACTGTACTTCCAGCTGGAGATTTAAACTTGTTTTTCTCCTTCCATATTTTTTTCTACCTGGGAGGCAACAGATTTGGAAAGTTGCCACTTTGTTTAGAGTCCTCTGCCCCCAATCTTCTTGGTTATTGACTTTTGTTCCAAAGGTCAAAGATGCAAAGGTTTTTAAAGGACATGCTTTGCTAGAAAGGATTACACCAACACTTCACAAGGCAGTTCAGACAGAAATGCATTTAGACTTCGATGTAAATTAAAAGTAAGTCTGGGTTTAATGAGATGTTTGATGAAAAACAGTGAACATATGAAGCTTTTTTGGCAAGGAGTCCAGGATCCACCTTCATCTTTCTCCCCATCTGTCTCTTTTTCTGACAGTAACTGTATTCAGAGCAACAATTAACATCAATCTGCCATATAGCTCAAATAAATGACTCCAGAATAATAGCCTCCAGAGCAAGATGTTGCAACAGACTGCAGAATGAGGTTTGCTGATAGAGCCAGCAATACCCCACACAGATCATTAACTCTTTCAATTTTAATCCTCCTCTAGCTAAACTGCATCAGGTTACATGTGAAACAGCAGCTTGATTGTGACAACATCTATTAGAAATGTGGGATAAAATTAAAGAACTGCAAACCCAGTCATACATCTGATACTTGTTTCTGCTACAGTTTTAGTTTCAACCATAAACTAAGTTTTATGTCATTTATTAAGATTGTCCCTTTGTAGAGGGTCCAGTCCTTAGTGCTCAGCCGACACATGACCCAGCCAGGTGGGATTATAAAGAAGGAGCTTCTGTTTTAGAAAAAAAAGCTTACAAACACTAGAGGAGGGTTCACCTTAAATCGGGGTTTGACCTCTTTGAGCAGTGAAAGTTTACAGTGCTGTTAACTGTAAAGTGATGATATTAAAGGGCAATGCTTGAATGAATTTATATGGAACACAATTACATATTTCATGCATTAATTCAAGCCAACCTTTTAATTTTGGTATCAAAACAACCTTGGTAGAGGACTAATCATCTTACTGCTGAATTTGAGAGGTGCATCGAGCAAAAAGACCAACTGTCTACATCACTAGAGAGATGGATGATATATGCTTTCTAATGATTAATGCAGCCTTAATAATAAGACAGTATCAAACAGATCCACATTCCTCTACATTTAGAGGGAGAACAAGACAACCCTGGTGCCTCATGGAGACCTGAGCCTAGAAGTAGAGACTGCTAGAACTAGAAGCTTGGGCCAGGCCATGCATACCAAACAAATCTAAAGAGTGCCTTAATCCTTTCAACTAAACCATTCCAGCTCAATAAAGCTTTCTGATATGGAAACAGAGTCTAAAACAAATGGATGAATTGTCCAAAATACAACAAAACAACATATTTCAGAAAGTTGTAGGTGCATCATATTTTTCTGTGAAGTTATCAAAAGATCTGGATGAAGCTCCACATCAGCCACAGACTGATCTAAATCTTTCACTACTTTTCATTCCTCAGTTAGACTTTCTGTCAAATTGTTGCAACTCTTTGTGGTGTCTGAAGTCAGACCAAAGATGATTGTTTGATAGAGCTTGAATAAAGCCAAAAAAGAAAGAAAACCAGCAGAAAATGCAGCTTTCATGGCTCTCTGTGCATCCTTTCTTAGAGTTTTCTACAATGAGAAAAAAAAGATCCTTTATGGACTTCATTTAAAGTTACACAGAAAGATGAAGTCGCAGTGTCTGTCGAAACGCTGCATGAAAAAAAAATCTTCAGTTCCAGCAGTTTAGCAAAGATAAGAAAGGTACCGTGAATTAGAGCAAAAGAGGAATGTGAATGGTCTGCTGAAATAGTACTGTGTGAACAATGACAATCTAGTGAGTTCTTTTATGTCCTTTTGGGACATAAATAATGATAAAAATGTATTAGAGTGAGAAAGGAAGGCTGCGTCTCTGCAGGAAAGTAAGTTAGAAAAATTGTTAAAGAAGTTGTGTCTTAATTGTTCAGTTCAAAGCCTGAATTAATTTGTGTTAGACTCAGTTCCAGGGTTCAACTGTGCAGGTGATTCTGTACAGTTTCTGGGTTCTGGGTATGTCCATGTTCTCCAGCTTCTTCCTGCAGTTTGAAAAATGTTCATGTTGGTGTAGGGTGCATTCCCACCAGCCCCATTTAATCTGCTTTAATCAAACTCTAGGCACTTGCAAACTCTTCTCCCCCTACAAACTAAGGTCTCAGTTCGGTTTAACTGAACTCTGGTGCGGTTCAAATGCACATGTGAACGCCAAGCAGACTGGAGACCGCTCCAGAAGCAGGAAGTGGACAAAAGCGCAGGGCATTTTGGGTAAATACGACCAAAATAAAGCGTGAGTCCAGCGCTAGCGGGAGAAATGGCTCGTGGTCTTTCGCCAAAGACAAAAGCAAAATCCTCCAACCACTAAAATCTGATACCACTACATTTTTGTTAACATTTCATGAAGAAGGAAGTTGCGCTCAGTGTCTTCTTCAGAGATTTTTATAATGTTTCCTTTAGTGGTTCTTGGTGCAGCGCCCCCACAGGAGAACAGGTTGCTCAAAGAAGACCAACTCTTTCACTAAAATTTGGCGGTTTCTTCCAGGTCCTTTTAGGACCTTTAAGTTAGTATTAAAATGAAATGAAATCATCTTTTAGAGGAGGGATTCCAATCAAAAACAATATAATACCTTAGCTGAGACAGCAGGTGGCGATAACATCAACATTAAGTGCATTAAGCTTCATATGAAGAAGAATATAAGCCGCTAAAGCAAGCCGAGGCTAGAAACTGTTGCAAAGCAGTTGTATCAATTTTTTATTGAAGCTGTTTTGCTTTTAGTCCCAAAAATCTTCATCTCAAAATCTAATTTTCATGCAAACAAAGTTGAGTAGGGGTGGGCATGTGCAAAGTGGGGCTTTACGTCATGTTTTTTTTTTTTTTTTTTTTTTAAATTCCTGTATATCCAGTCCACATATCCATCATAGGATAACATAGAGACACACAGGACAAACAACTATGGACACACTCATACCTAAGGCCAATTTAGAGAGACCGATGAGCCTAAAGGCCCCCACGTAGTCGGGTGTACTTCACTCCGCGGAGGTCTGAGGTAGACTCCAGGCGGACTCAAAGCGGACATCAGCCAGACACGTCTGTGCAAAGCTACATTTTTACATCCGCATACATGACCTCGGTGTCGCACTGTAAACTGCTGGGCGGGAAACAATGTTCAGATCGAACTGTTTTGAATGCGACACGAGCTGATAAGGTGGAGAGTCGGTGCAAGCAGTAGCAAAGATGCACAGCAGCTAGACTGCCGCTCTGTGCTGCACCAACAGGTGTGCGGTGGCTGAACAGGTGGAGATGAAATGGGGCTAGGCGCCCAACTAGCTCGTTATTTAAAAATGTTGAAATAAACAACCTGAACAAATAAAATAGCTGTTTTCAGATGAAGACTTTATTTATTAAAGGAAAAGAGCGATCCAAAGCATCCTGGCTCGATGTGAAAAACTAATTGCCCCCTCTTGTTAAATCATGATTTAACATGATTTTTCCATAAAACTGAGTTCAGTTTAATCAAGCCAGACCCAGATCTGATTGTCAGACCTGTAAAATCAAGAAATCACTTAAATAGAACATGTTTGACAACATGAAGTAGGCTAAAAGGTCTCAAAACGTAACACCTCTAAAGAAATTCAAGTCATCCATATTGATCAGTGTGGAAATGGTTACAAATCTATTTCTAAAGCTTTGGAACTCCAGTAAACCTCAGTGAGAACCATTATCCACACATGGAGAATAGTAAAGAACAGGAGTGGCCTGCTTACCAAAATTACTGTGAGTGCATTAGTCACAGAACAGCTCAGAACAACCCCTAAAGCTGTGATTTAGCTTTCTCTACCAGAAGAAGCTTCTGACTGAAGAAACTGTTATTGTAAAGCAGTCTCATCAAGACGATGCTCAAGGTTGTCTGTAATTTTCTTGATTTTATGAAGAATCTGTCTTTGCATCATCTCCAGTGTTTCCACAACCCTCCCTAGAACAGAACCAACCACCTTCATCAGGTTATTGAGCCTGATAAACTGGAAAATGTCCAGTCAATGATGTGGCCTTAAACAGGCCATTTATCATTAAAAAAAAAAAAAAAAAAAACTTTTCATGTGGCTGAATTGGTCAAACTTCCTCCACAGGGATGTTAAGTACTCATAACCAGTTACCACAAACTCTTGATGGCAGTTGTTGCTGCCAAGAGTGGAACAGCCAATTATTAGGTTTAGGATGTAATTACTTTTTCACAAAAATTAAAATCTTTTGAAAATGAACTTTTGTTTATCCTCAGGTTAGTTTCTCTGATCTTTAACACTTGTTTAATAATCTGAAACACTGATTTGACAGAACAAATGTGAAGAAATGAAAACAGAAGAGATGTATAAGGAGGCAAATACTTTCTGCTGCTCTTGTTTCTGGATTTTTGTCATTTTTTTGCAGTATCGCGCCAGGCCTGACCTTTAAGCTCTGATATAGCTGTTTAGGTTGAAGACTTGCTAACAGTCAGAAGTCTGGAATTATCTCCTTGTTCTTCTCTGACTTGAATCTTGACAGTAATCACCTGTTTTCCTGATCGACATGTTGGATTTTTTTTCATCCAGTTTATTCAGTAAGTTTAAGGTGTTGAGGTCAAACAATTAAGAAACTTTCTCATAAAGACAGTTTCACAGCTTCGACTGTCTCGCAACAGGCTCACAGCCAGTGTTACTGAGTTAGAAAAGGTGCAGAGAAAATAAATAATTGCAGATTAGCAGTAAGAAAATCTTTTTGGCCTCATTTACACATTGATTGGATTTGGTCTGATTAGGCAAAGCAGAACAGAAATATGTGTTAACTACAAGTAAATAAAGACAGAGCGGCATTGCCAAATTAGTCCCAAATTAATGAATTATGATAAACTCCACTGCAACATGTTGTAACAGCTTCTGCTGGTGGCGAGCTTAACGCTCTTCCTAACCAGCTTTCATTGCTCTCTCTCCTCTGTTTCACAACTTCTTTGTTTTGCTTCAACCTGAAACGAGAAACTTATCTGCTCCCAAGAAAGGAGCAGAGGGAGGACAGAGGAGGAAAGAGGGTGTAATAAAATGTGAAGATGTGAAATAAAAGTGCTTATAAAACTGGGAAATATGTTGTTTTCAGGTGCATTACAATCTGTGTCTGTATCTACGGTTGCCTTCACAAGCACGACATTTTCAGGAGTCTTTCGCCTGCAACCCTGAGAAGAGTGAAAAGATGGAGGTGAAGGGAAAAATGGATAAAAAGTGAAGAGCAGCGAAAAGTGTGAAGAGGAGTAGAAAGTGAAAAAGAAATATGGAATGGCAACCAAATGCCCCCTGGGGTTCTCATGTTAGTCAGCGGATGTTTTCCTAAAAGTCTTGTATCTTCCTAACACAGGATTTCCAAGAAAAGCTCATTCAGCACACAGGAAGTGAAGCATTTTAGGTTTCCAACAACTCGGTCGGAAAAACTAAAACTGTACATCCGGGGAGGGGGGCTCCAAAGAAGCTTTCAGGTTCTTTGAGCTAAAAGCCTCTAATCACGTCTTAAATTGTTATTTCATTCTTGTAAATTGCTCAAAACACAATAAAGCATCTCTAAATGTACACTTACTGGCCAGTCTATTAGGTACACCCGTTTTACTATTTATTTATTCACACAGAGACAATGTGCAACATTTTATTAACCTTTTAAAAGGAGAGATGCATGGTATCAGGTAATAGCAAAAATGCTAATTTCCACCTGCAGATGTTAGAGGTAACATCTTTGTGAGGACCAGCTCAGGTCCAGGGAAAGGGTGGTTCCGAGGAACCGGAAGTGATCCACATTAGACACAATGTTGTTGTGGATGGTGAGAGGAGGCAGTGTGGATCTGTTCTCTGGAAGTCCATTCTGTTATGATCCAGGAGCCAGTTTGAGATTATCCGTGCTTTGTGACATGGTGGATTATCCCTCTGGATGTTCTCTGTGGGCACAGCAGTCTACGATAACCTCCATAGTCACCACATCTCAATCCTCAACAGCTTCTTTGGCGAGAAAGTAGATTTTCATCATGGATGTGCAGTAAAGCCCACAAATTTAAAACAACTGTGCTTTGCTATCATGTTAGCCTGGCCATTGCCTTCCTACACAATTCAGCTCGATTCTCATCTCCCTTCAGTGCTCCATCTGGGATTTTTCCCACTGAGCTAGATTTGTCCGGTTGATTTTCAACCAGGCCAATCAGCTAACCAAAAGAAAAGTTGTGGACAATGATGTCGATTTTCTGCACTGTTTTAGAATTATAGCCTGCCTATATAGGGTTGTAGTTTAGCAATGGCAGCGGATGAAGTGAACGAAGCCATACAGTCTGTTCTTGGCCACACTTCCAAATATTGAGCAATTAAAATCAGAGCAAGAGGAATGTTTAAGACGGTTTATTGCTGTCAATGATGTTGTGCAGCTCAGCACTTCTCTCTTTGCAGTGGGAGACGGTTGTTTCTAGTGGACACAATTTCTGGTAAGCCTCTCAGCGTGGTTTCCTTCACGGTTGAGCTGCCGCATAACATACGTCATGGCCAAACGTTAGTGATTGGGTAAAATCAGCTTCAATCGTTTAAAACTTGAAGCAAGTTATTGTTTCTCAATAGCCAAGTGTCCAGACCCTGTGTACGAAGCGAAGCGTAGAACAAGGGGCAATCTGAAACCAAATCTCACAGGAAGTTTCTGACACCTTGTTGAATCTATGCCACGAAGGAGTCTTCCACCAAAGTGGTTCCAAAGCTGCTGCTAAATGTGATTCCGTGAGAAAAAGGTAAAGAATCAGGTTGGTTTTTGAGAGCCAGAGAGCTCGCTACAAGCCGCATCGTGACATCACCCTGTAAATGTCTTTCAGTAAATATTTGATCCCACCTCTGTGTGTGGACTCAGCATCAACCTGGAAATAAACCCCACTGGTGGCTAATTTATTGTAACCTCGTTAGCTTATTGCTGTAGAGACACATCATATCATTGAGAATTTACAGATATTTATGATCTGCACAGACGCTAATTAAATTTAAAAAAAAAAAAAAAAAAAACCAGACAAAAAAATGTTTATTTCACCAAGCATAATTACTATTTAAATAATTGTTGGCAAATGTTGAGACTATGAGTTGCTTATTGTTTTTGAAGATGTAATAATCCCCCTGGTGATTAATTACTTTGACATTTTAGAGACACCAGTGAGTTTTCAAGGCGTTTTGCACACGTGTCGCATGTGTCAGTGCTGCCAGCTTCATCATTTTCACAGCATTGACTTGTGTTTGGATTTGTAATGAGATCAGCTGGGTGTATAACATGAACAGCCACAGAGGCAGATGTGAAAGTGCTGGTTTTTATAAAAATCATACTTATCCCACACAATTAAAACCCCTGTGATCTGGTAAATGTGCATAATTGGCTGTATCTTTGTGTGTGCCTGCTTGTAGGCAGCCCAACTCCATCAGCCTTCTTCACAGCGAGAGCTACAACACAGCTACAAGTCAATTATGTTCTGTTCTGCTTCACTTAACCCAACTGTGAAGGAGTGTGCAGAAATATTTCAGATGCAGTGTAAAAGGTGTGCAAACAATAAAGCAAATGGAGGTTTTAAGCATGTGGCCATCAGCTGAAAAAATAGGCTGCCTTTTCCTTTTTCTCTGCAGTTTAGTGGTAACATCACACACAAGCTCTTTTTTTATCAGAGCATTGCTTCTGCTAGACTTTCATTTTTCTCCAGAGTTGTATGTATTCACATTATTCAGTTTTCCAGTACTTCGTCGTTGTTTTTGTGATTTTTTACTGTCAAAATCACTGATTTTGTGGAGCTACTTCAGAAATATTTGCAAGGCATTTTGCAACATTTGTATTTTTTATGACCGTACATGTGACATTTGTTGCTCACCATATCGACTTGACATCAAGTAAAGCTGAGACAGCAGTGGAGGAGAAGTAAGAAATCCTGTCACCTGTAGGTGGGAGTTAGCTTCACTTTAACCAAATGTTTTTGACCAATTTTGCAGAAAATTTTCAATAAACTCACAATTATATCCATTTGGGTGAAAAAATGTGGGGATCTGTTGATTCTGCATGGATTTGTGCAATCATGGAATCGCAAAAAACTGGAGGGACTGAATAATAATAACTTTACTAATCATGGAAGAATGAACTCAGCTGCTGAACTGAGTCTTCTTTGACGCACTCCAAAGGATCTTGCTTTGGTTAAGTTCTGGTCTTTCTGCAGGTCTTTAACTTTGTGAAAATTACTCCAAGAATTGTAATTATAGTCATAATTAAATAGCGTGGAACTGACTGGGAGGAGACCCCAGGAAAGACCCAGGAGTCACTAGAGGATGGATGGATGGATGGATGGACGGACGGAATCAACGTGGTCTTGTCCGCAATCTTGCTAGAAGTCTTCATGGACAGGATCACAGAAGCTCTGTTTCCATCAGTATTGATGGAAACGTGCCAACTTTGCATTTCTTTTCCTTTTTTGCAACATTTTAAAGGTTCGCTCAAAATTTGCATGACAACTGAATGGAATAGTCATGGAGTGGAGAGTGTTTGGTTGGGAACCTCAGAATCTCAGCTCTACTTTATGTGTTGGTGTCTTCAAGCCTTTCAGCTTGCACTGGACCAGTTCAGTCTAGAGTGAAGCAGAACTGGTTCTCAACTGGTTAAAGATTGATAACTTGCTTCTGGTTTAGGGGTCAGTCTTTGTTCACAAGTGATTAAAGGAACCAGTGATAGAGATGGATTGGGGCCTTAGAAAGACAGATTAACTGATTTATACTTTTCTCTTTGTCAGACCTATATGTTGAATCTCTGTGAAGACAACATAGCTACTATAAAATGGGTCTTTAAAAACATATCATGTGGGTGTTCATGGAGTAAGGAGCTACTTGAAGCATCATCTATATTTAAATAACTTGTTGAAAGATGAACCAGATTAATCCCAGGAGTAATTATCCAATGAGAGGCTCTTCTCTGCTTGCTTCGTTGAATCCAGGTGGTGAATGCTGAAATGTTAGTATGCTGCCATGGAGGCGTGCTCTCCAGGGTCCAAAGCAAAATGCTAATTTTGTAGTAACATGACTTTTTTAACTTCTAATTTGTCTCAGATTTTACCCAAATTATGCAACTGTGTATGAAATAACACTGGCATAATGTTGCTTATTTAGGATTAAATTATTACTTCTTTAAACTTCCCATTAAATAATGGTTCAACGTTTTTCACTTTTCTCGACTTTGAATGAAAAACAGCTGAATGACAATGCTTCGTCTAAAAACAACCTTTCGAAATGACAAAACCAGCTTCTCTTGAGTTTGTTACAACTTCAGTCCAGGCTGAAACATTTCAGCAGCCATTGGATAGACAACCAAACAATTTAATACGCAGAGTTTGGGAGTGAAGCCTTATTACAGTTGTGAACTACATCTCAGTTTTATGATTCTTTGCAGAATCATCTGCGGGTTGTTTCTCTCAATCATTTTCTGAGGCTGCTGTGAACTAATTCCATCACAGTTGCTCATGAAATGTTAAACTAATTCAATTTAGCCAGATTAGATATTAATGTGACTCACGCAGAGCTCTATAAAAGCATGCTGTTAAGTTATAAGTGTATGTTCTATAATGGCTTTCCCTCAACATTTTCTATAGGCCTCTAGGAAGCCAACTGTGAGCTCCCCCCTGAGCTATGGAGCTTTGAGTCATGCACAGCCAAACCTGAGGACAGACTGCTCGGCCTCCGCAGTCTTTACAGATTTGGAAAAGACTTGGAGTTCACACCAATAGATGGGTTCTAGCAGAAAGAAACAAATACAGATGAGGGCTCTCAGGGTACACGCAACCCAACTAAAGTCAACTGAACTCATCAGTTTGCAGCAGAAACTCTGAGGATGGAGACCATTTAATAGTAAAAAAATACCAGTAGGTGGCAGTAATGTTGTAAAAGTATGAAGAAAATAAGAAGTAAAAATTACTTTGTCCAACCTTGAGATTCTAGATAGTTCTTTCACATTTAAAAAAATACCTTTGCAATGATTTTCAGACTGTATTGACAAAAACTAAGAATGTGCAAATGTTCTCTTTTTTATTCATTTAATTGACTTGCTTTTTATTTTAAGTATTAAAACCAAACCAATTTACATCCATATTTTGAAGTTAAATTTAAAAATTTGTTACTTTTTCTTATCTTTATATGGATTATGCTTATGTTTGAACTGATATAGGGCTGGGCAAAATGGCTGAAAAACGTATCACAATATATTCATATCAGTTGATATCGATAATTATTGATTAGTTTTTGATACCAAATTAATGACATGACCTTTACTCTTTTATTCACAGTTTCCTCTTGAGCTGTTGTACTCATTTTCTCCTTTCACTCCACTCTGATCTTTTTTTTTAATACTGAAGCAGTTATGGGGCACGGTGGCAAAACATGAAACTGCTCCCACATACTCAGGCGTACTATCTGTATTCTGCGTCCGTGGACAGTTGAAATTTCATAGTCAAGCGTTCCAATTGCCTACATTTCTCACGACAAATACCTTCATTTCCAATCCTAATGGATTCTAGCAAGCTTGATGAGTGAATTGGGTGTCAAGCTCCATTTCTTCTCCACCAGGGCAGCCACCGCCCACCTGTCAGCGCTGCACAGAGAGCGCCAGTCACGCTGCACGTCCTTATAGCGACTGGTTGCGCGGACTCTCAACATTATCAGCTCGGTGTCACATACAAATCAGTTCGATGTGAACACTGTTTCCTGCCAATCGGTTTCCTGTGCGAGCCAGTGAGTCACCAAGTACGCGGCTGTAAAATGTACCTTAGCGCAGACGTTCATATTGAGTCCTTGTGGACCTCCGAGGAGTTTGTTGGGTCAACATAAACTGCTGCTGTGCATAACATGTTGCTAGGTAACCAAAAAGTGAGTAAGTTAGTTGATGCCACCAACCTGTCTTAGCTAGCTGTGAGAGGATGAGTGGCTGAAGCCTTTCCTCTGCCTACATCCCCCAGAATGCCGCATGGTTCTGGTTCGGAGTTTAGTGAAATTATCAAAATTCTATCATTATTATTTTATCACCCAGATTATTATTTTATCGCCAAGCCCTACACTGTAGGCACACTTATAGGCACATTGTGCCTATAAATAAAGTTTAATTGAATTAAACTGAATCTGTTTTGATGAATTTGTATATTTTCATTTGTGCTTTTATTGTTCATTGTTCATCCCAGCCGTTTCATAAAATGAATTACTAATAAATTTTTTTTTTTTTTTTGTTTTTTTTAAAAGACAACTGGAGCTCCAACCCTCCTTTTCTTTGGCTGTTGGAAACAAATCTTTGCAGTTGGATCGATAATCGGTTCACCCAACCATCCAGTGTGTCGAGATTCAGCCAAAAAGAGAGTTCAAGCATGTTTTACTGGAACTGGGGTTAAATCAGGTCCCCCACCACCCACTGATCGAATACATATTGTGACCAACCAGTCATGCTGACTGTTCTCAACTAGTGTAGAGTCTGTCGAACTGGAACAAACTGGGGTGAATTAGGCAAGAAATCATGAAATCCTCCCAGATTTTACTGTGTGGTATGCAGAAGCCCGACAGAAGAGCAAAGCGAGTTCTTCAAAGTATTCGATAAAGAGCCTGAACATGTCAGAGGGATTTGTTTGTTATGTCTTTAAAGAATAATTTCAAACATCACTGAGGTTTCGGCGTCTCCCACCGATGTAAAATCTGAAGGATGTGCAGACCATTACAGAGAAACATTCCTGCTTTAAGCCTCTTTTATGTGAAGATTTATGTCATGATGTAATGTCAGGCTCAATATGTCACTTTGAAAGAGGTCAAGCAAAGCTGAGGTCAGGCAGCAAATCCCCTTTATTCTTTCAAGGTTCGATGCATTTGTGTGTTTTTTTCTCCTGTTGACATCAGTTATGAACAAATATCACATGGGTTGGCATGGAGTCTTCTGCAGACTTTCATGGCTGAATAAATGATTCACTCTGACTTTTTTGTATTTTCCATTTTTCTTTTTTGTACAGATGGCCTCAAAGGATAATTAGTCAAATTTTTTCCTCATAATTTAAACACTAAAATGATAAAAGCTTCTTTTTTTGTCTAACCAAGAACTTAATCATACATTAGACAACCCGAGTGACTCGCTTTAATAGATGTTAAACTTGGGGCAAGGTAGCAGCCTGACACTCTGCACCACCATCACCTTCACATTAGCTGAGTAAAAACGTTTGGTTCAGTTTCCTGCTGATGATTGAAGATCTCTAAAAGTCTGAACTGCTGCCTTTGTAGCTTTAGATTTATTGTTTTGCAGAAAATTGGTAGATTTTTGCACACTGTGTATTTACTCTAGTTTCTTTTACCTTGAGCGACTCTGTAAGTTCATCCTGTTCCCCGTAATCGTCTCCTGTTTTCACTCAGAATCGCTTACTTTTCGTATCCATTGTCCAAACCAATGATTTTTGCTTTTCTGCCCCGTTGCTCTGAGAAATCCTAAAATAACTTTTGTCATCCTGCAGAGAACCAGATAGGATGTTAGGAAGCCACCAGAGATTGATAATTTCACTTTCATCCACCTTCTGCTGTCCACACATGCTTCCTCTTTTTCTCACGCACCTGTCTGTTATTTATCTGTCTGCTGACCCACTGGCTCATTTCAGGCTTTCTTTCTAATTTACCTTTGATTCTCTAGATCTCAGGTGTCAAGCTCCAGTCCTCGGGGGCTGGTGTCCTGCAGCTTTGAGAAACGTCTCTGCTTCGGCACACCTGAATCCAATAATTAGGTCGTTAAACAGGAATCTGGAGAAGTTCTCTGCACGCTGTGGAGGTGATGCAACCATTTGATTCAGGTGTGTTGGACCAGGGACACATCTAAAAGCTGCTGGACATTTATGAAGCTTTTCCTTCATCCCTACAATTAGTTACCAGCCTCGTAAAAATAAAATCATTGACCCTTGATGCTCTTTTCCTGAAAAACAGTTTGTCTGGAGAATCTTGTTCTTAATTTTTAGTATGCCATATACTGATATCACTTTGGTTAAGATCTATAAATGAATCCCTCCCTGCCATTGGCAATGATATTGTAATATTATTATGAATAATATTGTCCTTCTTCCTCGTTTTTAAGTCATATTTATTAGGCCGTAAAAAAGTAATCAGTTGGTAAAGAACCAAATGTCTCTTGAAGGGACAAAGGTCAGGATAACCAGGTATTGAAAAAATCTGAAAAATGCTTTTGAATTAACATGAAAACATATTATATATTATAATAACTCTTCTTGCCAACCTCAGTCTTAAAAAGATTTAGCAAACAATTTAAATTTTGGTCATAACTTACAAGCTTTGTTTCTTTAAAATTCCTCATAATAATCCAAAGTTTCATTGGCGACAGAAATAATGTCAGGTATAACAGTGACGTGAGCAGAAAAAACTTTAACAGTGACAAATGGAGAGTCTTCGGGTGTAAAATAAAACCCTTTTTCATGCACAGTCTCAGCCTAATCCTGTAAAATACTTCTTTCTCTAGTGATGACATACCTTATATATTAATCAAAGGTCCTGTGTTTCTTTATGGGCTGATATGGATCAGAAATATTTCCAGGAGAAGTTCTTCAGGATCTCTTGAGCTTTAGTTAAATATCAGTCTGTGTGGAGATTACAGCAGCTTTAAATGCTAATGAGCTTATTGGGGCCTCCAGGACTGACTGGGACCTGACCAGATGCTGTTATGGTGTCATGAATTAATGGATTTAACTAGGCAGCACTCCTGCTCTTATACTAATTAGATAATCCATCACCAATATTGTGACTAAATGAAATGTTTTTTAATAACATGGGATACACGGAGGCTGATGCCAGCAGAAACAAACTATGAACATGTTTCTCTAACCAAGCCAAACCAATAAGCTGAGGTAACTGTCTCTACTGCTCTCTGCTCTGACTAACAGATTGGTTTTGGTCAACTTTTATGGACTATTCCTATAATGCTGCAGCTGCTTGGTAACTAAGGGCAGCATTGTGATATGATACCTCCTGATGTTGGTGAAGACCCCATATTGTGTCTCCGCCACATGATCAAGCGCTGGTTTCACAGCTCAGAAGCTTCGTTAAAAGATAGATTCAACATCACGTCACTTCCTCCTCCCACAAACGGCCACACACCCCTCTTGGTGAAAGTAGCTGGTATGGTTTCCTTTGTCATCAACGCAATTTTGGTCCGTTTGGTGCAATAAAAGCTCAGTGTAAGGAAAGTGACATGTCTTGGGAGACTTTAACGCACAAATTTTATGTTTTTCCTGTAGCAGCTTGTCAATGATTTTGACTTGGAAATTATTTTTCAGAAGGACTTAATCCAATCTGACTGAGCAAGAGCTGTTTTGCAGAGAAGAATGGGGGAACATTTCAGACGTGCAGAGCTAGAAGAGACAAACCATGAAGACTTTCAGCTATTTTAGCAGAGAAAGGCAGTGCTATGAAGTATTAACTCGTCCAAGCCCAGGCATGCTGTTCCCGGTCTACTTCTTTGTGTTGCTCCATAATTTAAAATCCCAAAGAAAAACTGTGAAGTTTGTGGTTTTAATGTACTAATGCTGTTAGAAATATTAAAAACATCAGTGTGTTGCAATTTTTCAGGTTTCCTAACATCGTTTTGTCCATTTGGTTTAGAGAAATGCTATCAAATCTACGTTATTTGCTTTGGTTGGGATATGGGGTTTAACCCCAACCTCAATGCCTAATTAAAACCTGCACACATCCTTTTTTAACAGTGACATGCTTGCACATGTCTTCTCTCTAACTGTCCCAGCCCATCCTCATCGCTCCTTTAGCTCCTGTAAATCTTCTGGTGGAAAAATAATTTACCTGCCAGGACATTTTCAAGCTACTTACTGCTGTGTGTGAAGGACTTGAGGGTGAGCTCACATGAGCCTGTCTGACAGAAAATGTTCCTTCTGGTTGGCTTGTCTGGACAGCAGTGAGCTCGACGCCTCCTCCACAGTGGATGGCTCGCAGAACAAGAACTTTGTGTCAAAAGCTGACTTACGGGTCATTACCAGATATCAGCTTGGTGGATTGCACACGCACAGCTTCAGGAGCGCTTCCTTTTAAGGAGGAGTCACTTAGATGTTATTTAGCAGTGGAAAAGTTGACTGGAAAGCCAGCTGAACTCTGGTGTTCATTGACTGATGTCACAACCAATAGGTCTGAAGCAGAGCCTCATGGGCATGAAGCTGTTTGAATCAATAAACTTTCCAACACGAGAAACTGAGCAACCATTATGCAGTGAATGTTTTCAGCTCCCTCTGTCCTGTTTATTAATGCAGTTAATCAAATTATAGTGAAAATGTTCTGTTCATTGGGAACCCAGATGTCCTGCATCTCACCAATGACTTGAACTACGGAGGCAGTTATGCAGCTGCATGTCTCTACCTCAATCGATGAGCTAATTTGGGAGGAACTCAGGTCTGAATCTTCAGTACAAACATTTGATGGATAAACATTATTGTCAGCAAACGCACGGCGCCGTCGATATGAAATTACATGCTGATGCCTGTGAGGGAGGCAGAGCGAGGAGAGAGGTGGTGGGAAGGTGGCAGCTTGGGAAGTACGTCTCAGACAAGGCAATTAAACGCACCTTGAGCTTGATGAATTTCTAATTGGAGGCTGATCACATCGGAGGTGTGCTGGATTATAGTGTTGGTAATGAATTGGAGAGACAGAGCGTGACAGATTAGTGCTGTTACGCCTCTCCCTGAACTGAGGGGGGGAAGTGTGTATGAATGGCAGAGTCAGTGCATCTTCGTCTGGGTTATTGCATGTGTGTGTGTGTGTGTGTGTGTGAGTGTGTGTGTATCGGTATGATGCTGTTTTGACATGTGGAAAGCAACAGGAAGACAATAAAGCCAACTGCGAGGGACAGAGCCGGAAACAAGAGGCAGTCAGAAGAAGAAGCTGGAAAACTGCTGAAAGTGTTGGACGAGTTTATCTGCTATCCCTCAGCTTCATGTAATATAAAGCAGGGCTGGTGGTTTGTTGAGGAAACTTCAGCTTCAGTTTGGGATTTCTAGTATTTTTAGTGATTCACTTCTCACCTGAGTCAGTCACCATGGTAACTCATGCTGGCCTGCTCCGGTCTGTCTGACTCAGTGGTGTCCAAACTTTTTGTCATGAGAGCACCACTGTCAAGTTGAAAACATTTGTGGTCCACTTTTTTTATTAAATGCAAAAATTCATTCACATTTATTATTTTATTTATCTGCTAAAATAATAAACTAAAACATGCAAATTTTTATTGAGTCAAACGAAATAGAGTTTTCTTGGAAGGAGTTCCCTAAATCATTTTAGATCCAAGACATAAAAAGGGTCAGGCATCCAGTTTTTTCCTTATTATTATTATTATTTTTAATCCTTAGTTCTTGTTGGGGCCAATTGTTTCCTTTATCTGAGTCTGAGTAAGAGTTGCAGGATTTTTGTGGTCCCAAAAAACTACAAAATAAAGATGAATGTAAAAATTTATAAATTTGTGTTCCAAACATTTTAAAAACTTATTTTAAGATTTTATTTGTAAAATTCGCCGCCCTAAAGTATATTTAAAAATTGTTCATCTGGTCAGGGGCCACAGAAAATCATCCAGAGGGTCGCAAATGGCCCGCGGGTGGCACTTTGGGCACCCCTGGTCTAACTCTATCATGGGAGGGACCAAAATTTAAAACATGGATTATGATGCAGAGGTATAAATGTTTATTCATAAAAGTAAAATGGCAATTTTTTTAATCAGGAATATAGACTTCTGATTTTGGAGCACATTGCAAGATAGAATCGTCAAATATACCAGTGGAAACTTGGTTAAAATGTGTCATCAGTTGTAAGAACTGATTATTGAGAAGGGAATAAATGATTGTTGACGTGCCAGTTTTTGTTCAAATGCAAATGAAAATAGAAAACAAAACCAAACAGATTCAATATGAGAATCATCTTATGTCCTTCAACTCTGGTCCAAACTTGCTGCCATATGACCCACTTGTAATGGATTAAATCAAACATTAGCATAGTTGTACCTTTGATCAGACTGGAAAGAGGATAACAAAAGGAAGAAGGACAAGAAAAGGCAACCGAATAGAAGAGAACCATGTTCAGAAAGTCATCTTCGTTTGGAATGAACAGAAGATGAGGTAAAGGAGATGGAGGAAGGCTGAAAGAGGTGAGAGAGACAGAGAGAGAGAGAGAGAGAGAGAGAGAGAGAGAGAGACTATAAATTAAAAGGAGGAAGAAGGGATCGTTTTAACGGCCCTGTTGTTGTCTTTGTCAGCACAGGATGACAGCAAGAGTCAAATATTAACCAAGACTGCCGTCTAAAGAAATGCGCTGCTCCCTTCCTGAAACAACCAATCAGAGCCAGGAGGAGGGGCTTAGCGCTGCCAATCACCCTCGTGTTCGCGCTGCTAAATGTGCTAATGGTGGAGAAACAACTCACCGTTCCAGGAAAACTGTTTACCCGCCGTCATCGGTGGCCATGCTAACTAGCCTTAGCATTAGCAGCAGGCTACATGAGGGTGACTGACAGCGCTAAGCCCCTCCTCCTGGCTCTGATCAGTTGTTTCTGACTGGGTGGTGTATTTCTGCAGTTAGTACTGGGAGCACTGGGAGAAGGTAGAGGAGCTGGATTTGTTCACAGATTATCTGTCTTGTACTGTCACGACATAATGATACTTTTAACAAATATGTAAAAAACATATTTTTCATAAAAGTTACATACTGCAGCTTTAAGGAGTGTAGAAAAATGAGAACTGGGGTGTTGCTGAAAATTAAAATATAAAACAAGGAGGATAAATTATTTGACAGGAGAGCAGAAGGAGAGAAGTTAAACATCTCAGCTTCAGCGTGCTTAAGAATAATAATAATAATAATTTATTGGATTTGTAATGCACATTTTTCAATCTCAACATGCTACAATTAAAAAAACAAGTTAGAATATAAAACAAAATAGTTTTTTTTAAAAAAGCATTTTTTTATGAAAATGTCACTTAAACATTGTAAATCTTTTAAAAAAGAAAGTCTTTATTGTTTGTTTAAAAGCTTTCAGTAGACTGTGATATTCTCAGGTGGTCGGGGAGGGGGAGGGGCCGTCCACAGGTGAGGTGCATGGTGGGAAGGCTGGTCCGGGGGGACAGAACAAAGCAGCTGTAGGAATCAGCAGAGCGGAGGGGCCACGCTGATGTCTGAGCAGTGAGCAGGTCTTGGAGGTCGGGAGGTGCATCACCGTTGATGCTCTGGCGAGTGAGTGAGGAAACCTTGCATTCAATGCGGAGCGAGACGGGAAGCCAGTGGTGGGACTGAGGCGATGGGATCATGTTTCCTGTGCTGCACCAGAATCCGGGCTGCGCTGTTCTGAGCACATGGAAGTTTTTGGATGCGTTTGGGTGGGATTCTGTAAAATAGTAAGTTGCAACTGCAATTCAAAAATGACACAAATTTGGCCCATCCAGAAGAAGTGATTGGTGCAGATGGAGACTTTTTATTTTCAATCAGGGTAAAATGATTTTATTACGATGGAAAATGTTTGGCACAGCGCAAAATATTCATCTTTTTATAACCAAGCTTTTATAATAAGTAGAGCCAGCTTTATCCAGAGACTTTTACTGTCGACTTTGCTGCACCCAAATCAGCTTTCATCTAATTTATTAAACTTTGCCCGAAGAAAGTGACCCAAATCCTGTTCTTGTACTGAGAATAAATTTGTTCAAACAAGCCCCAAAAATTCTGAGAACTAGATTTCTTTATTTATTTCTTTGCTTTAAGTTTTGGATCTGCAATTAATAACATTCCTTTCCTACAAAAACTGAAATAAAATCAGACTACTTTATTTGCTTGATTTTTTTTTTTTTTTTTTTTTTGTATTTTCTTGGCGCACAAATACTTTTGACGTGATAATTTTGGACCACATGACAAAAAGTTTGGACGCCCCTGTCACAGAGGAACCTGCAACCAGAACTCAAGCTCTGACTTCTGAGACAAACTGCAAAATGTGTGATGCATATAAATATGAACAGAGGTTACATGAAACATGTTCAAAGGAAACTAATTTTGAACCACAGAATGGTGATGAGAGCGAGGAAGATTGGGGTCGGAGGAAAAAGTTGTGGCACTGAAAAGAGGAAATGAGGATGAAGACAGAAAAGAGAGCAGATAAATTATTAGACAGGGAGAGCTGGAAGAGGAGATGGCAGGAGAAAAAACAAAGATAACAAGAGGATGGGAGACTTCCTGCTGCATCTCACAAAGACACAGCCTTAATTGAGTGATAAAAGAATGGAGAAAATGAGATTCATGAGAAGGCGTTTGGGTCTCTTTCATGTTATGGTCCTCCAGGTCATGCTGTGTGTGTCTCAGTGATTTATATGCAAGCAAAGCAGATCTGGAGCTTCAGGGGATCTTGGCACAGAGCTGCAGAAGAGGACGAGTTGTGACCCATGCATGTGTCTTCAAACTCTTTGTCTCCGGCCAGAGATGACACAACGGAAGCATGAGAGTCAGCTGAAATACAAACTGGATTGTGTAACCAACATGCATGCAAGCTTTCTGCAAAAATACAAATGAAACCAGATATTTACATAAACAGAATAAAGAGCAACATTAGCGTCTTCCTCACTGACACTAAATCAGATTGAACTTTTCATATTTCAGAACAGTTAGGATAAACTAAATTATTTCTTTTTGCTAAATGTCACAATAATGGATGCCATACCTTTAACGCCTGTGCAAAGGGATGATGATCTCATGCGTTGGTTAGCTTCTGATAGTGTGGAGTTAAGATAAATGGATTCTCTGGCGAGCGTCATCAGCTGCATGGAGAAGCCAAACCAGCTCTGATCAGAGTCCGTTTAAAAGCAGTTCCACCAAACCCTGAAACGTGTGGAAAGTTCTGAAGTAAAAAAGGACATCATAAAATGTCTCTCTCTTATTATTGCTGCATTTAAGAAATAAAAAGAATTTTGCATCCGTCCATCCGCCCCTCGGGCCAGCTGCTCCAGCAGAGAAGCAGTCCCTCCAGCGCGTCCTGGGTCTTCCTCTGAACACCTCGCCAGGGAGTCGACCAGGAGGCGTCCTCATCAGATGTATCCGTGATGTCGTTGTTTCAGCCACCACCCAGAGCTTGTGACCACAGATGAGGGGAGGAACGGAGGTCGACCGGTAAATCGAGAGCTTCTCCGCTCAGCTCAGCTCCGACCCGTTTTTCCCTCATTCATGGACAGAATTTTGTCAATTCTCACTGACCTAAAACATGAAACGTGTCGTCTGTATTTAATATGAGACAGTGAAGAAAAAACATTTGACGTTTCTTTGCAGAATGTGTAAATTAGGGCTACAGCTAACAAATACTTTAGTAATCGATTATTCTGATGATTAATTGGATAAAAAAATTGTCACGTTCTTCAGGTTTTTCATTGTACCACTTAAGGTTATTTGATACATTAGCATTGGATTAGAAATGCAAATATATAAATAATTCAGTTCTTTTTTAAAATAAAAAAACATTTTATTGCCTAAAATGCAGTAACAGCATTCCTTTAGTGAACGCTTGGTCATTCAGGATAAAGGAAGCGTCTGCAGCTAAAACAGTTCTTCCAACATCAGCATGTGAAAAGCTCGGCTCTGTCTGCTCAACTAAACATCAGCACAGTGTAGCACTGAGCTGGTGACGAATTTTTAGATTAACTGATTAATAATTGGATTGAAAAAGGTGTTTAAAAGAAGTTTTTTGTTTTTCTATCCAGAATTTAAACCAGATGATGCTATGAAGATGAAACTGCCACTTGAGGAGTTCTGAGTAGAACAGATTGACAGATGAAGTTGTTTTTTTCTTAATTGCAAAATGTTTATATTTTTGTACAGTTTTGGCTCAGTTACTGCTCTGAGGGTGTCGTTATTTCAGCAAACAGCCTTTTTTGAGTCTGTATTCTCCAGTTAAGGATTAATTGATGACTAAAGTAGTTGACTATTATTTCAAAAATGAACTAATCTGATTAATTATTTCAGCTGTAATATAAATATCTGCATTCAGCTGTGTAATCAAATACAAACATTTCGGAACCATTAACTCAACCTCCCCATCTAGATCCATGAAGTTATTAGCAGAAGGCTTGGCTCTTTTGTGTCGTATTCCATTGTTGTTTGTATTAATGAAGGCATTTCATATCAGGCTGAGGAGGCCTAACCCTAACCCTGATGTGACACCAAAGAACACAAGATCTATTCTAGTTTTTCTGTTCCTGTAAAAACAAACTGGGTGATAGATTCTGGTTGAGAACCAGGTCCCAAAACACAACCAAAAAACTACTTTCAAAAGTCTTTTTCCCTCTCTGCATTGATTCAGAGGGAAAAATATTCAATTGCCTGGACGTCAAGGATGAGTCATGGGCTCAAAATCCCACTGGGTAATTAAACTTCACAAGCCCAAACTGTTCCTAAACAGGAAGGAGTCACAGTGACCTGCAGAGCAGCTGCTGTCCGCCTTACGGGTTGATATGTGCCGCCGTGAGAGCAGGAAATGATCCCAAGTCCAGGCTCACATCCTTTTTGATGTAAAATCATTTTATACAGTGAGGCACAGCAAAAGAAAAAAGCAATTATCACCTTCTAAAGAAAAGAAATGTTTCTGTGACTAAAAGTTTGTAAAAACAGCTTTTTTAACAACTGGCTAAGCACATCAATCATTTATCATTTTACAGAAATTGCAGTTAAATGACATTTCTGATTGTAATCAAGCAGCTTGTTGCTGTTCAAAATAATACAAAAATTAAAATATGTCACATTTTTCTTTTTCCCCCCAAAGTGCTGGAAGCAAATTCTGGTGATAAATACTATAAACTCGTTAGAATAACGTCTCTGCGCATGAGGAAATGAATGCAACGACATTTGAAAGGGCTCGACTCTGTTGATACCAGTGTTGATTCACATGCCGACCTATATCAATGTCTTTATACATGCATCAGTACATTTATGAATACATACTGAACATGGTGTTGCTACCTACCTTATCTCAAAATCTGAAGATGGACTGCAAGGTTGTTCTGGTAGAGTTTACCCACAATCCCCTGCTGGGAGAAATAGCTGTAGTAGCAGGGAAATGGAAGGGTAGGCGTGGCTCGATTGGCCCAAAAACATTCGTGTGAGGCGAAGGGCTCGACCCGATCTCTGGCATGGTCTCGGTTCTGGTGGAAAACACGAGAACTGGGTCACTTTGACTCCCTGAGGCTTCAGTCTTGTGAGATTCTCTTCCATGTAACCCCTTTCTTCATCAACAAAATAAACAAGATGAATCTTTGCTGTTTTGCTTTGTTGTTTGAAGGATATTCAATTATTATAAATGAAATTATAAAACAGATTTTACTGGTAAAAAAAACAAAAAAAACATTGGGCTACAATATAATGAGGTTTATGGGCAAAAAATACATGTTTATGATGTTGCAAATAACAGGCTGTAGTTTAAAACAGACTCCAGGATGATAAAAAGGGTCCAGAAAGGGATGGTGACTGCAGGAGTTGGGATTTTGGAGAATTCAGCCGTTTTGCTGGGAGGAACACCAGGACAATGAGGTCAGTCTTCAATATTGTTTGAAAATTAGAGTAAATTAGCAGCGAAAATATGCTGGAGAAATATTCCAGCTGGTATGGGCCCAGATGATAGCTGTTAGATGTTGCCACAGCAAACATGGATCCTCTGCAGCTTCGTCCCCGTTACTAGCAGATATTAAATCGCCAAGTCGATATTGGCCTGGCATAAAACTCTAACTGTAGTAAGCAAATATGAACTGCAGCTGCAACACTCATAAAACCACCAATGCAAACAGCCAATCGTGTGGAAGAAAAGCTACTAAGTATTTTGTGTGTCTGGATTTTAGAAAAGTATTTTGTCCGTGAAGATAATTAAAACTCTTCCATTTTCATCTGCTTTGACGTGTTTTATGGCTCAGATGAATCAATAACTTTGTTGTGACTTTATTCTAAAGAAGAAAAAAAGGAGCTGCTGCTCTTCCTGGTTGAGGTGGTTTGGGCGTCAGACCAGATGCATCCTGGGCGTCTCTCTTTGGAGGTTTTCCAGGAGCAGATCCTGGGTGCATGGACTTGGGCTATCTGAGATTAGAGATCAGGGGAAGACCCTTTATAGATGAATGCATCTCATTTGAACAATGAAATGCATCAGAACTGTTGGATTTCTCTCAGTGTGAACTGGCCTGAGATCAATTTTGGTGTTAAAATGTAGAAAAGAACAAGAGGCATCTCCATGTGTCAGCAGGGCAGCAACACATTTCGGCGATGTTTGCACGTCTTCTGGTTTCACACATTATGCACATGTTTGTTTTGATACCAGTCCCAATACCTCAGTTCACCATCACTGCTCTGGCTTTAGCTCGTCTTCATGAGACGAATGAGAGCGTTGATTAAACAGTCAATGAAAATAGCTTTCGAGGTAAACAGCGAATGCATCACATGCGGTCTGATGAAGGCAGATGCCCCAGTGTGGCATGTCTCCGTAACCATGACGAGACGCTGGAGCCATTTAAAAGCTTGTTCAATCATCTATAAATTGTGCTCTGTGACTTTCAGTTAAATTGTTAACCTGAACATGAAGTGAGGAACCATGCTTCACTTGGCCCTGGATCCAAAACAGAGGCAGAAATAAGCTCTGATCACAACAGCGGGGCTCCAAAATATCCAGCAGAATAAATAAATAATTAATGATCATTTTAACACACACCACTCAGGCTCATTGTGTAAGTCATGTGAACTCAGATGGAACAAAAGGAATGAGAAGAAAAGTTAATTTCAGGTAAACTTTTTTTTATTTCATGGATGTATTCATGAGGCAGTAATCTTTCATGATCTCTGCAGGCTCTTCTCATTCATGTGTAATAAAATGCTTTCTTATTCATGCTGAGCTCCTCAATTCAGGGAAGAATGCTAAGGAAAGGGCTCGAATACGATGGCCTTGTTACGGATGTGTGAGAGCTGAAGATTCAGAGCAGCACCAACTTCCAGGGGGTGGGGGGTTCTGTCTGTGTTTGGTTGTTTTTTCTGGTTTAGCCGCAGCGACGCAGAGCTTTACAGGCAGATGCAGAAACTGTACTTGTGTTTTTAATCTTCTGCTTCAGAGCGCTGGACATGGAGGCAGCGAGAACACACCGAGGAGCAACAAACAGAAAGCAATGGCTGCTTTTAAAGACTGAAGGACAGATAAGCACTCATTGTTGGGTGCAAAAAAAACCGTGGTTGCATCTCAGAACAGAAACAGGACGAATAAATCTGGCTGCGTTCGGATGGCATGACTGTCGACTTGAGTTTGTTTGTATTGAACATTTCAGCAGCAAGGCAGTTCAGAGTGCTTTCCATCATGAAAATATAAAAACATCATAAACACATCAAACAGTCACCAGTTGTGAAACCAATTACAAACATCACATTTTATCATGTGCCATCTTTAAAAACATCAGACGTGAGCCAGTGTGTCTGTTACTGTGTATTTCTTCCCTTCCTTCATTTCCCCTGGAACATCATACCTTCTCGTACCAGATAACAATCAAAACCTGGACTTTAACCAAGATTTTAACTCCTTTTACAGTAAATAACCTTTAGCAAAATCTAGTTTTAAGCCAAGATTTTAACTCCTTTCACGATTAGTAAACTTTAGCAAAATCTGGTCTGAAACAATATTTTAACTTCTTTTTAAAATTCCTAAACTTTTTAGAGTAACATTCAAGCAAAAAAGCTATTTTAACATCAGAAAATCAGATAAAAAGGTGCCAAACACTATCTTTAGCAGAAAGACCCGAGAAAGGGTCAGCTGTCTGAACATGTGCTGCTTTGATTCAAATATCGTTCTCAGATGAGCTCTCCAGGATCTTCGGCTGGGAAAAGAAATGAGCAGGGCTGGAACCGGAAACACTTGTGTAGCAAATGAACGATGCATGCAGCCGACTTCCCTTTTGAAATCAGTAGGTGTCCTGCAGACCCGATCAGAGCAGAGCTGGCGGAACCCAGCAGGGAGCTGATACAACCATCCACAGGCTGGACATGTGTAATCAAAAGCAGTCTTTGTGACAGACCGGCAGTCAAAGAGCCACGTTTCCCATGTGGAAAAGAAAGTGTTGTCCCCAGGTAGCTATATAACAAGAACTGGGCTGCAGAGGAATGACAGCAGTTGCTCCAGATTCATGAGTCAAAAATATACTCTGCACTAAAAAGAACAGGCAGGTTCTCCTTTTTTCCCACAAAACCATCACTGTAGCATTTTATGGCCAATTACTACTACTTTCTCAAACCTGATTGTCATAATTCTCTGCATCACCTACCTGAGCACAGCTGAAATATAGATTTACTGAGTAAAAAACAACAATAACGCATATCTTTAATTCAGCAAAGCCAAAATGTGAGAAAATGTTAAGATGTCACAGGAAGTTGCTCGATGTTTTTACGATGATAAAGTCTGAGAGTTAAATCTGACCTTTATTTTTCATCTAAACATCTGCTAAGTTAAGCAGACTATGCATAAATAAGGTCTCTTCTTATTCAGGAGGAGACCCCTAATGAAGAAAGGCGTCATATTCCCAACACTTGATGCTTTTTGCAGAAGCTGTTTGGTCAATAAAGCTGCACAGGGGTTCTCACCAGCACATTTATGTTTTCATTGGTGATCTAATGAAAGGATATGATTCCATTCTGTGACCTCAGGTGGTTTATCGATTTGCATCTTCCCTTCAGGGATCAAATCACTGAACTACAGGGGGAGAGTGATGTCATTTGATGATGGAAAGACATCCGTCCATCCCACCATCATCCATCAGGCTTATCCTTGCAGGGTCACGAGGGGGGGCTGGTGCCTACCTCCAGCTGTCATCGGGTGAGAGGCGGGGTCCACCCTGGACAGGTCGCCAGTCCATCGCAGGGTGGAAAGACAACATGTCACAAATACATCATTAAGGCTGGCAGTCATGCGCTGACACAGTACAGTGCTTTGCAAAACTGTTTATTCACCCTGAGTTTTTCTTCATTTTTTTCATGTTACAACCATTAACTTCAGTGTAATTTGTTGGGATTTTATATTATAGATCAACACAAAGTAGACAAAACTAGCATCCATCCACTGTCTGTACTCTGTTATCCTTACGGGGTCACATGGGAGCTGGAGCCCATCACAGGGCAACACAGAGACGCACCGGAGTTCTAATCCAGTTAACTGCAGGTTCTGTAACATATTAATCATAATTTAATTGAAAACCATATATCGACAAAATAAGCAACATTTTCAATTTAAAAACAATTTTTTCTGTGTGGTGGGAAATTTTATTATCATGTAACACATTATGACTATATTGATCTGATGTTATGTCTTTATTCTAAGTGCTTATGAACTCCCACAAAATGACTGGGTTACTCACAAGGTTGGATGCTGTTTTCCTTTTGCTGCATGAGAACCAGACTGACTCTCGCTTGTTTTCGATTCCTTGTCCTTGTCATGGAGGTTCTCTAGAAACGTGGACTGTGGACGCTGACATTAGCGCTGCTGCTACGTTTAGCATTGAGATGCTATTCTAGGCTAGCATAGCTTCTCTGATAGGCCGACTGCTTTTAGCTCAACTTGAACACAACCAGAGTCTTTTCCAGCATCAGATCGGCTCTGGAAGCAGAAATTAACCCCCAGAGGACCCAGAGGAGATGCTTCGTTGTCCAACACTGTTGTTGGCAGGTGTGCCTCAGATTTCTGGGCGTACCAGAAACATTTAGATGTAAAAAAAATAAAAAATAAAAAGCTATGTAATCAATTATTGAAAATTAACTTGTTAAAGTCATGTATATATATATATATATATATATATATATATATATATATATATATATATATATATATATATATATATATATATAGAGAGAGAGAGAGAGAGAGAGATATTTTGCACAACAATTTAGCTGAGAATAATCAGCATAACAGTAGAAAGTTATGTCATGCTGGCTTTCTTTTACCAACTGGATATCTCCTGTAAACAGTAAGGAGAACTGGCCCAAGCACTGAACCTTGTGGGACTCCATAAGTGACGCTGTCATGTAAAGATTTATCAGCAACCTAATGGTCATGCTTCTACTTCATTCTGTTCAACTCTTGGTTGATCTGCCCCATAAAATCCCTATAAAACATTGTGAAGCTTGTTTTTATGACAAAACCATAACAAGTTTAATGACTATGAAGGCTTTAGCAAGGCACTATAAATATGCTGCAAAGTGTGACTGTAAAGCCTTGAATGGAAACAGAAAAGCTGTGTAGTTTAGTTTTCCTGTTTTGGATTTCTGTTGTTTGCGATGAGTCATTGTGTATAATCTACCAGCAGGGGGCTTAGTTTGCATATCAAAACAAGAGTCGATCCCCCACTTGACAGCTGTGCAGTCAGTCAGGAAGATGCAGCCAGAGGCCATTCAGAAAAATTTTCAAACATTCGTAGCATTGTTCTGCTTTGCATTAGACTTTTGTCACATGAGATTTTTTTGTGACGTACTAATTACTCAGTTGCAACAACTTTTAATTGTTATTTGTCATTTTTTTCTCAAAATATTTAAACCATAAAGCTGGAGGTTATTTTTTTTCAGCCTTACCAACTTAGAAATGGCAGAGAATAAAAAGATGACACGTTCTTTTTTTCAAAGATTCAACAACCCAAAAGTCTTAGAGACACATTTCTTTGATATTCTTGAGTTGAAACGCAGTGATGTCTCCATATCAACTCCCATCTTTAAACCTGTTTTCCATCTGTTGTCTAAACCCACTTATCCTTGCAGCGTCTCGAGACGCTTGCCTATCTCCAGAGGTCACTGGGCGAGAGGCGGGGTCCACCCCGCACAAGCTGCCAGTCCATCACAGAACCTGTTTTCCTTGCAGCTGATTTTAGAAAGCACAGTGAGGCAGTCGATGCTACATCCCTTCTGTGCTGCAGGGCGATGGTGTCTTTGAAGAGATGTTTGGGGAAAGAGACACCACCGTCACTGGGACTGCTGAAGAGAGACTTCTCTTTAATTGTGCTCACATACCAAGGAAGCTTCAGACTAGCACCTAGGAAACTGTTAAAAAATGCTTCCTACACACACACACACACACACACACACACACACTCTATCACTCTCTCTCTTTCTTATTTAAAAATATCACTGTAAAATATCTAATGTATGACGGACAGTCAGACACCTTTTAGGAGTTATTCCCAAAGAAAGTACAGAAACTATAACTTTTAAAACAGAGGAGTTTTCCAAGTTCCTGCAAACTGAAAAATGAACATAAAGCAAAACCTCTGCTTGGAAGAACACAGATTTATTGTTCTCTCTAAAAAACAGAAATGTTCATTTCTTATTGCTCAGTCAGTAGACCTGTTACTCAAAGAAAGTGACGTCTCTGTCCTGACCGGACATTATCCCAGATTGTTCAGGACCTTCATTCAGGAAGAACATGGAGCAGCCAAAGTTCAGTGGTCTGACTGACTGTTCTTGTAGGATGCTAAGATCTGAAAACTAAATGCTTCTAGTTGTTCCAAGGACTGAACTGGTGACTAAAGGAGATCGAGCTTTTTCAGCCATAGCTCCTAAATTGTCCATAAGGTCCACCAGAAGCTTGGTTGATTTCAAGTCTCTCCTAAAAACTAATTTGTTTTCCTTGGCCTTCAATTCTGCGGAACGAGAGCATTCGGCTGGTTATGTTACTGTCTCTTTCTGCTTTTATTGCTTATTTTATCCTGTCTTATTATGTTTTCTATTTTCTTCTATTTCACTATTTTTGCTTCCTCTACCTGTGAAGCACTTTTAATAGTGCTCTACAAATAAAGATGTATGGACTGATTCTCCGTCTGGAAGGTCAATGATTTAAAACGTGGAGGAGCGGCGGATCAGTGTGCTCTTGTTAAAACATGCCTGAGTAGCATTTCTGTTCTAATCTTCTTTGCAGGGAATAAAACGTCTGATTTTGAAAGCTTTTGTTTGTGCTACAAAGTCAGTAGTTTGACATCTGTTGTATATTTGATCTTTTCATAACACATCAGATGAGTAAAATAATGCATTGCTTTGGAAAAGCTTCACAATCATTCTAAAAAAAGATTTTTAAGCAAGGTTAAAAAATGACTTGTAATTGTACAGGATACATTTTTGTCCGTTTAATAAAACTTGAACAGTGCTTGCATTATGTGCATTATCTACTCAGGGCACTCAGCTGAAATCGATCCCACGCAGACACGAACACAACGGAGTCTGATTTATTGGAGGAGTTGGTTGGAGGTGAGATCATCCACGGTACTTTGTCATGCTGGCGTCAGACACTGGGATGGGGAGCCAGCTGCAGTGCAACACAGTAAACGGGTACTTTGCTTAGATATCATCATAACTATGATGAAATAATCAGATATGGGAATAAAATCGGAAGTTTTTAGTTTTATATCATACAGCGCAGTGGATGTTGGCTTCATCTCATTTTTACGACCCTTTCAATGATGAGGTTTGTAAATAAACATGAAATCTTTTCCAATATTATTTAGATTTACACCCACTTTATTAGGTACACCTATTTCATTGCTTGCTAACACAACTAGTGAGTCATCTTCTTAATCTTCAATCTTCTTCACTTCTAGGCTACAGCAGGAGTTCTAAAATGTGTTTTAATGGGATGTTGTGGTAACCAGAGTTGGATCATTCAGGAGGCAGAAGAGTGATCCTTCGTTCTGCCTGGACTCTTTCTAATATCAATCTTTAGCCCATGTCCTTATCATAGAAACCATAATGTAAATGTAATGTAATGTACCCGAATATACTTAAAATAACTAATTATATTTATATTTGGAAAGTGCTCCAATAACTTTACAGTACATCTTATTCATATATCCATGACTCTTTCATATATTGTCAGTCGAATCAGTGGTATGCTGCTGGAGCACCTGAGGGACACCCAGAACCAAAACATATCACACTTTCCCCTTCTGGTTTGAAGGAGGAGCTGAGAAATGTCATTTAAATAGAAACACTGTCTTTCTACACTCAACAATCATCCATTTCGAGTGTATTTGCTCTGTACGACAAGATGAAAGTGCATGTGTGTGTTTCCAAAAGACCAAATGTTAAAACTCCTGTGTTTGCATTGATTGGTAGGTTGAAGACAACAGACAGGTGGCTTCATACTCTTTAGTGAAGATGATTAAAGATTAAAATGAATTCATATGGTCAATAGATCAGGAACCAATAAGTCAGTACATGTTGAAGTTCCTGAGCCTGATGTTATGTCTTTGTATGGAACAAAAACTAGCACTGAACAGCTCTGGACGGCCTCTTCACTGAATGCTCCACTCTGTGCAGCCTTCTAAAAATAGCTTAAGGCTGCGCTTAAATAACAGCATTAGCCTGGTCCCAGAACAGGGACTTCTGCAGAGGTTCAGGTATGAAGACACGGCACATTGTTGCTGCACAGCCAGAGAAGCTGCAGAGATAACAGGATGAGCTTAAGGATGACTAAACGCTTCAGAAGAAAGTACCATTAATTCGAGCAGATTTCATTCAGTCTGACACTTCCTTCACTTTAATGTTCCATTCATTTTCACTGAAAATATAAATGAGAACATTTTAGAAATCTGACATTGCTGCATAGAAACACACACCATTATAAAACACACAAAATAATGGATGTTTCCATGAAAGAACTGAGAAAAATCACTTTCAGTCAATCTTTTTTATTTCTATGTAAAATTCCTGCTAAATGTTTATGGTGAGTTGCTGTAAATGGACTGAATTTATTCAGCAATCTTCGAGTCACTCAGAGCACTTTAGATCTGCGTTTACCCACTGGCATTCACAAATAATCGCTAGGCAACATGGGGTTAGTGCCTTGCTAAGGGACATATCAACACATGATGAGGAGGAAGCTAGAATCCAACCCACATCTTTCCTATTGCAAGACGACTGCTGTTCCCATTGAGTCACAGTTGTCAAATACTGGCTTGTATATTAGTCTGAATGTATGAATCATGTGATTTTGCCCTAAACGGCTCGTTAAAATTGTAAACGTTTAGCAAAAATGGTCAAGAGAGAAATGATCTCGAAGCAGATTTTCTTTTCTGCAGCTTTGGGGGAGCTTGTTGTTTTCTTGAGGGTGCTGTGAATTCATCATAAGTCTCTGCAACACATTCAGCATACCCCACAGTCACAAACAGTGTGTCTAACAAACACAGCATACAGACAATCTCTGGCTTTTCAATGACAACATAGAAAACAAGACCATTGCAAACCATTTATTTAGGAAGAAACTGGGTCTGCAGCACCAACACTCATCGGCAGGTAACAGAGGGGACGCTTTTCACTTAGTGTCAGATCTCTTCACAACAGGCAACGAGCCGGTTGTTGAGGTAGAGGGGAAAATGGGAACAAATCCGTCTTGAACAAGAGTCCTGAAGATTTTGGTCCAAGTCAGCGGGTTGACTGTCCCCGTTACTGTTCCTCAGGGAGTTTTTTCCTACAAGACAATCAAGAGAAACTTTTCACAGCTCACTGATGAACTGGAAAAGTCAAAGACACAGATACGAACTTATAGAAGTGTAAAAATGTGTCTTTGTGATGCTGCATAACATATCAGAACTCTTGAGTTTTGTTAATTGTCCATCCATGACCTGATTTGCTCTGCAGCATGTTGCTAACCGGGTGGAGGCAGTGCTCCTCCAGGTTCTCCTCACTGACGAGTGATGAAACATAACCAGAACCTGTTTTTGATAATTTTTTTACCTTCTCTGTTGAGCCTCAGACATGATGGATATGATGACTACCAATCAGTCCAGCCCTACCACCCACTGGTTTACAGGATGTGAGATGAGGATGAGGTTATAGGCTCATCACCATTGTCTTTTTTTCGTTGTTGTTAATTCATAACCATATTCTTAACTGACTGTTCATCATGGATTATTTTTGCATTTAGGTTAAATATAATCATGGTCAAATTTGCTAAAATATTTCATCTTATAGAAAAACAGTGTTTAATTTTATTTTCTCGGGGGAGCTATGTCTGTACCCCTGCACCTAAGACGTAGTTGCGCCACCCTGACAGCAACCAGCCAGCCATAAAGTGTTTGTGCCAGCTGGTGATGAGCTTCCTTCATCACTGTAGAGCCTCTCTTCCATGCAGAATTATTTTTGCTGAGCAGCATTGGAGTTTTCTCCATAATAAATGTCATGTTATAGCATCTCAATCTGATTTAAGCCCAGACTTTGACTTGGCCACTTCAAAAAACTTAATTTTTTCAAGTCACTCAAAGTTGGACCTCCTGGTGAGCTTTCAATCAGTAGCTCCCAAAGTTCGGGTCATGAATATGTAAGTCTGGAGTCTTCAGGTTCTTAAATTAATCTAAATACCAAAAATAACAATGAGAAAGCAGAACTTGAAAATAAATAAAAGCGATATGTTGGCCAGTGTACTGGCTGTTGATGCTGATTGTGTTGTCACTGCATCACTTTTTTACTGACTTCTGTAAAAACCCTCATTAACTCAACCAAGAGTCAGCGTCAGTGACCCTCTGGCGTTCTTACTTTGTGGACAAGGAGCTGGAAAGTTTGGGAATCTCTGCTTTAGATCATTGTTCTGCTGCTCCATCCTGTTGTTCTGCAGCTTAAGGTCACAAACTGCTGACCGGACCTTCCCCTTCAGGATTTTTTGCTAGAGAGCAGAATTTATGGTCTCATCAATCATTACGAGTCCTTCAGGTTACAGCTGGCCAGGTTTCACACCAGATGTAAGAGGAAATTTCCACTTTTGTCTCTTCACTCCACAGAGTATTTTCCCAAAGTCTTGGGAATCATTAATATATCTTCTTGGAAAGTGTGAGACAGATCTTTGTGTTCTTTGGGTCAGCAGTGGTTCTGGCCTGGAAACTCTCCCATGGAGGCTTTTTCTGCTCAGTCTGTCTTTCTTACACTTGAATCATGACCTCTGACCTTAACTGAGGCAGTGAGGCCTGCAGAGCTTCAGATGTTGTTCTGGGTTCTTCTGGGACCTCCTGGACTAATTTAGGTGGGTCGGCCATTACTGGGAGGGTTCTCCACTAAACAAAACACTTGTCCTTGTCTTTATAATAACTGACCAGGTTACAGATTCCACAGAGGTCATGGTGTCATGGTGCCAAGTTTAAATCTCTGTTTTTACTTCAGACACTTCAAAAACACACACTATTTTTGATACTAAAATCGTGTTTTGAGGTTAGTGTATATGTGAGGTCGGAGACAAAAATATATGTCATGCTTGATTTTTTTCCCCAGTTGGTAATAAACAACTTAAAGTAACCAGTTTGTTGAAGTCAGCACTGTGTTAATGGATGCTGGCAGAAGGAGAACGTTGTTTTATCACTGCCTTTCATTGTGTTCCCCTGCTACAACAGTTTCCTGATTCGCTTCTGCTTGGGTAGAGGCGCGCTGGCCTCTCTGCACAGTTTAGAAACTAGGAAAACGAGGAGTGCACAGATGCTTCAGCCACTCCACAAATAGTGAGGTTTTAAAACTGATGATTGGATGGGTTTTCACAGATCAGTAAGCTTCATACGACATGCAGTAAACAGAGACACTGGAAACCAAATTCACAACAGAGCGCCTGGAAAAGAAAAGACCCGATGGAGCAGACAAAACAGCTGCAAATCATTTCTGACAACAATCTAAATCTATCCAATGATTCTAAAGAATCTGCGAAGCAAAGAGTCGGATGAAACCCGATTAACCTGACTGTGTGAGTGGCTAACATCTCCCAGACCTCAGTTTTCAACCTGAAGAGGCTGCTGAGAGTGTGAACATGTTGGGAAACAATGCAAACTCATTATGAGCTCCGTTTTTGGAAATGCCATTCATTAATAATAGTCATTCAGATTTGGAGGGTATTTTTGATCAGTAGGAACAGATGCTCGCTCAACATCAAAAGAGCTCTTTATGTTAGAATAATGGGGTTGTGAACATGGGAACAAAAATAGGCAAAAATAGCACAAGACATGATTTCAGACACCATTCTGGGCAAAACCGGAGACAGTTTTCTCATCTTTTCACAGACAAAAACTTTTTGTCTTTAGAGTGGCACTTTTACTTTGGTTAAAGGTCATGGGATGCTTTCTGCGCGTCTGCTGGTTGTGGTGCTTTAACACACGGACCATTAAACAATAGAAAAAAGATAGTGAGAATGGGAACGGGAGAAAAACTATAATGTGGTATTTGAGAAGTTTTCTTTAATATTAAATATTAAAAAACATGAGACGTTCCTTCACAGCTAGCCTTTTCGACATTCGGAAGCAGAGGACGTTTTCAATAGACTGTTCTCAAGCCTCCAGGACCCATGTATGGATGTATGGTGTAGAAGTGCATCATTTTGTCTTCAGAATGTCACAATTTAGATATTTAAAATATCATTTTCTTGCGGCTTTCTTGAGCCAAAATGGCTGCCAGTTTCTCTTCTTTTGATTGACACCTATTGGGACCATTTGGTCAACCTGTAGTGTCTCCAGATCCAGTCATATCCACTTTGTGTTGTCTCATGTGATACACGTCCCATCTAATCTCACACTTACAGCTCTGGCGCTGATTCTGATGCTACAGGCGAGTAGCCAATGAAATTCCTGTCATAGCAATACAGCATGTGGAGCAGAACGCAAAACTGGCTCCAAAAACACAAGCATAGACAGGTTTTTTTCCTTTGCCCTTGGTGCATAACTGTGCATATAACAGTGCTGGATGAATTTCCATTTTTTCACCAAACAAATGGTTGCGAAACATTTTGTTAAGAGAAGCTAAACCTGATTTGGCAGGTTGAGTTGGTCTGCAGAAGGAAAAGTTTTCCAACTCAGCGGACGAAGACATAGAGCCTCATAGAGGATTTTATTTTATCCTTGATCAGGAAATCAAAACTTTCATGTACAGCTATGGTTTGTTTATGTGTTGTTTAGCTGGGAAATGCTCTTAAAATAAGAACATAATTGTGTCTTTGGGTGCATGGTGGGGGTTGTGTTGACCTGTGCATGGGGGATGGAGAGGAGCCGTGGTGAAAGACTTTTTGTTTGGAACTTTCTTTTTTCATATGACTGTATGTCGAAGGATTCTGGAATAACACCCTTTTGAAGTTTATATAGATGTGCCTTTTCTAAAACATCCTCTTTAGAAAACACAAGGACATATCCACAGAAAAACCTCTACAGAACAGTCAGTCAGTGTTTGTGCTATGGTTATCAAATTTGAACTTCTTGTCACCAAGACGTCTATCTCATGCAATATCTGAAATCTGCGTCCATATCTTTCTCCCTCCATCCACAGTTACATACAAACCAACAAAACAAATCCAAATGAGAGAAACAAAATGTAGCATCTCTGTTTGTTTCAACATCAGTATCTATAAAACACGCAGTCACCATAAGTTCGATTGCTCGGGTTAAATATTCAGTGTTACGTTTGCAAGGACACAAAGCTTCTGCTTGTGCTTGAAAGTGATGAAGAACTGTGTCTAATTTAATTCAGGAATGCATTTTACAGTTTAGTTGTTCTGGGGGGGGATGTTTAAGTTTGGGGAAAAAGACCTTTTAGGTTTCACTCTCTGGGTCTCTGCAATGAAATGGTTCAATACTGCTGGTTTCAGGGATGTGCACATTCAATAGAGGCAGAGATTACCTGGAACCTTAATCCTATACAGTGTAGATGCACACACACACACACACACACACTATGCTTAGAATAACAGACAGACAAGACATCATGAGAATTCGTGATGGGATTTTCTGCTGAAATTACATCAGCTCCCTTTTGACTGTTCCATACACACACCGTCAGACACACACATCTGCAAGCAGCACAATCCTCCATTCTTATTGGAAACGGTGATTAGATATCAAATAACCAAGAAGAGCAACAGCACAGATGTACAAACACAGTAAATGGATAAACACTCTTTCACATGATGCTTCCACACAACCGTTTGAAAATAAAGATTCATATTATAGTGACTAATGGTGGAGGAGCTGATGCAATCTATCCTGAGTCAGTACTTTAGAGAAGCACCTTCTGCTACAGTTATGGCTATAAATCTTTGGGGTGTGTCTCTGCTAAAGTCTTGTCTTTATGGGATTTAGATCTGGACTTTGACTGGGACATTCTCATACAGAACTATGCTTTGATCTAAACCAGGAGCACAAAGTCCAGTCCTCCAGAGCAACCATCCTGCAGCTTTTAGATGCATCCCTTCTCCAACACACCGAAATCCAAAGAAGGGCTTGTTACCAGGCCTTTTGCAACTGCAACTGCAACTGCAATTGCATTTTTTTTTAACAATGTATTTCTTCTTGCCACTCTGTCAGTGTTCAACTTTGTCTGTATCCTATACAAAACTATTGGCTGAGTTTTTTGATGCAACTAAATGTTGAACCAGCTTAGAGCTTCTCTGTTAAGATGTTTCTCTCCTGATGAAGCCATTAAAGGAGCTATTACTGCCATCAACTTCTTACTGTTCTCTAGCATTGAAAGTACCACTGGCTCAGTTCTTCACTGCAAAAACACAAAATCTTACCAAATATTTCTGGTCTAGTTTCTAGTGCAAATATCTTGAGTACACTTGAAATAAGACAAATCTAACTGACAAGTAACCTATAAGCACAATATAAGAGTTTGTTTTAAGTCAATAATTCCTTAATATTGATGAAAACGTACTAGTTATAAGTGAAATAATCTGCTAGTGGAACAAGATATTTTAACCTATAATATGGGAAAAATATCTTGTTCCACTGGCAGATTATTTCACTTATAACTAGAACTTTTTCATCAATATTAAGGAATTATTGATCTAAAACCAGCTCCTATATCTGCTGAGAAGTTACTTGTAAGTTAGTTTTGTCTCATTTCAAGTGTATTCAAGATATTTGCTCTGGAAACCAGACCAGAAATACTTGGTGAGATTTTGTGTTTTGCAGTGTTCTGTTTCTTCTTTGTGTATCGTTTCCTTTGTGTATCTCAAACCCTCAGTTGGTCGTGGCAGATGGTCGTTCACACTGGGCCAGGTTCTGGTTCTGCTGGAGGTTTCTTCCTGTTAAAGGGTGACATGCATGCTCAGTATGAGGGATTGCTGTAAAGTCAACGACACAACACCAGTGACAGTCTACTCTCGCTACATGCTGGTCCAGGAGGAAGTCAGTGACTCGATGCTATCTGCTGGGTTTCATTAGACAGAAACTTTTTAGACTAATTTAAATAACAAACTGAACTTGATGCATTGCTTGATAACTTGGATCAGTTGGAACAGATGTGTGACTGGGTTGAAATGACGTTGAAATGGCCATATATGAATAAACTGAACTGAACTGATGGATCTGAGCTCAAAGAGATGTTCAAATGTTGGGATGTTGCTGGAAAACCTAATCCTGCTATAAACATAAACTTCTCCACAGCGGTCTCCCTGACCTGCTGCTGGGTTCCTTGGCCTCCATGATGCTGGTTGTTTTCTAATGTTCTCTAATGGACCTCTGAGGCCAGAAGCAGAGGAGCTGCAGATAGACTCAATTGTTTGCAATGGATTTAATTTAGGGGTATCAGAAAAAAGGGGGATGAATACAAATTCATACCACAAATGGAAAAGAGTTTTAAAATTGTGTAATTTTCCTTCTCGTTCACAAAAGTGCACAACTTTGTGTTGGTCTATCACAAACAATCCTAAAGGTACTGTTGCAATGAGCTGCATGGATCAAAACAGAACAAATTTATTATTTGCACAGAGAAAATGTTGATCTCATCAAATCTACCAAGGTTTATATAATTAAAACAGATAAAGCCTATTAGTATGACAATCTAAATAATTTCCACCCTCACATTGGTAATCTCCTATAATCCTCTCTGTGCATGCATAGCTGTTTGGTATCACAAGGATGATCACGATTCTTCCTGTCATGATCGAGGGTTTGTCATTTCTTCAGTCTGGACCTGCACAGTGATGCTACAGCAGAGACCTCATCGCTGACACAAACAAAGATATGTTCTCATGTTCTTGTTCATGCTCAGGGGGACATGGAAATAACGAACAGATCCTGACTTACTTTTGCGAGATCACGCAAAATGTTCGATATGTAATCATGAGTCAAAGCTGAGAAATATGAAACAACCACAGCAGAGAAGGACACACACCCATGGGATAGATTTATAGAGTTTTATTTTGAGCTGGGCCTGAACTATAAACACAATAAAGCAGAGTTTTACAGAATACGTGTTTGTTTTCTCTGTGGTGCGAAGTATGGCCACAGCTCTGACATCACCTGGGTGGAACGCAAACATCGATGGGTTGCAAAAACATGGGATTTTTCAAACATTTTGGAGGATCTCGCAGTCAGCATCATCTTTTTCCTTATTTCCTTTGTGGAGCTCAGTATGGTCATGATGTTTTTCCAAACTGTTTTACAAAAATAATAAAGAGACTCCAGATCTTTGTTCACTGAAACCTCAAAGCTGGCAAGAAGATTTACCTGACTTGGGAGTTCACCAAAGGAAAATAGATGAATATAAAAACACTAGTGTGAGAAGACCAAATGACAAAAACTGATGTGAAACGAGCAGATCTGGTGTGGAGCTTCTGTCATGCAGGGAGGTGATGGAAACATGTCTTTGTGTTGTCTTTGTGCACAACCAAACCAAGTGAACACTGCTTTGGTTTTGAAGCTTTTTTACCAAAAACTAAAAGCTATGAAATGATAAATGACAAACACATAAGAGAACGCTTCTGTTCGATAGTCACATTGAAAATTTAAAGTGCTACACTTGTGTATTTAGTTGGTGTTCATTCCAAAATAACTCAAACCTGAATCTGAACACAGAAACACATTTCTGTTAAAAAGCAACATGTGAAATTCTTTGCAATTTAAATTACAAGAGACGCGTTTGGAGTAATGCCTCATTTTTTTTGTCTTTCAGATCAGCAACTGCCTTCTCTCTCTCACACACACACACACTTGCACAGCCATTTCTCATTATTAAGGGGTGCCACAGATTTTGCCATCTGTGTGCATTTCTTTGTGTTGCTGTGTCTGGAGCTAAAAATAACTGGTGATCATTTGTCTTCGAAGTCATGTGGAAAACCTCTCTTCTGTCTCAAATCCTGAACACTCAGAGGTGGGTTGATGCTTGGAAAGGACAACTTTACCAGCAGAAAGTGTGGAAGCTATTTTTTTATTCTCTGGATTTCGAGAAAAAAGTTGTTAGAGGAGGAATAAAAACTTTGAGGGTCGTAATGTTGGTCCATTTTCTGAAGGGTTGTGGTTTGCTTAATGAATTATTCTCTATGCATATCTCTTTGGAATGGTGCACGGCTCAGGTTTTTCGCTAAAGGCATTGAGCATATCTGAAAATGTGTTTGAAGCAGAATGAATATTTCAGATTCACTACAGACCCAAGGCGATGACAAGTCAGCAGATTTTGCTGCCAAATATCTTGTTTAGTGAAAAAGATGCTAAGAAGCTCATGAGGCTGGATATGATCTTTTAATGGGTCATTTAGGGTTCATTTTAGGTGTTACTACAGATGAGAAACACATCCAGAATCCTTCGATGCTGATGGCTAACGTTAATTTAAAACGTCTTTCTTTTGAAAGATATTTTGAGTACAAAATCTGATTTTGTACCAACCAGGCAGAAGAACACATAGACATAATATGTACTTTACTAATAATATGTAATGGTATTGACCCTAAAATAGGATTTTTTAACACAGTTCACTACTGCGACTAAACCTTTGCAGAACGCCATCATCAGGACATTATATTGAGCTGAAACAGTCTTTTATCTAAGGAATCCCAGTTGACTGGACCCTAAGCCTTGTAGCAATCCTTCTTACAGCGCAAGCATGTGGAGACAGTGGAGAGAAATGACCACCTTTTAACAAGAACCCTCTCGCAGAACCACTCAGCATGAACACACCTCTGCTGAGACTGTCAGATCTGTTGGGATCGGGCAGTTTTTAGAAACTATTTCAAAGTTTTTAATTCACTTGCTTTAAGTTTCATTAAGTTTGCATGCATTGGTGCATTAAAATCAGTCTTGATTTTGAGAAACATTTTGTAGACTGTTTTTCTTTTTTTTTTTTTTTTTTTTTACAACAAGGTCTTAGGGAGTTTTCACACCTGATAGGTAGACTTGGCTTGACCGGGGACCAAAATTGCAACATTTGTTCCATTTCCAGCTGCTGCGGTTCTCTTTCACACTGCACTGTGTCAAATGAACCAAACCCTTTGAGCAACCTGTTCCCCTCCTCGCCTGTGGGGGCGCTGCACCAAGAACCACTGAAGGAAACGACACAAAAACCTCTAAAGAAGACACTGAGCACAACTTCCTTCTTCACGAAATGGAAACAAAAATGGAGTGACATCAGATTTTAGCGGTTGTATGATGTCTCGTTTGGCAAACTCCACAAGCCATCTCGCCCAGTAGCGCTAGACTTGCGCATTTATTTTGGTTGTATTTACCCAGAATGCCCTGTGCTGTAGTCCGCTTCCTGCTTTTGGAGCGGTCTCGAGTCCGCTTGGCGTTCACATATGCATTCACACCGCACCAGAGTTCCCTTGAACTGAACCGAGACCGAGGTTTGTTGGTGGACCAGAATTCACTTTTCTGGTCCACATCAGAGTATGATCACGCATTCACACCTCTCCAAACGCACCAGACTTTCAAAAATAGTTGCATCAGCTATGATGTATTTAATATTAACCTTTAACATAAATATCTCGTTATGCAAATGTCCATCGGTATCTTTTAACCCTATCTTCAATTTTTATTTAAAAAGCATTGATAAGCACATTAGTTCAAAACAGAAGTGTGCTGTGTTTGCAGAATAGCACATCTGATGCGACAGGAGGGCTTCATACGAAGTAGTTTTATTCAGTTCTGGGAATTCACACCTTGTCTCTGTATAATCGTGACCACTGACTGCCTGAGTACTCAGTGACTGTGCTGCTCTCTAAAGTTAAAGCATGATCTTTAAACAAGGTGCATCACAAGCTGGCTGAGCTCTTTGCTGTGTAAGCACCCTGCACTTGGCACCCAGTCAAACTGCTGGCCAGCATGAGCGATTAAAATAATGGGGTCCAGAGAGCAGCGGGGCCTTTGCCTGGTTCTGTCTGTGATGGTAATTCAAACTTAGTACATCATAGATCTAATATACTCGGATACATCATTGTGGTTAATGTACAGTGTGTAAACTGTAGCATGTTGGTCCTTCCTGAGTCATAGACTGCCACACAGCTGCAGTCACATCATTGCTTTCCCCATACTACTCTGCACTCTGGGCAGTCATGACTAACATCTGAGTGATGCTCGGAGATAACTATCATGTTATGGAAATAAGGCATCAACACAGCTCAAGAAATGAAATCAACACTTTTGTTTTTGCATTTGTTGCTTCTGCTAAAGATATTTTCCCCAGAATGGTGCCACTGAGACTTTGGCCAGAGTACCATTTCTTCCTGCATTCCCGAGTTAGACTGAATCCAGTTTCCTTCAGCTACCATCATGGTTGGTCCTACCCCTCCTCATGCACCTTGGTTAAGATATACTAGTGTGAAATAAGACACTCTTTGATGAAGAGTTACATGCTGACAGCCAGAGTAGTCACAACACTGCAGAGAGACCGAGCAGACCCGAGTTGATCGAACTCTACGTCACACAGACTTTATGGTAGACAGGAGAGTCGAGTGGAGGGCATGACTTATGCCTTGGAAGCATCGGTTGAGGGCTAAAAATGAGAAAGATGATATTCTCCATCGTAATAGTCACACTGAGGATTACTATCCAAACTTTATTGCTCCGTCAAAGTTTGCTTGATTATTACGGCTACCATCTTTAAACATCACAGCCACTGAAAGAAAGGAGCTAATCTTACAATCATGACAAAAGACACGTCTCTGCAGGTTTATTAAACAATTAAAAACTCAAACCCTTTGATAATTTTGCATCTATTTTCTGTGGTATGAGTTTGCATAATGTGAATAGGTATAATATCTAGTGATGAGATTCAAATAAAATTTTTATTCAAGTTAATTGCAGGGTCTATAATCAATCATATTTTAATCGACAACCATATATCGACAAAATAAGTAAGTTTCAATTCAAAAACCCTTTTTGCTGCTAAAGTATTGAATAAATCGACATCTGAGCTGAGCAGCAGAGAAGTTTCTAGATTTAATCTGTTCTTCAGGTTCTTCCAGCATCAGGTTGGAGCAAAGCTCATCTCTCCATAGTTTCAGGAACCCTGATCATTCATGGAGCTTCTTTAGAAACGTGGACTGTGGACGCTGACATTAGCGTTGCTGCTATGTTTAGTATTGAGATGCTATTCTAGGCTAGCATAGCTTCTCTGATAGGCCGACTGCTTTTAGCACTTCAACACAACTGGAGTCTTTTCCAGCGTCCCATTGGATCGGTTCTAGAAGCAGAAATTAACCCCCAGAGGGCCCAGAGGAGCTGCTTCATCATCCATCTTGTTTGCGGATGTCAACTGTCCATCAGATATATGGGTGTACTAGAAACATGCAAATATAAAGGTTCCGGCCGTAACCTTTGTCTCTAAAAAAAAAATGCAATTGTCTTAAAATATTTAGTGCATTAAAGTCTATGTAATTAATTATTCAAAATTAAAACGCTAAATTCCTGGCCCCAGTAATATTTTAAAATACAAATCAATTAAATGTTGTTTTGCTTGATGTGAAAGTTGAAATTTTGAATAATTCCATCAGCAAAGAGGTTTTTTCAAAAGTGCAAAAGTAATGTGCAAGAATGTACATACGCCTTAACAAATCCAACTGTAAAATATAAACAAACTTCACGTCTGCACCAATTATGCCTTCAATTCACCACCCTGTATGCACATGCACACTCTTACATGCAAACACACCCATTTGGTCCTAGTCAGCAATGCTTCCTTTGCCTAGAGCTCTTTGAAATTACTCAAGCCTGATACACTGGAATATGAATGTAAGCTTTTAAAGGGTTTCGGAGTGTGTGTGTTCATTTGTTTCAGTCATGCTGTTGGGACAGACAGTAAATGTTTACCCAGTCAGGTTCTCAGGGTCTAAATTCATTTTGGGACAGTTGTTCAGCTTCAGATTGTGCTTGAATGTGTAGTCTGAGCCAACATGAGTTATGGATGAGTTGAAAGGTCAGAGTAGGTAATAGTGTTTGCATGTGTTGTGTTCTATTGTGTGCATGCATGCATCCATCTTTGCCTCTTTGTGAATCTAATAGCAGGTTAGATTCAGGACAGCAGCCTTAATCTCCTTAAAGACTGATGACCCATAGCTTGCATAAACACTGGGAGCTACCAGTTTGTTTCACACAAACAAAAATTCATGCAGACATTTATCTGGAAATATCTGTGTCCAAAGTTGGGTTTTGTTGGCTTTGTTGGGGAGACACAGTTCAGGTGAAACAACTTGCTAATGAAATATACAATTATTTATGAGCAACACTGTGTGAACCAGGAAGATTTAAATTCCTTCATGATGTCTGAAACACCACAAAAAAGCAGTATCACAAACCAAAATGAAACATATTATATTTATCACTAAAACATTTTCATTGTAATTTTTTTTTATTATTATTTTTTGTTGTTGGCTATATATAATATTGTAGTACTGCAACTCAAAATAAACCGTTTCAGATAAGAAGCAATGCATGTTCTCAGGGAGTTAATCTATGGGATTTTATTTTTGTGTAGTTTAATGTAACAATGGAGGACTTTTCAACATTCTGACTGTGCATCTGTGTATGCATGTGTGTGTGTCCATGACACTACAATAGTGAGAAAGTGAGCTGTTGGTTTATGTTGTGTTAAAAGCAGGAGAATTTTCACTAGTTGATCCCCTCCATGTGTGAGTAAAAGCCTGACAGGCACACAGTAGTCACCAGACTCACCTGGTTTCAGTGTCACTCTCCTCTCCTCCTCAGCATTTAAGCTCCTTGGTTTCCTTGTTCTCTTCTGGTTTCTTAAATTGCATCCACCCTAGTTTCCTGTCCTGTTCTCCTTGTGCCAAACATGTAAGTTTACCTTTGTGTTATCATTAAATCGTTATTTACATTTGACTGGTTCTGGTCTGCCTGCATCATGACAACCCCTAAATAGAGCGTTGTTCATTGATTTTAGGGAAAGCTGCACTCAGTTCAGGTTTATCACGGAAAACACAGCATTAAGTCAAACTTGTTAAACAAAATTCACACCATGAATGAACATGAACGTTTGAACATATTTGTTCAGGAAAAACATAGTGAAGTTCATTGTTGTTCACCACGTAAAACTGGGTCAGAAAATAACAGCTTGATTTCAAAAACCAGATTTTTGCTTTGGGACCACTAACAGCTAGATGTAGTAGTTATTTGCTGTTTATTGCTGAAAGGTGCTTAAAGGACACAAAACTGCAGTTTGAATGTTTAGTGGTCTGGTGTATTCCTGTGACGGCTTATATAGTTTGTGTCACGCCATCCTAAGCTTTTAGGTCTATTTTTTTTTAATCTCATTGTGAAATAATAAAGTCCGTTCTCTAACAGAACCTGCTGCTTGTTTACCAACCACTCCCAGTAACAAGCCAATCATCAGAACAAAAAATCAGAATCCATCTATAAGTAAAATTAAGAAATATTCCAAACACTCAAAATACTTAGAAATACTGACAAATGGAGGATGAAGAACTCCAGAGTTACCTAATCAAACTAGCAACCAGTCAGAAGTGTGTTTCATTTCCAGATTGAACCACTGGTGTAAACCGCATGAGTCCTCCCACATACAATGAGTAATGTTAGTGATATCCTGAGCCAAGTTGGACTCAAACACCAGCTCTGAGACACATGATGCGAAGAGCGCCGTCAGAACAGGATCCAATCAGATAAACAGCTTGAACAAATATCAGAACAGCCCATGTCTTCACTCGAGTAAACATGATTAAAGTAAACAAAGAAGGAAGTATCTGCCAAGAGTTTTGGTTATCTTTTCTCTGCATCATTTTCATATGTAATTTAAAATCATGAAGTCCCATGGAGGATGGAAAGAAGAATGGCATTACTTGATGCAGAGTAAGATGAGGTCAAGTATGTTTGAGAGGCCTGTTTTCTTCCTCTGCAACTGGCTCCAAAACTGCTTCCTTTATGTTTCATAGCAGATATTGTTCAACCAGCTGGGGAAATATCACATTTACATATGAAGAAAATGTTACGAGATCCGTGAAGTGAATATTTGAACCACCAAAAGAAAGAGAAATTTATGTATGTTTCAAAACTACATCAGTTACTGTTGAACATTGAGATAATCAGAAGATACTAGATTCTAAAACAAGATGGATGAGTTGGTGTCATGATTTCCCTGTTTTCTATGTTTCCTGTCATGATTCATGTTGCTCCCCTGCTCACAGCCCCTCCCTTTCCTGCTGATTAGCTTGTTGCTGTCACCTGTGCCTCTGCTCCTCCTGCTCCTGCTGCTGGCTCTCACCTGTGCTGCTGCATATACAAACTCCTGCTGCGCTCCTCCTCAGTGTGAGCTTGTCTGTCATCCATGGCACAGCCTTTGAGTGAGTTCATGTCCCAGATCGTATACCTGACTTGTTTTCTGCCTCCTGACCATCACCTCTTTCTGCTCCCAACCTACATAGTGAGCTACACTAATTATTATTTATTAAATAATAAATGCTGTTAATTATTAATAAACATTTCATAAAATAAATAAATGTCCCCATGAAATAAAACAAAAAGAAATATTTAAATTAGAAATGTTTTTTTTTTTGTTTTTTTTTTACTTATTTCAAGATTTATTTATTTCTTAATGTATTTATTTCATGCAGATGTGCTGAAGTTCGCTGTCTCTCAGCTCTCTTCACTCTGACCAGAGCAGCTCCACAGAGAAAGCCTCGCCCCCTCATTTGGATATAAGAACATGAAACAAGGAGCCTCAAATAATTACAGAGCTAAAAAAAGTCCATGAAATACAAACAGTAGCTTTGCGAGACAAGTGTCAAAAAATAAAACACCAATATGAAATGAATGAACAATGAAGTAAATCTTGAAATAAATAAAAAATAAACAGATAAGGTCAAATTTCTCTTTTCAATATTAATGTTGTGTTATGGAGACATTTATTTCATGAAATATTTATTAATGTATTAATAAATAACCATAAACTATGGCCTTGAAACTTGCTTCACATACCTGAACCCTGCTTATTGCCTCACTGATACTGGCTCTGTTCTGCTCGCTCTGTTGCTAATCCGGACTGATTCCACAAACTTTGTGTAATGGATTGTGGACATAGAAGCCCCTGCCTTTTCCATGATAAGCTCTGATCATCGGATTAGAGTGTGTAATCCAACTCACCTTTCCGTGACATCATTGTCCCCAGTTTCCAGCGTCTCAAGGTTTTCCCTCTATATGCTCCCGCGGGTGAAACAATCCCTGGTAAAATTAAACTCTCCAATTTCCTACTGTTACATCACAAAGGATTTAAGTTAATCAAGGTCCAACTCTCTGAAGAGGATCACCTTGGAAACCACCTCTGCCAGCTTTCTCTATTTCCTGATTACACAATACTTTGTTTACTCCTCCAGTCAATCATCAATTGTTAAGAAAATCTGTTTAACCTTTCCTGAAGTGTGATCCGAGTTTTGGGTCAGATTCTTACTTGAACCATTACACTCAGTTAAATAAAGAAGTTTATTATCTTAACTTGTAGGATTTAAATCTGTGAACTGTTAAAATTTTATACCAAGCAAAACAAAGCTTCAAACAATGAACAATTTGCTGTCTTTCAATTTTTACTTGTCTTTAATATCAGTAGGCATTACCAGAAAACATTTCTCAACATACTGTTGAACAAGACAATGTAACATCATCCGGCATGGCTCATGTTTCATTTTATGTATCATTCAAAGTATTACCCTGAAAAATAAAAGATCAGATTTTCTGCTGTCTGAAATATTTTCTCCAGAGCTCTGTGGTGGCTCCACCTTCCCATCTTGCATTGATTATGTTCAATATGTGATGTATTTCCCTCCATTCACATTAAATAACATAAAATACATTTAAAGCCGTCATCTCGCCAACAAGCACTAAAAGGCATCAATAGATTACTGACAGATGAAACCTTTAATCTTTTTTCTCTACAGCAGCCAATAATGTGGCCTAAGCTAATGCTAATGACATGTCTCCCCCACACTCTCCGATAATGACTTAGCATGCGCGGTCACAGATGCCCTTCAGCACAGCTTATCGTGACAGTGATACACTGGCATTAAAGCACCAGCTAACAGAGTGGTGATGCTGAAGTTTGGTGGTTTTTCTTCATGTGAGCTGAGTCTCACCCTGTGTTGAACCTGACCAGGACATTCCTTCAAGAGAGAAAGATGCAAACCGGCGGCTTGCCTACAACATGACTTTCCACTCAGCAGTCTATATCTGTTTTCCACAGTTTGATGGCTTCATGCTGAGATGCGCAGAAGCATCTTTATTAAGACTTCTCCATCTGGCCCTCTTTTGACATATACAATGGATTTAATGAGTCACTGACTGGAGCAGCAGTGTTCTGTTGTTCTTAGTAGGAACGATTCAGATCGAATTTTGGTGTATTCAATACTATGGAATGCTGTATTTACTGAAAAGGCACCAACTCACATCACCATGGCCCACTAATGAGGTTTCATAAATGAGAAGGTCCACGATACCAGGAATTCAGAAAAAAAGCCAAAGTAAAGGTATTTTAGTTGGCTGTTCAACATTTACTTGTTTTCCTCCTCTGAGGTCATTTCATTGGCTCTCAGTTCAATGCAAAAGGAGTTTCAATAGTCCACAAAGCACTTACTGGTTTAACCCCACAGTCTTGCTCACTGTGTACAACCAGAACAGGTCTGGCAGGTCATCAGATGCAGGCCTTTTAGCTGCTCTGAGGACTGGATGCTAGTCTGCGATGGGCTTTGAGTTAATGCAGTCTGGTCTCTAGAACAAGCTGTCTGCTGACCTGAGGTCAATTACAACCCTGTCAACACTGAAAAGCAAACTTTCACATTCTCATACAGCTGTGATTTATAACTCTATTATGTGTCTGTGTGTGTGAACAGCCTGATGTTACATTCTCCTGCACAGTCTGTTATAGTAAGCATTTTAGATGGTTTATGCATCATTACTTCGTAGTCTCTGTTTCAGATGAGAAAATACATATTAATCAGAAGCTAAACTCCCCTAGCAACTGTTTCAACATTGTCCACCCAACAGAGTCATAAATGGCTGCCCAAGCTGGACAACCAGAGGAAATAAACAACCAAACATGTTTGCTCACAAACCACGGTGAGCAGTAGAAGCAAACTGACAACCAGAAAAAAAAACATTTCTTCTGGTGGAACTTATTTGACTCATAAATGAATGACTGTTTTTTTTTTTTTGTTTTTTTTTAAATAAAATTTATTTTTCAACAAATAATAGAAATGCAGATTAACACAGAAAACAAAACCAAAGAGAGTAAAGTAAAAGGTGCAGCTCCTCCTGCAACCTCAGCCTCTGCATTTCAGAACTCCTGTGCATAATTTCCAGTTCTTCCACACTCTAATGAAGGCTGCTAGGTTAATATAGTTTGTTCTGGACCCTGTACATGTGTGTGTGGGTCTGTGTGAATGTGTGCGTGCACTGCCCTTTACCTTTGGGTATTCAAAATTGGGCCCACTAAGCGATTCTTTATATTAAAGTACTATATGCAGACTATTTTAGTCACTTATCGCATTAGAAATGCATCAGCAACTGCAGCGTATAATTTAAAAGGATGTTACTGCTGCGGCTGCACCCTGCTGAGCTGCTGCGCGTCACTGCCAGGACTGCAAGAAACTGCAATGAAGCATCTGCAACACAATCTATAAGAAACTGACCCAGACTGTAAAAATTTCTCCTAAGAACAAACCATTATCACACCAGCAACACGTTTCAATCAGCTTCCAAATACGCAAGATTAGACCTGCACATTAATTTTCATTAAACATGTCGTTTTTCAATTAATGACACAAACTAACATCCTTTGTCACACTTTGCATTTAGTCACTGCAGATTAATGAATGAACCCCACAACCTTGTCCAGTGGTCCAGACAATCCTCAGAGTGGAGGCAAATTTCTTCTCAGTCAGACAGAAAGATCAGATTATTAATGTCTTCAGGTGTTCAATTTAAGCTTTTTCCTCCTCGTTCTCCGTCCTCATCACTAAATATCATTTAAGGACCAGTTAACTTCAGGACAAAATCTGAACTGCAGATTGAGAACTTACGATTCCTCTCTTTCCCCCAGCAGCTTGACTTTATGTGCACTTTGGAGGTGTGCACACTCCTCCCTGAAGCCCTGCCACAAGCAGAGCAGCACACTCTGATCTCTGTGCAAGAGTCCTGGGCACACCTCTTTATTTATGTAATGTTTGCATTTTTTTTCATGTGAAGAATGTGGTTTATTTGTGTAAGCTGCTTGGTGAGGTCCTTTGCATGACTTGGAGGACAGCCAGCCCGCTGTGGGCATGGGTAGGCTGGTGTGCAGCGAGGAAGGTTAATCCTTCTTCAGGTTCTCAGAACCATCACACTCAACCACTGAGCTCAGAATATCTAAAAAAAAAAAACAAACACGTTTGTCCACAAATGATCTTTTTTTTCGTCACTGACCCACAGATTGAAAGATCCTACAGGTGAGGAACCACTTTGCTTATTTGGCGTGAGATTTGAGAAAAAAAAGAAAAACTGAGACTCACACAAGATGAGAGACAGTTGGCAACCCTGTGAAGAAGCCTCCTAGATATCAGTCGTAAAATCTTTAAGGAACAATAAAAGGCATGATATAGAGGCATGTCTATTGTTTTGATGTAATTATATGCATATTTCTCTGAAGTTTTATTTTATCATGGTTTAAAATAGGTTTCTTTTTATCTATAGTTGTCAAATAAAACTTCTGGAAAGCATGACCAGGGTGACAACGCTGGACAAAAACTATTAATAATAATAATAATAATTTAAAAATCAAGACTCAAATATTAAGTAAAAATCCATGTTCAATCTAATTAATTTTCTATAATTTAGTCAGACTATTTCACCTCAAAAACAAAAGTTAATGTGAGAAATCAAGTTGAGTAACTTCACTTACAAAGCTCTTTAATTATTTTACAGGAAAGACCTTTGTGAGGATAAAGCTGTTGTCAGAGGCCATTATGGCAGCAGATTGGTTGTCAGATTTTGTAGTTTTAGTCCAATGTTTCAATTAGATGATACAGAACACTCACTGCACAATATAAACATTAGGGCAATAGTCTAACTCATTGAAAAGTGTCTTTTTTTATTATTATGATGTAGGATTTTATTGAGTTCATTGCAGGGTTCTGTTTAAAACCTGCCCACTTCCACCAAAGGCTTGTCTGGTGACAGCAGCACCTGTGGTGTGGTCAGGTACCCTTGCAGATCATCTAGCATGCAGACCATGCTGATGTAAACAGTTTCGAGTGGTCTAACGTGACACTTTGGGTGCCTCTCACTTCCCATAAACGAGCCAGGAGTTGAGTGGGATTCATCATCTGGTTCTGCAGGGTTCTGTTCACGATGAAGCGGTCATCAGTGAGGGATGTGGCCAAAGGACGTCCACCTCTATGCCGTTCTGTGACTCTTCCAGTCTCTCTGTATCTAAGTTGGAACCTGCTGATTACGCTCTGTTACGCTCTAAGCTCAGTGGCATGTTTGAAGCAGTGGTGAGGTACTGTTGATCAGCTGTTAGGTGTCGTCTTGGTCTCATGATGTCAGAGCATGAACAGCACGATGAGGAGGACTGTTTAAACACCAGTTCAGATTGAACCAGGAAATCTATTGGTCGATTTATGGATCAAACAGCCGTTGTGAATTTTCTCACTAAGCTATTTGTTAGAGAACAGCAAGTTGGGCAAAAATTTTGAAACATGTTGGACATGTGCATTCAGAGGTTCAGAGAGAGTCACGTTAAGTTTAGGTTTAAAGTTATAGTGCCTTTTTTTCACCCTACAGCCAAACATCTCTAACAGTTAGGGTTGGGTGTTTTTGCAATTTTTTTTTGTGAGAGTGTGAGGTCCTGTTCCAGGGAGGATCTCTGTTGAAGAGCTCCACTAGCTCATCCAGCTAATCATCTTGATCTTGTCAGGAGGTTGGTGTTTATAAGGAGCTACAGAACCTTCATTCTGGCTCTCTTGTGAACTTCTTGTGCTCCTTGGCTCCAGTTGCCTTGTTTCCTGTATTCCAGTTTTACCAGAACCCTTGGGTTTCTCCTGACCCACGTAAGGAATAACTTACCTTTGTGCTGCCGACTGCAGTCAGACGAACTCAGCTCCTTCACCAGCCCGCCCGTTCTCCTGCATCAAGCTCTCGTCAGGATTTCATCCATCTCTGGACACTAACACTCTCTGGAACCCCTGGATTCCTCCTGTGAACGAGAACCTCTTCACACCCAGCACCAGGACCTAACAACCCCCTCCCTGCTCATTGCTGCCTGTCGCCAAAGTAAGCCCTCTCTCCATTTCCAATCACTGCAACGTCACTTTGCCTTTGAACCACGTTTTACTCCCCTCTCTTCTCTTCAGATTATCCCAGAATCCTGATCATTGTGGGCTCAATCCTCCAGTTGCAGATTTTTATACAGACTGTAAATAAACTTTCTTACCTTTAGCGCTTGAGTCCTGTTATTCTGCATGTGGGCTAAGAAACTATCACCCATTATGACACCGACTCTTTGAGTTGGTCATGTTAGGAGGGTAGCTGTGTTACGGGGGAGAGAGAGCATCACCAAAAGGCTAGAAGAACTTCAGGAAACTTGCTGATTACCTCAGATGAGTCCAGCTTTTAGGGGTTTTAAAGACTTTTTGTTTGGGGGGATGATGTTGTTTGTCCTTAAGCCTTGGCTTTGACTTGTAATCATTTTATACTTTGTTGTGTTCTCTTTAATTTCATTGTGAACGTTTCAGTAATTCTAGCCTTATTTCAACATCTTTCCCAATGGAGACAAAAATTGTAGTTTGTTGGTATTTGAAAAGTAAAGTTAAGTTGCAATAAATGAATAAGGCTGTCACTTTTTTCTGCAGTCACTGTTTCTACATACACTTCTCAGCTGGAGATCCTCTGCTGCAGATGTGCTTTCATAACAAATACTGATGACAAGATATGATGCAAACAGCACAAAGAGTTTTGTTTACAGCCTGCAAAGGATTGTTTCTGATGACTGCTTTTGATTTGCATGACACACATTAACTAGAGAGTGAAATAAGCAACAGAGCAGAAAATGTTGACTCCCTGATAAAGGGAATATTTGACCTTTGAAGACAACTTAAATGGGGATTAGTCAGATCTCACTAAACATTAATTCAGCAATTATTTAAACACAATTATGATGTAAAGTAACTTCAGTAGATTCAGTTACATTCATCAGGTTGCTTTGATCCATATGATATGTTTTTTATAGGATTTCAACTGTGAATATTTACTCATCACCATTTTAACAAGCTAACCTCATGTCGTATAAAGAACAGAAAGCATCAAAACATCCAACTGATCACTCATCAGTGACATCATTAGTTTGCCAACATGCAAATGAGCTGAAGAAGCCTAACATTAGCTAATGTTTCTGTGATGTAAATGACATCTTTAGCTAATGGGACAAAAGCAGAGAGGACACCACTGACAAGCATTGGTTTGTGCTCTATTCATGTAAAAGAGGTCTCTCCAAAACACCCACACTGCCCTCCAAAGAGGGGCTTTCAGTTTTCTTTCCATCCATCACTCTCACAAGCAGAGATCTGGCCAGGAAGTGTGCAGGACATCTGAGGCGATCACTTCAACCTCTGTTGCTTTCCTGCTGTCTCCAGTTGAGGGACTGAACCTGTTTATCCGTTCAAACCCCTACCATATATTACTAAATAGGTCGTAGATTTTAGAAAATCACAATTATCTGAAACCAAATACCCTGCCTGGCCGAACTGCAGCAACCCCAGATCTTGGCGCTGCCCCCACTGGCTGCTCCGGTAGGCACCAGGCATGATGGGTGCACCACTTCATCTGCCTCTCTTCTCACCCTGATGCGCCCATCGCTCTGGAAGAAGGTCAGTCTGGACTCATCAGATCACATGACCTTCTTCCATCGCTCCAGAGAAACCGTTGTCTCCGGTTAGCATCACTGATTAGTGGCTACACATCTGTTCAGTCCCACTCCCCCGAGTTAACCTTCACATTGTGAGGAAATGCTTTTACTTCCGCTATTAAACATAATCCTGAGTTCCACCGCTGTTTTTCTTTGATTTGCTGTAAGCAAACATTTAAATGATCGTCAGTCACAATCGATCAGGATCTTTTTCTGACCACATTTCTTCCTGAAGGACAACGGTTCCCCACTTTCCTTCCAGTTTCTAACAAGGCATTGGACGGTTCTAAACCCAAGTTTAGTCATTTCTGCATCTCCTTAGATGTTTTCTCTGCTTGATGCCAATGATCTGACCCTTCTTAAACAGACTAACATCTTTTCCACGACCACAAGACACGTCTTTCCACATGGTGGTTTCACAAATGAGAAACTACTCGTTGCACCAGCTGGGGTTAATAACTTGCTACCAGCTGAATGTTAATTGCCCAGCAGTATTGTCCAATGGGGGGCCTGTGTCAACAGTACTTACTTAGTTAAATCCAGGTGCTCACATTCTTTTGCCAGGATGTATATATTTATACAATGAAAAAAATTTACACCGTTTTTCTTACTTTTTTTCTTTTAAATCTGATTATGTTTATTAAATGTCACCAAAAAAAAGAGAGGGATTTTATTTGGATAAGGTTTCATTACTTTCTTCATTTCAGAAGTTTACATACAGCTCAAATGATGATCTCATGATCTCACCTCTGGATGTATTTTAAGGCAGCACCTGAAATATGCTACTTCCTTGAGTGACATCAAAGAAAAATATAAAGAAATCAGCCAAGATATCAGGAAGGAAATTGTGGACCTCCACAACTCTGGTCTATCACTGGGGTCCTTGCGCCTCCCCGGACCGCCTGTCCCTGCTTCTGTTTCCATCTCCTTCCCATATTCTCCTTTCCTCCCATTTCTATACTTTACCTTCCTTCCTTGCTTTTGTCATTTGAATCAAAAGGTAATTTCCCATTGACCTCAGATTGATTTTTATTGGCTCGACCACCGTTCGTTGTGCTGGTAGCTAATGGGATCACCAGCGGCCACACTAAACACAACTGACAGCAAAGAAACTGGTTTTCTGGCTAGTTGAACAAGACACACATGAACACACACAAACACACACACACACACACACACACACACACATCACCTCCACAACCCAGCAAGACTTCCTCTTAGCATTTTAGACTTTGGATATTTTACAAAAGTGTGGAATTTATCGTGTTAGTTATTCACAGCTTTGTACATCATAAAGTTGTTTTAAAATGTAAATGACGTTTAAAATAAAGTCCAGCCCCTAGTTGTCATGGTTTTTGAGGAATGTGTTAACTTAATAGAGTTTCCCCATCTCTCAAAGATCTGAAAACCTGTTTCATAGAAGGAACAAGAAACTGATTATGTTGCAGAAGTTTAAAAAAAAAAGCACCTGTTCCCGGTTACCAAATCACATCCTACCTTCCTGTAGTGTGTTTATAGTCACAGCAAGTCATGTGATTTCCTGTTTCCTCTCTTCCTTTTTTAGAAGCCGTTGGACTTTCAAAAAACCTTCAGTAGCACATTAACCCTCTTAAAGCCAAGGTTTCTACAATTTTTAGTCATTTTGTGTGGTTTGTGTTGCTAAGAAGATGGGGGGAAAAAAATCATTGCTTCAACACATTTATTGTTTTTTTTTAAATAATATTGAAACTCTAGCTAAAGGTAATCAGAATCAGAATTCCTCGATTAGTCCCCCAGGAGGGGAATGTGAATTGTTGTGCTAAATTAAATGGATGTTTAATTTAGTTTTTTTTTTTCTCTTTACCTGAACTTTTGGGAAAACGTTCACTTCAGATCCAACATTCACTGCTATTTATCCACTTGAACGCAGCTCAGACATGTCTGTGAGTGAAAGATCATGTGTAGCATCAGTGACAACATGGCTGCCTCCGTAAAGAGCAAAAGTGCATGAAGCTATTCTACGCCACAATAACTGCTTTAAACTATATTTTTAAATATATTGATTCAAGTGATGCTTTTATGGAAAAAAAACACTGAAAAAAATAAGTTCAGAAAAAAGCAACAATCCCAACCACACTGTCTGTTTCTGATGTTTACAAACATCATCAGCTAGAGTTTACTGTTGTCACCATAAAACTGAACGTTACCCACAATACCTAATCCCAACAACAATAATAAACAATATGATAATAGTCCATCCAAAGTAATAATGAAATAAGTATGTTCATAAAGCACCCTTAAGAGAAGTGAGGCATGAATGTTGCTCTCTCCAGTCTATTCTCTCCTTAGCCCCCCCTTTTTTAACTGCACTTTTTTCTTCCACTCAACCTTCCATTAATATGCTTGGCTACAACACTCTCTGACAAGCCATCTTCTTTAGCAATGACTTGAGCTGAGCTGCACCTGCTAGGAGATGATGATATATGCCATGACAGTACTTCATTTATGGTTCCCTTCAGTCTCTATGTTAGAAATGAAAACATGAAAACGCAATAAGTTTGCAATGATCTTTGATAAATATGATAAAGGGATGACCCACTTACAAAACAGGCAGATAATGGAACTAGAAATGCAATTTGCAAAATGGTGGGCACCATTATTTCCTCTATTATGTTTCAAAACTGTTAATTCGTGTGGTTTTAAAATTAATAAAAACTATCTGTGATGGACTGCAGCTCAGCTAAAATGGATTTCTGTAGAACAATATTTAGTGGAGAGACAACGAATAACTTCAGAGTTTATAATGACCAAAAACAGAAGTTTCAATGATTGAATATTTCACTAAACCATCCATCATTTTGCCTCAGTGCATCTCCCTTGGTTACCATGCCAATTAGAAGATGAACCTGAACCTGAAAAATAGGACACATTAGCATAAATCTGGTTTACACTTCTGCAGTTTTTATCAGCCTCCTGACACATACCTCCATGCCCTCTGGCTAACAGATTATCCAGGCGCCTTAGTTTTTACCGGAGTACCGGCGGTTCTCTCTGTCTGCCTCCACCACTGTGTTTTCTAGTGGGAATGATTGATATTCTTTCAGCATGAACTCCATAACCGGATTTTTCCAGCAGCTGTCACTTCAGACTGTCAGGAGTCAAGGTGGGAACGTTGCTGTTTATTCTGCCGGTATTTACTGTTGTTTATTTCAAGGTTAAAAGCGAAAAGGGAAAAGTCTGTTGAATGATTCAGCACTTTAGAATCGATCACTTCACTTTAAGGAAAGAAGAAATCTCTAACCAGCTATGAAGAACATTTCAGAACTTTATAATTGTTCGTTTTCCAACAGATAACCATCCAGCTCCAAGTCCAGTCGCTCTGGACTCTTTAAAGATGCACTGAGGTTTAATCCCCTGGAGTGGATTCATAATATTACTCATTTACAGTTACTGTTCAGTAACATATAAAAACCTCAAGATGTCGGATAAATCCAAGAAGATCTCTGGTACTATAAGTTTTTATCTACATTTTCTGTCGATCCTGTCAGTTCTTTATTTTTTAACTTAAATGTTCACAGTATCCATTTTATAGATATTAAAATTGTGATTTAATGTTATACAGCGAACTGAAAGTGGTGCAGGAGGGATGTTTCTTTAAATCACACTGCATTGCACCGCATTTTCACTCTTTTCTTGCTCTCAGTGTGAGGCATTGATGCGCAGGGCTTTTATCAAAAGGTTAAAACGATATTCCATTAAAAGGATGGTTCATTTGATTTTTTTTTTAAAGAAAACAGGACTTTTTGCTGTGCTTGAAAACATATTTGACTGCCTAAAATCACTATGAACTTAAATTAGTCAGAGATATGCAACCCAGGAAGAAAAGGACAGAGTTGGTTTAGATTTACAAGCGAAAACTGGAGCTCACATCTCTCAGGAAACAATTCACTGCATCTTCACCTGAAACCAACTTCAGCTCTCACAAGTTACATGATTCCTGTATCTGAAACTTTAACATATTTTTAACTTAACAATAGAAACAATAATTATATCTTGTGAATGTAAAGCTGCATATGTCACTATTTTATCAAAGGGTGGCGATCCATCAAATCCCAACACTTGAAAATCTTTTCATTCAACATTTTTGAGGAATTAACAAATGACCATCTGAAGGATTTCAAAAACAATAACATCTCAATTGAACTGCAGTCGGATTTAAAAAACAGTGCTGTTTTTTGCCTCAGTTGTGTTGTAATCTTTGGGACTTTGGTTTTGCCTTATATTGGTATTTGTCCCTCTTTGCTTCCCATATTCAGTTCCTTCCTTAGTTTTTAGATTCCTCGTGTTTTTGTTCTGTACTCGTATTTATTTTCTGCTCTGAGTTGCAGGTTTCAGTTCTTGCTGTTTTCTTTAGATCTTAGTTTCTGTTTTATTTTGAAACCGACCTCCGTTTATGAGCTTTGTTTATTTAATTCATGTTTTCACCTTTTGGTTTAAATCTTACCTCTAGTATTCGGCCTCACCCTGTTTCCTGTTTGTGCTCTATTCTAGTTTCTGTCTTTGTGTCCCTGGTTCCCTCTGCGTTCTATCAGCCATTTTCTCTCATCTCTCCAGCTACTTGCCTTCTTTTACAGCTGCACCCTGTTACTAATCAACCCCAGCTCAATAATCACACTCCCCAGTGTTTAAGTCTCTCAGTGTCTGTCACTCTGCTGTTGTTCTTGCTCTGGTTCCTGTTTAATTTATGATTAGTTTCCAAACCATTTGAGTGGTTGAACACAAAATGTTCTTTTTGTTGGCGTACCTTCCAAATCCCTGACTATTCATCAGGGTGTTCTCCAAGAGTCTAAACTGGGTCCAGTTTTATTTATGGTTTACATAAAGTAGTTGTGTCATAATGTAGCTAATGCAAAATTTCCTTTTTATGCAAAAGACAGTTTTACTCATCATCTGTAAGTGCTGAATGGCATCTGCAATCAGCCTTTGATATTTAGATAAACCTCAATAGACTGAAACTTACACTCAACTCTGATAAAACTGAGGTCGTCATCAAAATCGAAGAACGGAGAAGAAAATATTTCCCAAAATTGTGACGAACATGCAAGCTGCACCCAGAAAGGCACTATGCACACCCACAGTTAACGTTTGTCCAAAAAAATTAGTCCTGTTCAGTTTCAGTTTCCCCAGGGCGCTGAAGAGACTCCTCTGTATTGACTCAAATCCAGCTGTCAGTCTGCTAATTACATATCGATGTCCCTCAGTGTCTAGGTGGCTTCAACCTAAGGGCCAAAAAGAAAGCCATTTATCTCCGGTGCCAACTAAAAGGGCTTTCTTCAATATGCATGAAGAGTGGGTGAATGAAAACCACACAAGCATTAATAAAAAACAGAAAATCCTAACCTCTTGCAGAAATTACATTAAAACCACAACAGACAGGAGGAAAGTAGAAAAAATGAGCTAACCTCGATTATCAAAGGGAAAATATTCTTGCTTAATCTTTAAAGATATTGTCAATAATTAGTATTATTTTTCTTGCTGAGTTTTGTTGTACAGTCACAGGCTAACACTTCATGTTTATTGTCCTTTCATCAAAGCTTATCCTTTACTTCCTGTTATTATTCATATCTTTTTTTATGAAAGTAATCCATTGCAAAAGTGGCAAAATCCCTGAACATGGTGGAGGTTGTGTCTACTCAATGGAAGTCATTTTCTTTCTGAGGGAACTTAAGAATTTAGAGTTAATAAGCAACATATAAACATGATTCCATCAAATAAATATATTTCTCATCTCTTGTATTCATTTCTTTCAGAATCAAACCTATAAGCTGGAAATATTTGGGAATTCTTGGCATGTTTAACTTACTTCATAAGACATAATCATACTTGTGTTTTACATCAGATGCAATTGTCCTGACTTGTGTGGGCTGTGGATGTGCCGCTGTGCTGGGCTTGCATGTCTGTGCGCGTGGGTGCACTTGTCAGTGAGCATAAAAATCTTACACCAGCCTCAGGTGTGTTTGAAGCAGATTTTCAGGAGATTTAGAGATAAATCATCTGAATCTTTGCTGACATCCCTCCTCCCCCCAGAGCACCAATCAGCTGTGGTCTCAGACAAACGCAAACAGGCAGTGAGACGGTCACTATGAGGACTTCAGTCACAACCACTGACGTTTCACTTTGTTTGCGTGCTTAACAGGTATCTGGGCTGTTCAGGACACAGAGGGAATAAAGGCTTGATTATTACCACCATCATGGACGGTAGAACTGCCGGTGTGAGCAGACACTGCTATCCCGCTGAGTAGGTCAGTGGGATATATGAACATGTATGTTTTGGTTTTACATAAAACTGGACAAAGACTTTTTAACTATCATTTTCGTATCATGTCCTTCAAGATGACCAAAGAAGTCTGAGTATGCCTCAGATTCATAAAAGACATTATTGAAGCGAAGAACTAAAGACCGGATTGTGTATCTTTAGTCCAGAGTTGAAAGACAACTGGAATCTGGATTTGAGGGAGGAGTACACCAAACTGCTCGTGCCAAAGCTAAAGGCTTCCACATACTCGGGCGTACTGTTTGTAATCTGTGAGCCACACGGACTCCATGTGCACTGGACGGTTAAGATTTCATAGTCAAGTGCATCAACTGCCCAGTTGACCCTATGAGATCGGTGTCTCATACAAAACAGTTTGAAAATAGTCCAAGCAGTTTACTGTGCGACACAGATGCGTTTGTAAAAATTGCCCTTTGCATGGAGTGCCTGAAGTGCATGTGGACCTCGGCGGAGTGAAGTATGCCCGAGTATGTGGGAGCCTTAAGACATAAAGCTCAACAAGGAACTGCTGACCAGAGTTTAGATTTATGGCCCCAGGCCAGGCCGGGCCGGGCCGGGCCGGGCCGGGCCCAAATTATTTGCTTGATGGGCTCAGGGTTCTGTGGCACATTTACTGAGCCTACAATACATCCAAGCACAGAGAAAACCAAACATGAATGCACAATATAAAGTTGTGGTAATCTATTTGTTGTAGTCTAAATAGGTGATTAGGTAGTTTACCCTGTTGAGGATAGAAGGAAAGTAAGGTGCAGAAGTTCATTAGACTGTAACAAGCGCAGCGTTCTGCACATTAATACGCACGCAGCCCTGCCCCGCCTAGCTCCGCTCCTATCAGTCACACATCCCAGATGATTTGACTCACCCTGCCGTTACAACAAGCAACAAAACTGAGCTGGAAGATGTTAAACAAAAGCAGTGAAATCTTAATTAAAATAATATGTGGGGTTTAATTTAGCCTCAGGGCTACAATTAAAGTTAATTTATCAGGTCTGATCGGGCTCGGACACAATATCTACGGGTTTGGGCTGGGCTGGGATTTTTAGGCCCAATCTAAACTCTAAGACCATCAAAGCAATTGCAGCTATTGTTTATGGAAATAAGTTTAACAGTTAAGAAAATGCTTTATTTTATACAGGTTTTTGCTTTTAATGTGTCTTCAGACAGTACAAAACATCTGCTGATGTCAGCAAATCACTTTACCGTCACTTTATGCTTCCCAAACCTTCCAACACTCCTGCAGACTTATCTCTAGATTTATTATTTTTTATTTCTGTCTGCATCAGTGTTTTGATCTTGTAGTTTGAAGTGACTTTTAGGTCCAAACAACATCATATTGTGAGAAAAGTCACTGCAGACAGCCTTAGAATGTGGACAGCATCGTTGGAGAAACATCAAAACAGCTACATAACTGTAGTGCAGTTCTACCCTCAATTAACAAACTAGGCTGATGTGGAAAAAAGTGAGACTTGCATAATTACTGCATGGTTCTCTAACAATAAGTCTGGTGTCAGTTGTTGAGAGGAAGTTGCTGAAACAATTTTTTTGTCTAAACTGATGATTTGCCACTGTGGTGAATTACAAACACACAGGGTTCACCATAGAGTGCTTTTAAATTCCTACCGTGAGGCCAGTTTGCTAGGTCTTCCAACTCCCGCTCTCAGACAACAGTTCTCCCAATGTCCGCCTCTCCACGGGAAAAATCACCATATAATTTACTTCATGAACACAAACTGAAGGTAGAGACTTGACGATCACCACTTTTTTGGGGGAACACGGTTCTATCAATATCCATAGTCGATGTTTCAGATGTCCCATCATCACTCTTCAGCAACCTTTGGCTGTGGTCTCGGCTCTTTTGTGCTTCATTTTTTTTGATGCTTTTTTACGTTTCTCTTTCAAACATGGAAACAACTATACTGTAACTATCGTGAGCTATAAGCCAGAAAACAATTAGAAAGGAAAAGTTGGAAGAAAAAGAGAGATGCCCTCTAAGTATTCCACATGATGTGTCAGGAACATCGTGCAGGTTAATTTTACGGAGGAATCCGATCTGAGATGTAGTTCAAATGTTTTGCACTGTGATGTTTTTTCCGTGGCACATGAAGCATTGGACTCCTGAGGCCTTTGAGATGGATCTGTGCACGACTCAGTGGACAGCAGCAGGGTCAGCGGTGACTTCTTGGAACACGTCACTGTGCTTGAGCAAGCATCCGCAGTAACCCGAAGATGTGTAAACACACACTCTGGCAGCGTCCAGGCTGCAGCTGGAGCTGTGAGGCTGAGGGGAAGAGCTTGTAACGACTTGTGTATTCTCACATCAGCCATCTCGTTAATGGGCAGGCAGAGTGTACTGGGTCATTAATATAGCTGGAGAGCTGCAGAAGACGTAATGTGCTAAACTGTAATCGAATATTTGTTTCCACATCAGCTCCCGACAAGATGGGTTCTTTAATACTGAAATAGGGAAAACCCAGTCAAAAAACAAAAAGCATGAAAACTGACATAAAGCAGAAAAATATGAAAAATTATAAAACAAAGAGACAAATACAACAGACAGGGCACAATGCAACTCTTATAAAAGAGTAATGTTGATGAACTTTCCTAAATTTGCTTCATTTAATGTGAAACAAATCTTTTTTTCTTTAATTTAAACATCTGAAGTTAAAGGATCAGCAGCAGAGAGCATGAGGAGGATTAAAACCTGGTTTATTTTGGACTCTGGGAAAATATAGAAAATATTCCAGATGATGTAAGAAGTCTGGAATGTTTCTAATAATCCCCAACATCAAATAAAAATGGACCTGGTTTCTGAACAAGACTTACTGACCTCTGAATGCGGAAAGGAGGTAAATCCAGTAAATCACTTTTTGGATAATAGTTCAGGGGTTTCTGGTACATCAAGTCTTGTCACCCGCATCATTACTAAGAAGATGTGACGTCAGAGTTCAGCACCTGAGCTGGAGTTGAAGCTGTGGACTTTTTTGTACCATTCTCCTGACTGATACATCTGCATGAGATCGCTTCAAGCGTTGTTAACCCCTCTGTAAACCACAGCCTTCGCTGAAAGACAAAGACGAGCAAACGTTAGGAAAAAAATCCTATTAGAACTTCGTTGACAGTTGTTTACTGTCACCGATGGCATGAGTCTGTCCTATAATAGTGATGCTGGGAGTGAATCTACAGGAGCTTCAACAAAATGTTGGTTCGAGGGTTGTCGCACCTTCTTTTTATCTCATATTTTTCCTTCTGAGAGACTTGTCCGTCTTATTTAGTCGAGTTGTGCTGGATGTTGCATGAAAGGTGGCAAAGGTTCTGAAATTATTCATCACGTTCTTCTTTTCGTGTCAACACTTGTTAAACTCACAGCACATCTCCATTCAAACAGAGATGCATAAAAAGCAGGGAAATGAATGTTGAGTCCTGAAAGTGTATTTATGGAAACGAGGGAGGTAACCGTGACGACATGCATCTCTTTTCTTATCACGATCACTTGTAAAAACATCGTTTGTGTAACTGTGCTGTGACGTGTCCAGACACAGAAAGAAGGCAGATTTTGAAGATGGATTTTATGTGTAAATGAAGACAACATCAATAAGACTTTTCATTCTTCTTGCAGTGCAGAGATTAGATGAGCTGCACGAGCCTCTCCGCCCCGTCTTTCATTTGACTCTGTGACGGATTATTACACGCTATGGGTACCAAACAACCCACAGCCAAACACTGGGTGATTGTTCTGAAGTTGGAAAAACAGGTTTTGATGTGAGATGGGTGGGAAATGCTAGGAGAGGAAAAAAGAGCTATTCCCCTGGAAAACTCAGACGTGAAAGCAGAACACTCGTCTTAGCTCTCAGACGGTCGAACCCACGAGTCCATCTCAGTGCTTCCTGGCTCGTAGAGTTCACATGGTAGAACCTTGTTCACCAGTCAGTGTGTGTGTGTGTGTGTGTGTGTGTGTGTGTGTGTGTAAAAAAAAAGATTCAGTGTGTGAGCTGATCATTCCACTTCTTTGCGGTTTCACCCGCTTGCAGTGTTGGTACCTGAGTAAGCAGAGATGAAGGCACGGTCCCATCCAGCTTGTATTTTTGACGGCACACTTCCACAAATCACTCTGAATGTTCATAACTAAATATTTAGTCTGTAAGCTAAATATTTAGCTTGCTAATTATATATTGAGTCTGAAACTGTGACATTTATAAATAAATGAATTACATGGTGAAAATATGACTTTGAAAAATGAACCCCCGTTTTTTTTCTCGTATGAAAGGCTAAATAAATAACCCAAATTATTGCTGTGAATTTTTGACTATGGAACTTTGCAAATGGCGCCCCATTGGCTACCCACTTTGATAAATTTCATTTTCCATTTTACACTCATGGTCTACCTTAAGGAACTATGGTTATGAGTTATTTTGGTTTAATCAGCAGTCATAATCTGCCAAATGTTATAAAAAATAATCATCAAAATCTTCAAAAATTCATGCGATACGAACCCTCCTTTCTTGACTATTCAGCTCTCTAATTCATTTCCTTACCTTCATGAAAGTATAAACGGGTATCAAACGGTTGTTTATGGGTGGAAATCGGAGGCAGACAGGGCAGAAATGGAAATGTGTGTTCGCATGAAGGTATGAAATGAGCTGGCGCTTCCATGACTCTCTTCACTGACAGCTGTTTGAAACACGGCATTGAGTTTTAGAGAGCAGAACAATCGAATGGAGGACGTAGAACAGATTTATATCGTAAAACATGCTTTCCTATGAAACAGCAGAAGGTACAGAAGGACCAACCACAGGACTTAGTTTTACCGTGGATGAGCTGAACTGTCTGTGCTGTGACGAGGCTTCTTGGCCGTAACTCTTCTACTGTTCATAAGGCTGGTGAAACCCCTTTCAACTGATGCCACATTCGGAAGGAAAATGCGTTTGTGGATTGAGCAGCGGAGCTGGAGCTCTGCTGGAGTCCAACAGAAACTGACTTGTTTGTTGTTGGTTCTTGGACGAACAAGACGTGCTGGCAACTTAATAACTGAATGATTTAACAAGCAGGGTCCTCTGCAGTTCATGGGAGAGCCGCACACGACCACAGCAGGCTGAGTCCTCCTCCCCGCGCTGGTCAGCAGCTTGGTAGCACATCGCTGTGGGACGGCGGCGGTCAGCCACTGTGGCTGTGTCTGTTGCTCAGCACAAACACCGCTGGCAAGTTCTGGACGCGTCGCCGAGCACAGCCTTCCTCCGCAGGTTCAGGTTGCGGTGAACATGTTGCTGACACCAGCGCGGATATGCCAGGCAGAGAGCAGCAGTGATGGCAGCCCTCCGGTAGTCCTGTGGGACCAGAGGCTGACTGTGTGCAGCCGAGTCCACATCAGTCCAGAGAGCAGGAAGTTCTGCAGAACCAGCCTGCTCAGCTGCACTCTCCTTTGGACTGGAGTGCACTACGTTTTATCACTATATGTTGAAACGTTGCCCTAACCGTACAGTGTCTGGCTCTTTATTCTGTTTTTACATGTCGCATGTTCCTGTCTTTGTGTGGCTCTTCTTGAGACTGCTCGTCACTTTGCTGCTGTTGCACAGAAATTTCCCCAATCAAGGATATTTCTATTCTACTCTAAAACGATTGAGACGTGAAAAGCTCTGGAGTAAAACGCTTCGAATTTGACGTACTTGATCAAAAACCACAAATTAGATGAGCATGTCATGAAAGTGCTTTTATCTGCGTGACACAATGAGCTGCCGGTGGAAGAAAGCTCGCTCTGTGGAAGTATTCCATCAGTGAGCAGACAGAGCGCAGCGGACCTGATGTCTACATCCCGCCTCTGCAGCCGGCCTTTCGCAGATCCACTCAGGCTCTCAGCGAGCAAGCACATGGCGATTGCCACCTCCGGTTCTCAGAACTGGCTCGGCAGCAGGATCCAGATCGTGTCCAGGTAAAGAGAGAAGAAATGACACTTCATGCGTCATTTCCATATTTCCATATCCCTTCCCCTAAAATCACATGGATTGTTGTTTCCAGATAAAACGGTTAAGCTGCAGATTTAAACTTTCTATCATAAGGTCCAATGAAGCAGACAGACAGACGTTATCTATTTAATATAAGAAATTATTTTTCTTTGATTTTTTTTAAACAAGTAAAAGTCACAAAATATGTTTTTCATGAAACACTTTTTCTCAGACAGCCACATCTCTGGTTGTGTCTCAGTTGAGGGGAGTCAAACTGCACATCTGCAGTGGAGTCGATGTTTAAAGACACGTTTTTTTATCGTTGTCTGACATTAAATCTCGTCCTGGTTTAAGTCAAGTGACCAAAATGGTTTCCATTTGTTAACTGAAGGAGTGATGAGAAAAAAACACTGACTTCGCTGTCCTTACGCCACTTTTCAACCAGTCACAGTTTGAACAGATGAACCTTCAGGAATCTGGAAATTAGACCCAAGAAAGAGCCGCAGATCTCGTCCTGACATCTCGGATAATTTATTTTTATTTTCCCACAATGTCACATAAAGCAGTAGATGGTTTGATGTCACCTTTACATCCACATCTGTTCCTCCATTTAATTCATTTCTGCCAATTAACCTGAAAGCCTTAAGGCTGTCATCTTCATCGAAGCTCTTCCAAAATGTTTAAAGGCTTGTAATATTAATGAACTTAAAAAATGTAAGAACGTTTTTTGCAGAAAAAACATCACATTATTCTGCAGTTCAGCAAACATAAATAATTCTAGTAATTCTACCGGACCTAAAACAGTCTGACTTTATGCAAGAAAATGAAGGTTTTCTATCTTTTTTTAGTCGTTTCTGTGTAACAGCGTGTGTTTGTTGGAGGACCCGGAAGCAGAAAGGATGGTGATGGAGAAGAGAGAACAGAGTTAATAAAAATAAACAGGAAACCCTGACGGGTCTGAGCACGAGGAAACCTAACCGCGAACCTGGGTGAGCCGAACAGAGGAAAGCAGCAAGCAATGCAAACCAGGGATCCTTTTCACACGTTTACTCTGCGTAAATGTGTCCAATCAATGGCATCGGAGCGAGGCGAGTCTGCTCAGGGTAACGCTGAACAGCTGAGGGCGAGTTCTGAGCAGAGGAGGAACGGGGGGGGGGGACGGAGACTAACAGAGAGAACTGAATTAAATGCAAATGATTCACAGACCAAAGGGAGCAAGCCTTACCTTCCCAGAGGGGTCGAAACCAATCAGAGAACAGAAACCAGAAATAAATAAGCAACGAAACACAAAGAGATGAACCAGTATGGCAAGACCCTAACAGCAATAATAAACAGCACGGAGAAGCGACCTGAATATGGCATTTGGAAGAGACTCATGGTCATGCAAAGAAAACAGAGCAGCGGTATGAACTGAAGCAGCTTCTCCCTGCCTGCAGGGGGATGTTGTCATTTCTGAAACAGAGCAGCGCTTTAAATAAAGCTAACATCCTGGCCGTGACGGTGGCCTTCTCAGTCCGCTACCTGCAGGAACAGTAGATGTTCATGTGCCACGCCTTCGTGCTGCAGCTGCAGCTCCTCTGTGACCTTCGACTCCAAGCTTTCATCCTGCCGGTACCGAATGAAACTGGCTTCCTCTCCGCTCCTGCGAGCAGCTGCTCCCTGCCTTCTGCCTGCAAGCAGCGACGCTTCAGGGTTTGAAATGCTTCTGACCGGAGTCCCGAACAGAAGAGCCATGCGGTGCAGAAACAGACCACAAAGTGGAGGTCAAGGTATTGCCAGATTAGTCTGTTCAATGGTCACATCAAAGTGCAACTCATGGTTATCTCACACAGTTCCAGTCCGAAGTTTCTGCACCCGTGCTTCCTACCAGTTCCTGATGATGTTTTGGCTCCCTGGACATGGTGCCGATGAAGACGTATCCGCCTCAGGGCAGAGAGGTACCAGATTCAAAACGTAACTCAGTTCTGGGAAAATGCTTCAGCGACTGACTGATCAAGTTAGTTTTTATGGTAAAGATCATTTGGTTTTACAATAATACCAGTATAATTTTCTTCAGCTGTATGGAGCAGAAATCCAGAGCTATTGCTGCCTATTGCCGTTCACTTCAGATAATGCTTTCAGTAAAGATGAAGCAGGCCAATTATGTCTGCTGAACTAAAGCAGAGGGGCGCACCAACCTTAAAGATGTAATACAGCTTTAGAACTGCAGGGGGCCAACCACACGTGGAATTCAGCAGACTGTCACTTGTGTTGTGTCGCTGACTTTCCAGCAATCCCTCGTACCGAGCATGCATGTAGCGACAGTGGAGAGGAAAACCTGCCCTTTAACAGGAAGAAACCCCCAGCAGAACCAGAACCGGGCTCAGTACCAGCGGCCATCTGCCACGACCGGCTGGAGGTTTGAGAAGACGGAGCAGAGAGACAAGAAGAACAGAAGAACTGAACTGGGAGTACTTTCTATGCTGAAGAAAAGTAAAAAGTTAGCAGCAGGAAAGGCAGCATTATCTCTGCAGACAGCATCACAGCCAAACAGAACGCCCGGCCAGGTGTACCTTCAACGGAGAGAAAAAACATAAAGTCACCAGCACATAATGCAAATTGGAGAGTAGTAGGAGAAGGAAGAAAGTGTAAGAAAATATCAGTAAAGATTATTATTATTATTAATAATAATAATATCGGATTCCATCCATTGTACATCACGCTTATCCTTGGAGGGTTGCGAGGGGGGGGCAGGTGCCTGTCTCCAGCGGTCGTCGGGCGAGAGGCGGGTCCACCCTGGACCGGCCGCCAGTCCATCGCAGGCCAACACAGAGACACACCATGCACACACTCACAGCGAAGGAGAACTCAGAGAGGCCGATGGACCTGACAGTCATGTCTTTGGACTGTGGGAGGAAGCCGGAGTACCCGGAGAGAACCCACGCGTGCACAGGGAGAACATGCAAACTCCTTGCACTAAGCCTGGATTTGAACCCTTCCTGCTGCAAGGCGATGAATGGATCAGTTTCTGCATTTAATCTGTGGACAATTATTTTCATCAAGGAATTACTGTAAATGATTCATTTATTCATTTCGCTAAAACACTTTCGCTGATTTATTTCCAACAAATAAAACTGAAGCAGAAAGTTAACAGTCCAAAACATAGGCACAGCGTTAACTCCAGCATTCTTGTTAGTCACGAGGGAGCGATATAATATCAAACGCGTGATGTTTACCTTCCCCATATCCTCAGCTGCAGCACCGCTCCAGATATTGCACACACAGGCTGACGGTCTGCAGAAGAAAAATGAAACATTAACAAAGGAAGCTGTCCAGATATACTTGTCTTACCTGCACAATAAAAGCGGAGAAATGGGACCTGACAGGCCTTGCTAATAGAAGGCAGCTGCTGCTGCTGTGACTGTACCCAGCTGCATGATGGATACAGCTGTCTGACGCAATCACTCCCTGGTGCGTGTGTGTGCCACTTTCTGCGCACTGTGTGTTTTCCCTCAGTGTGTGTGACTGTGCCAGGGTGAAGATGAAGGATACATTTCCATCTGAATGCCGTATGTGTGTGTGTGTGTGTGTGTGTGTTTGTCCGATGCGACTCTATAGCAGAGCGCGATGATAGATGTCTGACGGGTGTCTGGTTGGTGATGGATGCGCCGCGCTTATTCAGATGCAGAACCCAGTCAGAAATTCACCGACTCGCCGCCGCAAAAATATCCGCACTTGCGTTTATTAGGATTCCTGGTGGCAATTTTAGTAAATATACAGTTACATTTTTATTGATGCTTTTTGGAAACTAGGTCGCTATGAATAGTAATCAGATACAACCAGGAGAAATTAGAACTAGAACTAGGAAATGAAAAATGCTTTTTGCAACCTGTCGTAGAAAAACGTAATTCTGGTCAAGAAATTCCATCGTTTGGAGTTTATTAAAACATTTTATTTTAATAAAAAACCCCAAAACACCGTTTTTTTTCTGGAAGCAGTTTTCCTGGATTACGCCTGGGTTCATTTTGATGGACTGAGACCAAGACGTCAGAGGTCTTCTTCATTTGCTGGAGATAATCAGTCGGAGCTTTCTCCCAGAAGCTTAACGACTGGCTGCTGGCGAGGCGTCTGCAGGTTCCAACCTCAGGAGCCCTGATGGTGGAGCCAGGCAAGCATCAAGCTCTTGATGCCTCCTTAGTCAGAACTGTTCACCAGTATTTTTTCCCAAGTCAAGTCAGTTAATGTTGAATTTCTGCTTTTTTGTCCTTGTGATGACTATCGGGGCGGCGACGTCACAAGAGGCGGGTTGGCCGTGTTCGCCACCAGCTGATGGTCTCATCCAGGACCCGTTGCTGCGGAGCATCGTCTCTGCTGCCCACATGCAGAGCTGTTAGCACGCCATGGTGGTCATGAGGCCGTCACACAGGAGCCGTCTTCAGTCAGAGGCTGAAGATCCTTCCTGCCCACAGCATCACCGTCCACAAGGACTCTGAGGATGGATGATATAAGTTCCAACAACATTTAATTTCCTTCTGGGATAAATAAAGTGTTTGGTGTTTGGATGTCAGCAGCAGTTCACGCTGCAGTAAAAGACTTGAGATCCTTTCAGAAGCAAACAAACGAACTTCCTTCCAACAGTCTCTCCCTGCTCAGCTCTGCAACATGACAAAACACTTCCTGATGGAAATGTCAAAATAAAAGTCCTTCCTGATAGACGGCCGCCTGGAGGCTGCTTTGTTCCAGAAGCTGATCTTGAATCGCGGCACTGAGAGGGCCTTCCCTTCGCTGCAGAGCGTAAAACGCCCGGTTTGTGTCTGAATTCCTCGTTCATGTTCTTGTTTCTTTACTCCCCCGTGTTTTACTGTCACTTTGTTCCCAAACACACTCAAAGGCAGGACCCCCCCCCCCCCCCCCCCCGATGGGTCCAACCAGCAGAAAACGTTTCTGCATCCCTCTCCATGTTGGTTGGTCTTCGTTCAGATTCAGTGGGAGATCCGCGGAGGTCGCCTTTAGGAAGGCAGCTGACAGAGGCCGGGGCTGCCGGGGCGCCGGGGGCGGGAAGGGGCCCCCTCTTCAGTGATTGGGGGAGTCATGGACACTTCACGCTGTAACAGTCAAAGGACGGGAGCGAATCGATAACAACAGCCACACACCCACGGCTGGCTGTGGTGCAGGAAGCTCTAATCAGGCCGAGGCGAGGCTGCCTCTGATGGCGGACTGATTCTCTCGTCCTTCTTCAGGCTTTCTGTTTACCCTTTTCTTTCTCCTTCTTTCTGACCGGCCGGACTGCTCTTTGTCTCAGTCTTTCCATTAATTTGTTTTCTCCCGGGGATTTTTTGGTACATTTTCTCTGCGAACCTCTGCCTGTCACTTCCCCTCCCCACAGCGTGGATCCAGACACCTCCTTGCTTCTTGATCACATCCTGTCCCCCAGCTTCCTGCTCCTTCCTCGCCATTATGTGCTCATCTGTTGCCTGGAATACAAACAGACGGAGATAAAAACATCTTCTGATTTAACTGCATTCAGAATCCAAAATATTACAGAATCTTAAAGCTGCTTTATTTCTGCATCAGCTGTTTCTGGTGAATCAGCTCCAGACGACCACGAGGACACTCAGGCTGGAGAAAGCAAATAAAATAGCTTATAGAAACATTTATTCATTGATTTGCGTAGTTTTAATCTGTGCTCTGATGTGCTCCGCTTTGCTGCATATTGTAGAAAACCGTATTGGAAAATAAAAGTGCATGGAAAGAATGATGGCAGCGTCCAGATTTTGACAACAAGCATCGTTCAGATCAGGAAGGGAGACAGGATTTAAAGAACGATATGAAGCCGATATGTTTGCTGAAAACACTCGAATCAGCAAAGCACCTCAGTCCAGAGCCCGTCCTGTCGGACGGTTCGGAGTCCCACACTACTTCACTCATTTTCAGGTGTCGCAGGCCAGTGTGGGGTGTACTTATTTTTCCTTTGACAGTTTAACAAAGTGAAGCCAGGCAGCTTCTGATTGCTAGTCCTTCGCCTGCTCTCCCCTGCTGCCAGTGTGTCAGCATTTATTTATCTGCAGCAGTGAAGAAGAGAAAAGTTTGAATCCAGTCAGGAGAAAAACTCAGTCCGAGCCATAATTCAGCAGCTTGTAGCTTCACCTGCAGCAGCCCCTCTCAGCAGGTCGTTTCCCTTTCACTTCAGCCTCCCGCAGCACTGAGGAGGAATCTGAAACATCATCCATCACTGCTTCAACAGCTCTCCGAACGCAGGTATCGGTGCCGTCGGCAGGCTGGGCTGGTACCGAGTCGAGCTGGAAAATCACGCAGCGTCTCTCAGATTGTCGGACACGGCTGCGCTGCCTGGGGGGACTCCTCGCGGCGCCTCTCTGCTGTCACCCGGACTCTGGGCCCTGATTTCTAAATGAGCGGTCCTTTTCCTTTCATCTGAACACGGAACTTTGGACCAGTGAGGATCAGTCCCTTTACTCCTGATGCTGTCTCTGGTTCAGGAATAGTTTAACACAAGGAACGTTGTCATGCTGCTCGGTCCAGTTCTGTGTGGTGGTTCTTCAAGTTCTGACTCCAGCTGCAGCCCCCACCTTGAGAATCTCCCTCAAGCTTCTGAACGGGGGTTGTTTCACAATCTCCTCAGTGCTCCAGTTAGTCTTTATCCTTCTGTCCCCTCTTCTTCCATACTTTTTCCTTCCACTTTACTTTCTATGAATATGCTTGGACACAGCCCTCTGCTAAAGAAGCTGGCTTTTTACGATGACCTTTTATGGCTTTCCAGAAGAACTGAATTTGTCTTTGTTACTGACTGTAATCCAAACCAGCCCGAATGCGCCTCTAACCAAAATGAAATGAAGCTTCTCGTCTGAGCGCTCTCTGACCCGCCCAAGCGGGCCCTACTGGGGCCCGCCCTTTTCACTAATGACAGGATCGAACCCTTCTCACTGATAACCAGCACCCGACCACAGGCAACGTTGGTGTTTTGCTTAAAGCAAAAGTCTTCTAGTTGTCTCCCGAGGTTCACACACACACACAGAAACCCGTCAGCTCGTCTCTCAGCTTGCGAGGCGGTCAATCAGGGCGCCAGGCCAAACCGCCACTGCCGAGGCGTGTGAAGGGGCTTCTTGCTGGACTCTGGATGGAGCCACAGGAGGTGGAAAACGTGTGAAGCAATCACAGCTTCCAGAACTCGGCGTCTGTTTCCTCGTGGATCAGAAGGAAGGTGGAAAACCTTCCGAGCTGCTGGGTGGGGTCCTGAAGGTGAACTACAATGAGGTCGATACAGCTCTTGACAGAAGTTTTTAAAATATGCTAATATGCGTCTGCCTTTGTAAAATACTCGTGTCTCAGTTCTACTAGGCTCCGTCTGCCAAGGTAAAAGAACTCTGAGGTCAAGAAAACGTTTCATTTCAGTCCACTCGTCTGCTGTGTTGAGATGCAGATAGATGCAGCAGAGAATAAGTGAAGTAAATTATTATTTAACCATGAATGCGTTTAAAAACATTCTCAGACTCAAAGCACAGAGAACTCGCTCCTAAAGGAGACGCGTGCACCACCCCGCAGGGCTCGATGCAAACGCTGCTTTTTATTGTTACGCTTGTTTGCGTGAAGACGATGCGTAATATCATTTTTACAAGTTTGCACTTAAAATGAGACTCCATGATTGTTTTAACATTTTGTCGTCATGGTTTCAGACACGTGTGAACCTCACTTCCTGTTCAGTGTTCTGGTTTCTGTGTCTCAGTGTCAGTTCGGCCGTTTCGTCCCACTGGGTCAGTCTTCTGGTTCCCACTCAGCGGCACGCCTTTCTCTGTCCCCATCGTCACGCTCCCAGTTTGGGCAGCCAGTCTTTGGTGGATTTACTGGTACTTTTTGTCACGTTGCAGGGTCCAGCTCTGCTTCCGCTTGAACTTTTACAGTGGCGGCAGATTTGGCTCACGCCGAACATGTCCGCTGTTCTTGTGTCCAGACGTTCGCATTCAGACTCGTCTGCCCAAGGACCGTGGTTCCTGAAGTCCTGCTCTTTGTCTACGTTCTCTCCGGCAAGCGTCCGTCGAGGCATGACGTTCTCCTTCTCGCCCACCCCCCATGAAGGCACACTGGTGCAGGACCTTCTTTCAGCATCTTGCACTCTGCTTTCAGGGTGAAGTCGCTCGGCGGTCAGACCTGGGCGTGCTCTGAACTGTGGTGTCTCATTCCAGACGATACTGAGGCCTCTTTAAACCTCTTAGCAGAAGAGCTGGGCGATATGGACTTAGAATTTTATCACAATATTTTATGGTACTTCTGTGATAACAATAAAAATGATGATAAGAAGATTATTTTTGACTTCTTTTCTAGGTAGCTGTAGGGCTGTGGCTGCATGACCAGCATTCGTAGCGACACAAACACAAACACCGCTCTGGAGAAGCATCCCATTGGAGGCAGGCTTCTTCAGGAAGCCTCTTCTTAAAGAAGTGTGATCTTTATCTCCAAACTGCATCAAGAAATTGCATTTTATCAAATTTTCAAATTTGCTGATATTTTTTTGAGGCTCTTGTTGAACAAACAGTGGAGAAAATAGTAAAAGTAGTGCATCCGATAACAGTCAGTTTTGTTTCTTATTTTATTGGACCCTTTTCACATAGCAGGCGAATCCGACGTTTTTGCCCACATGCAACCATGTCCGACTTCTGCACGGCAGTCCCAGCTGGGCTTCTCACACTGTGGTTGTTGCCGTCTTTAGCTTGGAGGCTTTTCTCTGTTCTTTGTTCTGCAGTAAGCAAAGCGTTTTCAGTCAGAGTTTAACTGAAGCCCAGCGAGCCGTTGAGGGCTGAGAAGGACCATCTCCTGGGTTCCTTGTGGCTAAAGCTACCGACACACCGTCTGGATTCAACCTCAGGCTGAGCTCAGCCACTGGAGAACAGATGGCAGTAATTAGAACCTGCCTTCAACCCTTGAGGTGCTGTTCCTTCACGGTTACCCTGAACGAACAGTTGTGAGCTTATCTGGACTCTACCATGCAAATATGCCATGAGCAATGGTTCCACATGAATCAGCGAATGTAAAAAACATTACTCATCAATCATCATCCAAATGGTTTCATGTCAACGTGTTTGACGCCTCAGGCCGCTCTGAGCGTAGAAAGTAACTTCCTCCCATGGTCCAGCGGCGCGCAGGTACGATTGTCTCTGTCGAGGCCGGCTGCTACGATGCCTTCATTAGCACAGAGTCTGTGCTTTTGCTTAGTCATAAATAAGTTAGGGTTTTTTTTTTTTAAATCCCTTAACAAATACAAAAAACTTCTTATTCTGGAGCGAATCGGGGCTGGGCAAGTAGGAACTGAACGACATGAACGCGTTTGTCTTTGCTTTTGTAAGGTTAATTATTGCAATATTTTCATTCTTCATTCACATATTTGTATTACAGCATCCTTCCATCCATCCTCCCATTGTCTATGCCTGCTCGCCCGCACAAGGTTGCGGGGGCGGGGGGGGGGGTCTGTCTCCAGCAGTCCCTGGGCGGGAGGCGGACAGTGTTCCAGTAGGCCACTAGAAATCTAGAAGTCTGTTTTCATGTCTTGGTACTGTCAGCATCAGAGCTTTAAAAGCTAACTTTTACTTCTAATAGTGATCAAAAATACTTTTGGTTAGATGCAAGAAACCTTTTTTTTTTTTCTTTTTTCAAAACAATTACACTTTAAAAACCCACGTGCCATAGAAGCAGTTTGTAAATCAGTAAATATAAGACGTCCGAGTGGAAGTGAACGCATCGCGTGACGATCTGCGAGCTGCGTGGCGGCTGCTCTGCCAGATGTGTGTTGCTGATGGCGGGGTTGAAGCAACAAGAGCCGAGAGCCGCGGTCTGAAGACGCAGTTCCGTGATTCGCCCGAGCTGGAGAACTCAACGTCGCTTCACCTGTGAATATCACTGCAAGGCCAAACATCTAAAGCAGGAGAACATCCTGGCGAGGTGAGAGGAAAATAAACGTGTTGCTATGGCAGCAAACTTTAAAAGCGGAAGGTTGTTCAGTTTTAATTTGATGTCTTTTGGTTAATTGTGCAACAGTCAGACCAGAAGGTGAGGCATTAAGAACAAAGCATTTTATGTTGGTGACAAAAAGATGGCATTTCCAGTGAAGAGCAGTGGCTGCAGAGACAGAGAGGGCGAGCCCTTCTGGAGACAGAGATGCCGTCCTGTGAAAGCTGACGTCTGCCGCTTCCCCGGGCATCACTGCAGCCTTTGGAAGAGAGCGAAGAGCAAAGCTGCAGGTTTACTTCCACCAAAGCCTGAAAGCAACGCCGCAGCATTCCAGGCTCCGCTGAATCCAGCTGGAAATGGATACGTCTCCATATTCATTCAGTCAATCATAATTAACTGCAACTGCAAACCTTGCCTTATTATGTCAAATATTAGTAAAAACTATAACGATTGCATTTTTAAATAATCACAAAACTTCTAATTTAAAAAGTTTTTTTTTTTAAATAAAGTTCCACCCCTGGGTATAATATAAAATATGTAATTCATAAAATCTTTTTATTTCGTTATCGATCGGTTATTTTCAGTTGCTTCTCCACAAGAAACCATTTGAACTCGGTTAAATAGGGACACCTTCCAGGACAAAGGAAAACAACCTACAAACGAAGTCGGCATGGGAGAAATTTATTAAAATGTCCTTCTGATGAAGAAAGCCAGTGGGAAAAATGAAGTCTCCCAGTAACCCTCCCACCCCTCCCCGGTGCATCTGTGTTAGAAGCTTCTGGCCACGTTTGATGGTCTTGTGATGAAGTGGCAGAAGGCAGCAGGAGCAAAGCAAACATTTGTTCAAACAGCTTTCTCTGGGTTGGCGTGGAGTGCTGCGCTGCGACGGCCCCCTGGAACAGCTCGCTGCCGGACCACTTATTTACTGCCTGAACTCTTTCTGCTCTCTGTCACCTAACTTCGTGTCCTTCCTCCCTGCTCTCCCCTGCTTCCTGTCTGAAGCGTGCGACTCTCCTCTCTCTGCTGTGCCCTGATTGACAAACGTGATGGTGCTTGCTTCTCCTTTCACTGACCTTCAACTTGCAGGAGCGCATGCTCAGACGCACACACTCGCCGCACAGCCAGACTGCTAATGGTCGCTACCTCTGCACACGCCGTCAGCGGGGAATTACAGCCCTTATGCACCAGCAAGATTAAACCATAATGCCAGCGAGGCAAAAAGAAACGCCTGCTGGGATATTTGAGTTCATTGCTAAGACGACTCCTCTTCACTCAGTGCGTTCTTTTATTTTTGTGCCATGTGTTTCTGAATTTACTGTAAGTGATTGAAAAAGGTAAACAGTATGGATGTAAATGGGCATTTTGCTTGACAAAACAAGCACAGAGGGAATGAATTTCTTTTTGCAGAAGGATTTTTAAAAATCCTTTTGCTGGTGGTGGGGCTCAATTAAAATCTTTCATGGAGTTATTTGCAGGATCTGTAATTCATTAACCTCATTTTAATCCAAAACCATATATCGACAAAATCAGCAACATTTTCACTTCAAAACCCCTTTTTGCTGCTAAATCTTTGACTAAACAGACATCTGAGCTCGACAGCAAAGATGTTTCTAGCTTTCAGTCTGTTCTTCAGCTTCTTCAAGCGTCAGATTTCCAGGGGCCATGATTCCCCCACCGCGATTTTAAAGACTTCTCATTTATTCAGGTTCTCTTTGTCTGATATTCATCTTTGCTGATCTGAAATATTTGTGTGGGACAAAAACAGAGGACATCTGTACGTGTGAGGTGGAAAAACGTCAAATGAAGGGATCAGAAAGTCCCGATTCTTCTTCTGGAAGTTGGCTTTAGAACCCGCCTCCAAAGCCAAGAGACTCCAGACTGGGGCTGCATCTCCACATCCCAGCCTCACCAGTAAGAGCTCTTCCTTTCTTTTATCCCATCCTGCTCTCTGCCCTCTCCCTCTGTCCTCCTTATTCTGGTGCTGTGATGCATAAATAATATTAAAGCCAATTCAAAATGTTCTCGCAGGAGTTAAAATCCAACTCCAGCAAGCGATGCAGATATCAGCAGACTTCAGCTGAAACCTCACTGACAAGAATTCATTTTTTGGCTTTTTCAGCTTCTTTAAGTCCTTCATGAATGCCTGCTTTTCATTCCCCTCTCTGCCATCCCACTTTCTGCCTGCGTCTCCAGCTCTCTCTCTCTTTAATGGCAGTATTATCCCTCACTTAGCCGTTTGAGTCTGTAAGCCTAAGCCTCTCCCTGCGAGCCACATGAAAGACAGCGAGAGCAGGAGAGGGCGATTTAGACAAGAGGTCTGAGTTCTGCTGGGGGGACGGGCGGATGAGAGCAACACATTTCCCTTCTCAGGTTTCTCTAGAAGAGACGAACTCGGGAACTCAGAAATGACAGCAACAAAATCTTAGCAGTTAATCCACATTATTAATGGCCAGTAAACTGCAAAATGCAACTTGATGATTGTATTCATAACTGTAAGGCTATTTTTTAAATCCCAACTGATAAAACTAAACATACAAACATGGAGGGATTCAGTGTGCACTTTTTAATTAAGCAAGTTATTAATCTTATAAATTAAACATTCAAGCATGCTGAATTAAAAAGGCTTAAAATACATGAAATGCAAATGTGAATAATTCATCCTGTTAAAGCACAGAAAACACATTTTGCATGTTGCCTTTGATTCGTTTTAACGGCAATGACAACAGACTCTCTTTCTCATGAACATAAACGAGCCTGAGTTATTATATGTTCATAATAGCTGAGGCTCTTCCCGGGTGTGTGGGGTGTCCTGTGATTCGCTCCTGAGCTGCAGGTTTCCACCAGTGGGCGTGGCCAGGCAGGGAGCTGCTGGACGGCCTCCGTTCAGCGGCGTGAAGGACTGGGACGCCTGGTTCCTGGAGTCCCCTCCCCTTCCTGAAAACTACCCACCTGCTTTCATGACATTCGTCCATCTGCTCTCCAACGTTCTCCCACACCTCCGCAGGGCAAGCATCGCCGGCGCGCCACATCACTCTCAGCTGCCCTCCATTAGCGCCAAGCAGAAGCTCCACCGTTCCTTTCCTCGGATCATTTAAGTTTAGTTTATCTGTGTAGAGCATGTCAGCAGCAAGGCCGTTCAAAGTGCTTTACATCACGAAAACATCAAGCAGATACACATCAAAATCATCACAAAATCAGAATCTTCAAGCAGATATAGTAAGTATGGCACCTTTAACCAGCGACGTCTCACTGAGATTAAAAATCTGTTTTTCAAGAGAGACCAGGCCAAGACTGGCGGCAGCACGACGGTTACAAATCAAAAACTGCACATTTAAAATACAATATGGATAATAAATGAGGAAAATTACAAAGAACAAACACAGCCATAACAGATAATTTTCATGTGTATTTACTTGTTGATTTTGACGCTTTGCTGTGTACCTGACTGATGTTTTTATGACGTGACGCACTTTGAACTGCCTTGCTGCTGAGATGTGCGACACAAATAAACTGGACTTGACCTAAAAGCAAAAATAGAACTAAAAATACAACTTGATATGAGTCAAAGCGTTTACGAAACTGATTAAGAGCGGCCTTTAATACAGCAAGAGAGACCATTTCCTTCAACTTGACGTCTTTCTGCAGTTGATTCCAGAGTAAGGGAGCGGCGGTCTGGAAGGGTTTTTCCCGCGATCGGTGCGAACCTTTGGCACCGTTGATAAAATGAAGTCATCCGAGCGCAGAAAATAACCGGCTGAAAATGTTCCGACAATAAGGGACAGGAGATACAGGTGGAAAAGGCAGACCAGCCAACACGGGTTCAGAAGACAGGGCTCCTGGACCAGTGACAGCACGTAACCCTCCGTGATCGACACGGTCCAGCTTATGCAACCAGTGTGAATATGCATGCATATAAATTATGTCACCACAGTCTAAAATGGGCAAAAAGTGGCAGCAACAAGATGTTTCTTTGCCTGAAACGATAAACAAGATATAATTCTGAAATAAAAGCCCAACTTTAGCTTCAGCTAAACAAAGCCCAGGGAATCATCGATTATAAAACCTCAACATCCATCAGAATCATGGAGCTCAGGACCGGCTCTCTGATTCCCTCCTGCCCTCCTTCGAACTGACCCAGCAGGAGGAACAGGGATCACTGAACCGAACCATTTCTTCTTCCTGGTCGTCTGCTGTTGGGTTGCTGTACATCAGCAACAGCTGGTGGCAGCTGTTTTACTGGTCCTTACAGCAGGAGCCTGATCCAGAACCGAATCATGTGGAAAACAGCAAACTGAATGATACAACAGTTTTAGTCAGAGGTTTCCATCTGCCCCTGGTGACCATGGATGTTGAAGCCCGTATGTAAGATTTCATAAAACCTGTCACTGTATCGAGGCCAAAGATTTTCCCGTTAAATGCTGAAGGGTTGTGGGAGCAGGAAAACAAACGCTGGGCATCGAGCGTGATTTGCTGCATGTCGACTTTATTGAGTCAAATAAACTCAGGTCTGTGTCTTTGATGCTCAGCACGGACGAGGAGGAATTAAGATGGCTTCCAGCACCTCCGCTTCAAACAGCTGCACTCTGGAGAGCACAAACAACAGAGGAGACCTGGAGGGGAGCCTCAGACACGCACAACCACACTCGATGCAGTCAGAGCGAGAACGTGAGGCCCTGAGCGTTTTACTGAGCAACTCCAGGAGAACCGCTGAAGACGGATCCACTGCGGTCTGCATAATGCACTCGGCAGACACCCTGCGGGCTGCCCAACATGTGCCGTGAGAGACTGGACCCAGTGAGTGTGTGTTTAACATAATCATATCTAAAGTTTTAATGAGTGTGACGTCACCACCTTTTCAGCACTTCTGTGCATCAAGCCTCTGACCTTCTCTCCAAACGTGGCCATTACTCCGACACATCTGAACCAGTTCAGCTGCATCACCAGGTACTTACACTGCCACACTCAGCTGGCATCGAACCCATCGCCTGCTGCCCGTCGGACTGGATCTTCTCCAGAGGAAGCTATGCAAATGAGCAGGAGCGTCCCAGACTGGCCGCCATGTTGTTCCGGTCAGAGCGCTGCAACCGGGCGCTCGCTGAACATCTTGAGAGAAACGTTCCACAGACGAACTGTTGGGAAGGTGATGAGTGGAATAAGCAATCTCTGACAAAACCACAGAAGAAGTAAAAAACCATCATGAAAAACAAAACAGCAGAGAACTAAGCGGAGTTTGTTGGACATTTTGACTGGTATCGGTGTGGTCCAGTCAGCTGGTTCTCCATCTGGGTCCCAAAGAAATCTTCTTCAGGGAGTTTTTGTAGAGGCTGACGGCCGTGGTCAGGAAGGATCTCCTGTAGCAGTCTGTATTACGCCGATATTGGAGAAGCCTCTGACTGAATATACTGTTTTTCTATGACAGCCTAATTTTTTTTTCCTGAAATTTTATCCCATTGATGCAAACTGGAATATTTCTTGGTGGGTACTGTATGACTTGGACACACAGAGTAGTTTTTTATAGTGTGTCAGTTAATGTTTTTCAAATGTTTTTTTTTTTTTTTAAGAAAACTTTATTTCTCATCATACAGAAAAAAAAAGAATTGCGAGTTTTCAAAAACTTCAGCTATTTGTTTGATGAAAAGATGTTTGATGTTTGTCTTGTAACGTGCCTTGGGATGAAATCTGTGGTGAGTTAGAGCATTATAAATAAACTGAACTGAAGCGTCCTGTCAGTATGGAGACTGTAACTGCTCTTGGTCTGACTGAAGCGCTCGGCCCTCCTTCTCCTCGCAGAGCGGTCGCAGCTGGGAGATGCAGAGGAAACCAGGGGACTGCAGGGAAACATGGCAACCAAAGCCGGAGGTTGCATTTTTCCTGCAGGGCGTCACCAGCGACTCTTCATGCCAGGCTAAACACAGAAATCTAATTCCATTCCACAAACACAGACACACTTTGCTTTCAAAGGAGTGAAAACTAAACTGGGAGAGGCACAAGGAGTTCAGGCCGAGGGTTTGATGTGTCACGAAGTTCTGGAGGTGAAATCTGTTTGCTGCAGAAATGAAGAGCAAACTCTTGGCTAATATTTCTTTCAGTAGCAGAGATCTGAAACCAAAGCGAAAAGCTCTTTCAGGATTAAAATCTCTTAAGGTTTTATTCTTGATCTAATTTGACACTTTATGCTGGTGGCAACCCTTATGTTTTAGGTGTTTTGCTGAATCTGAATCTTTGCAGCTGCAGTTTTGGATCAGGATCATTTGGACTTGGTCAGGTTGGACAGGACCTACAGATTCGGGCTTCCTCGTGAATGATTTTCCGTATCTGGAGAAAATGGCATCACCAGGGGGTTTTAGACTGAGGGAAACACCACAGCTTCATCTAACCTGAGGATTTCTCCTCTTTAGTTCTTCGCCCTGTTTATGTTGCTGCACCTGAACTCTGCGTCAGTTCTGTCCTGTTTTTGCTGTTTCGGTTGAGAAAGCAAAGCTCACAAACACGACAGTCTGCTGTCTGCCCCGACAGTCATTTCATGCTGTCTATATTTTTATTTCATCTTTCAATTTTGATTTCTTTCTACATTATACAAAATAAAAGTGAGAAGTTGACCCCTATGAAACGAATCCTTAAGGCTGTAGAGATGCTTGCTGTCATGATCTTCGGATGTTTGTTTTTTTCTAGTTCCTGAGTTGTTTATTATTGTTAAAGACAAGAGATTTAGTTTGTGTTTGAGCATAAAATGACTGATTAAAATGATTTTCCATGAAGTAATGCTGACCCTGTTATCTTCCACCACCTGAACACCAGCTGCCTTTCAGCTCCACCGTTTTGTCCCTGAGTGTCTGTGCTCATTTATTTCTGTCTGTTTTGTTCCTGGATCTTTGGTCTTGTCGTTATCTTATCATTTTCAGCAGATCATTTTAGCTTTTAAACGTGAACTTAAACCACAGTCAGGCTCAGTTGTGTTCCTCTCTTGCTCCGTGTCTCCCTCAGTAATCCCTCATCTTCTCCTCCACTCCAGATCCATTACTGCCTGGTGCTGGAGTCCAGCTTTCAGCCTGTCTGCACAGCTCTCAGTTCCCCCGTCCTCTAATCAGCCACCTGCTCTACTTGTCCTTTCTAAAATACCTTCTGCTTCTCTCTCTCACCACCACGCACTGCAGCCCGTCAGGTCTCACTCTGACCGGTGCTTTCATGCTCCTTTAGCCCTGCTTTCAGGAGCAACTTCTTCTGACTTGCCAGAGTGGATTTTTTTTTAGCTCTGCACTCAGATTCACTTTAAAACCGAAGCACAGCTGCTTCTTCCTCCTCATCAGCGAACAGTATGAGGAATTCGGTCCCAGTGATGATGGTTGGGATTGTCCTGCTCAGATCAGACGAGACACGCTGAAAGCGGCGATTAATCTTGTGCATCATCATAAAATGTTGATCAGCTTTTCACTCCAGAACTTAAACTCCCATACACTAATAGGGAATATTTAATTTAATTTACCTTTCATGAGAAAGTATTTATCAACCTGAATTTACATGACTGGAATCACATCATGGCCACTGACGGGTGAAGTCGATCAACTTTGTCTGACTGCTGCAGCTGGTGGCGAGTGAAGTGTTTGAGGCAGCGAGTGATTATTTTGATGTGCTGGAAGCAGAGAAACAGCTCTGCTTGTATGTGTGAGTGCACAGCGGACTGCCGCTTCTTCCTGATCTGGTATTCACCGATCTTCCTGTGGATTTTAACTCCAAATTATTCGCAGAAAATCTGCCTATTTATGGAAGTTTTCATACAGCATATATAAAATATTCTGAAGAAAATGCAGCTTGGGAAGCTGAACTACGTCGGTGCAACGCTACTTAACACGCTACTGGCTGGAGGTTCACCAAAGCAGCCAATCCAGGAGGGGCATTCATTTTCCTTGGCACTGATTGGCTGAACCCCGGGGCCAGAGATCAGGAAGACTGTGAACATTCACTTCCAGTTTGCTAAGATGGTTTCCACTGCGCGTATTAATTGCATATTAACGGTATATTTGCTGTTTGAACCATTAAAATAGGCAGTTCTAAGTGTTTTTAGAGGAAGTCTCAAGTATTGGACGGGTTCAGTTATTTGCAGGCGGTTGTGGAACAGAATCCATGGCTTCTGCTGCTAAAGTGTAAAAGACCTGTTTTTCTTTGAATGCACCGGAGATTTTAAGGACTTCTGGAAATAAGGAAAATATGTTTTCTTATATGATGTGTTTATTTGTCTTGTTTTGTGTTAAGTGTTGTTCTGAAACAGCCACAGTCTGTTTCAGGTATTCTCCCTAACAGCTGTTAGTGTCTGTTAACCATCACAGCTGCTTCCTGTCTAGTTGTTACTCCACTGGAAATATGAACATTTTTTTTTTTTTTTTTTTTTGTTTTTTTTTTTTTTTTTTTTTTTTTTTTTAGCTGTTTTGCAGTTTATGAATCTTTATGCAGCATTTTGAGTTTTTATTTCATCATGTTAAATTAAAGTTATTTCCAACCGCTTTGTTCTGCATTCGAGCCTTCCACTTTTACCAAGATTTAAATAAAGATGATTCTAATTGAAACTGTCAGTTTTTGCAAAGAGAATATTAAATATTTGCTGTTTTCCTTCCCAGTTCTCAGCTGTGTTTTCTGTATCACTCTGGGGTTCTTAAAGTGAGTCACCTGTTTGCTCTGGGATCAGCTAACCTGTGCAGTTGTGTATTATTGAAGACTAAATATCAACATTTCTTAGCTCTTGTGTATTAAATGAGTCTTTACCGAGTGCCGCTTCCTGTGACTGTGACAGTGCAGAGTTTAACTGTCGTACTATGCCTTCGATCCAGATTTTTAAAGACGTTTTGTATCACTGATGATTTTGTTCTCAGGCATTCTGCCATTTCTGCAGGTGTGCTGCAGGCGACGCTGCGGATGGCGCCTGGAACACCGGGCCTGGCTGAGAACAGTCCAGTGAGGAACCACAGGCTGCAGATTGAGTAACACCAAGATAACCAGCTGCTTGGTGAAGAAAACAAGTCTTTGGATAACATTTCCATAAAAATCAGATTTTCATTGTGTTGACTCTCTCTTCAGCTCAGTGTCACAGGAAATTATGGCCTATCTGTTTTCTTTTCGCTCACATTTAGTGGACAATAACAGAAATAATCATTTGAGAGCCAGAGTCATCTGTCAATGTCTGAAATGTAACAAATTCTTCAGTTAAAGATAAATTGCCTGCAAACAAACTTCTGTTTCTGCTTTTTTGTCTCACTTAAATGTTTCAAATCATCAAACACATTCTTAAATCAGACAAAGACAACCCGAGTAGAAATAAAGAGCAGTTTTCAAATAACGACTTCATCTATAAAAGGAAAGGAGCTCCAAACCAACGTGGTCTGCACAATGCGTTAAGTGGAAAAAAATAAGTGCCGGCACAGACTGAGGCGTCACCTGTTACAACACCGGAAGAAGTCCCGGTGCGCTGAGGGGTAAAATTTAGAAGTGGTGGTATTGCTGCGTACCGCTGCGTACCGGGCCACTTAAAGCACTGGGTCTATATGAAAAACCCTCCCCCAGTTCAGTTTCACTGTCCACAGCCAGGCCTGATAACTGCCAGAGTTGTACAATCGGAATAATATTCATTTAACTAAAACCTGCCTGACAACATGAAGTAGGCCTAAAGATCTCAAAAAGCAGCACATTATGCCGAGATCTAAATAAATTTAAAAACAGATAAGAAACAAAGCCATTTCAAAGGTGTTTAGGGATTCCAGAGAACCACACCCTACCAAAATTAATCCAACAGCGCGCCACACCACAACTCATCCAGGAGGTCACAGAAGAACCCAGAACATCTAAAGCTCCGTTGACCCAAAGGAACATAAAGGCCCATCTCACATTTGTCAAAACACAACATCTTGATGTTCCCCAAAACTTTCAGGAAAATACTCTGTGGACTGATGAGACAAAAGTAGAACTTTATGGAAAATGTGTCCCTTTGCATCTGGTGTAAAACGAACGGCCCTCCTACAGGCCAACATGGTGGTGGTGGTATGACTGTTTCAGGCTCCTTAGACGTGGACCACTTGCTGAATTAGAGGAAACCATGACTTCTGCTCTCTAGCAGAGGAGGCTGTCCGACCATCGGTTTGTGACCTCAAGCGCAGGGTTACGCAGCAGGTTGAAGGTCCAACACACACCAGCAGCCCCTCTGCTGATTGGCTCAGAGTCCAGACTTAAATCTGACTCAGATGCTGCGATAAGACCTCAAACAAGCCGTTCATGCCGGAAAACCCGACAGTGTGGCTGAAATAAAACAACTGGGTCAGAATTCCTCCACAGAGATGTTAAAGACTCCCACTTATCATGAACACTTGATGCCAGCTGTTGCCAAGGGAGGCACAGCCAGTTATTAGATGTAGGAGCTATTTCTTTCCCACACAGAGCCAGGTTGTTTTGAATATTTTGTTCCCTCAATAAATGTGCTGATCATTAAAACTGCTTTCTGTATTTACTCATGTTATATTTGTCCTATATTAAAAATATAGTTGGATCTGAAACATGTAAGTGTGACAGAAAAGCGAAAACTGAAGGCATCTGGAGGGAGTAAATACGTTTCACAGCACTGCAGGTAACTGAGCAGCAACATCCTGCCAGCTGATTGAAGGAACCAGGACCAAGGCCATGGAAATGCTGAGTCATGTCCAGCGTTTCACAGAACAACTCGAAGAAACGCTGGAGCAGATTCCTAGCGTCAGCGTGAACCCTGGACCCGTCAGGCACACTATTCCCTCAAAACAAACCCAAAGTGATGTCTGGGGTTTAACACAAAGAGGCTACACTTTTAATACAAAATAACATCTTTTTCCATATTTAATGAGCACAATTTAGTCTACTGTGTGCACAGTGCCTCAAACTTTCCTGAAATGACTGCTGTACAATTAATCTCACTAGATGTTGAAAGGCTTCAGATACATTTTTATATAAAGCTTATACGAACAGCAGACTGCAACACCTAAACTCTTCCTTTTGGCCACATTTTTAACAGCTCAACTGAAAAACATTTTCAAAGGGTAGAAGTGAGCAGTTTAGAGGTCTCCCTGTCTGTGCTGTGTGCTATTATTTTTGCTTTAACAACCTAAAATCATCACTAAAACCTTTCTTTGCTCAAAGAAGGTTGGGTTTTAGGCTTTTCTCTCAGTGTCAGCGGTGAAGACCTGTTAGAGGCCGCAGAAGACCTGAGACTCGGGTGGACGACCACCCTAAACATACAGTCAGAGCCAGAGATTCATGTTAGAATGGCCTAGTCAAAGCCCAGACTCAGATCCAACAGAGAATCTGTGGCAAAACCTGAAAACTGATGTTCACTAATATATGACATTTTAAAAATGGTCATAACTGTCAGCACAAATCTCCTGTTTCTACGAAGTCATCTGATCAGTTCAGGCCTTTTGTCATGAGTTGAATCATCTCGCATCTCAGGGCATTTTTCATAAAAAGCATTTCTGCACCGTGCTCTTCATTACTGTAATATTCATCCAGTGAGTAATCCTGCCTCCTGCTTTGTGCTGCATCTTTCTTCTGGGGCTACAAGACAAAGTTTCCTAGTAATGGAGGGTTGCACTGTCTTGCCTCCCACATGCTGAACCGCCTCCATCGGTGTTAAACACGAGACATTTCTGAGGTTCCTCTGCTGACTTCCCTCACCGACTGCTACTCCTGCTTCAGTCCTATTACAGTTCTCACAAGGGGAGTTCAGGTAGCGTGTCTACCTGAGGACCACCAAGTCAAGAAAAACAATCATGCACGCTCATACTTACGTCCTCAGTTACTATGGTTCCCTATTTGATCGAATACACGTTTTAGAGAGAATCCATGCAGGCAGACTAATACAGATGGGTCTCAGGTAGAGTTGAACGAGGACATTTCCTGCGGTGCCACCAAAGAGTAATGATTGTAATGAATAAAAAGCTCCAATTTTCATGCAACTGTGGTTGAATGAAGTCTTTCCAGACCCCTCAAGATCAGCCATATTCTGATTCTATGTCCAAGAGAACTGTTCCTGCTCCCTCATCTGTCATGTTGCTTTGCAAAGCATTAATGCTAATCATCAGGATTAGCACTTAAGGTACAGTATCATCAGGATACTGTACCTTAAGTTCTTCTGATTACTCAAGAGCTCCTATGATAAAGCAGCAGCTGAAGCATCTCGCTTTCAGGCACCACTTGAGATATGCTCAGTTTTATTTTCAGTTTTTATTGCTAAAAAATTAAATATGAGAACTCAAACATTCAAAGTTTAATGCAAAACTGTGCTTTGATTACCCCCCCGCCCCCTAATAAAAAAGTTAAAACTGTACTGCTGTCCTCCAGTTGATAGAATGCTGTCTTTCTTTGAGACCCCACTTTTAGTGATTTATTGCTACTTTTAGGTTTTTCATGTACTTTAGCACCTGCCAGTGTGCTGTTGCTCAGTAATGTCATTCCCTATCTGGACACCCGCTTGCCTCTGGCTTGCAGCTGTGAAAAGTGTGATGTGATGTGCTTCATATTTGTATTTGTGTGGGCTGCGAAGCCTGCAGGCCATGTAACTCCAAGGAAAAAGGACATTAATTCTGGGAGTTTGTCCTTCAGGCAGCTTTCCTTCCCAGACTCACTGTGAGAGGAGCCATCGTCTACGAGGCTAAACTCACAAGAAAATCCTTCTGGAACAGAGATTATTGCTTAATATATGAACAAAAAAATCAGCTTATGGATAAAAAGAAAGCATTTAGACGAGACCAGCTGATGTCTGAAAAATATTGAAATATTGTTAAAAAAAAAACAACAAACCAAACATTTATCAGGTGGTTTTTTTATGAGAATAACTGCATCAATGTTGTCTCACTCATAAATAAAATGCACAGTTAACACACTAAGATTATGATCCTTTTCTGGCTGTATATATGAGGAGGTAAAATTGCTTTACCTCCTAAATAAAGGGTTAACAATGATTTCAAAAGACCAATGTACTCAGATTATTGGTATGAAATGACAGAATTAAGTCTCTGATGGTTCAAAATATGAGGAAAAATTAAATCAAGTGACTGGAAACCAAAGGCATGACTGTGGATTGTTGTCATTTTCTTTCTAACAGCCAGTTTATGATGGATAGGGATTTAATAAGAGGAAAATATTTGCTGTTCTCAGAACAAATAAGATCCAGCAGGGGGGTCGTGAGGTCAGGCTGATCTTTGTGAGTCAGTTTGTCTTCAGTGGCATTAAAAATATCAAACTGATGGCTGAATAACAGAAACTCTGCTTTGATTTTTCCAGTTCATTAATAACCAATGCTTGGATGATGTAGTAAAAATAATCAGCCATAATAACAGGATTCGTGTAATTGATAATTGGCCTTCAGTTCACCTCTGAATAGAACAACTGAAGCACTGATGAGGTTGAATAACCGCTGTAAACTGGTTTATTCTATATTCACTGGTGAGTGCGGAACAGAGGCAGAATGTACGCTGGTGCTGGTTCTCAGTCATCCAGGACAGCAAATCCAAAAAATAAAACTTTCAAAGCAAAAAACAGCTGGACAGGAGGATGAGATCAAGACAGTTTCATCACTTCACCAGGACCAAGCTGGAGCGCTGAGCCGGCTCAAGACCTTCATTCTAACTTCTCTTTCTCAGGTTTACCATTTAAACTAACTGGTTGGCTGCGTGTGATCTCATTAAACCTGTGTTGTTTCTGGCATCGGACTGGTGAGAATTTGTCACCTGGAAGTGCACAGATGTTACAATGGTGAGAAGAGTAGAAACTTAGCAGCACTCAGGGCCCGAGAGAAGCAACGGGCAGGTAGCATGGGCTCCCAGATGATGCCAGGCACCCCCGGCACCCCCATGGTGAAGCAGCCCACCGGCCAGAGGCAGAGAACTGAAACCCCCTTACTCAACATCGCCGGCATTTCCTCTCAAACCCCTGGGCAGGAAGTGCACCTTTACTGCATTCTACACACATGGCCCAACCCCCCCATGGGAACACCAACAGGGAACCCCCTACCCACTACCGCCATCTTGCGTGCCCACCTCTTGCTGTCAAAACAGCTGATCGGGGAGCGGAAATCACGTGAAGAAGGCCGCTCATGAAATATGATCTCAAATGTTTTATAATGGAAACCAGAACCAAAAGATGTGGAGGTATGAAATATCAACGCTCAATATTTGATGGCACCCACCAATATCAACTGCAGGGTAACCAAAGGTCAAATGTACGGTGGCCAACAGGAGCACATGGTGAAACGCAATGCAAACACATGAATGATGCCAACTCCAAAAAACAAACACAAAGAAGAAATGCCACAGAGAAGCACAGCAAACAAAAAATGTTGCAAGCACAGAAGCAAGATGCAAAAATCTATAATCAAGAAAACAAATGCAAACGAAAAATGCTCCAACTACAGGAAATAGAAGCAAAGAAAAAATGCCACAATTAGCCCCTTAGTGGTCCTCCAGACCACTAAGGGGCGCCGACCAACCAACCATATGGGAGCAGACCCTCAGTAAAGACGAGATGTCAGGATTTAATGGGACGTCCAGAAGAAAGCTGGAGGAAGAAAGAAAAGGTGTGCTATACTTCATGTCTTTTCAAACACACAGTCTTTCACATTATTATAGAACAGCAGCATATCTACCAACTCCAGACTCCCCCTAGTGGTCTGGAGGACTTCTGTTTTAAGGAGCAAGTTACACTTAATGTTGTTTTAGCTATTTGTGGCGTTTGGTCTGCAGTTGTGGGATTTTTTTGTTTGCATTTGTTTTATTGATTGTAGGTTTTTGACTCTTTCTGTGACTGCAGCATTTTTCTGTTGCATTTGTTTGTGTTTGTGTGTTTTGGAGTTTGCATCATTCATGTGATTGCAGCGGGTTTCGTGGTTTGCAGTGAGTTTGCAGCGGTCGGCCACAGTCTTCAGAGGAGCAGCACGCTTTGATCAGACAGCTGATTGGAGGGGAGATCACTGTTATCTCAACATCAGTTTAGTGTTTCACTATATGGTGAATGTTGGAGAAATGCTGACACTGCCATTTTTCAATCTAATGTCCAGTTTTCCTTAGTGAGAACAAATTTGATTCATGTTTTAGTTTGAAACAGGTTCAGTGTTTACATCCATCAGGAGGTGAGAACTGATGGGAAGGTGGATGGACCTAAAGATGGGCCAACCCTTGGAAGAATTTCTCTTAAAATTTAAATCACGAATCATGATATCCATCCCTTTGTTTTCTTTTTCTCCATGCTTTCTATTTTCCCGGTACAGCTTTTGATGCGACAGGAAACCCTCTGAGTAAAACGCTTGAATGATGTTTTAGTATCACAGCCTTTTGCTGCAGGGGTGTGAGAATGTGAGCCAGGTCCACATAGAATAAAAGCTCTTTTAAATAACTTTTATGGTTGCCTGTGAGGTTCGGCCTGGGTGTGTGTGTGAGAGAGAGCGGGAAGAAGAGTGTGTGGGAGGACTAATGGTCTGTCAGGAGAATTGTGACTCTGTTCTTGTCTCCTAAATAAGACCTGGAAACAAACACACATGATGAGAGATGTTTGTCTGCTGCTGAATAAAACGTCTTTCTAACTAATGCTTTAAAACGCGTTTGTGTCAGGAGTTCCTCTGCGGCTCTGCTGCTCTGCCTCAGTCAAAGGGTAACTGATGATGAAGATGGCATCACACCATCAGCTTTTTAACAAACTAAAATAAGTCATATTTCTCACCACATTTCAAGGTCAATCAGTGGACTTGTTTGTGCACTAGAACTGGGCCATGTTAGAATCATAAAAAACGCCAGCAGAACCACCTTCACTTCGTTATCCATGCATGTTGAAGAAAAGTTTGACTCTGGATGTTCAGACCTGTTTTTAGCTCTTTTTTTATTCTTTAGAAATGTTTTGTTTTTACACTTCCTTTCTACATTTATAGAGAGCTGCAGGCTAAATATAGCTATTATTAACATACAGGACTTAGAAAAATATGAAATTACTGACAGACTGAGAGACACCATATGGTGACAATAATAGTAAGCAACACGGACTGACACAAAGACACAAGTTCCAGTGTCATCAACTGGCTTGGATGGAAAATGGAAAGTGCATAAGCATATAAAGCTTTCTCAGTATGATACTCATTAAAGCTGTGCGCTGTAATCTGGTTTATGTCTCACTTTCTGCTGCCTACACTTTGCATTGCATCTAGATTAAAACCTTTTTCTTTTATGCTATATTTTGATGATTTTGTCTTTCCTGTGATGTTGTGTAAAGCACGTTGGGTTGCACTGTGCATGAATGGTGCTATATGAAAAAACTTGCCCTGCCTGGTAAAGAGAGAACTCCTCCAATCTAATTACGTCAGAAAGTCTCTTCATTTTACTGCCTCCTTTCTTTGCACAGTATTATTTATTATGCAATGTTCTTGCATGTGGTGTGTTGTCTTTATTTTTCACCATACGCATGTGCCTAGGGATGAAGTTTAGGCCTGAAAGACCTGAAAGTTGGCACGTGTGCACTTACTCTGAAATATCAGATGACTCTGCACATGTGCACAGGTTTGTGTTTGGGTCTAATAAAACCAGATGAACCACAAAACCGACATCATGACAACTTGAATCTACAGGTTCAGGGGATAAAATCAAATACCTGGACATATTAAAGTGAACAAAGACGTTTATGCTAGTCAAGTTTGGAAGAGATGGAAACGGATTTGCTGACTAACTTCTGACGTAACGAACCATCTACTGGTGGGTCTGTGCCTTACCAGAGGCATGAAACTGAGACATTTCTAAATCCAAACCTCCAGCTCCGAGGGGAGGACTCTCTCCATTTTTCTAGCTTGTAACCTCTACTTCAACATCTGATGAAGTTATGCTCAGCGTAGCCTGGTTGATTCACTCCAAACCAGCAGATGGAAATACGCCTAATTCGCATTTTCCTTCTTTTCCCGTTTTATGATGTTTTAAAGCCGTATGAAAACAGAGTAATTGTGTCGAGAAGACAAAACAGTGCCTTTACTAGATGAGCTGCAAGACCGCACGCTTCTACACACTCAAATAAAAACAAGTCTGGATGTTTCATGTGTATCAGTTATGATTTCAATGTTTTTGCAAATTAACTGATTATGGTTTTTTTTAACAAAGTATTTTGCATTTACTTTTCCATCTTGGTTGTGATTTTGTCATCTGTACTTTTCACAAAGATTTGGATGAAAACTGCAGCATAAAATGCCATAAACACCTGGAATAAATCGAACCTCCTCTGTTGTCTGAGCCAGCGGTCGTGTGTTCCTGAATCAGACTGTTTTCTCTTTGCAGTTCATCTTCATCTAACTGCTTGTGGCGCGCAATTATCATGCTCTGGTGTCTCAGACTGTGTGGGTGTGTGTTATTGTGTCTACCGTTGTCTGAGCAGTTGTGCAACACCAACGAAATATCTCTATATGTGTCTAACTCTGTCATCTGGAGGCTTCATCATCAAATCTCTCAGAAATACCAATGATACGCGCATATTTTAAGAATGGAGATTTTGGTGTGAATATGAGAGGGAGATCCGGAAAATTAACGTTAAAAATGAACAAACAGGAATCAGGGATGAGGCAGAAGATGAGCCAAACATTTTAAACCAAAACAGACAATAAAAGCAAATATGTAGAGAAAGATAGACTGAGAAGAGAGTGTGGATGAGTCAAAGAGACTGAGGTAAAAAGGGGGAGAGCACACAGCTGAACGAGTGGGAGGATCATGGGTGAGTTGAAGACGGAGAGCCCGGGTCGAAAATGCCAGGAGACGGTGAGCAGTGAATAAAAAGCTCTTTATGGACGGCTGAGCGATTTAGTGGATTATCCCTTTACAAAGGTCAAAGCTGTTTTGGAGCGTGCCCAAAACAACAAAACAAGGAAAAAGGAGGGGGAAAAAATGCAAGTTTTAAATAGCATGACCAGTAAGCGAATGTCGGCAGCTTAACAGACAGCAGACGACAAGGAGTAAGCGATGTGAAAGAAATGTTTATTTGAAAAGATTAGAAGGTCCCAACAGAAATAGAAGAAAAACAGAAAAGCAATGCAACTCTTCACAAACAGAAAGACATGCAGCTTATATCAGCTTGTGGATGTTATATTAAAGGATTTACATCATAAATGAGCCTAACCCAGAAACTGCATTTTGAAAATGTAAGGTCTAATAAATTCAAGAAGTACATGTTGAGTCTGGTCCTATAATAAGCTGGTAAATCGAGCACTGTAACATTCTGACCAATGAGCTTCAGGACAGGTGATCAGCAAAGCAGCTGATTTTTATCAGATTTTAACCGGCATCATCCTTATAAGGAGTTCCAGCTGGGAGCTGGTATAAAGAAGGCTAGTTAGGGTTGGATGCTAAAACAACAGAAAATCCTTCCTCCCTAAATCATTAAACGAAGCTGAGGTTGCTACTACGACTGGCATTAGGTCTACAAGAAGTGCTCTAAAATGTCCTGGTAGACAGCTGTGTTGACTTTGGACTTAAGAAAACCCAGTGGACCAGAACCAATCTCAGGTCCTCTCACTGTGGATTCTGGTCTTCTCCACTCTTTTTCCAGACTCTGGGACCTTGATTTCCAAATCAAAAGCAAACTTTACTTTTCTCTCAAAGCTGGACTTTCCTCCATAGGCAAGGGAGGCTTCTTGTACAGCACATTTCAGCAACAAGGCAATTCAGAGTGCTTTACTTGATAAAAACATAGAACAACAAACAAGCAAGAAACATTACATTGCAGTGGTTTAATAAAAGAAAGTCATGAAAATTTGGAATACAGACTAAAATTAATCTTAGTATTTATTAAAGGCAAATGGGTTTTTAGTCTTGATTTAAAGGAACTCAGTGTTTCTGCATTTTGCAGTTTTCTGGAAGTTGACTAAAGATAAACGCATGGATGAGTTCCAGCTACAGCTGTCTGATTGACCTGTGAAGACACTGTTGCAGTAATCAATGCGACTAAGGATAAATGCATGGATGAGTTTCTCCAGATCTTGTTGGAACATTAGTCCTTCAATCCTGGAAATGTTCTTCAGGCGATAGAAGGCTGACTTTGTAACCATCTTTATGTGTCTCTGAATGTTCAGGTCTGAGTCCATCACTACACCCAGATTTCGGGCCTGATCACTAGTTTCTAGCTGGAATAACTGAAGCTGCGCGCTGATTCTAGATCGTTCCTCTTCAGCTCCAAAGATAACTTCAGTTTTGTTGTTGTTCAGCTGGAGAAAGTTATGGCACCTCCACGCATTGATTTGTTCAAAGCATCTGTTTAGTGCTTGGATGGGTTCAGAGTCACCTGTTGACATCGTAATGCAGAGCATCTATCATCTGCGTAGTTCTGGTCACTTATCTTTTTACCCACATTGAACAGTATCATCAAGCAATACCTTTTGAATTTGGGAGGATTGTTTTTTTATTCTTGTGGGTTTATTAAGCCCAGGTAAGACGCGTCTGACATTGTTCAGGAGGGGTTAGCACAACAAATGTGTCGGCAGTAGCTGATTACCTTCATACGTCTGTGTGGTAGCTCTTCAGTTGCAATCGGCTCCTTGTGAACCTCCCCCAAACTTTTGACTTGGCTTTGATTCACAATGTGGTGATCCCTACTGCTTTTTTTTTTTTTTTTTAACCAAACTTTTTCCTTTCATTCAACTTTCTATTCTTATACTCAGTGAACAACCAGCGTATTTGCCGTCCTTGTGGAAGGTGTCAATGACCTTCTGCTGGACATCTATCAAGTCGACTGTCTTTCCCATGAATATGTAGTCCATAAAATAATTCAATTTTTGCTTTAATAACAATTTTTTATTTGTCTGTTTAGTATTTAAATGCCCCGTTTAACTGAACTTTGGGTTTTCATTAACTGTAAGCTATTACTATTAAAATAACAGGAAGAAATGCTTGAATTATATCATTCTGTGTAATGAATCTCTACCATGAATTGAATTACTGAAATGAATTAGATTGCACATTAAGCTTTCTTTCCTAGTAAAATAGTTCAAATCAATCATTAAAAAACAAAATTCATGTGGCCCTTCATGCCCTTTGATGAATGCATGTAAATTTCTGATCATTACTACAAATGGAAAAATGTCATTCTGAGAGAGTTGTTGGCTGAAAGTGCAGCGGTGATCTAAGATGGAGCTGTGCAGGAGAGCAAAATGGCAGGTAAGAACAAGAGGATCAGTAAACACTTTTTAATCAGAACTAAATGAAAGGGGATGCGTGGGCACCGAGGGAGGAGACGACCCGGGATTAAAGAGGAGAGAGACGGTGAGAGGGGAGACACAGAGGCGAGTCATTAAGAAGTCTCTAGTGGAATAAAGGAGGCATTATCATTTTAATGCATGAGTTAATATTCCTGCTTCAGAAATACGTAGGAGGCACACAGACGTAGCCTACATGTCTCCATATTCACTCTCACTCAGGAACTCATTGGCTGTATTTCAGATTTCATCACTGCATCTTTTCTGAGTCAAGTCAAGAACAACAATGCGCCCCTCCTCAACGAACTGGGTGTTTCTGGCTGTAGAATAAGAGGCTCACGCTTTTTCATTTTATTAAAAACATAGAAATAAAAAAGAAATCCGGAGACGGCTGAACATTCCCAGGGTTGGTTAAGAGTTTGAATAAATGCCTGTAAGAAAAAAAGTGTTCTGTGAAGGATTATACTGATTTTATTAATCGGAGGATTAGAGGACGCTGTGGATGAGACACTTTTCTCTGTAGACTGCAGTTTGTCTTGGAATGTACAACAGCATCACTCAGTCATGCAACGCTGTGTGTGCAATAAAGCTTGTAAAACCTTTGAAATCCTTCATGTCTGCACTGACATTAAGCTATTTATTTACACTTTATTTATGCTCCTTTTATCATATCACAATAACAAAGATTCTAGGAGATATAATAACTCTACAAAAATGTGACTCAGATGAATCTCAACACAGTTAATGACTGATTAACTTTAATGCAAAAGAGCTGTGGGCATAGTGCAAATGATCTATTAACACGATCACATAGTGATAAAAAAAAAAAAAAATCAAAAAGACAGAGACAATCAGATATTTATATGGAAAATATGCTAGAAAATAAAAGGTGTTATAAAAATAATAGGGCCGGAACTTTAATGTGTTCATTTTGATGAATTGGTTACATAGATTTTAAAGCAACTAATCACTTTTTTTATTTTCATACAAAAGTCTTGAGCCAGAACCTTTGTATTCGCGTGTTTCTGGTAAGCCTGTATATGTAACGCACAGCTCCATCCGCTAACAGCAGCAATGAAGCGGCTCCTCTGGGGTTAATTTCTGCTTCCAGAGCCGATCTGATGCTGGAAAAAACTCTGGTTGTGTTCAAGTTGAGCTGAAAGCAGTCGGCCTATCAGAGAAGCTATGCTAGCCTAGAATAGCATCTCAATGCTAACCATGTAGCAGCAGCGCTAACGTCAGCGTCCACAGTCCACGTTTCTAAAGAAGCTCCATGAATGATCAGGGTTCCTGAAGCTCTGGAGAGATGAGCTTTGCTCCAACCTGATGCTGGAAGAACCTGAAGAGCAGATTAAAACTAGAAACATCTCTGCTGCTCAGCTCAGATGGATGTTGATTCAATCATTTAGCAGCAAAAAGGATTTTTGAAATTAAAATGTTGTTGTTTTTTTTTTTGTCAATATATGATTTAATATTAAAATGCGATTAATTACAGACCCTGAAAGTAACGTGATTAAAAATTTGAATCAAGGCCCAACGCTAAAAAATAAACCTTTCATATCCAAAACATAAAGGTAAAAATGCACTTAAATACAAGCTTTTGACCCAATTCTTCCAGTTTAGAAATGAATCTGCCAAATACCAGTGGAATATATGGAAATATCTTATTACTTTGCACTAACCAAAAACAGAAAACATTAACATGTCATTTAATACAGTTCATGTTAAGATCTGCTTTCTGCTGCAAATACAAATACTTGAATCAAAATGAAGAAGAATCCCAACTGTTTTTGTCCTGGTGTGTTTTCAACGGTTGGTTTGGGAAGTTTTGGATTTCTTCCTTCTCGTTCTGTTTTTCGTTCTGCTTGGCTGCTGCTGCTGTTTTCCTCCTATGCAACCTGTGCAATAATCAGAGGGATGTCTGTAACGAACAGTAGCTATTGCAGATTTATGATGTGCTCCTCACATAATTAGAATCACAGTATTTATGTAAAAACAAGGTGCTCTCAGAGCTGTGAGTGACATTTAGGAAAGACCCATGTGTTTCGTGTAAATGGGGTGACCACTTATTCAATCGAACACAGCCATGCTATTTATCAACACATTATGTAAGACGTAGGAATGAGTTAACTCCTGCACACACTGTGACATTTCAAATAATTGACTCATTTTGTCTCTTTCCAACACACTTCCATATGAAAACAAGCTTTCTGCAAACATTAGCTTATGGCCAAAACTCCCTGACGGACGTGGTATATTAGTTGGTACTGTTCCATCCAGATAATAAGCCACAAATTTAAGTAATCGTTTGAGCACAACTCAAATCTGTCATGGAAAGTGGAAACTAAGTGCACCCTCTGCCCCCCCACCCACCCTGGAAACCTTTGAAAGTGGTGATCAGGACAGAAGACCGCAACATACTGGGGTTGCTCTATTGCCCAGTTGATTTTTGGGAACAATTTTAAAGTCTGTTTCGTGTTTTTTATACAACATCCATGCAAAACTTTATGAAGGCTGTATTTTTGGAAAAACGAAGTACACCCATTGAGCCAACAGCTTTTTTTTAGCACCAATAATTGTTGGCCCACTCTTTTCCCCAGCGTCTGTAGAGCTCACTGAAGGTCCCAACACAGCATTTTTCAAGTTAACGTCTGGACTTTGACTAGGCCAGTGGTCTGCAACCTTTAAAATCTAAAGAGCCATTTTTGCCCGCAGTTTAGCTCCATAAAACTCGTTTAGAGTCACAAATATTACGTAATTTTTCAGAAAAAGAGAACTTCAAAATTTTGATGAATATTTACAGTAAAAAAATCTGTTATTTTGTGCAGAACCACCATTTTATTTCTATTTCTAGGTTTTGAAAGAGAGAAAAACAAAAACAAAAAAATGTTTGCAAAAGTTGGATGGATACGTCACAAAATATTTTTTTAAAGTTTCCAATCTAATAAGAAGGAAAATAGATCAAAAACATGACTGGTACTTTTTAATCTGACTGTTTTCCAAGCAGACCAGAGACCGCTCCAAAAGCAGGAAGTGGACTACAGTGCAGGGCATTCTGGGTAAATACAACCCAAACAAACATGTGAGGCCAGCGCCGGCGGCAGAAATGGGTCGTGGTCTTTTACCAAAGACAGAAGAGAAATCCTCCAACCGCAAAAATCTGACACCGCTCCATTTTTGTTTACATTTGGTGAAGAAGGAAGTTGCTCTCAGCGTCTTCAGAGGTTTTCGTGTCGTTTCCTTCAGTAGTTCTTGGTGCAGCGCCCCCACAGGCGAGGAGGGGAACAGGTTGCTGAAAGGGTTTGGTGGGTTTGACTCGGAGCAGAGAGTTAGAGAACCAGAGAAACTGGAAATGGAGGAGATGTTGCAGCTTTAATCCCCAATCAAAGCAAGTCTACTGGACTATCAGGTGGGAAAACAATTCCTTCCCAGACTTACGGGCAACAATAACTGCGTTTTCAGCATTTTTTTTTTTTTTTTAATTGCTGATGACTTTCCACAAACACACCTATGTGTCAAACATCCTGCTTTTAAAGAGGTGTTCTCATTGATCATTCTCAATGAACCAAACTAGTGTCACTTTTCATCTTAAATCCTTTGAAAGCTGCAAGGGTGTACTTAGTTTTTCCCATGGCTGCATTGTCAGTTATGGAAACTCTTTTCACCCCTACCTCTATATCGATACATAATGAATTTAGAACAATAAAAAGACTGATAGACAAAATGTAAACAAAAGCCTTTAGCTGCGCTTCTTTCCGGGACTTTGTTGTTTTATTCCCACTCTGGAGCTGCACACTTAAAGCATGCCTGCAACTCAAGTTTGTTTTTTGGATCAGACACTTTACACCCTACAGACTTGCAGACTTTAAAGGTGATTGTGTGAGCTTCTCAGCAGGAGAAAACTAACAACACATCCAACAATTCCCAGACCTCTTATGCAACATCAGCCACTTCTTTGCTGAGAACAAGTTAACTCTTGAATGCAGTTCAAGGTTGCACAAAAAAAAAAAAACACATCCCAAAGAGATTATTTGGGAAGTTACTAAGAAGGTGATATCAGAACAATAATCCTGAGCAGGGAACACGGTAGTCATGAATGGCTGCTTAGACATGCAGAGCGTTTCTCTCTGAGGGCAGCAGCTGTCTGGAGAGTTGTTTGGGAAAGAGCATGGAGCTTTGAGCTAAGTGGATTAGAAGGATAGAAGACCTTCCCTTGAAAAGTTTCCCCAGCAACTTTAATTAACTCTAAAGGGATATATTTTAATATCACGACGCTTTCAAAAAGCTGTTTCACATTTTGTAGTTTCATAAAGATTTGTGACATTTATTTCCAATTTCGTAACCCAGTTATTATCAGTGTTAGAAAATGACTTGAATGTTGCTCACTGTCAGAAAAACATGGTAACAGGTGAGTGTACGGTAAGATGACTCAGCATTTTATCAATATGAACCTTAACCTGTAACAGTGGACCTGAGAAATAGTTAAGTTGTGGTTCTTGATCAGAAAATGAGTGACTTTTACCATGTTTATTGTTGAACCATTCAGTGACAAATTCAGACTTTAGAAAGGGCTGAACAAGGCTATAACCCGAAGTTTTCAGTGGTCCAAAATTTTTATTATTATTTGATTATTTATCATTTTTAAATGGACGCTTTTTACTTTGAAATTATGTAAAGTGTAATAATCTGTCCGATTTTTATGCAGATACCATTTCACAATTATTTAAAGGCAATGATTGTTATGATCCAGGGTCTTTGTGTTTTTGCCATCGCCTTATTGTTTGTTTATATTCTTTAAGGCCTTGCCATAATCTGTTCAGTTCTCTGTGTTTATTATTGTTCTTAAGGTGTTGCCATATATGTTCATTTCTTTGTATTTTGCTTATTTGTTTTTGTGTTCTGCTCTTTCTGCTTTTGGATTTTGTTCTCTAAGATTTTAGAGCTGCCTTTGATTAGTAGTAAGTGGAACATTGATCAATATTTTCAAATCCTTTTTGCTTGATGATCTTTATGATTTTGATGCACTGATATTTGCTCAATAATTTTGATTTTGATCATTTTGCTGTATACTTGTTCGATGATTTTGACGTATACTTGATTGATGTTTTTAAGATGTGAAGCACTTTGAACTCCCTTGCTGCTGTACAAATAAACTTTGACTCGATCCGTGTTCTTCTTCTCCCCCGATTTGTTGTCTCTTTGTTAGTTTTGCTCCTTCTGTTTATTGTTCCCCTTCCTTCAGCCTGCCAGTTTGCTCCCTTCGTCAGCTGTTCCAAGTCACCTGACTTCCCTCACCTGCATCTAATCTCATTCTCCACTCATCCCTCAGTATTTAAGCTCAACGGTTTCTTTTTTTCTTCGTTTGTTCCTTTTGATGATGATTCGTTTCTCTGCCCGGTCCCCAGCTGCTTTCCTTCTGCTTCCCCGGCGACTTTCCTTCGTTGGTTTTTCCTTTATCATCAAAGGTTCTCTGTTAATCTCCATCCATCTTTGCACTTAGATCCTTTTTCAGTCTGCAACATGACATATTATATGTAACAACAGAGTTTTTACTCTATACTTGGAAGCTAGATTTCTCAGTTGGAAATACAAGAATGGCTCCTGAGCTAAACCAAGGGAGCAGCTACTATTTGTGGATGTAAATGCATCATTTTCAGCCTTCACTGCTATTAGCAGAAAGCACCAAAGAGATTAGCACTTCTTTCTGACTTGTACCTCATTGTCACTCTGTCACAGGCAGGTATGGAAGTTAAGTGTTGCATTCTAGACAAATATAGATGACAGAGAAACTGCATGTTTAAGCCAGTGAATCACAGAAAAGAGTTCGCTGCTCTGAATCCTTCAGAGGTAACCTAGACCCTTGTGTTTGCAAGAAAACACACACAGAGTGTAAAATGAGTCTGTTTAGTCTGCAGTGATAACTTTGCTCTTTGCTCCTGTTTGTGGCCACAGGGCGATTATTACTGTGTGGGAGATGAGAGGAGGTCTCCAACACAAGGTTGGAGATGAGGATTCAAGCTGCGGAGGTGGAAACAGGAACTTCACTGCAACAACGAGCAATAAGAGTAATCAATAAGCTTGGTTATTTGGATCATGCAAGCGCACTATTCATACAATCTAAACTGTTAAAATTTGCTGACATACTAGAATAACAGCTATTATCTTGTTCAAAGCCAAAAATAATTTCTTACCAGAAAACATTCAGAAGCGTTTCTTAAAAAAAGGAAGGGCATTATAATTTAAGGGAACAATGTGAATTTAAAACTTTAAAATTCAGAACCAGAAGAAAAAGCTTTTGCATCTCCCTAGATGGGGTGAAGCTGTGGAACGGTTTAAGCATGGAAATCAAGCAACTGTTTTAAACATAAAACAGTTTAAAACCTCATTTAAGAAGATGGCCATCAATGCATATCAATATGAGAAATAATTACTGTTATTGCTGCCATTATCTTTTTATGATTATTATTGCTGTTGCTGGATCAGTGCTGGGGAAGGAAGAACGTCGCTACTGTGGTGGAGCTGGAAGAAGAAGCCTCTTCTGTTCAGGAAGAGACGCCAGGAGACTTTGTTCGCACCCATACGAACCTGAACCGACCGCTGCGTGTCCGGAACTGACTGAAAACTCTTCGGGTTCTGATTCGGACAATCTGGACCGGCAGGGCGGACAAATCGGCGCGCATAAACAGCGAGTTGGGAACGTGGGGTGGTAAGAACCGATTACCACTTGTAATGTAGAGTTTATGGATTTAACTGGAAAATCTATTGTGGTCTTTTGAAGAGCACTGCTAGCATGTTACATAGAGTCCCTCAGGGTCTGTTAGCTACGGCGAGGCGAACAGAGATGATGTTGTTTCTCGTTCACTTCACACAGAATGTCGCTCGGACTGTGTAGGCGTCTTGGTTGCTGACTCATTATTTACTTCACTTAATCTTTCAGTTTATATTGATTTTTTTGCCTCTTTTTTTCGTAATAAACGTCCCACCGAACATATGTTTGGTTTTTCGACTGAAAACAGCTGCACCAACCCGGATGACACGACCACGTCCACGCTTGTCGTAAGCTCCGTGTCGTTTTGTCACGTTCGTTGTGGGGACGTGCTCTTCTCCAGCTGCTGAGAAACCAAACTGCTGTCGTGTTTTCTGGCCGGGTCGAGCAACTATTCGCAAGGCGCTGAACCATGCTGCATGCCGACTCATCCACTTGCAGTCGAAATGCTGAATAAACCTTGGCGGCTCAGTGGACATCACACTTCTGGGGTGGTCACGGAAAAAGCCGAAAGCACTCGAGTGGTTTCTTCAGTATTCAGAATTACTAAAAATACAGTATTTTTTTTATTTTATTTTTAATTGAAAATTTCTACAAAAAACATATTTTATGGCTATATTTTCACTGATGTTGGCTTCAAAACACGTTTCAGTTCAGCTTTAATGAAGTTGTCTAATATTACTGCATTATGGTATATTTAAATAGAAATATTAACATATGAAAAAATGATTGATGCTTGTTTAAATGGCATGCAAATAGATATGGATATAGAAAACACTAATTAAGAAAGAATGTTATAACTAAGTTAACAAATAGTAATTTATTGGATGATGCTTCTGATGTAAGAGGGGTGGATGTAAAAATAAGTTTATACTTTTACCAACTCCTTTGAACTTGTAAATATACTTTGCTGTTGTTCTTCTTTTGCTTACTTTTCTTTTAAATATATTCCATTTGTATATAACTTAGTTTATTCTTTTATTACACTACGTTCAATAGTCAAACTTAAACTTCTGGGACTTTCTTTGGAAATATTTTTAAGATTTAAAATTAAAATAAACATAAAATCTAGCAAAAGAGCATGGCTCTTTTTTTCTGTGTGACAGAAAATTAGGTAAAAAAAAATAAAATAAAGTACGTAACGACAAGAAAAACATATCTAAAAGCATATTACTTATACTTTTGGTGTCATTTCTTTTGGATTCAGTTTGTTCAGATCAAAGTCTTTTTATATTGAATTGGACTGAATTTAAACACTGAAAAGACTCAAATACATGATTTTTTTTTTAATTTCACCTTTATTAAACCAGGCAGGACACACTAAAAACTATTTATTGCTTGAAGCCTGGATAAAAGCAGAGCTTTTTACAAGGGAAGGGGGCAAGGGGCTCTAGAAGCAGACAAAATTCAAGTAACAATATATAAACAATATAAACAATAAACTAAGGCTCTTATCACCAAGGAAAATTAGAAACACGGCTTTTGTCTGAAATGACCAAAACGTTAGCAGCCAAGGAAGACAATGAGCTAGCATTGCATTACTGTTGACATTTCAAGCAGCACATCACCTCACAAATCCCAATCTCAAAATGAAGCTGTAAGGTTTGTTGAAGTCATTTTCATTTTATAATAGAGGCCATGAAGGGTTCATATTGGTAATAGGCTGTTTAGAGTTCTGGAGGAGAAGCTGTCATTTTTCAAGCAAAAGGATTCTTGCTACACTCTGTCAGGCATTCTGGACACAGTCACATGAAAAGCATTACATTGAAAAAAGAAAGAGCATACATAATCTTTAAAAAAACAAAAACAACCTTATGCTTATTTCAAATGTAGTCTGGTGAAGCTTGTGTAATGAGCTGTGAAGGAGCAATCATTCTTTCTAAAATTTGTTGGAGCACCTCAGATTGTTTTCTGCAGCTCTTTAAATACTTTAGATTTTATCAGAAAATGTGGGTTTCTTTGTTGAAACGATGCTTCTTGGCAATAACATTTCTACTGTTGGATCTCCTGCTTCCTTCCCCTTAAACGGTGAGACATTTGTAAGAAAATGTGTTTTGTAGCTTGAGCAGCGGTTGACTATGTGGACTGCACCCATGAAAAATGTGAACGGTGGACAGCTTACTCTGCTCAAGCCTTGGGTGCAGTAACCTGAGACATGAAGGCGCCACGTTTATTAGGAGACGGGTTCCGTTTGCCAAAGGAGGAGGATTTTTGGTGCAAAATTTGCAAATTAAATCTGGGGTAAAAGCTAAAACTCTTGTGAAGATGCTGCTGAAGCTGGTGTCATTCAGGGAAGTCCTACACTAACAGTAGCTGAAAGGCCACTGAGAGATGAAGAAGCCATTACTCCAGAAACAACCTATAAAGGCCTTATTTAGAGACTGTTGAAACTAAGTTTGTGTTTGGAAATAATGACCATCATTACGTTTGGCAGAGAAAAGGGAAGCTTGTTACCCCGACAACACCATCCCTGCCACCCTGTACGGGGGGCCAGGATCACATTGTCATGGTGTGGTTCCGCAGCAATGAATTGTTAACTTAATGGTATAGATGGTGTCATGAGGAAAGAATTATATGGAAATACTGAAGCAGCATATCAAGATATCAGCCAGGAAGTTAAAGCTCGGGTACAAATGGGTCTTCCAAACGAGCAACGACCCCAAAAACACCGCTGGATGAGTGACGAAGTGGTTTCAGGACAGGGAAGTCACAGTTATGGACTGAGCCACAGAAAGCCCTGATCACAGTCCCATAGAAAATCTAAGGGCAGAGTGAAGAAGGTGTGTGAGCGAGGCAGACTGCAGACCTAAGCCAGTCACACAGGTTCTGTCTGAAGGTATGGGACAAAATGCCAGCAACGACTCAACGCCATGCTGTCGCTACGTGCTCGTCCAGGAGGAGCGAACGCTGCAGGTCAGCGACTCGATGCTCTGCTGGGTTTCCTTAGAAACTCTCTGAACTACTTTGAATAATTAATTGAGCTGCTGCACTGTTTGATAACCAGGATCAGTTGGAATGTTTGTATGATTGAACTGATTTTTTTCTTGTAAAGTGCCTCCAAACAACACTTGTTGTGTTGTTGTGTGTTGGCGCTACAGAAATAAACTGAAGCGAACTGAAAACTGAATTGATCCGTGGTTTCTCAGCGATGCTGCTGCCAGCATGTGGGTCAGGGGACGCAGAGCATCTTGTCTCATTCAGCTTGCAGCAGCGTTTGCCGACGTTCCAAAATTAGGAATATCTCATCGTGAAACCAGCGTTAAATGAGCTGCTCTTCATAACATTCATAACGGTATTGCAGTTGTAATAACAGCACAGCACAACACAAATGCAGCACGCAGGGTTCCCAAAGTTTGTTTGTTTGGGGTCTGTGCTCTGTCCCAACGCCCGTCATTTCCATCCAATGGGAGGAATGATCGCCACCGGCGTGGCTTTGCTTACAAATAATAGTCAGCTTGCAAAAAATCACAATGTAAAAGCAAACCGCACCAAACGAAAAAATGTCCGCTTTTAGTCCAGACCAACAAGCGGACCAAAGGACTGTCCTGGTGTGAACACATCCTAACAATCCGTTCCATAGACTCACTGCTGTTGGCCAAAAACCAATGCACACACCACAGTAAAACGCTGTGACAGGCAAGCGCAGAAAAGGTGCTTCACACGTCTGAGCTGATTCAAGTCTCACTTTAACATTTTTATTCCATAAAATATCAGTGTGAAGCATTTTGAACAAGCTTAAACTTATATACTTCATCAAAGAGATGTAGAGTAGCTCAGTATCCAGTGCCACCAGTCTACATGCATGTTTTCAATAGGAGAAAGTGGGAACTCTGGCTGTTTTCACACCTTCTCAGCCCATGTTGTATGATTAGCCGCCGTGGGACTTCAGAGCTGAGTATTGATTGCAGACTGGCTTAATGAAGGTGACATTTCAACCCGCAAACCCAGCCCATGTCATCTACTTCCCAGAGGGATGCAAGGGCCAGGGAGAAGAAGATAATGACTGATTTCTCTGATTAGCTGATCAATTCACCCTTTCTCCTAATATATGATGGGAAAGAGCTGCTTCTAGACATGATCATTCTCCAGAAAAGATTCTAAATATTATTTATAAATATTGTCCTGTTACTCAAGTCTCCTCTGCATTTGGCAAATCTGTATTTAAGCTCTTGTGTGAAATTCAGGTGTAAAAATAACGGACATACTGGAACCAACAGATGGAAACATGTATTGATCATCTAACAACATAAGTGCATCACTTTTAAACCTTGTATTCCTTCAGATTCTGTCCTCGACTCCTCTTGTTCAACAGATTTTTAACTTGAGATGAAAATCATGACATGTGAAGAAGGATGGAACAAGGAGCTGAACTTTTAACCTGTCAAGTCATCATCCACCCTGCCTGAGCATGGACTCACCTCTGAGCGTCATGTGAAGGTGCTGACATTTCTTTCCTGCCTTTTGAGTTTCTCCATTTCTTTAAATCGAGTCAGACTTCTCAATGAGTAGAAAAGGGGAGGGAATTTACGAATTAGGTTCAATAACATGAATTTTTGTTTATAAAGCTGCGTTTTAACTGATTCAAGGCAAGTTCTCATTTCTGTTGTCCAAGTTTCTGTACAGAGTCGTTACAGGCGGTGACGGCTGAGTACAGGAAGGATCTGCTGTGATGGAAACAGCTCTCTTGAGTTCGACCTCTTGCCCATCTCTGATCCACTGCTTCTGCAGATGACAGAACTCTGACTTCTACTGGACGTCTGAATTGTACATAGTGAAAAGAAATGGTGAGAGTACAGCCCCCTGTGGTGCTCCTTTGCTGCTTGGTCAGACAGACAACCCTTCAGTCTCACAACCTGTGGTCTGTTTGTCAGGTAGTTATTGATCCAGGTGATTGCTGAGGCCTCCACCTGAGTCTTCTGGAGTTTCTGACATAATAAATCAGGCTGAATTGTTTATATGTAGAGGAGAATTCAGCACATGAATTTATGCGTCAATCGACATCTTCTTGTGTTTTATTAATTTTATATTCCAATACGCTATTTAAAAGTAGTTCAACCCATATATCTGTCCACACAAATGAACCTCCTGGCACCATGTTTAATTCCTGACAGGAAGTCATGGTTGTTTTGAAGCTATCTGATTGGCTGGCAGGTTTTAGCTTAGTGCTACACTGCCCCCTATGGGTTTGACATGTTTAAAACAATACTCAGGGCAGATTTGTGCGGCTTCATGTGGATGGAAGCTTTTCTGAAACCAATCCCGTGTGTACAATACTATTTTTGAAAACAACGTGGCAGGGATGTTCATTCTTATAAAGACCCGGCTACGTGTGGACAAGGCCTCAGTGACAGACATTATGCTGCATTCCTGATACTCTGGGTGGGACTTGTTAGCGCTTGACGTTCGTCCATTTGTTTACCATTATGATCAATGCAAGAGATGGTTTGAAGTTCACCTCTCTCTGCTTTGCTTCTGCTTGGTGTTCCTGCTGTGTTCTCTTTGACACGTCTGAGATTTAGGGTCACATTTTCGGTATTATTTGAGCTTTTGTAATTCAGTTGTCCCTTGTTGCTGCATCAGAACAACTTTCTAACAGAAATATTGTAACTGCAAAAATCCTTCCAGCTGCACAGCATCCAAATCACAATGAAAAATCTTTCATTAATGCAGTTTTTCAGCCAAAGAAATGAAGAAAAGTTTTGAAAAGAATAAATTGAAATGACTGGAACAGAGCTACTCCAACAAGGCTGCTACAAGGATGTTAATCCAGTTTTTGTGAATTATTTTTGAGTGAAGATGAGATCTACTCTCCCAAAAACAAGCATGCATGGAGGACCAGGGCAGACTGGAAGGGCCACATTTTTTTATCAAAGATCGTCAGCGATCATTTGGAGCCAAGTTGTTAATTAATTCTAACTAAAGCACATCGGCTCGTTATTTATAGCAATCAGCCAGCTAATTAGATTGATGGTTATACAGATGCATCTTTCTGAGTTGGCCAATCGTTATGGTCCCAAATCAGTCAAAATATGTTTTTTTTTTTGTTGTAAATTCAAGTTTTCAAGTTACTCAATGGATATGCATCTAATAACTCTGCACAAAAGCCTGAAAACATGTGAAATGTCAGCTCTAAAAACGGAAGCTGCAAGCATTTGTAGGAGTCTTGACTTCTCCAGCGGCTGAATGGCTGCGGTTTGTTCCTGTGATAAAATCACATCTTTCCCAACAGGTTTAAATTGGTACTTTTTTGAGCTAAGATTCTGGGCTGATGAAGGAGAAAAATGCATGAGAGTAAAATTAGCCACAAATGAAGTGGGGATTAAAGGCTAAAAGAAAAGAATAATATTTTAACTTCACAACAATGAAGAGTAATTGTAGATAAATTAGAGGGATGATGAAAGCAGCACTTTTCTGGAGAGCTCATATTTACATATTATCATCACGTTTTTGCAAATAAACTCTAAGCATGCTCTAATTCTGCTGTCTTTGAATTTCTTAAAAGGGCACTTCAGTTGAAGCAGAAGCTTGATTCATTATGCACATCAGAGATTCTGCAATTTGCTGTGCCTGGGACCGTGTATGAAGACGAGTAAAGACTCTGAGCTCAGGCTCTCCTGCAGGAAGCCGAGCTCAGCTGCACAAGTATTCCTGCTTTCACCAGAGAGGCTCATCAAGAAAGGTATACTCTTTCTAATTATTCAGAGTATTGTTAAATGATTATCCTTCGTATCAGAAGTTGACATCCCCTCACCGCTGACATGAATGCCATACCTTTTGATTGGTTTTCAGGGTGGAATCATCACATTATTTATGTCATTTTTGTGCATGACTTTGAATTTATTGCAATTTTTTTCAGATCTTCACAGGTTGAACAGTTTTTCATGCAGGTTAAAATCTTCACATCCTTCCCCTCATGATATGTGGTTGAATGTTCTCCAGCTGTGGCGCAACCACATGCTTTCTGTTTTCATCAACAAGCTCCTGGACTGATTCTGACCGAAGAGCTTCCTATTAGAAATGATAGAGCTCATTTAAACCGGTTGGTTTTCTGCCTCAAAGCTGAATTTTAAATATACTCCAATAATTTCCAATAGAGTTGAGGTGGGAGCCAGTCTGCTTTGTCCGTCCCAAATCCAGTTTTAAAGTATGCTTAGGCTCATTGCCTTGTTGGAACAGAAACTGTCCAAGTTTCATCTGACCAACCAAAGCTGTTACCGTCTGGCAGGAAACAGTTTAGGATGCCCGGGACCAACCCGACCCATCTTAGAGTTTAATGTTGCCCCCGGCTGAGAGGGTGGAGCCCAAAAACAAAGTACCTGCATCTTAATTAACTTCAGCTGAGGTAACAAAGTTCAGCTTTCCTCCTGCCAAATGAAACCCTGCTGGAGGAAGTTTGTGGTCAGATGAGACAAAGACTAAGCTGTTTGGACATAATGACGAGGTGTCAAAGCCAGAGATCATCGTAACAACGGTCTAGCACAGTGACAGTAGTATCATGCTGTGGGGTACCTTTGCTCCCGGTGGTACTGGTGCTTTGGAAGTGTCTGTCATATTAAAGAAAGAGAATTACTTCCAAATCTTGAAGCTTCACCTCAAATCAAGATCTAGATGGTAAAAACTGGACATACTTTGATCCTAAACACATGAAAGCTGGTTTCGGATGAAGCAGGCGAACATTAAGCCCTTGGAAGGACCCTGACATCAAACCAGTTAAAAGTTTCAGACTTTAGACTACAGATCTGAGCCTGAAAGCCCAACATTTCACATCAACGTTACCGATTTTGATGAGGACAGTGGTCACCTTTTTGGTGACTGTAAAACAGTGCCTCAATGAGGTGCAACTTGCAAAGCGATTTATATACAAATATTAGTGGTGGTGTTTGCACAAGAAATTGTATCTTGCATCTCATTCTTCTTTTTCAAAAACATTAAAATATGCGGTATAATTCCAGAAAAGGTTAAAATACCAAAAAGGCCCAAACTGTTGACATTTATGGCCGATGAGTGGAAGTAACCTTTTGACTAAAACTTTGTGAAAAGATTTTTTCCATAAATAATTACAGTTAATATTTCTTTTGTATATTTATTGCTGTATATGATGAAAATAATCCCATCTGAATAAAAGAATAAACAATAAGTCAAAAAATATGACAGCATCTCTCTGAAAACAGGGAAAAAACATCTTATAGTGTTGAGTTGGCTGTTCTTCCAGCGGAGCTGAACGATTCTCTGATTAAAGAAGCTTTTCGGCCTGGTCAGGATAGTTCTGTATGCGGAGGGTGTGTGTTATTGCCCTGTACGTTTAGCAGACTGTGTGTAATTCTTCTCTTGATAAGGAAATTTCATGGGCTCAGGCATAGATCCAGTCATCTTTAATGGTTACATTTATTTAGCCATTCGCTGAGCTCCTGCTGCAACAATGGGTGCAAAAACAGAGAACAGAGCAGCTACGCAAGATCAAGACCCAACGTTCCACCGGTTCCCGCTGCTGCATCTTTTATCTCCATGTGACTCAGCCCACAGCTGCAGAGTCATCCTAGCATTTCTGCAGAACGGCTGAAAGCGCTCCCTCCTAATTTATCATTTGAAAACTGATATTTTTTGATTTTTTTACTGAGGTTATCTAAAACATCTGAAAGATTTAAACTGGGACAACAAACCAAAACTTAATATAGCTAATATTTTTTCACGGCTCTGCAGAAAGTTTCCAAAGTTTCTGTATATAATTATTATGGCGCACTGTTAGTCAGCTCTTCTTTGTGGACTAATAAGCAAAACAGGAACCCTGGAGACTCTCAGTGGGAACAAACACTGTGGTCATAGTGAAGTTAGCCATATTTAAACCATTCATCCGAGGAGAGTAAGAGCATCTTAATTCTGCTTAAGGTTTGGCTCTAATGAGGGATGATTACACTGTTTATTTAAATGCAGCTGAATTGGAGAGGCACAGAAATTTGGATGGTTGTGGAAATGGACAGAAGATAAAAGCTATGGAGGAGAGTGAAACTGCTGCAAGACGTAGATTCAGATTCAGCAGATAATTTCTCAGAATTACAAGAAATAAACTGCATTGCACTCTTTCTTACAGCACACAGGCACATTAACATGCCATGATCCATGAGCCATTTCGCTGTTGGAACAGCCTGAGTGTCAAATGCTGCATGCACGTAGATGCGTGTGTCCCCTCAGGCAAAAATACTCACTAATATTTGTCAGCATAAATTAAACACCACAAGTAGTCACACCTTCAAAAACAATTCTGCGTTTCGGTTTGTGTGTCCCGGTATCGTAAAACAAGGGATTGCAAAGACATGCTTCAGTTAAAATGGAGCGGTGCTAAACTTCTCATAAAGCTTATTGAGCTAATTTTATTGCAGCTGATTATAGCCGGCTAAGGGGGAATAATCCCTCCGCCTTCTTCCTCGCCTCTGTAGCTCTTCTATGTTGATTTAACTCGTTGAATGATTAAGAATCAGCTCGACACTTAAAGTAATGCACAGTAGAGCACAGACTTTCCTGAGCTAGCACAAAGGCTAACAACGACTCAGATACAGGCGACCTAACTGAGGTCATACTGCCGTAAAGGCTCATCTACTGAACTGGCATGCAAGCAAACTTAGACCCCGTCCACACGGGAACGGTTTTTTTTCTCTAAAACAGGAACATTTTTCACCGTTTCTGCCCTGTGTTCACATAGAAACCTCATTTTAAGGGACACAAACGTTTCCTCTCACGCTTTGGTGTTTGCCATTTTGATTTTCTTGTTTACCACTAACCTGGAGGCTTTATGCGCATGTCCAGTATTCCATATTTAGCACCATTTACAGGTCTTGGGGAGTACAAATAGCATTTTGGGCCATTCGCTGTGTCTCCGTTTGGCTAAAAGCATCTGGATATGGTGCTGTGTGGACGCAGGTGTTTTTGAAATAGACAACCTGTTTTAGAAAATCAATGTTCCTTTGTGGACGGGGCTTAACTGACCTCCCATTAGCATGGAGGCTAACATAAACTCTGATTAACATTGGCCTACAGGCCAACTTGCTGAGCTCTGACTAGCATTCAGGCTAACCTAGGGCGCTCATACTAGCATGCAGGCTAACTTAAAGAGCTGAAGCCAGCACATACACTAACACATTAAGTTAGCACACAGGCTACCTGAGCTCATATTAGCTTACAGGTGACGTGCCCGGACCTACCCGGTCAGCGTAGGCAGGTTGGTTCCTTCAAAGTATCCAGCCTCTGAATTTGGACACACCCTTAATAAACTCAGACGAGCATATTTACTAACCGGCTAAGTTACCACAGAGGCTACCTGATTTCAGATTAGCAAACGTCTAATTTCATGAGCTCAAACCGGTGTACAGGCTAATGTAGCTTAGCTAGCCCAGGATATTACAGCACTATTCGCTCCATGCACAAAGTCATCTCCCACTAATTAACAGTGTTGTGATCTGCAGGATGAAGAATGGCTCGATTTTTCCTGGTTTGATTTATAGCACAGCGAAAAGCAATATAAAAAAACATTCATATTTTCTCCTCTGAGGTGGAGCGAATGTTGGATGATTTGAAGTTAAAGTTGGAAGGATATGGGGATAAAGAGGCTGGATTTTTTCCCCACTCTGAGCTGGAGAACTGACAGAGTTATCCCTGGCAACATGAACTGATGATTCAATAACACATTTTCAAGCAAACGGGGCCCAGACAAATAAAATACACGGGTGTGTTTTTTAAAGTCCTACAACTGTTCTTTGGATACAATGCAAGGCTCCTAAGAAAAAAAACTAGGGATATTTTTCACAATAGTTCTTTAAATCAGAATCTTTCATTAAAAACCATGAAACTTTGTCAAAATTAGTCATTATACAAGAAAACGATCTGATAAGTATTCTACGAAAAGGTGGATAAAACAGTTATGTTGAAGCATCTGTAGAACGTGAACAGGATTAACGGCTCTGTATCTGTGGCTCACAGCTCTCTCTAAATCCAGCAATCAAATGGCATCTCATTCATTTTTAAACAGACACAAGTCTCGGGCTGATGCGGCCAAATGACACAGCATGTCATTTCTTTCTACTGCGCTGGACAGCCAGGCTTGCCACTTGAAGCTTTTAAATGACACCACCTGTCATGAATTGTGCAAATGTTACCGCAATCATGAGCTGCCGACACCGAGGTTGAGTTAACGAGCTCACATCAGTGGAGCACAAAGAAAAAAGATATCATAAGATTGAGCTTTTTTCAGCGAGCAGTCATTTTCCTTTATCATTTACTCTTGTTTTTAACTCCTTGGAGCTATTTACCACGAGAAGATATTTTTCAAATCCTGATTTATGATTTGAAAATACAGATATTTTTGTTAATGGGATAATTACAGTATTTCAGCTGTTGGAGCACATTCTGTTAAAATCTAATTTCCAGCATTTCCTTTTCAGAAGACTGTACTTATGTATTTAAACACTATGATTCAAAAACAAATGCTGGAAATGAGCAAAAGCCACATTGTTTAAAATTGATTCTTTTAACCTTTTATTCTGAATCCACTATTTGCTAGCAACAAGGTAGTTGTTATCTAGTTGTTCTCTATTAACAAAACCATGGCTGGTGAGCAGCACAAAATAATAATCCAGTTGGAAAACAAGCCTAGCTGTTATGAATATATTTGTAATGGGCTTTTTGAGGCTAATCTCTGCATTTAAATTCTGACAGATGACTCTATGAGCAGATTTTAAACCTTGGGACTAACTTTTTAAAGAAAGTTTCTTCATCTGAAGTGTTTTCATCTCCTCTTGGCCCACCAGGGACTGACAAATGTTTGACAAGCACAGCACACACAGCTGGGTGGTGCTTAGCAGTCAACAGAACGACTGCCGGCCCCATAGGGTGTGTGATGTTGTCAGCCTCTAAAGCTCTTGCCTTTGGTCACACAGCGAGGCTCAGTGTGACTCAGAAATAATGTGGAAATGTGTCTGTGTCATTGTACTTTGGGTAAGTTTAGTTCTCTGAGCTCCACTCCAGTTTGAGTCTCTTTTTCTTTCTGGCTCAGTCATTTATTGTTGTGTCTTCAAAAAGATTCTGTGTTTTTGTCCTTCAGTTTGTTTATTCTTTTTTCTTCAGTTTGGTTCTAAAGGTAATGCAGCAGGGTTATGTGATGGGGTTCCACCGAACAGAAGGCTCTGTCTCCAGCTTAGTATGGGGCACCATCAGCATGACCCAGTCACAGGACCCCGGGGACCTGCCAGCAACATATGTGTGCAGAAGCCCTCTGATATAACCTGGTGCCTGTCCATGAAGAGATTTCAAAGTCAGTAAAAGAATCTTAAATTGCACTGAAATAAACCAGAAGACAGTGTAGTTCCATCAAGACATGTGAAAAGAAGCCTCGGAGCAGCATTTTAAACAACTTGCAGCGCTTCTGTGGACCGTCTGCTAAGACAGATGTATGGTGCATTGCAAGAATCCAATCATGATGAAACTAAAGCATGAATATTATTTACCAAAGCTATGCAGATGATACACAGCTCTACATTACAATGTCACCAGGTGACTCCGAACCAGTCCAATCACTGAACCGATGCTTAGAACAAATCAGTGTGTGGATGTGCCATAACTTTCTTCAGCTTAATAGAAACATCAACAAAATCTTTGGACCTAAAGAGGAGCGATCGAGAGTCAGCGCGCAGATTCAGTTATTCCAGCTAGAAACTCGTGATCAGGCCAGAAATCTGGGTGTAGTGATGGACTCAGATCTGAACCTTCAGAGACACGTAAAGACAGTTACAAAGTCATCCTTCTATCACCTGAAGAACATTTCCAGGATTAAAGGACTGATGTCCCAACAAGATCTGGAGAAACTCATCCATGCGTTTATCTTTAGTCGCATTGATTACTGCAACAGCGTCTTCACAGGTCTGCCTAAAGAGTCAACCAGACAGCTGCAGCTGATCCAGAACGCTGCTGCTGGCGTTCTCACTAAGACAGGAAGACAGAGCACATCACCCCAGTTCTGAAGTCCTTCCACTGGCTCCCTGGAGCTCAGAGAACAGACTTTAAAATACTTCTGCTAGTTTATAAACCACTGCATGGCTTAGCACCAAAATACATTAAAGACCTGCTGTCGTCGTATCAACCTTCCAGACCCACTGGAGCTTAGGTCAGCTATTTTAGCTATGAAGGAACACACAAACCATGTTATTGTTAGTTTAAATCAACATGCACCAAATTATTTAGGCCATACACCTGTAATAATGCTCTACTGCAAACACATACAACATATTTTGTGTGCATGAAGGGTTTTTAATGTTTCACAAACATTCTCAGTTTGGCTTCATCTTTGTTAAATAAATAATAACGTGGTGAATTCTGTGGTGTGTATTTTTCTGCTTTGATGTTAGATTTCAATAATTGTAAAGAAACTGAGCCTTTTCTCTCTCTAAAAAGGAGCATGAAAGCATAACTTGCTGCATCTGAAAGAACCATAACATTTTGGTCCCATCCATCCAAAAGACAACATTGTGTGGCCACGGGTGCCACATGTGGAGAAAACCAAGCGTGGCAGTGGAAGTGTAATGATTCGATCTTGTTTTGCAGCCACAAGACCTCATCTCATGCTTGATTGAGTCAAACATGAAGTTCTATTTCGTGTTCTACAGTCAAATATGAGTCCATCTGTCTGACAGCTTGGTCCAAACTGTTTCATCAACAGGACAAAAATTCCAAACACAGTAGCAGATCTACAACAGAATGGCTGAAGAGAAACAAATTAAAAGTGCTGATATGGTCCAGTCAAAGTCCAGACATTGACCTGATTGAAATGTGTTGGTGGGACCTTCAGAGATCTGTGCAACAACAAATGTTGGAACACCTCAAAAGATACAGTAACAAAGAGTGGATCAAAACTGCAACGCTAACACATACAGGAAAGGACCAGTTATTGCTGATGAAGATGGTTCTACCTGCTGTCTAGTCATGTGGTGTGCTTAGCACTGCAGAGCTCCACCATCATCTACAGCCTGTTGATGAAATTATTTGCATGGAACAGATCCCTGCTTTCTATGTCAAGAAACCTACTCATCAATTACGTGTTGAAATTATTAATAAATAGTATTTTTCCCAGTATTTTGTCTGAGTCCACACATATTAGTGCAGAAGCCTGCTATGTTTGTTTTCCAGTGATTGACCTTCATCTGATCTGTGCACAGGAATTATTAGCAATGGTCCGGTCGGTCAAAATCTTCAAGAGAAAAATCCATGTGAATTGTAATATTTTTGACGGATCTGATCTTCTGATCCACTCGTGATTTGATGTCATTGATCACAGGTTTCTCTCAGGAGGCGCAGACTGTTGCTCCTCGGTGGAGGATGGTCTTTGGGCTGAAAGGCTTGGTCCTGAGTCTTCCTCAGACATTCCTGGAGATGTGTTACTGGAGGGTATCTGCACACCCATGCACGCACTGCAGTTGTTTACGTCCAGATTTATTGTGTCTGGCTTCTTCTGCTGCAGAATTATGACGCATGTCTCACATCAGTGACGGAAAAGACGATAAAATGTGACATGACCGTTCAGACTCCAGACACCTTAAAAACTATCGGATATGGTTCCCCACATGGAAGTGGCAAAATTGGATTATTTGGTGGGGTGGGTGAAAAGATTGGAATTGGGACGTTCAGACTGTGTGCTGTGAGAGAGTCGGGTATGGGACGCATCTGGGCAAAAAGTTCGAATTGGGTCGCCGTCGCCTGCTGTGTGAACGTAGCCTTAGAAATGAAAGCTCCACCCTGCCTTGAGTCAACGGTCCAGGCTGCTGCTGCTGGTGCAGTGGTGTGGGGAATACTTTCCACAGCCCACACTGAGTATCACTGCTGACTATGTCCATGCCCGAGTGACCGCAGTTTATCCGTGTTGGTTATAAAGGGAGGCCTGAGATGAGGGCAAGACAGTGACAGTGCTGTTAGATTAGGATGATGGCAGCAGCATGACGATGCAGCTCAGGTGGGGCACTGCAGATTGGCTCCTTTGACACGGAAGTGAGGGTGCCGCTGGCAAAATCAAAAACATCTCAAAGTTATGACCCAAAACTATTATTTAACCACCTAGATGTTCTGGTTCTGTTGACCAACCCACACAGATAAATTAAAGTTGTTTTCCCACCTGATAGCCTGGTAGACTCGGTTTGATTGGGGATCAAAGCTGCAACATTTCTTCCATTTCCAGCTGCTGCGGTTCTCTTCTTCTCTGCTCTGAGTCAAACCCTTTTAGCAACCGTTTCCCCCTGTCGGGGCGCTGCAGCAAGAACCACTGAAGGAAACAACACGAAAACCTCTGAAGACACTGAGCACAACTTCCTTCTTCACGAAATGTCAACAAAAATGGAGCGGCGTCAGATTTTAGCAATTGGAGGATTTCTCTTTTGACGTTGGTTAAAAACCATGAGTCATTTTTCCCGCTATCATGAGACTCACGTGTTTGTTTTGGTTGTATTTACTCAGAATGCCCTGCGCCGTAGTCCGCTTCCTACTTTTGGAGCGGTCTCCGGTCCACTTGGCGTTCACATGTGTATTCGAATCGAACCAGAGTTCAGTTCAACCGAACCGAGATGGAGGTTTGTAGGCGGACCAGAGTTCGGTTTTTTTGGTCCGCGTCAGAGTTCGATTACGTGTTCACACCTCCCCGAACGAACCGGACTTTCCAGACAAACGGGCCGGAGTTGGATTAAAGCGGACTAGAAAGGGCTGGTGTGAATTCACTCGAAGATGTTGCTGTAACTGACGCCACATCTTCAGCATGTGTAAAACCCAGTCAGGCAGATCCTGGACAGAATAACACCTCCTGGTTAAATTAGGCCAATGGTTCTATTCCTTACTTCATTCTTATCAGTTAAACCCCGCTGCTTTCGGTGTCAGGTTTCATCCGAAGGTTAAGCCTGCTCGTCCTCTCAGCTCGCTGACTGTATTCATTTGCATGCTTTAAAACGGGATTTTAAAATCTCATCTGCTGGCTGAGCTCTCAACCCCGCTGCATTCAAATCCATATTCATCACAAGCTAAATTAACTGCAGTGGATTCCTCCTCTATATTTCCATTGTTTAGCTGTAATGGCAGCGCATTAACAGATGCTTCGGCATTCGGGAGGAAGAATGGGAGAGGATGGTTTCCAAAGAGCGCCGTTTTATTAATGCTAACACAGTGACTGGGCATAATGATGCGCCTCCTTCAACCATGCATAATTACTGTGGACCCTGGGAAAGATGGAGATACAGAAGGAGAAAGGTCCAGACGGGTGCAGTGAAGTGAACTGCAGAGCAGAGATGAGTCTCCATTAAGCTTCTCGTCATCATTGTGCCCCCTGAGGTCACTGCAGAAGGTGACACGCCTATTTCTTCCTCTCTCCCCGCGTCCACTCCTGGCTTGGTTGCATGCCTCCTTCTCTCCTCTCACCCATTAATGATTTGAGTATTTTAAAAGAATGTAAAGAGAGATGCAGCAAACATCGATTCCCTTCCAAAGCTCCCTCCCTGCCTGTCTCTGTACTTAATCTGCATTGCCCTAACCATTAAGGTGACTGTACTCCAGTCAATCCATGCGTCTCTGCTCATCACTCAGAATAAAGAGTCATTTAAATCTAGGCCTGGCCAAGGGACAGAGCAGAAAATAAACCTCATCTGGTTGCATAAGTGAAAATGATTTTTAAAGCTCTGTCGATAATAATGAGAGTAAAACCTGCTGTAAATTTAAATAAAGTGGGATATGGTCAAACGCTGAAGACTTTTTAAATGAACGCATACAAGTTTTATCACTTAATAATTGGCAAATAGGTAACTGAGGCAGACTGACAGAGGCTGCCAACAGGCCCTCTGACCACCACCAGCAGGAAAGGTGGGTGAAGCGCCTTGCCCAAAGACAACGACTGAGACGGACGGAGCGGTGGGTCGAACCAGCAACCCACCAGTTCCAGGATTCACCATCGCCTCAACATTTCCAGTTCTATTTGTTGAGAGCCACACGACATGTTATTAAGACCCTCCACTGTGACAGTCTTTAATAGAAAACTTATTATAAAAGTCAAGTTTGTCTTTTTTGACTGAAGCTAAGTTCACAGTAAAAATCTGAATTCTTCTCCCTTCTGGTGTTTTCCACAGTCCTATGTTAATATAACTCCTACGTTCCCAGCAACAGGAGCGAGTTAACTTGGTAATCCCACCACAGCAGGCTTCAGCCCTAATTATATCCTCATAAATGGATGGACTTTGTGTTTTATCCAGAATGTGAAGCCAGACCAGTTCAACACACATTAAAGAGGTGTCTTCTAATCTTCCAGATGTTTTATTGTTTCCATGTCACGCCTGCAGCCAGTGTTACACCTTTGTTTATAAAATAGCTTTATTCAGGTTTGTCCCTTTCATAAAACCAACAATCCTAAATAAGAGGTGGATTCTTTGAGTTCCTCCCTTTAAATCACTTCTGTAGCTCAGGACAGTTTTATTTCTAGCTGGATGGGAGGAGGAGCTGCCTGGTGGATTCCAGCTTCCTTCTCTGCTGCACTATGATGTGTTCATATAAAGTTGTTTTTTTTTTCTTCCCCAAAGCTGGATGGCAAGATGTGGAAAATAAAGATAATATTTCTAAAGCTTGCTCTATGGCAGAACTGAAATGACCCATCTGTTGCCTGATCAGAGGAACCATGCTGTCCAGGATCAGACGCGAATAAACGTGCCTTCCCTTGACAGTGTGAAGAACTTTGAATCATTTCAGTTGCTGCACAGCTGAATGTCATCTGCATAGAAGTGGATTTTATGATATTCCTTCCTTATCTGTCCAAGAAGGTGGATATATCATGAAAAAGAAATGGACTTAAAACAAAGCTTTGGGGTACCCCAAATTTTAGTTTACAAGTAAATCAGCTGTTACCCAAAATCATACGCCAACTTCAGCCTGTAAAGACAACCAAACCGGCTTGCTAACATTATTTAGTGAGGCTTTACACTTCAACACTTTGCATATTGTCATTAGGAAACTCCAGAGATAAAACTTACATTTAGCTACTTGACTAAAACAAGTTTTGAATCAGCTGACAGCGGTATCAGTAGGGAGGCTTATTACACAGCAGCAGGAGGTTAAACTAACATCAGGATCAGAACTGCGACTGTCCACTAAAGGGGATCTGAGTTCGTACACCAGGGTTCTTCCACATTTTATTACACTAATATAAATGGAGGAGTTAATGGACCTTGATCAAAAATAAAGTCTGAATCACGATATCCGAAAAAAGAAGAAAGTAATCTTAAACTTTGGTGCACAATTCCTTTTAATTCTGGCACAGCAGTGAGTCTTGCATTGCGTTTCATCCATTTCCTCTCTTTCTGAAATCATCCTTTGGGGTTGAGACTTCAGTGGAGGTTATGCAGATGAGTACCGCTCGTCCCTCGATAGACGTCCAGCAGAGGCTCACACCGCGCTTTGCACCAGTTAGGAAACTGAAATTAATTTAAATTTGATACAACTGTATGGGGCACTAACGTTTGTTAACAGTTCCCTAGCAACAAGCCCTTGTAACAGTTGAGCGTATTGGGAAATACTTGCAAGTCCTGGTGTCCTGATGAGTCGGATGCTTGAAGAAGATGTTTTCAACTTCAACTTCCGTCTTCCTCAGAACAAAGATGTCTAAAAAAGAAAGCTGGTGTACTAAGGACGTGCTCAGCAGGCATCCATGCATCGACTTGCTCTCATGTCCTCTGGCCCACAGACAACAGCTCGTTATGAACAGCAGTACTGTGTCAACTTCCCCCCTGTGGGAAGACTGACAGTTTCTGACCGGGAACGGAAACCACCTTTGTGGACACTGTCACAACAGCCAGGATGATTTTACTAAATTGTTTTACTTCTCTGACAGCTGAGACACCTTCCAAAAGTTTGGACTATATTTCTGAGCAGGAACAAGTTTTTTTTGTGGCTTAAGGAGAATCAAGTTATTGAAAAATAGAGCAGCTCAGTGGCGTGAAACAGCTCCCGGCAAGCAGTTCAAGCCTGATCACAGCTCGGACAGGGATCAGTTTAATTTGGCTGCTTCAAGCTAACCTGAAACATTATTTCTTCTTCGCTGCTGCTTTATAGCAACTTATAGGGCCCTTCTTGGAGCGTACAGTGGAGGGAGTGGTCGTTGCCTTGATCCATCTGTTTTTTCATTTAAAAATGATCCTGTAAGAATATTTTTAAGTAATTTAACCCCTTAGGACCCTGTTAGCTCCCAGTTTGAGGGAAATAGTCAGAAAAAAGCATGTACTGGTTCCATAAAAATATTTAAAAATTAATATTACACATCAATATAAAATAAAAATATATTTAAAATTAATATTACACCAATATTATAAGAATTGGACACACATGCATGTAGGGAACCAGCTCCTCCACACGGCATGCCGAGACGGGACACGAATCAAGTTGACCCAGATGTCAGAAAATATCTTCATCCTGCTTGTGTGTTCTGACCTGGGGGGGGGGGGGCGCTTAGCAACAGTCACCAGTCCAAGCCAAGTGCTCTCACGCCAACTCGGTCCCCTGTGGAGACGCACAGGGGAGAGTCTTGAGGTAAAACAGAGGTTTAGACACAGCTGACCCTTTAAGCAGCTGAGGAAAGGGAAACGAGCTCAGTTGGAGCAGCTGTCACGCAGGAGGCGCCACGTGACTTTCATTCCTCCAGGCCAAAGCCTTTCTCTTGCTTGACCCCAACACAGGCTCAGGTGTAAACAGACACACAGCCCGTACTTTATCCCTGTCTGACAATAAATCAAACAAACTTTTTCTGTTTTGTATGATCAAATTTATTTCTGCTTGTCAGAACAATAAGAGAAAGAAGTTTTAAACTTTGAAATTCAGATGTGTGCATATATTTCCTTAGTGATTCCTTCAACCTTCAGCGTAGGAGGCAGCTTTGGCCGAGCTTCAGCTGGCCTGACTCTGGACAACCTTGATATTCAGAGGAGTTTATAGTCAAAGCAATGACTTCCGGTCAGCCAGGCCTTAAAACGGTGCAGCGGGCCGTCCCGTCACAGTTCTGCACAGTCGGACCTTAAAGTGAACAAAGTCTTGGAAAGAAAATGTTTTCTGCTTGTAAATAATTTCCCTCATTGTGTTACATAAAATGACCCGTTTTTGGGTCATTTTAAGGTTTTAAACTAGTCCCCCCCCCCCCCCTAGAAATACTGACTCACTTTCAACTTAAACTGTGTTTGTGTTGATGAGCCCTTCCATGAGGAGGGGAGAACTTCCTGCGGTTGCTTCACATGCGGCGCATCCATGTGGTGGGGGGGTTGGGGGGAGAGACCTCACAGACGTTTGGAGTCAGCAGCGTTGAGTTTCCCACCTCAGCGACCTTCCAATCCGCCTCCACGGCATTAACCTCGTGTTCCCTTCCTTTAGCACGCTTCCACATGAACATACACCCCCCACCCCCCGCAACACCTCTCCCTACCAAACACCCCCACGGTAATCTCTGGCCAGCACATACGCTGACCTTTGACCTGAGCTCAGTGGCTGCTGGACGATGTGAGACTCCACTCTCTGGCACTGTTCGAGAACTACAACCCGGCAGCAAGAGATGAATCACAACCGCAGCTCGGGCTGGGCGGCGTGGCTTAAAAATAAGATCTCTGGCTTCTTCCATACCAGATCCGATTTCCGATTTTAATCAGGGGGTTCTCCCCCCCGCTCTCTTTTCTAAAAAATAAATTAAAAACAAAAACAGAAAATATTTTCAAAAAGTGGCTCTTGTTTCAACCATCCCCTCTGTGAGCTGGACAACGGAGCATCAGCGCCGGGCTACAAGAAGTGGTGTTTAATTACAAGAATAAAGTCATAATTTTAGCATAAAAAGATGCAATTTTACCAGAAGAACGTCTTGATTATGAGGGAAAAGTCGTTTTAATCAGAAAAAAGCTTGGATAATTAATTTTTTGTTACTTTGTTCCCATAAAATTATTTCATTCTTCTACAATTAAAACTTTATTCTTGTCTTATTTTGACTTTATTGTTGCTTGACTTTATTCTGGTATTACTATGGCTGTATCTTTGTAACATTATGACTTTATTTGTGTAAAAAACGTCAGCCTGGCCCTGACACTCCGCTGCAGAGTTGACCCGAATTAAAGCCCAAATAAATAGAAGCTGTAAAAAACCCTCGTCGAACAAGATGGCCGCCCTGGGCGCGCTGACATCACTCTGAACTACGCAAACACGGGGAGCGCATCGGTGAAAAACAATCCAGATTTTCCAAAAATTAAATCTTCAAAAACCCTGAAATTCGATAAATTGCTAAAATCAATTTATCGCCCAGTTTTAAGTGCAACATGTTTTCAGGGCTGTCCTTATAATCATGTCTATAAGCTAGAAACCAAACCCTAAAATTCCTCTATGACAGTAAAACAGGACAACGCTGACACCGATCAGAACACACACAGTTTCTTGCACCACAGGTGATGGCAAAATAAATATGGAAATAATGACGTATGATTTTTACCATGATATTAATCATTCTAGCTTTTATTAATGCTCATGGAACGACGACCAAGGAAGATGTAAACGAAGGCTGGTTGCAGTCAGACACAGAGAAACATGGAGACTGTTTCAGATGAAACTCTAGCTGGAGCTTCAAGATGTCGGTCGTTCTGAACAAGAAGAGACGACCTGTTTTGAGCTTAGCTCCTCAAGGCGATGGAAACGGATGTTTTATAGACTCGGGAAGCCATCGGCGTGGGCCCAGTGGTTGTTACTGGTAACCATCAGAGTCCAGTGGGGGCATTCTCAAGGCAGGCAGAGGAGACAGCTGAGGGAGCGTCAAAGGTCAGATTCTGAAGTGTTTGTGGATTTATCTGATTAAATGTCTGAAATAAAAGCAGCATCAGAGCTTGTGAGAGAGACAAAAAAAGACTGACTTAATAAACGTTTTTCTTCCCAGAACTCGTTCAGAGGTTGGGATCAAATCCCCTGTTAAGAACCGAAATACTTAGTTTTGAAAGCTTCTCAAACATTTATTTTACGGTTTATACATTTAGCAGAAACATTTATTTATCTGCACTTCTTCAAATCCGTGTGCTGTTGCCTGGCTCCGTCTCAGCGGCGAAACCTCGGAGCTCTGGTGGGGGTTCAAAGCTCCTCAGCTGTCCTGGTTCACGCATGGAGCGGGGAAATACTCGGTGCTGGGGGAGGACGGGGAAATCATGACTTCGAAACAGCAAGCCGCCTCGTGCTGAGCAACACACCAGGCCGATGTTCACCACAGGAATCTCTTCACGCAACTCCAGCGGATCCTGAAAAAACGAATCGTACTCCGTTCAACTGGTGACCACAGGCTTCAATGTTTCCACACAGACCAGACCTTTAGGCCGACATGGCCATCTCTATGTGTGGTGGAAAACCAGCACTGCACATCCATTTGACCCCACCCGTGGTGAAACATGGAAGTGGCAGCATCATGCTGTGGGGAAGCTGGTTAGAGGTGATGGGAAGATGGCTGGAGCTAACCCAGGACAATCCTGGAAGAAAAGCTGTGAGAGGCTGAAGAAGAGCTGAGACTGGGGCGGAGGTCCAGCTTCCAGCAGGACCACCGCCCTGACCAGGCAGCCAGAGGTATGATGGGATGGCTTCCATCAGAACAGATCCACGAGTTACAATGGCCTAGTCAAAGTGTGGGCGTAAATCCAGCAGAGAATCTGTGGTAACATTAAGAACCAGATGTTCACAGACAATCCAAAAAGGATGATCAGAAATGTCTCAGAGCTGGTCGAGACGTGGCGCCGCCGCCGCAGCCAAACGCCGTTCCACACACCGGGGAGGTGGATAGAAATGCACGTCCCACATTTCAGATTTATAGATGAAAGATTTTGAAATGACTGAAGTTTCCGGTTGTAACAGGAGAAAATGTGAAAAAGTTCTTGGGTCGAGGCCCGAGCCTCGGACGCAGCGGGGCGGCCGTTCCTCCTGCAGCTTGGAGCTCAGGAACGCAGATGACTGGCTGATCGGAGCCTTCGGTCTGCCTCTCTTCTTCTGTGGGAACCCCACTGGACCAGCGGCGGGACACCAGACCAGTCACAGCAGCTGACTCGACACACCGCACCTTCTAAAGGCACTGGGAGGACTGGCTGGGCAGCGCGCCTCTTGCTGCTCCTGTCTCGCTGAGACGTTGGGACCCGTCCGTCCTGACGTTAGTTACGCTGAAGCCAAACCCCGAGGAGCCTGTGAGGCTATTCAGACTCGTCCTCCGTCTGAAACCAGTAGAGAAAGCCCATCTGGTGGTGCTTCTCCTCTGCTTTCTCTATTTTGACGTAAACAGTTTAATTTAGAAAGGTCTCATGGTTCGGTAGTTGGACTGGCCCCTTTCCCAAGGCAGATTTGTTTGGTTTTTATTCTTTATTGGTTTAAGTTGCACCTCCTGTCATCATTTTCTGAATTTTCATATAATGAATCTTTTAACTCGTGGTGGGACTAGACTAAAAATTTTAATTGTGTTAATCGCTGGGTCTGTAATTAATTTTTTGCAATTAATCACAATTTAATCTAAAACCATATATCGACAAAATCAGCAACATTTCCAATTCAAAAGCAGTTTTTGCTGCCAAATCATTGAATAAACATCCATCTGAGCTGAGCAGCAGAGATGTTTCTAGATTTTAATCTGCTCTCCAGGTTCTTCCAGCATCAGGTTGGAGCAAAGCTCATCTCTCCAGAGTTTCAGGAACCTCTGATCATTCATGGAGCTTCTTTAGAAACGTGGACTGTGGACGCTGACATTAGCGCTGCTGCTACATGGTTAGCATTGAGATGCTAGTCTAGGCTAGCATAGCTTCTCTGATAGGCCGACTGCTTTTAGCTCAACTTGAACACAACCAGAGTCTTTTCCAGCATCAGATCGGCTCTGGAAGCAGAAATTAACCCCCTGAGGAGCAGCTTTGTTGCTGCTGTTAGCGGATGTTGCTCGTGCGTCAGATTTAAGGGCGTACCAGAAACAAATAAAGGTTCCGGCTCAAGACTTCTGTACATATATACATATACATATATATATATATATATATAAAGAGATAAATTACATTAAAATTTTTAATGCGTTAACATCCCAGCCCTACTTTTAACTCCTACTTTACCACCTTGACACTCTTTTTGTGCTCGCTCCCCTGACTCTGAGCTGGGTTGGGCCGTAACAGCGCCATACGTCCTCTGCTGCTGTGAACATCACCACCAGATGCTGTAGCGCTGAAGCAGCTCTTTAACACACAGGAAGGAACATGACGACAGTCCTAACATTCAGTCAGTCTGAGTTCTGAAATCTGGCCATTCAGAGACAAACACAAAGCTGGTGAGAGAACATGAATTACTGGCGTTATATAATGATAACCATGTGATCAGCTACTCTTCTGATTTATGAAGGTACCTCAGAGATAAAGGTCACGGCATTAATCTTATCCCGGAAGTTTATTTAAATTAGTGTTTGGAAGAAATGCATCATAACAGGATGGTGGAAAAGAAGTAATGAGCCTCCTGGACCAGCCTGACGTTTCTGCTAAAATCTAATTTTCTAACAACTTTGGATCATTTCTCCTGCCATGTGATTGTATCAGGTGTTCATCTTGGCCCAGAAGTTCTGGTTGTGTTCCTCACTGGATCAGATGGGTGGAGATGTTTTACACACCGCACGATATTTGTTGTTCGAAAGATGCAGGGAGGATGTGTCGACAAATTACATTTTAATCAAACATTCATGGGAGTTTGTGTTTCTGACGTTAATTTAGCTTCATCTGTTCTGCTTCCATCACAGTCAGTGGCTGTTAATGTGAAACTGTTCCATCGATGTACACTGAGATAAAGACAACGTTAGAGACGCAGCTGGGATTAGTTCGTACCAAGAGGTTGGACACAGAAAACCTTCAGGAATCAGAAACCCAGATTTTCCCAAACCAGACAGCATTCTGTCTATTAAACCGCTGAAACAGGAGAACCCTGGTGGACTGGAGCCCACACCCCGAACTAGCACAGCTTTCTGCTGAGCATGCAGAGCTAAATCCTGCTGTAGCCCTACAGGGACCAAATATCCTGCAGAAAGGAACCATAAAGCTCAGCAGAGATAGACAATGCCAAAATTAGAGCTCGGCTATTGCAGTGAACTAATTCATCCTGATCCAACAACAGCTCAGACTGGGTTGGAGCTTAAAGGGGCAGTGTTATGCATTTCCCAGGCACATAGAATCATTTTATAGCTCAATCAAGCAACTGAAGCAACCTTCAGTTGTTGTAAAAATGCTGTATTTATTAGCATTTAACACCCTGAAATTGGGTCTCTGTCTCTTTAAGAAACTCCTGCTCTTACTGAAACTCTGCTTTCAGGAAGTCCTCACAACAGCGCCCCTCTATTAAGCCTTTAACAATGTTTTACCAGCTATGCACTGAGAAGTAGCTCGTATAATGAGCTCAGCAGATGCGCGGTTCCACCAGGTGTTTGGTAATTGCTGCTGGTTAGTCTGAAGGAGCTGAGTGGAGAAGTCGCGGGGGAGGGGGGCTCTGTGAGGCGGCTGTTCGGAAGCTTAGAAACTGCAGCTCCGAGGAGGACCGCTGAATGGCTGCCACGAGGGATTGAAGGGTTTCTCCAACATGTATGAAAGAATCAAGGCAACCCTCCAGGCATGTTTGTGATGAGGGAATAACATTAGAACACGATGGAAAGCTTAAAAAAGTCAACTTTAAATAATACTGACCCTTTAAACACCCACAGTCAGTTCAAGACACCAATTTTCACTTTTTTTAACTAAACAAAACCTAAAGTTTGAGGTCCATTTGTAATCAACCCCTCTAAGTCAACCTGTGCAGGACCAGTGTTTTGGGGTATGTCTCTACCGGGTTTGCACCTCTGAAAAACCCTGAGTAAGACCGGATAAAGAGCATCTGTGTATTTTCAAGTCTTGCTACAGTTTCTAAGTTGGATTTAGGTTTGGACTTGGACTTGCTGTCAGTCCAGGTGGACGTCCACGTCCTGGTAGGTCCCCAGGTGCTCCATCCTCTCTCCATGTCCAGATGATGGGCTGATCAGAGCTCTGGGAGAAGCTCAAAGCCTTGGATGTTGCTGTAGAACCTAAACCTGCTTTAAACTTCTCCAGAACCTCCTCCCTGTCCTGTACTCCAGTTACTCGTTTAGTGACTTCTGAAGGCACGTCACTGCTTTTTATTTAAGGGTATTAGAGTAAAAGGGGCTGAGTAAATAGGTCTGAATATTTCTGAAAATATGTATGAGTTTCCTGCCAAATTATGCACTGCTTTGTGTTAGTCTGTCATATAAAATCCCAACAAAGTAAATTGATGTTTGTGGTTTTAAAAGCTTGAGGGGCATGAATTCAGGGGCGACGTGGTTTAAGGAAAGAGGATTGTTGAAACCTGCGATGAAAACATCTCCCTGGCTTCCCCTTGTTTTTCACCATTAATGACCCCACCACTCTTCGTCAGGTTTAGCATCTCAGTCACTCAGATCTTTATCAGACAGCGAGGATACGCCCTACTGGCCAAATATTCACAAAATGAGTTTGAATGTACTGCACCTGAATCACAAAACCAACTAAATATTACATCCAAACAATCATCTGGGACTTCGAACCACTAACACTTAATGGTGGATGTGATTTGATTTATTGCCGAGCTCTGAAATGATACTTTTTCCAAAGTGGTATAATTTTACAACCGACATTAGTTATAATTTCTCCTGAAAGACCAGAACTGTGCTGTGAAAAACTTGCTTTTCTTCCTATGGCACTTTAAAAAAGGCCCTTCTGAAGGCAGCCGGTTGCTCAGGGCTTTATTTAGGGGTATCAGAGTAAAAGGGGCTGAACGCAAATGCACGTTTCAGTTTTTCATTTTCCAAAATAGATGCGATTTTTCTCTCTTCACAATTTTCACAACTTAATTTAAAATAATCTGTAAACTGTAAGACATTAGTTTTACTTGCCCACAAGTACATCGAATCCAGCAACACAATGTGTATTCCAGCCCCTTTCTTTATTAAGATAAATATCATGATCAATAAACAAAAGCGCATCTCAGTCTTAAACATTTGGACCATAAAACAAAATCTGAAGCTGTCCAAAAAAATGTACTGATTATCACCATTTAAAGTCCACTGAGTTTCTTTTCCAGGCAGTCGTTTGTTTTCCAGCCATATCATATTTTGGAATTAAAAAGCATTCCAACTCTGAGTTTGACAGAAGGGAAGTTGTTTATTTGAACCGATTTGGAGGTTTTCATAGCAAATGTGTGAAAGCCTGTTCTGTTCGGGCGGTGGGCCTGCTTCATGTGGGCAGCGTATCTTCCAACAACAAAACGCAGCTATGTCACAGACAGAGGGGATTTTATGTAGTTTCAAAACAGAACATGTTCTGCCCAAAGCGATGTCGAACCGAGCCAAAGCTCTGCTGTAATAATCTCATGAAGAAACACTGTCTGCAGCAGTTCTTTTCAGCAGATTTTTTTTTTGTGGATTCAGCTGGTTTCAGTTTTACACTCAGGTGTTTATTTCCACAATCATGACTTCTCTTCAACTTGGTCTTAGAATAAAAACACAGGTCTGTTGGTAATACCGTGTGGTTAGCCTCCAGTCAATAACAAGAAAACAGACCAGAAAGCAGACCCACGTCAGACTTTAAAACTACTGAGTGATGCTTTATTTATCACTGGAAATAAAGTACAAACTACATATCAGTCAGTCGAGGCATTTTCATGCAAACATCAAAATATATATATTAGTTAAAGTCAATGAAAGAAGAAAAAGAAGAGATTTTAGTCACAACAAGCCTTCAGCAGGTGACACTCCTCTGTCCTCTCCTGTGGAGCAATTACACATCTCCTCCTCGTGCTGCCCAAGCTCAGTTGGCTGGCGGACATATTTCACCAGATTACGCCGTGTTGCAGGAGAATTCAGCCAAACCGTGAAGAGAAGAAAAGCGCTGCAGTGACTAGCTTTGGTGGAATCACAGCACGACAGCTTAAATGTGTGAGTGGGGTGTTTTATGACTACTTCACTGAACTGGAACTGTTTTCACAAGAGGGGCCTGTCTCTTTCACATTCTCATACTGTATGCATGCTGTCATCGCTAACGATAAGCTTGGCCTATTAGCATGCAGGGCATTATGTGCATGGAGGTCCTGTCAAATTCCACCACTATGTTTTTTTTAAAAGCAGTTTAATTAAGTAGAGGCTGCAAATATACAACATATATCTGCGTGTAAATGCTACCTGAAGCTGTGCAGATGCTGCTTGGCTGACATAGAACCACTCAACCATTATAATCACAGGAGCTGAGGCTAACCTGTCATCTTCTGCGAAGCAGACTGAAGTTATTGAACCCTCTCAGTGTGTTTAATCCTGAAACATTGCAGCTGCCTTGAGTTTTTTAAGTATGAATAATATTCCTACTTCACATTAATATGAATGAAATTATGTGTCATCTATTCAGTAGTTTAAGTAGGTGCTCAAGACACTGATCTGCACAGCCTGACTTGTGGTTTTCAGAGGAAAATTTGCTTATCTTGAGCTGGTAAAAGAATCAAGCTGTGTAAACTTGCAGAAAAATCAGTTATCCCAAATATAAATAATAAAAATGTTGCTTATAAAATATTTCATATTAACTTCAAGGTTTATTCTGGTTTGAAGATGCCTTATTATTAAGTTGAACAATTAGGACTTGATGACGTATTAACCAGCCATGGTGGTGAATTTTTATCCTACTAATGCCTGTTGATGCATATTCCACACATACCAAGGATCAGATTTTAAGCACTTTTCTGCCATCTAGTAGTTGGGAGTTTTTTCCTATCATGGGTAATTCTACTAATTTGCAAACAAAATATCTATATCTGTCATAATGTTTGGTCACAACTGGACCCACACGGAGACAGGCTGAGAAAGTGACAAGTGATTCAATGAAACAAGAACTTACAAAACAACACAGATGACACAAGGAGCAGGAACAACGGGGACTGGGTACGTAAAGATAAACAGCAGAATCTAGCGAGGGGTGAATAAGGAGGAGGTGGTTAAATACTGGAAGCTTGAATGCTGAAACGATGGACTGGTGCTAATTAGAAAACAAGGTGCAGCTGTAAGGGGAGAGCAGAAGGCAGGCTGAGGGAGAGAGAGACGATACAGGGGAGCAAGAAGAAGTAAACACTGACAGGCGAGCTGGGAAAACAAATCTAACTGGAACAAAGAATAGCTAAGCACAAGAAATAAATTACACATGAACTAAAATGACTAAGAACAGACTGATCTAAAGTAAAACAGAAACAGGGCTGATCTGATCAAAACAAAAATAACTAAGGCAAAAAACATAAATGAACAAAACTACAAACCCAGAAACACCCCCAAAACAACCCAATTTTCTCACAATATCGAGATCCTTATCTGCTCTATGTGCTATACTTAAATTAGCAAACTCTATTATGTTTAACTGTATGAATCATAAATAAATATTGGAACTATAGAGTTTAATCCTAAAGTTGTTGCTGGAAAGGAAGGATTTTTGTCCTAAATTACAAAAAAGAACATTTTTAGGTAATACTCATCATGGCTTCTGCACTTTTGTTCTCATTCCATGTAACCCCACCCCCAACAGTCGCCTCATCAGTCTCAGCTCTTTACCTTGTTGTGTTGGGGGGCCATTTGGCCTCTTTTGGACTGTACAGAGTGCTCACACAGCCTGGGCTGTCTGGAACACAGCAGCGCTTCAGAGCTGTATAAATTACAAGAGACGCATTGCCAGCTTCGCCATTAGGCCCATCAGACTCGCTCTCTGGGTTCATTTCCTCTAACTGCGCCTGCACTGTCACATTCAGCAATAAAAGCTGGCATCGAGTACCCGAAAGGTATTTCACCCCCATGATTAGAACATAAAGCTGTTTCTTATTATGCATTCAATTAGGTCTTTATTGAAAGATGAGAAACAACAATATAGATAAATGGTTACTTGAGGCTAAAATGACACAAACAATCCTTTATGCTACCTTCCATATGGTGACTGAAAAATGAGCTTTTCCTTGAATATTTTGATTTTCTCCAACAATCTAATTTATAACAGACAGAAAAATGACAGACATGGGTTTAATGTGAAGCGCCATACATGGAGCATGGAGGTATAGCATCATGCGTTGAACCTTGCTTGTAATATCCTCTTAAACAGGAATATAACATTACTGTCACAGCAGAAAGCTTCTTCTAGCAGTCTGAGGTCATGAGATGTTTACATTTACCCCCGTTATGAATACCATGAGGACGCATAAGGCTGCTTAATCCCCCAACTGTTGCATACTGATGTTAAATAATCTGGTGTTATGAGTACTGCAATTTCTAAGTGCATTATGGCTTTACTAACAACACACAAATACTAACAAACCAGTTTCTGTTGTTTGTTCAAGCAAATGTTTTTCCAACTGATTTGGCTGCTGTTTAACAGGCTGATAGAAAGACTGCAGTGATTTAAAAGCAAACACAAGTCCAGTACTGGAACTGGTCCATCAGCTGGTGCTTAGCAGGGGGAAAGTTGTGGGGGCCAAAGAGATTCAAGTGTGTTCAGATGTGAGTTGCTCTCTGTCATCATTGTATTATTGTATTGAAAACATACAAGTCTGTACTGCTGTAGTTTAGAGGTGATGCAAGCAAGCAACATTCCTTATGCCATCCTTTCTTCCTATCATTTTTAGGAGCTTTATGACTGCAGTTGGAATTTCGGAGGATGCAAAAAGAATTTCCAACTGGTTCAAGTTTTTCAGAGTTATAAATCAGCAACATCAGCTGAAATCATTTGCAGCTCGTATTTTCTTTAAACTTTAAGGCCTCATCATACCACCATGCACCTCTTTCAATATTTTCCCTACTTTTGAACAAATATGAGACAGGGAAGCAGGAGCAGCTGAAGACTTGCTTTAGGTCACCAGTGGGGGGCAGCATAGAGGTAGGAAGAAACCTGAACACATGACAGCGTACTGTGGACCCTTGCCTCGTTGCGGTTCAGTATTAACGGATTCACCTATTTACAGATTTTTGGTAGAGCATATGTCCACCCTCTAAGTCCGCATTGTGTCCTGTGGCGTGGTCCATAAATGAAGCAGACTCTGGATCTGGGTTGACCATCTTTTATTCTGTTTGAGATATCAAAAAGAGACAGACTTCAGTGAGTACTTCAAATAATCTGGTCCAACACATCTGGTCAAAAAGAAGGCATCTCAGTTCAAACACAAGTACAAATCTACGACTTATGAAATTTGAGTCAAACAAGGAAAAAGTTGTGTATTTGGACCCAGAGTGTCTTACCCCCTACTAGCCCAACGCTGCATTTGCCCTCTTCCTGTATGCATCAGGCTACGTGACTGCACTGCGTGAGCTGCGTTCATACTCACTCACTCAAGTACTAAATACAAAAATAACTGATTTGCATGAAAAATAAAGTCCAATTCAGTGGAATGAATGAAATTTCATTGAGCTATTCCACATATCTAAAATATTCTAAAGAAAACAAGAAGCCCCGGAGCAAAACATGTTATCGGCTGCCGTTGCAAAGCAGCCAATCCAGAAGCGCCGTCTGTGGTAGTGTTCATCCGGTTCCCACTGTGCGTATTACAGAATCTGGAATAATTTCAGTTACAGCAACATTTAGTTTACCTTTGGGATCAATAAAGTATTTCTGAATTGAATGAGAATATGCGTTCCGATGAGACTAGTTTATCAGGATAAAAGTACCTTTTGAAAATAACCTTTAAGCGGGTATTAAACATGCTTTTCATTAAGCTCTATTTCTGCATAAAATGTTTTTTTTATTGGTCTGATGTAATATTCTGATTTTAAATGTCATGTTTTTATTAGCTGTAAGTGTGAAATCATGATGATTAACAGAAATAAAGTCTTTCAAACATCCATCTGTGTGTAATTCATCTAAATTATGTGTTTCTCTTAGTGCTGTAGTTCCTGAAATAAAAGGACTTTTCAGTAATATTCTGATTTATTGAATGTGTCTGTACATTTGATTTGAATCTAAAAATATATTTTAATAATCTTCTATCTGGGACCTTATAGAAATAGGTTTGTATAGTTCAGCAGTAACAGAGGGCATCTGAGATACGTTCAGACTGACAGCAGATGTGACAACCAGGGAAGAGATCAGCAGCCTTCAGAGCAATCTGCCCAAATCTACACGTGCTCATGTCTGAATCAGACCCGATTTTAATCTGAGCCACCCAGGACTGTTTGGCGCTCGGCTCGGAGAGAAATGAAGTTTCCTCAGTGTAAAATCTCACTCATTTGAAGAACTTCTGCCATCATTTGCATCAGGTCTCTTCCAAGGAAATCAGTTTTAATTCATGATCTGCCTGCTCAGCTGGAGTTTAGGTGGATATGAAATCAAACAGCACTGCGAGTTATGTTTTCTGAATCTGTCCATGTGATTGGACTGAATTGACTGTACATGTCTATACATCAACTAGATGGGTTTTTTTGGGTTCGTTTTTTTTATTTGGGGGGTGAGGGGGGTGCCTTGAGATGACATTGATTGATAATTCGTCCCAGATAAATAAACAGGTTTAAACTGAATATACAATCCAGTCAGTATTCGTCATGCCCCCCCCCCCCTCTGCTACCAGCGTCGAGTCCAGACTTGAAGCAGATGCTGCAAGTATTTTTACACACATGAGCAATCTGTCGTCTTACCCCCGAAACACACGTCTGAAGGGTCACAGGAGCTAATGACGTTAGCAGGGCTGTCCTCTTAACTGGCTAGCTAATGGCTAGAATATTGAGGAAATCTATTTACAATCACTTCCTTCAGTCATAAACAATTAGGGACGATATTCATTCTCAGCTCATTTCTGTCAGATTTTTAGTCAGGACAGAGTTCAGGAGCTGCAAACACCACTGCTGGTCTTGTAGACAACAATCTGCATGTTTGCATTAGCATGCTTTAATCAGAAAGAACAATTAAAATAATAATACAAAATAACTCTCTAAGAACCCCCCCACCCACACTTATCTAACACATGACCAAAACGATCAGACATGACACCCCAGGAGGATCTCCAGGAGACGGCTGCTCGTTCAGCTCCATCTTCCCAGTTTTGTGGCTCATCCAGACCCTCATGAGTCAACACAGCAGCAATATCCTCTCAATCTCTCCCAGTTTCATCAAGTTTCAGCTTATAAACTGCTGTTCCCATACTAGAGCCATCCTAGTCAATATGCTACTGATAGCCTATATGCTATTGTTAGCATTTTGGCTAGCTTTAGCTTTTTAGCTCATTTCAGCTTACACACTGCTGTTAGCACATTAGATGGAGTAACTTTATAAAGGTTTCATCAGTGCTCACTTTTTAGCGGAAAGCCATTCTAGTGGACTCTTGGTATTTGTGAGGGTTAAGGACCACAACTGCCTGAAAAATAACTAAAATATTTAGGGCAATCCAAAAAAAAACGTTTATAACTCCTTATTTTATTTGTTCAAACACCAAATCTAACTTTTGGTTTGTTTTTAGTCATGCCAGGTTTTAGTGTTTAAAACCCCCCAACTGTCCTCATGGATCCACATGTAAGCATTTTGAGGGTGCCAGTTAAGGGGTTAAAGAGTTGTTGCAGATGGTGATGGCTGTGGGCAGCAAGGATCTCAGGTAGCAGTCTGTATTACAGCAAATTTCAAGGAGACTCTGACAGAAGATACTTCTTCAAATTCACTGTAACACAGACCGCTGCATCTGTAAAAATTCGTATTTTTTGAATATGACTGTAAGTCAGCTGGTTTCAGACCATAACTTGAAATAAAATACAAACGATAAAGATGAAACTCCTTGATTTGTTTTTACTTTGTTTTTAATTTTACAATATATTGGTCATTTTTAGGTGTATATATTTCATTCTGTATATGTCATTTGAATTCAAAGCGTTTATGTTAGAAACGGCTAAGCAGCAGACTGATGAGTTTTCATATAACTAATTAATCCAGGCTATACAGAGCATGGAGGTTTCTACATTATTAAACGTGTAACTTGTGTTTCTCAGAGTTTTATCTGAGTTGTCCTCATCTTTGCATTACTCCACATTTTGCTGTTCTTTCCTACTTCCATCATTCTCTCGCCCCCTAATGGGAAGCATCTATCACAGTGAAGTGTGGGCCTGTTTTACCGCATACAGTAAAGCAGTTGTTTGGCAGCGCAGCGTGAGCGGCGTACATGTGTAACCCCACGGTTTCCTGTGTGTAATGTCTGCTGCTGAGGGTTCCCATCTGTCAGCACTCTGCTGTGAGCAACGAGCTGCCCTGCAACTTCATCTACACTCAGGCTCTCAGGCTGACGCGTACAGCGCACAGCCACGGGGGTGTCCATGTCCGGTGCGGGTCGGACTCTGTATATGGTGATAAATTGAATGACATTGTCCACTGTTTGCCCCGTGGGCAGCAATTACCTTTTACATGATTCACATGGAGCAACTAAAGGACGTATCAGATGCATTAGAAGATTAATGCAACTCATACAGTTGCTTTTCATTGTTTCACAGCGGAACATTTTTCATTTTATTTTCCTGCTGCATCTGTTGATCAACATTATGCTTCTTATATTAGTAAAACACAAGACATAACATCAACCAAAGCCTTGGACTTTTCAGAGTACAACACATGAAACGTTTACATTATCCACAAAATGATCTAACAGATGAAAGTTTAGTTAAAACTGGATGTGCTGAGTGAGTGCGGAGGTTCACCTTCCAGCAGGATGACCACCCCAAACACACAGCCAGAAAAACAACGGATGGTTTAGATCAAAGCAGATTCATCGGTTAGAACGGCCTAGTCAAAGTAAGGACCTAAATTCAGCAAAAAATGTGGCAGTCTCTGTCCTATCTGACTGAGCTGGAGCTGAATTACCAGTTTCAAATACCTGCAGGAGGCCCCCCCCAAATGTCAAATCCTGTATTCTGGATATCATTGCTATATATATATATATATATATATATATATATATATATATATATATATATATATATATATATATATATGTCAGTTTGTACATTAAGAAATTACAGTTTTAACAGGTTATTATATTAAAATTAATGAATTAATGGTGATATTGGCAAAGCTTGGGGTGTCGGAAGCATTTGTAATGGGGGGGGGGGCTGACTTTGAGCAGCATGCAGCTTGTCCCTCTCTCCTGTGCGGAGGCTGTTCTCTCAAGGTTCTCACTTTAACTGCTGTGCAGAGAGTAAATTACTTAGAAAAATCTCTTATTTTGAAAAATATCAACTTCCACCTCCATTCACCTTCTTTCCAGCAAAGACGCTTTTCACACGTCTGCAGTTCAGTCATCTCTACTGCAGCTACTTCAACTGAACCAGTCGCACAGCTGAAGCAGACAGTTCGGTGGCATGGAGTCAGGCTGCCTTGTCCCGCTCTCAGCAGCCTGCACACCTGAGTCACTGTGGCTTAACGCCTGCAGCCTGCGAGGCGATGGGTTACTGCAGGGAACATGATTACGGCGCGCCCATGGGTAAAGCAGTTTACATCTTACTGTTAGGCTAACATGTTTTAGGTTGTTTGGGTTGTTGTTTTTTTTGCTTTACATTTTCTGTCATGATTTATGTGATATTACTGTCAAACTGACTGGATGCAACATCAGAATAATGTGATCTCTGTTCTTTTCCACATCTGGTAAAATCAAGACTGTAAGAAAAGATTGCAGAGTTGAACCACAACAGAAAGTGGTGCTATCACACATGAAGCAGTCAGAATTGGCTTTACTGTTAAAGATACTCAAATAATTTGCTTTCAGCAATAATGTGTTATTTTCGAGATTTTTTTATTTCTTTAACTTAGAATTTTTTAACTTAGTGTTTATAAGTGGATCTTTTCATTTGTGTTCTACGCTTCGAGTTCAAAACGAATACATTTTACAGCAATGAGGAGCTTTTATGTGTGCTTCCATTCACTCTGCTTGCATAAGCCTTTGTGTTCTTCTGTGCATGTCTGTTTCAATAATCATGCTGTCAGTGTGATACAGAAATTAGCCTCCTGGGGTAACAGAAGAGAAATAGGACAAAAATGACATGCAGACATGTTAGAGACATGGTGAGAGGAAGGAAGAAGAACTTAAAAGCATCCTACAAGACATGCGATGAGGCTGAAATGGACCATTAATCCAGGCAACCCTCCTCATCCCACTGGATTATTTAATGTCTCAGCGAGCAAAGCGACACAAGCACCATCAACAACCTTAATCTGGGCTGACTTCTCTGCACATATTCTGGGTTATAAATGATGATATCACAATGAAGATATTACTTATCTCTTCACACAGGAGAAGGAAAACAGTAATTACAGGAAATTACACATCATTATCCACCAGCACATTTTTCTGGCAGTGGTGCATTAATATTTCACCTCTGGGCAGAAACCTGGAGGTTTTTAGCAGCTGCTAAGTGACAGTGCAGCAGGTCAAGTAAACGCTGGAGCAGAGACAGGAGCAAATAAGGAAGACTTTCCTCCAGGCCAACTAATCTAGTCAGGCCTGCGCTGTTTGTTTCCTCTGGATTTATCCTTCAGATTTCAGCACGTCATTCAGATCACCAGATCAACAAAAACAATGCAACGTTAAAGTATGCTAATCTAATCCCGGTTATAAAACAGTGCAGTCAAATTCGGATGAGTTTTCCAACTGATCCGATGATTACGTCGAGCCAGATTTTGCAGCAGTTACTCGTCCAGAATGAAGATTGCAGCTTTTGACCATCAACAATTGAACCTTGACAAAATCCTAGAATGATGTACCAGCTGCTGTTAGAACCTTCTCATCTCTAAAGAAAGCTCTGGATTATTTGGAAAAAGAATATATATATATATATATATATATATATATATATATATATATATATATATATATATATATATATATATAATTTTTTTTTTGTATTTTTAAAATGCATTTATGTTTTAAAGGAGCTCTGAGTTTCAATCATTTTAAATAGTGGAGGCAAAATCCACACAGTTTGAAGAGTAATGTGGGGAGTCGTTTTACCGTCCTGCAGCTCGGAGTAATTGCTTCTTCCTCTCCGAGTGGCTGTTCAGTCCGTGTCAGTTTAGAACCTTTTTCACTGTGGATCATGAGACTCTGACCAGCTTCAGCACTTTCACACGAGACCCCGTTCATCTCTGGGACACAGAACCTGTCAGCGGTGCAGGAGAACCTGCTGATCTTAAACACTGCGAAAACGAATGAGTCCGTTCATAACTGTTAAACACACAGAACACATTTAGCATCTGTAATGTAGGATTCTGTGAATGTGCAGCGTTTTAGTTTCTGACACCCTGTAGGTGAAATGAATTTGGATCGCAGATATATTCAGATATATCAGAAGGTGCTCATGTGTCGACATCAGTCTGCTGGCAGAAATCTCTTCATCTTGGAGTGGAAATGCATTATGGGACAGCTGGAGCCTCATTTCCCTGCAGGAAAGGGCTGATTAAGGGCATCTTCAACCATTATGCACTTGAGCAAAATATTAATAACAACTTGATCTCCACATTAAGGGAAACAGAAAAGGCTTTCAGGCATCCTAAAGATTGCTTTTGGTGGCTGGCCAAGGAAAATTACCGTTATATTGCTTTTGTATTACACATCACAGATGTTGTTATTGACTCAGGAAGCTCTGATTGATTGCTCAGTACGTTATGATGGATCCAGACATGATTATGCCCTTTACAAAAAAAAAACAACACTGACAATAAACTCGCTCTTTTTATTTTAGCTGTAAGATCTAATAAATAGATTTAAATGTTTAGTGACAGTAAGAAAAAAATGATGAACATGATTTATAATCTATAAATAGCGAGAGTACTTAGCCTCTGACATCATAAGCAATATAATGCTTCTGAAAACCACAGAATAAACTAAAGCAGCACAGTACCATCTGCTCTTATTGACGCCTCTGGAAAGAATGTGTAAAAATAAAGAAAACATCATATAAATGAATGCTTAATTTGAGAGACATGACACACTGGAAAACAAATCCAGGCTCCTGAATCCTGTAAGAGAGGAATACGCCCACAGCATCACAGATTCTCCACCATGCCTGACATACAGTATGAGCTGCTTTTCTGCATTTGTTTCACTGCATACACACCTGGACTGTTTCCCACTGAGGATGTACTCGAGTGTCACATTTCAAAACATGTCTGTGTGATCACTCTGCTCCAGTAAAGGCTGACTTTATTTAAAGGGGACCAGTTGTGCAAAATTCTCTTTTTGCACATTTTTGTCCTTCCATCTGGGTCTCTACTGCTTCTAGAAACAGTCCAAGCGCTAAAAAAAAAAAAAAAAACAAAAAACCCATGCAGCCATTTTCTGCCAATAAATTAACATTTTGTTGGTGTCTGGAAAACGAGTCATTTCAAAAACCTACCGATTATGATGTCACAATCGGCGGGAACTGCCCCTCACCTAGCAACCCAAGTAGGGCTCCACCCACTTCATCAATAGAAGAAAAGCATGTTTGGTCAGCTGGCTTTACTGCTGTATGTGATGTAAAAGACCAGTATTTTGTTGTTCACTCACTATTCAGCAGGGGTGGAAGTAACGAATTACAAATACTCTCCTTATTGCAGTTAAGCAGATTTTTTGAGTACTTGTACTTTTATGAGTATTTCTTTCAAGTGTGTAATTTTACTTATAAAATTTAGACCATGTAATCTACTTCACTACTTTTAAAATCAGAACTCGCTACTGAGTACGCCCACAATTTGAAATAATATTCGCAAGAAGCAGGACTATTATTGCCTTTATTCGTGTTTGACGGATAAACAACCCTCCTGTCACTAGGTGGCAGCAGTGTTCAGATTAATCAACAGGCTGCTAGCCTAAGCCAGTAAAAGAAGTAGCCTGCTGTACTTAGACACTGGTATAAACAGAGGAGGAGGATACAAGCGCGGATGTTTTGAAACATCTCTACCTCCATAGAGGAGAGATGGAGAAGGTTTTGTGACAGTGAAAAGAAAAGCGGAAGCAGAGGTTAGTAAAGCAAGTATGACGAAGTATTAGCGCCAGACAAAGAGATTGTTTTTCAAAATACAAGAATAAAGTCATAATATTACAAGAACAAAGTCATATTATGAGAATAGTTAAACCATTGGCAGAATAAAGTCACAATGTTGCTGGAAGAAAGTCAAAAATTTATGAGAAAAAAAGTCGTTTTACTGAGAAAAGAAGCTTCGATAGAGTTATGAAGATCTGACGTCAGCAGCGCAGCAAGTCCGTGGTTCTTTCATTGAAATGGATTCAGTCGTTTATGCGATTGTTTCAAAGTCCTGCAGCTGACAATAATTTGATGCTGATGTGTTAAAAGATTAAGTATTTCCTTATTTGTAAAACCGATACCAACTATAACCTCAGAAGATGCCCGTCCTCGCTCTAATGCAGTTTGGTGTAGAGTTCTCCTAAAATTACAACTTTGTTTTGCTATTAAAGACAAACTAACAACAAAAAAAACCTTAATCTGGCCCTAATGCTCAGTTTAATACTCACAGAAAAAAGCCAGGAAATAGATGAAACCTATTTACTGAGTGCAAAATGTTTTGCATGTTTTATCTCTGAAATATGAGCAATATTGTACAAATTTTGCACAAAAATGTTAAAAAGCTATATACCAGTTCAAAAACATTTTTGCCATTCTTTTGACAAACAAAATTCCTGCTTTGTTTACAAAAATGGCCTTTGTGTCATTTTTTTAATACTTTGTCTTCTTTTCTATACTTTATTGTATACTTTACACTATACTTTTTTGTTTGTCTGAGAAATATGCTTGTAGATATTTTATACATAAAATAAATCAAATAGAATGGCTGCTACTGACAACGCAATAAAACATCCATTGGTTAAAAACTGATTAATACTCTGAGTAGTTTTTAAGTATGTTTTCTAAAATAAACAAGTACTTTTACTTGTAATTGAGTACAATTTAGACAATGTCGCAGCACTTGTACTTGAGTACAAATTTTCAGTACTGTTTCCGCCTCTGCTTTTCAGAAACCACTGCTGTGCACTTCTTCTGCTTCTAGGTCTGATTCAGGATCAAAGACGTACAGTTGTACAATTGTGCATTAGTTTGCAGCCATTTTGACCTGTATAAAATGCGAGCGTAAACATGGATTTGGGGGCGTGGCCAGAAGTAGCTTATTTGCATAAAAGTGACAGAGCCCTAAAACAGCTCATTCTGAAAGGAGCTCAAAACAGGTGGGACTGAGCGGGTGAAATCTCATTATTTGAGAAGGATTTTGTGTTAAAAAATGTAATGAAAATGTTTTGTATAGCCCATAGACCTATCCTATCATAATTTGTTTAAAAGGAAGCATAATATGTCTTTTTACACACCTCTACTGGGGGAGCCAAGTTGTGTGGAGGGCTCTATATGTAAGCAAGGACATCCAGTGTCATGGAAAAGTTTTTATTTATTAAGAGAAAACAAAACAGCCTGACCTTATGCAAATAAGCAATTCTGTTCCTTAAATTATGAATTATTTGTGGTTAACTAATGTTTGGGTTGTAGATTTACCAGCCACACCAAAGTCCCTTTACTGTCTGACCAGAAACACAAAAATCACTTAAACTGAACCTGTCTGACAACATGAAGTAGGCAGAAAGAAATCAAAAAGCAACAGGCCCTTATCTAAAGAAATAAGAGCTATTACACTGACATCTATCTGTCTGGAAAGGTTGCAAAGCCAGGAGAGACCAGCCTACCAAAATTACTCCAAGATCGTACTGACAAGTCATCCAGGAGCTCCCAAAACATCCGTGATTTACATCTGAATCACTTGCCTTAGGCAAGGTCAGAGGTCAGGATTCAACAATAAGAAAGAGAGCACTCTCTCTTCTTGTCAGACATGGTCCAACTGAAACCAGTGCTGAGCGAAAAGGAGCACAGTGTCTGTTTTCCTGTATTCCTTGTTAAAGCCTCTGTCGAGCAGTTATTCGCGTTGTTGCCTTGGAGCTACTGGAAAGTCCAGGGATGACTTCTGTATGGAGTCTGGATCTTCTCCTAATACATGCGTGGGTTCTCTCTGGGTACTCCATCTTCTTTCCACAGCTAAATATAGGCATGTTGGGGTAATTGGTCTCTCTGAATTGCCTTTCGGTATCAGTGTGTGTCCAGGGCTGTTTGCCCTGTGCTGATGGCGTGGTGACTTGCCCAGAGTGTACCCTGCCTCTTACCTAATGGAGACAGGCACCAGCAAAAAGTGGGAGCAGGCAATGGACAGTTATTTAAACACCTATGAGTCGAGACAGGTTTTTATTTTATGAGGAAAATGACACATTGTTTTCACAATTTTAAGGCTTTCTTCAGATTTCCACACTCAGAAGAGAGAGATGTAGTAATATTTGACTGAGAGTCTGCTAGACTGAGAGACCTCTTGTTCTCCCTTCACAGTGACGCTATTATGATGATAATTTCAGTTTTTCTCTCCTCTCCTGTCGCTGCATGCTTTTTTTTTTTTTTTTTGCTTCTGCTGAACTAGGACAAGGACACAGAGGGACAAAGCAGTACATATTAGTGTCCTACCCAGAACAGATTCACACACCCACACACCACAGTCCCCTGCCGGAAGGAGGCTGCAGGAGATGAGAGAATCCAGTCATTTTGTTACAGTAACATCCTGTTTTATTCGGTGGGTGCAAATCATCCAAATGGTGCAGAATGCAAGGACAAAGAATTTCTCCATCATGGCTACAGTGAGAGCTAACAGAGCAAGAGTGAGGAAAGCAACTGTGAGAGTATGTACATATCGATGTATATATCTATAGATATAGATATAAACATATGGTCTTCTGATAATTTTAGCCAAATAAGAGTTAAACCCCCACGATGTTCCTCTTTGACTCTATATTGATTCTGTTTAGGCAGATTAGATCACGACAGCTTCAATTATGTTATTGAGAAGGAACATTTGTGCTGTTCTGTCAATTATTTATCCGCAGGATGAGCTGAGAGAAGAATTTGAAGCTTTGCTTTATGTCATTGTCATACGTTACAAATACTGGTCCTCACAAAGACGGCAAAAATGGCCCACATATGCACAAACATCTAATTTGTCTCTCTCCACAAACACAGAGACACTCAGCAGTCACTCGGCACTCACCTTGAGGGAAAAAATATGACATTTTTCAGTCTCAAGTAGAGAGAAAATGTGGTCCTTTCTGCAAGTTTTCTTTTTATAGATTTTGGTTTATCCTAAATGAAAGTTTGTGTCTTGCATACTTTAATTCCTGTTTTGTACAGTGTATGGGTTATTTTAGCAGAACGTAACATCTTCACAGGCTGCCTGGGATTCGGCATTTATGCGTAAGCTTGATATGAATACTTCTTTTTTAAACTAAATAATCCTTTCAAGCCAGAAACTGCCAAGAAAAATATAAATATATTTTTCTGCTGACGTCATCAGCCTGTTGGTTTGTGACGAAAGCAGAAACTTTAGCAGGTGAACATTAAGCTGATAGTATGTAGAACAATGAGTCTTTTAATGAGTACACAACTTAAAAATAAATGAAAATAAATGCTGCCTGGAAGAAAATGAGGACTCAAATTGCTTTGTAAAATTATATTGTGGTAAACAGATTGTTATGGTTTACGTCATCGGTTATATCCACCAGCTGCAGTAGCCCATTAACACTTGAAAATCGATGTTTACAGATGATCTCCATCCAATCTGAATGCATTGACACTATTTTGTAAAAAAAAAAAAAAGTCAGTCTTTAGATGTGCAAAGCTGGGAGAGACATCCCAAAACATCCATCCATCCATCCATCACGCTTATCCTTGCAGGGTCACCAGGGGGCCGGTGCCCATCTCCAGCGGTCATCGGAGGGGGGGTGGGGGGTGGGGGGGCACCCTGGACAGGTCGCCAGTCCATCCCAAAACAGTTGCAGCAAATGGTGTTTCTACAAAGTATTCAGAGGGGCTGAATTTAACAAAAGAAATCACATTTTTCAGAGTTTTATTCATAAAAAAATGACTTAAAACCATGTATCATTTTTCACTTGACAATAATGAACAACTTAGTGTTGGTTTATCACATACAGTCCCAATAAAATACAAGCTTATGGTTGATATATAACAAAAAAGTGAAAAACTTCAATAGGTATTAACACTTTCTTAATGCAGTACTTTTAGAATGATCTACAATTGTTTCTATCTACAAAAATAACCTGATGTAACACATCCAGGATGTCCAATCTCTACGCCCCCTTTTGGGGGATAGCAGATGCTGCGGGTTTAGTGGGAGTCGGTGGAACTTTTGAGGTGTTTGGCACAATAACATAAAATAAGTAAAGAAAAGTTTAATGTGAGTTTTGAGTGCTTGAGTATCATGTCAGATTGACAGAACACCTTCCAGGTGAATTAGTGTTGACACTTTTAAATCCTGCATAAAGCCAATTCAGAAGGCTTGAAGCTGATGTAGTTTCAGACCAAACCAAACCCTCCTAAAAAAAAAAGGTAACTGGGATAAATGATATTTACAAAATAAATGCAAGCAGCATATTCATAAAAAAAAAAAAAAAAAAAAAAAACGACTGTCTATGTGTCTATTTCTGTATAAATATTATCAGCTCAAAACTACTAAGTAGAATTTATTTCTATTTTATCAGTAAGGCCAACAACATTGAATAATCAATAAATTCTACCCAGTAGGAACTCCGTGGATTTATTTGCCCCAAGAATTGCGCCACTCAAACATAATGACAGCAACAGTTTTTACCTCGAGTCACTCTGAAGCCATAATTTTTTAAGTTGACATTTGTTACACTTTTCTTGTTAAGAATGATGTCACTTAAATTCATATTTGTGTAATGAAAAGAGATTTAATACTTTTGGCTATGCAGCGTTGTTCCTGGGATAGACAGAGTTCTACTTATTGGGTTTATCCAGTGAGTCCAGGCTGAACTGGTAACCTTTGATCACGTTAAAGTTTTCTACATACAGAAACATTGCCAACCAGTGACTGGGACCATTAACATATAATTGTTCTTAATGGCCACATTTGAGCCTTCAGTGGCTGAGATACTGAAGCCCATGGAGAGTAGTGGGGACAGCGTATGATGGTACTTAAAGAAAAGATGCACTTTTATTAAACTCATCAATCCAATTTTTAGCAAAAGCATCGCAGTGCCATGTTTTCCTGATGTTGTGCAGCACTGACAGAGGTCTAGTCTAATAAAGAACAGCGAGCACAGACAGACACATGGGGGAATGCATTAGCTGCAGCATGTTTTATTATTGCTTTCTTGCACGCAATAGGCTTTAATGGAAGATGCCGGATCTGAACAAGTCGAGAGACGCAACCACGGATACACACACAGTCAGCTCGCACATATGTTCGCCCACTGCACCCTTACAGCGGGCGCAGGTCTCCGCCTCTGCGGCTCTGCCGTGATGAATATATCAGTGGTTCACGTTCACGGCGGTGGCCACACGCAGCCGGGCTCTGCCCTATCGCTTTCTGTTAGCCGAACATGGGGTATGAGCAGAGCCGGTGGAAGATTTAAATATCACGCATGAGATGAAATCAGAGCGATGGAAAGAGGAACACGCAGGGCGAGTCAGCTCGGAGAAGGGAGAATAGAAGGTGACAAAACAAATACGGGACCTGAGAGGAGAAAGGAAGGGAAGTTCTCTGTGTGTCTGGTCCGTTTCAGTGAAGTTCTACAGGAGCTTCTCGGTATGGAGAACAGCTTATTAGAAACAGGAAATAAAGACTGATCATCATTCATTATCTGTTTTGCAATGATTCCTATGAACAAAAGCAGTTTTTAGAACACATATCACCTCTTGTCCATTTTTTCTGCTCATATACCCAATAATTTCCTAATGTAGCAGTCCATATTATAGTTTTTTATACGGCTTAGTTAAAATATGCACCTTTGATCTTCTTGATGCTGGTGATTCAAAATAAGCATGTCATTAGTCTTTTAAAAAGGAATAAAAACTGATAAGTTTCATGTTATTTTCAAATTTTATTCTAGTTTCAAATTTCAGTGCTCTATAACATGTTTTCATGGCAAATGTTCTTGTTAACAGAGGTGATTTATTCTGTGATTTCTTTAAAAATGAAGTTTTCACATTTTTTGTTCATTTAAAAAAAAAAAAGAAAAATAAATGATGACTGCCTGGTATCTATTTTGGGGTTTTGCAATAGAACCTGGTAAAGACAAGATAATTTATCACTTTCACTCCTCCTGACCAGCAGGGGGCGACCACATGGCTTTGTGTCATTGACTTTACAGCAATCCCTCATACCAAGCATGCATGTGGCGACAGTGGAGAGAAAAAACTCCCTTTTAACAGGAAGAAACCTCCAGCAGAACCAGAACCAGGCTCAGTACCAGCAGCCATCTGCCACAACCGACTGGAGGTTTGAGAAGACGGAGCAGAGAGACAAGAAGAAGAGATGAACTGATGGAGGATTATTGTTGATGTTCATGAGAGTAAAAAGTTAACAGCAGGAGGAGAACGATGAGTTGATGGCAGCGTTATCTCAGCTGAAGCGCTCCTCCAGGAAGGCATCACAGCCAAGCAGATGCCCAAAACTCCAGAATATTCCCAAATGTATTAAATGACTCTCTTACCTTAAAATTCGACACACAAATACCCCACTGTGACAATGAGGAAAAAAGCTTTTGAATGTTTTGCAAATTTATTAAAAACAGAAAGCCAAGAAATCGCATTTACATCAGTATTCACGGCCGTTGTCACGAAGTTTAAAGCTGAGCCGTTTCCACCGATCATCCCTGAGAGTTCACCTGTGGTACATTCAGCCGACTGGACCTGATTTGGAAAGACACACACCTGTCTATAGAAGGTCCCACAGTTAACAGTGCAGGTCAGAGGTCAAACACCAAGCATGAAATCAAAGGTATTGTCTGCTGACCTCTGAGACAGGATTGCCTTGAAGCAGAAACCTGGGGAAGGATCCTCTGGCCTTTCCCGAGGGTTTTAATAACTAAGGAGGGCAAATACATCCAGAGTCAAGACAGCCAATACCTTCATTTCTATATCCGACTATAAATAAAACATTCATAAAGGTCCAACCACAATCTCGTGCCTTAAAAGCAAACAATACATAATTTCTATTGCCAGTTTATTGGTTTTGGCAGAACATGGAGCCCTTTAAAGGTCCCTCACCATTCTTATGCTCTCCTGATGGATGGATGCTTTCTTTTTGCACCACCTGTGTTCAGTTATTGCAGTTTAAGAAAGTCATCTTTTAAATCTCTAGAAGAAGACGGCGTTAAACCACAGAAGACTCAATCCATAAAACATTTCCATCCTAAGAGCCATTGTGTGATTCTTCAGGGAGCACAGAGCAGTGGTGAGTGATTCCACACCAACACCTGCTTTAAAACACCACCTGGTGCACTCAGTCGCTTCACATCGCATGCATTCTCCCGGCCTCCACGCCCCGAACACAGTTTTAATGGTCCCTGCTGGAGTGGAAAGACCCCTGACACTCTGACAGCAGGCACATGGTGCTGTACCCCTGCGGACATCCTCTCACTGTCACAACGGTGAGAGGATGTCTGCAGAAAAACGTAAACACACTTGACAGATATAGATGCATGCACATTCAGAAATTCAGTTTCTGCAAATCAGCGCGCCACCGTGCATGCATCTGTTCTGCATGGCAAACACAAGCTGTGAAGACAAATATGCAAACCCGGACAGTTTTAACACAAAGCATCGGTTGACGAGACATCCACCTGTGCAGGATGAGAACTGCATGAATATGTTTGCAGAATCCTTCGCAGTGCAGTAATTATAGCAACACACTCCAGAAGCGTCTCAAATCTGCGTGCAGTTCAGGGGATCACTCGAAATTTACCTTCGCTGCTGACAAGGCTTTGAGTACGTCTGTGAAAAGTAGGCCAGCGAATGACAAGCTCCATTTTTCACTGCGTTTACCTGAGGGTGAATGTAGGAACAGAAGCCACACACACACACACACACTAAAGCTGCTGACGTGTAGGTCTTAGTTAACCCTGTTCACTCTCAATTAAAATCACTTGTGTGTGTTTGAGCATCATGCTACAAACCAAAACTGAGGCTGAGGTTGATGCATGTTTTGAGATTCTGACTGAAAACATGTGTTTTTAGTACATTTAGAACCAACCATGGACATGCAACCTCTAACCAATCAGGGGTATCCCTCCGAATTCAAATCATTTGGTGATTGTCATAATCTATGAGCCATAATCATAAAAATGAACAGAAGTAAACCTTTTAAATATATCTCTTTAATAATAATAATAATAATTATCTTGGTGATGTCGATTTAGATCACGGTAACCCAAAGTGCCTAATTTTAAGGTAATTTCCCTTCTTTTATTTTTTTTGAAGATGTTCTCCTCCTCATCCAGACAAACTCCAAACCCAACTAATTTGATTTTATTTGATTCTGAAATCAAAATGGAAAAGTAAGGAATCAAGAATAAAAGGGAGAGAAGGAAAATAAAACAAGTACAGAGCCAGATTAGATTTGAGCCCTTAAATAAGGGCACTGGAGGGATTTGGTTTAATCCCTCGTGTGGCCTCATAGGGGACATCTGGCCTCGTCAGCGTCGGTATATCAGGTAAAGTTATGGCGACACAACAGTAGACGTTATCGGGGGCAGGAGAGAAGCTGCACCACTGTGGAAAACGGAACAACTCTCCACTCTTCAGGCTTTATGTGGCAGAGTCAGTTTTCTGCCACGGCTCAATTATGTCATCTCACATTCTGGCATAAGATTGCATTACATGTCATAAATAATATGATAACATTGCATTAAATACTTGCTTTAGGGGTTTTGTCTTATTTCCGTTATTTCTGTTCATTTAAAAAAACAAAACAAAAAGTGAAATAATTTATTTTTTAGAAATAAAACAGAATCATGTTGCTACTATTATTCAGACGTATCCAGGCGTATTTCTTTCTTTGTTGTCTGGTCTTCTAAAGTGGGTTTACAGCAGAGTTTAAGCACACTAATCATGGAAATAAATGATATGATGGTTTTCATTATTTATTTCAACCAATATCCTTTTTAGGATGAAATAATTACAAAATGTCAAGGATTTTTAAAGACAAGTACTGAGTGCCTTAAAATGCATTATTATCATCATTATCAGTAGCATTATACACGTTGGCTCAAATAACTCTATAGACGTAGATTAGAATTTGATTAGATGCCTCTCAGTAAGTTGCACTTTGACCTCCTGCTTTTTGCAGCCATTAATAAGCTTCTGCCATCAACCTGGCAGATTTTGACCACGTTTGTGAGCGTTCCAGTGGTGGGCACACTCCTGCTAATCTGCTAGTGCGCTAATAATAGAGCTAAGTTTTCAGCTTTTGCTAACCTTTTTAGCGCACTTAGCTTCCTCTAAATTCTAAAGCGCTCATTTATTTGGCTGTTTTGTGAACTTTCAGCTGAATAAAGCTCAACGTCTGTGTTGAAGTTTTGTTTATTGACTGTTAAAAATCCTTCAAATAGATAAACTGTTATCCGATTTCTCATTTTGGTTCAATAAACGAAAAAGCTAGCGTGTTGTTTTTTGGGGTTTTTTTTGCATTCTTTATTTCAAACAAAAAATCAACCCGCCTGCACATGAACTGGTCGAATTCTAGTGCTTTAGCATTAGCTTCCACGAAATTCTGTGCTAGAATAGCGCTTTTGCGTTAGCAGAATTAATATTTATGATAACTGCATTAATGTTAGTGCAACTAACTTTTTAGTTAGCGGTGCCAACCACTGGGGAGTTCATTTCAACTGGTCCGTTTTCTGGCACAGATCTGGCTTTTCAGGCATGGAGCACACATTTTAAACAGGTTAGCTGTAAAGAACTCTATCCTCGAAGTGTAATGTTAGCCTGCTTTTTCCATCCACCCATTATTTATGTCTGGTTATCATACAGTACCTGCTTTATCTACTCCAAAATGAGTTTAGATGGATGTTTGGGGATATCATACTTTTGAAAACCTCAACCGTGTCCAAGTTTCCACCGTCTAACTGCTGATTCGTGGTAAAGCTGAAGGATTTCCTGGGAGTCCTCCATCTTCATTAATGCACCTGTACCACTTGCAGCAGAACTGCCCATTTTATCGTGGTGAAGCTGTCATCCATGGCAACAGGTACTGGGTTTTCAGCCTCGTGTGAATAATAATCCTGATAATCTTTTATTTTATAAAATCTTCCATAGTTTTAAATGGAATTAAAGTATTAATCTGACCTTCAACATGAAATTCTTACCATCTGTTGGTGTTTGGACGAATATCTTTGAACTGACATTTACACTATATCAAAGCGACTCTGGCACACACACACACACACACACACACACCAGCCCAAATATCCTGACTCATTCCAGTAAACTGTGCCTTGCGAGAATCTTCTGGGATGAAAACTGAACGCCTGTCAGATCCGTTTCTGCCTGCAGCAGCAACATCTTTCCCTCACCTAAAGCTGCCGTCCATATGTCACAGCTGTGTTAGTTGTGCTGCTACTTGCTTACTGGCCGCCAGTTTAACTTTCAGCTGTTATGACACAGTTATTCACCAAAGCGCTGCGCCACAGGGAGCCTAAACACCAACTGAAAAAAGCAACATCTTTCGGGCTTTAGGAGTGTTTCTCTAACATGGCAGCCGAGGAGTCTTTTTTCACGCTTTAATGTATTCTGCAGTTTCAGACAAAAGTTGTGCTTCTCACCATCAACGTGCACTGTTACCTCCTAACAATATGCAAACGCCAGTGCACCGGTGCACGTATCCACTGGCGAAGGACTCAGTTTAACCATGGCCTTCACTTCTTTGAATACCCTGAAATTAAACTGGGATGAATAGACTGGATTTTTGGCGCCGTGATTTTGCGGTTTTTGTTCGGAGGTGATTTTGCAGCTATGGAATGGACGAGCTGTTTCAGTGGTGAACTGTGAACACGAATTCATTCATTTTAAACTGAACTGAATTTAAAACCAGTTCCTGTAAAGGGTGAACTTGCACAACACTTTTTCCTACAATGCTATTCCGTTAAATTTTACCATCATAACCACTATATTTCCAGTGAAAGCCACAGCGCTTTGCTCAACAACTCACCGACTGAAAAAAAGAAAGCAGGTAAAAAGAGCTTTAAATGGGAGCCACGTTTCTCAGTCCTGTCTTCTGGGAATTATTTTCCACTTTGCAGAGGCATGGAGGCTTTTGATAACAAAGATGCCTTCTTAACCCTGGCAGATAATAGGCTGCAAATTGGGTTTAAGTAGTGAAAGTGTTGCTCCGTTTTAACAAGGCGATCCTTCAGAGGAGCCGTGTTTGTGCTTCTGTGCTGCACATGCAGAAGCTTGGCAATGGACTCCGAACCAATCTGTAGAGCACTTGTGTCTTAAACAGCCAACAGACAGAGTGTGAAATAATAATACTGTTGTTTAAATAAGAGAGAGGAACACGGAGAGCTTCAGATGGGAGGGTATGAAAAGAAGAAAAACAGAAATTGATTAAATCGGGGTCACAAGATCAGGTCCGAAATATGAGCAACAGCTAAAAATTAATGAGCAACAGTTAAAAGCAAGTAAACAAACAGAATCTGATTAATTAACTGGTTTGTGCTTTCAGTGGAAAAGTTGCTAAAGACCATGAGGAGGTTAGTCGATCAGTGTGAGCTTTTGAAAGAATGGTCCAATCCAGAACTTTTGGGTTCTGATCCATTCAATCAGAACTGAAACATCTGCCAGTCCTGATAATTCCAGTATGTTTTGTTTTTTGTTTTTTTTTTTTTACCTGAAACATTAGTCTTGGTTTTGTCCAGGTATTGCATCACGCTGCTGCATTTTGTGGCCATACCTGCAGCTGTAGTCACATTCATAACAATGATAACCCTCGGAACGACCATTTCAACCCTGTGTTAGCACTGGAGCTGCTAAATCTCTAAACAGGCTTAGCTTTAGCTGGTTTGGGTAAAATGTCAGCAAAGCTACCAAACCCAACATTAAGCTTGTTGGCTCCAGCCAGTTATTTACCATTTATGAGCAGAGATGTAATCATACATTATAGAAGAAATTTAGAAAGGTTCATCAAAACAGATTTATAAAATAGTAGTTTGCAGTTTTATTTAAACAAACCCAAAAACATATGATGAGTGTTTGTTTTGCCACATTTCTCCTCGTCAACAGGGCCGTTGCTAGCCATCTGGGTGCTCTAACCACAAATGCTTTGTGGTGCCCCCAACCTCCTCCACCGGAATGGGAATGACCAACAACGCACGACTAAAGTCAAGGTTCACAATAACAACAGATATGAGTGGGATTAAAATGAGAAAGCCAATAAAGTCCACTGAATGAAGTGTAACAATGGCGGGGCTAAAACTCATCGTATAAAGTCCTGTTAGAATAAGACGTATTTTTGTGCCACTCCAGGGTTTTGTTTTTCTGAACAAGAGTCATTAAGAGGAGCCTATCTGAATAGAGAATCCTCAAATTCTGCAGTTAAATCATTATTTTAGATAAACAGACTTCAAAGCTGCTGTTCAGAGTCAATTATTTGTTAGTTTCTTAGTTTGTTATTGTTTTGGATTGGATTTTGTACTCTTGGATTAATGTTTGCTTTACCCCCAACACGGAGCCTGGTTCTGGTTCTGCTGGAAGTTTCTTCCTGTTAAAGGGGAGTTTTTCCTCTCCACTGTTGCTACATGCTGGTCCAAGAGGAGCGAATGCATCGACTCGATGCTCTGCTGGGTTTCCTTCGATGGAAACTTTTAACCAGTTTGAATAACAGCCTAAAGTTAATGCACCGTTTGATAACTAGGTTCATTTTGAATGCATGTGTGATTGGATTGACTTCACTTTTTTTGGTAAAGCGCCTTGAGATGACATTTGTTGTGAATTGGTGCTATAGAAATAAAACTGAACTGAATTGAGTTTTACTAAAACGGGTTTACATTTGAGGTTAGTTTTATAAAATAGTCAAAATTAATTTGCTTTCTAATAAATACTGCATGTAAATGTCGGATACTCAGTGTGAAATGAATATGATGCTTCTTCCTTTTCTTCTTAACTCAGAGTCAGTTTGCAGTGTGTTTGTATGAAGACACTTCTCCAAATTATAATCAATTTTAAATAACCCATGGGATTCCAAACACTCGCTGGTTCCATGCTTCCCTTTCTTTTGCTTCTCACACAAACCCTTTTTCAGAAGGACAAAAGCGGACCTCTCAATCACTTCCTGTTATCATCAAAGTCAGCACTTGAAACCACAGTGTGCCCAGATCTTTCTTCTCAGAAACTCAAAGCTGACTTTGTTCTTACTCTCTTTTTTATTCCTGCAGCAGCTCCCTCTGTTGTGTTCTGTGATTGAGGAACCATTGTTTTTGCTACTATGTCCATATAAAAGTACGACTCTGGTTCCCTAAGAAGACAGTTTAGTATGTAAATAAAAGCCTTACACTGGGTTGATTCTGTGTCACATGAGTATCAAGCACTCCTATTGCCTCTTATGTAACCCCCTCTCCCCATCCCCCCATGTACATACCACCTAAACACATTTATACATAGCCAAAACATACATCACATCAGTACATGTCCAGGTACCCATGGAGTACCCTCAAGAGTACCCATAAGCATCCTGTAGCTGTAAATACATTCATAAATACCTAACAAATACACGTCTGTCCAGAAGTACCCGTAGTTATTCCTGTAATTTCCCAACAACTACAACCAAAAGTACTATACAAGTACCCCTTAGATAATCGTTAGGTGACCTGGCAGCTTCTTGTACCATAAATCCGTCCTGGGGGAGAGGTAGGTGCTCCTATTGATTAATATAGTTTCACCATCACAATATCTACATCAGTATTTGGGTAGATTTATGGTTGTAAAGGTGAATTTGTAAAGTTTAACTAGCTTGGAGGAAACGCAGAATCACTTTGACTTTAGCTTGGTGTGTTCATAGTTCTGTGTTGCTTTGGTCTTGGACTGGGCAGCCCACTATGTGGTTGTTTTTCTCTTCACTGAATAAACTGGAAATTATTAAAAATACATGAATAGAAGGCATGCAAAACAGAAATTAATAAGACTGCCTCGCAGCGTCAAGGTCTGGGGTCAGGCTGTGGTGCCTTTGAACATGTTTTCTTTGTGCATGCAGGGGTTCTCTGCTGGTACTGTAAATCCCTCCGACAGGCCACACATTTGGTTTTAATTAAAAATTCCAACTTCTTCTTTGGGGTGAGTGTGTGAATGGTGATGTGTGTCTGTATTTGCTCGGTGATGGACTGGTGACAGGTCCAGAGCGTATCCTGCCTGTTTCCCATTAAATCCTGAGGAGAGGCAGCAGTGTGGACTGGTACAGGACCACTTTACACTTTAGATCATCAATCAGCCCTTCAGGAAGTTGTGATGTTGCTATTGCAACTATTAATGCAAATTCAGTCATCATTCACAAATTTGCATTTCCACAAGTCTGATCAATCACCTTAACGCTTTCTGTAGTTCCTTCTTTTCTGACCAATCACTGCAACTCTGCTGAATTTTGACCAATCCCTTTGGCCTCCTTTTAATTTAACTTCCTGTTTCACAATGTCTCTTAAAAGTTGAATCTGCAAGATGAAAGCCCGTGTGGTGCTAAACGGTAACATTTGCCTTTTTTTTTTTCTTTTTTCTTTTTTTTTTTTTTTTTTTTTTTTTACAAAAACCATTTGGAGATGTCCTGGATTTACAATCTTGGGCAAAACTGTTTCTTCCAAACAAACCATGTAAGTTGAGTAATGCTGTTGTATGCAAATAATGTTAGCTAAATGATGATAAGTTATTCCATGCCAGTATATCATATTAAGCTTGTTAACAACAATACTAATGTTGTTCTTACCTATTTTATGTCCCTTGCTAGTTAGTTAATGCCAGGAATAAACTCAATTCTCTTTAACTGCTGTACAGAAGTTGTGCTTACAGTTGCTTTCTACATAAGAAATCTTTATCATCACAATAGAAAGAGCAAAGAGTCAGGGAGGAGACATTAGACTCGAGGTCAGCAGCAGGACGATGATGCAGGGTCTCCTCAGGGAGGGAGGGATTATAACTTGATGAGAAAAAGAGAAGGAAAGGGAAGGTGTGCAACAATTTCAACTTTTTTATAAGACCATGTTATGGAAAAAAATTAAGCTTAAAAAACTGGCCAAAACTTTTAGAAAAAGGTGCCACAAAATCAGTAATTTTAGGCAACAATCAAAAAAAAACATCGCAACATCCTGAAGGGGCTGATCAGTCCCTCAGAAACATTACGGATTGGTATTTGGAAAGTTCAAAGGTATAATGAACATCTTAGAGAGACTTCTGGATGCAATTATTGTGCCTCAGCTTCCTCAGCATCTACTGCTGGTCTCATTGCTCTCTTAAAGGAAGGGGAGACAATGAAGTAAATGATCTTTTGTTATCAGCTTCTTAACTGCTTCCCTTTCTCTCCAACTTGCTTTTTTATCTTCTCTTCTTTAAGCTCCTTTCACTTCCTCTTTTGCACTCTGCCTCTGTTTTTTTTAGCTCACACACCGTTAAATAATTAAGATGCAATAAATCTAACTGTCACATCAAGTTTTCAGACACCATCCATTTCGTGCAATGACTTCAACCAAAAGAAAGTGAGCCTCTGTGGTTCAGTGAGTGCAAGAGAACAACATGCTACAAAGAGAAACTTTATTGATTGCCACCTCTTCCAGAGATATCCCACTCTTGTGGTATTTGGCTATCCATGGCACACCTCATTCTTAGATGTCGCTGTAATCCCATCAGAAGCCCAGAACCTGTGACGACGTGGGAAGAATAGGCACCAACGAGGAAGCGTCACGATCCGCTCAGAACTTTTTTCTTAGATGATTTTGTTCCTTACAGTCGAATGCTTTGGAGTGTCCCACCTGGCTGCGGAGAATACATAAATCCAAACTAAGACCTAATGCTCATGCATAAATATCTGGACTTACAAGAGTGGGAAGAAAACGTAACTTTCTGAGAGAAACCTAAACAAACTGGAGTGCTCCAATGAAAAATCCCAGCAGTGCAGTCAGTGTTATTTTCCACTGATCTACTAGATGCCAGTATTTTATAATGTTAATTTACAGCTTTAACAGGAAGAGCTGTGCAAAACAAATGAGTGTCTTGCAAAATAAAAAGCATCACAAATAATATGCAGATGATCTTCTCCAGAAAACCCATTAAAGACAAAACAGAATGAAGCTTTAATTAAAATAAATCAACACTTCTGTTTTAATCTGAGCACAGATGAGATGAAAGAGCACAATATATCAAATGAATATACCCTGATCAAGCATACCATTATGACCAGTGACTGTTGAAGTAAATAACGTTTTCCACCTGATAGTCCAGTAGACTTGGTTTGATTGGGGACCAAAACAGCAACATTTGTTCCACTTTCACCTGTGGGGGCGCTGCACCAAGAACCATTGAAGGAAAAGACATGAAAACCTCTGAAGAAGACACTGAGCACAACTTCCTTCTTCATGAAATGTAAACAAAAATGGAGCGGCGTCAGATTTTAGAAGTTGGAGGATTTCTCTTTTGTCTTTGGTAAAAGAACATGAGCCATTTCTCCCGCTAGCGCTGGACTAGCAAGCATTTGTTTTGGTTGTATTTGCCCAGAATGTCCTGCACTGTAGTCCACTTCCTGCCTTTGGAGCGGTCTCCAGGCCTCTTGGCTTCACATATGCATTTGAACCGCACCAGCGTTCACTTCAACCGAACCCAGACCGAGGTTTGTAGGCGGACCAGAGTTCTGTTTTTTGGTTCGCATCAAATTTCAATTACGCATTCAGACCTCCCCAAACGTGCTTGACTTTCTAGACAAACAAACTGGAGTTTGATTAAAGCAGGCTAAACAGGGCTGGTGTTAATGCAACCTTCATTTTTTAACATAACACTCCTTTGTGGATGGCATACATTAGGCAGAAAATGGACATTTCAAAGGTGTGACAGGATCTGAGTGAGTTTGACATATTGTGATTGTTAGAGGACTGGTTTGGACAATCTCAAAAACCGCTGCTCCTGTGGGGTCTGCACTGGTCAGTAGATGTCTCAGGGTTCCAGGGAAGGAGCAGCAACAGGTTCATGTTTAGCACAGGCTTATTGATTCATGTAGGGGAGAAAGGCTGGTCCATGTAGTCCAAGATGATGTAGCTCAAACTGCTGAAGAAGCTAAAGCTGGTTTTAGTAGAAAGCTGTCAGGATACAAGGTAGATCTCAGTTTGCAGCACATGGGTCCAGGCAGGGCGACATTCCTTGATGGTTGTTGCCTCTTTCAACAGAATAATTCATCCTGCCAGAAATGAGAAAGGGTCCAAGAAGGTTTTGAAGAGCAGAAGAATCTGTTTGAGGCATTGATTTCACCTCTACCCATCCATTTTCTCTACTCATTTATCTTTGCAGGATGGTGAGGGGGCTGGTGCCACTGAGAAGTGGGCGAGACCCTGGACACACAGGACAGACAACCATGCACTCACACACTCAGAGACTAAATTCCCCTTTAGAAAGACTAGTCGTGCTTTTGGACTATGGGAGGAAGATGGAGTACCCACAGAGAACACATGCATGTACAGGGAGAACATGTAAACTCCATGCAGAAAGACCCCAGGCCGGGATTCAAACCCAGGACCTTTTTGTTGCAAGTGCTACCAACTTTGTCACCGTGCAGCCCCCTCCATATTCCACACATCTCAGTTTAATCAAGTATCTGTGCTACGTGCTGGACAAACAGGTCAGGTCCATGGAGGCCCCACCTCTCAACTTCCATGGCTTAAAGGGGCAGTGTTATGCATTTTATAGCACAATCAAGTAACTACGTTACCTTCAGTTGTCATGAAAATGCTGAATATATCAAAAAAACAACTTAAAAGAAATTTGATTTTGCATTATAGTATCTGATGAACATGGCATAAAGCTAAAAAAATAAATAAATTTTGCATAATGCCCCCAATTTAAAAAGATCAATAGGAAATAATGATTGACGTGATGAAACATCTCTTTTTATTTTCCATGTTATCGAAAAAACAAAAAAGAACAGAAGGCTTAGATGAGAGTATGCCCGCTCCATTGGACCAAAGCCAAGAAGAAGGGACAAGAAGAGGCGGACAACTTGAGCGGAAGAACAAAATAAAGGTGATTTTCGTCATGCAACTGCGACAATGAGAATTGATTTTGGCACTTCGCAGAGCCCTTAAAGCTGTGGAACAGTCTTCCTTCCTTCCTTCCTCAATGAAACTTTTAAAACACATCTTCTCTTCTTTTCATTCTGTTTTAGACATTGATTTAATTTGTACCTCAGACTTTATCACTTTTTTAAAACCCAAGCTGCACAAACCAACCTGATTCCTATTGTGATGTAGCACTCTCTAAAGTCTCGGTTAGACACTCATTTGTTTCCGGGTGACTGTTTAGAGTCACGACTCCTTTTGTGCCACCATTTGTTGATCGAGTTCTCAACCTTTACTTCTCACACATTATATTAAATGTCAGGGTTTATAGTCCACCATGCCACTTGGTCGAAATTCCCCTATCTTGATTGAAGACAGAGAACATTCATTGTAAGGTTAATTTTTTCTCGACTTCTCTCTAAAATGTTTTGTGATCATATGAATGATATGTAATTAATTTTATAGATAAAATATAAATAAGTATCTTCATGAAGTTATCTTGATCTCTGTGAGTAAGTCATAGGACGGATTTTTCTGCAGTCTCTCCAACACTCGTATCCTGTGACTTCTAACCCTCCCCTCCCCCCAATTCATTAGTCCCATCCGCTAATACTTTATAAGCTCTTTTGTGATTAATGGAAAAGCTTATACAGTATCCTGCTGTAATTCCTATCCCAATATTCCCACTGGTCTCAAAAACAATTTCCAGAGCCACTAATGGTCTAATCTGTCACTGCAAGAGATGCTGAATCCCAGAAGCATTGGTGAGTAATGGTCATTTCCACAGGATTAAGGGACATTGTGTAAGTTTACATGAACCCGGGATCGTTTATAATTTATTTAATTAAGATAAACGTATTAATAATTTTATTTTTTTCTATATGCTATACAAGGCTGTAGAAGAATACTCCTTTATTAGTCCTTCAGTGGATAAATACCCAGCAGCCGAAGTGATAGGCCAGTATAAAAGGACTTCTGACCTGCTGACCATCAGTTCGACATTTGGGATTAGATTCCAATTAAACCTTCACACTGTAATAAATCTGGCAGGTGTTTATCTAAGGACCAGGTTGGACACAAACTTTCATGACTTCTCATCACAGAATGGCTTGAAACTTACCAAACATTTCATTACATATGTCTGTTAATTTGCTATCTGAGACAAATAGCAACAGATCAGTACATTTAGGCATTTTGAGATAGTGAAGGCAACTTACTAAAGTTCAAACCGAGCATCAGAATGGAAAAGAAAGTATCTGGCATAGTAGTTGGTGCCAGACTGGCTGGTCTGAATATTCTAAACTGCTGATCTGTTGGGCTTTTCAAGCACATTTTAAGTTCCCAAAGACTGCTGGAGATGAGTAGCAGCTCTCTGCCTTAAGAGGAATAGTTCAAGTATCGTCGTCTTGTGTTTAGCAGGAAGCAGTGTTTAATAGTTTAGTGAAAAAGGAAAGTTCTTGACTTATTGGTCCATCCACATTCCAGCTGGTACTCACGGCCATGACCAGGAGAACAATATTCTGGAACAGGATTTACTCTTATTTCCTAAACCCCTGTTATACTGGTGTCTTGAATTTGCCTCAAACTACTGATGGTCTTAATGTTGCCACGGTTTCATATGTATCCAATGTGCCTGTTGATGTATATTAAACACAAACCAAGAATGAAATTACATGCTCTTTACTGATATCTACAGGAAATTTGTATACAGATTCAGCAAAGTCCAAGTCTTTTGGATGTGCTATATTCAAATTAACAGTCTGGATACTTTAGCATCAGGTTGAGTGGAAAAAGACAATTATTGTTATTTTTAATTATTATTTTGCACAATTGTAAATAATCTCTAGAAGTAAGTGGCTGAAGGGATCAACAGAATTACTTCCTTTGACTTGCTTCATTAATTTGTGTTATACCAGTCAGTGTCCAGATGTCCACTGGGAGAGTTTTTATGATTGACTGCTGAGCATTTCTATTTAGCTCCATGTAAATTGTAGAATTGCTTTTCTGGTTTTTTTTGGCACCTTCTCTTTGTATTTTTAAGTCAAATTTTGAGGGTTTCCTGTTGGAAATGTCATAAGAACACTCCCTGAAGTTGATATCTCATTTTGTCCAATCTAGTTTGTGAACGATTCATCAATTTTTAATAAAAACAACCATTGCTCTCTGTGCAGAATGTTGATGCATTTGCTCATTTTTGTCGATACAAAGTCATCTGTTGCACTCAGATGAACTCACTTGTTGATGCTTGTATAAAAATACAGCAGAGAGAAAGGAGGAGATTACAAATGCAAGAAATAAAGAGTTGTTGCATCAGTTTTTCTCCAGAACTTCTGCTGCAGTCTGTATCATTGCTCTGCCTGAAGTTTAAAGCCACCTGTGAATCTTCTTGCTTCTATATCGACCAATTATAGAAATGCCAATAAAGACAGGCCTGCTCTCACATCAAGCCCCAGCTCATTTTTATTAAAAGCCTTGTTGCTGATTACTACAACGGTTATGGTCAAATAATAAAGGCTTTTATTTTTTTCTGTTTCACTCTAAACATGCAGTTATAGGGAGTAAAAAAATGAAATAATCCAGTCTAATGTGTTTTTTGTGAAACACTAACGAGCAGAGTTTTACTTACGGACTGAGCCTAAACCCAGCAGAAGAGCTTTCAGTTCACTGTGAGGAGACCTGAACATGTCACACGACCTCAGAAAAACATGTGTTCCACATGTCCAAAGAAAGGCATCCTGATAACACAGATAATGGCCCAGACCAAAGGAAGGAGCAGCTTTTACTTGAAGCTGATGAAGGGAGTCATTTCCTAAAGGATCATCCATTATCCTTTGTTCTGTGAGAAAACTGCAGACCTTTGTTTTTCCTCTCTCCCCTTTTCGTCTCTCTCATTACAGCTTTTATCGCTTTAGGTCTCAGGAAGAAGTTTGGAGAAACTTAATCAGGCAGAAACCAGTAATTATTTATCGATCTTTTATCGGTGAGCTCATTTGTGGACAACGACTTATTCCAATAAAGCAAAACAAACAACGTACCAAAAGGGTTGTTGATTACTATATGAGCAATGAATCCAAACATGAACAATTGGAAGAAAAGCACAGGTCTTATATTTGTAGACTCTATGAACACATAAATACTAGCAGATAGACTGATAAATCCGAGGCAAGACAGTAGAAATGTGGCTCATAAAAATATGCAATATAGACATTAATATTTTCATTGACAAGGTACTGAAAAGTTGACTGACCCAGCGGTCTAACCAAGTTTGCTGGTTTATATCATAGCTGCCAGATTCCAACAGAAACTGACTGTATTAATAATAATAATAATAATAATAATAATAATAATGATGTATTTTATTTGTTGGCACCTCTGAAGACACCCAAGGATACTTTACAAGGAAAAAAAAAAAAAAAACTACAAGAATACTCTAAAAATAAAAACACATGTAGAAAAAAACCATAAGATTAGAATTAAAAAGGCAACTTGAACAGATGCGCTTTGATTCATGATTTTAAAGGAGTCGTCAAAAGTCAAATTGAAACTGTTGAGTTTGGATAGGATGGATTTTGTGCCAATGAGCAGAAACTCTGTTTTATCACTGTTTAGTTTAAGAATTTGATGCAAACAAGGATTTTATTTCAGCTAAACAGGAAGTGAGGAAGGAGGGTGGAAGTGAGATAATATTGCCAAGGGGAAGAAGGTAGGTAATGAAAAGAAAGGGGACCCAGGACAGAACCTTGGGGCACACCTGAAATAACAGGGGAAGAGTGGAATTGGAAGGACTTGAGTTGGATGAACTGAGTACAGGCAGAAAGATATGAGTGAAACCAGTCAAGGGGTGCAAAGGTAATGCCAAGGGATGAAAGCCTATGAAGGAGAATACTGTGGGAGATGGTATCAAAGGTCGCACTCAGATCAAGGAGAAAATGAAGATCAGAAACCAAACCAGAATCTGTGGCTATGAGAAGGACACTAGTTATTCTCGGCAGAACAGATTCTGTGCTGGGACCAGGGTGGAAACCAGACTGGAGTTGTTCATCAAGACTGTTTTTAGTTAAATGAAGATGGAGTTGTGAGGAAACATTTTTTAAAGAATCTTAGAAACAAATGGAAGGTTGGAAATGGGATGGAGATGATTGAAATTGTTGAACTACTTACTGTAAATATCTTTAAATAGTCTTTATTCTGGTCAGATTGTGGAAACTGAAAAGACCAGAGAACACATTCTGAAGACACTAGGAATTAGATGTATGCAAAGTTTTTAAACACAGTGAAGATAGCGAGTTGATCCAGTTGGCTAAGATGTATTGGAGTTGTTTGCAAAGTTGGACCTCGCCATTGTTTTCATAGATTCTGTCTTTCTTGTTTAGAGATTGGACGGGCAAGCCGACTAGGAAAAGCTTCAATAGGCAACTGTTGCCAATGACAACAGACCCTGAAGAAGGCGATCCCTCTTCTTCCTGGTCAGATGTTCAGATTGTGGTTAAAAGACTGTAACTACTCCATTCCTCGTCAGATTTTGCACCTTCTTGTGATCTCATGATGGTTTTGACATTTGCACAGATGAACAAAGCATACAGGTGTAAACCGCCTTGTGACGTTTCCACAAAATTCTGACAATGTTCTGGTAAATTTCTGTAGAAAATATGTATAATATGCTTGGGAATCTGAAACACCTTGGCGCAATGCTACTTGACATGCTATTGGCTGAAGTTTGTGAAGCAGCCAATCCAGGGTTTTCCTTGCTGCTGACTGGCTCTCCCCTCAAAAACAGAAATAAGGAAGACCATAGATGTTAGACTCTTCTGTTGAGCTAAAATGGGTTCCACTGTGTGTATTAATGAATATTAAGGTATATTTGGTGCTTAAACTATTAAAATAGGCAGTTATAACTTAAAAGCGTTCTCATCATGCTCACAAAGTGAGTCTTGCCTCTCACCGTTTCTTGTATTTACGGAGAACCCGACCTGCCACAAACAATTTAAAACTGGTGGAGGCTTCTCTAATGCTTCTGTAACAGTGTGTCGTCAGCAGGTTAATGAAGTCATTAGCAGACTCCATCAACACAACAGGGCAACGACCCAGGAAGTATGTTTAATACCTGCTTTTAGGATGCTGCTTTTAAAAGGTACTTTTAATCTGACAAACAGGCCTCATCAAAACGCATATTCTAATTTACTGAATACGACTATAAATATGTCATTTTAGTTTCCTATGCTCTAGTGCCACCCTAATGAGTTATTTGCCCTCTGTCTGTGGAGGCAACATGAACCTCCTGAGTTTGACCTCAATTTCAGCATCACAACACTTGCTTTGGGTTGTTCTTGATGTAACATTATAATCAGTAAAGATAACAGCAGTCCTGCTATATCATCCCTGACGAAAGGAAATCCTGCCAGGTTTGGTGTTTTTAAGCACGTCTTCATTTAGCTTTTACCCTGTGTGTTCTGTGCTGTACGTTGTCATGGTTTCTGATTTCCACCTGATTGACTGGACCCTGAGTTGGTTAACAAAGGCAAACACTCCACAATGACAGGAACTTGCACATTTTGGAAACAAAAGACGTCATGGCTGGATTAAAGTTTGGACATGCACACACGGTTCCCTCCAGCAAAGCTAAATTACACAACTATGACACCAGAACACAACCAGCTGAGGATCAAACTTCATAATAATAACTAGAATAATCAAACTCATTTTCCTTCCTCTAGTCTGTAATAAAATATATTATTACACTTTTTGATTTGTTTTTATCAGCTCCTATTAAACCAGGGAACTCATGCATTTCAAAGACCTGCAAAGTAGATCAAAAATAAGCCATTTAGCTCACAACCACAGCAAGAAGAGTTACACAGGAAAAAATAATCTGAGATGAGAGGGAGCTTGTAGAGGGGTGCTTATGCCAAAAAATTCTAACAAGTCCAAAATGTTTTTGAGTGCAAACCATCCTCACTTAAATTTTAATGCAGTTTGAGTTTCCACGCACCCCACGCTGTTCCTCCAACTGTGAAACTATCATTCTTGCTTTTTTCGTGTTGATATTCCTCGGCACAGCCTGCAGCTTTTTGAAAACAGCTCTGTTCTGTGGTCACAGAGACCCTGTTTGTAACTCAGTTGCAACAACGTGTGTTATGCAAACATAGCTTATAATAGCCACATTTGAAAATAAATTAAACTGCATCAGCCACTTTTCTATTGCAGATTTGGCATAAAAAATACAAAGTGCTGGATTTAATAACATGCAGCGTTTAGCATTTATCTTCCTTTGCGCATGTATCGAATAAGGTAACAGCTTTCACGCAAACATTGGAGTCTCAGTTCTCCTGCCATCTGCAGTGAAAAACTGTTTGCTGTCTTACAGATTTCTTCTGTCTGCCAGGTTCTGAGGTGGTTTGTTGCTGCGGTTCTGCCTCACTTTCAGGCTCTGTGGTGCGAAGGCGGGGCCTCCACTGGGATCTGCTCCCACACCTGCAGCTCATCAGGCAGCCAGTATAAAGGGAATGTCCTCTGGCTGCTAGCTGGTCAAGAAGATGTGGTGAATCTACATGGTGAACCTTGAGCGCGTCGATTATTCATCCAGGAGGTCACAAAAGCTCTGCTTCAGTCAAGGTCAAAGTTCATGATTCAACAAAAAGAGAGACTGAACTCCGTGGTATCCTCTCAGCTTCTGAACACGTACATTTACAAATGAAATTTGGAAGAAAAACGCCTCACAAACACATATCTTAAGATATTTGCTTAAAACTGTATTGCAACTCCACACAATGGCGAGCACTGCCAGCTAGTTAGCTGTTAGCTGCGCTAACCCTTAAGCACTAATCATAAACATTAGTTCTGCTAGTGCTAAAGTGCTACACCAACATGCTATTTAGTGGAAGCTAATGCTAAACGCTAACTTCAAATTATATCTGCCCTTGAAAGACTGCAACCCTCAAGCACTAATTAAGATTTTGACATTATGATGTACATGTTCTGTAATGTCCTTAGATATATCTTTTTTCCACTTGTTCCTCTGTTTCGTGTTTGAAATAAAGTTGGTGGGAAAAAAGAGAGAGAACATGAGGAGAGGAAACGGAACTGCTATGAACAGTCTTCACCCACTTCAAAATAAAAGCATGACTATAAACGTCTAACTACTTGAAGAATTCTTAAGTCGATAACCAGAACTTTACCACAGATGTCGAACTTTATTCAACTGAAAGCTTACAAAACATCAGCACCTTAGAATTTATCCAGTAAAAGGAATTAAGGAGTGAGAGTGCGGAACGTTTTCAAAGTTAGCTAAAGCGCTAAACAAAAAATTAGCTCCGCTATTAATGGATTAGCAGAAGTGTGCCCACCACTGACTACAAAAATACCATATTACGCAATAGAGACGCAATAACATGACGGACTATGAGGGATAGTCTTGACAACACGAAGCCGCGCTAACGGATGAGATTTCATCCTAAAGCATCTCACATCTTAGGATTTCTGTGGACATGAAAGTTTGATGCCTCTGTAGCAAAAAGTACCCCTTTTATTTAAAAGCCTCTTCTACTGGATGGGTCAAGAACACTTGGCAGCAGGGATGAGCAGGTCTGGGGCTGAGAGATGGCATGGGTCGCAGAGGAAAAAAGAAAGATCCTCTCGGACATTTACTGCTCTCAGAGAGTTACGCTGAACAAAATCTGATGTGCTTAAACCCTGAATCGGCTTTCTTTCTGTTGTGCACAGATATGCAAGCATGCTTGTGTGCATCGGCTGTTCTCCTCTCAAGCCAACATCTGCTGCACGGTAATTGCTGTCTGGAGGTGTATAATGTTTGCTAAGCGTTTGCGTGAATGTGAAAGAGAGCAACTGAGATTGAAAATTATCTCTGGAACTCAAAGTGGAAACTAATTTTCCTTATTTTGGAGACGGCACCTGTTCAAAGTATTGGTCTTGACATGAAGCGATCAAACGAATTACCAGCCCATCATTTGTGCTTTTCTTTGTTCATTGAGGCCTGAAATAAAAATCTTGCTAATTACTGTCTCTTCAATTACACACTCAGACTGGCACTTAGAATATAAAGTCCTGTGTAAACTTACATGATTTTAACCTGTTACCTGAATTTACCTGTTTTATATATATATATATATATATATATATATATATATATATATATATATATATATATATATATATACACACACAAAAAAAAAATTTAAACAACACATATGTGTAAGAATTTAGCATGCAAATGAGCGTAATTAAGCATAAATCTAAACACTAAATGGCAGAAAAATCCAAAAAACTCTGAATATATTTCAGTGCATCAGCCTTGGAAGGACGAAGAGCTTATCCTGCTGTCTCTCGTCCTAATTTGATAGTTTTACCAGTTAAGTTATTTAATATACCCAGTTTTTATAGTTGTCTACCCTCATAACTGGATCACTTCAGATTTAAGGGCTGTGGATTCTTAATTTTACTTCACTTTTTGCCTTATTTTTTCTACCTCCAAGATAAGCAAGAGCAAGATGCCTCTGGTCGCCTCTGGAGCTAAGCCGAAAATAAATGTCATCATTTGGATCTGACGAGACGTCTAACGGGCCGGACCCGTGGCCAGCACTGAGCCCAAACATTCCCTCGTCAGCACCAGCACCAAAGAAAAGACAACAAGCAGCTGAAGCTGCCATGACTCCGGTACCAAGGACTAATCAGCCAGCTCGAGCCATAACACATCCACAACACTGGTTCTGGTCTGCTCTGCATCCCCAGAACCAGAACCAAAGATGGAGAAGCAGCTTTCAGCTTTTATGCTCCTCTAATCTGGAACAAACTCCCAGAAAACTGCAAAACAGCCGAAACACTGAGTTCCTTTAAATCAAGGCTGAAACCCACCTGGTTGGAGCCGCCTTTGATCAGTAGTAAGTAGAACATTGATCAATATTTTTGAATTAAATTTGCTTGATTATTTCGATGTTTTTGACGATTTTGATGATTCTGCTGTACACTTGATCGATGTTTTTATGATGCGAAGCACTTTGAACTGCCTTGCTGCTGAAATGTGCTGTACAAATAAACTGGACCTGACTTTCATGCAGAATTTCGCTTCTCTTGGACTGTATTTAAGATAAATTTGCACTTCAAATTCATATATATTCATAGATACGAATGCTCAGAAAATACAGAATATACAAGCAGGGTTGAGTTCAGTTATCTGACCCACAGAGAGGGTTGTTTGTGTTCTTTAATTTATGCAATACAGAAAAGGAATATTAATTATTAAAAGGACCTGTTCTGTCTGGAACTGTCTGACAGTTTTGTATTTACCACTTATGATTTTCTCTATTTTATTCTTCGTTAAAAAGGCAATTTATGGGAAATACATAATCTCCAAGATGAAATAGACACATTTAACCTGCCTGGATGTGGCACACTGCGTACCTGCATGGACTCATTGTCCAGAGTGATGTCACAGATCCTGGGAAAAAGAAGGAACTGGTAGATCCGTGATGGCAGAGGGAAAGATGTGGCAGTCGTCTTCAGCCAGCCTTCACGCCAGTCGTGGCTGTTTGGTCCCGGTTTGTGCTGGCTTTGTCTCGCTGCTGCAGGCCTGCATGCCTGGCATCTCTCCCTGCACGGATCTGAAACACAGGAGTTGGAAGCTACTGGCTCACGGGAGCGTGGCTTGAAGACAGCGTCTCAGTTTGCTGGCAGATCTCCTCACTCATGAATTCACTGCTTTAGTGACTGAGATCCTAAATAATCTCTGACTATAACTTACTAATTTGTTTAATAATCAAACAGCGTTTCTGCAGGTATCGTCAGCTCTGGAGGTTACAGTTTGCGTCTTCAGGCTAATTTACAGTTCAGAGCTTCAGAAAGCGGCAGTGAAGCCAGCATCGACATGGAAAGGTGTTGATGGTAGTGACAGTGTCTCCAAAAAGGAAGTGGAGCTGAGTCTGCTGAAGATGTGAGGAAGCTGATGATTCCAGGAAAAAATCAACTCGAAGCTCAGAAAGAAGGTGCTTCAGTGTTTTTACCGATGATGCGGAGAGGTCCATCATTAAAAGCTTGGGTCTGAAGAGCAAAGACAAAGAGCGGCACCAGGGGTGGATGAAGAAGAAGCAACTTTAGGAATCTGTACTTGCAAACTGTAAAATATAAAACTGTAACATAGTTTTCACTGAATATATCATATTATTAATCAGCTCGTTAACGTCTTACTGCAGATATACTGATTGTTTTCTTTCATATCTAAAGTTTATTGACACTCCTCTGTGTGTTTATGGCCTGAAGCTGTTGAATATCCTCCTCATGCTTCAGAAATTAATGTGAAAACAGGAACTCTGGGCATCGCCTGGTCATTTCGTCAAGTACCCAAATTCATGTGTTTTAAATTTTGGTCTTTTTTTATGTATTTCTTTGTGACAGAGTTCTCATTGTGGGAGTTTCTCTATTAATCCAAAATATCCAGAAAGCATATACAAGCTGTCTAAACAAATAATTTGTTTGACAGATGAGACACAGACGCCTCCAGGACACCAGGAGTGTTTCATGACGATAGTGGTGATAAATGGGCGCACCACTTCACCTCGGTCTCACGGAGGCGTACAAAAAGCACAAAGAGAAGTGCAGCGCCGCTATCAACCACCTAACTATCCAACACATTCATATTCTAATTAAAAACAACACAAAATGTAACAAAGAGTCAGGACGTGAGTAAAAACAGAGGTCAGGGGTTAGAGACGTAAACGTTTTACATCCAGATACTTTAAAAAGCACATTTCTGCACAGAATCACGCCTTGATTATATATTAAATAGCACATCTGCATTAGTCCTTCTATTAGGTTGACATTATCACATCCTGGGCTAACGTATGAATTATTTAAAGATTAAAAATGTAACAGGAAAAATAAGAAAACTCCTCTGGCCTGTGCTGTAATTATTGCAGAACGACTCTCGCTCCTTTGCTGTGCTCCTGGACAGATCCATAAGCCAATTACCTTATTAATATTTTAATAAATTATTAAGAGCACAGTAAATGTAACTGAGGAGCAGAGTTAATTTCAGTAAGGTTACGGCGTGTAATTAGTGTCGGTACCTCCACGTGTGGAAGAAAAATGTGTTGAACACACCATTAGACTGCATTAATATGAAAATAGCATCATATTTCTCCATTAAAGCCATTTTATTGTCACAGCAACTATTATCTAGTTTAATGTGGAGCTCATATAGTGAGCTGTCCACTGACCTCAAAAAGGGCTCTTCAGTTATTAGGTTAAATCAAAAAAAAAATCTCAACTTCCCACAATTCCATGCGGCACAAATGATTTTTAATTTCCATCAAGCTTCTTATCTGGAAGTGAGTCGTTAAAAGGATGAATCATGAAATAACCACAGTTTACAATCCGGAGCAATGCATCAACACATCCACATCTCTGACTGGTTTACAACTGTCACCAAATCAGTTTACTTCCTGATGCAAGGCGAATGTTTTCCCCTTTTAGAATCGCTTATTTCAGTCTGAACCTGCGTTTGCGCCGGCACGGCATTAGAGCTGTTTGCTTGGAGAACAGAGCAGAAAGCAGCTCGAGAGACGGAGCAGAACCAGACTGATTCTGGGTTCTCTCTGTCAACTCAACTGCATGATAAGTTTGAATGATGGTGAAACCTTGTCTGATAAACCAGCTTCAACTGTGTCTTCCTGTGAAGTCGTCATGGCGACCACCTGTGCCTCGGCGTCTTCTCCCTTCCCCTTTCAGAAGCATTAGGTTAGAGAAGCAGCACCTGGTGCGTGATGTTTGCTCCGCTGCAGACCATCATGCATCCACTCCATTCAGCTCTGATCCACCTCAGACTCTGCTGCTGTTCTCAGTCACTCCCGGTCACAACGATGTGTTAAGCGCTCTTCTCCTGCAGCTACAACCTTCTGGACTCGGCCCTTGCAACCTGTTTGCCTCTTAGGAAAATGTCAAACCAAACAAGCTTTGGTCACCTCTTGAAGGAGAAGCTGTGGGTTTTAAACTGAAGGCAACGCGAAGCAGACGTTCCTCGAGACGTTGTCAGACCAGGACTTTTCTTCAGATGTAGATCAGAAATCCATCTGCAGCTTGGAACGCAACATATTGCACAAATCAAGTCTGGTTTCCGTCTGTAGGAATAAGTCATGGCTTTCATTGAACTGGCTGTGTTTGTTATTTTTCAAGGAGCAGGTAACCTTGTTAGTCAGCGGATCTGTGATCGATCAAATTGTCAACAAGACTTCAGGAAACATACTTATTTTATCAAATTTCTCATATGAAAAATCTGCTTAGGTTATTTAATAAGGTCCTGTGTCTGCAGTGACTAATAAATCCCAAATACTAAACAGCTTATCGTGTATTTGTCTTTTTGCTTGCAGGTGATTCTGGTAAACTTTGCTCCCTGAAGAGTGTTGTGAGGAAAACTTCACAGCATCCTTTGTCCCTCTGCCTCTCACTTTTCACCCACCTCTCATTCTTTCATGACAACCTCCATCTCTCATTTCATTCCCTCCTCTGTCTGCCCTCCTGCTACTCTCCCTGCAGGCATCAGTGCTGATACGCCGCGTTTCGGTTGCGTGCTGCTTTCTGCTGACAGCACAAATGGAGAGAAAGGGGATGAAAAGGGAAAGATGGATGCAGTGGAGGAGCCTAGAAAAGTGAGAGGAGTGGGGGGTTAAGCTTGACATTTATGTTTCCAGATAGAGAAAATGCTCAGGTTGCTTATCTGCTTTCTTCGTCTTTCTCAGATGTTTGTCTCGTTGTTTCGGTCCACCAGCACCAGAACCAGCGACATGTGGAATCAGATATTCCTTCAGACAAAATTAAAAGCGACACCAGAATTTTTACACGAAACCATCCAAGCAGGAGAAGGATGTTGGTTCTCCGAGCTGTGGTTCATCTGGAACAGATCAGCTGATGGAAAAAAGTTGATAAAATTCAAATTTGCTAAAAGAAAAAAATGCTTCTTTGGCTTTAACCAAATTTCTAATCAGTTGTTTTACTTAAAACTGATGCAAATATTTTAATTTCTTAAGTTTTGATATCCCCAACTTCATGAAAACAGAACATAATCTGGTGTTAGGGTGGCAGTGATTCTATCACAAGCAATAACTGGGGTTACTGGTTGTGTTTTATAACGTCTGATGATGCAGCTCATTTGATTTGATGGAAGCAAAGACAGACTAGTTTACATTTCTATCCAGCAACATTAAAATCCCTGCAGGATCCTGCTGCAGAATTTGAAATGTCTCCTACTTTCTTGTTATTTTGTTTTAATGCAATATTTTATGCATGATTACATCATTAAGCAGTAAAACAGCCATAAACTGTCATGCTTCACTTCAGTTTTTGTTGAAGGAATCTGAAAAGAAAGAAAGTAATCTTAAAATCATTTTTAATGTCAACTCCCTGCCTTGCTGCTACCTGAAAAATTCTTACCCAAAAAAAAAAAAAAAATATTTTTTATATATAAAAAATATTTTTTATATATATATATATATATATATATATATATATTTTATATATATATATATATAAAAATATATAATATAATATATATATATATATATATATATATATATATATATATATATATATATATATATATATATATATTTTTTTTTTTTTTTTTTTTTTTTTTTTTTTTTTTTTGGAGGGAAATATATGATTCTCACACACTTAAACAGCATCGTCTCCACACGAGGTCACTCCTTATTTCATTTCCTCTGAACTGTATACACGTAACGTCTGTGCGCTGCGAGCTCCTGAAGCGGAATTCCCCGTTTGTGCACACGGTCTCACCAGTAACGCTGATTCTGGTTCGGTTTTCGTATCAGGTAACCATGCTAGTGCGTTGCTTACAGCTGATGAGGAGCTTTAGCCGCACCACCGAGGAAGTTGTTCATAGCATGATATTAATTTTAGGATTTTTATTTTGAGTAAGATTTAATAATTAAAGAGGGACATAAATACAGATTTCTAAGGGTTTCAGTCATTGCATTTCAATCAGGTTGAGCAACCGGCACCAGTAACTGAGCGGCCAGTGCTGGCAAATGAGAAGGAGAGGCTGGTGACTAACATGCCTCGGCTGGCCATCCACTGGACTGTCCTCTTCCTCTGCTGGCTATTAGCATGGATAAGCTAGCATTAGCATTGGATATTCAAGCGTTACCATTCAATAGGCTAACAACTAGCATGCCTAGGCTGGTCACCTGCAACTCGTACTTTCTTCTTTAAAGAAAACTTTGTCAAGAAAAATGGTTGGCATACAATATCTGTATGTTGACATACGTTGGATGCATTGACCCGTGTTCTTTTGACAGAGTTTATGTGACGCCTAGCATAAACATACTATATTACATGGAGCTGAAGCTGGCTTTTGACTGAAGCCTCCAATTTGTAAAGGACGATTCCACCTTTTTTAAAAAAAATTTTTATGAATATAAACATGCTACACTAAACATTAAAATAGGTCTTAACCGCGCTGTACTGTGGTTGTCAAACAGAGTACTGATGGATGAGCTCCAGCTTGTGAGGAGTAGCTTTATATCAACCACAGTTATAAGAAGAAAGAAAGTCAGAGTGAGGAGATGCCATTGCCGTGGCTGGAGGTTTTCCGTCAGCATCAAACTTTTAACTCATTATTCCTCTGCAGTTCTGGGTGCTAAGCTGGTCTGCAAATACAGATGTTCTGTGGAAGATCAGTTATAGGGAGCGAGTCTGAAGCTTATTCTTGTTCTTTTTTCACCATCTGTTGGCTCAAACAAAACCTGTTCTTAATCAATTCTCAGAATATATTTTACTCTGACCGAGTCGGTCTTAACAAGGAGAGCTGGCCAGGCTTAGTGAGGGGGGGGGGGGAGTGAAGAAAACTATGTGGCTGAGAGGAGAGGCTCACCTTGCACTTACTTTGTTTCATCGTGTGCAGCAGCCATGGAGAATAAGATTGGCACACACTGAAAGTAGCTCATTTAGTGCCACCTTTGTTTTTGTGTATCTGTGTGTGTGTGTGTGTGTGTGTGTGTGTGTGTGTGTGTGTGTGTGTGTGTGTGTGTGTGTTTGTGTGTGTGTGTGTGTGTGTGTGTGAACGTGTGCAAGCTTTGACTCTGGACTTCTCCAAATGTTAAAACGGCCCCTGTGACTTTGGACTTTTCAGAGAGGAGCTGCTTACCATGCAGCTGTCACACATCTCAAACTAAATAAGAGTAATTTACCTCAGGACTGTGTCTCTCTCTGACACACACACACACACACACACACACACACACACACACACACACACCTCCTACTTTCTCTGGTGTTGTCATCATGCACAGCAACACACACAAATAATCAAACAAGAAGCACTGAGCTGGGAATTGTGTGATGCTCTGCTGAATACATATGTGTGTTTGGAAAAAGATTAATGAACAGCCTAAATGTAAAAGGCTCTGATCAGACGAGGAGGACTGGGAGGACTGGGAGGACTGGATGGACAGATGAGAATAGATGGACAAAATTAAAATGAGGAACAAAGTTTATGGTCTGATTATATCAACATTTTTAAAGAGTACATATTCCCCCTGACTGAGGAACATTGCGGTTTTGGTCCTGGCCGTGGATCACTGGTCCAGCTCTACACCCTCAGCAGGATCCTGGATGGTCCTGGGGGGGGCACCCAACCAGTTTACATGTGGACTTGGAGACGGCGTTCGGCTGTGTCCCTCGGGGAGTCCAGTAGGAGTTGCTTTGGGAGCATGAAGGACCAGGCCCCCTGCTGTCAGAGCTTGGTCCACACTGCCGGCAGTTAGTCGGACGTTTCCGGTGAGACTTGGACTCCGCTAAGGTTACCCTTTGTCACCAATTTTATTCATAACCTTTATGGACAGAATTTGTAGGTGCAGCCAAGGTTTTTAGGGGATCCATTCTGTTGGTCTCAGGATTGGGTCTTTGCTTTTAGGAGATGATGTGGCTCTGTCGGCTCTGTGATCTCCAGTTTTCACTGGCGCAATTGGCAGCTGAGTGTGAAGCGACCTGGATGGAAATCAGCATTTCTAAATCTGAGCATGGTCTTCAATTCAATAGTACTTTATTTATCCCCGAAGAGAAATTACAATTCCAGTACAACCCATCCAGGACAGACAGACAGACAGGAGACATGGGAAGACGGGTGACTGAGTCTCTGCAGCCTGACGAGAGGCGCTGCCCTTTCATTAGCAAGAAAGATACCATATTAGATAAGAGGAGGGAAAAAAGATATTTCACACTGTATCCTGAGCAGGATACAGTCTGACATTGCAAAAAACCTGAGCACAAAGAAGCAACACACACACACGAAACAACATCCAGCGGGGGGGGGGGCGGTGAAGGCGGTGTGAGGGGGTGCATACGTTTATATCCATGAGCATGCGTGTGTGCATGTAAGTCCGTGAAGCACTGTCACAGAGGCCATTGTCCTTGATAGCACAATGGAATGTTTATCAGCCGGCCCCATTCAGTTCTCAGCAGGTCCTCAGATGTCCTCAGGAAGGGAGGGGGGCAGAGCATCTTGTTTACATAACTTCCAGGAGAAACTGAAGATAGCCAGCCATCAAGAACGCACAGGGGAGCCAGATTCAGAGAACAACTGTTTTGGGTCAGGCTGACTCTTAGTTTTCCGTCTGCCTTGAAAGTCTCGCTGTTCTTCTCAGAGACGAATCCAAACAGCCAAATTCCAGGTCCGTTCCACCAAATCCAAGCGTCCAACTTTCTCCAAGATTTATCCCATTTCTCCTCTGAGTCCAGGAGCCGCAACCAGCCTGCGATCCTGTGCAAGGATCACATCCAGCCTGCGATTCTCCTCATGTTCCATCTCAGTCTGAGTGTTGATCGCTCTGCAGATTCCATCACACATGCCAGGTAGCCTTACAACGGCCAGAACAGCTGCCAATGTTTTCCGAATTTCTCGATATGCCAGGTAACCGGCAACTCCAAAAAGCAGAAATAAAAATCCAATTATGTACACATCTTCAACATCCTCGACTGACAATATCGACAGACACAAGCCTCCACTTCTGCCAGGAGTCCATTGTGTATCCAGAGAAAAAAGCCCCATCTGGACAAGAGGGTTCCTCTTTGCCCTGTCTTTTCATCGAGAAAATTTGATCAATTGCGTTGAGAGACCAGCTGACTAAATCCATAATTCACAATTCGGAAGATATGCAAAGAGAGGCTCCAAAAGAAGACAGGCGTGGGAGACAGAGAAAAAGCGTCCTCCTCCACCGAGAGTAGAGTGCCTTCTCCAGGTCGAGGATGAGGTCCTGCTCCGGGTGAAGGAGTTCAAGCATCTCTGGGTCGTGTTCATGAATGAGGGGAAAATGAATCGTGAGATCGATAGTCGGATTGGTGTGGCGTCTCCAGTGATGCCAGAGCTGTACCGCTCAATCGTGGTGAAGAGAGGCGAAGCTTTCGAATTACTATTCGAACTCCGTTCCTACCTTCATCTATGGTCACAAGCTCAGGGTAGTGATCGAAAGAACAAGATCGCAGACACGAGAAATGAGTTTCCTCCACAGGGTGTCTGGGCTCTCCCTTAGAGATGGGGTGAGACGCTCCGTTATCGGGGGAGGGAGGGGGGCTCAGAGTGGCTAACTCTGGTTTTACTGTGGCCACACGTTTGGTCCGGAGGAGGGATTGCTGTGAAGTGAATGACTTGGTGTGGTCAACTGGGCTTCCTTAGATGAATAACTTTTTACTCATTGGTATTTTGTGATCAGTTGACTTTATTTGTACTGTTATTAGGATGTGTTATTGGATCTGGATGTGACTATTATTGGATTTAGTAACTTGGATTGGTCCATGTCTGCTTATTATTATTGAATTTGTGTTATGGACCCAGTGATTCCTGAGTGCAGCGGTTTGACTCCTGGTCAGAAAGTTGATCACATATTTTAGATGCTTCTCATTAACCTGATTAAATACGTTGATTTTCTTTTCTCATCGTTTAGGAATTACATATAAAGAAGAGGGACAGATGGATTTATTAAAACGTTAACTTTTCATAATAAAAATATTTGCCTTTTTTCAGCCTGTAAACTGCTTTTGTCTCATTTTATAGTTTTACTGCTAGTTTTATAATATATATATATATATATATATATATATATATATATATATATATATATATATATATATGTTGTCAGGATGTCCCATCATCATCTCCCCTTCCCATCAGGATATTCTCTTCAGTTCCCTTTGCTCATCCAACCATTTTACCTCCACCAACCCTATTTTCTGCTTCTAGATCATTTCTTATCCATTTTCCCTGAACCCCATAACTACTGCCTACCTTTGCTTCGCCTATTTCTTTCTTTTTATTCCCTACATCTCTGTATCATCTGGTCACCCCAATCCTTTTCTCCCTCTCTCATTCCCTGCTTCATTTCCTGTCTCAATCTATTATCATCTGTCATCTATTGGTATTTATCTCCTTTCAATAGCACCATTTGGCATCCTATATCTTCTCCTAAAATTCAATCGTTCTTGTGTTCTCCTCTGTTCACTTCTCATACCGCTCCCCCAGACTCATCTGTTATCTCACCATCTACCTCTCCAACACTCATCTACCATCACTTTTACCATTCGATACCTTTTCACCTTGTCTGCTGATTTAATCCTCCCTCCTCTCTCCACCCAAACTCCCTGGCTTCTCTCTCTGCTTCGGTGTTCTTTCTTTTTCTTGACTTATTTTCAGCTTGGTAAATATGGTAATAGAGGTTGTTTATTGATCATATTCTTAGCAGATAAACAGGATTTAATCATACATTCTCATAAAAAATATGACTGTCTTCTGCTTGAAATCTTGCAGCTAAAGATCACAGTTATTTATATAAATGGGGTTTTATTTTTTATATTTTACTCTGCAGTAAAATGACAACTGTAATGACTTTTAAGATCACAAAATGAAGTTTAATTTATTAGTTTATTCAACAGGGACAAAAAAAAAAAACATTAATAAAAGATGCTTTGCACAAGATTTAATTTAAGCTAGTTTCCATCTGTAGTTCTGGAGCAGGTGAGTTAATATGTAAATTTGTGAACTTAGGGAGCAGGGTTACACCTCAACCACAGCTTTTATTTACCCAGCAGCCTGCTTATTCCCAGTTCTCCCATCCTTCAGTCTGTTACGTTCTTTAAACCCCAGCCTTCCTTCCCCTCAACCGGACCTCAGCTAACGCCCCAATAATCTGTTGTTTTTCAATGCACAAATACACATGCACGTCTTGAATATGATCCCACTCAGTTGCACATCCTTTTGGATCGAAATACGTTATTTTTAATAACTACACAGTATTTTGTGTTGTAATTTCGTCCTTTCGGTACTGTATATTGTTCTTAATTTTGTTTGTTTGTTTGCATTTTATATATTTTCATGCTCTGTATCTTTGTGTGAATCTACATGCCTCAATGTCCCGTCACTTTGCTGCTGTTACACCTGAATTGTCCCAGTGTGGGACAATAAAGGGTATTTCTATTCTATTCATCCCATCACCCTCATCTCTTTCTCTTCTTCCTGGTCTCATTCTTCGTCTCTATCCACTCCTCTTTGATCCAGGTTCAGTCTGGGGGGTCCTCAGTTGGGTTGGGAAAAGCCCATTTTTGGAAGACTACACCTCCTTCATCAGCACCCTGGATGACCCCTTCCTCACACCCAATCCATGCATCTCCTCGACTCCTTCCTCAGTAAACCTTGAACCTCATATCTTCACGGCATGGTTCTTGCTAGTGAAGCAGAAGGTTAAATTTGCTGACCGTTTTCTTTAGGTCATTCGGGTGGCGAGGTTCCAAGTTGTCCTTCAACAAGACACAGGCTTGTTAACTCCTGGTTAGTGATCTTGTCTGACTGCAACGGGTCATTTTCATTTGCAAAGGATTTCTCTGATGGTTTTCATTGACCAACAGTCAACAACAAGAATGGCCACGGAAGTCCTTGAAGATCTAAGCAGGAGAATCATTCAGAAGAAAATCACCGTCAACTAAGACGGTCCTGATCAGCTGAAATCTGCAGCTGCCTTCATGGACGAACCAAATGTCTTCTGGGCAGCAGTATGATGGTGAAACAGAAAAGAGTTAGAGTTACCACAATGGTGAGAAGTATGTTTGGAAGTGTTAAAGTGAGACTTTCCAGCCTAAGAGCACTGTATCAGCTAACAAGCACATTGGTAGTAGCATCATGCTGCGGGGTTGTTTTGCTGCCAGTGATACTTGTGCATTGCACAAAGTGGATGGAGTGATAAAGGTGGAGGGCAATCTCCAAATTCATTCATTTACCTTCACATCAAATGATAGAACTTTGCCTCGTTTGGGTGCTGGTTCCGAACCGCCACCTGGACTGGTTTTGGGCTGGATAAACCTTTATCCTGCCCAAAACCAGTCCAGGTGGCGGTTCGGAACCAGACTTCTGAAATATCCTTCCTAAAGCTCCAACTTTAAACCTTGCTGAAAATCTATGGACAAAGCTTCCTTGTCGTTCAAGAAGAGTTGTCAAACATCCCAAGAGAATTGCCCCAGAAGCTTGTTGATGTTCGGTTGGTGGAGGAGCTCCTTGTCAGGGGTTTTAGTGGGGGTGTGTGCAGATATTTTGTCCTTTATGAATGAAAATCCACATTAAATTCAAACTTATTTTTATAATAACTGCAGTTGTTTCCTGTGAAATCAACCCACCTGGCACATGTATAGAAACTTCCAACCATAAATTTATCTTTATGTCACCTCTTTTGGATATTTTTTTCGGATTTAACATATATAATGCTTCCAGGAAATCTGCAGGGAATGTTTAATGACTTTCTTCTGATTTTCTATGCGACAAGTTTCAAAAACAAACTTTCAAAGCAGAAGTAAGTGAAAGAAGCTTGTAGCTGCTAATTAGTCATCTATAAAGCCAACAGCAAACCTGAGCGACGGAAGCCATTAGGTGCTGATTATTTTATAGGAATAATTTGTCAAGGCTCAGGCCTCATCAGGTAGTTTATATCAAATAAGCTCACAGAAGTTCCTCTTGTTAAATAAAAGCAGTTTAAAAACAAATTATCCTACTGCCTTCCCTGTCCAAAATGTGGACATGGCTGTCTTCAAACATGTGTCCCTTGTCCCCGAGATATAAAGGAAGCGCTGATTCTTCTGCAGAGACCCCACCGATGAGCTCTATCCTGTCCGACAGTCTGAGTACAGAGAGCAGACATGAACAAATTGTTCAGTCGCGCCACATTTCTGGATCAAAATGCCTTTAATATTGGCCTGCTGTGATAGAAGTTTCTGAGAAACTGAATTTTGGGTTTTCTCTAAGCAGAAGCCAGAATCATCAAAATGAATAGACGTAAACTTTTAAAATGTTTCACTCTGTGTGGAATGAATCTAGTGTATAAAATTGACCTTTTCAGTTCAGTCACTGAAACATCGACTCTTACACGAAATTCTGATTTAATTTAATAAGATACACCTGCACTTCTTGTTTCTGTTTTCTGCAGTATCCCATGATGTTCTTCTAAATTCTGCCGTGGTGTTTCTGTTGTTGTTTTATCCCTCAGGGCCGTTGCACAGCCAGGATGCCATCTTTAATTTTCAAACTGAGTCATTCGTTCTGAAAAGCATATGTAACATTTATGAGTGCGTGATTCACAAGGTCACTGAGCTAAATTTAGCTCTGGACCAGATACTTGGAGGGACCAGGGATGATTCTTCACATAAATCACAGAGGGTTCGTTTGTATTAGTTATTGTTTATTTATTGTGCAGGTATCTTTGGTTTTTTCCAGAAAAGTTAGTATATTTTGCTTTTGTCAAGAACCATATTTTTGTGCTTGTGGTGAATGGATCCTGTCTCCGCCATTCCTGGCGGTGCGCAGGTGGCTGAAGTGCGGAAGAGATCCGGTGTAAAAAAGCTGGATCGCTGTATGACCTGCAGCGTTTAGACGTGTTGCTGTACGAGAAACGCCATGAATGCTCTCCAAAGCAGCAAATCGCTGAACAGTTCTGTTTACGTCACAAAGTTAAGAGTTTTCCCTCCAGATCAAGTTGCTTTGCCTAAATATACTTCTAGATTCTGAATGAAACCCGAGAGCAGCTCATCATTTCCCATCCGGCCAACAAAAACAGTCCATGTAGCTTGTTGGGTGTGTATGAGAAGTCTCTCTCTCACACACACCAAGATCTGACGTTAGTAAAGGGTAGGAAAAACAAACTGAAATGATTTCTGACTCAGCACTTAGAGCACACAGAAGTCATGTGTTTATGGAGCATGTAATAACACCTGAAGTACAGTGGATTGTTTGGAGTGTGAATAAATATGTTTAAGACCAGTTTTTATGTGTTTAATGATACATCTTTTAATAATCTGTGGATTTCTGTTGAGATAACATTTATGCTAACAGTGATGCAGATAATGTGAGCTAATCAGCGATGCCATTAGTTCCAGTTTTTCTGTGATGCTCACACACACACACATCATAAAGCTAAATAAAATCAGCTGTTGTGACATCTGTGTTGTTGTTCTGCATTAGATCAGCCTAACTATCTGATATATACTCAGGGTGTGTGTGAGAGTGTGTGTGAGCCGAAAGAAGATGACGACAACACAGGAGCAGGATGACACAGATGAGGGATGTGATGAGATGGAAATAAATGCTAAGAGCAGGTGCATCTGCAGATGGTCACAGTAAAAAGTCAGGTGACAAACACACACACACACACACACACACACGTTTGCCCCTTTATTTCACACTGTGACAGGCTGCACATGTTTGGAAACATCAGGGATGTCAATGAGTGTGATGATGTTTGTTCTGCTGCTCATATAAACTACTGATGGTTCATTGAGCTTTACATACGGCTGTGTGTGTGTGTGTGTGTGTGTGTGTGTGTGTGTGTGTGTGTGTGTGTGTGTTTATGCCGGATGCTCATTTCCAGAACTCGTTGACACTCTGTCATTGCAGAAGAAATTGAAAAAGAACTTGAAATGTGTTCGCATCATATTTTCTAATGAAAGTGAGTCAGTCAGAGTTTTGCTCAAAGTTTGTGTCAAACTCAGGATCTGTTCACCCGAGTTGGAGGCGCTTCACTTACAGCTCACATTTCATTTCAATCATGTCCTCCTCATTCATTTTCATATTTCATCAGTTAAATGCAGCTGTGCTGGTCCCTAATGGTGATGACCCGCAGCGTTACCTGGAGAGGGTGAAGCAGCTCCTCCGGGGGCTCCAGCGGAGAAGGATGGAGACCTCCCTCCAGGCTGGGGGTCAGTCTCCGCCTCAAGACGAGTTCAAGTATCTTAGTGTGGTGGATATGACCAGGGCTTTTCTTTGGAGAAACCCTTCCTGTAAAATGGTGCGAGTGTGCACACAGGACACCAGTCGGGGGCTGCAGTTTGACATCTGTGCATTGATTCGGCTGAAACACCGGACCAGTCTAGCCCAAGCGCTTCACCTGCCCTCAGAAAACTGACGGCACTCGACACCTTCGTCTGCACCACCCGTCACCAGAGACGTCAAGAAACAAAGCCAAAGTATTTTAGTCGATTTTTCAGGCATCTGTACTTTATTTTTCTGATGACGTTTTACTTTTCCTCCCTACATGCTAAGAGAAACATCTGTACTTCCCACTGCTTACATTCTCGCCAACGGCTCGTTACTTCCGCAACGAAAAACAACTGATGGGAAGAATCCACCGCGCCGACTCAAAACGAGTCATCGTATGCCGTCAAATCTTAAAAAACACAAACAGGTCAGCATGTATTTTTAACTATTATGAAGAGGTAATTTTGCATGTTCTGTTAGCTTATAGCACTAGTAATGCTATAGGAGAACATTTGGGGTTTTTTGACATACTGGCAGCCTATCGTCCTAATAAATGATAATTATCTCCAGATAATTAGCATGAATATGTTCAGTTTAAAAAAAAAAAAACTTTATTGATCTCAAAGGGAAATTAAATGATGTTGTTATTCAAACTATACAAGTTGTTTTCAAAAAGTCACTGTAGGCGGTGTTGACTGTTAGAGTGTATTACAGCGGTCCTGAAGGAGCCTCTGACTGAAGATATTCCATTGTGTTAAATTTCTGTGAAGAGAATGTTCAGATTGTCCATTATGTGATCAGAACTGAACCGGCCTGCTTGGTCAGCTTACTGAGCTTTCTTCCGTCACTGGTCCTGATGCTGCTGCCCCAGCAGATGATGGCAGAAACGGGTCTGGCCAGTCACTTCACTGTTGCGTCCCCAGTCCAGCTTATTGTGAACATTGAGATACCGTTGTTCCTCCTCCACTTCCATATTAGGGAAAAGTGAAATAAGTTTGGGTTTCTGATTTCCACGTCACAGTAAATGCATCAGCATCATATACTTCCTTTAGTAACCACTGATTTCGTGCCTGTCAGAGCAAGTGTTTCCCCGGGACACGTGAAGCGCGGGGAGGATGAGAGCTTTTTGGCTCTGAGGTGCACGTCCCCTTCAACAGCTGGGCATTTCAAGGACAGCTGCTCAGACGTGCTCTCAGACTCCTGCAGGAACCTGCACACAGCCGTTCACCAGCCCTCACAAGCACTATCACACAACCCAGCAGCATCATTCCCAGAAGTTAATGATAACGCAGACATGCGGACAGGCATCCAAACAGCAGCTCTTCATATTGAAATGGGTTCAGATAAGCAGCGCTTTGTGCTGCCAAGCTGCTTCTGTGATGTTCTCCTCTGCCCCCTCCTTGGATCATCTCCTCTCTCCTCCATCCTGGGCTGAGCTACGCTACCTATCTTTATTACGCCCTCGCTCCAGCCCCACCCATCGCTGCCTCTCCTTGCTGTCTTATTTATTTCCTCCTCGTCATTTTGCTCCCTCCTTGCTCAGTGAAGCTCTTACAGCGTGATGCTGCCCCCTGTTTAGAGACAGAAACATTTCCTCTTCTTGGTCCCTCTCTAGTCTCATCCTGCTCCTCTCTTTCACTTCCACATCCATTCGTCTGTTTCTGAACAGTCCATACACTTGCCTTTACATTCCTAATTCCTTTATTTTCCTTGATTTCACCCGGATCAACTGGATCACACAGTTTAATCCAGACCTCAGCCACAGAAACACGCAACCTGAACCCTGACCTTTTCTTCAGGCATATTAACCTTAGAAGCCCAGCTTGGACTCATCTCAGAGACATATGGAAATGATTTTTTTCTAAATAACATCATTAAAATTTTTAATCGCTTTGGCAATGCTCCTGTTTTTAAAGAGTTTCATAAATAAATTGACATCGACTGATTTCCTGTCAGACATGAAGAAAAGCAGTTGTCTTTTTATACAGGGTATGTAAATATCTGGTTTCAGCCGTGAGTTTGTTCGAGTAGTCCAACAGTTTTTAAGTCATCCTGATTTTTATTAGCTCTTTTCTTCGTGGAGATGATTGTTTTATGGAAAGAGTAAAAGCATCAAATACTGAGAAACTGAGATGAAACATATTAATATCAAAAATAGCGGGGGGACTTCATTAAAAAAATTTTAACCAATTTAATTGCAAAATCTGTGATTAATTAACCGTATTTTATTGACAAAATCAGCAACATTTTCAATTCAAACCCCTTTTTGATGGTAAATGATTGAATCAACAGCATCTGAGCTGAACAGCAAAGATGTTTCTAGTTTTAATCTGTTCTTCAGGTTCTTCCAGCATCAGGTTGGAGCAAAGCTCATCTCTCCAGAGTTTCAGGAACCCCTGATCATTCATGGAGCTTCTTTAGAAACGTGGACTGTGGACGCTGACGTTAGCGCTGCTGCTACATGGTTAGCATTGAGATGCTATTCTAGGCTAGCATAGCTTCTCTGATAGGCCGACTGCTTTTAGCTCAACTTGAACACAACCGGAGTCTTTTCCAGCATCAGATCGGCTCTGGAAGCAGGAATTAACCCCCAGAGGAGCCGCTTCCATCGCTGCTGTTAGCGGATGGAGCTGTGCATCAGATTTATGGTCGTACCAGAAACAAACAAACACAGAGGTTCCGGCTCGGGACTTTAGCATGTAAAATAACAAAATGTGATTAATAGCGTTAAAATGTTTAATGTTTTAAGTCCTGGCCCTAATTAAAAATCTTAGGAAAAGTTGTGACCGAGCCACTGATTTCTTTCTGGTCAATCTGGTTTTTGTAAAATGCATTCAAGACAAAAAAAAAAAAAAAAAAAAAAAGACTTGAAGTTTCCTCCACAGTCTTCAGATTTTCATCAGTTCCCTGTCTTCTACTGCACTCGCACTGGAGCTGTGGTATTTTCAGTTTCCCTCTGAGTTCTCCAGCGGAGTTCAGGGAAGACTGTCACAAACCTTCATTAAGGTGGAGAAGGACTTCCCCCACATGACAGGAAGATCAGGCTGAAGAAACTTTCAGCAAAACTGTTCCTGGAACAAATGCGCTTTCTCACTCTGGCAGGTACATGCTGCATGGGGCGGTAACGCCATGTCAACACGGAGCTTGTCGTTATGGTCCGCTGGCAGGAAAGAACCAACTCTTCCTGGAGTCACACAGAGATGCTCCTCAATTAACAGACCGAGAGCAGAACCAAAGTTGGTGACTTCACTGTGTGCTCCCTCTGGAGGGAAGGGGAGTGATGGAGGTGAGGTGGGAGAATACAGACGCTTTGAAAACAGCTGTTCAACTCATTAGCTAAGTGTAGAATGAGTCAGCGGAGCAGGCAGGAGAGGGATGCTGCGTTTGAGACAGGACGCGAGCAGATTGAGACAGAGCTCTGGCAGCAGGAAGAGGCTTGTACGGTGCAGCAGGAAGAGCAAAGCAAAGGGCTTCTGAAAGCTGCCGCAGAGTCTGACCAGGTGATGCTGTCAGACCTGACAGAGAGGTTGCGCAGAGGGCAACATCTTCCAGAGAGGAGCCATGTTTCACCTTTGTAAAGGCCACGCTGGAGCTGAGAGAAACTATCTCAGCTGAATGTTTAAATCTGGGAAGCAAGGAGATGGAGACGCACAGAGGAGTTTAGGACACAGTGAGAAGAGCACAGATCCAGCGATACTGTATGGAGCCTTTAGCTTCACATGAAGATAGCACAGGAAATGAAGTGGCAGTTGCTATGACGATCTGTTCCAAGCTGTCCAGACTAATGTGGGTAAAAATAATAACCATGGCAATGACTGTTTTACAATTTTGATAACATTATTTATTATTTTAGAGTTTATTCTGTACTATTTGTGTATGTATTTCCTTCCTTTTTAAGGTTTTAGGTTATTATATCTTTAGTGCTTTTCTTAAATTAAACCGAATTTAATTTATTTCTCTTTATAAATATTCACAGCCCCATTGTTTGCTTAATAATTAACATGATTACGTTTCCTTAGTTCCCAGCTCCCATAATTGATTATTCTATCCCTCTTTTCATTTTTTTATTTTCTTTACAATTAACATTTTTATTAGTTTTTTTTTTTCTCTGTTTACTCAGTTTGAGTCTTGCTAATAGATGTTTCTCTGGTCTCTTTAAGTCTGTCTTTCAGTTTTTAACCTCTATAAATTATTCTCTGTTACTCTTGGCTGTTTGGAAAATGTTTTATATTGATTGATTGATTGATTGATTGATTGATTGATTGATTATGGTTCCGTCTGAAAACACTGTATTGTTTTTCTGTTATGCTCTACTTTGTCCCATCCATGTATGTTGATGTGCGGTGTGAAGACTTTTCCACTCAGGATTCCCAATCACAGGTTTTATATAGAGAAGAAACATGAGGTCAGCTCCAAAAACATAAAAAGCAACAATAGAATCTGTGTGTTTAAAACGAGTTCCCGTTAAGCCTGTAAAAACCAGGTTCAGTTTTAAGTTATTGTGGTGAGATTAAAAGTTCAGGCAAAACATCTGTCCGGTTTGATTCTCTGGTCTCGGATCAGGAAGTGTGAATCAATCGGCATTATGCTGCAGCTTGGTGAACAGTTACAGGACACATATTCACAAATTTATCCATGTAATTTATTGTTTTAATGTGTCATTAATGCTCTCTCCATTTATTGCCATCACTTTATATTATTTCCACCTTTTATCTGTTCCATCCTGAGATTTCAGATTTGATCCGGGTCATTTGCTTATAATTTGGGGTTTAAAGCTGAAACAAATATATGTAACATATAAATTCAATGTTTTCCAAATTCATTGAACCTTCACTGAATAATTGAAATGATCTTATTAAGTTAAGAAATACAGCCCTGTCCAATCCGGCGTGAGTCCTGCTCACTCCCGATATTATCCTGCACAAAATAAAATCTAAAGCTTCGGCGCAGCTGCAGAAATTCCTGAGTCAGGTTTAACCCTTCTGCAGAATGAAAACAAAAGATAAAAGAAATAAAAAAAGAAAAAGAAAAAGAAAACGATAAACCAGTGAGGCAGAAGTTTAGCCAAGAGAAAGTGAGGACCAATCACTGGAACAGGAGGCTTCTCAGTTCTTCCGCCTGAACCAAGCTGAGCTCTAATATTATCACTGGAGCTGGAGATTCACACCTTTTATCAACACAAAAACACAAATGGATTTTTCACAGCACACCAAGGATAAGAGGTGGTAATGTATTCTAAGAAAGCTAATTTACTACTCTGCTCCTACAAGTTATCTCAGGAGAGGAAAACAGGAGCAGAGATATCAGAGGGAGACTCGAGCATCAGAGCAAACAGGTAAAGGTGTGTGAGGCTGTAAAGTGTTAATGGACTGGGTTTACAGAGCAATGCTCTGTTCTTGATTAACACACAGAGTGTTTTTACACTTACAGGCCACACTGACCCGTTCACAGTTTCATAAAAGACTCGTCAGGGAAATCTAAGGAACATCCAGAGCTCCTTCCTCTCACACTGCAGCGAATGAACCTGAGGCAAAACTGGACTCAGGACCCTAAAGTCCTTCGGGATGAACTGGGCGGGGGACCAAACAACAAACGTGTTGGAAGATTATTCTTCCCCTGCAAAGGAAAATGTAAAATTCACACCACAATTTGTTTTGGTTTTTACAGCTTATCTTTAGAGACAGAAGAATCAGTGTTTGCTTCTATGTCTTAAAGGGATCCACAACTAGCTGAACATGTTAGCCTAAATATGTTGCAATTTTCCAGTTAACCTAAAAGATGTTGTTTGTGGTACATCAAAACTCATAATTACTTCAAAAATTGTATATCTTTATTATATTTTTCACCAACCGAGGTCGCCATTTTTTCACCTGTGCAATGCAGGACGGGCTGATGACGTGGGTAGGTCGCAGTGGACTGGAGTCTCCAAACAAAACAGCAGAAGTCCAGACTTTCTCTGTCACGGAGCCTGACGAGCAGCCCACAAAACGTCTGGACTGAGGCAAACTGCCTCAAAGTTTTCATGTGGCGTTAAACAAGCTAACGTGATCAGCTTGTAATCTATGGTTTACTATATTAGCAGGAGCTGAGACGATTAGCAGGAGCTAACACCGTTAACAGGAGCTAACACTATTAGAAGAAGCTAACACGATAAATTGGAGCTAACACCATTAGCAGGAGCTGAGACAATCAGCAGGAGCTAACACCATTAGCAGGCGCTAACGCGTTAAGCTAGAGCTAACACCATTAGCAGGAGCTGAGACGATTAGAAGCAGCTCGTGCGAAATAAACGAACTGAAGATAAAGTGACAGCATCTTTCAGTCTTTGTAACACACCATTCTAATAAATCTGAGAAAATGTTTTGATCCCAACGCTTCCTGTAAACAGCTGGAGTCAAAAACTGAAGCATACGCTCTCCTTTTGGGTTGGCATTTCCAAGCAGCAGCACAAACACCAGCTTTTTCAGACAAAACTCTCCTCTTCACCTTTTTGGTCCTCCTCATCCTCATTTCTCCATTGCTTCGGCTTCAGCGCGCTCCGGTTCAAACTGAAAGGGCTGAACGTTACTCTCTGTGCAAAAATGACTGTTCTGGCTGGACGGAGCTAGCGCCTTAGCACCTCGCATACGCCATCTACCCGACTGCACCGTAAACAACATGGCGACATTCATGTGACAATATTTTATTTAAATTTATAAAAACTAAGCCTGCAGTATTTTTATTGTACTGTTTTTACATTTAAAATAAATATTTCTCTAACTAATCAAGGATCCCTTTCAAAACTCTGTTAGAAACGCTTCAGTAAAGGTTTATTTCTGTAAGATTTATCCAGCTGACTTTGTTATTTTAACTCATGTCTGGTTCCTATTTTCATATTCATGCAACCCTTTTATTTGCGATTCAGGTTTTTACAGTGTCATGGCGCTTTATTTCTTCCATGCTTCATACTTTTTCTGTTTCTGGAGCCAGATTCAGTGCAGATGTACAAGCTTTGTTTGTTATTTTTATTATTCTGTATTTTTTGCTCTCTGCACAGGAGGCGTGTACTGTTTGGCCATTTTATCATCATGCTGGGCTGCATTTTGTTTGAGTCTAAGGTCATTGTTGGGGCAGTGAGAGGGGGCTGTATTTTGACAGTTTTCACAAATGCAAATAGATTTGAAGTATTTAATTTTTTTTTTTTTCTTTTTATAATTACATGGATCACTGAGGTCCCGGAGAACACATAAATGTTATTTTTGCTCTAATTAAGTCCTCAACATTATGCTGTTGTGAGGATTCCTGAGAGACCTATAATAGGTTTAATTTAGACTTTATGCTTAATGGCTAGTGTGGCTACACGGATACATTTAATCTACTGACATTCACTTCTACTCAGTCTGTCCTACACTAAGATATGATCTATGGAAACTGTATCTGAAGAATCTCTAAAGTCTCAGTAAAAAGAGGTCACTGAGTATAACTGCATCAGTTTCACTCAAAAAAGCTCAATAAAGCTAAATTACATAAATGTCTTGAAAGCAAACAGTGAAGGGGTCTAAAGTGGGAGCAGCTATCCGATGAAATACTGGGAAAAACTGGAATCTTCCCTTAAATCTGAGCTTTAAGCTGGAAGAACTTGGTGTTGGCTTTGTGATCGTTGTGGGGTTGGTTTGTTATCTCTTCCCTCAGGTATGTAAATCCAACACACACATTTTAATCCTTCGTTTTTCTTAACAAAAAGGTGGATTTTTTTATATGTGGGCTCAAAAGGAACCAGGATTACAGACCATTCATGTTCATGAAAACCTGGGAGCTCAGTTCCTAAACTGAGTCAGCTTCAGTTGTTCAGATGGCTGTAGATGTGCCCTGCAGCATGGAGTCTAGGGGGAGAACTGAAACAACAGCTGCTTTTCGTCACAACTTACAAATACACGCTTAATTATGATCATACGGTCCCATGCAAAAAGATTTTTTCACATTTTCTCTCATTACAAAAACATTCAGCTCATTTTGTTGGGATTTTACAGGATAGCCCAACACTGCACAACTGCGCATGTAAGGAAACTTTCAAAACCACCATCCTAAACATCCAGCCAGATGTATTACGGGATGCTTTAGATAAGAGCAGATTCATGGGTTAGAATGGCCTAGTCAAAGTCCAGACCTGAATCTCACTGAGAACCTGTGGCAAGACTTTAAAACTGATGTCCACAGTTTCAGCAGTTTTATGAACCTGGATGGGTTCAAAAATGAGAACTGGTAGAGACACACATGAACCCAAAGGACTCCCAGCGCCAGCTGGGAAAGCTGGTTCTGCAAAGGAGGGTCCAAACCAGGGACAGGATAAGTCATTTTCCTTCAAGTACAAACTACTTTCTTGAGGTCTTTTATATAAAATACAAGTAAAACGTCTTGATGTGAAGAGAAATTAAATGGAAATGACAAAAAGCAGATCAAAACCAACAGAAAGCTCAAGGCTCAGAAAGATTCTCTTTGGGAAGAAGTTTCACATTTTAGAACTCATCTCAATCTGAATGAGTGCAGAAACTCTGGGCTCCAAGTCCAGGCTCACCATGTTTGTCTCATTTAGGTCGGAAATAAAGTTGAACTAAATGCACAATTAGATCCTCAGGATTCAGGTTAAAATCCCAGCCGTACAAAGCAAACGTGTCAGTTTTATGGGATCCCATTTTCCACTCACTGCTCGTGATCAACCGCACAATAAAGCACAGTTTGTGCAGACGTTCGGTCCGGATCTGCTCTGAGTTAGATTAATGATGTCCATTACTTCCTCCTTTACACTCACGTGTGTGTTTGGCCCACAATTTTGTCCAATTTAAAGAGTCTCCAGAATAAAGAGATGCAACTCTTTTCAACTAAAGTCCAACTGCAGCTGCATTTGTGCTTTTGACTTTACTTTACACTTTGCTTTGCTGCTGTTGCACAGGAATTTCCTGATTGTTGGATATTACTATTCTATTCTGTTTGTAGTTTTATATTGTAAATGCAGGTTTGTTTCTGGGACCATTCGTGTTCGGGCATCAAAGCAAAGTGCTTTTGTCTCAGCCCTTATAGCTGGGGTGTGCACAGCTCTGAACAGACAATTGATGTCCCCACTGATGCGTCTTTTCATATGCTGTTCAAGCTCTTGTTCAACCACCTGCTTCTGCTTTGCTTTAAGTTTACCAATCATGCAGTCTGCAAGCATGCCTTTGTAGCGTTTCTGCAGCGTTGCTTCTGCAGCTTTTTTTCACACTTGTGCTGCTCGCCGCACCAACTCACCTCTGCCTCCCACCATCCTTACAATAAACCCAGAGTCTGCGTCTGCGTTGCTGCTTTTATGATCAGAATATGTAAGTTAACCAAAGCATTCCTGATTCTGGATCCATCGTTTTGCAAGAAGGAAGATTTGACACAGCCAAAAAAGATAAATAACACTGGCATGAAAGTGATGTAACAGGCCACAATGACAAGCAATCTTGCTTTCTTTTCTTTTCTCTTTTTGTTCAGATAACATGGATCTGCAGTGGGAGGGGTTTCACAGGAGATTGGCCCGGTGTGAAGGGTGTGTGTGAAAACGAACGTCCTGAAACCACGTGGCCACGCGTTGCCAGTTCGACTTCGGCCCGACTATGCTGGGCAGGAACAAACCAAATAGAAGAGGAGGAGGGGGGAGCAAAGCAAAGTATTATTATTACACTGCAAAAACACAAAATCTTACCAAGTATTTTTGGTCTAGTTTCTAGTGCAAATGTCCGAGTCCACTTGAAATAAACAGCAGATATGGGAGCTTGTTTTAGGTCAAAAATTCCTTTATACAGCGAAAGTTGCTTTTTATGACCCCCCCCCCCCCGGGACTGCTGGCGCCCTGAGCATTTGCCTATGCTGCTTTGCCACAGGCCGGCCCAGTCTCATGTTATATGTGTGCAGTAAGAAAGAAAACAGACACGAGATGTGAGAATCCTGTCTTCAGCCTCCTCATCAGCTGCTCGTTTCTCATGTTTTCATGCATCGACCAAAATCAACACAGACCGGCAACATGGGAACATCTTCTCTGCATCGGCAAGTAAACCCTCTCCTCCTCCTCGCTACAATACTCCTTAAATATATGTTTGAGCTGTTAACGCATTAATATCATCTCTCTAGCCGGATTCAAACTCTCCCCTCCAATGAGCATGAAAGAAACTGATGCGCATCTGGACGACAAATGAAACCTGGAAACAGAAGATGTGAATGTTTTCCCAACAGCTCAAACAAAACCTGTTGCAGATTCTCTCATCTTTTACAAGCCAGAAGCATCTTGATCGTCTTCTTTTCAGGGAATCTTGTCCTCATTATGCTGTGCTCTGCTAGGGCCTGAATCACTGCGGGTGATACAAACAGGATCAATAAGCCGAACAAAAAGGGCTGGCTCTGCAACTGACCTTACTCTAGAATCACTCGAGGTCACCAGAGAAACGGAGAACAAAAACTGAATTAAAGCAAGTTGTCAGTGTTTGGAAGAGCTGGAGGATTCTGCTTCTTTACTCTCTGCAGAAGGTCATCCGTGTCTCTGCGTCAGTTGTGTTAAATATCACAGTTAGAACAAAAACCTAGAAATCTTCAAAGTATAAAACACTTAATTTTTTTTTTTTTTTTACAAAACAGAGCCTTTATTGTGGCAGCCTTCTAAAATAAGACGGTAGTATAAAAGGCTGATTCATTCATCACAAAAATCTGAGAAGGAAAACTATACACAAAAAGTGTTCACACTTTGTGGACGCTTCTGATTTATTTCAGCACTGATCTTTGATGGGAGTCTGCCAGCATCTCACAGCTTGATCTGACAATGCTTGCCCATCAACAACACAAATGTTGTCCGGGTCTCTCGTGTTGTGAGGTGGTTACCTCTTGTCCACAGCCCCTTCTGGTTTTTCAATTCCAAAACCAGAATTTACTCGTGACAAAGCTATTATTTGGTTGGTTTTGATGTGTACTTGAACTCACTGTGATGCTGGAAAACATTCTTCGTCTTCAGCTTTCAAGCAACCCCCCAAAGGTCTGCTTGAAATTTGAAATCATTTCCAGTCACTACAGGAGTTCATCAAGCTTCTCTCGTTGATTCCCTCTTGTTCATCGTGTCTCTTCATCATCTTGGCGTTATCATCTTCAGGTTTAGAACCAATTTTGCAGAAACAGATCACAACAAGCGTGAACGTACATCGAACCTCCATTTCTGCCTTATTTAATCGCCTTGCATGGCATTTACTGTCAGTTCTCCTCAAACTTCCTCAGAATAAACCTTACAGTGTGCACATAGATAACACCACCCCGTCTGCTTACTCGCACTTACGTGATTTAAACTCTGCACTGACATCCAGCTCCGTACTCGTTTGATGACTGCAGCTCCATTTCCTTTGGTCTTCCTGTCAAGTCCTGACAAAAACTCAAGCTGGTAAACAACTCTGCTGCCCATACCATTACCAGAACTCCCTCTATCAACCAAATCTGGATGTCTAGAAGATGTCAAAATACTTATTTACCAAGAACAGAGATGTAATATATGTAGCACAGAAAGAACCAGAGCTCCTTTTAAGCCCTCCTGATAGACTCTTTGCATTTTTCTCTTTGCTCCTGGGAATAAAAGTTTCTTTCTGTGAGGGTTTGTGATCGGCCGTATAACTCAGCCAAGCTCAATCATCTCATCATGTCACTCACCTGTTCCATCAGTACGCATGCCCTCCTCAGTCTCCCCTCCACTGCCAGATTGTTTGCTTGCCTTGCCACAGTGTTCCAGCGGTGTTTCCATGACCCAGTTTCTGATTCATCGACTTCAACCCTGCCTCACCCTCGTCGGACCAAGTTTCCCTGTTGCCTTCTTGATCCTGAACCGTTGCCTGTCTTCTCGTACCTCCTTGTCGAGCCTCATGTCTCCCAGTCCGCTGCTCTGCTTTCTCTGTGTATGAGCCTAGCCTGGTTAACAGCTAACCAACAGATCTCGATTCTGTTGTTTGGATTCTGGCTTTCCGCACTGACCGAGGACCTTACTGATGCATCATCACGAAATTCTCTCCATCTCTAACCCCACTTGAAATTTAACGCCGTTCTGGAGCTACATCAACTTTACATTCTTTGAGCTGCAACCTGTGAACTCCACTACCCAAACGCTCTCGTCTACTTCCAGGATTCTCTCGGTTGTCCTTTGGCACTCACCTCCAGCGCCCTCTCTGTTCACTTCCTGCAAACTGCAAGGAGATTCTGCAGAGAAAACCTCTCTGTATAATAATAATAATTTATCCAACAATGTTATTGTGAGAATCGGAGCCTGAGCATTTGACGTTGCCATTCTTGTCTGAATTTCAGAATCAGCTACTTTGTATGAGTCACAAAATAAAGTGCAGTGAGTATAATTCACAATAAAAGTAAAATAAAACTCCTACAACCAGAGTTTGTAGGATATTGCTGTGTTTCAGATACCTAAACTTCCCCAGATACATGAGACTTCCCCGCGTGGGATTAGCATTCTGCCAATTTAAACCTCGGTTGATAAAACGTAGAAATATTAGCAGAAAGGTGCACAGATGCCGCATCACAGTACCTTCTTCTGATGAAATAATATGTGAAGAGCAGTTTTGGTGTGTTTTTAGCTTGCACTGACCTGAAGAATAATAAAACAGGCAAGACCTAAACAACAGGTGTGCTGCCTTTAACATCCAGGTGGCGTCTGAGGCAAACAGGAAGTCCGGCTCAAAACTAACCTGGAGGCAACGCCTCCCAAAAAAGGTTCCGCTTTGCCGCTACTGCTCCTTACCCTTTCTAAACTTAGGAAAGCTCTGAATAGAGACAGATTAATATGCCAAAATGCAAACTGAATGTTTTTGTTTTGTTTTGTTTTTTTTTTACAATAAATTGTATCTGAAAAATAATGTGGTCACCTTTTTAGGTGCACCACATAAAGATGAAGCTGGAATCATCCTTTCCCCCTGAACTCTGTTCAGAACATTTCCTCTGACCATCCATCTTTGCCAGGTGTTTCACACTGTCAAGGAATTTTATCACCTAATATAACATTCAGCTGTTGCAATAATTTTTTATCAGGTTTACATCTATATTAAAAAAAACTCCTTTCGTGTAATCTCACAGCCATCGGGTCTGACAGTATAATCTAAACCCAGAGTTAAAGGCAGGCACCGCAGCCTAACAGTATTGATCCCAGTGGATCTCTTGCTCCAGGCAACATGTACTCAGTAAAGTTTCCCAACTGCTTTTTATAGCCCCCCCTATTTTTTACAAGGTTATCCTGGTATAGATGAAACATATTGTTCCTTGTAACTCATACAAGGGGTTAGAATCATAAAATCCTTTCTTCGAGTGGTGAGTTTATGCTTCAGCCCGACTTTACTCCCCAGAACTCATGTTTTTGCTCAGCCAAATTTTGCCAATATCAGCACTTGGTCTTTTTTAACTATACCTCCTCTGGCATGCAACGTCTTTTTGGTAATAACATGATATATGAATGCATGTTCATGAATAGCGTTTATTGACTACCGATGTTTATATCCAAAAGTCAAAATTAAACAACGATACGACAATCACATTCAAGTATGATGTGGTTAGAATCAGGCTGTGCAGACTCAAAAGGTGGATGGTGGTTTTATGAAACAAAATGGAGCTTTTTTCTAGTTCATATTGATATATTCAGTTACAAGAATAATACCTGGAACTGTTACATGTTCAGTTATAGGTGAAATCTGTGCTATTGTTTTATTTGGAACACCAGGCAGGGTTCTGAAGTTGAGCTGCAACCGCTCCTGTTCAAGCAAGACACAGATAACCCGCCGGCACGCCAACAGAGGCTGAGAGACGGGTGGAGAGGCAGAGCAGATACAGCATTCACTATGGCGACTGTTTGTCTTCAATCCACTCAGGAGCGGATCACTTCGCTGTGAAGTTATGGCAGCTCTTCAAGGTTCCCACTTTGTGAACCGCCAGCTGCATCACAAGCCCGTCTGCTCAGCTCTGAGGATGCAACAAAACACCCTCGCACAAACTGTCTGAATTACATTTACTCAGCAACAAGTAGTTAAAAGTCACATTATCACTCTGTTGCACCATCACCAGCTGTCCAGGCATGGCATGATACGGCCATAAAGTTCTGGCAGTGAGGTGAGAATGTGGTTAACAATTAACCAACACCAGAACCACAGTTTTTAGTCTGATTTGGTCTGAAACTGACAAAAACCAAACAAAAACACACTTTTATCAGTTACCAGTGCAAACCAGAGCAAGCCTAAAACCATTTAATTTTCCCAGCCATAGCGGGTACACCTCTCCAAAGGTTAATTTACACATCTAGCCAGCCAGTTCCATTGCAGCAGTCCATAGCATTTCGACGTCCAGGCAAGTTGAAGATGACTTACTGAAGTATAAAATGAGAATCAGGACAGGGGAAGAAAGGGCTTTAGGTGGCAAAAGCAGAAAGAGGACTATCGCGCAGGGCATTCTGGGTAAATTCAGCCAAAACAAACACACTAGTCCAGTGCAAGCGGGAGAAATGGCTCCTGGTCTTTCACCAAAGACAACAGAGAAATCCTCCAACCGCTAAAATCTGACGCCGCTCCATTTTGGTTTACGTTTCCTGAGGAAGAATGTTGCATTCAGAGCCTTCAGAGGTTTTCCTCTCGTTTCCTTCAGTGGTTCTTTTGTGGGGGTGGGGGGTGCTAGTTGCTCAAAGGTTTGCTCGGTTTAACACAATGCAGCATCTGAAAATGGAACAAATGTTGGAATTTTGGACCTGAATTGGACTGAGTCTACTGGACCATCAGGTGGTAAACACCCTTAAATGCATATTTTTTTCTGCAGTTATACAACATCGGTGCATGAAGCCCGAAACCAAACGTTCCACTGTTCGGTACTGTACATCACATATAGCAATAAAAAGGCGAACATTTAACCCTAACAGGAAAAAAACGGGATGATTTTGACTGAGTCGTTTGATGGCGGAGCTCTGCAGATATGCTATGGGCTCTGAGCGGCACTGAGTGCAATAAGGGATGTTTTAAAGGTGAGGGTGCAGCAGTTAATCTGAAGCACGTTAAGCAACAAGGCCAAGCCGTGCTAACACCATCTCCACCTCTCTCTCCCTGTTCAAACAGCGCTGTTCCCTCCTTTCTGCAGATCCCTGGCTGGGCTGCTTCAGTTTCTGCATCTCAGGAACCGTCTGAGCCTTCAGTCCAGATGCATGTTACTGACTGAACCTTTCATTACGCAACTAAAGGGGAATTATTGGATGTAGTTGGATTCGTTTTGGCTGATTTTACTTCAAACTGTTTAAAATATCGACATTACTGACCATTCAATGAGTCACAACGTCAGCGTAGAGCAGTGTTTGGACTGAATGTGAAATTCAAAGAGGGTTTCAAAAAGAATGCAGTATAACTGCAGTAGTCATTAGCTGTGTTTTAGTTTGCAGGTGTTAGATCACTGATAATCCTGTCATGATCAGAATCATGTCAGTGGATCTTCAACAGTAAGTGACAAATATGCAGCTAAATCATATTTATATTAGAAGTTTGAAGTGCAATAGAAATACTTTTGTTTTCATAGTTTTCTTGTAAAATTTCAAAAATGATCCATCTTTTATTTTCCATCTCTCTCCATAGAAACACCCTCCGGCCTGATCTGCAGGGATCCCATCAAACCTCAGCAGGTTCTGGGTCCGCTCTGAGGTCTCCTCACAGCGGGACATGTCTGTAAAATCTCCGAAGGTTTCAAGGAGGCATACTAAAAAGATGTCTGGATCACATCTGCTGGCTCCGACCCATGCAGCACCGTCGCTCCACACTCCCCCAGAGGATGGGGCTCCTAAACTTCCTCTAAGGCAGAGATCAGCAACACCAAATCAGGAAATCAGGAAGTTGATTTCAACTACTTATCTTCACAATCTCCTCCTTTCAGACGCATGTCTTATGGAAGGGCTTCAGCTCACCTCTCCACCTTCCTCAGCAAAACAGACGAGAGCAAAGCTACTGAACACAGACCCCAAATACATCCATATTCTTCTCCCCCATTTCATCCTGCATTCACATCTGAGGACACCTGAAATCCTTTGCATGAAGGAAAAACTCCTCTCCATCCCTACCCCAAGTCCAACTGCTTCTGTTTGAGAGACTTGGATTGAGCCAAACGGATCCTCCTCTTCTTCACGCACAGCTGCTAACTGTTCTACTCTGCCCTGGAGTTATAGTTATAATAATAATAATAATAATAATAATAATAATAATAATAATAATAATAATAATAATAAACTTTATTTAAATAGGAACAATGTACAACTAAAAGATAAATGTCACCATTTGATGCGCTGTAACTAAGCTAATTCGCATCTGCAGTCCTTTAGCAGGTTACAAAAAGTTGATATACATCGCAATAATAAAATAAAGCAGGCATATTTTATAAACAAGACACATTACAAAATAATCTAACGTTTTCAAAGCTCAAAAAGTTGTATTTCTCTAGAATCCTACAGTGGTGGGAGTGCACTGGCTTTTAGAGTCTGGTTAAATAAAGACTCGAGGCCTTGGAGCCCTACCACCAGCCTGAACCCAGCAGGTGACACAGTGCGACCGATGGGAGAAAATCATGGCGTGCACGAATGTCTTAGCTGCTTCAAGAGAGAAACTACGTCTAATATGTTCAAAATGTTCAGGACCGAATGTCCTGCAGATGCAAACAGAGCACTGAGCTGAAGCAGACCAGCAGGTCCGTCTTTATAGAAGTTTTTGGAGTTTCTTGGTCAAGTACGAGCCATGTAGACCCCTCATGTCATCAAAGACCTGCTGACTCAGTAGTCCCAGAACCAGAGCTAAATTAGTGCTGAAGCAGCATTTAGTGAATAAACTGCCTGAAAACCTGAGATGTCCAGAAACTGTTGTGTCTTTAGGACTGAAAACATCTGTTTTCAGCAGCTTGTGGTAAAAAAAAAAATCAGCCTAATGATCTGTTTAACCTGTTTCTTTTATGCAATGCTTTTTCATTTATTTTCTTTCTATCTTTCCTTTTTTGTCTGTTTGATGGATGGATTGCCTTTTATTTGCATGATGCTATCTAAAAATAAAGTCTAGTCATAGTCCTTAACAGACCTTAAAAAGCCCTCTGGCGTGACAAAATTAAAACAATTCAGAAAATGTGGGTCAAATTTCCTTCTTCGTGATGTAAAAGACTCATTTTTATCGTAAATGCGATGATGACTGAGGTTTCAGGGCCTATCTGCAGAGTGTTCCCACACAAGTTAGTTTGGCTCGACTGTTTCCTCTGAAAAAATGAAATCAACACTTGAATTCTGCCTATTTATTTACTCAGGTTGTATTTGTCTGATATAAAAAAGTGTGGCAAAAATGGAAGAAATCTGTTAGGGGGTAAATACTTGTGCACAACAGTGTATGTCAGCTTGATTCTCATCGTACCATCCTACATGGAACCGGACCAAGTTCTCCATCTTTACTCAAAATCACTGCAGCGTAAAACATGTTGGCTTGTTTTCTCAACTGAGATATTACAGACTGGATTTATTGGTTGTTTTTAAATCTAATCAGCCCAGCTGCTGCTCGCTGCAGCTACTTAATAACTTGCTGATTACAGATAGGAGTTCATCTGGACCAAAGAGTGGAAGCCTCTAGACTTTGTCATCTAAATCAGAGGAAAAGTTCAGGGTTAATTTGGAGCTTCTTCCTTAATGAAAAGGTGAAAAACAAGTGAAAAAGAGCAAAAAGTCCTCAAAGTGTTGTAGTTTCTGAGAATGACTTCTAGCAGGAGTGTATAATCTTTGCTTAACCTTGTGTTGCATGAAGCTATGCTTCTTGGGTTCACGCTGAGCTAAATGATAGAGGACTGCTGCCCCTCATGGCTGGAGGCTGGAGCCAGTGGCTGATTATTCAGAGCAAACAGGCTGACGGCGGGAGGTCAGTGGGTGGGTGATCTTCACTGAATAAAGTTGGGTTTTTTTTCCCCACAAAAGTGAAATTGTTTGGTTCTTTTGCTAAAACTTTATGAAGCTGTTGTGAAGGGAAGACGAATGTGGCTGGGCAAACATCGAAACCCGACTGGGGGTTGTGCAGCAAGACATAACTGAAACTCAGACACGACACTAGCTGGGTTTCCATCCAACCGTCATGCGAATTTTGAGCGAGCTTTTAAAAAGTCGCGAAAAAGAAAATGTGAATTAGGCGTTCTTCCATCAACTGGTTTGTGGCGAATCAACCAGGCTACGCAAAGCACAACTTTGTCAGATGTTGACGTTACGCATGGCTGTAATAAACTAGATGTTAGAGATCACAAACTAGCATGGACCGCATATCTCAGAAAAAAGGAGCGAATCGCCCCCTCCGAGCTGGAGGTTTGGACTTGCCTCTGGTAAGGCACAAACTAAGCTGTGGATGAGAAAGTTCGGAGCATCAGAACTGATTCGGTCAATGCGTGTCCACCACCCGTTCAGCTCATTAAGTCTTTTTGGAAAAGCTAAAAACCACCTCAAGTGAGCATAAAAACTTTTGAATGAAACTGAGGAAGCCATTTCGAATTTCGACATTTCTTTTAATCACTTATAACGTCATCTTTCAAAATACGCATAAAAAGCGTAGACAGAATCGTGGGTAATGAGGCCACTTATCGTGGAAACCAGGGAACCAAGCAGAAACGATGGCTATAGGAGGATGTTCTCAACTGAACACAGAAGAAGTGCACTGATGTTTTAAACACCACACTGTTGGTGCGGTGCGCACCAACAGGGAAAATAACACTCCCAGTCACAAGGTGGCGCCAAAAGCACACGGCACGGTTCACAAACCGCATGAGAAATGTACAATTTTACCACACAGCTGTTTAATTTGAAGATTCGTCCAACATTTTTTAGTGAAACTTGTACAATTGTTACCAATGTATTTTAATGTCAGAACTTCCATCCAAATGATCCAGTCGGATTCTTTTGTTAGTTATAATGTCATAATCCTCAAACTTACTATTCTAAATTTGCGCGATGAGTTGCTATCTATTGAAATAGTCTGGCTTTTTCCAGCTTTTCGATGAAATCTGACTTTTGTTTCACCTGAAACTTTAGGCTGAGCATCACAAGACGCAAAGATAAAGTAGGTGAGACTGAAAGTTAATGCGACAGTAAAAGAGAGGAAGAGTGATGGAGAAATATTTTTAGCTTGGACAGACTGCACTCAGTTTCACTTGTCTCGACTACACAGAACCCGTTTCCGTCTGATTCCTCCTGAGAGCGACGCGCAGGAACAACAGAGAGGAAGGCGGTGACAGCGAATACCCAGATATGAGAGCAAACAGTGTCTGTGAGGATCTTTCACTCACATATATGTCATGCTATGAGTCAGTGAAAGTCGAACTTTTCTGGCTCTTAATGACTGTGGCTGTTTGATTTAACAGAGGATTAAAAGGAAAGCCACTCAACAAACCATCTTAAGCTGTCTCTCTGCACCAGGGGAGGCTGGCTGCTTTAACTAATAGCTGCACACATTCAGACTTCAATCATGAAATCTGGAAAAGGATATGTTCAACTAATTCAGAAAAAATGAAGTCATTGTTGTATAAGCTGCATTTACGAGCGACTGCCAGGCATTGAGACACCTGAAGAGTAAATGGGTTTGACTTTTCCCACAAACACACCACCTGAGAAATCCGTGTTTCTCCTCTGAGCTCCACAGATGCTTCCACGCTCTATCAGTGGTGATGTTTCTACCCAGTTATGCAAATTTTGAGCAAACTTTTAGAATGTTGCAAAAAAAAAAAAAAACAAAAGAAAGAAAATACAAATTCGCCGTGTTTCCAGCTACTGGTGTGGAGCGAATCAGTAATCAGGGTAATAAACAGGAAGCAGAGGTTGCAAACTAGCATGGACCACACATCTCAAACATGAGAGTCCTCCCCTCCTGGGGGTTTGGGCTTTTGCCTCTGGTAAGGCGCAGACCCACCAGTGGATGAGAACCCTCGGTACGTCTGAACTCATTTGGCAAATGTGTTTCCATCTTCCCTTTTGCGCATCAACTCTTTTTCGGAAAAGCAGGCGTAAAAACGTTTTTGTGAAACTGAGAACGTTTTTTTCGAGTTTTGATGTTTCCATCAAGCGTTTTTAATGCAATACCTCAAAATGTGCATAAAACAACGTTGATGGAAACATGGCGAGCAATTTGATCCATATCTGAGGATATCTGTCTTCTGTCTCGCCCAGGGAGGTTTTCTAAGCACGCTGCTGCAACTAGCTTTACTGGTGTCAGTCAACACTGATGTTTTTAGGATTTTTGTTTACATTTTCTTTTACTTTTTATCAAAAGTTCCCGCTGGTTTCCTCCGAACTGTGTGAGCGGAGGGTCTTCTTGTTGCTCTCTGGACTCTCTTGAGTGTGTCAGTTATTGCTGCCATTAACCTTTTGTTGTCTCTGCAGTAGCTGCACCTGTTCTTGTGTTAAGCTGAGCTACTCCTACCAATAAATGTTCTTTCTCTCTATGTGATACACTTGATGCAATTTAAAAAACCTCTCCAGCCTCTTGATTGTTCAGGACATGAATTGAACTGTCCGAAGGCAGAAGATGAGACTAAATTATGCCACCAAGTATTCATCTTGAGGTCAGGAATGTAAACATCAGAGGTCCCTGAAGTCAAATGGTAACAATAAATGGATATAAAGTGAGTGTTGAGAAAAGGAACTGGGGCATTTTTTTTGACTGAAACTTTTCTCGGGGTATCAGAACATTTCCAGCTCATTGAAAGCAGCTTGTGCTGGAGGTTGGGATGGTCTCTGTGACAGAGAAAAATACAGAGATTTCTGGAATAAAGCGTCTGAATTAAAGTGAAACAAAGATGTGATTCAGAACCTCTATATTTTCATTTGTTTGAGTAATACTTCAACAGAAGAAAAACTCCTTTCTAAATAAAACATCTTGGTTTCTCAGTGGGTTGACCCAAACAAGAGACCCAGCAGTTCTTCTCCCATCAGATTCAGTTCTCTCCAGATGTCGTCCTAAGAAGCAAACCAGTTTCGTTTTAAACTTTAGGATTTTGGGTTTTCCTTATTTAAGATTTGTTGTTCTTAACTTTAGTTTTTTATATGTATTCATTTTCAACTCTTAGTGGCAGTCTCTAGTTATGGTTCTCCGTATAATAATAAAAATACATTTTATTTGAAGGCGCCTTTCAAGTCAGGAAATACAGAGCAACAAAAGGGCAGATATGAATAAAATCAAACAATTAACGGTTCAACAGATGATGACAATAAACAGAAAAAGCCCGTTTGATTTGATTTAAATGAGGACAGAGAATCATAATCACAGATGTGCTGAGGGAGAGATGGGGGGGTAGGTATGAGAAGATGAGGAGGAGCGAAGAGTTCGGGCAGGCGTGTAATAAAGTAGAGCTTTGAGGTTAGGAGGTGCCAAGTTATTGATGGTGAGGAGGAGAATGTTGAAGTGGCTGCGGTAATTTATGGGCACCCAGTGAAGATGTTTAAGGGTAGGGGTGATGCGTTCTATCGAGGTGGGTGTTGAGATGATCCGAGTTTTAAGAGGAAGACCTGAGAGGAGGGAGTTCCAGTCATCGAATCGAGAGGCGACAAGTGCATTGATGAGGATGACTGAGCTGGTGGGGGTAAGAGATGGATGGAGACGGTTGATGAAAATATGCAGACCGAGCGGCATGAGATTCAAAGGATTTCAAAACTGAGCTTTTTAGACTGGACTTTTCTTAAGTTCTTGTTTTTTTCTAATTCTGTTAACCAGAAATGTAACTACATTTACTAGGTAAATGCTTCATGGACGATTAGCAGAATTTTAAAATCAGTAAAAACTATTTGTTGCAAAAACTTCTTAAACAACAAAAACTAAAATCTGCGCCAACATCACAGTGTTTTAAACCCTATTAAATGTTAGTTCATGACATCAAAAAGAAATGTTGGACCGCATGTTTTCACATAAATTCATCTGGTTGTTTCTTGACGAAAAGTCACTTGAATCCCTTCAGACAGCAGAAACAATTCAAACTGGAGTCATGACTGATCTTTTTGACCACATTAGCTTCGCATGATTCATGAGACTAGCGTCACTAGTTCTGAAACTTCTTTATTCTTCTCTGTTATTTCAGAAAAGGTATCAAAAGAACCTCACGGCACCGCTGAGTCTGGACACCAGTCAGATTTTTAGATCTTTTGTACACTTTCCACTCAGACACTGTTTGGGAACATTTAAAGGGTTTTTATGGTGGGTTGGAATACAGTGATCTAGCAAAGGTGGCCTGTATCCCACTATTTCCTGTTGATGCATATTCCACACATACCAAGGAAACAGTTTTCAGCCATCTAGTGGTCAGAATTATGCTGAGTTGTGCCTAGTTGTGTGTGTACAGTGGACCCCACCTGGCCAAGGTCCAGTATTCACAGATTTTTCTGTCAAATGAGACTCCAAATTATTCTCAGAAAACCAGACAATTCATGGATTTTTGTTTTTCTGTACAGCATATCTAAAATATTCGAAAGTAAATGCATCTTAGGAAGCTGAGATACTGAGACACAACTCTTGAAATGCTACTGGCTGGCGTGAGCAGAGCAGCCAATCCGGAACCACCATTCATTTTCCTTGACGCCGATTGCCTGAACCCCCAAGAGCGGAGTTTAGGAAGACTGCAGATCATAGCTTGTGCAGTAGCGCTGAGACGTCTCCACTGTGTGCATTAATGGAAATTAAGGTATATTTGTTGTTTGAACTGTTAAAATAAGATGTTTTTCTGGGGTTTTAAGGGGGTCTCAAGTATTCACGGATTTAGCTATTCAGTCCCTAATAATACTGGGGGTGTGGGGGTGGGGGTTACTGTATACATGTATACAGTGAAAGAGATCATATTTCTCCTATTTTAGCTTCCCTTCATTGTCTTCCTGTTATAATCCAGATTATAATCTCAGATTCTCTCATAAAGCCCTTAATAATCAGCTCCATCATCCACCAGAGACCTGACTGGTCCAGACGTTCCTACCAGAGACCTGACTGGTCCAGATGTTCCTACCAGAGACCTGACTGGTCCAGATGTTTTTGTAAAATGCTTCGAGACATTTGTTGTGAATTGGCGCTATATAAATAAACAGAATTAAATTTATCTTGTCTGCTAAATATCTAGATTTCTATCGGTTGTCAATTTTAAGACCTCTACTTACTTTAGTATCTGCTTGAAAAGTATCAGTTGTAAAGTAATTGAGAATAAATTCAGGCATGAGCTGGTTAGAAGAAGAAGAAAGGTAAAAACACTGGAACATGCTGCTGTAATGGTGAAAACCGGATCTGTGCAGATGGACAGAAACAGAGCGATGAGTAAAGGCTTGAGGGAATAATCCAGGAACAGAGCTGAAAAAAAAATACAAATGAGAGCAAAAAAAAAATCCCCTCAGAGTTCAGAAATGATTTGAAGAATTGTGACTCCAGTGATTTAGAACATGAGCATAGAGTCTTAATGCGTAACGACACCCAATAAAGAGGACAGGAGGAAGAACAGATGAAATCAGATGTGTGAAAGGACTAACAGCAGGAAGGAGATCTGAAAGGTGGGTGGAGAAGACTAAAACAGGCCTGTGGGGGTGGAAGGAAGGATGGTGGAGGAGGTAGAAGGTGATGACATGTGTTTAACTCATTGTAATGAGACTCCTGGCAGGCTGTGTGGGATATCTGCTGTGAGTTGCAGGCTTCGTGATGACTCATTCTGAGACAGCGACAAAGAATATCTGCAGCGTTCCTCCACCTGAAAACGCCGGAGACTTCCTCCCAGCTCTGCAGCTCCCAGCAACGTACACTTCTGACAGCTTGTGGTATAAAATCACAACCAGAGGGTTGGTTTTTCCCCATGCAGCAGTCATTTGCTTCGTTCAGCTAACTGTCGGACCCAAGTGCAGACGACCGCAGGCAGCAGAGTCAAGTCCAGAGTCCAAAAACATACATGAAGAAGAACCTTTCAGTTTTGAAGTGGAAACCAGCAGGGAGACAGCTGGGGACCTTGGCGTAACGCGAGGAGCCGGAAGTGAACAATGTCACCAAAGAGCTTAAATATACTGAGGAGGGAGTGGAAATGACAGTGACGTTTATTCGTATAGCACATTTTAACAGCAAGGCGGTTCAAAGTGCTTTACATCGTAAAAACATCAAGTATTTCAAAATCATCGAGCAAATATCACCAACCAAATATAGCTCGGAAATATTGATCAATGTTCCACTTACTACTAATCACAGGCGGCTCTAAACAGGAGGGTTTTAGCCTTGATTTAAAGGAGCTCAGTGTTTCGGCTGTTTTGCAGTTTTCTGGGAGTTTGTTCCAGAGTAGAGGAGCATAAAAACTGAAAGCTGCTTCTCCATGTTTGGTTCTGGTTCTGGGGATGCAGAGCAGACCAGAACCAGAAGACCTGAGTGGTCTGGAAGGTTGATACAACGACAACAGGTCTTTAAGCCGTTCAGTGATTTATAAACTAGCAGAAGGATTTTAAAGTCTGTTCTCTGAGCTCCAGGGAGCCACTGGAAGGACTCTAGAACTGGGGTGATGCGCTCTATCTTCCTGGTCTTAGTGGGAACGCCAGCAGCAAAAGAACCAGAAGAGCTAATTACAGGTGAGTGGATGCAGCTGGGGAAAGGAGCAGGTAGGCTGAGGGTGAAGTGAAAAATAAACAAGAAAAAGAGAATGAGAGGAGGGGTGGGGGGGTAAAGAAACCTGAACTTAACATAAACAGTAAACAGAAAGAAACACTAAAGAAACCAGTTCAAGACAAAAATAATTAGATTAACTGGACTAATACAAGGAATAGATTTTACAATAAAACCTAAGAAAAACAATGAAGAAGTGATCAAGGCAGAAAATAAACAAAAAGTCCGAACATCTACGGATCATTAGTGTTTTATAAACTTCCCAGCGTGTTACTTGCTTTAAGGTAGCATCTGCATTCTGGAGAAGGAAAGCCAGGATCTTCTGGCCTTTTTAGTTTCACTTTATCCATCTCTTTCCTGTCTGAAACAGGAAAAATAAGATTACATGTTTGTAAACGAACTGAAAGAAGCCAGACAATAAAACCAAAACTCAAAGACAGCTTCATTAACAATAATATGCAGAAAACAACCCTGTGTTTTAGTTTGAGTATCAAGCATTGAGAGAATAGCAATAAAAATGCAGAGATTTTTCATATATTAGTAGAGTACCAGTGCATTTTAATCTGAAAGGTCAAATATTCAGGCTGTAGGACAGGCTGAGAACAACGAGGCACTTCATCGATATCAACACAGATGAGGTTTAGTTGTTTCCACTAAAGTAAAACTAGAAATGCTTGACCTTTGTTAAACAGCATCACATCTGTGACAGAAACGACAGAGGAAGATGAGGAATTAAGTTGACTTTGAATTTTAACAAAAAATCTTCAATATTAATGCATTGAAGACTTTATTACTTTGTTTTTATGTTACCTGTATTACTATTGCTGGTTTTGCTGCTTTTGTTGTACAGCACTTTGGTGATGCTTCTGTTTGTAAAGGATTTCATAAATAAATTTCACAAATAAATAGGTTTAGTGTCAGACATGAAGAAAAGCAGTTGTCTTTTTATACAGGGTATGTAAATATCTGGTTTCAGCCGTGAGTTTGTTCGAGTAGTCCAACAGTTTTTAAGTCATCCTGATTTTTATTAGCTCTTTTCTTCGTGGAGATGATTGTTTTATGGAAAGAGTAAAAGCATCAAATACTGAGAAACTGAGATGAAACATATTAATATCAAAAATAGTGGGGGGACTTCATTAAAAATTTTTAACCAATTTAATTGCAAAATCTGTGATTAATTAACCGTATTTTATTGACAAAATCAGCAACATTTTCAATTCAAAACCCCGTTTTGCTGCTAAATGATTGAATCAACATCCATCTGAGCTGAACAGCAGAGATGTTTCTAGATTTTAATCTGTTCTTCAGGTTCTTCCAGCATCAGGTTGGAGCAAAGCTCATCTCTCCAGAGTTTCAGGAACCCCTGATCATTCATGGAGCTTCTTTAGAAACGTGGACTGTGGACGCTGACATTAGCCCTGCTGCTACATGGTTAGCATTGAGATGTTAGTCTAGGCTAGCATAGCTTCTCTGATAGGCCGACTGCTTTTAGCTCAACTTGAACACAACCAGAGTCTTTTCCAGCGTCCCATCAGATCGGCTCTGGAAGCAGAAATTAACCCCCAGAGGACCCAGAGGAGCTGCTTCCATCGCTGCTGTTAGCGGATTTAGCTGGTGCGTCAGATTTATGGTTGTACCAGAAACACAATTCAAAGGTTCTGGCTTGGGATTTTTGTATGCAAGGGGGAAAAAAAACAAAACAAAACAATAAATTAAATTATTTAACATGTTAAAATCTATTTAATCAATTAATCAAAATTAACCCGTTAAAGTTCAGGCCCTAATCAAAAATAATTGAACCACAGCTGCGTTTATGTTCCAGTGACCAGATTACTATTAAAACTTTTGCCTTTTACTTTATAGCACCACAAAAAAGTCCAGTTGCGATTCTGAAGTTGGCTTTGTGTTTTTAAATTAGATTAATGATTGTTTATAAAGTTGAAAAGATGAAATCATTGATTATAAAATGCTAATTAAAAGGGAATTTTCTGTAGTAACTGCAGAAATAAAGAAAGAAGTTCTTCTTTGACACTAAGCAAATGATCTCTCAACTCTGGCAAAAATATTTTATCAAAACTCCTGACAAAAGAATAGTTGTATTTATAAAGAAGCAACTCATAAAGGGTGAAGAAATACACAGGCTGCGATCATTATGGAAGCTGCCGGCCGTCAGGAGTGAGGCTCTGTTTGATCCAGAGCTGGTTCAGAGCGAGCAGCTCCAGGAACTGGAAGCTGTGTGATTTAACATCTTTTGTTCTCCGGTCGGTGCTCCTCTGCCCAGTGGACACCAATGAAATGAAGGCATGGCAGAAAAGCACCATCCAGCCCTCCCAGCTAGAACAAGTCATATGTCAGCAATCCCACTATATATATATCCCCAATTACCAGGCTGTGAGCACAAAGGGGATCTCTACCCCCCCCCCCACACACACACCACCAAACAAGCCATTTTAATGGAGGGAGCCCGGTTGGTGAGGTAGAGAACAACATGGTGCAATTATTAAAGTTTTCTCTGAGCGCTTCTGCTGCTGTTATTAAGCCTCTCCTTGACTCACTGTTCACGCTGAACTTGCGGCGCCTCATTAAAAAGCTTAACTTACAGCCGTCTCTTCTGATCTCAGAAGCAGACGGATTTTTGTACTCTCCCAAACAACTGTCCAGGTCTAAGACTGAACAGGAATAACATGAGATATCCCTGTCCACGCTCGGACATCCAGGGCATTTTCAGCTCTCTGCGGATCCAGCAGCCCAGCTGAACTGGGACCAGCGACTGGCCTCCACGAGTGCGTTAGTTTGAAGGGTAAAGTGCTTCCTCAGGCGGGTCTTTATGTTAACATTTCCCAGATACTACGTGTTAGAGGCAACTTTGCTGCCCTATTGTCTGAAAACTGAAGGTCCTTTCTTAACATCGATTTTTAACATCGATTGAAAGTTGAGTCACATTGTTTTGCTCCTCAACAATCTTTGAGAGCTCCCTGTTTCCTCTGCTTTTCATATCCAAACCAGAATACACTGGGGCCCAGTGCTACTTTTGCTTGTCACAGTTTCTGTCTTTGAGGTTTAAAGAAATATTGTATTGTTTTTGTGCATTTTCCATTTCTCCAGACACTTTCTTCTCCCTGACAGCAGACTGAAACCTTGAAAACAAAAAAAAACAAACAAAAAAAATCAGCAAGCAACGCTCTCTTTAAAGCCAAAACTTAATCAATTCTCAGAACTATGTAAGAACGTGAGGACCAAAAGGTTATACACTGCAAAACACGAAATCTTACCAAGCATTTTTGGTGTAGTTTCTAGAGCAATGATCTTAGTGCACTTCAAATAAGACAAAATGAACTTGATCTGCCAGTGGAACAAGACATTTCAACTTGTCTTGTTCCACTGGCAGATTATTTCACTTATAACTAGAACTTTTTCATTAATATTAAGGAATTATTGACTTAAAACGAGCTTCTATATGTCGCTGAAAAGTTACTCGTGAGTTAGTTTTGTCTCATTTCAAGTGGATTCAAGATATTTGCAGTAGAAACTGGAGCAGAACTACTTGGTGAGAGTTTTTGCAGTGAGGAAAGCTTTCTACTCCCGCGTCTGTCGTTCAGACGAGACAAACTGAATGCAGCTTTTTCTGTCAGCACTTTCTTAGCGTCATTTTTGATGGAGTCTATTGATTTCTTGATTCGAGTTTTTGAAAAAATACATTTTTACATTGTTAAAATATGAAACATATAAAAATTCTGTTTTTATTGAAGATTTTTAAATGTTTTTGATTTTAAACATTTAATTAACGTATAAAGCATATGTGTATGTTTTTTCTCAACTGCATCTGTGGTGGACGGACGGACGCGCAGCTAAAAGAAAACGCCTTTCACTTGGGTGTTTTATTCTAAATAGTTCTAAACGTCTCAAAAACATGAACCACAGCCTAGATTCAGACCCAGATTGGTTATCAGCTTTAAAGAACATGTTTTTGTTTTGTTTCCTTTTTTTTAACCGCTACACATTTTGTGGTTGTAGTAATTAGATAGAAGAGCAGCAGGCAGTGGTTTCTCTACGGAGCACAGACGTCCTGCAGGGGGACGGAGGAATAAAACCCTGAGAAAACAACTAGAAGTTATTAAAGAAAACTATGAACAGGGACAAATAAGAGATATCTTCTAAGACTGGACAGACTCCTGTGTGTTTAAATTATGTTTGTCTCCAAAGTCAGAAATGCAAAGCAGAAGCAGACAATAACTGGAAACTAATTACAGAGCTATCATGCCCAGTTGAATGTGAGCAGCGAGGACAAACGTTTAGGGAGGTTCAGGTCGAAACAAATGAATTCCTTTGAGAGAACATACAAGGAGCTCTCAAACCAAGCTGAAGAGAGTCGGAGCATTAGAAAGTTACGGACGTTCAGTTTGTCCTGCAGTAGTAAACCAGTAGAGATCTGGTGTAAAGGTACCTGAACGATGAGCTAACAAAAATCCTGCCTAAGATCAAGCTGTTTGTATTTCCAAGTTCCTTCACAGCAACATTCCTACATTAAATCAAAACGTGCACGACTGAATTACCACTTCATCCAACAATTACTCCTCCTAAAAGCACATCAGTCCAGCTGTGTTTGCATTGTGACTTGTGTTGAGTGTGTTGTGTGTTTGTGCTCCTGCTTTGCCTCGGAGCTGCTCCACAAATGGAAAAAGCTCAACGTTACGTCTCATCCTGCTTTCCTCTCCTGGTTTATCCTTAACAAAAAAACAAACAACACGAAATCCCCAAACATGGGAGTGATGTTTCCCTGCAAATCATAAAAAATGTCCTGCTGATTTTATTTAAATAACATTATTAATGTACATGGATGGATCTTTTTTAGTATATTCTAACTATGCTGATAATTCAACACTTTTATACTGATGAGAGGGAGATTTAATATTATTGTTCATCTGTTGGCACATCACAGAAATGTAACAGCTCTATTATTCACTCAACACTTATTAATTAGTCTCATTAATAAACCTGCAGTCTAGGTTTAAGAGCCTGAAGGCAGGCGCATTTAAAACCAGACAAAGAAAACCTAGTTGAGAAGAAACAGAGTCTTCAGCCAGCTTGTGAGAAAACAGTGGTTTTCAGAAAAGCAATTTTGGTGCTTAGAAATTAGAGTAATTTTGCCCGCCTTTCTGTGAAATCAAGAATCTATTGTTATCAAAAAGTGTTAAAAACCATCCACATTATTCCGCCAAATTGCATTGTGTGCCTTTGTTGAAAAGAAAAGAAAAAAAAACACCTCATCAAATTCAACAATCGCTGTAAACTCCAGGGAGTCGTGTTGGTAGTTAAGTCTTAGCCAGGAATTAAGGATGTTTTCTCTGAATGATCAAAATGTCAGTTCTTCATTCTGTTTCAGAGGATAGTTGGGACAGCACCAGTAAGGAGATACTGGGAGATCTTTCTGGCACAAAGATGTGAGCAGAAGAAACAAAATCTAGTCGGAAGTAAAACAATGACAAGCCTGAGTTTGAATCAAAGTGCTTTAACTCTCATGCGTTTTGCTTTCGATGCTTAAAAGTGTTTCTTCTTTCCCTGAACAGAAAACGTTAATGACTGTGAAGCAACAGTCATTAAGGGAAGAGCGGAGAAACCTTTTACACTTTCCTCTCCGACGGTGGTTTCTACGACGGAAACAAATGCACCCTACAAACATACTGAACAAAATCTGCTGCGAAATTAGGATATTCAAAAATGTAAATCAGCCACAGATTTTCATTGACTTTGATTAGACCATTCTAACACACAAACCTGCCTTGATCTAAACCATCCGACTGTAGCGCAGGCTTTATGTTTAGAGATGTTTTCCTCCTGGAAGGTGAACCTCAGTCTCAAGTTTTCTGCAGCTTCCAGCAGGTTTTCTTCAAGGATTGTCTTGTATTTAGCTCCATCCACTTTAAACCAATTCCAGTCTGTTTGTCTGGAAAGTCCGGTTCATTTGGGGAGGTGTGAACGCGTAATCAATCTCTGATGCGGACCAAAACTCAAACTCTGGTCCACCTACAAACCTCGGTCTCCTTTTGGTTGAAGTGAACTCTGGTTCAGTTCAAATGCATTTGTGGACCGGAGGCCGCTCCAAAAGCAGGAAGCGGACTACAGAGCAGTGCATTCTGGGTAAATACAACCAAAACAACGCCAGAGTCCAGCGCTAGCGGGAGAAATGGCTCGTGGTCTTTTACCAAAGACAAAAGAGAAATCCTCCAACCGGTAAAATCTGACGCCGCTCCATTTTTGTTTACATTTCGTGAAGAAGGAAGTTGCGCTCAGTGTCTTCTCCAGAAGTTTCCGTGTCGTTTCCTTCAGTGGTTCTTGGACCAGCGCCCCCCCACAGGCGAGGCGGGGAAAGGGTTCTGAAAGGGTTTGGTGGGTTTGACGCAGTGCAGTGAGAAAGAGAACTGCAGCAGCTGGAAATGGAACAAATTCTGCAGTTTTCATCCCTAACTGAACTGAGTCTACCGGAGTATCAGGATGTTTCCCACCTGATACTCCGGTCTCTAATTTCTAACTAGGAAACCTGTTAGGAGAAGGAGTTAGGTCCCGCCGGAGCACACTTGAGCATTTTGTTGTATTTAATGCATGAAAAGAACCAATATAAAGCTGCAGAACTCCTTTACTTTGGACAGTATTGTCATAGCACATGTAGCATTAAGTTTTGTTTCACTGACTGGACAGAAGTTTTCTCACAGACGTATTCAGTGTTAACTCAGAAAATTCTAAATTTATACACCATGCATGAACGCAAAAAACTGTTTAAACAAGTCATCACTGTGCACCTGCTCCCATTTTATGAAATGCTTCACATGTTGCAAGCATCATCAGATCAGCAGTGCACCATTTTCACCATGTCAGGCATCTTGATACCTGGGAGTGCTGCCATGGCAACGCGAATAATGAGAACAGGGTTGAGTGATTACCACAGGAAAACTAATTAAAGCACCAGGAGGGATGCAGAAACTCAGACACAGTCAAACACATGTTGTGACACTGAAAAAAAAACCCTGCGTGGGGCACCGGTTTGCACGCTTTTAAAATATATCATCAACCTTGAGCTTCTATGACACAAAGTTAATAGGATCTGCAGATAAAGAGAAACACACTCTAAACAGAAGAACTAGATTAGATGTGAAACTCCATGGCTGTCATTCCAGAAGACACTTAAAGAATGTAAATTAGAAACTTCCAAAAGCTGAAATCTGCCGAGCTTAAAAAATATCCAGTTACAACGAGATATCCCCTCTGATTTAAGCGTCTGTTTTCTAATGCATCCTTAGTTACACTAAAACATCCTGATGTCCAGGTGTACAATCCTTCTTGACAGGTGAACAAATGAGGAGTCATAACATCATCAGCTAACAGAAATAAAATATTTCCCCAAATTAAAGTTGTTTTTTTTAGGTTTTACAAGCTAATATTGCATTGTGCAGATAAATATCTGATATCAAAAAACTATAAATCTTCTTTACTTAGTGTAATTTAAATTTCTCTGAAGGTCAAGTGATTTATTTTACACATTGCCAGGCCGCTACTGAAGTTATCGGAAGGAAAACAAACAGATGCCTATTGTTGTGGCACAAAGCTGCTGTTTGCATGCACGGCCAGGCGCCACGTTCAGTCAGCAGAGTGAGTGTGTGTCGGCAGGTTGGCAGCACCTCATCTATTTTCTAATATCTTCTCTGTGCCAGCTGTTTGAGAGGGACACTGTGATAAAACACTGTTTATTCCTAAAACTCACTCTTTTCTTGCCTCTCTTACAACTTCTCAAGTGTTCTTGTTTCCATGTAATTTACAAGCTTACGTTCAGAATAGAATCGAGATTATTGCCACTTGCAGCTACATCATGGTACAAGTGCACCAGAATATTAATGTTTTCCTAGACCGTACCAACTTTGACAACAAATATACATTATAAATACCAAAGAAATACAAAAAAGTTAAAATCATATCATCTATTGCACATTGTTGCTTTATGGTATGTATACCGTTTTGGACATTAGGTGTGAGAATTCTGGACATTATCACAAAGTCTCTGCAGAATAAAAAGAGTTATGGTTGTTAGACATCCATTTTACTCATGGACTGCGTGAACTGCATCTCCCAGGATTCATTGCATTGGAAACGTCACAGATAAGAACTCACCCCAGCAATAAAACCCAGAGCTGGACAGATAAGGGTTGTATTTGGAGTCAACCTCCGATGGAGAAACAAAACAAGCTTTGTGGACCATGTTTTCTTCTAAGATGCTGGCCAGGAAAGAGGACTTTTTAAAAACCTTCGGAGGATAAGTTAGAAAGCTTTAGGCCTGTTTGTGTTGCCAACAGTTCCTTTAAATCCATCTGAAACTGAACCCTTGCCGTCTGCCACATGTGCACACGTATTCTGTCTTGCTGCGACTAATCTTCATTTGTCTCTTTTCCATACATCCACCTCTAGCTTTTCCTCTAGCTGTGCCCTGCTCTAACTGCAGATCACAATGTCATCTGCAAACATCAAAGTCCATGGAGCCTCCTGTCTGACCGCATCTGTTACTCTGTCCATCACCAAAGCAAACTGGAAGGGGCTTAGAGCTCCTTTGTCACTCCTACAGCACACCTCACTGCTGTCTCACAGCTCTCATACAAGTCCTGCACCACTCTAACACACTTCTCTGCCACTCCAGACCTCCTTATGCAATACCACAGTTCCTCTTTCGGCGTCCTGTCATATGACTTCTCTAAATCTACCAAAATGCACTGCAGCGCCCCTCTGGCCTTCTCTTTACCTGTCCACCAGCATTGTTAAAGCAAAAATTGCATCTGTCGTACTCTTTCTTGGCATGAAACCATACCGCTGCTCAAAAATGCTCACTTCTGACCTCAGCCTAGCTTCCACCACTCTTTCTCTCAGCTTCATTGTATGACTCATTAGCTTTATCCCTCTGTATTTCCCACAAATCTGTACATTTTCCTTGTTCTTAAAAAATTGGTACCAGAACACTTGTCCTCCATTCCTCAGGCATCATCTCACTTTTCAAGATGTAGTCTAACAAGTCAAAAATTCAACTGCACCTCTCCTAGACTAGCCTGGCCATCACCTTCTGCTCAGTTCTCATCCATCATCAGTGCTCTTTCTGGGATTTCTCCCATTGAGCTTCATTTCTGCACTGTTTCAGAATTGTAATCTGCCTATATAGGGTTGTTGCCTGACAATGGCAGCGGAGGAAGTGAACAAAGCCATTCAGTCCATGATGGCCACCCTTTCAAATACTGAGCAGTTGAAGTTGAAGTAAGAGGAATGTATAAGAAATTTTATTGCTAGCAAAGATGTCATGGCCCTATTCCCCACGGGATTGTTTACAGCGCACGCAATTTCCGGTTAGCTTCATCGGCCTGGCACATTACATATGTCATGGCCAAATGTTAGCAATTGGGTAAAATCAGATCCAATCGTTTTAAACTTCAACAGAGTCCACACCTCCAGGATGCAATCCTTTCTCAATGGCCGAGGGTCCAGACCTTCTGCGCAAAGCAAAGCGTAGAACAAGGGGCTGGTTTTTACCAGGCTACTCTTAGACACTTCCTCGCCTCCACAGGTATGTCATCAGTACCAACTGCCTTTCCCCGCTTCATCCTCTTCAAAGCTGGTACAGTACATCCTGGCTCTTTTCCTGTATCAGAACGACATCTCCCGGGTGCAGACTAGCTATAAACGCCTTGAACAGGATTAATTTATACTGTATCTGTAATAACCCTTCTTCATAGAAAAAAAAGATTAGAAATTGATGTGCAAACATGAAAAACCCCTCAATATTCAATAGAGTTTCCTAATTTCTTCTTACCCAGCAACCCTGTAAGGACAAGCAGCAACAGATGATGGAAGGATGGAATATCTCCACATGGCGACATATACATATAGACACACATGAATTTGTGTGCTCGATATGTTCAGATGCAATAGACCACTCAACCTTTCTTCAGGCCAGATTTATGCATGTCAAGTTGCAACAAAGCATGCAGTACATTCTCAAAAAAGACAAGCACACACCAAACACATCAGGCTGCTTCACACAAGGTTGCAGTGACAAAAATGGACATTTCGAAGGTTCTGGAAGCCATGCTGTCATCATGTATAAATCTCATCGTATTTGGTCAGTGTATTCAAAAATGTTGGGCGATCTGTCATGTGTTTGGTGAGCTGTCGCATGAAAACATACAGAGAACATGAAGTCAGGATGAGAAGCAGAAATTTGGCGCCACGATGAGGTCGGTTGTCAGGAGGTTCAGATCAAAAGCAACGAGATTCAACACAGAGAAATATGAAAAATGACAGACACGTGCATACAATCACAATACATCTGTGACAAAGCTCAAGTGTTTGAATTTACTTCAGGAGCTTTACTTGTCTTCAGTTAAACACCACTTTTGCACTCTAATAGCAGCTTTGAATGGGATTTGAGACACTGATCGATATTATCCAACCTGAAGTTTCCTCAGATTTATTCCTCTGATACCGACACTGACACCAGAGCATTTCTTGCTTTAAACAAGTCTTGATCAAACAACAACTACCATTTATTTTCATTCTGTATGAAACTCTCTGACATGTGTTGCACAGACTCTACAGGCTGTACAGATGTACATCGCAGTGCAACAAACTTCAGTAAATCTCGCATTGATCACAGAACTGTGTAGGCTTCACGGAGCTACGTGCTCTGATCCATACAGAGCAAATCCAATACTGGATGATACATGCAATACTAATAAATGGGTTGCAGAGCTCAGTGGCCCTGTTCATGTTTTCGCTAATAATGTCTCATGGGGTCTCATCCAGTCTTTATTCAATGAAGAATTAAATGCACTAAAACATACATTAAATTAAAAGGCAGGAAAGCATCCAGAATTTAGAGAAATTCTTCTTTAGGGTTTACTGATTGCAGGTCCTATTCTGACCACAGACCTCCCTCTGCTGAAGTTACTGATCCATGACCAAGATCTCAAGCACTGGCTTACTACAGCTTTCATATCCACGATTGCCTTAAACCAAATACAGTTATTGACCAAATACGGTCACTGGCTGAGAGGCAAGGTAGAGTTTAGATCTATAGCCTGAGCCCCACCCAAACCTGACCCAAAATTCAAGCCAGGTCCGGCCAAAATTATATGGTTGATGGTCAGGTCGGGCTTGAGCTTCTGTGGCTCGTTTTTAAGAAGTCTACCTACAATACATACAGCACAGAGAAAACTAAATCAGAATGCACAATATAAATGTCAAGCTACCTATTCTAGTCTAAATAGAGAGGAGGTGTCAGGATCTTGGGTTGGTTTTGTTTTTTTCTGGGTTTGTAATTTAGTTCTTTTGTTATCTGGTCTCCTTAGTTAATCTTAGATCAGCCTTGTTTCTGTTTTACTTTAGTCCAGACTCCTCTTTATTTTAGTTAGATTATTATTATTTATATCTTGTGCTTAGTTTTTTGTCTTTTGATTTGATTCCCAGTTCCCCTGTTTGTGTTTGCTCCTCCTTGCTTCCTTGTGCGATTCTCTCTCTCTCTCTCCTCACACCTCCAACCTGTTAGTTAATCAGCCCCGGTCTATTGTTCCAGCATTGACTCTCCCAGTGTTTAAACATCTCTCCTCCTCTCACTCTACACTGGTTCCTTCTATTATGCTCCTTCCAGGATCATCTCCCTGTTCATTCTCAGTTTTGTGCCTTGTAAGTTCACTTTCCATTTCTTACATTAAAACCTCATCTTGCATCAAACTTGCTGACTCCTCAAGTCTGCATTTTGGTCCACATTTTCAGCATCATGACAGGAGGTAGTTTACCCTGTTGAGGAGGGAAAAAAACAAAACAAAACACAAATCTCAGAAGATTTGCTCTTGACTCACCCTGTGGTTACAACATGCAACAAAATAGAGCTGGAAGATGTTAAACAAAAGCTAAAAATGGGAGAAGTTCCACTACTAAGCCCGCAGAGTGAAAAGTCAGAGGTCTGGAAGTATTTTACGCTGGTACAGTTATAAATAATATGTCTGCTTAACTTCAGGCTCAGGCCTCTATTTAGAGTCAATTAGTTGGGCTGGATCGGGCTCAGACACAACGTCAATGGGCTCTGGCAGGGTTGGACTTGTTAGGCCCAATCTAAACTCTAAGGCAAGGTATACCATGGACAGGTCTCTTGTTCATCCCATACGTTCTGCCCCTCCACCTCACATTCCACAGCTGAGCCTGACCGACAATATTTCCCCTCATTTGTGTCTGAAAGCTGAATCCTCAGCTGGCAATGATATCAAAATAAGATCCAATCATGAAACAAACATAATTGACTTAGTGTGTGCTGCCTGCATGTGTTATATGCGTCTACTTTCACGGGACTATGATGTTCACCACACACACACACACCTACCTGATGCAATCATTTGTCATTATAATGAACCAAGGAGTCAGAGGGTTTATCTGCCTGTTGTGGTGTTAACACTAAACACACCCCGATAGCCAAAACACTAGCACATTGCACACACTACCACTCACTTAGGCATTTGTCTCCCAGAGCGTTGGATAACTGTCTGCCTACAGTTACAGATGATGTCATTAAGTTCAGGAAAAGATGGTGGAGATATAATGAGAGCAGGAAAAATGAAAGGAATATAAAGGATAAAGGACCGTATAAACAAGGCAAACCAACAAAGTCATCAGAATGTGTGGTAAACACAACCCCCAGAGCCTTACCTCACTGGGGGAGGAAATGCTGTTTGGACATGTATTTATTTTAAACCTTCTACCTCTCAGATGTATTTACTGTCGGTAAATTATTCATATCAAGATGTTTCTTCCTGGACAATCTCACATCAACCAACGTCTCATGTTGTCACTTCACTTTGGTTGTGTGTTCTCCTGCTTCCTCTCTCCTGTATCTCCACAAGGCCCACATGTCTCTAATCAGCTCTCAGCTTCAAAGAACCAGCAAGACTTTCAGGCAGTGCCTGATTGTCCATCATGGCAGCAGTAATCAAGTTGCCCTTGCATTATGATCCTGTTATTGACCTAAACCACACAACCACCCCAGGATCATGACATCTGCTCTGTTGGCATTGCAATCATAAATTCTCTGAAATCTTCTTTTCTCTGCAGCAGATTGGTGGGATGTTTTTCTTTCACCCGAGAACTGAGTCAGCAAAATGCAAAGAATCTGATTGATTCAAACCACTGACTTTATAAACTTATTACTTTTTTCTGCCTGCCCCGTCTGAACTCCATTCTTTTCTGTTCTGCTTTGGGGAGTCTGGGTCTGGCCTGACTTTGATTTATGATCAGCCAAACAGTTTGCAGTAACAGTCATGCAAATGCACAGAGGAGTGTATGGAAATGAATAAGCTTTTCATAACAGACCTGAGCCACCACCTGCAAAAGCAAGAGTATATCTATACAACTAATACACACGTGTTTTCATCGGTGTGTTGTATAGCAGCATGCATCTATATGTACAGTTTTAGGAAAAGCTGTAAAAGCTGCAACCAGCAAAAGTGGGTTTAACTAAAAGATTAAACCCCTGGTTAAAGTAAGGATTAGTTGTAATCTCAAACAGAAAAGATAAATAAATGGTGTTGTACTGCAGGGATAGCGATTTATTCCATCCATCCATTATCTTCTGCGTAATCCGGGGTCCCAGACTTCTGTCAAAGTTTTTAAATTTTACGTGTTCATTCTGATTAAGGGGACGTGAGCTGGCTGATTCCTCTCCAGACAGAAGCATCAAGGCAGGCGGTACAGGCCAAGCAAGGCCCAGTCCCAGGTCAGGAAGCGGGCCCTGATCTAACATTCAAATCGAGGTATATTCTACGGTATATACCTTAGAATGACATCTAACGAGATAAACATGGTGCGTTCGTTCCATAGTTAATTCACTGATACGTAGCATAATCCACAGCATGAGATAATTGGTGGGTGATGAAAACAGATACCCCATAGATGCACTTCATTATCAATATACATTGTCAGGGTACTGTTCAGAACAATATGCTCTGAGGGAGTCATCTTCTCTCTGTGTCTGCTGGTGTTTGAGGGCAGAGACAGATAAGCCGGCCGGTTTTCTGCTGAAGTCATGTCCGGTCTGACCCAGCTGCCTGTATTTATCCAAACCACTGAGTCACAGCACAGTTTCCACATATTGCTGTTCTCTTAAACTGGCATTAAAAAAGTATTCATACACTTCTGTAGGCATCCGGGCCCCCCTACTGAATGATACATTTTCTACCTCAACACTTCCCTCTCCCCAGCTGAGTTTGCTTCTCCGAGAATTAATGTTTGCTCTACCATCCATACAAAAAGATTTTCCTTTAACATAAAAAAATGAATAAATGAAAATATCTGTGGGACTGTTTCAGAATTTTTTTTTTTTTTTTTTTAATCTTTTCCATTTTCAGGTAGAGTTAGACACTTGTGTGTTCAATGGCCAATTTGGCAGCATCACATAAAACGGGCCACCACAGCCACATTGCTGAGATACTATAAAACACACCTGTGAAAAACAAGAATTTCTCCATCAACCCCACTTTCCGTTTTTAATCAATCAGTGATGAGCCCACATTGACCCAATCTGATAGAGGGTGAAAAGTGCTTTGTTCAAGGGAACAACACCTGGCAAGATAACGCTGGACAAGATAAAGTTGGAATCAATAACATCTAGACTGCAAGACAACTACTCTACCCACTGAGCCACAGTCACCCAGATCTTGCTGGGTTCTACTGAAGTCAACTTATCAAGTTCACAGGCTCCAGCCTTCTGCTTGGCGTTCAGGCTCAGGATCCTGGACTTTGGATGGAATCATACAACATGAGGATATTCTCTGACTTCTTCTCCGTGCCCCTTATGTCCTCCTTTGGCCAAAAGCAATATTCAAGCTAAGAATCTACTAACCATGAAAGGTTTTTACTTTTCAGGAGCTGTCTTCAGGCTCCAACACACTCGGGAATACTGTGTGTATTCTGTGAGCTGCGCGGACTCCGCGCACACTGTCCCCAGATGGTTGATATCTCATAGTCAACTGTACCGATTGCCTACATTTCTCGTGACAAATTCCTTCATTTCCCACAATCTGAATGGATATTAGCAAGTTTGATGTGCTAGCTGGACACCTGGCCCCAATTTTTCTCTACCAAGGCAGCCACTGCTCACCTGTGCGTCCTTGAGACGGTTTCAGCTCGGTGTTGCATTCAGAACAGTTCAATGTCAACAGTTTCGAGCAGTTAACTGTGCAACACCGAGCACACATATGGGGTCGTAAAAATGTATCTTTGCATCAACGTGTCCAATGGACGTCTGCTTTAAGTCTATACTGAGTCCGCCTCAAGTCCGTCCGGACCTCTGCTGAGTGAACTATGCCCGATTATCTGGGGCCCTTTACTTGCTTTAGGTACTTGGCTGTAGCTGACTTCTTTGGAGCATCGTTTGCCTCTTTGCCTTTGGATCACAAGGTATTTGTCTTATCTTGAACATCTGCAAGGTTCCCTTCTGGTACTTTAATCCCTTTGTTAGATCACTTTTTGTTAGACTCCTTCTTTGAACAATTAAAGTTACTACAGTTAAACTTAGTTCTGTATTGCAAATAAAAAACAGATGATATTTTCCAACAAAAATCACATTTAAGTTTAATTTAAGTTCAGAACTTTTGTTAAATTCATAATATATGGTCAATAAAATCCAAATGAACCAAAGTCTATAGTCAGAAGATATCATAATTGAGGAGACTGAGTACGTCAGTCAACCTCCTAATGACTTATCATCTGCACATTCACTTTGGGATAACTGTAATTACTGACAGTAATTAGCCAATCTATTTCACAGAAATGATGCATTGCATTAGCATCAGAAGAGGAGAACAGCTTCTCATTACTCATCAGTCCAGGAGGCATTTTTCTTTTCATTTTCACTGAGGTTTAAATCAGTCAAATACAAGATTTTACCCTTTTTACATTTTTTTTACATTTTTTTTTTTTTTTTTTTTTTTTTTTTTTTGCCTCTCTGGTTCAAGTCTTGATAGATGGCAGCGCTTTTTTGTATTATTTCAGCAAATGTAGCTCATCTGTTCTCAAATTCATTCGGCAATATATCACTCTTTTGGCATGGAATGATACTAAACCAGAGGCATTCTGGTTTATTTGCCTTACAAATGAGAAAATATAGATTTCCAACACTGCCATGGTAAAATAGATCTAGTTAATCCGAAGGTTTCTTGTATTGTGTTGCAAGACACAGAGTATGGGGTCTTTTTCCAGCAGCTAAGAGAAATTAGCCTTTGTCATATTTCAGAGCTTCTGGAAGGTCTGACAAAGTATTAAAAATTCTTCAATTTAACCATCTTGATCTTATGCCCTAAAACGTATTAAATATACCCAGATTTTCCACGCTAGCTTGATCTAGAATGGAGTTATGGTAAACAGTATGGAAGGCAATTTAAAGGGTTTTGCAATATATTTTTGGGACTTATTAAAAAAAAAGACAATTTATAATGATATTATATGAGTATCTAATACTACTAATGTATGACATTTTCCTGTCTTATTACAACATTGTTATAATTCACTAAAAACAAAGAAAACTAGATTTCACTGTGGTCAAAAAAAACTGAGTTGTGAATGGCTTAATGCAAATTGACTGCTTTATATCATGGCAATGCCCCCCCATTGCACTATGTTTTCCTTTACCTCAAAGTGTTTTTCAAATGAGATCCAGAACATTACAGCGCTTCAGATCTTTTATTTACTTATTTATTTTTGCAGAGCATAAAGTCCTAGGAGCAGCTGCAGTTGCACCGGTTAGTACTTTATTGATCCAGCTACATATGTCTCTCATTTCAGTATTTTAGGATTGGTTATTTTTAGTCAAAAGCTGCTTTTCCAGCTGTCTGCAGAGCTTTAGAACTGTGTGTTGGTTTTGATTAATAAAAACAACTTCTTGAATTTCATGTAACAAAGTTTAGTCCCATTAAAAGTGCAACATCTGATGCAGCAAATTACATCAGTGCTTTAATGACAACACAGCCAGATTGCTGCTTTTCATGCGTTGTTTTTATTCTCTCTGAATGCATCAAAAAGGGTGTTTATCAATAATAAGTCTGCTCTCTCATTATTAATATTTAACAACATAACATATTTTTAAAAAGCTTGGAACTGTTTAAATTATGCCTGATACTGTTTGAATGTGTGTTAGAGCTTTTGTGGGCTGCAAAGCTTTTACAGATTTGCTTTCCTGCACATACGCATGCTTTTCCATAATTTATGCTTAATTTTTCACTTTCAGGTTTGTTATTTTATGAGAACTCTCCAAGCCCACTTTTTAATGAATAACATTTCTTTCAATGCAAACTGCATCTGATTGGTGCATCTCCCACAAGGATTTCTTCCACTTGTTCTTTGTTTTTCGGCAAACCAAGAACACAACACCAGTGTTGATCTTGTCCCTGTCTTTAGGCAATTTACAAAAAAGAAAACAGATGTGTTGTAATGTATTTATACATATCTATGTATCTTTTATAAAAACATATTTCCCTAAATGTTCTCATAAGGTATTCAGAGAATGTTCAAAGTGCACAAAGTTAGAAAAGAGGGGGTTTTTTTCAGCCATTTTTGAACTAACCTGGTATTAATTTTTATGCAAGACCATAACTGCCAATTTTCCACTGGTTTATTGAGCTCCAAGTTTTTGAGGCTGGAAGCCCTCCTTCCCATCACCCTAATCTTGAGTTCTCTCCACAAATTTTCAATCAGATTCCAGTCGGGACTCTGACTGAGCTGCTCCATAAATATTCATAGTATCTCAAGTCAGCAGAAACATGCTGGTCAAAATAAAAGACTGCTTTAAACCTAAATCTGCCAGTGGTATGAATGCATTTGAGCCCAGACGTTTCTGCCTGTAAATATGATGTGAACCAGACACCCTTTTCTCAGCTCCCCAAAATGAAGAGAGGAAAAACATCTTCCGCACCAACTGTTAAAAGTTGAAAGCATCTCTGACCAACAGGTCCGTGTTTATCTCTCCACTCTGCACAGTGAGGATGATAAGAGAACCGTAGCAAAAAGGTGTCACCTTGGGGGTCACTGTCTCCATAGCAACCATTGGAGGCTAACATAGAGGGTTTCCTTAACGCTACTGGTACTGTGTGCTTTGGTCAGATGAGATAAAGATTGAGCTTTTCAGCAACCGACACTCAGATGGGCTCTGTGTCAAAGAAAAGATGACTGTATGGAAAGCCACCATGCACCAGGTGTTAAGTATGGTGTAGGATCTGTGATGCTGAGGGCCTTTTTCTCTTCGTAGTTATGTCCTGAGAACCTTTTTTAAAGTGCTTGAATTAAGAACTCTTTGAAAGACCAGGAGACTCTAAATAAAAACCTACTCCAACTGAAAACATATCTTTATTGAGTCTTTGAGCTGAATAAAAATCTAAAACATTAACAAATCAACACAGAAAAACAAAAAACCTTCTTCCAGACCTCAATCTCTTAGGAAACCTGTGGGTTGAGCTGAAGAGAAGAGAGGATCAGAGAGGACCATGAACTCTGGACCCTCTAGAGAAACAAGCCCTCTCTCTGTTTGCTCCAACCTTGGGAAATGTTGGAGGAGAAGACTAAGAGAGCGTTCACACCAGCCCTGTTTAGTCCGCTTTAATCCAACTCCAGCTCATTTGCTGAGAAAGTCCGGTTCATTTGGGGAGGTGTGAACGCGTAATTGAGCTCTGATGCGGACCAAAACAGAGAGCTCTGGTCCGCCTACAAACCCAGGTCTGGGTTTGGTTAAAGTGAACTCTGGTGCGGGTCGAATGCGGATGTGAACGCCAAGCGGACCAGAGACCGCAACAAAAGCAGGAAGCGGACTACAGTGCAGGGCATTCTGGGTAAATACAACCAAAACAAACACAAGGCTAGCAACGCGGGAGTAATGGCTCGCAGTCGTTAGCTAAAAACAAAAGGGAAATCCTCCAACCGTGAAAATCTGACGCCGCTCCATTTTTGTTTACATTTCGTGAAGAAGGAAGCTGCTCTCAGTGTCTTCAGAGGTTTTCATGTTGTTTTCTTCAGTGGTTGTTGGTGCAGCCAGCGCCCCCACAGGCGAGGAGGGGAACAGGTTGCTGAAATGGTTTGGTGGGTTTGACTCGGAGCAGCGAGGAAGAGAACCGCAGCAGCTGGAGATGGAACTGGAGTCTACTGGACTATCAGGGGGAAACACCCTTCGTGCTGTCGTGTTGGTACTGGTATGTCCAAAATGTTCAAGCAGTGGTACCAATAATTGCATCTCCAGTGATTCTGATTAAAGAAAATATTTCTTACAGTGTGATTTCTGTTTTTACTGCTGAATAATTTTGGTACTGAATAAGGAAATAAATTTACCTGAAGGGTTTTTGCACACCTTTACCAGGGAGACAACCAGATAACAGGCTAACTGAACTCTGCAGTTAAACATGCTCTAAAATCACATAACTGTTTGGCATCACAGCATTTTTTTTTTTTTTTACCATCTAATGTTTGGACCTCAGAAGCCAACCTCTGCTTGCACCGACTGACCCCAAACTATACGATAAAGAATCAGAGGGAAAACACTGAAGAAGGCAGAGTACACAAAGATAAACCATGACAGAAATAAACAAACAGTCTCCAGATTATCATCTTAGCAAAAAGAAGAAAAAAAATATATATATATAAAAAGGTAGCGATTTAGAGGTTAAGGTGTAAGAAATGATAAAGAACCGGAGAGAGATAAGAGAGAGGGAGAAATATTAGGCTGAGTTCTGGAAAGCTTATCAGGCAGGGAGGAGGAAATGGCCGTGTGACGGTTTGGGAGCAGGAAGGATTCAGCAGAGGAGAATAAGGCAACAACGAGGCAGAAGGAAGGACGGTGGATGAAAGAAATCAAATAGGAAAAAGGAGGGGAAGGAGGAAAAGCGAGGGAATACAAGGCAAGGAGAGAGAATATGTGGAAAATGTAAAAGGAATATGTAACGTCTAATTTGGCAAGAGAGGGATGACAGGATGATGAAGTGGGAGAGAGGATGGAATGATAGAAACACCTGAAGATTAGACAGCAAAATGAAAGAGGTGGGAGACAAAGATCTGACGGATCTGCTCTATAGCTACACCTCCACTTATTTCCCACACAGACATGTTCTTTCACATCACAGGGAGAGGTGGAGGAAATTTAGTGAAGCCATTTCTACCCAGAGGGTTCCCTTTTATCTTCCACGGAACATCAATTCACACACAAAAGGCCACAGGGAAGACACGTCTGTTAGTGAGCGTGTGTGTGGCTGTGCAATGTCTGCATCTGGGGATAAAGATGACAGGAAACACACAAGTAAAACTGCGCACAGAATTATCTGTTTTTTATCCCACTTTATGCGTCCAGCTGAGGATTTCCACTGGAGCTTTTGTTTTGGAGGAATCCCTCCAATGAGAAGTGTTAAATTTAAATAAATGAGTAGAGATGGCGCACCTTTGGAACCAGGCCTGTAAAGATGGAGAATCCATCTTCATGAAGCCCCCTGGACACCAATCATGTGACAGATGCTCTGCTCTGAAGATCTGGAGCGCCGGCGGGCCCGCATTTGTCTGTGCATGTTTGAGATTCTAATTCTCAGCCAGCGGGTCCAACAGACCTCCTAAATACTGGCAGCAATGTGTCACACTGGAGCCGAGACAGACCCAAGCAGTTTGTACGTGTGGATCCACACAAACCCAAGGTTAGCAATTAATCATTTATTTCAATTACCTGCTTGGCTTCGAACTCATTCTTTCCCTCCCGACCCGCACGGGAATCCAGCTGATCTACTGACCTTGTATTTTCCCTCAAGCGCTAAAATGTTAGAAGAGAGAAAACAGAACTGCTCATGATCTACAGTTTGAGGGAAAATGACACTAAATGAAGCCGTAATCCTCGACCACAGGTGTTTAACTCAGCAGCATGATTGCCAATCTTCAGCTCAAAGAAAGCTAAGTAAGTGGTAGAGCTGACCAAGCTTCTTTGAAGCAGCTCACATGAGAAACAATCCTAGCAGTCAGCTTCCCGAGGATTATTAAAATCTGCACTTTGCTGGCTTCCTTTGCATCTGTGGTACAAGCACTGATTATTTGCAGCGCTCAGAAATTTGACCTCCTGCAGACATTTCACGCTCTGATCAAGACTTGTGCAGAAACCCTTCATCAGGACGCTAGACTGAGCTCAATGAATCCTTTAGACCACAGACTGTGTCCCTAACACAGTCAAAGTATTTATCTTCTATTACTGTTGTAAAAAAAAAAAAAAAAAAAAAGAAAAAAAAAAAGTGTTTATTTCAAAACGTGCAACATGATTGATCTTATTCTGCAAGCCTGGAACTCAGTTAGCTTTTGAAATGATCCCTAATTAACTCACCGTCTCTTATAACCTGTGGAGGGTTAAAATGGGTGTATGCTTGTCTTTCAGTGCATGTCAGTAGGCTTTGAACAGACTGCAGCTCCAGGCGCTGGTGCATCTTATCCAGTTTGAATCTGTTTTTCTTAATGGCTATTTAATGTGATCCAGTATGTCTAGACTAAGACAGAGTCCTCAAGTAGCCAGATATCTGGGAAAACTAAAACATTTTTATGAATTTTGGTCTTTCATCCACATGAAAACTCTGTTTAATACCACTAAAAATAATTATAAAAACTCCGACCAAAGTAGAAATTTGAGAAAATTACATATCTGTGTTTACGTGTGTTCATGGGAAAATGGAGGTTTAGTGTCCCGCCGCAACAAATAATGCGCCAATATATCCACATTCTTGCTTTGACACGATTCCCAATCAAGATCGTCTTGTGCTTTAAATAACTTTATGTTCCAATACGCTATTTAAAAGTAGTTCAACCTATATATCCGTCCACACAAATGAACCTCCTGGTGCCATGTTTAATTCCTAACAGGAAGTCGTGGCTGTTTTGAAGCTATCTGATTGGCTGACAGGATTTAGCTTTGTGCTACACTGCCCCCTATGGGTTAGGAAGTTTAAAACAACGCTCAGGGGTGGATCTGTGTCGGTTCGTGTGGATGAAAACTTTTCTGAAACTGATCCTGTGTGTACGACATTATTTTTTTTTTAAAGGCTGTGGCAGGGATATTTGGTTTTTTAAAGGCCCGGCTACATGTTTACAAGGCCTAAGACAGATGCAGAACCAGAACCAAGAAGACTGGAATCAAAGATGAGGTCTGTTGCAATATTTCACAGGTATTCAGACTCCTCCTGCAACTCACCTTCAATGAAAATTTGCTTTTAAACCCCTTTTTATCTCCCTAAAGAGACATGTATGGTACTAATGAATGAAGTTATATTGCTTGGTTAAAAATGTGAAAATTAGGAATTGACACACTAGAACATGAAGTGAGGTCAAGTAAGTTGGCACAACGGAGCAAATTGGGTAATGTAATCTGAGCAGAGGGAAGAGCTGTTCCCTGCAGAGGAGAGACTTCATCCACAAAGGAGCTCACCTGACTCCGAGGTGGCCTCCTAAATGGTACTAAACAGATCAGAGTTTCCTCAAGAGCTCTTCACATAACTCCAGAGAGAAAATTTAGGGAAGGAATGAAAACGTGTCCTGAGAAAAAAGTCGGGATGGTCTGACATGGCTTTGAAGAGAAAGACTGTGTCTCACTGACATGCTGTCTTATTTCGCTCAAGGATGGATTGACATGTAATCACGGAAATAAGAAGAGTAAGATGGAGATTCTATCAGCATCTTACTTTTTTCTGTGACTACAGGAACGAAGACAAAGAACTGAGGAAGGTCAGTTTGAACATCTGCATCAAGGTGCTAATTACAGTGAACGAGTTGCCAAAATTAACTAGACTTTATGTCTTAGAGGATGCTGCAGTGGAAAAACATGGCCACAAACTTTACACTTCACTTTCTGATGGTCAGCTCTGCAGCGCTAAGCAGTGAGCTGTCCTGTTCACGGCCAAAATAGACTCTCTAATTCCCTGAGGTCTAGTTATGAAGCCCGATTCAACCTTGCAAACACGGGAGCAAAGTTGCCTCAGCTCAAAATGTGCCAAAAAGTTTAACACATGCTTAGCTTAGCTTCACAATCTTGTTGCTTAAACTTTCTAAAGATTGTATCAGGTTTAGCTAAACAGAAATAAATCTGCTGGGACGCTAATCAATGTTCACATTTGCATTGATTTTTCTTGAAGTATGCACACAAGAGTGTTTTTAAGCAGCAGAAAAATGAGAAGTAGTGATAGGCATTGTCAGATCAACGTTAGTTCACTACATGAAGCTACCCACCAATTCATACTGAAAAAGCAAAAATCCTGCTTTATGAACAGCAGGATTATAAGACAACTATGCTCTATATTTGAGAAGATTTTAATAAAATGTAAGGAGTTAGGAGCGTCCAAGGTTAGAGTAGGCCAGTATTCCTGTCAAACAATAAGACAGAGATCCTAAAGGAAGCTCATGAAGGACAGAGACCTCCAGGGCTTTAACTGACCAGCACTCCCTGAAAAAAGATATTGAATTTCTCTGGGGTTATTCCTGGTAAAACAAAGATTATTTCACCAGGACAGACATAAAACCAGCACTGGACAGAAAATGATTGAAAAAGCAGCCAAAGCCAGAAGAAAAACTTTGCTAGACCCTTAATTTAAGATCACAGAGAAGTCCGACTCCTTACGAGGAGAGAAGATTCAGTCTCTTTATTGTAACCAACATTTTCCTTGTGACTGGGAGAAATATTAACATTCTGGAGGGGGTCAGATAGAGTCCCAACTCAAATCTGTTGATTGGGGTGATGGCAGGGAGGTCTTCCAACCTTAAAGTCTTGAAGCTGATCACCAAAAGAGACAACATCAAACTACCAGTGGAAACCTAAAAACAACAACTGCTCAGTGGTTCATTGCTGCAACACCAATAAAGCCTTTTCCACTGGTCATGCATATATTCAGCCATCCATTCACATAATGAAGAAAAGAGATATTGTTTTATTATCTTTTGAGAGATGCCTGTCTCATTTCTTATTAGAAGCAAAGAATAGCGTATATTTTTAACTTAAATCTGCCAGGGGAATAATTATGAGCTCATTGCAGCAACAGAGCCGTTTTTCTCCTCCAGTCTCAGCCGCGCTTCTCTTCTTCAGAATAAAGCCTAATTATAACTGTGCGACTTTGGGGAACAACCAAGTTGGACAGAGAATCGATAGTCAGGAAACTGTATGACATACACAGGAAACACAATCAAAAAACATTCTTGCTTTCTTCAAGAGTTTAATGCTTTAATACAGCTGTACCTTAAATGCCTTCCTTCATGACATCTAATCAATAGCATGCAGAGCTTCAGCCCTGAAAGACCAGGCTTAACAATGCATGACAGTCCATCATCTGAAACTGGAGAGACAGCCAGCAAGATGTGGACATTCAGGTAAACTGAGAGGCCAGGCAAGGAGAGCATCTACCAGCAGGACAGCTGTTGCTGTGAACTCCACAACTGTGCTGTTCATGAAGAAGTTAGAAGAAAGCCATTGTTAAAAGAACGTTAGAGGAAGGATTGTTTGAAGTTTGCCACGTAGGGGACACATGGTTTGGTAGGTACAGAACAATTCAGTTTATTAATATAGCGCCAATTCACAACAAATGTCATCTCGAGGCACTTTAAGAGAGAGACACAAAGAAACAGAAGAACTGATCCAGGAGTACTTTCTATGTTCATGAAAAGTAGGAAGTTAATAGAAGAGAGAGAACATGGAGCATCATCTCAGCCGAGCCCTCCTCCAGGAAGGCATCACAGCTAAACAGAACGCCAGACCAGGTGGAGCTTCCATGGAAGGAAAAACACAGAGAGAAAACATTAACCATTAAAACAACAGCAAATAATGCAAACTGGAGAGTGGTAGAAGAAGAGGAAGAAGAAGGTGTTCTGATCTGATGAAACCAGAACTGAATTTTCTCGACTGCACGCAAAATGTTGTATGTGGCAGAAAACTAACACTCCACAACATCCTGAACAGCCCATCCACATTATGAAGCATGGTGATGGCACCTTCATGCTGTGGGGATGTTTTTCTCATCCACAGCCCGGGAAGCTGTGGATAAGTTGATGGGAAGATGGATGGAGCCAAATCCAGAACAGGAAGAAAACCAGTTAGAGACTGCAGAAGACTGGAGCATTTTCATATGTTAGAGTGGCCCAGTCAAAGTCCAAACCCAGGCCAAACTTAAAAACGAATATTTACAGATATTTTCCATCTAATCTGACTTAGCTTGAGCTATTCTGGAGAGGAAGGGCAAAGCTTTCAGAATCTAGGTGTGAAAAGCAGGACATACAGAAGTCATATCAAACTATTACCTTTTCCCTCCTCTGCAGTACCTGCTTCCTACTTCCACAAGGCACTGCACTATAAGTAAGCTAAGACTGCTCAACACGTTACATGGCTTTGTTTATATTTCACTCAGCTGTGGTCTTTTGTTTTGAATACTCCTAGAAGTGTTTGGTTAAACACAGACATATAAGTCTTTATATTAATATTACCAAGTTATTCCATCTTATGAGGTAAAAGAATCATCATATCACGGAAGAGATATTTCAACCCAGAGTGTTTTTTCTTGTTTATTCTCTTTCGCTGAGCCTATTTAATAATCATGCTGCATATTTATTGTTATTATTATGGATGAATTCGGACCCTGAGGAAACGTCTGTCCTTCACGTCTCCCTGATGACAGGAGATGGAGTTGATCAGTCCTGGTTAGTGTCTGGGCTTCCCTCACTCTGTGACAGATGGCTTGATGCTGAGGAGACGCTTTCTAATCAATATGTCTGTCAATAGTCCCAAAGACTCATGAATAAAGCACCGCTGATTTCAGATCATAGGGAGAGATGAATACAGTATTAAAAGGACAAATTTCTGCTTAGCGACGCTGCTGCTAGTACGTAGTGGGTCAGGACACGCAGAACATGTCGTCTGCAGACGCCGTTCCAAAATTAGAAATATCACGTCACAAAACCTGCGTTGAACATAATTATATCGCAGTAATCACGGCACAGAAATGCAGCAGAGTAGGACTTCCAGGTTGGTTTTATTCTGGGTCTGCGCTTTGTCCCGCCTCCCGTCATTTCTGTCCAATGGGAGCAAATGAGTTTGGTAGTGAGATTTAGAAAAACGTCCTGCTTTTCCCCAAAGACATACGACCATTTAGTTTATCTGCTGCAGAAATTTCAGCTTTTAAAAGTGATTGTGAGAAATGAGTTTGGACGGACGGACGGATGGATGGATGGATGGATGGAACCTTGGATGGATGGATGATGGATGGATGGAACCTTGGATGGATGGATGGATGGATGGATGGATGGAACCTTGGATGGATGACAGCTGGATGGATGGATGGATGACAGCTGGATGGATGGATGGATGACAGCTGGATGGATGGATGGATGACAGCTGGATGGATGGATGGATGACGGCTGGATGGATGGAACCTTGGATGGATGGATGATGGATGGATGGAACCTTGGATGGATGACAGCTGGATGGATGGATGGATGACAGCTGGATGGATGGATGGATGACAGCTGGATGGATGGATGGATGACGGCTGGATGGATGGAACCTTGGATGGATGGATGATGGATGGATGACAGCTGGATGGATGGATGGATGGATGGATGACAGCTGGATGGATGGATGGATGGATGGATGACAGCTGGATGGATGGATGGATGATGGCTGGATGGATGGAACCTTGGACGGATGGATGGAACCATGGATGGATGGATGGATGGATGGTGGCTGGATGAATGGATGGATGGATGGAACCTTGGATGGATGGATGATGGATGGATGGATGACAGCTGGATGGATGGATGATGGATGATGGCTGGATGGACGGATGGATGGATGGATGGAACCTTGGACGGATGGATGGATGGATGGATGGAACCTTGGACAGCTGGATGGATGACGGCTGGATGGATGGATGATGGATGATGGCTGGATGGATGGATGGCTGGATGGATGGAACCTTGGACGGATGGATGGATGGATGGATGGATGGATGGATGGAACCTTGGACAGCTGGATGGATGACGGCTGGATGGATGACGGCTGGATGGATGATGGATGAGGAGGAAACCTCTCATCCAGTCTGAACGGAGCTCTGCTCATCTTGTTCCATCGGACGAAATCCCAAATATGTGTAACAAACGCTGGTGGAAAAATCCAGAAGCAAATCTCTGCATCTTTTAAATTTAAAATAAGAGGTTAGAAAATAAATACTTTTCCTAATTAAAAATGACAAAATTAAAATAATTTAGTCCAATTCCCCCCTCACACTTCACCCAGAACGTCACTTAAATCGTGGTTATTTATAATGTATACATGACATAATATAAATATTAATGAAAGCATAAATCATGAAGTCACCCTGCTGGTTGTGGAGGGACTGCTCATCATGGCTCTGCGGGAGAGCATTTGTCTCTGCTACAGGCTGATGTGCCCCTGGGCAAGGCACTCAGCCTGAAGCTGCCTGCTGATCTGTGCATCGGCGTATGAATATGTTCTGCTTCTGCGCTTGGTTTGCTAAATGTACCTTCAGAGTAACAGCTCTTTTAGTGGTTGGCGTGATTAGAAAAGCTCCGATTAAATTTAGTCCATAATGAGTATGACGGAAGGGCGGGGGGGCTGGGGGGGTATTTTAGAGAAGTCATCATCACCAGATCCCCTCCCTCTGTGGTCCAGCAGAACCAGTTCTGCTTCCCAGTTCGCCTCCTCGCGCCACGAGGATCTGTATTAACGTGTAAACACCTGTAAACCAACGCTGTTGCTGCTCCAGTGGAGGAGGAGATGAGAGCACCGCTACATTTATCCCAAACCCCACGTTCTCCTCTGCTGAGGAAGCTGCTGCATGAAGACCGGGAAGCTCGTGGCCGTGCTGCTGACTAAATATCTCCATCGCGTCAACATAGCGATTTGATCTTGCAGAGCTGTTTGCTGCAGTCCAAGGTAAGGCATCAGGCAGCGGCCCGGCGCAGCGGCTGCAGGATTTATGAGCGCAGCCTTAAGTTGTGACTACACAACAGACAAGAGTACAGCGCCATAAATCAGCAGGACCTTCACAATGACAGCTTCATAAAGCAGCAGCGAAAAGTTCCAGGGATGTAAGAGGACCTGGTCGGACAGTGGAAACCTTCCTTTGTGTATATTTGTTTAGATTTGATCAACAGTACCTCCAGGGGGTTCACCAGAACCACCAGCAGCGGTCCCTGGTTCTGAAAGCCAAATATTTTTATGGATTATTATGCTGAGCTAAAGGCCAGAAACTGGTGTGTCAGAGAGCCAGCAGCTCCGTTTCCATCACAGAAGTGCACAAAACGTTGATATGCTGCAAATGTTGAAAAAATACATTTCACAACTGTGGTGTTTCCACTAAAAAGAAACTCATAGACTCTCAACACAGGTGTTTAGTTCCAGGTGTTTGTCAGATGCACTCTCAGTCGGGCTGCAGTTGCCACTAAATACCTCTTGTACTACCTTGTACTGTGTACTTTCCATTGAAGTTATTACTGTTATTATTATACATGCAGATGTTTGTTGTTGTGGATTCTCGGTTTTGTTTTTCTCTCTTTCCGCAGGTCTAGAGGCAGACTTCAAGGATGTGGACTTGTTTTATCTCCATGCTTTTTTTCTCTCCTCCACTTCTATCTCCTTCTTTCCTTGTAAACGTTTTCTCCATATTTCTCTCTTTCCTTTCCCTTTTGTTCGTCTTTATTTCCATCAGTGAGTTAGTGTCAAAGACACAGATGTGCTTTGAAGACACATGCTGGGGTGAGTTGTAACAATACGCCAAAGAAAGCAAAAATAGAGGCCACGTTGTAGATTTCATTCTCCAACAAGTGTATTTGGGAAATAGAACAACCCAGATTAGTGTCCGTCACTCTTTATGACGGACCGTAACTCAAACACACCCTCGGTTGAATTTGTGTGTGTGTGTGTATGAGAAAGAGTGGACATGAACAAGGTCTAACATCTTCAGTGCTCATTGAATACTCTCTAGAAAACAACAAACGAACAGATTGATCTGATTTAAATTACCATCAATGACAAAAGTTTTTGTTGTCCATGGTGTTTATAATTTCTTCAGTTATGTGCATTAATCCCATAAATGTGGATCGGTTCTCTCTAAAACAGACGATCTGTTAATATGTTGGATTTATTGATGAAGGCCTCAAGTTGGGGGACCAGTTTTTCCAGGATTCTAGAGAACCAGTAAAGTCATGATACTGGTCTGTAATTAATGGAAAATGTTTGTCCTCAACTCTAAATATTGCAGTAATTTTCATTTGATGTGGAAATGATTCTGTTGTGATTAATAAGTTACAGATAAAGATCAATGGATTTACAATGCCTTCTATCACTTTCTTGACCAATGCCATGCTTTTTGAAATTAATAAGATGAAAAGTAAAATAGTTTTTGTATTTTAAATAAATAAGGGGTGTGTTCCAACACTATGCTGCAACCCACCCCACACCTGCCAGCCATAGTTTAGCTAGCTGTATTAGCATTGTGCTTTGAAATTAGCTGAGCTAAAATGCACCACATTCTGCTGCATATTCAACGGACATTATTCATGTGATTCGAATTCTGAGTAAGAACCAAACAAAATTCACCTTTGGTCAAAAAAAAAAAAAAAAAAAGACTTTCTTACCTCTAAATCAGTTTTTTTCTCAGTGAAACTGGAACACAGCAGCTCTCAGCCCTCAAATCCACCATGTGGGGCTGGGGAGGGAACGGCTACATGATGAAAGAATCACATGACCTCTGCCTGTTCTCTAACTGGTGGAACTGGTGGCGTTACAGCTCACCCCAAGTTACAGTCATCCCCTACATTTCAAATAAACCCGAAACACAAGAGAGAAATTCAATAAACAAAAAGTCCCGGTCTGTTTCAACTACCTTTTAAAACTGTGTGTGTGTGTGTGTGGGGGGGTTATTTGATCTACTCTATCTCCAATGTTGGTTCATATGAGGACCATGAGAAAAATCGAGAAATGTCTCCTGACGCTTCCCAGCTGCTCCTGGGAGGTCCTGATGCTTCGCCGGGTCAGAAGGCAGAGATCGTCCCTCCAGCGAGTTGGAGGTGTGCTCCGGGGTATCTGATGCTTTCGCACAGACGTTCACACACAGCAGGTTTCTGCTTTCTGAAAATCACAAACAGTAACACTGCTGTGAGGATAATATTCATAGCTGAACGTATTCAATCGTTTTAAAAGGAATTAAACATGGATTCCATCCCTTCTGAAAACCAAACAGGTTGTTTTTAAGCTAAGCTCAACCTAATTTTGCTGTGATGTAAAGAATTAATTTCACAACTCAGTGTTTTTGCACTTCCAGGTGCTCCCTAAGATGATAAAATAATTGTGATTTGGAGGGAAGGTGTGTGTGTTTACTGGAGAAGTCAGTGAAGTGTTTTCTCCTAATGATCCTCAGCTGCTCTCCTGTGTGGATGAAGCTCTCTCTGCCCGTGTGTGTGTGTGTGTGTGTGTGTGTGTGTGTGTGTGCGTGTGTGTGTGCGTGCGCAGGGTGATCCATGCATGTGCTGTCTGCACCCCTCAGTCCAGCCTAGTCCTGCAGGTAGGTCTGTGCTCTCCTCTCTCCTGCACCTCCTTGTTGTTTTGTTTTTATCCTATGAATTTTGCAGCTCCACATAAATAACACAGTACGCAGAAAACAGCTTTGACTGGACCTCTGTGGGTGTGCTGTTGTGTCTGGCTCCAGGATGTTGGCACTGGATTCTCTGGCTCGTCTTTGTGCCGTAAACGGGGCTGTTTGCGGTTTGGGTTTGTTCCTGTACGCCCTGCAGGCACTTAAACAGAGTGGGAACAGGGGAGTCTGTGGCCATTTGAGCACCTCAGGCTCCTTTCAAGTCATTCCAGCACAATTTTGCAGTGTGTCTCTGGACAGAATGTTAATCAATATCGGGGAAAAAAAAAATACGATTTTGTCACTGTGTTTGAAAGAAAACTCATGCATAGAATGCAAATTAAGATGCAAATTTGGCCAAAAAATAAACCTTTAGTGACATTATTTAAATAAATTAGCATGTTTTTTTTTATGTTGTTTTCTTACTCTGTTCATCCTTTAAAGGTCAAACACAAAAACACTTACAGAATATGACAGAGGAGGGTAAACAATAGGACGGGAAAATGAGGAAATGTGATGGGAAAAGAGGGGTGAACGCTGGAGAGTGACACAGATAGACAAATTAAAGGGATTAGGCAGCTCATTCCCCCTTAATTCCCTTATCACCTCCTCCCACAGCAGATTGGGCTGCCACTGCAATGTTTACATGACCTCATATCCCACTGAAGCAAAAATATTCATGGACCACATTATGCTAAATCTCCTGTTTACCTGACATAATCCCTCGCAGACAAACAATCTGCAGCCGGCTACCTGGAAGGGAGCGTGCTGGGGGTGAGAGCTGGTTTACTGATGAAGAGCAGCCGGTCTTCCTCCTGACTTAAAGGTCAAGGTTCAAGGAAAGTACTGATATCGCCGACGGATGTGCACAGGTTGTCTCAGTCGGTTCTAATAAATGATGCAGTCATACAACCTGGAGCGACCCGTATACCGAGCAAAATGAAGCCAAGACGCTTGAAAGAAACCTCTGGGGGCACAAAACAAGAACACAGAAGAGGAAGAGGGATAAAGGGTGCCTGCAATGTGTCTGTGTACATCTCAGAACACACGTAGTCATGGGCCTAGTCAAAGCCCAAATTTTGATCTCACTGAAATACTTTGAACATGGAAGAAACCTCTTAAACATCTCTCAGCTGAGAGCGAGGAGAAGAGCAAACTGTCCTCAGACTGATGTTAGAGATGGGAGGTGAGATAAGAAGCATCCTGCTGAACAGCAACGATGGATATTATTATTATTATTATTATTATTATTATTATGGTGGTTGTTTGGAGAGACTGAAGACTAAAAACAAGGTTAGGTTTGCAACGTTTCATCTGAATGAAGGACTTCTGGAACAATGTCCTTTGGAGAGATGAGCCCAAACACAGTGCCCCGCACGGCGGTGGAAGGCTGATGATGTGGGCAGCATGGATGGAAGGGAAAGAAATGTTGGAACAGACCTCAATAAACTGAAGTAACATGGGAAAAGAAGAGTTGGCCCTGAGTCCGCCAGAAACTGAGTCGTTGCTGCAAAATGCATTTCAACAAGCTATCAAATTATGGGACGTATTTAGTTCTTCCTGTGACCTTAAAGGTAAGCTCCGCATAACTAAACACTGAAACTCACTGTGGCAGAAAAGCTGAAGGAAAAACCAAGAAAGAGCAACAATAAACCTCATTTTCCCGACTGAAGCTGAGAAACTGAAAGAATCAAGGAGCAAACATCACACAGAAGAAACTAATGAAACCACATCTATAAATATAAGGATACAAAGCAGACCTAAACTTGACTGCAGAACAGAAAATAAGTGAAAAATAAAGCATCAGTAAAGCTATGAAAAAAAACTTTTAAATCATAAACATATATTTTTATGCATAATGTTTGGTTTTCTTTTTACAGAGTGTCTCAGTTATTAATAAATCACCTGCAAGAGACGGTTTTCAAAGCAGATTTTCACTGTCCCACTTTCTCAGTTCTTATTTACGCAATGAAGCTGACGGCAGAGCGGAAGCTCTTCAGCAGAGCGCCCGCTGCAACGGCTGGCACCCTGCAGGCCTGAAGAGGAGGGCAGCGAGATGGAGCTGACCACGTTTTATGACCCGCTTCCTCGAAGGAAGAACACAATTCGGCTCCGACGTGAAACTGAAGCAGGAAGGTTGTCATTTTCTGAACGTGGAATGCTTTTTAAGAGGAGCAGCTCAGCACTTCCAGCCGTTACCAAGACAAGAAGGCAACAACTGGAGAGAGGAAGCAAACAGACCGAGCTGCCATCCAGCTTTCTGGGTTTGGGTCGGTTTCCGGAAACCGAGCTCTGACGTAGAACGCTCTGGAACTGGACGAGTTTGTCTCCGTGGTCCATCCGGTGGATGAAAACAGCGCCGGCCACTCGGAATAAATGAACATCCTGTTCAAGGATATGCCCCGGCATCTCATTTGGATTTAGACCCAGACTTTGACGAGACCACTTAAACACCATCGTTCAGCTGTTTTTGTAGCCAATCAGAGGTGGAGTTATGATGCAAGGAATAATGTAGAAATCTGTTTTTATTTCAGTACAAACTAAACCAGGTTGCCTGTGTGTCGTTCCTGAGTTAACGCGGTGAGAGGAATCCAGGCTGGGATTCGCCCTGCAGCCCTGTAGCCGGGGACGGTTTGCTCCAAACATGAAGATCCAAGATGGCGGACAAGATTCGTCCATCTTCCTCCTTCACCCCAACAATCCAGTCACTGTAACATGCATGGGGTCTGTTCGCTGATAAACGGGAGCTTCTCAGCTGTAAAGTTAAAACGGCTCGGTTTTGCTCATCATCTGCATCTTATTTCTTAACATTCATATGTCTGTAAATTAATCTTTTTATTGTAAAATACTAACTATATTTGGCCAGCCAGAACCTTTCTATGTTTAAAAAAAAAAAAAAAAAAAAAAAAAAATCAAAAATGAAATCGATTGCAATAAATTTGATGTAATTAATCAAAATTAATGCATAATTAAAAAGTATCAATATGGGCGATACTGGCCCTGTATTTACTTTGAATGGCATCGAGACCATAATATGCAGAATCACACACCTCCAGAAAGCACAAGCAGTGTCTCATCTACTCTTTTTTCCTTCTAGGGTACACAAACGATGGAAACGGCCGAGTCACTGCTATAGATAAACATTTCATGTTGCACATTCAGCGAAGAAGAGTGTGCTCCGAAGGCCTCTGCAGCTGTTTACACAGAGGTCTCTTTTGCAAACACAGCTACCTCGTCCTCATAATCCAGAGATGGTATGTGGCAGGAAAAGACACAGGAAGGTGTGCTCAGAATGGTGATTCTCCTGCGCTGCTAGAGACAAGGTGCAAAGAGCCACAGGGGGCAGGACCAAGAAAGAGCAGCCCGTGATGTGTGGGGAGAATTTTAATCGTGGAACCCAGTCGGTACCTTGAAGGCATCAGAAAACCGATAATCAGAGCTTGATGAAGAATAAAGAAAACCAGAAAGAGAGATCGGGAAGGAAGAGGTTATGCTTTTGTTTGCTGTTGAGTCCTATTGTTGAGATAGAACTCTAAATGGAAATCAAGCTGCAATTAAACCAGATTTACAGTGACAGCAAACCTTCAGGAAGTTAGGAAATACTTAGTCTTACATGGCCTCCTCAGCTAATTGGGCCGACACGTCCCTGATTTTCTGGGGTAAATTGTTTTTGTTAGAGCTAAACACCAAAACCTTCAGGCTGTTTTATTAACTTTTGCAACAGTGTTCCAGTAATGTTACATGCGTAGCTGTTACGGAGCTGTTCAGACATTTACAGGGTTCAGATCGGAAGCCCTGTTTAATCCGCTTCAATCCAACTCCAGTCCGTCTGCCTAGAAAAGTCCGGTTCGTTTGGGGAGGTGTGAATGATGCGAACTCTGGTCCGCCCACAAACCTCGGTCTCGGTTCGGTTGAAAAGAACTCTGGTGCGGTTCAAATGCAGATGTGAACGCCAAGCGGACCGGAGACCGGTCCAGAAGCAGGAAGCGGACTACAGCACAGGGCATTCTGGGTAAATACAACCAAAAAAAAAAAAAAACAAAAAAAAAACAAAAAACAAAAAAACGCGCGAGTCTATCGCTAGCGGGAGAAATGGCTCGTGGTCTTTAGCCAAAGACAAAAGAGAAATCCTCCAGCCGCTAAAATCTGACGCCGCTCCATGTTTGTTTACTCTTTGAATGGAAGGAAGTTGCGCTCAGTGTCTTCAGAGGTTTTCATGTTGTTTCCTTCAGTGGTTCTTGGTGCAGCGCCCCCACAGGCGAGGAGGGGAACAGGTTGCTGAAAGGGTTTGGTTGGTGTGACTCAGTGCAGAGACAAAGAACCGCAACAGCTGGAAATTGAACAGATGTTGTGATTTTGGTCCCCAATTGAACCAAATCTACCGGACTTCCAGGCAGGAAAACATCCGAAGTGTAGAAAGGGCCCAAAAGAAAACAAAATGTATACGTTCATCGCCCATACAGTTTGTTATCTCAAATTAAAATGAATCATAGGGTTTTTCAAGCAGCGCTCTCATTTCTGTTAAAAACAGAAAGGTGATGACGTGTTCTGTGTTCATTCAGGCCAATAAGGTGTCTTAGCTGTTCTGGTGCCTTCTTTTCCCACAACCTCTGTCTCTTTTCTTGAGACAATCCCAGGTGGTTCTTCTCTGTTGTCTAAGTCCCCATCCCCTGTTTTTATGAGTGATGAATGACATATTTACTGGCAACTCCAAACAATAAACAAGAGGAATTTGTTGCCGTTTTCAGCCTATTTTGGGTCTATAGAGGTAAACATCTGTGGTAAATATTGGGCAGCAAAGAGCTACATAAGAACTGCAAATCATAAAGATAAACTCTTTATAACACTTTAAAGAATTAATATTATTATGTACTACAGATATTAAGGCTGCATGATTAAATAACCATGTGATTGCCATATTAGTGGTAAATAGTGAAGTGATCATGAGCAGCTGCAATAAATCCCAGCTCTCCTCACTCCTCCAGCTCCCATCCGTGTATCTGGAGGATTCAGCGTTCCCTTCACTCTCACCACACACATGCTCAGAATGAGCGATTGCTTGTCGGTGACAATGACAATAAACTTGGCTCCATTGTTTGATAATGCGACGCATGATGGAAGGATGCACTCTTGGGTAACGTTGTACATGAAAGATTATTTTGTCCCTTTTAGACATTTTTTTTGCAAGTTTGCAGCATTTCACTGAGATTTGATCCAAACCAGTTTTGTCTTGGTGCTGGCATCACTTGTGAACCTTTTTCTGGGCCTGCTGGTCTGGTCTGAGTCCATGTTGTGTCTGTGCTTGGCTGAGCTGCCGTAAAATAGGCTTTTCAAACCCTGTTTTCACAAAAATGATTTGCTTTGCTCTTCATTTTTTCCACAATTTGAGCCCATCATGAATGATGAAACACCCCAGAAATGCAGAGACGGATGCGATCACTCTACTGTTTTCCTCTTTGCAGAATTGGAGTGCTGCCTCCCATTTGTGTTGGCAGTTCTTCCAGCTACTGAATCACTGAATATTCACACAATAACACTGAAGGTAATTCAGTTATGAGAATGGTTTTCACTTGAAATACTTGCCGCTAACCTCATCCTCAGATAAATCTAAATAAAGATACAAAAGGTTTTCACAGAATATGATTTTACCATGTTTGGACTTTGGATTTATTAAAAAAAAAAAAAAAATCAGCTTTGTTCCTGGAAATAAAAAGCAACCTTTCAGTCATACTCTCAGTCTTCCTAAAACATCATGCCACCACTGGTTTCTCACTTGGTTTTGCTGTAAATTGTTACCTATCAGAATATCTTATAGCCTTACAACCAGCGTCTCCGTGATCTGGGTTGTATGTGGTGTTTTTTTCCACTGAGCGGTGGGTCACTCCAGAGGGCAGGGCAGAGCCGTCTGCTCCAGCACACCTGCGATCCATCAGGCCCAATCATCCAGGAGCTTAAGAGAAGCTGGCTGCTGCACGTTCAGCACGAGAGCTAACTTATGTGAAACCTCCAGCGCTGCTGGAGGCGTCCCAGAGGTCAAGGTTTTCTCTTTGTGTTTCTTCTCGCCCTGTGAAAGCTCTGAGATTGAGAGATTGTCTAAAGGGCAGGTTCTATGCCTTTCAGTTCAAGGATCTTCCAAAGATCCATCACTTTTCTTTTCTTTCAGCTTCTCAAGCTGGAGTTCATGCAGCAGAAAAGAAGCATTTACTGGCCTCAATGATTAACATTTGAAAGCATAGTGTTAATATTTTTGTTTAAATTAGGGGTGGAACTCAATTAAAAAAAATTTTAATTAATTGCAGGGTCTGTTTTAATAAATTGATTGCATTTTAATCTATAATTTAGCAACAAAAACCCTTTTTGCTGCCAAATTATTGAATAAACATCCATCTGAGCTGAACAGCAGAGATGTTTCTAGTTTTTAATCTATTATTCAGGTTCTTCCAGCATCAGGTTGGAGCAAAGCTCATCTCTCCAGAGTTTCAGGAACCCCTGATCCTTCATGGAGCTTCTTTAGAAACGTGGACTGTGGACGCTGACGTTAGCGCTGCTGCTACATGGTTAGCATTGAGATGCTATTCTAGGCTAGCATAGCTTCTCTGATAGGCCGACTGCTTTTAGCACAACTGGAGTCTTTTCCAGCATCAGATCGGCTCTGGAAGCAGAAATTAACCCCCAGAGAGCCCAGAGGAGCTGCTTCGTCCTCCGTTACTGTTGTTAGCACGTGCGTCAGATTTATGGGTGTAACAGAAACACATGAATACAAAGGTTCTGGCTCAGGACTTTTGCATGTAGAAAAAAAAAAAAAAAAAAAAAAAAAAAAAAAAAAAAGTAATTAATTGCATCAGAATTTTAAATGTGTGAAAATCTATGTAATAAATTAACCTAAATGAATGTGTTAAAGTCCTGGCCCTAGTTTATGAAACATGGCTTAAGATCCAGTAAGCTTACCAGGCTATTATTGAGCCTCGAACGCATCGTCTCAGTTATGGACACAGACAGAAGCAGCGAAAGACAAGAGCAGATATTTAAACAACCAAAGAGCAACAAGAATTAAATGGAGCTGTTTTAGATTTTGAAGATGACTCAATCATACATTATAATGTTTTAACTCCTTGAATCTGGAATGCTCCCGGGCTCCTTGTGAGATTTATTTAATCCCTCTCTTTCTTGTTTCTAATAACTGTATAGAAAAAGAAAAATTGTACTCAGCCTCTACTTCGATCAAACTATTTCCCACAACCCCTCAGTGCTGTCTGTCATCTCTCTATTTCACAGAGCAGTGGATTTCCACTCGACTCACCTCATTTTGAGTGGACTTCACTACCCCACAGTGGGATTCAAGCCTAATAAAAAAAGCCTTGCTCTCCTTCTAAGTGACGGGCCTTCTGGGCTTGTTGGGTTCACAGTGGGGAGGCAGTTATTTTGGTAAATAAACCCCAAAGACCTCCTCTCAACACCGCACTTCCCCTGCCTTTTTCCGGTCTTTTTATGTCAATGTTGAACTTTTCCCTTCCAACCTTTTTACCGACCAATATTTAGTCTGCAAGTCAAACACCTGTCGACGAACCAGGTCAAACGTCAAGTTCAGGCTTTTTACTGTGTTCCTTCTATTTTGTGCTCTTTGTTGGTCCTTTGGACACAAAAATCTGCACTTCAGTTTTATTTTTTTTTTAAGGACAGATTTTAAAAAAAAAACAAAACAACAGAAATTCAAATGATGGTTTTAAGCTTTAGTGTTACAGCAATAAAAATTTAAAATTAAAATTAAAATAAATAAATAAATAAATATTTGGTTCATTGCTATCATTATTTTAACCCTTTAAATGCCAGTTTAAGCATTAAAGTCTCATTGTTTTGGGTTTTTTTTTTTGTTTGTTTGTTTTTTTGAAAAAAAAAGGAACTTTGTTCTGCTGTTTGTTTGCTCAGAAACCACAGAGATGCTTTTAGTGTTTATGTTTTACTCACTTTTGCTAAATTATCCAGAGGAATATGAAATTAATTAATTTCACATTTTTTCCTTCTTCTACAAGATTGTGCTAAACTATTACATTATGGTGGATCAAATCAGCCTCATGACAAGGAGCTTCCCTCGTCTGGGTGGGGATTATGCTTCCCATCGGGCCTGGAAACGCCTCAGGACCCCCATAATGAGCTGAGAGTGTCCAGAGAAGGTCTGGGTTTCCCTCCTGGATGGACGGACGGACGGACGGATCTCTCGATAGGATCTGAGTTTGCTGATGAAGACTTTGTTGCCTTCTTCATGGTGACGGTTTCTCTGGGTAGTGTACTGTCTGTCGTTTTATCCTTTTACCACGATGCTTTAATCTCTAAATATTCCCTATTCAGAAAGAAAACTGGTGCTCCTGGCCTTGCTTGTGGCTGCGGCTGTTTCCGTGAGAAACAACAGGGTTGTCAGCAGTTACTGTTGGAACAGTAGCTAATATTAACCTGAACTATTTAATGATATCAATCACAAGCAAATAAGCAAATCATGTAACTTGTTTTTAGGCTAATTTAGTTAAATGGGAAAGCAAAAACTCAGAACAAATTGTGAAACTGATAATGCTCGAAGGCACAAAGGTAATTCGGTTCTTCTATATGAGATGTTTCTGCAGACACGTAGTTTGTCTGGTGTAGAGAAATGTGTTGTTTTCACATAGATCACGTTTTTCATCACTCCCCGCCGCAGAAGCTGGTGTACACACGCTGAGCAGAATATGTAAATAAAAGTGTGATGTATGGTTGTGTGTTTTTGGTTGCTGAACAGTTTCAGCTGGCTGGGAAAATAAAACCAGAAGTGATGCTTGTGCTGCAGAGCAAACAGCGCACGCTCAGTCAGGGCCGCCTTTATGAGGAGAATATCTACCGCATGTGTGTATAATACCTGCAGTGAACATACATTACTTTTTCCTTTCCTTTAAATCATGTAAGAAGTCCATCTTTGTCGTCTGACTATTAAACTCAAAGAGAAAAAGATATCTGAATCTCTGCACCAGTCTGACACCTCGGTTCTTTATGAAAAATGTAATCATCTCAGTTTAATGTTTTTTTGCAGCGTATGTCTAGTCTAATGTGTTTCACCGAAAAGGTGCTTATTAACCCGGAGATTTCTGCTCACACTGTGGGACAAATTATTTCCAGATTTAGATTCAAAGCACAATTTCGTAGTGACAGAAATCAGCAGACGGACTGAAACCTCCGCTTAGAAAAATAACCGCCTTCTGAAACATGGTGGAGGCAGCATCATGCTGTGGGGATGCAGGGACAGGAAAGCTGATCAGAGATGATGGAGAGATGGATGGAGCTACATCTGAAATCCTGTTCGAAGGTGCAGAAGACCTGAGACCGGGGTGGAGGTTCACCTTCCAGACTCGGACCCAGTCAAAGTCCTGACCTAAATCCAACTGGGAATCTGTGGCAAGACCGGCTGATGTTCACAGACGTTTCCCATCCAGTCGGACTCAGTTTGAGCTGCTTTTTAAAGACGGATCATTTCAGAAGTGCAGAGTCAGAGACGAACCCCAAAGACCTGCAGCTGCAGCAGGAGAAGCTTCTGGAAAGGGTCGGCTTTCCTCTCCATTATGCACTACTTGGTGTTGGTCGGTCACAAAAAATCCTAACCAAAGGCATTAAAGTTCAGAGTCGTAACAAGACAAAATGTGAGTTAAAAGGATAAATACATATTTGCAAGTCACTGTGAACACGGGATTTATTAACTACAAGAGGATTTTTCTCACTTAACCGTCTTGGTCTTTCTCTACTTGAGGTAATCTGTTATTAAAGGCAGAAAAAGGTGATCACTTCTCACACAGGTTGGTTTAAATGCCTTTTTTCTCTTCATAAATGGAAAAACATCATCATTTGAAAACTGCTTTGTGTATTTGCTTAGATTATCTTTGGTAATAAAATGCATTTAATTATTTAAAGAATATAAAAAAGCAAACACAGAAGCCATCTCTAAGGGAACAAACTGGATGTTGCATAACTGACCTAAATGTGGGTAAACTTCATCAGAACAGAGAGACCCTCTTTGTTTGGAAACAGTTCAAGGTCCAGATCTTCCTTTGCAAAGGCTTTTATAAATTAAATCGTAATGAATGAGCCAAAGTTTGTTTATTTCTTTAAACTGCAGTTTTATCATCCTGAGTAGCTGCTGTTTATGAGGGAGCGTTCACAACGCAGGCAAATGCGAACCAAATCTGATCACCCCCCCCCCCTTCACAACCTCTATCCAGATTTTTCGCGACAGTCTGAACGGCCCAATCCCAGTACTTTCAACCCCCACCCCAAAAAATGTGATCTGCACCACCTCCATATGTGGAACTAAATTGTATCCGACAGTTTTGAAAGTTTTGCAGTCTGAACGGTCATGTCGCATTTTGTCCATCTTTTGCATCGCTGATGCGAGACATGCGACATAATTCTGCACCAGAAGCAGCCAGACGGTAAATCTGGACGTAAACGTCGTCTTCTGCGCATGCGGGTCGCTTTAAACCGTCACAGACGTCTGACTGCGGTCGTGTTAATTAGTAGCAGGAACAAACACACACAAGAAAATCAGACTTCAGCAAAAAAAAATAATAAATTTAAAAAAATAAATAAATAATCGGAATTAAGCACGAAGACCTGCAGTGTGAACGTAGCCTTAGATGTTTTATTTGTAAATCATAGGTTAGAAAAGAGCAGCTATGGTTATTTTTTATGAGAGTAAAAACATTTCAATAAACTATGTTCTTCCATCAGTGATTTAGAGTCTGAAATGTTAACATAGCATTTAAAGTCTATACTTAAAGTGTCTTTTTTCTGTTTCTATAAGCTGACAAGCTTCTGTGGCTGAGTTTAATGTAAAGATCCGGGGCCCATAAAGAGATTATGGGTACAGGAAGCCGTCTGTACGAACACGGCCCGCAGCTTCTTTGATGTGGAAGGCCTTATATTCTTCTACAAAGGTTCTCTGATCTGGTTCTTCTCTTTGTTTTTGCATATTTCAAAGCATCCCAGTCAATAAGAACCGCTGAGTGTGTTTATGTGCAGATGAACACATTACAGTACATTCATCCTTATCAGCGCGCTTTGGAGGCTGAGCTGAGGCCGAGATAGAGAGTAAGACGGGCAGACGCTGAGCAGGCTGTCAGACACTCGGCTCAGGGTTAAATGGAGAAGCAGCAGTTCACATCATCCTCTGTTTCTCTGCATTAGACTGTGTGGCCACATGACCAGCTGACAGTGATAATCAGCTTACAGTGGTGTGTGTGTGTGTGTGTGTGTGTGTGTGTGTGTGTGTGTGTGTGTGTGTGTGTGCGCGCGCTTACCTGCATCAAATCGGAGGAAATGCCAGCTGCATCAGTTAAAATGAAGGTCAGATTTGTGCCCGGACCTTCAGACCCTCATCAGCCTCACCCGCTGTCTCTGTAACGCTCTTCCTCCACACGTTCCTCTCTCTCGTCTCTGTTTTATCAGAAACTTTCACTTCAGCCCGTTTTCTTTCTGTTATAAAATGTCTACGCTAAAGAGAGAGAGATTCTGCCTGGTCTTAGCGACTCTGACGTTTCATGAGCACAGCGTTAACCTCAGACTCTGTGCCTAAGATCTGAGATTGCTAATAAACATAAAGACAGACATCAGAGAGGAAATGTGTGTGTTGCCTCTGATGGGAGAGTCTCCTCATCACACTGTCTGAAATGAAACACTGACCATGTATTTGGTGACTCATTGATTCAGATGCTGTTTCATCTGACAGCTCAACATGGATGGATGAATGTCTGCCTCAGATTAGCAGTGGAAGTGTACATTTCAGTCGAGCTTCGGAGCCGAGTGTTTCCTGGAAGCAGGCCGGATCCCAGCAGTCACACCTTATAAAAACTTCTCATTGATTTAACTGACCAGCACTCCTGGTTTTCAGTTTCCTCCACTCTCATCTTTATGTTTGTATTTCTCTCTTCAGGAATCCAAACATAATGGTCGTCCTCAGCTTTTTATGTCTAATTATTGTCTGAACAGGGAACCATATAAATGTGACATTACATATCTCTCCATTTCTGGCTTGTATGATTATAGTCGTGGCAGAAATAATTAGAGACCTGACAACATAATGTTAACCAAGCTGTGACAGGAAAGATGGCACTCCTCTCACACTGCTGCATATCTGGCTTACATTTCAATAAACCTGGAAGACATGCAGCTTCATGAACATATGCAGTTCAAGAATTTATACTACCATCAGAAAGTTGATTTAATTCAGAAAACAACTTGAAAAATAAAACTGTGTTGATTTATCAAACAGGACTGATATACTTAAAGGGTTTATTTCTGTTCATTTGTGATTCAAACTTATGTGACTGAAAAAACAAACGGGATTTGGATGAAAAACCTCATGAGCCTATGACCGTCGCGGTTCTTTCTGCAGCTTCTGACCTGCAGTTTTTCACTGATCATGTGTGTTTTATGTGGTTTTGTTGGTAACGAAGGGGATGAAGCACAGCCAGAATGTTCTGTTTTCAGGTCTGGACATCTTGCAGCAGATGCTGATTGCACTGTGAAATTAAAGCTTCTAATCAGACAGCAACAACATTAGATGGGTCTGTAATTATACTTACTGTTCATTGTTTTCCCTGATTAAACACATACCCTGAGTCACACAAGCCCTGTCACTTACACACACATAACACCCTGCAAAATAAGTCATACTCCTTGAACTTTTTGTTTGTTTTTTTTTCATGTTACAACTACAATATTTGCGTATTTTGTTGGGATGTTCTATGACAGACTAGAATTCTACCATATTTCACATATAAATATGTAAAAAGTGGGTTATGCATTTACATTCAGCCCCCTTTCACTCTGATACCCCTTAATAAATGGAACCAACTGCCTTCACAAGTCACCTGTTTAGTAATTTAATCACATCTAACAATGCTATGCCGAAATATAACAAATGCAGAGAAAATGGCTGAATTTCACCAACTCAACCATGAAAACTTGGCCATGAAATTCTGAAACAATTAAGCTCCTCCTCCTGCTGTCTTGATATCCTACCGACAACCTTCCTGATGTGACCTGGTGTTTTCCCCCAGGCTCTAAAAGCAGCAGTTATCAAACCACTGTTAAAAAAGGACAATCTGGGTAAATCACTGTAGCAGAATTACAGGCCATTCATCAGCAAAATTATTGGAAAAGTTGTGTGAAAACTGCTTCTTCCGGTTTCCGTGCTCACCACGGCACTGAGACTGCCCTCGTCAAAGTGTTCAATGGTATCCACACAAATCCAGACTGTGGAAGAACCACGGTGCTGGTTCTGTTGGACCTCAGCGCAGCATGTGACACAGTTGATCATGATATATTATTGAAGCGACTGGAGAGCTGGGTTGGACTCTCTGGTACAGCACTCAGTTAGTTCGAATCCTACCTAAAGAACAGGGATTTCTTTGTGTCAATAGGCAACTTCTCATCAGAGCGGACAAAAGTCACATGTGGAGTACCCCAAGGCTCAATCCAGGGACCCTTCCTATTAAATATCTACATGCTCCCACTAGCTCAGATTATAAAAAGAAATAGGATTAGCTACCGTAACGATACAGATGATACACAGCTCAACATTACGATGTCACCAGGTGACTATAAACCCATTCGAGAACCAAACAGATACATAGAGCATATCGGTGCGTGGATGTGCCAAAACTTTTTCCAGATGAACAGAAAAAAAAAAGAATTTATTACAACTAGAAACTAGTGATCACACCCAAAATCTGGGTGTAGTGATGGACTCAGAGCTGAACCTTCAGAGACACGTAAAGACAGTTTTAAAGTCAGCCTTCTATCACCTGAAGAACATTTCCAGGACTAAAGGACTAATGCCCCAACAAGATGTAGAGAAACTCATCCATGCGTTTATCTTTATCTTTACTGCAACAGTGTCTTCACAGGTCTGCCTAAAGAGTCAACCAGACAGCTGCAGCTGATCCAGAACACTGCTGTTCACGTTCCTACTAAGACCAGGAAGATAGAGCACAACACCCCAGTTCTAAAGTCCTTCCTCTGGCTCCCTGGAGCTCAGAGAACAGACTTTAAAATACTTCTGGTAGTTTATAAATCACTGAACGGCTTAGCACCAAAATACATTAAAGACCTGTTGTCGTTGTATCAGCCTTCCAGACCACTCATGTCTGCTGGTTCTGGTCTACTCTGCATCCCCAGAACCAGAACCAAACATGTAGAAGCAGCTTTCAGTTTTTATGCTCCTCTAATCTGGAACAAACTTCCAGAAAACTGCAAAACAGCCGAACCACTGAGTTGCTTTAAATAAAGACTGAAAACCCACCTGTTTAGAGCTGCCTTTGATAGTAGTAAGTAGAACCATTGGTCAATATTTCAATATTTTTGACTTATACTTGCTTGATGATATTTGCTTGATGATTTTGATATTTGCTTGATTTTGATGTATACTTGATTGATGTTTTTAAGATATATGGCACATTGAACTCCCTTGCTGTTGAAATGTGCTATACAAATAAACTTGACTTAATCTGAGTCTAACTGCAACTGTTCTGGTTCTGACCACAGAGGTTCCTTTGAGAGCACTAGAGAACAAGCGGCATCATGAAGATCAAGGAAACCAGCACACAGGTCAGGGAGGAAGTTGTGGAGAAGTTAGGTTCTAACCCTTGCTTAGATAGAAAAACTTTCCATCTAATAACTTTTTTGTAAAGTACCTTGAGGTGACGTGTTGTGAATTGGTGTGAATTGTGATGCAATGCTGGAATCTGCTGAGTGTTTCTGAACACTGATATTAAAGTTTACTAATTTCATGACCTGGTAAATGAAAACAGATCGTTTCTATCATCCAGATAACTGGAACCCTTCACTTCAGAGAGGATCTATCCTCTGATATGATATAACTGTCTCCTAAAGTTACAGCCCTGTTACTGACTGGATACCTTGTCCATAGCTGGAGATGATTCCTGCCTTTAGGAAATGAATGAACGGATGGACGGATAGATTCAGCTACTACAGCACCAGCAGAGTACGAAGGAGCTGAATCAAATTCACCAGTTTAATGTACTTTTAGGCAGGATATCTTGCAGATAACATCCAAGGAATACAGCTCGACTGTAGGATCAGCCATATGGAAAACATCAAGTGCCCTTGTGTCTTCTCAAGTGTTTAAAATGACCCAATCACAGCAGAATCTGACCGTGTGTTTTGAGGCAGTGTAGTATCTTCTCTTTTCCGCAGTCTAATCTCATGAATACACACCTAGGATAGAAAGGACACTCTGATATCGTCCTCTATCCATTATGCATGCATTTGAGTCTGCACCTATACAGCTCGGTTTTATCTGCGTGTTTAGGATACACTTTGGACGGCATGCAGGTCAGTGGTTTTTCATGGTAATGGCTCTATTACCTTTCTGTGAGGTTTTTAGAGTCGCAGACAGATTTCCTTTCAAGCTTTTAAGGCTTTGTTTTCTCAGTCCAGCAGTAAACCGAGAGAGTAAAATAACTTCCACTACTTCTAACTGCTGCTGCTTCGTGTAGTTTTTAACTGGGCTCATAGCTATAGTGGAAGACAGTTTTACACTTTAATAGATTATGCAAAGCTCAGTTCCTAAAATGCCTTAAAAATAAATATTTAGCTGCAATAAAAAAAAGCCTGTTACCTTGCCCCATGCTCTGATAAATTAGTTACACCTTTTCCTGATCCCGTAAATGATTTCACATCAAATGTATTAAATACGTTACATAGCCAAAAGTATTTGCTCCCCCGCCTTCACAAAAATGAGCTGATAGTGACATGCTGTTATTAATTTAAAAGATTTAATATGATGTTGGCCTAAACTGTGCAGCTCTAGCAGCTTCAGCTCTTCTGCGAAGGCTTTCCTCATGGTTTAAGAGCATCTTTATTGGAATTTTTGATCATCCTACCAGAAGCTCATCCGTGAGGTCAAACACTGACTAGGCTTGTGCTCTAAGGCTGCATTCCCCACAGCCCTGTTTAGTCCACTTTAATCAAACTCCAGTTTGTTTGCCAAGAAAGTCTGGTTTGTTGAAGGAGGTGTGAATGCACAATCTACGCCTACTTTCACACCTGATAGTCAGGTAGATTCGGTTCGATTGGGGACCAAAACGGCATCATTGTTTCATTTTCAGCTGCTGCGGTTCTCTTTCACACTGCACTGTGACAAACCAACCAAACCCTTTGAGCAACCTATTCCCCCCTCACCTGTGGTGGCGCTGCACCAAGAACCACCGAAGGAAATGACATGAAAGCCTCTGAAGAAGACACTAAACGCAACTTCCTTCTTCAAGAAATGTAAACAAAAACAGAGTAATGTCAGATTTTAGCGGTTGGAGGATTTCTCTTTTGTCTTTGGTAAAAGACCACGAGGCATTTCTTCTGCTAGACGCGCACATTTGTTTTGGTTGCATTTACCCAGAATGCCCTGCGCTGTAGTCCACTTCCTGCTTCTGGAGCCGTCTGCAGTCCGCTTGGCGTTCACATATGCATTCGAACCGCAGCAGAGTTCACTTCAACACAGACTTAGGCTTGTAGATGGACCAGAGTTCACTTTTTTGGTTCGCTCATTCTCCTGTTCAGAGGTTTTCTTATTGTTACCTTCAGTGGTTCTTGGTGCAGCGCTCCCACAGGTGAGAGGGAGAACAGGTTGTTCAAACGGTTTGGTTCCTATAACGCTGCAGTGTGAAAGCAAACCGCAGCAGTGGAAAATGAAACAAATGTTGTGATTTTGGTCACCAATTGAACCGAATCTAACGGACTATCACCCTAACTTATCCAGAGGATGTTGTGTAGAGTTGAGGTTAGGATGGTGTGTCCTTGTTTTGTGAGGTGGAGTACAATCATGTTGGAACCGGAAGGGACCATCTCAAAACCAGGAAATAATCCAGAAAGTCTTGGTATGTTGCAGCTTTAAGAGCTTTTTTCATTGGAACTAACTGGCCTAGTTCAACACCTGAAAAACAGTGTCACACCTTAACCTCGCCTCCACCAGACTTTAAACTCAGGCTAGAGTTTTCCTGGCAGCTGCTGAACCCAGACTCATTCACTGGATTATCAGGCAGATTGGCGTGATTTGTTTCTCCAGAGAACATGTCTTCACTGTTCTAGAGTACAGTGGCGGCATGTTTACAGTACTGTATCCAACGCTTTGCACTGCTCTTGGACGTAAGACTGTGACGCAGCTGCTTGAGCATGAAACTCAACTCCATGAAGCTCTTTACGTTCTGTTCTTCAGCTAATCTGGAATCACATGGTGTGATGGGCTGTAGTGATTGACACTGGAGAAAGATGATGATTTGAATGGGTGAGGGAGTACTTTCTGCAACATAGCAAATGTTCTACCAAAGGTGGAGGGGTCTGAGGGGGGGGTTGTTTTGTTATATTTTGGTTTGCATTGACACCTTCAACTCTGATCTTTAAATTTCCTTCCACCTCTCCACCTTGAGCTTCTGCTTTCTTCTTTTATCTCAATCCTTTTTCTGCTTTGCCTTTGATTTATGACCAGTAGCTATGCTCATATGCTCATGTTGTCTTCAGGCAGAAGGGAAGAATAGTATTTCATCTTCAGCCCTGCAGGTCACAAACACAAAAGGTGCATCCAGAACAATAAACATGGAGTGTAACCTGCTTCCTTTGCATCCTGCTGCTCTGATTTAGCACTGAAAACATTTTTTTCTAGCCAGGCCTTTGGACTGACTGAGGCAATAAGAATTTACGGTCACTAATATTCCTAAATCCAAATCCTGCATTTGCTGTCTTGATTCTTAATTTGAGAGGAAGGAAGGGTAAAGGAATTACTGATGGGTAAAGAATCACTGTCATTTTGGGAAAGTGTAGATTTTTCCAACAAGAAGGAATTATGCTTTAGTTTAGCTGAGTGAGAAAATTATGAGGCAATTCCACATTAATATCCTGTAAACAGTCGAGGAGAGATGGGGAGGGTGGGTGATTGTGGGCTTAGTAGAGGGACAAAGCTGGGTGTCATTCATATAACAATGGAAATGAATGCTATACTGCCTCTGCCACAGTGATGGGCAGAGGCAGTATAGCTCTCCTGAGTCTTCAAGCCCCACCTCCTCTGTGGAGGAAATGAGAACCGGATTGAGGAGATCCTCAAAGTCCACCATCCGACAGTATCCTCAGTTCGGGTCTGCAGTTTTCCCTTCCAAAGCACACAAGCCTTGCCATATACCCTGTTTCTAAAAAAAAAAAAAAACCCTTTTAATAAATTAATTTATTACTGTAGCTTAACATCACCTTGACAAATATAGAAAATTCCAACATTTAATTTAAGTAGGGCCAGGACTTTAACATGTTAATTTTGATTAAGTATTTACACAGATTTTAACACGTTAAAAATTTCAGCACAATTAATTACGTTAGTTTTTTTGTTTTGTTTTGTTTTGTTTTTTTTTTTTACATAGAAATGTTCCAAACCTTTGTATTCGCACGTTTCTCATATGCTCATAAATCTGATGCACAAGTCACATCCACAAACAACAGCGACGAAGCGGCTCCTCTGGGGGTTAATTTCTGCTTCCAGAGCCGATCTGATGCTGGAAAAGACTCCAGTTGTGTTCAAGTTGAGCTAAAAGCAGTCGGCCTATCAGAGAAGCTATGCTAGCCTAGACTAGCATCTCAATGCTAACCATGTAGCAGCAGCGCTAACGTCAGCGTCCACAGTCCACGTTTCTAAAGAAGCTCCATGAAGGATCAGGGGTTCCTGAAACTCTGGAGAGATGAGCTTTGCTCCAACCTGATGCTGGAAGAACCTGAAGAACAGATTAAAACTAGAAACATCTTTGTTGTTGAGCTCATGTGTCTGTTTATTCAATAATTTGGCAGCAAAAAGGGGTTTTGAATTTTGTCAATGTATGGTTTTTGAATAAACTGCGATTAAAATGTGATTAATTAATTACAGATCCTGCAATTAACTCAATTAGAAATTTAAATTGAGTCTCACCACTAGTTACAAGGCATTTAATTAGTGAAGAAAAACAACAAACCAGTCCTGGAAAAACTATTTTAGCAGAATTACAGTTTAGTTTAAATGTAGATTCTGTTACAGCAAACCTGAGAGCTGGTTGTCCTGTTGATGTTACAACTTACGTAAAAATGATACTGAAATCACATGAAAGAGGACTGTTAAAACAACTTTCATATTTATCAGTCTGGAAGCACGGCTGATAAGACACGAACATGGCACAATGAAATCTTCAGAACAGGTCAACATCACAATAACGCTTATCAGACAAAACATGACGAGGAAATAAGCAGAAGATGCAGCTATAAGCAGCATCACTCTCAGTTGCTTACAGTATATGTTTCATTCCTCTAATTCCTTTGTTACGAGCTGCAGAACAAACGCGCTCTCAGACATGAAAACACAAACTCACAACAAACGTAAGTGAACAGCCATAAATCAGAGTTATTGTGTCAATGAGCAGCAACTTTAAATACCACTGCTTACAGAAGCTCTGCTGTTTAGCTTCAATATTATCTCCTTAACTTCACCTAGCCTGCCTGAACACAAAAGACTGACGTTTACTTAAGCAAACGAACGTTGATACAAATTAAATAGCAGTTTTTAGATGCTGCCTTTAGTCAGAACAAGTAAGATAGGACATTTATTATCGCCAGATAAAAAGGCAATATATATTCAAAACACTTCTGCACCAGTTTGGAAGTTTTATTCATATGCAAATACGTTTTTATTTCCTTTTTGCTTAAAAATGAATCCAGGCACTTTGCACCTTCCTAGTTTGAGAAGCTATGACTTATTTTCTTCCTGACAAAAGTCTTTTGTTAAACTGATGAACGTTTAAAAAGATAAGACCACCAAAAACTGAGGAAATTACAGTTTTGCTAACAATGAACTTTAACCCACTGACTCCCTGTTTTGAAAACCTTTTTTGCTTCAAAGATGAACATTTTCACTGCTTTTAGAGGCATAAAGAAATGAGCGGTATCACTGTTGCCTTGCAGCACTAAGGTCCTGGGTTCCATTCCTGGCCAGGAGTCTTTCTGTATGGAGTTTGCATGTTCTCCCTATGCAGGTGTGGCTTCTCTCCGGGTTCTCTGGTTTTTCTCCAGTTACATAAAAATAAGATTGCTTTAAAAGTTTTAAATCACACAGGAATTTCAAAACCATGTCCACTATCAAGGAGTGGCTATGCTTCTCAGTCTTCATGACAAAACTTCCTCTTGGGCAAATGTGTCAAAAGGGTCGGTGTTCTGCAACTTCTAGATGTGTCTCTGGTCCAACACACATGAATTTAATTGCTAAATTACCTCCTCAACATGGAGTCAGATTCTACAGAGTTCTGTTGATGACCTAATTATTTGATTCAGGTGTAGTGAAGCAGAAACACATCTAAGCAGTGCACCGCACAGGTCTTCCAAGACTAAAGTTTCAAGCCCCTGCTCTAGGGTGGTGGAAGGAAGGCTCCAACCAGTTTTCAAACCTCAGATCCAGGATCAGCACAGTGGCTTTTGTGGAAAAGATCTTAACCCTCAGGTAGTTATTATGGGGTCATATGTCTCTGGCTGTCTGGTTCACATGTATAATAAAATAACAATAAGCTGGACCATTTAAGCCTGACAAAAAACAAAAACAGCAGAAATCTGCAGGACAGTTTTTTTTTTTTTTTTTTTTTTTTTTTTTTTACAACAGTGTGTATTATTTTGCATGTCAGCTGACACAGCACACTGTTGAAATGAGGGGTTGATTTGAAACACCATGAATGGCAACGCAATCCTTCTCCATTTATTGAAATCGTCTCTCTGGCTGCCTGCCGAAAGGGATGATCTTCACTAATGACTGGAAAACGACTCCCTTCAGGAAAGCTGATTGGCCTCCTGCTGAATACAACTATTAAATTATGGCATGAAATCACATGAACACACTGTCACATCTGAATTAATTGAACAGTAATAACGAGAAATTTGTAAACAACTTTGTGCAGTCAAGTCATTGATGTCTAATAGGAAAAATATTGCACTTTTGATTAACTTCTGCACATATAACTTCAACTACAAATAGATTGTTTAATGCATCCATATAATCTCATACTGGAAAGTAATACATCAACTTAAATGATTGGTCCAAAACATTAGAAAAAGAGAGTGAAAAATTGCACGATATGATTCTTTTCACTGCAGATATTAGTGTGACGGAAATAGTGACAAAGTAAAAAAGTAACCTACTACCAGGAAGTAACTTTATGTTTTAGTAAAGTACCATAAAAGTAACAGGAATAAAATAACAGGAAACTCAACTTATAACAGGACGTGGTTGTCAAGAGTACGCCATAAGATCCGAGAAAGTATCTGGGCTCGTATTCTCAAAGAATCCTAAGACTAAAAATAACTCAGAGTGACGTTATTTTTAGGAAAATCTTACAAATTCAGGAATTCTAAGATTTTAGTTTTGAATTTTCCCTCAATAGGATAAAAGTTACTCATAAAGCTCCTTGGGCTTTAAAATCCTGATGGTAAGTAATGGCTTAAAAGGAGAAATCTTTATGATAGGAATCAATTTTGAAACTGAGTTTGATTTTAAAAACATTAAGACAACTGTAAATATTACTTCTGATATATTTTCTGTCAGCCATCATTTCTCTGTGGTATTCTGCTTTAACTCCATTCTCACAGATCCATCTTCGACATCCTTTGCTGCTGTAAATATAGCCACTATCCATCCTCTGCACGTGTCCAGACCATGTGAAAGCTGCAGCCAGCCCAGTAAAAACCATGGCTCTAAAGTGATGTGTTATTTAAGTTGCTCGTTTGGAACAGTTTCATGCAGTGACTGGGATAAAGCTAAACATGGTGTGTGTCTGTGTGTGAATGTGTGTTGAGAGTCTGGACTTTTGATTTTTAGATGTTAGTGAAAAGGTAAAAACACAAGCTCCTGGTGCTGTGTTGCCTTGGTAATGAGGCGAGTAACATAGCAAGATAACCAAATGTGCACACACTCAGAAGCTGACGCTGACCAAACAGAGCACCCGTGGTACAACGAGAGCCGGTTCTGGAGCTCGGCTCTGCAAAGCATACAGGAGAACCAAACCTCGACCATGTTCAACAAGAACAACTGAAGATGAAGCGTTACTGCGGAGCTTGTCTGGTTAAGTGGGAGTTTAAGGTACAGAGGCTGAAGACCATGCTGCTTTGAGCCTTCACTCCTCCTTTCATGTCTTCCCAGCTTCTTTCTCCATTTTTATCATACCAAAAATAAAGGAAACCCCTCATGTTACACAAAGTTTACCATCTTAAATTGGGGTAAAACAGAAAGATGGTCTATAGCTACTGAAAAAAAACAAGAGTTAGCATTTAAATGTCTAAAAAAAAAAAAAACTTTAAAATACATTAAGCACTGTTAAATTTAAGACTGAGAAATTGGTCAGCATTACCTCCAGAGCATTGTCAACACAGAAGCTGCTGCTGATGGTGACCCCAAAGCAACATGATATGAAATTCAAGCTGAAATAAGCCTTAAATTATTTCTGGCTCAACCACAGACGCAGGGTACGCCCTGGATCGGTCGCCAATCAATCACAAGGCAACACAAAGGACAATCATACATGGAAACAGTCAGACCTAGCAAAGAGAGACTAATTAACATAACGGTCATGTTTTTTGACTGTGGGAGGAAACTGGAGTACCCAGAGAGAATCCATGCAGTCACAGGGAGAACATACAAACTCCATGCAGAAAGATTTAAACCCAGAACCTTCTTGCTGCAAGGCAACAGTGCTACTAACCAGAGGTGGGCGGATCAATCCAAAATATCGATATCAATCCCAAGTCGGTGTCAATATCAGATCGATACTGGTGCGGTAAGATCAATACTTTAGTTTCAGATTCTCTCTTTTTTGATGTTTGTTTATTTAGAAAACAATGCACACAAAGGTGTTTAGTTTTCCTTTTGTTTATTTCTAATAAAAGTATTTGGTAAACACCTATAAACTTTATCCAAATTCTGTCCTAGGTTTTAACAAAATACTTCAAAGGAAAAACAACAAAAACACCTAAAAGTCAGAAGTTGGATGATATATAAACCTTAAATAATAAGTATCGGTATGGGCAATATTGTCTCTGTATTTACTTGATATCAGATGTATTGCACACCTCTACTACCAACTGTACCTCCATGCAGCCCACATCCACACAGTGTCCTGCAAAAGTATTAATACTCACTTAACTTTATTGGCTGCTTTTTGTCCCATGAGACAAGAAGAAGAATATGGAAAAGCTTATTAAAGAGTTTAACGTTCGAGATGCATCAAGGAGATGAACGATATTGAGGACATTATCTGTGCATTTTATTTGAGTTGGGATTCTGTGGAGGAAATATGGCCTGACGGCACATTGATTTACCTCAGAGCGATACGTCAAACAGCTGAAATCAATCACTGACACAGTGGTTAACCTTCCAGACATTATATTTTACATCATACACTCGTTGGCCCTGAGTGGGACACTGATTCAGGCAAGGTCCCACTGAGCTAAGTGGTTTTGATTAAGGGATTTCCTGTTGGCACCTTGGGGTTTGTTCAGATTTAAAAAAGTTATATAACTAGTGACACATTCAGTCTGAGCCATCTTCACCTCAGTCTCAAAGAAGCGACGATGCATCCTCATCTCCAGTAAGTACAGCTGTTACAGCCTTTATGAGAGCCTCTAATGGACTACCGACCTGTGCAGGGTTTACGCCGCCCCTCGCCTACTGACCCTGGGGATACACTCCAAGCTGCGCTCCTGCACAGAATTAAACAGTCATAGAAATGACGGATGGACGTATGGATGGATTACATCCACAAACCAGGCTACAGTCTTGAAAAAAGACTTGTAAATGAAAACAACAGATACCATTTTTTTATTTGAGGTTTTCTTTCCCGTTTGGGCATTTTGTTTACTTGTGTTGTAAAATGATGTGTTTTTGTTTGTTTGTTTTATCTTTCTGTGACATTACTGGGTGGGTGCCTCCTCAGGGTTGTTTGTACAAGTAATTTCTTTGAAGTAAATACAAAGTAATGTTGAGTCTATTAGAGGTAATTGTGCGTCTCTCTTTGGTCCTCTTGGGTGTCTTTTAAATCATTGTGTCTCGCTGGTCTTATTATGAGTACTTTTCAGGCTCATTTATGTATCTCTGTGTCTCTGAAATAATCCAAGTTGTTTGATGTTGCCTCTTTGAAGATGTTTTCTCATTGTTGGAGTAGTGATCATCCAGCCGTAAGAAGAAAACCTCAGTTCCCTTCCTTGATAGGAGTCCATGGGCAAGGCAATGAGGCCAGGCAACAAATCAATGTGCAGATTTAATTTACTTGGTTTTGGACAAAAAAACTAAAAGACTCCTTTGCTGTTTGTGTGAATGAAAAACAGACTGTCAAGAAATTTAAGAAATTTAGAAGTTGATCGTTCTATCTCTCCCCTACCATCAGTTATGAACAAGACAGAAGGAGCTTGAACTCCTCTGCCTCAGGCAGCAACCGACCTCCGACCTGAAGGGAACAACCCCCCCCCAACCCCAGTTTTCCCCATTAAGAACCATGGACTCAGAGGAACTGTCGTTAAAGCTGCCTCAGACTCAGTTGTGAACTGCTGGTAGTAGGGATTACCTCATGTTTTTATGATTATTATTATCATTCGTAGTAGTAAATATGAATGCTTTCTTCTAGTAAATGTCATTTTCGTTTCACTCATTGGTTTCCACAAATGTTTTCCATAAATAACAAAAATTAAATCTTTAATATAGACTCAAATTAAATGTCTCAAACTGTTTTTTTTTTGTTTTTTTTAATTTTTTATTCAAAAAGTAACATTAGAGAATTTTTCTTTGCAAAATTGACCAAATGTGTGTTTCATGCAATTTCTTAAAGAAAACAAGTGGAATTTGTAAGTAGAACAGAAATATCCTTTATTATCCCACAATGCGGAAACTTCTGTGCAACAGCAGCGAAGTGACAGTGATAGGCAATTAGGGTTGCTACCTATGGATCATATAGTGTGTATTCACACCAGTGACTTTTGGTCTGCTTTAACAGACCAGAGTGTGCTTCCCCGTTGATATGGACCTTTTGTGCAGGTGTGAATAGACTCAAGCAAACCCTGGTGTGGACCAAACAACCGGACCGAGATCCACTTTTTGAAGTGGTCTTGGTCTGCTTCTGGTGTGAGATCAGAGCCAACAACAGAAAACATAGGCCTTTTTGGACTTCATGGGCCACCATTACTGGGCATTATGGTAAAAATAAGCCTTTCAGTGTTGCTAATGCTTCTACTGCATGGATGCTACAAACAATGAGCCATGGACAGACCTGGAGCAACAAGGACGGAGATGCACACATAACCCAACTGCTAGAAAAGAGACAAAAATGTGGTCGTGTCCAGCATGTTTAGTGAGATAACGAAGGAGTGGGGGCTTCGAGTGGTTTCCTGACACAAATGTGCACAACAGAAATGCAGCAGGCAGGTCTTCCATTTTTGTTTTCTTTCTGGGTCTTTTTTTTTTTTTTTTTTTTTTTTTTTTTTAAATTTTATCATTTTGCATAATATAGAGGCAACAGACAAGCTTCAGTGTTACAATAAATTTCAAAACATTCATCCAGTGTGGAACTAATGGCCTTTAAAACGAAAGACCGGAGCCGTATTTTTTTATTGTCACTTGCTTTGTTTTTGTTTTTTTTTTACTGCTATGTTAATGCTGATGGGTTTGAGAAGGTTGAAACTTGAGATGTCTTAAGTTTTTTAAATTATTTTTGGCTCTACATACATTTTTTTTAAATCACTAGATCTGTAATAATAGTTACACAATGAGAAGATTTTAGACAATTTATTTGAGGAAGTGCTAGAGATGAACAATCATCAATGTGTGAAATTCCTGCTCCTTGTTCTTCTTTGACATCAAAATACTTTAAGCTAACAGCATGCTGCTAACAGTGTGTTACAAACAGCGCTGGTCCGAGAGAGTCCGATGCTTTTTGCTGTGATTGTATTTTAAATGTAGTAACAACACATTACTTGAGTTTGGGCAAACAGTTGGACAGATCAGTTTGAGGAGCAGCTTTTCCCAACATTCAAATCATTTGTGACCTAAATGAAGAGCAAACTGATTTGCACATTTTCACATCATCAGAGAATTTGTCAATTACCTTTTAAAGGAAAGTAAATTCAAGAACCACATTACTTTATGTTATTCTGAAGACCATTTACTTGCATTTGATTTCAATAAATCTAAATAAAACCTTTGGAAAGTCTTTTATTTCTTTTCAGACTAGCTCCATTTCTCTCTTGAGCACAAAGCATGACATTCACTCTGCTCAGTATATCAATGCAAAGGATTTTGAGGCTTTGCGTCGGCTCAAGAATCAGTGACACTCCAAGAGGCAGCAAAGAGACGATGCATCCTCATCTCCAGTAAGTACAGCTGTTACAGCCTTTATGAGAGCCTCTAATGGACTACCGACCTGTGCAGGGTTTACGCCGCCCCTCGCCTACTGACCCTGGGGATACACTCCAAGCTGCGCTCCTGCACAGAATTAAACAGTCATAGAAATGACGGATGGACGTATGGATGGATTACATCCACAAACCAGGCTACAGTCTTGAAAAAAGACTTGTAAATGAAAACAACAGATACCATTTTTTTATTTGAGGTTTTCTTTCCCGTTTGGGCATTTTGTTTACTTGTGTTGTAAAATGATGTGTTTTTGTTTGTTTGTTTTATCTTTCTGTGACATTACTGGGTGGGTGCCTCCTCAGGGTTGTTTGTACAAGTAATTTCTTTGAAGTAAATACAAAGTAATGTTGAGTCTATTAGAGGTAATTGTGCGTCTCTCTTTGGTCCTCTTGGGTGTCTTTTAAATCATTGTGTCTCGCTGGTCTTATTATGAGTACTTTTCAGGCTCATTTATGTATCTCTGTGTCTCTGAAATAATCCAAGTTGTTTGATGTTGCCTCTTTGAAGATGTTTTCTCATTGTTGGAGTAGTGATCATCCAGCCGTAAGAAGAAAACCTCAGTTCCCTTCCTTGATAGGAGTCCATGGGCAAGGCAATGAGGCCAGGCAACAAATCAATGTGCAGATTTAATTTACTTGGTTTTGGACAAAAAAACTAAAAGACTCCTTTGCTGTTTGTGTGAATGAAAAACAGACTGTCAAGAAATTTAAGAAATTTAGAAGTTGATCGTTCTATCTCTCCCCTACCATCAGTTATGAACAAGACAGAAGGAGCTTGAACTCCTCTGCCTCAGGCAGCAACCGACCTCCGACCTGAAGGGAACAACCCCCCCCCAACCCCAGTTTTCCCCATTAAGAACCATGGACTCAGAGGAACTGTCGTTAAAGCTGCCTCAGACTCAGTTGTGAACTGCTGGTAGTAGGGATTACCTCATGTTTTTATGATTATTATTATCATTCGTAGTAGTAAATATGAATGCTTTCTTCTAGTAAATGTCATTTTCGTTTCACTCATTGGTTTCCACAAATGTTTTCCATAAATAACAAAAATTAAATCTTTAATATAGACTCAAATTAAATGTCTCAAACTGTTTTTTTTTTGTTTTTTTTAATTTTTTATTCAAAAAGTAACATTAGAGAATTTTTCTTTGCAAAATTGACCAAATGTGTGTTTCATGCAATTTCTTAAAGAAAACAAGTGGAATTTGTAAGTAGAACAGAAATATCCTTTATTATCCCACAATGCGGAAACTTCTGTGCAACAGCAGCGAAGTGACAGTGATAGGCAATTAGGGTTGCTACCTATGGATCATATAGTGTGTATTCACACCAGTGACTTTTGGTCTGCTTTAACAGACCAGAGTGTGCTTCCCCGTTGATATGGACCTTTTGTGCAGGTGTGAATAGACTCAAGCAAACCCTGGTGTGGACCAAACAACCGGACCGAGATCCACTTTTTGAAGTGGTCTTGGTCTGCTTCTGGTGTGAGATCAGAGCCAACAACAGAAAACATAGGCCTTTTTGGACTTCATGGGCCACCATTACTGGGCATTATGGTAAAAATAAGCCTTTCAGTGTTGCTAATGCTTCTACTGCATGGATGCTACAAACAATGAGCCATGGACAGACCTGGAGCAACAAGGACGGAGATGCACACATAACCCAACTGCTAGAAAAGAGACAAAAATGTGGTCGTGTCCAGCATGTTTAGTGAGATAACGAAGGAGTGGGGGCTTCGAGTGGTTTCCTGACACAAATGTGCACAACAGAAATGCAGCAGGCAGGTCTTCCATTTTTGTTTTCTTTCTGGGTCTTTTTTTTTTTTTTTTTTTTTTTTTTTTTTTAACTTTTATCATTTTGCATAATATAGAGGCAACAGACAAGCTTCAGTGTTACAATAAATTTCAAAACATTCATCCAGTGTGGAACTAATGGCCTTTAAAACGAAAGACCGGAGCCGTATTTTTTTATTGTCACTTGCTTTGTTTTTGTTTTTTTTTTACTGCTATGTTAATGCTGATGGGTTTGAGAAGGTTGAAACTTGAGATGTCTTAAGTTTTTTAAATTATTTTTGGCTCTACATACATTTTTTTTAAATCACTAGATCTGTAATAATAGTTACACAATGAGAAGATTTTAGACAATTTATTTGAGGAAGTGCTAGAGATGAACAATCATCAATGTGTGAAATTCCTGCTCCTTGTTCTTCTTTGACATCAAAATACTTTAAGCTAACAGCATGCTGCTAACAGTGTGTTACAAACAGCGCTGGTCCGAGAGAGTCCGATGCTTTTTGCTGTGATTGTATTTTAAATGTAGTAACAACACATTACTTGAGTTTGGGCAAACAGTTGGACAGATCAGTTTGAGGAGCAGCTTTTCCCAACATTCAAATCATTTGTGACCTAAATGAAGAGCAAACTGATTTGCACATTTTCACATCATCAGAGAATTTGTCAATTACCTTTTAAAGGAAAGTAAATTCAAGAACCACATTACTTTATGTTATTCTGAAGACCATTTACTTGCATTTGATTTCAATAAATCTAAATAAAACCTTTGGAAAGTCTTTTATTTCTTTTCAGACTAGCTCCATTTCTCTCTTGAGCACAAAGCATGACATTCACTCTGCTCAGTATATCAATGCAAAGGATTTTGAGGCTTTGCGTCGGCTCAAGAATCAGTGACACTCCAAGAGGCAGCAAAGAGTGTAGACTGTATAAATCGGAAAACATGAATAAAGCTGGGAAGCATTGCAGCAGATGCTGAATGCATGTTAAGAATCCAAGCAGCGGTTTTCTGGACTCATCCTCAGACTGAATGCGAGTTTCAACATTTCAAATACACAGCAGGAAGTGACTGAAGTCCTGGAGTCGTAGGCCAAACAAGATGTGACGTGGAGAAGTAAAACATCTAAATACATGTACCACTGTTCATTATTTGTTTTTTATTAGATTATTGCAAGTGTATTACATACCAGAACATCTTTGTGAGTTTCTCAGGATTCTTTGAACAACATATTTTCAGCAACCCTGCTTCACTCTAAACATTTTCATTTCAGATCTGCATCAGCAAACAAGACAAATCCTCAAGGCTTTTATGTTTAATCTATCAGTGAAAAACACCTTGTTTGCCTTTTGTAACCGAGGGCAACCAGAGCGAAAGAAATAAAGACTCAGATGTTGCGAGGAACCAGGATGATGGCGGCAACATTTTTGGTAACTGCAGTCACCTTCAGGTTAATCACTAAATCTGTTTCTGAGAAAACACGGCTGATTACGAAGCCTCGCTGAGATGTTACCTTGCAATCAGAGCAACGCCACCCTGTGATCTCCTCAATCAGCTTTCATCTGTTTCTGTGTTATGCAAATTCACTGTCTCATAAAGTGGCAAAAATAAACAAATCACTACCTATTAAATGTTAACCTGCTGTAGGTGTTAGGGTCGTTATTAGATGAGATCTGCAAGATAAAATACCTTAATAAGCTTCAGCGGTGGATTAAAAGTGATTTCCTTCCTTGTGGAATGAAATCAGAGCAGCACCAAACTGAAATGTCAGCCCAGTTTTAAAAACAAATAAGCATGAATATCTTTTAAAATTCTTTAAGGCATTGATAGTTTGTTGTTCATTCCTCTTTGTGATCAGTTCTCAAACTGTTTTTATCTCTATTAAAACTATTACTTCAGGGCATTTGGCTCACGAACCCTAACCCTACACTGTTTTTCACGGCTGCTTTGAACCATAAAAGATAAAAACCTGCCTTAAATAGAGGTTTGTTCTTTTAGAGGAAAAATGTAACCGAAATATGATACAAACATCTTCTCAGTGGAAAACTTTCTGCAGAATATCAGGCGGTTCAGAACAAACTGGTAAGTTTTACTAGTGATTTGAAAAGATTTCTCTGCTGAAGCTCTCTCACTGGATAACAATACAGCCTTTTGACCACAGACATGTAACATAAACAGGTTAAAAATTACTTATTGCTAAAAAATATATATATAGTTCTGATGGTGGTGATAATCATCTAGATTTAATCACTGAAAACTAAAGAACACAACATTCTGGGTAACGATCTGCAATACAGATTTTTACATAATTATGTGCAGATATCAATCACCAGAAATAGCGATAAACCAACTTCCTGAGGCTATAACTAATAACTCTCAGGCTAAAAAACGGCAGCCTTTACAGCCGGATTAAACTTTGAGAAACTCAAAGAGTTTAATAAGGTCAAGTCGTGACGATCCGGTTGTTCTGTACCTCAAAGTTAAACATATATGCTGCGTTCATTTGGGCCAAGACACTGACCCAGAACCAGCAGCACACAGCTGATCAGATGTTTCTGTTAAATCTGTGAATCCAGCCCTGAACCAAGCAGCATATTCTATTCTTCATGGATCAAGGAGGTTAGTTTCACGTTTCTCCATCTACTCTGTCCGTCTTTAAGCTCGTAAGTTTGTATGTGTTGCACTCTAGTAAATGGAATATGGGATGTATGTTCTGTAGGGCCGGCACTATAACACATTGATTTCGATTAATTTTTTTACATAGATTTTAACGTTAAAAATTTTAGCACAATTAATTGCGTTAGGTTTTTTTTGTGTTTTTTTTTTTTTTTTTTTTTTTAACATACAAATGTTCTGAACCTTTACATTAACACATATCTGGTACGCCCATAAATCTGACGCACGAGCAACATCCACACACAGCAATGGAGGGCGAAGCAGCTCCTCTGGGCCCGCTGGGGGTTAATTTCTGCTTCCAGAGCCGATCTGATGCTGGAAAAGACTCCAGTTGTGTTCAAGTTGAGCTAAAAGCAGTCGGCCTATCAGAGAAGCTATGCTAGCCTAGAATAGCATCTCAATGCTAAACATGTAGCAGCAGCGCTAACGTCAGCGTCCACAGTCCATGTTTCTAAGAAGTCTCTATAAATGATCAGGGGTTCCTGAAACTCTGGAGAGATGAGCTTTGCTCCAACCTGATGCTGGAAGAACCTGAAGAACAGATTAAAACAATAAACATCTTTGTTGTCCACCTCAGATGTCTGTTGATTCAATCATTTAGCAGCAAAAAAGGGTTTTGAATTGAAAATGTTGCTTATTTTGTCAATAGTTTTTGATTAAATTGCAATTAATTACAGCTTGTGCAACTGATTTGATTAAACATTTATTTGAGTGCCATCACTAATATTCCGATATGTATTCGTTGATTTTATGCTGATGTTGATTTTACGTGTTTGTGGTTAACTTGCCTGACAGCAGGTGAGGCTGTGCAGCATAATGGCTTCTCTGGAGAGGCTTTCCGGTCAGACTCTGAAAAGAAGACAGGATGCTGAATGACTGGCAGCACAAACAGGAAGGATTGTGAAAACAGGAAGTAGTGGCTTACTCGGCAGAGGTGGGTTCCCTGGAATTCCTCTACAGAGACTTGGACATTGATAATCTTAAATCCTTGGCTATATAACAGAGAGGGATTTATCAGATATTGTTTCACACGCAGGACCGTAGAGGGTCGGTGTCCAACAACTTTTACATCTCCTGTCAGTTCCGAAGGTTGAATTAGTTGATTGTTTATTCGGTGAGAAACGTTTCACTTCCATCGCTTTAGTCAGGAAAGTAAGGAAAGCAGGTGCTGACAGCAGAGGCTGATTAGCATTGTTCGTACACACTGCTGCTTTGTCCTCTCATCTAAAGAATCAGTCCAACAGTTAACCTTTCACACCACAAAGTCAAAAAGCAGAGCGTGGTGTGAGTGTGTGAGGCACGCTTGCTGCCAGACTCCTCTGAACGCTTCCAGGTTCTGTTGCAATTCTTCCAGCATGAAGCAGAAAGGTCACACAACAACTGGGTGCACAAATAAACACACCGCCAAAGTGTTGGCCGGTGACTCTGAGCAGGGAGAGACCAGAAAAATGTTAATTTAAAAAGGTCAAGTACACAAAGTCTGCAGGTTTCTGTTTGTAACATTAAGTGCGAAAAACAAATTAGACTTCAGCCTCAGCCATCGTTCTTTAATTCATATCTGATTGTCTGAATATTAAACTAATATACTGGATTTGGATAAATTACTTTTGATTTTTGTAGGTGTTTATTTAACAGTGAACGAATTCTCTTATTCTGTTAATGAGTGAGTGAGCCATATGAAAAAACAAGATGAAATCAACACGTCGAGTGGAGCGTTAAGCAACTGATGAAGGTTCAGCTTGACTGAAGTTTACTGGCTGAGTTTCATCCTTTCCTTCCTCTCTGACCTCTTTCCTCAGTTTGCTTTCTCTTTGTTTGACAAGCCAAGTGACACTGACGTTTCAGTTCACTTCATTCAAGTTGTGCTGGCCACTGGCCATTTCAGACCAGTGCCTCAGGTTTGGTTTGAGTGAAGGGTGTGACTGAAAAAATCCTAATGGGGCAACTGGAAGTGGCTGAGACACAGCAAGAGAGTTGAGGGGCAGTAGGGTGTGTGTGTGTGTGTGTGTGTGTGTGTGTGTGTGTGTGTGATGTCAAAAAGAGGAAAAGTCTAGAAACATATTAGTATTTAAAGATGAACTAAAATACACCAAAAATCTGGTTTTGCAGCATAAAAATCCGCCAATTCTTTGACCAATGAAGACTGTAAATCACTCATGAGATGACGCTTGTTTTTTGGATGGATGAATGAATCTTTATCACTTTTATAGCGAATCATGGTTAAATTAATTTTTTATGCCAAATCTTTCAGTAATCTCAGGTGCATTCACACCAGCCCTGTTTAGTCCGCTTTAATCCAACACTAGTTCGTCAACCCAAGACTGTCCGGTTCATTTGGGGAGGTGTGAATGCACAATCGAACTCTGGTCCGCCTACAAACCTCGGTCTCGGTTTGGTTGAAGTGAACTCTGGTGCGGTTCGAATGCTTATGTGAAGCCAAGAAGACTGGAGGCCGCTCCAGAAGCAGGAGGTCGACTACAGCGCAGGGCATTCTGGGTAAATACAACCAAAACAAACGTGCGAGTCCAGCGCTAGCAGGAGAAAAGGTTTGTGGTCTTTAGCCAAAGACAAAAGAGAAATCCTCCACAACTGCCAAAATCTGACGCCGCTCCACTTTTGGTTACGTCTCATGAAGAAGGAAGTTGTGCTCAGTGTCTTCTTCAGAGGTTTTAGTGTCGTTTCCTTCTGTGGTTCTTGATGCAGCGCCCCCACAGGCGAGGAGGGAAACAGGTTGCTCAAAGGGTTTAGTTCTTTTGACACAGAGCAGTGTGAAAGCAAGTCAACCAGACTATCAGGTGTGAGAACACCCTCAGAGTGCTTTTTAATGGACCAAGTCTGGGCCATAAAATTGATAGTTTACATGATCAACATATCTTCTGAATAACCAAATTTACTGACAAGGTTCTCAGTTTGCCCAATGTTTTCCTCCCGTTGATCAGATCATTGTGTGCCTTGTGGATGTGTCAGCATCAAGAGTGGACATGCTGACAGGTTGTGTGTGTGTGTGTGTGTGTGTGTGTGTGTGAATGAGACGGCTCAGCAATAACTCAGTTTATCAACCACGATAAATTAGATAGGACATTCAATCACTGAACATGCACGACATAATGTGCTATTAGAGTACCAGCTGTTTTCTTTTTACAAAAGATACACTCACCAGTTTTAGGTCACACACACACGGAGGCAGAAAAATTAGGTTCAAATCAGAAATTAACCCACTGTTCATGTGCAAATGTAAAAAAAAAAAAGAACATATTTATTTCGACAGCACTTTAAAGAAAATATTTCACCACCTGTTAATTGTGCAATCTGTCTTAATCTAAGAAACACACTCAGACACAATGATGCATTCAAAGATCATCTGTTTTTCTTTGTTTCCTGGCTGCCAATTTTAAAGCCTTGAAGTTATGTTGGATAAACAACCAAACACTTTGCGTTTTTTGATCTATTTCCTGTACATAATCCTGGACGAGTCCTTCATGAGCTTTTGGACGAATCCTGGTTGGCAGTCCACTCCTGGGAAGGTTCTCCATTGTTCCGTGTTTTCTCCATTTGTGGATAATGGAGCTCACCGGATTTGTAACTCATTCCAAACTGACAGATTTTGTTTTAAATGTGTTCTTCAGTTTTTGTACATTCGGAAATGATGTTTGTTTTTTTTGTTTGTTTGTTTTTTTTGTTTTTTTTTTAGATGGCTTACTGTTATATATTGTCATATAAGTTCTATTTAACTGATTATTGATTCTACAGGCCAGGTAACAGTCAGTCAACGAAAACTGAACCAAGATTGTGGTTTATCACAGTTATTTAATGATTTTATGATAAAGACTGTTCTGTTTTTTTTTAAAGAGGATCACATTAGAGTGGAAAATGTGAAAAAAAAAAAGCAACAATAAATAATGTTTAAGGGGGCAAATAACTTACATTACTATTAATTATGATTTTGTGTAAATCAGATCCTACGTGTGTGCTGCTGTTTTCTTACTGTTTAAGGAATAGAAAGCAGAACAAGAATAAAAATCAAATTCAACGTGTCTGACAGATATTTACAGCTCCAGGCTTGAAGGATAAACACCAGCTCTCTTCATCACACTTCACAAACCTTGTCTGAAGCCACACTACACTAACTTTATGATACTTTCCATTTTCACCGTCTGTCAAACACTTTTATACAATCTCTGTTTATAACTACACTCTGGCTCAGGCACAGTGAAAATACAGGTCATTAATCAAAAGTTGAGATGTAAAGACGACTTCTGTGTGACACAGTTGGAAAAATGGAGCAGTGTGCTGAGATCGTCTCATTTGTTGCCAACATAAAATCATTTGTTATGAGTTGTTTTTTTTTTTTTTTTCTTAAGCTTAGCATGGTTTTTATTCTGGCAGATTCAATGAACCTTTTTTAGGTTTGAAAGGCAGCCCCTTCTCTTCTCACAGCTACTGTGTCAGTAAGATAAATCATTACCTCTCCATCCGCGCGCCTTTTTCCTTTTCTTATTACACCATTATTTTACAAAAAAGACATTTAATCTGTATGCAAAGAGAGTGATCCTCAGAGCTCAAATTAAAATGTCATTTTTTATTCATCAGAACCAAAGGGCTGTTCTGTCTGAATCTACATGCAGGTGGCATTCAGTGGTCAATCACAATCAGCTTATGGAGGATAACAGGATAGTCACTATTGACAGTCATTTTATCACCTAATCCACCTGACATGGATATAGTACTATTTGTACATCAGTGACTGTTCCTTTTCAATTCAAAACCACTTTTGCTACTAAAATACTGTAAATAAATAGACATATGAGCTCAATAACAGAGATATTTCTAGTTTTTAATCTATTATTCAGGTTCTTCCAGCATCAGGTTGGAGCAAAGCTCATCTCTCCAGAGTTTCAGGAACCCCTGATCATTCATGGAGCTTCTTTAGAAACGTGGACTGTGGACGCTGACGTTAGCGCTGCTGCTACATGGTTAGCATTGAGATGCTATTCTAGGCTAGCATAGCTTCTCTGATAGGCCGACTGCTTTTAGCTCAACTTGAACACAACCAGAGTCTTTTCCAGTGTCCCATCAGATCGGCTCTGGAAGCAGAAGTTAACCCCCAGAGGAGCTTTGCAGATTCACGGGCGTACCAGAAACATGTGGATACAAAGGTTCTGCTTGGAACATTTCTTTGAACCAGGGGACTCACTTTAGTTCTTTAAACTAAATATTAACAAAATCTAAAACTTTCAGCTGCTCAACTCTGGTTGAGTTGACACAATTACCCTGGAACATCTAAAGGATCAGTAGCAGATCATTAAGTGCCAAATGGCAACACTGAACATGAAATAATCAGTAAAAGACCATTTCTGTATGCAAATTATGACTTGGCACAGAAAATAGAATGGAAATGACAGGTAAAATGGTAATAGGCCTCATATTTTAATGTAACGGTATGAACATTGAACCTCACACAATATGAAACACACTGGCATTTTAGTCAAATGTGACAGCACAGATGTGCAAAATTATTTAAGATAAATAAAAATAAAATTACCTATATCTGCTGCCTTTTTGGACACCAATAATGCAGAAATCAAATAATAATTGAAAAAAAAAAGTCTAAATATAAATTTGACATGGCCTTTTCCCTGTGCTACCTATAATACAGTCAAAAAATATTTTGGAGTGTGAACGAGAGTTAGTCTGAAATAAATTAAAAACCCTGTCCTGATACCTGCCAGGTTTCTCCCTGCAGCAGCAGGGAGAAACCTGCAGCTTTCTCGGCAAGTTGTAATCTCTCCTTACCTGAGAAGATCCCGCATCACCGTCGTCCTGCTGCTGCCTCTGGTCTAAGGTCTCCTCTCTGACTCTTTGCTCTTTCTATTGTGGCAATAAAGATTTCTTTTAAATATGTGGAAAACAACAGTGAGGACAACTTCTGTACAGGAGAGTTGGGTTTATTCCTGGCATTAACTTACTAGCAAGGGATGTAAAATATGTAACGTTAGTATTGTAGCTTAACATAATATACAGGCATGAATTAAGCTAACATTATCTGCATTCAGCAGCAATACACAACTTCCACGGTGTGTTTGGAGGAAAACTCTGCCAGGTTTTTTGCTGCTCTGGCTCATTGCTGAACATGACAGACTGTGCAGCCCTGCTCGGTAGCAGGTCTCTCTTGGGGACAAATACTTCTCTCTCACTGTTTTGGCATTTAGCTCTTCACAATAATTTCGCAATACTAACCAGCCTAAAACTGGAAATGTTTAGTGTGATTACGTGCCATTTTAAATATTAACTGTAAATATCTGTTCTCAACAGCATTCAGGACTCCAGTTGGTTCTAATAGCTAAGAGGAGGTCAATTATGAACAAGGAATGAAAACTTTTTTAGTTTTCTGAACCTCACAGGCTTTTATAAAGACAATATAAGGAAGTATCTCAGTGAACAATAGCTTTACTGTCTTCAGCAGTTCATATCGTCTTTCACAGCCACTCATCAACCACGCACAGCCTCTGTGACTCACACCTCGAAGGTCAGCAGGTCACTTTAACCACTGAGATGATAATGAGCAATCAGCACTGGAACAAATCACTGCTGCTCCCAGCCTGCAAGCCTCATTATGAAAATGTGTGTGTATGTTTGTGTGACTGTTAAAGTATGTGACAGGACCTGAAATGATATGCTGACCTTGAGTCGTGCAGAAAGATTTAACGCGGGGTGAGTCAGACAGACGAGCTTTGATCACTGTCAGGCCCTCGGCACAAAACTAAAACAGATTCCAGTATTTCACAGATGATTTAAAGGTGAACTGAAGCTTTTCAGAATGTGTCGCTATTAGGTAAAGACATGCATTTCATTTATGCTGCAACGAGCGATACCTTATTACCATACAATTTCTGTAAATAACTAAAATCTCATTATATATTTATTTACAACCTTTCCTTAGAATCCTGGTAACCCTGAGTGCTTCAGTAGATGGCAATTGGAATTTCTTTCTTAGTTCCTGGAGGCATTTAACCTTTTTGTCCAGTTTGAATGGTTTTTGTCCTCAGCACTGCATGTTCAGCTGAAAGTTGCCACCTAAGCAGGTATTCAACTCAAATGTGACGCACCACGGCAAAACCAGGAACAAGTCGCCAGAGCACAAACAGGGAAAAAAAAAAAAAAAAAAAAAAAACAACAACAGAAAAACTATCAATTTCTGAGAGAATAGTGATGTTTTTTTTGCAAAATATACTGGTTAAAGCAGGGGTGTCCACAGTCCAAATGATGCAAATTTGTCCCGTCCAGAACAGGTGGTTGATGCAGATGAAGACGTTTTATTTTTAATCAGGGTAAAGTTATTAGATACACAAGTTTCTTACAATGGAAAATGTTAAGTAGTTAACAGGAGTAACAAGTATTTGTCGTAAGCTTTTCTACGTAGAACGACATCTAATAAGCTTTTACTTAATTTATTAAACTTGGCTAAATATAGCAGGCAAACATGCGAAATCTTTTTTTAAGTTTTAGATCTATGATGACCAACATCCTTTTCATACAAAACAATAACAAATCAGCTGACTTTATTTACTTGGTTTTAGATTTCCTTGAATTTCCTTGGCCTGCGAGTACTTTTGTCCCAACGACTTTGGCTCACGTGATAAAAAGTTTGGACACCACTGAGTTAAAGTCCTAAACAGCAGTTTCGGCAGCAGATTTTAAAATAGTAAACCTTGCGTTTGAATTCAGGTTGTTTAGAGAGTAAATCGTAGCCGGCAGGCATTTGAGTTTTTTTGGGGGGGCGGGGACTCACAGCTGACATATTGGCTTTGTTTGGCTATTCACACACTGTTGTTATTGGTTTCAGCCAATAAGCTACACGTTTGAAAAGAAAAACAAAAGGCTATCGAACCAGGCAGGGTTTCTATCATTGAAAGAAGATGGACCGAGCCGAGCATGTTGCTCAAGAACTGAACCGTGGCTGTTATAGTACGCTGCTATGCAATACTCTGGAGAACATTCAGAGTTTCCAACTGAAGTTAGCTGAAGTTGAGAAAGAGGAATGCTTTGGACTCGCAGCGGAAGAGCAGGAACGCAACATATCAGATGCTATTGCCACAACACTTGAAGAAGGCAGAGCGAAATGGAGAAGATCTGTGGCTTTGACTGTAAATGCTGCTGGAGAGGTTCTGCCCTTGGGACACGGTTGTGCAGCCAGAACTGTCCGCGTACTTGTAAGATTTCAGAGGCGTGCAATGCTGAAAATTTGGTCCGCACAGACATCACGCGGAGGGGTGTGGTTGCTGAAATTATATAATTTGACCGCATGGACTTCGCATATGCGTCAAGAACATATCAGGCTTTAGGGCTGGTCCAATTTGAGTCCAAGGGTACATTTTCTTTGCCATGTTGGAAAGAAACATGGCAAACATGGATAGAAACATGGAATATTTTGATCTGATCCAGCATTTCTGAAAAAGTATTAAAACCTTTCAAATGTAAACATCGTAATTTTACAACTTAAAAAGTGTGAAAATAGCCTAGATTTTCCTTTTAAGATCTTATATTATCTTTAGCTGGGTCCTAAATTGGTAAATTTTTTAATCATTACGTCTATCACTGACTTTCTTTGAATTTTTTTAATACTCATTTATTCATTCTTTCTAGTAGTTAGGTATTCAACCTCATTATATTATCCTGGATGTTCTAGTTTCTTTCGGCAAATAAAATCAAAATGTTGTTGTTAGTTATTTATGACCAGCTCTTTTTCTTTAGAAAACTGTGTATTTCACAAGTTTTAGCCTGAAACCAGGGATTTCAGCAGCTGACGAATGTTCATCAATAACAACTGCTACAAGGCTTACTGTATGCTGCGTTTGAAGCCATTTACACTAAGTAACCTACAGAAGTCACATCCCTAAACAGAAAAAAACAAACTTCTCTATCAACTAACTTCAGTGGATAGAGTCAAGTTTTAATAAACTTGCTAATTTTTTTTTTTAAATAAGTCAATTTTTCTGGTAAATAACCTGCTGAAGTTCTTTGTGTACTGCTGCCATTGGACTGTAACTGAGTTCAGAATTAAAAGGATCTTAAAAAGCTGACTTACTGACACTTTCAGAAACCTTTTATAAGCAATTATTTACATATATATCAGCATTCATTTCTTTATTTTCATTTGTGTCAGAAAAAATCTGAAGTCAATCAAAGCCACATTAGAAAGCTGTGGATAATTATTTGATCAAAACAACACATTAGAAATCACAACAGAGTTAATACGACAAGTCCCATAAGAGATGGAGCTAATTAGGACATTTAGTCGGTTGTCTCATTAAACACAGTCAGTCACTGTACATCATCGTCATCTTAGTCTCAGACTGTTCATCCATATGAGACTTAAATAATTAAAACATAATTGCTTATACAAAACCTCATTTTGTGTATTCTGCCGATTAGTTAACCAAAACAGAGATCCCAAATGAAAACCAGTTATCCCAGTGGAATGTCAGATCACGCTGGTGTGCAGTTACTTTTATTAACAAGCCCATTAACCGGGTCGCTGGCTGGATAACCAGGAGTAGGGAGAGAAGTGAGTTTAAGACAGTTTTACAGAACCTTATATTTAACACACTTAAATCATCAGACTAATCGCTTGTTTTACATGAACACAGCAAACCTCACATCTTTCATTTTGATGATTTCTTTTATAGTACAACCAGTCATTTTCATGGTTATCACGCGACCCACCTCTTGGTCTCTCTGTTGAGTGAATGTTCGTGAATTTGATCAACTATCATGTTGTTATTAAGTATAACTGTTCTGGAAAGCAGGGCACGCTTAATGAAAACAGCACGAGGTTCAAAGTGGTGCGACCTTTACCATGAGCTGGAGAAACAAACATCTCACCTCGCATCGTTGTTTTCTTCTCAATAAGGAAAAACAGAACCAACATTTAAACCCTTCTCTGCTCCTAAATGTACCAACATGGCTCTGACTAAGTTTCAACCAGCTGTTGACATTAACAGACAAATGTAAACACCAGGGATGGGGGTAACCTGGGGGTGCTGTACTGGTGTTACAGGGCTGTTTGTGTCCATGGTGGGTTACTGGTTGGCAGTCTACGTCACTTATGAGTCTGGTAATTAAAGAGGTCTGAACAGAATTTCAGATCTGCTGTACGGAGAATAGTTTACATCTGTTTGTGTTGTTTACCTGGAATCGAAGCACCTTCTTGTCCAGAGAAGAACTGAATATTTAATATTCTCTCCTCATTCTTTCACACATGACTAAGTATAATTATGATCCTTAGTGGATTAGAGAAAATCCAGAATACATGGTTTATGATACAATAAATTCTAAAAATGTAGATGTTTCCATCCTGAACATTAATAATGCGTAAAAAACTAAGTTTTCAACAGATGCAGTCTTTAGTCTCCAAATTAACTCTGAACTATTCCTCAAATCGTTTTGCTTGAAACAAGCTACAAATTATTGTTGCATTTAAAGAACATGCGACCTCTACTGGTGGTTCAAACAACTGCATGCAAGGGTCTACAGTGGCTCTCAGGGACCACAGCCACCTGCAAATAAAATACATGAGAGCTCCTCTAAAAACACTTAAAGCTGCCTACTTTATCAGTTGAAACACCAGTTACATGTTCATATGCATGAATACACACAGTGGAAGCTGTTTTAGCACCAGCAGAGAAGCTAACATCAGTCTTCCTTATTTCTGCTCTTGGGGGTTTGCCTATCAGCGCCAAGGAAAATGAATAGTGCATCTGGATTGGCTACTTTGCAAATACTAGCCCGTAGCGTGTGAAGTAGCACTGCTCCGAGGTATTTCTACGGAAGCGCATTGCCTTCACCAAAAGAAAAAAGAAAAAAAAAAAAAAAAAAGGCATCTTATCTCATAATTACAAGATGCGGATCTCTTAATTACAAGAAAAGATCTTGCAAATACGAGACAAGATGTCATAATTACGAGAAGAAATCTCATAAATATGAGATAAGATGTCATAATTACAAGATACGATCTCATAATTACGAGATACGAATCGGCTCTTGTAACTGAGAAAAGATCTCGTAATTACGAGCTAACTGGAAGGTGCCATCTAAAGCCACTGCCTGACCTTCTGACACTCGTGTCCTGGGACTTCCACAGAGACCGAGGTTGTTGTGAACTGGCGCTACAGACATAAACTGAATTGAACTGAACATGGAAAGAGGACGGCTCGCCTGCTGACCCACCAGGACACGGATGTAAACGGACAGAGCGGGCTGCAAGAGGGCCCTTCCTGGAAGCGAGGAGAGGAAGCCTAAACTTAGGCGACATTCACGCAGCAGGCGACTTTTCAAAGGCAGTCTTCAACGGCCCAATTCTGAGCCGTTGCTGCGAGTTGTTCTGCTTCTCAGCTTCCTTTGTCTGGTTCTGATCTGGTGGCGATGCTGTCGGCTCTCAGCAGCTTAAGAATCTATCCAGAGACGCCGGCGGCCATTATTACTGCCGTAAACAGAGCGCTGCTGGGGGGCGGCTACGTTCTTCTGCACGCGGGTCGCTTTGGGGTCGTAAACCGTTCGCACAGAAGTCTGACCGCCGTCGGGTTTAATCAGTAGCACGAAAGACCAGGCAGGGAAAAATATGAAATTCAGCAAAAAATCAGAATCGAGCATGAAGATCTGCCGTGTGAACGTCGCCGATGTCGGATATCCATGCCCACGATTAGGTTGTGTCACCGAATCACACCCCCAGCCATATCAGACAGTTTTGGTGCCAAAGATATTATCAAAACAAGCCTGAAAGTAAAAAATTTCATGACATGTCGTTTGGCTACAGATCTTGTCAAAGAAAAGCATTGTGCTAGTCAGCAAAGGTTTTTAAATTGGATAAATAGACAGCCGTGACTTAATTCACCATTTTGTTATTTATTTAACAAAAAGCAGTTCATAATAAAATGTCAGGGGTTTCATAAAACCAATTAAACGTGACAAACTGTAGGTGGAGGAACAGCAGCTGAACTCTCTGCAGAGCTGCATAATTAGCTTCCCAGAATTAATTCTCAACATTACTGTTGTTCTCTTTGCAACAAGCCCAAGAGATGTAATTTAATTAACGCTGACCATCTCCTGGCTATTTCTTTCAGGTTTTCCCATCTTCCATCTCCTCCAGAATTAAAATGTGGGTTTTTCCCATATCGCCACCAATCTCCTCTGTCCTTATGAAGCACAATAAGCCTGTAAACCTGGCGATCCGATCTGCTGTGACACTGATTTCATCATTCAGTCCCTCATTCTGCCTCCTCTCTGCTCAGATGGGGAACGTTGATTCTGTGAGGCTGATGGTGAACATGGTCAATAGGCGCAGCCTTTTCTGGCAACAGGACAAATTAACTGCCATTGTCAGCTTTGATGCTGAGGTGAAGGGAAATTATGCTGAAAAGGAATGAAGGGGAACGAAGCATGAGGTGCTGAAAAAGGGACGCAGATAGAAATGGAGCAGAATGCAAGGCTGCTGTCTATGTTCCAAACCCTTCATGGCTCCTAGGTTTTTATGAGATCTTTTTCTTCTTAATTTATCCTGATTTTGCGAGTTTCACTTCATTTCATTATCTTCTTAACCTTGTCACTTTCACTTCATGTTCTGCATGTTACAGTTGCAGGTTATTAATGTGTTTTATTCCTCACAGGGTTCCAGTTTTCCTTCCTGTTATTCCTCAGAAGTAGAAGAAGCATCCCGACGGCTTTTCAGTTCTAGTATTTACCTCCTGGCTGAGCAGGATAGCTGAGTTTCACTGATTCTAGGGCTGCAGCTCGCGATTATTTTAGTCATCGAATAATATATCAGTTATTCTGACAATCGATTTATCAGATTAAAACGTGACATTTTGCAGTCTTTTTTATCTAATATTAGCAATACATTAAAAGAAGCAAATAAACAAATAATTCAATTCCTTTTTTAAATACAAAAATAAACATTTATTGCCTAAAATACAATAACAGCATTCCTTTAGTGAACGCTTGATGATTTGTTGCAAAGGATGCATCTGCAGGGAAAAAATACTTCTAATAACGTGAAAAGCTCAGCACTTTCTGCTGGACTTATCATCAATACAGTGAAGGGCAGATCTGATGATTAATTTTGGATTAACAGATTAATAACTGGATCACAAAAGGTGCCTAACAGGAGATTGTTTTTGCAGAACCGGAACCAGGTGAAGCGAAGACTGCCTCTTGAGTTTTGGGTGGAACATACAGTATTTACAGACAAAGTTTTTTTCTTCCATCTTAAATGCAAAATGTGTATATTTTTGTACAGTTTTGGTTCAATTACTGCTTTGTGTGTTATTCTTTCAACAAATGGCCTTTTATTGAGTCTGCATGCTCCAGTTAACGATCAATCAACTACTTGTTAGAGTAAGTGTACATAAGTTATTCTACTTTTACTATGTTTCTTAATGTTGATGTGATGATATATGATGTTGTTATGAAACATGTTCTGAGAACTGTTTCCAGGAGACAGCAGCTGTGGGAGGTAGTGCAAGCAGTACCAACCGCTGCACGTGGGGGAGGTACGGATGCCTCATGAAGGAATGCAGAAGCGACACTGAGATAACGTATATAAATTATACGTACGGAATGTGAGATAAGCAAGCTTCAACTGGTTGTAACCGGTTTTTACCCTTCCCCTTAGAAGTTGAAGCTCCATGTAACCAGGGCGTTCCCACTTCTAATAAAAAGCCTGGAGAGCGGAGACTGCCTCAGAGTGGTTGGAGGATTGTAACTGAGCAGTCTCCGAGCACTCTCCTTGAAAGAAAAAGGCATTAATTCTCTGTGTCTTCTTTTGTGCAGGTTGCATGTAAAATGTTAGGGGTTTAAACCTAACACTACTAAATTAGCTGACGATTATTTCAATAATTGAATCATCATGATTAATCGTTTCACCCCTAAACGATTTACTTATTCTTCTTTTTCAGTCATTAAATGGTGTTTTTTTTTTTTTTTTTTTTTTTTTTTTTTTATTTACTGTCGTCGATTTTTTTTTTTGAAGTGATGTAGCAAACATTCATTTCATATTCATTACCAACTGGTTTCTTTATCAGCTACAGAAAACAAACTAACTTGACTTGAGGTAAAAGTCATGTTGGTCTTTGTCCTGTAATTTCGTCATGTTCATCCTACAGTTTCAACTTAAAAATAACACTTCAATCAACCTGTTGGGTTTACAGAACCCTTCTGTTATTTTTCACATCAGTTCAGTTTATTTATAACCAGTTCACAACAAATCCGATCTCGGCTCGCTTTAAGAGAAACAAGGCCAACCACAGGGTCTAATTCAGATCAAATTACAATCTTATTAACACTAATCCACTCAAATTCACTTATTTGCAACAGCAATCCCTCCTCCTGAGCCAGCATGTGGCCACATTGGAGAGATACATTACGTTTTAAAAGGAAGAAACCTGCAGCAGAACCAGAACCAGGTTAAGCATGAGCATCTGCTGTAAACACCTGGGGGTTGAGAGGACAGGAGGCAGACCAAGACAGGAGTACAGGACCGCAGGATCTTCGTCTGGGGACGGAAAAGAGAACAGCGCAGAGAGACTCAGCATAACACAAGAGCACAGAGTGAGGGGTACTTTCTATTAGGCAGAACGACACAAGCGGAGGAAGTCAGCAAAAGCAGTGATTTAAAAAAAGAAAAGTTTCTCATACATTTCATTTGCAGTGTTTGTCTGTAATAAGTAACCATAAGTATGTGTGTTTGTGTACTTCAGCAGTACTGTCAGTCTGGCCGTACGCAGTGCTAGCTACGCCTCAGGGCTGGACATGCTTGTCTGTGCTCCTCTGCCTCAGCTGATACTGACAGCAGCCATCAGAAACTCTTTCCACCTTCTAAACTTTTACTTTTATGCTGATTTGCAGCCTGAACCCACAGAAAACACTGACACTAACTAGCTGCCCAGAGCAGCTGCTGCACGGAGGAAAATGCTTTCAAACCATGTTTGCACATTTTGTTTTCGACTGACTGTAAGACTTGATAAAAAGGGGAGCGTAAGTAAAAACATTAGCTGACAAAGAAAATTAAAAGAGATGGTGCACTGCTAAAAACAATATTACCTTTATGGCAGTTACTAAATAATATTTACAGTGAAGCATTTCATCCATCTTGACAAAAAAAAAAAAAAAAAACAAAACAAAAAAAAAAAAAAAAAAAATCAACCCAAGTTCTGTCTAAAAAAAAAAAAAAAAGACAACTCCTAATCATGATGCTGCCACCACTATGTTTCACTGTAGGCATGGTGGTGTTTTTGTGATTCTTAATGTTAGCCCACTTATATAGTCGTATTCAATAAATTGGAAAATGGTTCTGATGAGGCGAGTTTTCAGATTAAAAGCATCTTTTTCAAAATAACTTTTTAGGTATTAAACATACTCTTCATCAAGCCCACATTTCTGTGTTAAAATTGTAATATTCTAACCCTAAATGTCATGTTTTCGTCATAATTAATAGAAACAGAGGCTTGAAAACGTCAGCCAGTGTGAAATGAATGTATAAAATGTGCATCAGTGATGGAGTTACTGGAATAAAACTTACCTAAAAGAGAGGATTGTGGATTGCTTTGTTGATTTGTATTTAATATTAAATGAACGTGTTTTCTGTTCTTCCTTAGATTTATGGAAGAAAAATAATTTCAGTTTCAAAATATAATATCAAGTGGTTAAAAGGCCTGAAGGATGTTTATTAATTAAGCAAAAAAAAAGTCCGTTTTCATCTATTTTAAATCTCTTCCAGCAATCCTGATGTTGCTGCTGTCGCCTGGAGCCGCTGTTAGAGCCTGGTTGAAGACTTCTGTTTCAACAACATGAACACAGGTGTTAGCTGGCTTCCCTCTCTGTAACTAATAATCATATGGAGATGGTATGGAGATTAAAAATTACCCCGATTGTTACTGGAGCCACTCAGAGTCTGACCTCAGCATGTTTACTGCATGGAAGCGAGGTGAGCGTTTGCCAGCTGTGAAAATCATAGCGTAGATCGAATATAAAGTTGCCCTCTTGCTGACCCTAATTTCAGCATTTTCCACTGACCTTGATTTGGCTGCGTTCGCCTGGAGCCACTGTGGGTGAGATGTCATTACAGTGGGTTTAATCCCATTAATGATCCAAACGATGTCATTTTCACTGAAACCCAACATCAGGATGACAGGTTTGGCTGAACACAGTTGCCACGAGTAACCCACACTAGAGCTGTAACACTCGAGACTCGTCTCGGACTCGGGATTTCATTTCAAGACCAGTCAAGACCACAACTGTGGAAATATTACTAAATTGCCAGAATATTGTCCAATTTATTTGTTGACATTGTTGCTTTTATTGGATGTAAAATGTGCTGATTCAAATCCAAGCAATAAGGTGACTCGGTGCTGATTATTTCTTTTTGTTACCACGGTTACCCATCCACAACCCCTTTCACTCCAAGAAAGTGAGCAGTGGTCGTCTGGGAGTGGGAGAAGACGTCTGCTAAATTTTCAGTGCTACAATCTAGCTCCATAAATTATAACGAGTATATTTCTTAAACAGCAGCCAGGAGAAAGCGTACAGCAACTCGTAAACTCTGCGGTGCTTCCCGTCAGAAACGGTGGGGACGACGTCAAACTTTGATCGTCACTGAGAAAGGACGCACAATGAAAGGAAAGCTCGTTGTACAGGATGTTAGAAAAGCTAACCAGCTAACATTAGCAATCTGAATTTGTCGCAAAACTGTTTTCCCGACCCTCCGTTTCCTGTCACCTAGCTTAGAGCACAAGCTAATATTGACTGCAAGATTCTCCCACGCTGTGTAAATAAGCATTACCTGTTAAATGCTGCTTGGTGAAAGAAGTCCCAGACTGCCTGGTCAGTCATGGGGGGGGGGGACTTCAGGCTGAGCAGGGGGAGGGTGGCAGTGGTGTACGGTGAGCTTCATGACCGCTGAGGCACCGACTCCCCCAGAATCGGGTGTACAAATCCAAAACCCAATTTACAAGCTTATATTTCAGTTTTGACCTTACCAGCTTTGAACAGCTCTATTCCCACTGTGGTTTCTTGACTGTTTTCAGTCTTTTCAATGCGTAGAAGAAGAGCACATGTCGCCTGTTGTGCCTATGAGGCTCAGCACTGCCCCCTATCAGTGAGGCACGGTACTTTCTGCCTCACCCTGCGTGTTTTCAGGCCGCATTTATGGACGATAAATGCGCCCATAAAGACTAAATATGTCGCTCGCCTTCATTAAATATATTAGATACACTGTGAAACTGTCCAGCTGCCTGCTTCATTCACTGTGAGACACAGCGCCCCCAGAGGTGAGGCACAGCACTACTCCTTCCATGTATTTGAACAGTCAATGCATAAATTCAGCGATTTTCACCATAAAAATGTTTATATTACCAACAAAAAAAATCTAATTTATAGAAAATTCAGGAGGAAAAATGGATTTTTCTCTCATCATTAACATCTATTTTACGTCTCATGAACCTATTTTGTCAGGATTACTCACCTGACCACGTCACTGGAGGGTAGTCGCCCCAACAGGAGGAGGCTTTTTAGGGATAACTGTGAAATGGAGACACAGCGTCTGAAGCATCTGATAGGAAGCTCACTCCTCAGCAGGTGGTGTGTTGGAAAAAAGAGGATTTATGAGCAGACCTCTTCTTAATGAACCATCAATAACACTGAGTTATATGCAGTTCAGTTTATTTTCTCCATTTTGATAAGCAACTACAATCACCATCTGGCAGTGAAACGTCATTTTCACAGCTGGTCAGTGAAAACATCAAGGTTGAGCAGCTTTTGACTCATACAGGAAGTCCGTGACAGTAATCAGTGATACCAAAAAGGAGAGATAAGAGCAGTTATTTGTTTTATTTATGAAAAGAGTCCAGATAACCAGAAAAAAGAATATTACATCATTCGCAAGAAGAGAATGAAGAGAGTATGGAGGACAAAGGGAAAGTAGAAAATGAAATGATAAAAGCAAGAACATGGAGGAAGATGAGAGTTCACCCAGAAGAAAAGGATATAAAGGGGTCATAAGTACATCATTTACTCACAATGAGAGAAAACAAGGACTGATTTTCACAGATGAAAAGGTGAGGAGGGTGAGAAGAAAAGGACAAAAAGAACTGAAAACGGATAAAGACATAAATCACTCTGAAGACGTGGGAACAAGGTTTATATGAAAGGAAGAGATAAGAATGGCAGTCAAAATGGGCCAGATGTTTATTTGCTGTATATTGAACACAAACAGATCAATTGTGTTTTTTTCATTTATTTTATAAACCAAACAAACATTTTGCAGCACAGATCTTCATTTTTTAAGACTGCTTCAGTAAAAACAAACAGTACAAGGAGATGCTTCGAAGCTTCAGCCTTCAGACAAATATGTGGATCAGTGAATTCATTACATACGCTCCAATATGATTCTAGCATTTAAACAATGCAGTCGGGTCCAGTCTAGATGGTTTTCAATCTGAGGAAACTCCTGGTAGCTGCATGGCGTCACCTAAAAAACAACATGACAGAGGTTGCTGCAGCAATACCTTCGTCAGTTGCTTTGTCTAGGCGAGAGACAGGGTTCACCGCAGAAAGACGGGGCCAATTTTATCATCTACAGAAGAACAATATGAAATTATTGGTGCCATAGCTTAGCCACTGGCCTCCTGCAAGGAGGTGTCACAGCTACACAGAAAACATGAAGTTACTTCAGCAATAGCTGCAGGGCCAATTCCCGAGCCAGCTTTATTTATGAAGCACTTTAAAAACAGCAGGCAGAACAAAATGCTGAATAAAATAATGATTAAAAAATGTAAACAAATCAAATGATTAAAAGTTGGAAAAAAAGATTACATTTAATTGAACTGCAAGGTAAATAAGTAGTTACTGCTCAATATAAAATCTTTAATTGTGGAGAAAAGTACAACAAAATCATTTTCATGATCTGATGGGGAAACAGAGGACAAATGAGAACTATTTTTATTTCAAATTTAGGAAAGTTTTTATGCAAATTAGATTCAGGCATTTTTGCTGGTATCCTGGAGGTTCTCTGCACCGTTCTGTCTCCGTGCAGACAATAGCGTAACGCAAAGAAGAGTTCTTCTGGGGTCAGAACCGTAGAGGAAAGAAAAGAAAAAGAGGAGAGGTACAGACGTTAAAAGAGCAATAAAAAGGTTGTCGGAAAGTCTTCTCTGTAAATATCAAAAACAAAAGTGGAAAATGCAGAGATGGAAAGACAAATGTCAAAGTGACAGGAGGAAGGATCAAGTGTCAGCCTCCCTGTAATGAAGAATGGAGCAGAAAGCTGCAGATATCTATTTATTATTCTCTGTGTGTCATTTAACAGTCAGCAGGAGGAACACCGTCCTGCCATTTCAGTGTTTTTGGGAGAGAAGAGGCAGCAGTGGGGGTGGGGTGGCATTAGAGGAAAAATGGGATTTGTGGACACGTGAAGTCGGAGAGTCGCAGCGCCTTGCTGGAGTGGAAACGGGAAATGTGCATGTGGTGAAAAATGCGGCTTTCGACTTTATAAGGAGGATTAATTCAATTGTTGAGTTGTGCCAGGAGAGCCTTTTTACACGCGTCAGGCTTGTTTAAGTGACATTAGTCGGCACACGCAGTTCGAAAACGATAACGTAAAAGCAGCTTTTAGGAAATAATTATGAAGAATAACATCCCACTAAAATATTCCACTTACACGCGGGGAAGTCTCAACACCCTCCAGGCTGCTCTGGCTCTTCTTAGGGGAGAAGTTTCACAGTTTGCTGGGATTTCTTTCCACAAAAAAATGTCCCAGTTTTGTAACCCCATGTCTGTTTAGACTCAAATAAATATTAGAGCCTTTGAGGCCAAGCACCGGACCATCTGGAGCTGAGTCCACCACAGATCCTCCAACCTGTCCTCTGAGCCAGTTCAACTTTTGCTCCGCTGGTCTGAGAGGCGGCTTTGGTCCTGGTACCCAGCGGTCTGCGGCGTGAAGGAGCAGCTCGCCTCAAAATCCCAGAAAGAAAGGTTAGGCAACAGAGAAATCCCAGTTCCACGGCCATCGGCTCCGTTTTCAGTTTCAACCTGATGTAGCTCCTTCAGCTCCTGCAGCTGGAGGAGCTACATCAGGTATTTTACTTAGCTAGTAAATATTTAGCTTCAAACTAATTATTTCACTTGCTAAATACTGTATTTTCCCAACAGTCATAAAATGCATCATGAAGAGGAGAAAAACATATTTAAGCTGCACCTGACTATAAGTCACAGGACCAGCCAAACTATGAAAATAATGTTACTTATGGTCTGGAAAATACGGTAGACGCTTAGCTTGATGATTAAATATTTAGTTTGAAACTGTGACATTTATAAATTAATGAATAACATGGTGAAAATATGACTGAAAAATTAATCCCCAGTTTTTCTCTTATGGAAGGCTAAATAACTCAAATTATTGCTGTTAATTATGACTGGAACAGCACCCAAAACACCTGACACAAAATATAACAACATTACATCTACACATTAACGTTCTTTAAAGAACCACAGCTCCGTTAATTAATTTGCTTGAACAGCTTTATCCAAACTTGAATATTTGGAAACTGCACAACAGCTGGAGCAGGTTAGTCTGCCAGTATCAGTTACCATGGTGATAGGTGAAGGTAAAACATGATCCGATCCGTCTTTATTTAGAAAAGCATGTAAAAACACCACACAAAAAGACGAAAACTCCTCAGGCTACAGCCTGAGCCGTCAGAGCCACAGGGGTGTATAAGGGTGAATAAGCTATGAAAAGATTTAAAGACAAACATAATGTTTTAAATTGGGCCCTAAATGTACTGAAGTGAGGCCAGTACAGAGGTAACGTGCTCGCTCCTTTCGGTTCCTGTTAAAAGTCGTGCAGCAGCGTTTTGAACAAGCAGCTGACTGACTGACTCCCACACAACGCGAGTTAACGTCATCCAGACAAGATGAAGTAAAAGCATGGATCACCGTTTCAAAATGCTGCCTTAAGAAAGGAGAGCTCACTGTTGCCAAACTCCTTCAACGATAAAAACTGGTCTGCACCCCCGCTCTAATTTGGCTGTCCAATTTAAAATCGCTGTCCACATTAAAAACCAAGGTAGGTAATATCACGTTTAAAACGTGTCGCTAAGGGTCCTGAGTTACCAGAAGAGGCCTCACAAGCGTGTAAACACCCTCACCTCTGTTTTCGTTTCATTAGAATATGAAAGTTCACGGCCAACCGTGGATATCAACTGGGTCCCATTATGCTGGAGTGAAAATCTCAACTAGAACCCAGTTTGCTGTGGGCCCAGCTGGGCCTCAGGAGGTTTTGTTCTAATGAAAAACCTCTGAACGTCCTCCGGTGGTCTCCATCCTCTGGGAGGTGTTGGAACGGGGACTCGTCAGCCTTCTTCATTCGACCAGAGTCGGCGTTTATCCCTCCCTGATCTCTTGGATGACTCCTGGTTTGGACTCTGCCTCCTGATGTCTCAGTTTGGCTGAGTTAACTTCAGAGATGGAAGCTGCTGTGCCGTCAGCCTCGTTAAATGTTGCAAAAGTTTTCTTCTGCTATTCCTCCAGTGGGAATCGGCAGGTCACCTGTGTGAGGTGTGCAGGAAAACTCCAGATGTTGACGGAGCCTGTGTTTGTGTCTGAGATCCACTGATTAATTAATGAAGCCACTGCTGCTGTGCCATATGTGGAAGGATGCCGCTGTGGCGTTGTTACAGCTCTTTCATAAACTAAGGGGAAAGGAACACTAAAACTTTCACTTAATAAGTTTTTATTGTTATTATTGCTCATTACCGTTTCAGTAAAATTTACATTAAATTTAGTGATCCTTATTAACCGATTGCAGACTGTTTCTCATAGTTTTGTCCTTTCGACCCCTGCGGAGCTTGAGATGTTGTTCTGGGTTCATGACCTCCTGGAGTCACTGAGGCACCCTTGGAGTAAATCTGGTAGGCTGGCCACCCCCAGGAAGGTACTCCACCGTCCCATGTTTTAGGCTTGTGGGTAACTGTTCTCTCTGAAGCCCAAAATATCCATCCCTAAAATAAAATATCTAACTAATACAATAAAATATCTAAAACATGGCTTTGTACCACTCACCAGACAGAAGTCTGTGACTTCGTGTCTCATCTGAAGGGTGGGGAGAGGACCCAGAAATTGAAACCCAAGTAAGAGTATCAATACTTCAACATATTTTTACTCAAGTAAAAGTAAAAAGTACCTCTCTAGATAGCTCTCCAAGCAGCTCTCTAAATACTTGAAATACTCAAGTGTAAAAAGGCTACTCAGGTAGTCAGTAACTGATCAAAACATCATTTAATACTTAAAAATGATGTCATCAGAAGGACCAAAAGATAAAGTTATGTGGAAATGTTGGTATTTTGGAGACCAGAAGGAAAATAATTCATATAACATAATTACAAAATAATAAAATCAGGCAAAAGAAACATTTTTCCGAATCAGTTTCTTTCAATATAAAACCTTATACGGAAACTAACCACCTGTAGATGTGTCCGTGTCTGGTGAGTTCTTGGTTAAAATAAGATGCTTCTTCATTCAGTGAAGTTACTCTCAGTTGGAAGAGGATACAGAAATTTTACTCCAAGACCAGTGATACTTCACAATAAAATTACTCAAGTAGAAGTAAAAAGTATGGCGTAATAAAACTGCTCCTAAAAATACATTTTTTTTCCAAAAAGTTACTCAAGTAAATGTAACTAGTTACTATTCAACTCTGTTCATTTGTTCCTGATATCTTGATAGTTAATGATTTTTTTTTGCCTACTTCATGTTGTCAGACAGGTTCTATTGAAGTAATTTTACAAATATCTAGCAGTGATGGGAGCAGGATAAAGAAACCAAACCAAAAGTATTTGGTTAATAATGGTTGTTTCGGCCTCACCAGGAGGTTAAGGGTAACAGTTGGTCTGCGTTGCTCCCTAACAAATACAATCATCATCTGATTGCTTACATTTTGTCTTTAGTTGTGTTAGTTGTTATGGTGATCTTAATGTTATCTCCAATTGGTTTGAAGGTGACAAAAAAAAAAAGCTGAAACAGTACGAGTGCACACACTTTTTAACAGCAATGTGGTCAAAATTAAAGCAAACCAAAGTCTTTCTTCTGCACCATTTCTGAAATGTGTTCAGCTTGTCTTTATGTAAATAATATCCCCACTCGTTCGTTTTGTTAGTTTTTTGTTTTTATGAAACTAGTGTTTCGCTCTGAACTGCATGTGGTTGGAAATGAACAAACAGCTTCCAGTTGGCCGGATAAAGAGCCTCAGGCTGATCCAGATGTTTCTGCTACAACCCCACAGCCCGCCTGTCTCACAGGTTGAATAAGCTAACCTTTCACATCCCATCATCAATCACTCCTAGCATCTCAATGAAGCATCCTTTATAATGTGAAAATGTTCACACCTGACTCCTTCCGCTCCATCTGATCAGGTGCTGCTGAATCTTCTCCATCTTATACTTTTTGCTTTGGCAATTTTTTTCTGAAATGCATTTGTTAAACTTTCAATATGTTACGGTTTGGATAAGTGAAATGTGAAAACTATTTCATTTTCAATGTAGAAACAACTAAAAATATGTATTCATTTAGTCCATTATATTTCCATGATGGAACAGCCATTTCATTTACATGGAAATGATGTCACACGCTGAGGTCTATCAACGTCTAAATGTGGTTGGAAGTGAAAGACGAAAGCCTGTTTTTCAAAAACAGAAAAGAAGTCAAGCTTTCAAGTTGAAAAGCTGTCATTAACAACGTGGAAAAGACTCTGCTGGTGTCTAAACTTTGACTTTGGAAATCCTTCCTACTCACAACACTGAAGCAACGATGGATTTCATTCAAAATGTTAAAAATACATCTTTATGAAAACATCTGCTGAAATCCTACTGTGGCTGACAGTGAAACAAGACATGTTGGAAGACATCAGGGGAAGGATGAAACATTCACAACAAGGAAAAGATGTTTATATGAAGACATCTACACCACTGATGTCTATTTAAAACACAGAAAACCTGGGATTTACTTTTTTCCGATAATGTGGAAAAGCTGTTTTATTGATCAAACTGAATGAGGACGTCTACTTGGCTGAAAACTGAAAGGAGCAAAACCATCCTATTCAAAGCACAGGAGAAATATCTTCCTCACAACGTGGAAAATACATTTCCGTGAAGATATCTTCTGAAGCTTAAATCTGGTTAAAAAGAGAAAACAGAAAAAAAAAAAAACATCTTTCTTATAATGTAGAAACAAAACTTGAAAGCTGGGATTTAGTTTGTTGGACGAACTCATTGTGAAAAGTCATCTCATTTACTGCATGGAAAAAAGCCTCCATGAGGAAAGCTACTGATGTCTAAAAGAGAAAAGTAAAAACTCCCTTATAAAGCTCTATCCACGTTTCAATGTTGTTGCACAGAAAAAACAGAAACGTCATCGTATTTACAACGAATAAAACAAAATATCTAAGTCATTATCTACCGTGTCTGATGCATATAACATGGAGGTCTACAAGAGTATGTTTAGTGAAGTCTAAATATGATTGAAAAGTAAAAAAAAAAAAAAAAAAAAAGACTTCCACAAATATTTATCGGATGGCAGCTTGCAGAATTTGGTAACTGAATAAGCTCAGCATGTGTTCTCTGTTTTACTCCCCCCTTGTGCCTGTTCTCCATCTCACTCTGTGGAGTAGCAAAGGAGGAGCTTGTGTGTACATCTACACACACAGCAATAAATAAATAAATAACTGCAAATGCAACTCAGTTCCCATCGGTCACGTTGCAGCAGGTCAATTCACTTGGTTCCCGTGTGACCATCCCAATCCTAACAGCAACCTGGCTATTTCAGGTCAGCATTGAGAATTAGGCGTGTTAAGCCTGTTTCGGTCAAATGTGAAGAAAAATATGAGCAAATTGAGATTTATTAAGCTTTTTATGTGGAGTTATTCCAAACACAGCTGTTAAAAACCATCAAAAAGGAAGGAAAACACTTCTGGCTTAACCTCAAATAACTGAACTAGCCTTCACTTTACGAGGCAAAACTCTCCCAACAGTTAATTAGCTCCCCTGACCAGAATAAAATTCAGCTAAAACACAAAGTTTATGTTTTTGATAATTAGATAATACATACTGATTAAACAAAGTGTAATTTTGAACATACCGTATTTAGACTAAGACTGGCAAAGCCTTAAAGTGGCAGTAAGAAGATATCCATTCAGTGTTCAGAGGGATGGGATTTTTATTCTTGGACATATTTAATGTTAACAGAAACTCAATATTCAGCGCCTGACCGCCACTGACATGAATAATATGTCACTGCCATGTACAATTAAACCACAGGGGTCAATGAGAACCAATGGTGAGAAACTTATGGAAATGAACTCTTAAGGAGTACATGTTTTATCCCCTGATTATGAGTAGGGGAGGGACCGTGAAACTAATGAAGTTGGTTCCTCAGGAGAAAATCCTTGTTCGGAAGGAAAATGAGTTATGCTCCTGCTCCTTAAACAGCTGCTAATAGTGTGGTCTGTGGTAAGGATATTAACCTCTGACATCCCTAGGGAATGGTTCTGGGACTGGATGGAAATGTGGTTAACCTTTCCTCGCTGTGTGGCTGCAGCCTGCAGGCCTCTGGGAAAACACTCCGACTCTGGCCCGAGTCAATGAGGTGTTCAGACACAAAGCGCACTACAATTTCATACTTTTTTTTTTTTGTTTTGTTTTGTTTTTTTTTTTTAATTAACCTGTCATTGTCGCTGGGTTGGTAAAATGAATGTATGCTCTGCTGGAGGACAGTTGCTAGTAAATCACATGTTGATCTGACATGAACCCAACTGAGCTCCTGCAACGGCTTCAAGTCTCAGCTGTTCTACAAACGTCTAAAAGAAAAACTTGCAAACTAAAGTGGAAGATTACTTTTTATGTGGCTGGCTGATGATTTCAAACATGTCAGCAGAAGAAACATTTCCAGTATGTATAGAAACAGCAACAGAACTGGCAAGGAGTAAAATCCCAGCCTAATGTTTTCAGGGATGACAGAGTCCATGATTGATGGTCTCCGTGAGCAGTGGTCCATCGCTTCATATCCTCTAATAAAGTTTCACATGCTTCATCATTAGGATTAATACGCAGAATCACACAGAGAACAGGGAGTGCTCTTCTTCTCATGCTGGCTGCAAGGACAAAGCATTTACAGGTTTTTTGCTTCCTGCCGTTTGAGTCAAGAAATTCAGCAGTGAGAGGTTTGACTTGGAGAAAATGGTGACCAAGCTTCTATACAACTGTTTGACATAAAATTGATGTTTACATGTGTGTCAGCATGTTTTTCTTTTGAACGATGAATGCTGTTTTTATGTATGTATTTTATGTGTTTTTATGATATGGACCAATTTTACTTGAAACAACAGAAAATTATTTATGTCTGTTTAGTCTCTGACAAGCAAGTGAGAAAATCTCTGCAGGGTTTGGGTAAACAGCTCAGCTGACAGCCTTTACATCTTATCAGCACTGTATTTAGCTGGTGGATATGCTACAGGCAAACCCTCATTTTTTTCCCCTATATTCTTGCTGTTATTAAGATTATCTGGTGTAAGTTTTTCTGATGTAAATGGTGTATTTTGAAAATAAATCAAAAACTACTTCTGGTTTAGCCTCGACTATTTTTGTTATTGCACAAGTTCTCACATTTCTTCAGAGGGATGAAAGTTGCCTCAGCAAAATTAAAATCCAGCTTAGTCGAGTCAATGTTTTCATCAGGACCTAGTCACCAACTTGGGTGTGACAACAGCTTGAAGTACTGGTATCACAAGCCCATCCACTGTCTACATCTGCTTATCCTGGAACGATCGGGGGGCACACTTACCTAAGGGTAATTTCGAGAGACCAATTGACCACAGTCACTTGTTTTTGGAATTTGGGAGGAAGTTGGAGTACCTGGAGAGAACCACTGCATACATGGGGAGAACATGCAAAATCCATGCAGGTCTGGATTTTAACCCAGGGTCTAGTTGCTGCAAGGCAGCACTGCTATCAAGTGTGCCACCATAAGCCAGTGCACTCTTTGTTAAACCTATTCAATTCAGTTTATTTCTATCGTGCCAAGTAACAACAAATGTCTCCAGGCACTATGCGAACAAGTCATTTCAGTTCAACCACACATACATTCCAGCTGATCCTAGTTGTCAATCAGTGCATTAAGCTCAGTTTATTATGCATGCAACCTTTATTTAACCAGATAATAAGACCTACTCAGATTAAAGAGCTCTTTTACAAGAGTGTCCCGGGCAATACAGCAGCAAACCAAGACAAAAACAAGACAACTTCAACCTTTAAAAATGTACCCAGGAATAAGCACTTGGAACCTGGGTAAAGTTTCTCAGTCTACCCCCCTACTCAAGAACCAGGGAACCAGGGATGTTGTGGACCCATTTTACCCAGGAATAAATACTGGGGAAATGGCTAAAGTGTTGTCAATACTGCCCTGCTTCATAACCATTGAACCAGGGGGTTCTGGTCCCATGCATGTAGCGACAGTGGAGAGGAAATACTCTCCTTTAACAAGAAGAAAACTCCAGCAAAACCAGAACCTGGCTCAGCACAAGCAGCCATCTGCCACGGCCGACCGGAGGTTCGAAAAGACAGACACACAAAAACAAACAGAAGAACTGATACAGGAGTACTTTCTACGGTTCTGAAAAGTGAAAAGTTAATAGCAGGAGATGAAGCACGACCAGTTGTTGGCAGCATCATCTCAGCTGAAGCCCTCCTCCAGGAAGGTATCACAGCCAAACAGAACGCCAGACCAGGTGCAGCTTCTATGGAGAGTAGCAGCAGAAGAACGTAGCGGAGTGAGGAAGAGTGGTCAGTTTGTCCTCCAGCAGCCTAAGCCTACAGCAGCATAACTACAGAGAAAACTCAGGATGACCCAACCCTTTAGGATGAGGCATGAGAGAGGCAGAACCAGGGAGAAGCGTCTGTCTGGACTGAATTTCCTCCCCGCCGGATCAGGCCGTACTAAACTGCAGTGTTTGTACTAAAATCTAAACTGTTTAAAGCAGTGAAATAAAAACTAGGAAATGCTGAAAAGCTCAAAAGAGCCTAAGACAGCTGCTTCGACGGAATCATTTTCTAATGGATTTGTTACTACGGGCAACACCTTTTAAATGAAACTTTAATCTCCTGTCAAGATAGGAGCATTGATCCCTCCGAGCTTGATCAATGAAGGAGACATTTCCTGTGTGACATCATTTAAAAGAGTTTTAGACACTGAATATATCTGGATAAACGTTTGAATGACTTTTAAACATTTAAATCATCAGAGGTAGGATATGTTCCATTTCACAGATAATTGCCTTTCATATCAATTTAGATTTCAACTAAAGCTATCCTGCATAAATGCTGACGCTGCACAGCATAAGCAACATTATCAGAACTTGATTTTTGGTTGGAACATATTTTACGTGAAATCTCCAGTTTAAACACAAACTTTTATCCAAAACGACCTGAACACAACACCATTTCTAAACATTTCTTCTTCAACACAGTTCTCCGATGATGGTTGTGCACAGCAGGATGTTTCATAAAGTGAAGAAGATAATGGACAACGCTGAGCATCCTCTTCATCAGACTGGCATACAACTTCAGAGTGTGTTTAGTCAGAGGCTTCTTCAGGCCCACTGTAATACTGACCACTACAGAAGACCCTTTCTGCCCAAAGCCATCAGCATCTATGACTCTTTGGAGAAAATTGGAAAATTACATTTTATTTACCTTGGGGATTAATAACGGATTTTAAACTGAATTTAACTGAACTAAATTATCAATGAGTGCTGCAGCAACACACTGTAGATCAAAAACTATTTTCTTCTTTATGCAAATAACCATGTGAAACTCTTCTTTTAAGTAATCAGAAATATTTATAAGTTTCTTGCTGATTCATTAATAACTAGAGGAACCACTTCCTTTAATCGCTAAATCATTTGTTGCAGCTGTGATTTAAATTTACAGTTTTTACACACAATTGATTAGGGTTTGATTTTTTTTTTTTTTTTTTTTTTTTTTTTTTTTTTTTTTTTTTTAATTATTGTTTTTGGTTCCAGGAACAAACAGTTGTGCTTGATTTTTATGAAAATGTGTACAAACAGAAGCTTCTAATTAAGGTAACTGAGAACTTGTGAGCTGTTCACCTGCCAAATTAAACCTTGAGTAAAGAATGTGAAGAAACGATGGAGGATGGATGGACGGATGGATAGAGCTTAAAAGACCGATGAAATGTAATGCAGCATATCTGTCTGGATAAGAGTTAACAATATTACTCCCCTAGTGATGGACTTTTTGGTCACAGCAGTGTTTCACTGTGAACACATGCAGATCAATGCAACCATGACCACAGTGACCTCCTTTTTGTGAAAGAATACGATTTTCTTGGAAATAAACTTTGAATGTGTTTGTGCATTTCTGCATTTCTCTGCTTCTTTGTAAGAGTAATTAGAAATAAAATTGCTTTGGATTTCTCTACTTGTTACTTTTAAGAAACAGATCTATATTTATTGAACAAAATTTATTTAAGCATCCCTCAGCAGGAACAGCAAATCTCTCCAAATGATTTTCATCCTCGTTAGTTGCTTGGTTTTGGGGGAAAAGTAAATGCCTAATTTATTTGAGCCAAACGGAAAAGCTGTTAGTCTGATGCAAATCCCCAGACCCACTTAACAAACAAATATGATTACTGTACTGACGTTGTTTTCCAACGTCCCCATCCAATTAATTATTTCACAACAACCTTGTTTACTGCAGCTCTCCTGGCAAGGCTTTGTCCCAAACAAGTAAAATCTAAGGACTTGGAAAGTAAATTGTATTTGGAGAAAAATGAATCCGGAGTGAAATTGATGCCAGAGTTTCATAATTAACCATCCAGCCATTGGCTAGTTGGAAGGATATACTGATCCTGACTGGCTTTTATCCCCAGTGAGCTGATCTGATGACCGGTTTTCCTCCCTGTCCTCGTCATCCGGTTTGCATGCCTCACCTTAACTCTGCAGGCTGATTGATCATTCTGGCAAACAGACGTCTGATGTTCAAGATACTCTGTTGCCCAAAATTTATGTTTTTGTGTAAAATTGCAAACTGAGACTCCAACAACAGCAAATTTAACAGACGCTGCATCTTTCTACTGCAGGCTAATAGACTCAGGTACATCATTCAAGCAACCTGAAACCCAAAGCACCAAATGGTAAGTGTTGCTTTAATGCAGGGGTCTCCAACTTCAGTCCTTGAGATTGACTTTCCTGCAGCTTTTAGCTGCATCCTTGCTCCAACACATCTGAATCAAATGCTCATTACCAGGCCTTTGTCAGATGTGATGGCATGATGTAGAGGTAATTTGATTCAGCTGTTGGAGCAGGGATGTCTCTGAAAGTTGAAGGGCAGTAGCTCTCGAGGACTGGAGTTAGACATCCCTTCTTCAATGCTTTAAAATGAGAATGTTGTTGTTAAAGATATTATGAAGAAGATAGCCACCCAGGGTGGCTTTAATTGAGAACTGCCAATTGTTATTAAGTTAATTGATGGCTCATTGCCTTTTTTGTTTAGTTTCATGAACGCGTTAATGCAGGGTTGCCCAAGTCCAGTGCTCGAGATCTACCATCCTGCAACTTTTAAGCTAAAGTTACACAAGGAAACTGCTGGTATTTTTGGATGTTGACTGGGGACAAGTTCCATGTTTAGACGAGACAGCCAAGACACCTTGAATCTGCTGTCATTGTCATGCCAGGCACTGTGATTTCAGCATGTCATTGAAACATGCATGAGCTTCTGAACCTTAACTTCCACCTCATTTAGAAAACAGTAACCTGTCTCTGATGAACTAAGTGCTCATGTAACACATATCCTGTATCAAACATTGTGTTAAACCGAACAGGTTCAGTAGCACACAGTACAATACTATCTGCCTCCCCGTTATCTGTCTGTGGATGTGCAGAACAAACCCTGCAGCCAAACATTCTGTGAATGTGTGCTTTCACACCAGCTGAGTCCTTCATACCTCCACGGGGGGGGGGGGGGGTGTTCCCAAAAACGTCCACTTTGAGATCTGGTGTCAAAAATTGCCAGTGGCAGAGACTCCGGTCACCGGTCGCTGGATTGCAACAAAAATGTTATGGTTTCTCTGAAAACTGTGCAAACGGGGCCTTAGATGCATCTCTTCTCCAACACACCTGAATCAATTAAGTGAGTCATTACCAGGTCTCTACAGAGCTAATGAGGCAATTCAACCATTTGATTAAAGTATGTTGGAGAAGAGATTAATCTGCAGGATGGTAGATCCTGAGGACTGGACTTGGGCACCTCTGCATTAATGAATAAAACCACTTTAACACAATATTTACCTGATGTGTCACATTAGGTCATATTTTGAACTCTTGACAAACCCTTGGGTCTTTAATTGAAATGTTATCAACCAAAGCAGAAGATTAGAGGAACCTCTGAAAACTACAGATAAGTCATTTTAGCACTTGAAAGCATGTAGCTCCTTTTAAATTAAAGGGTAGCCTTTGGTAATTCTGCATTTAAGTGATCTGACAGCAGAAACTTTGTAAAATGTCAGATAAATTTAAAAATAAAAACATCAAGAAAAAGCTAAAAGCACAAGAGGAAATGAATCACAGGTAAAGTCAAGAGTAAAAGGTGAACTTAACCTGCAACTGTACAATAACAATAAACCAGGACATTTGTAAAGTCAATAAAGTTGACTGAAGCAAGGAAAGAAATGCCCTTAAAAGAAAGTCTCTCATGATTTACTCATCACTTTTCATCTCTTATCTTCACTGACTGAAAGCCCTCTCTATCTAGTGAGTTCACTCTGTCCTCCCATCATCCGTTTATCTGCCCCCATCTTTGTAGCGCATCCGTCTGTTGATATCCTGACCTTTCAAACAGCTGTTCTACCTCTCCCACATGCACACATCCACACACAGCCTGTGGCGCGGCATTATCTCGCTGGCATTAGAGCAACAGCCTTGGGTGTCTGTCCCCTCATGCCATGCTGTTGACATTTGGAGCTTTGAGAGCTCAACACACAAACACATTTCTCTCACTTGTCTGTCCCGCTCAGTTTCTATGTCTGTCTTGCACACACGAAACACAACACTGCACATGGATATGCGCAATAAGACACACACGGTGACCCATACACCAACTTGCTGTAGGTACCAAGAGTCTCCAGAACATGCCAAATATCTTATTGGTTCAATTTAATTCATTTAATCCTATTTTTCCTTCCTGACATACCTGATTATTCTACATTCAGAGAATTAGCACCATTTAAGTGACTGGAATTGAGTTTAATTATCTCTTGGCATCAAGTCTGATCAGTGAAAAATTATTATTCAGCAAAAGAAGAGAAGTAGGAAATAGAAAAATAGCTTAACTATGAAATGCCTACAGGGTGCTAGAAGTGTACCTGCACAATACAATGAAAGATGTACTTACAGGGTACCCATGGGTGTGCATACTGGGGCATACATATAGGGGGCAAACAGGAAATGGTACCTTGCACCTTTGGGGTACTTGCAGAGGAAATCGACTAAGTACTTACAGGTTACCTGTGAGATAAACTACTGTGAGATAGACTACAACCATGTACCTATGAGGTATAGAAAGGATAGGTACTGAGTTCTGGGCCGGCTGTGGCTCAAAGGGAAAATGTGTTCATCTGGAAATTGTAAGGTTTGAGTCTGATTCTAGCTTCCATCTCAGACCTTTCAAAGTGAATACAGTGGACCCCGGCCTATTCACAGTTTAGTGTTTACGGATTTTTCTGTAAATTATTTCAAATTATTCACAAAAAGTTTGCCTTGTTCCTGATTTTTCCCACATAGCAAATCTAAGATAAGGGTGTCCCAATACAACATTTTTACTTCCAATACGATACAGATATTGCAGCTTTGAGTAATAGCCGATACTGATTTTGACCTGATACTATATCAGCACAAATCAGACATACTTTTATTGCCTTTTTTGTAGTGTGGAATGTTAGATTAGGCTTGATCAAGTGATATTACTCAAACAGAGAATAGTCAATAACAATAGGTCAACAATGGGTCAATAGAACAACTGACCCATTTAGTATTAACCAATGGGTTAAGATACAAGCGCTGCTGGAAAAAATGCTGGGGTGGACTAAATGTTGAAGCAGAGTGTTTCTACCAGCATGCTCATGTTGGAGATTTTAGATACAGGCCAATATAATTTGATACTCCTTTTTTGGCTGATATCAGACCAACATCCAATATCAATATTGGATCAGGACACCCCTAATCTAAAATATTGAAAAGAAAGATACTGAGGCACAATGCTACTTGACATGCTATTGGCTGGCATTTGCAAAGCAGCCAATTAAGGAGCACGATCTCCTTTCCTTGGTGCTAACTGGCTGTACTGCCAAGAGTGAAATTAAGGAAGACCATAGATGTTAGCTTCTGCGGTAGTGCTAAAAGGGTTTTCACTGTGTATATTAAGGTATATTTGGTGTGTGAACTGCTAAAATAGGCATTTATTAGCATTTATTGAGGGGACCTCAGGTATTTATGGATTTTAGCTATTTGCAGGTGGCTGTGGTCCCTAACCCCCACGAATAGCAGGGGTCCACTGTAATAAAATACAATTCACAAGGTAAAAAGGTAGGAACCACATTACAAATGCTCTGCTATGCTCACATTTAGCCTCACGATGAAGGTGGAAATATGGGAATAATGGCCTCACCATAATCCCTTTACATAAATCCGAGAGCTCCTTGCTAAACCTCTTGAGTTTCCTCAGTCACACTGTGTGTGTGCGCCTAAAGACTCTGCACCACTTTAGATTTCATCTGCCCTTTCTTAATCCCACAGAGGATGGATGGCTATTTTTGGCTGCTAAGCTGCATGATGTGAGGCTAAAATGAAGAGAAAGGGGAAAAAAAGACATTCTCCAAATCACTATAGCCATCAACATTTCACCTTAAAATCAACTGGCTGTGAAGGAAAAAAGAGAAAAGAAAAACAAGCTGTGGTAAAATGAAGGCTCAAATCTTACTCAGCTGATTAAAATCAAAGTAAACGTCTGATCAAAACTTTAAGACCAGGGAAGAAAGTATTTACTGGATCATAATGAGGTTGTAGGTTAAGCTTCAAATTTCAATTTTTTTTTTTTTTTTTCCCCCCAATTTATGGATGAAAGTTTCAATTGAAGAAACAGTTTTTTTCTATAGTGCAGTGTTGGTTATTGGTTATTGTTTACTGATTCTCTGCTAAAGATACATTAAAGTTTTTCAGCAATACTTCTCTGGAGTTGGATTTTTTTATTTCACATGTTTTGGATGAAAACTTCCAGTATTGAAATGCTTGTTACTGATTGGTCTCATGGTCTTATGTCAGCCTTGTGATTAATGCTTGAAAGAGTAACAATATCTTCAAGTTGACTTGGGTCACAGCTTGCCCAAAAGGGGTTACAGTGGGCCCTGAACCCTGGCCAGTTGAGAACCTCTACGGTACCTTAACATATCCGGTCTCAATTTAACGCTCCTGCACAGCCTGAAACTCCATAGTTGCACTGAAGGAAAACGTCATCAGGCCCCCTTTTGGTGTGGGAGGAGATGTGGCCTTTGAAGACTTTGTTCTTTAAAGTTTAAGTAGCCTCCAAGTCAACTTGTTTTTGCTGATAAACTGTCTATTTAGGGTTCCATCGTTATGTTTTTGTCCGAATTTTGACATTTTTGTGTAAATTTTTTAGTTCTGCAATATTTTGTCCAACATTTTGTCTAAAAGTGCTGGCCTCCTTCGGTTGAACGGTGCCTAAGTAGTTCAATTTTCCTATTGGTTGCAACGGTACAGCTTCGTCACAGCCCCATGTTCAGGTATAAAAGCATCTCAGTCAGACAAACGCGTCCGCCCAGTGGTGAGTCAGGAGTTGGAATAGTGAATGTGGCATAAAAATGATACTCGGTATAGCGACAAAGTGGATAAGTTAGCAGCAGGGCTTCTTTCTGACCCCAGCCCCACTTATCCCCTCCACTCATACACACACTTGGCCACACCCCAAGTGTGTATCGGCTCCACCCACTGTGTTGGACTTTTTCAACATTTGTCAGTGGCGGGGTCATGCTTTCCTAGAAGGATTAGTTACAATTTAAGCCCTTATCTCACAGATTTCCTCTTTTAGTTTTAGGGTTCCAGTCAGCATCAACAAAGGGCTTATTCTCGGTCAAAGTTCAGCGTGTGTTTTTAAGGACAGCCCATCAGATCCTCGTCCATCTGACCTCAATGCAGATGAAGTCCATCTATATCGTCTTCTGGCATTTCAATGTTGTACTTCGATGTCCACCACCTCGCCACGGGGGTCTCCCAAGGGTCAGTGTACTGGGACCTCTTCTCTTTGCTATGTACACCACCTCACTGGGCCATATGATCTGATCACTGGCCTAAAAAAGAACACGTCACCTCTCTGTTCGATGAGCTCCACTGCCTACTCTTAGCCTCCTGCATCAAATTCAAATCACAGATGTTAGCTTACAATGAGCTTCATGGAATAGCTTCCATCTACCTGAACATTCTCGCAAAGGCTTATGTCAGAACTTGATCAAGATGGCACTACCAGAACAGGACTGTGTATCTTCAAGAAACTCTTCAAGAGCCAGCCTTTCAGAGAGCATCTTCTACCCAGCATCTACCCTGTACTTCCCCACCCCACCTACTCCACCCTCTTTCTGCACCTCCCTCAATGCCTGCTTCCCATTTTTACACTTTCATCCAATCACCTCTGACAAAACCTGACTAATGGTCTTCTTTCCAAGTAGCTTATTGTTAGCTTTGATATCAACTGCCATGTTATGTCCTCGTCTGCTGAATGCATAAAAATAAACAACCTGGTTATAACCCTGCAGCACAAAATGTTAATTCTTGTAATTTGTTCCCAAGGCTTAAGATTTTAATCAGGAGTTGTACAAAAACCTCTCCAAAACTATTTTATACATCACTTCACATATGCCACTTTCAGTTTAGCATAAATGCATTTATGTTGTATATTTCCACATTTATAGATTATTCTGTTTGGACAGAATGAAACTCTAATCCCTAATCTCAAATTGCACACTAACCATTACAGCATTAACCGCAGCTGCTCTTAATTATATCGCCCTGTTTACAGGTGAATTTGCAAACCCCAATGTTGTTCAAATGTATCAGAGAAATGACCTCATAAGCAGTCAATTAGAGTAATGAGATTACATAAGCAGCTCAGCTGTGGCCTCAGTGGACTGTAAGGAGAAAATAACATTTAGATTTGGTTCTGACGGGGCAGTTGACTTTAATGAGCTTGCATTGAAAACTAAGATACAACTGTGGAAGTAGAACATAAAAAGAAGATTTTGTTACATTTAAATGTGAGGGTTGCATTAGGACGTGTCTACACCACATTTCAGAGGGTCCAGTTTTAAAACATAATGTGTGACAGGAAGACAAAAACAGAACATGTTGAACATGCAGGGCAGGAGGGTTAGGGATGTGGACTTTGCTTTTTACAGTTTTTACTTTGCTAATGCACAACTTTAAAGTAAAATTAAGTTCAAACCAGCTCATTATTTGTTTAATTCAGCAATATTGCCTAAAACCATCTTAGTACTGCCCTCTCTGGGTTGAATGGTGGCTACTGCAGCTTAATTTACCTATGGTTACAAAGGTACAGCTTGGTTGATGTCTACGTCACAGCCCCGGATATAAAACCATTTCATTCATACACCCCCATATCGAGTCAAGAGTTGGAATAGTGAGTGTGGCGAGCATTGATTGATGTTGTTTCTCAGCTTTGCACATGTGATTCGTTTCTAATGTGGACACGGAGTGAAATGGGTCTCGTCTCTGCAGGACGATTGCGTAAGCCTCACTACAGTGCTTAGGAAGCAGGAGGAGCTCACAGTGACACACTTCTCTCTCAGCACAGAGCAGAGCTGCAGAGCTTGTAACAGTCACTACAATTGTAATTCAGTGTATTGCCACATGGTGGCACCAGTTGTCTATTATGATCAGTAGGTTACACTTTTATCCTTCTTTAAGTATTCTCTCTGTAGAGGATTCCTCTGTGAATACGTGGGCTAGTAACGTGTAGTAAAGCTGGCACTTGATTTTTGATATTTAAAATAAATCCTTGTAGAAAGCTACAAGTCGTTGCTCATTCGCTATCAACCTGTTCACCTCCGCGGCTGGCTTTACCCTCCTCCCTCACATTACAAGTTGCAGAGTGACTGGTGCTTCGCATGTCGCCATAAAAGTCTCCAATAATGGAAAAAAGTCGCTTTTTTGAAAAAGTTGCTAGCGGGGTCTGAAAAGTGACTAAATAGAGCAACAAAGAAGCTAAGTTAACAACAGTGCTTCTTTCATCCTGACCACAATTGGCCAGGTCCTTCAGTGTATCTTGACACTGCCCACTTTTGTGGAATATTTTAAAATTTATCTATGAGCAGAGTTATGCTTTCTCAGGGGGGGTTAGTTACACTTCAGGGTAAACAGGGAAAAATAGATGGAGCTAAATCCAGAAGAATCCTGGAAGAAAACCGGTAGACTTGAGACTGTGGAGGTCGCCCTTCCAGCAGGACAACCACCCTAAACGTACAGCTCAGTCAAACAAAAAGACAAATTTGTAAAAACATTTAGTCTTTTCATATGTTGTTTGGCTATCTCTAACATTTATTAAAGTAATGTTGCAGTAATCTTGTAGGATTTCATTTCTATTTAATCCACGATCCTGGGTTAAAGATGAGAGAATCAGACCAGTGCAGAAGGTCTTTTGCATCGTACCCCAGAGACCCCTAATGTCATGATGGTTTAAGGAATAAAAAGCTTCTCACTGGCTCATTTGAAGCACAATATAGGTTAATCCTTGGGCCCTTTCATTATCCCTCAGATTCCCCATTGGAGTCCAAATCGTTGCTGAGCCACAGATCATAGTGAGCAAGTGAGAATAAGGCTTTACAGGACCGCAGGGGTTCGCAGTGTACTTTCACATCACATCAGAGACTTCTTCACCGGCCGGGTGACATCAGAGCGACAAGAGTTAGCAGGGCATTTGACGTTTCACTCCATGTTTTATGTCAGCTTTGAGACGGAGCGGTTCAAAGGTGCTGAATCAAAATGCAGCGGTGGCCTCAGGTGGAAAGCCTTTCGCCTTTTAACAGTTCTCTAAAATGCCACTGAAATATCAACAAACTGCAGATGGTAAACTGATTTATTTGTGTAAGGGTGGGAGGGGGGGTATACAAGATGCTTGAAGGAGCTGGTGCTAAAGTTGATTGAGCCAGAAAATATCTCACCAGCTCTACTGCTAAACACCCAGAGGTCTTTTAGTTGTTCATAAAGAAACACAAACGCAGTCCTGCAGGTTGGAATATGGACGAACAATAGAGGGATACCTGCATGTCTGTATGTCTCATGTTGAGAGTCAGTTTGGTTTTCATCCATTATTTTCTGCTTCAAATCCTCATCCTTTCATCCTTTCTCTGAAAATTATTTTTTCCTCTCCTCTTTTATGACTATTATTATTATTGCAAATATGAGGGATTGCTGCATATTTAATGACTCAGTGTAATCAGCAAGGAAATAAACTGAACTAGACTGCATTGTTTAATAACTGGGACTTGTCTTTGACTCTGTCTGCATGGTAGGATTAAATCTTTATATTTCTGTATAATTTAATTTTTTGCTATAATTATCAAAATAAATAAAACTCAACTGAAACTTCTGTGATCATTCATTTTTTTCTATTCTGCTTCTTTTAGGCATATTTGTCCTTCAAATCGCTCTCTCTCGTCCTTTTTAAACCTCATGCATGGATCACTTTTCTCTCCTCCTCTTCCTTCACCGCACCATTTTACATTCAGATGTGCCCCTTCGGATCATCATCTCTTCTCTCTCCTAACATATCTAACCTCCTCCTTCCTCTCATTTTCAGAGCGATAATGCAGTTTGGTCATGTTTTTCCATCCCCAGTACTGTCACCCTGCATTACCAAAGAGTTTTTCCGAGCATCCCTGTGTGTTATTTGTCTCTGCATGTGGTTGCAAGCTTGGGCTCAGGTAGCAGCAAACAATTCAGGCATTGATATTCAGGCCTTCTAGGCATTAAGTGCTTGGTTTTTGTATAAAAATAATTTTTATAACCTAAATATAACTTTTAGTTTAGGGATTCGACAGAAATGCATTTAGCAGTATTAGTAAACCTACCCAGAGGCCGTTATGAGGCCGTTTCTAAGATATTGGTGGTTATTGTGGCCTTTTGTCTTTATTTTAGGTGGAGTTTATGTGCTATCATGCCTTCTGGTTCTTTTATTATCCTGAAACAGGATTCATGAGAAACACAGACTTTTTTTTTTTTTTTTTTTTTTTATCTCAATAAACTTTATTAGAATAAACTTTCTGTAGTCTCATCAACCATTTGATAGAAAATGTTTTTACATAAATACAGTGAAAGCGTGAGATGATTTGTGATCCAGTGTGGAGTGGGAGTGAATTATTCAGAATCTAACGATGAAGACTGATTCAGGCCGTCACACAGGCTGCATTTGTTTGTTTTTCTTCACAGTTGATGAATCGTTGAAGCCTGATAACCATCTGGTTATTTTGAACAAACAATATTAGTTACAGATAATCAATGCCTTAATCTGACAGTATAATATAGTGGAAGTAAGCAGTGTACTGTATGTACAAGGAGAATTATTTCAATGTTCATAAATCAGTCTAAGGATGGATTTACTGTAAAAGTGCTGCTCTGGTGTAGAAGCATGTCTCCTTTAGAAAGTATTTATTTGTCCCTTTTGTTGCAGCACATGTTAGTGGGGGGGTAAAATACGACCCAAATCCAGTCAGGCCAGAGGCGGGTTCAAGAAAAAACAGACAAGATCATTTCCTGTAACAACAGCAGTCCAAACTTGAAGGAAATAACGCTGGAGGAAGTAAACCAAGGCAAAAAGCAGGCTTGGCAGCAGGGGCAACAAAAGGATCCAACAATAAACTGAGGAAACCACAAGCTCTAAATACTGAGGAGAGTAATTACTGGATCAGGAACCAGGTGAGAAAAAAGATAGAAACTGGGGGGAGTGGCTTAAAAAAAGGTTGAAATATGCCAGCAAAGCTGAGAATTTTTTTTTTTAAGAAAAAACAAAATCAGTTCACAGAAATTCACAAAAATACAAAAACCATCTCTGACCAATCACATGAAAGACCTTTAGAGAGCTGTGCAGAAGCTAACGTCTGCAAACCTCAGAGACCTCAAGTAATGCTGGAAGAGTGGAAGAGTGTAGCAACATTCCTCCACAATGACATGAAAAAAAAACAAAAACAAAATCAGAGTGACTAGTTATTATTGCTAAAAATTATTCTACAAGTTGCTGCAGGGTGTTTTCCTTATTTATGTCAGGATCTTGGGCTGTTTTGGGTTCATAGTTTTGATCATTTTTTGTTCTGTGTTGCTTAGTTTTTTATTCTTTGTTTAGCTCAACCTTGTTTCTGTTCAGTCAGCTTTTAGTTATTTTAGTTAGATTATGTTTATTTGTTGGGTTTAGTTATTGTTACTGTTAGATTCATTTTCCTAGTTCCCCTGTTTACTCTCCTTCGCCCCTTTGTGCCACTCTCTCTGTCCTCGCACCTGCAACCCGTTAGCTAATCAGCCCCAGTCTATTGCTCCAGCATTCACTCTTCCAGTATTTGTACACCTCTCCTCCTCTGGTTTCTCCTGTTATTTTCCCGTTATTCTCCCTTTGCCTCATGTTCCTGGACTATCTGTTCTCTTGCTCCCTGTGTTGTTCTCCCAGTTTTTTAAGTTGTTATTGTATTTTTTTTCTTAAATCAAAATCATTTTTCATCGTTACCTCCTGGTTTCCAGCTTGCATTTTGATCCACTTCATCCCCACCCATCATGACAATTTAATGAATTTGAGTAGAAGAAAATAAAATTTCAGTCTTCAGACCAAATCAGATCCCAGTCTGGACTCTTCATTTGCTTTCATATCCTCCCATCATCCTCTCTTTGTACAGTTTCTCCTTCCTGTGGGTATCCTTTGGTCTCATTGGACCATTCTGGATTTTGCGCCACAGAAGCAGCTAAAATTTCTAAAGATGATATCAATAAAATTAAAGCGTGAGAGAGAAAACTCTGATGTTCAATTTCTCCTCCAGTCAGATTTGACTGAAAGCATTCAGTAATGATGTCACACGCACTGATTCATTGATTATATCATGTCTGCTGAAGTCATGTTTCAGCCAAATGTTGAGTGTGTTTCGGGGAGGCTGGCCTACTTATGGCTTGATTGAAACCTAATGAAATCTTTTAATGAGCAGCCTCTGTGTGGCAGCGTCTGCAGGGTGAGGCTGCCAGAAGATGTGTGTCCACAGATCAGCGTGCATGTCTGCACGTGGAAGTTAGGCTGTATGAGAACCCAGGTTGTTCAAAAAGCCATTTTGTTCTGTCACTAAGGCCTGCGAAGGATTTTGTGCAGAGCCAAGAGACACACAACACACCCATGACAGGGTTAGCTAAAATTAAAGTGAACAACCTCAGAATAATTAATCTGCTTCTTTCTCTCATCCTCTGTTCTTTCTGTTCTCCGCTTTGCTTTCAGCCCCAGTTCAAATGTTTCCTCCACCCTTCCACCCTGCTGCTACTCCTGCCTGCTGCCGTGCATGTAATTTTAGACGTTTAAAATGTTTTCTCTGTCTCCTCCTCCCAGAGGAGAGCAGGAGCACATAAGTAAAGAAGCTCCCATTCTCGAGCCGACGAGGAGATAAGAATAGAAATTACAGAGGCATTCGCTAGAGAGCGTGACACAGGGAGGAAGGGAGGGGGGGTGGAGAAGAATAGGACTGAGCGAATGAGACAGGGAAGGGAAGGGAGAGGAGGTACGATGGAAACAGAAGGAGGAGACGTGATGGAGGGGAGAACAGAGAGTAGAACATAAAAACGGGAACGCTCATGCTGTGCTTTCAGCTCGGTTGTGAATTTACTGAATTCACTGTTTTTCTTATATGCTTTCTTTTCCTCTCGCTGCTGCAAGTTTACCGAGCTGTGACTGATAACAGGCGACTTCTTAGATAGGTCACTCGAGGACTGGGCCCGATCCTTTCGCTTTCACTGCTCACCCAAAAAGAACTGAAACAGAACGTGACCTCCTGCAATGCCCAGGGAACGTCAGTGATGGGAATCTAAACCATTCAGACTGTCTCGGGTTCCTCTAGGTTCCTTGTTAACTGCTCCAAAATATCTGATTCAGATGGTTAAATTACATCATCAGGAGCTTGCTAAGGACCTACTTTCTAAATGAGGTGTGTACAAGCAGGAGAAAATCAGAAACATCCAGGATGTTGGTGCTTGGGAATGGGAAACGCCCACCGCGGCAGCACAAAGCAATAAATTCAATCGTGATATCTTCTCAGGTGTTGAAGTGTCCTTAGGCAAGACACTGAGCCCCGAGCTGTTATCAATACTGTGTAAATATTCTGCGTAAGGAAGGGTAAACATGACTTGTAGCATAAAATCATCTTAAGTGTCTTTATAAGATCGGTTCATTTACAAAATGAGTAAAAGAAGAAAGAAAACAGAAAAAAATGAATCTCATTCATTTTGTTGTTGAGCGTTTGGTCTCCTTTAGGTGCAATGACTAACCTTGACATTTAAACATCTCATTGCACTTTCTATGAATAGCATACCACTTCAGGCACATCTCATGTGTCCCTTCTGCACATCACAAGCCTTTCTGGTGTTATTTTGAGGGAAACAGTCAGGGTTGAGGAGCGTGACACGGTGTCTTGGCCTGGTTACACCTCATGCACACTGACCAGAGAGAAAAAGTGAGACTGTTCTTGTGGAGCTGCTCATCAAATCAAAGCAGCTGCAATCTCAAACGCTGCCAGATTGTGCTGTTCTAAAGGTTACGTCTATGGTGACTCAGAACTACTTGCCTCTTGTCTCCTTGAGTGCAATTAACTCTACCTCACTGTCATTTCGTTAAGTCTCATCCTATAACAGATCACACAAATACCCCTATCAGACTGTTGCACATTTTGGTGCAGCAGAAAGACCCACAGCTTAGCGTGCATTCACTCCATCCATGTTTAGGCAACTTTCATTGAGTTCATTTGCCTGGAAAGTCCAGGTCATTAGCTGAGTTTCGTATGCATAATCGAACTCTGATGCAGACCAAAAAAGCGAACTCCAGTCTGCCTACAACCCCAGGCCTTGGGTGAAGTGAACTCTGGTTCGGTTTGAATGCATATGTGAACGCCAAGCGGACCGGAGTTCGCTCCAAAACCAGGAAGCAGACTGCAGTGCAGGGTATTCTGGGTAAATACAACCAAAACAAACGCTAGCGAGTCCAGCGCTAGCGGGAGAAATGGCTTGTGGTCTTTTACCAAAGACAAACGAGAAATCCTCCAACCACTAACATCTGAAGCAACACCATTCTTGTTTCTTCTTCATGAAGAAGAAAGTTGTGCTCAGTTTCTTCTTCAGAGGTTTTCATGTCGTTTCCTTCAGTGGTTCTTGGTGCAGCGCCCTCACAGGTGAGGGGGCAACAAGATGCTCAAAGGGTTTGGTTGGTTTAGCACAATGCAGTGAGAAAGAGAACTGCAGCAGCTGAAAATGGAACAAATGTTGTGATTTTGGCCCCCAATTGAACTGAGTCTACCGAACAACAGGTGGGAGAACAGCCTTAAAGTGGACAGCGATGCAGCCACTCCTTCCTAATTATTAGAAAATCTAGTGAACACAGCTTGGTCACCAGCCAGGCTGCCGTCATTAAGATGGCATGCTGGAAACATGTACCGCACTTATCTGCCACTACAACAGAATAAGTGCTACTCAAAGGTTACAGCTATGAGTAAGTAATGACACCATTACCTAATCTCATGCTATTGTATGCAAACATCTAAATCAAACCAACAGACACCTAATTGATCCCCTGCAGTACAGTGTGCTGCTGAAGGCTAATGATGTATGTACTAATATTGACAAATCATTCCCAGCAGCAGTCCCTAACACCGTTTCGTGGCAGTGTTTCACTTCTGACTGCTCATTTTTATGCTGAATGAAAACCACCAAAGCAGACAACAGACCCCTTATAACAGACAATACTGTGACAGAGAAACTCATCACACTGTCATCGAGTAATAAGGTGGAGGATAAGGGTGAAAAGCCTTTGCTGCATGAGAGGCTGGTGCACTTCACAAACTAGATTGCATCATGGGGGAAGAACACTATGAGCATATATAGAAGCAACTCTCAACACATCAAAAGACAAACGTGACCCAGCTACACCAGATCTGTCAGGAAGAATGGGTCACAATTCCAGCAAATCATTGTTAGAAGCTTGCAGAAGGAAGGAAACCCAGAACAATTCAAGCAAAAACTCCAAGTACAAAGCATTTCTTCCCAATACTAAAGAAAGCCATGGAAAACTGGGAACTTGAAGAATGTTTGCTAAAATGATCCCTCATTGTTCTGCTAATCCTAATTTATGAAAAACAAGATAACTTTAGTCTGATTTAATATGAGATAGTGAGGGGAAAAAGCAGATAAAATGTCTTTGTGTTTCAAAATATCAGCTTTCATTTGTATCTAATAAACCTACAGCAGCAAAAAAAAAATCTACCAACCTGTTGGGTCTCATTGACCACCTTATTTATATTAAATATTATGCAAAGAGAAACAAATCTGTCCATTAACTCTGCTGGATGTGATGTGATGCGTTTCGGTGAAGCTCAGGGAAGTAATTTCCTACCATTAAACTCAGTAAAACCTCCTTTTTATATTGTGGGTGTTGATGAAGCCTTTTGTGTTTGGTATTCAGATTACTAATGTGTGTGCATTCTGCTGATGCGTTATATTTATATCCTTGTATCTATGATTTCTGTGTGCATAACGTTTGACATAAAAACTCACCTAATATAATATTATTTGTATTTCCTCCTGAATTCTTTTCACTTGGTGGCTGTTTTATTATAAACCAGTATAAAAAAAACTGCTCTGTTTGGATTAGTCCTTCAAATGAAGAGCTAACAGGTGTTATGCTCCAGATAAAAATGTATTTTTAAATAATTAACAGGGATCTTCATTAAACATTTTATGCATGCAAAACAAATGGAGAGGACAGTTTATGTGTCTGTGTAATTCCCAAATATGTTTAAACTGTGCTGCATCAAATAGTGTCTCTTTGTACAGGTGCAGTTTGTTTTCATAAATTTATGAGGTATTATGCATGTAAACTGTCCAAATTTGTGTTCATCATCCTGTAAAAGCATCAGAATCTCAAAGGTTAGCACTGTTTGCAACAGTTTGCATGAAATTTTCAAAAGGGTTAAAAGGCTGATGGGCAGGGAGAGCCGGCTTTTACAACTGACAAGAGGTTATGCTGTGTACGCACACTAAGGATGGTCAAAGCAGTGGAAGTGGTGCAAGAAATAAGCAACATATCTAAAATAAATCAACCATGTTGCAGAAAGAACTTTTAGGATTATTTATCTTATCTGATTTAAAATGACTGGTACATTTTGACCTCATGCCCTGGGATGTTTCTCCACTGTTGCAGCTTCATCTTCAGTGATCTGGAGACATGGATCTGCACCTATTGCAAGGACGGAGTGCAGAATGGAAATCAGATCAGTGCAGTACTAATTTCAGACCGTTTCACAGTGGTTAATGTTTAAAAGCCGTGTACCGTCAACCCAACATGGGCCAGCCCAGTGTTGCTGACTCTCTTCTGGATGAGAATGAAAAAGAAATGTGTGATAAATAAGGGTGTTATGTGGACCTTAGAGAGTCCAATCGGCTCTGCTCCTGCTGCAGGACCCATCTTACCTCAGATATTGGTACTAAACTTTAAGTATTGTTGTGAAGGAGCTCGCTTTAGGTTTTACTCTGTTTTTTTGCGATAGTAAATCTTCACCAAGTGTTTCATCATTGAATGAAGAATATTATCATCTCTGTGCATTTCTCTGTTTATCTCCCGTCTCTTGTTGCTGCTGCAAGATAATATTAGACAGAAGACAAATATCTCCACCCGCGATGCTGCAAGAAGCGAATGGTGAAAGAGATGGAGCACATAAAGGCTGTGGATCAGTTTAGTGACCAGCTCACCAGCACACTGTAAAGCCCCATGTTTATAGGCTGCGTGGGTGGAGATCATAAAATAAAGTGTTTGCTTTCAGCCCCATGCAGCGAGATTACTTATGTCATGCTGTGCACATTCAGCTACAGAAACACCAGCACTTTTCTGTTTTCTGTCTGCATGCTCCGATGCAAAACATTACATGTAACATCTCATATCACCCTTCTTAATGTAGGTTAATTGGATTTGAAGCCTCCTAGGTTTATGTGTGAATGAACTGAATGAGCTGTTGGCAAAATGAAAACAGACATATTCCACACATAATGATGTAAACAAAACACTGAATGCACCTTCACCTGCATGTTTTTAAACAGCAGAAACTGGTCGGTACGAAATTGTTCACATTACCATAAATACTCCAGGAAAAAAAAAGGAATGTGTGTTTTTGGAGGATGGTTAGTCAGTTTGCTGAGAAAAAAATAATCCCTGATATAACGCATGAAAACTGCTTTTATAACGGCTGAACATTTCAGATTTGTGAAATAGATCCAAAAAATGCAATGAAATTCTTGTAATTACTGGCTACTGTTGTTTTTTTTTGTTTGTTTTTTGTTTTTTTTGTTTTTGTTTTTTTTTAGCTCCAGTTGAGAATCAAAGCTTTCATTAGCATTTCTAAAAAAAATACGTCTAATTCTGCACATAAGTCTGCATGCAAAAAAGTGAGCTTGCACACCTTAAGGAGCCTTCCCAGCTGGCTGATCGACAGGAGGCATGGCTCCAACACGGGAGCTGTCAGCTAAAACTGCTGAAAGGACTCTAAATCAACACAGAATGAGGAAAAAGATGTTGATTTTTGTCAGTCAGTTGGGTTTTAAGTTTGGATCAAATCCAAACAAAATGGGAAGATTGACCAAGGGAGACACCAAATGTCAGAACTGAAAACTCAAAGCAATGGGCACTGAAAATGCTAAATGCTGAACAAAAGAAAAGAGGCAAATGGGCAAAAACAGCAGTCGATAGCCGTGTTTACGTCGAGCACCAAATTGCGCAAATTGGAATTATGAAAATAAATTTGCTTAATGGAAACACGCCAATTTGGAAAAAACTTTTTTGATAAAAGTTTGCTCCCAAGTACAAGGAGCTTGTCTCTCCAACGCCTGGATGATACAGACGTCTCCTCCGATGGTTGATGAGGACAAGCACCATGAAGTGATTGAATATATGATTTTTAATGACTTATCACATGAACAAGCTTATTCATGTGTGATTTTAATTGTGTTTCTTATTTAAAGGAATTGTGAAATTGTGTTTTCAACATTAGCAGAATATCAAAAAGGTTTTGCGCACATTTGTAATGGAAAGGCAGCTACTGTTTGGGAAGGGAATTGTAAAAAAAAAAAAAAAACAACCAAATAAACTGAGGCCAAATTAAAACCGTCTTTAACCCGTAAACAGACCAAAAGAAAGCTTCAGTGGGTTGAAGACAACCAGTCATGGTCCGTCAAAGATCCGATGAAAGTGTGATTCCAGGATAAACCCTGCATCTGCACTGCTGCCGTCCAATAAAACATCTGAAGATGACTGGTGGGAGAGAAGCAGCACTGCTCCACAGCTGAAGATCAAATGGGCCTGCATGTCAGGTGAAGGACCGGAAGCCATTTTTTAGGATGTTGATGTTATGATATGAATGACTTTTGTTCTGTTTGGTCGCTTTGGTCTTAAGTTCTGTCTCGTTTCTGGTTTAATTTGGGTTTTATTTTGTTTTTACTCATTCCCATGTTGTCCTGTACTGGTTCTAGTATTTTACATAGGCCAGTGTCACTTCCAGCCATTTCCCATTAGTACCTTAGTTCATACCTCTAAGCAGCTGTTCAGTATCAGTTAATCAGACTCTTTTCCTTTATTGTTCCAGCAATCCCTCCTCTCAGTATTTACTCCCTAGTTTGTTCCTCATGCTTATGTCCTTATCACCTCACTCTTTTCTCTGTCTGTGACACTTTCAGGTTCCCTTGTGTAAGCTGTCTTCCTGCTTTGGGTCCTCACTTCAACACAAACTATAACAGAAGGGGCTGATTATTTGGAGCCAACAGAACTACAAACCAGAGATGAAAACGGTGGTCCTGACCCATGTAGAGACCTTCTCTCAGCCTAACACCTCATGGAGGCGCTCAGCAGTATTGGCTGAGTGTTTGAGTATTCGTGAACTGGCATCCGCTTTTTATCCACCATGACCTGAGCCAAGACCTGAGTGGTCTGGAAGGCTGATACGACAACAACAGGTCTTTCATGTGTTTGGTGCTAATCTGAACTAATGGGAACATTTTTTTTTTTTTTTTTTTTTTTTTTAAATGCTTGTAGATACTTAAGCCAAGGTAAACTGAAAGTGTCTATTTCATTTCAGCAGTAAAAAAGCCCAACAACCTTCTCATATCAAATGCAGAATATCCAATGTGCACAAAAACAATTCTTCTAGTATCAACTAAAACTCTATTTTTAAACATCTTTACATATTTATATCCCATTAGCATGTGGACCTTGGCTGTTCTTTCGCATGCAAGTTTTACTGTGACACTAACAGAAACCAAACCCTTCCATAACCCCTCTGCACGTCAGCCATGTAGAATTGATAACAACCCACTAGACCTAAATTATAAATTACTATCATTTCAGAAACACAACTGCAGATGCATGATAGAGCACACCGTGCTGGCTGTGACCCGACTTGCTCTGCATATTTTAGAGTTTTAGTTACACAACGAGCTGTGCTGGACTGTCAGTAGAAAAGATTTTTAATTAATTCATCACTTTCAAGAAATTATGGGGATTATATAACAAAACACCGGTGTATATAAAGAGGTTTCACCCATCCTGGCTTTGCTGGGTGCTCTTCACACAGAAACAGTAAACAAGGTAGGCACAGTGAGCAAACTCATGAATTAGTCATGCTCAAAGCGTACATAGCTCAGTCAAAGGGAGAGGAGGTGAGCTTCAGGTAGGGATCTAGTGTTCTCTCGCTGCCAGGTACACTGAACTGTGTCAAGGCTCATAGAGAATTATTCAAAAATAGAGCTTACATTTTTTTCCATTCAGATTCTTTAAATGTAGCAACTAAAACCAAGCAAAAATGAAAGACATCATGTAACTGTAAAATCTGAGCCACCAAAGATTCACAAGTAAGAGAAAAATACTGTCATGGTAAAAAGCAAAACACATCTTTCAACATCTAGGTTCCATTAAAATGAACAAAGGTCTAAGATTTAATAAATCTAACCACAGATGTACAGAAACACACAGCAGACTCTGGACTGTCATGGATTAAATAAAGATGAAGCCAGAATGGAAAAGTCCCTGCTTCCTCGGGCATTAAAGGGGCAGTATTGTGTTTTTTCCAGCCACATAGAATCATTTTATAGCTCAATCCAGTAACTCTGTTACCTTCAGTTGTAAAAATGCTGTATGCATCAAATATGGCTTAAAAGAAATTTGGTTTCATAATTTAATGCCTTGAAATCAATCCTCTGTCTCTTTAAAAACTCCTGCTCTTTCTGAAACTCCACCTTCAAGTGGTCATCACAACAGTGCTCCTCTATTAACACTTTAACAACGTCTTTACCAGTGTTTCACTGAGAAGTAACTCGTATAATGAGCTCAGCAGATGCGCAGTAAGTGCATAAGTAAAACTGTATTTATATAACACCTTCAAGATGAAAATCACAAAGTGCTTCAACAAACAAAATAAGTACACAAAACAAATTTAAGCAAAAGCAGATTTTTTAAAAAAAAAAAAGTATTTAGCGAGCCTTTAAAGGAAGCTACTGAGTCCGCTGATCTGAGAGTCAGAGGAAGGAAGTTACAATGTTTTGAAGACCCAGCCAGGAGTTCAACCAGGTGTTTACTAATTGCTGCTGGCTAGTCTGCAGGAGCTGAGTGGGGAAGTCGCGGGGGAGAGGGGCTCTGTGAGACGCAAGCACAGAAGCTGAGAAACTGCAGCTCCGAGGAGGAGCTGCAACTCAAAGGCGGAGCTCTATCCACCCAGGCATTTTTCACAGCTGAATGGTTCCCATGAGAGATTAAAGGATTTCTCAAACATGAAAGAATAAAGGCAACACTCCAGATACGTTCTTAAAAAAAGTCAATTTTACATAATACTAATTCTTTAAGACAGAACGGCTCATTTAGGTGTTGCTGTTTAAATGTAGTTGGGTAACTTCAGATTTTTATGTCTATCAGTCTGTTGCTCTGAAGCAAACAGGTCTACAACAGGTCAGAAAGATATCAGCAGTGACCTTAGAGAAGCAACTGTTGCTGCTCTGATGCTTGCCACTTGACACTGTTACTTTCACCTACTACTCTCCAGCTATACATTATGTTTTTTAAATTTGTTGCTGTTCACACTGAGCCAGGTTCTGCTGGACTTTCATTCTAATAAAGGAGAGTTTTCCTTTCCACAATCACCATATGCTCATTTAGGAGGGATTGCTGCAAAGTCAAGTTAATTAGTATAGCACCTTTCAGCAACCAGGCAGTTCAAATAAAGACATAATACAGTAAACAATTATGAAACATTTGTCAAATGCCATAATGCCATCATCAAGGAAGTATACATCAAATATATTGATCAATGTTCCAGTTATTATGAATAATCAAACTGATGCATCTGCTGATGTAGGATGTGAAGGACACACGTTTCAATCACAATCTAAACCCAGAACCTTGAAGTCACGTTCACGGAAATATTTATGATAATTTTCAGAATTCACAGATTTTTAAAACAGAATCTAAAGGAGCAGGATTCAGTCTTGAGAGCTCTTAAAGCTCAAAGTTTCCCAAAAAACATAATCAACACACGAAATAGTTAAACCAAAAGATTAAACACAATTCAGCCATTCCAGCTCCACGCTCCGTTCAGGACGGTTCAGCGCTCACACCGATCTGTTAAAATGTAATTGGTTGCAGTGACGACTTTTTGCTTTTTTTCCTAAGAGTGAAGACTCGTTCCACAAAAAGTAATTTGTCAGTTATTGCTCTGTCTGACAGCAGCGATTCATCTCACAGCACATTACATTTTTCCATTTCACCTCCAGAGTGGACAGGTTTTCCTGAAGAGGATTTCTGTCCTCAGCTGAACTTCTTAGACAACCGTCCTCTCCATCTGGATCTACATTCAAATTCACTGTTGATCTGTATCTTTAATTTGGGAGACGTGAAGGTTTAGGTGAGCAATGCTTAGATCATAAATGGGACAAGGAGCCATGGAAGAGCTCATTGTTTGGTCATTTTTGTTCTGATGTCTGTATGGTTGTCTGACACCAAATGTAAGATGAGAACCTTTTACATTCATCACTCCATCCAGGATCTCACTTATGCTACTTTAGAAATATTTGCAATCAGTTTAGTGACATTTTTCCACAGTAAACACCTTCCAAAATCTACATATAGAAAAAAAAAAAAAAAAAAAAAAACAAGCAGACAGATTGAACGCAAACATTTTTATTCTTTAAATAGCTCGATTTTTGTAACTCACCACGTCGATCACAGACTATGACGTGACATCTAGTAAGGCTGAGGCAGCCGTGGAGTACAAGTAAGACATACTGCCACCTGCAGGTGGGAGTTAGCATCACTTAAACCCAATGTTTATTTCCACTTTTGCAGAAAATCTGCAATAAAGTCACAATTATGCATTAGCGTGAAAAATACAGGGTTGTGTTGATCTTGAATTTCGGAATTGAATTCTGAATGAAATTCGTAATAAAATCACCAGAACCGGACCTGAAATTAAGCAGAATAAGCAGCTCCTTTGGGCCTCTAAATGTCCAGGTCCGGCCCTGAGGATGGCTGACACCACTATGTCTGATGCTCTTATCTTTGTGTCATGTTGTTGATGGAGACCCAAATGGCAACAGGACTTCTGCAGATGCGTGACTGTGGTTTAATAAGGTGGCCGAGGTGAAAGCGACGGTAGAAGACAGAAGAAAGAAAACACGGAGCCCAAGTACTGTGGAGACGTGATTGTGGTACGCAAGCCAGGAGAGTACAGTCAAGAGAATGCAGAGGAGATGAGGGAGAATCTAAGCGAGGAGCTGAGCGAAGGATGGATAACTCAGACTCTAACCTACCAAAACACACAGAACAGGACGACGAAGAAACTCAACACAAAGGAAAGCAGCAATATGAAGAAACACAAGTGAGAACATAAAATCAAACATCTGTAGATTATGACACTCAATAAAACCCAGGTAGTAGATCTGAAGTACCAGTGTGAGGTTTATGAACACTAAATGGGGAAAAATATCTTTATTTGGGGTTTTGAATGATGCATTTGAACTGTCCTTTTCTCAGGCTGAACCAATGATAGAACCATAATGATCTCTAAAGAGCAACTAACCCCCAAATTGACTCTTATTTTGCATATGAACTGTCTAAATTGGCTCTTAAAGGTGCCATCTTTATGTTTCTGTGCCAACTGTGACATTTTTGTGTAAATTTGTTTAATTCTGCAATATTTTTCCCAAAACCGTCTCAGTGTTGCCCTCCTTGGGTTGAAGGATGGCTGCTGCAGCCGACTTTTCCCATCGGTACAGCTTGGTAGATGAATATGTCACACAGCCCCGAGTTCGGGAATAAAACGGTCGCACTCAGACTCTTGCCCCCTGATGGCGAGTCAGGAGTTGGAGCGTGGTGAGCATTAATCGATAGCGTTTCTCAGCTTTGCACGGGTGTGACTGATTTGCAATCAATCACACGTCGGTTTTTTGGAAGAACAGTCGCACAGGGTGACGAAATCGTTAAGTTGGCAAACATGATTTCTCTCATCCTGACCACGCCCCTCCGTGTCTCTTGGAGCCGCCCACGATGGTGGAATTTTTTTCAGAACATTTCCTGGCATACATCTCAAATATCAACTGGTGAAATCCCCTGTTGAAGTCACTGACGTCATATTCTGTGGATATGACATGTTGGTAAATGGAAAAGAAGCAGCTCAAATGAATCATTAAAAGCCCCAAATTAATTCCACTCATGCTGATGACGGGTGGATGAAATCGTCCAGACTGACCTGCACCTTCAACTCATCCCTAACCACATGACGTTAAAGCAGAGACTGTTTATCCAGATCATCATTTAGCAGGAATGTGAATTATAAAAATGCAATAAAAAGAAGCAACTCCAGTGATGATCACAAAGATGAGACCTTCACATATGTCGCCAGACAGCATCGCTATTCCATGCTGTGAAAGTCATTATACTTATTGCCAACGTTCACACCTCAGTGTGTGACGACAGGGGACGATGATATGCAGTATGTGTGTGTGTGTGTGTGTGTGTGTGTGTGTTCACAGGACGGGAAGGAAAGGACAGGCAGAGTGTGATTTTTGTGAGAGATTGAGAACAGTCAAGAGGGTGAAATCATTAATTCCTGGCATTGTGGAAGGGGGGGAAGCTCGGTCAGTGTGAGGAGTGTGAGGAGGACACACAAACACACACATACAATGACACATTAATGTATTGTATAGATCAACAGTGCCCCCTGCATCCAAACCAGGGAAGTACGCCTGTACTTCCCTCCTGTAGCGTCCTCACATCACAGAGTCGCAGAACACATCAAGCCGTCGTCAAACAGGGACGTGGAGTTAAACCGGGGAGCAGACATGTTCAGCAACGATGCTGCTGCTTCTTCTTTGTTTTCTGCTCCATGAGAAACCATCACTCTTCCAGACCATCAGCTTATCGTCCTGATAACAAGTCTCCTGTGGTTAATTATGCTCAAACAATACCACCACGATTCATCTGGAGCTAATCTGACATTTTCACCAAATCCCCCTTCAGTGCCAGCAAAGCGTGTACAGCGTGATTGTCAGATATCTTGTTAGTAATGCCGTTGTTGCTGAATAATGGGATTACGACCAGCAGCAAAGTGATTTTAGAATGGTGCAGAGCTGAAAGGCTTGCAGGGCTTAACGTGCAACAATGCAGCTTCTTCATCAGCAAAGACCTCAGCAGATCAGTTTTATGCTGTTGCTGCTGCAGAAGTCCAACCTCGTTCCATCAAAAGCAAGTTAAACTGAGCTAACAGGGAACCCAGACATTAAAATACGTCAAGCGTTCGTCCCCCCTGAGTCAATATTTCATAAAGACACGATCACAGCTGCAGGTATTTGGGGCTAAGCACATCTACACACTGAATTTTCACCCATTCCTCTCTGCAAAATGGCTCAAGTTTAGTTGGATTGGGATGGTAAGTGTTTCAAGTTCTACTGCAGAATCTGGACTTTGACTAGGCCATGCTAACACAACAATATGGTTTGATCTAACCCAGCCCATTTTAGCTCTGGGTGTATGTTTACAGTTGTTATTGGTTGTCTCGTGTTTAGCTCCATCCATCTTCGCAAGACAGCGTCTGTGTCTCTGTGGAAGAAAAGTGTCCACCATAGCATCATGCTGCCACCACCATATTTTATCTTGGGGATGTTACATTCAGTGTTTTTTACCAAACAAAAGATTTATTTTTATTTTTTTTTTTTTTTTTTAACTGCCACTCTTCCATAGAGGTTAAAGTTGGACACAACTAACTGCTTACCTGTCAAGTTCGATGAACTACTTCAGCACTGAGCGACATTTCTTTGCCCCCCGGCAACCATTACACAGCTGTCGGTTTGGCACTGACTGGCCGTGGTGCTGGGCGTCCTCGCGACTGCCCGGCTGCTCAGAGCAGCGCCATATCAGCTCCGTGTCACAGAAACACTCGTCTCTTCTTCGTCTTGAGTTCATTGGCGGTTGGCAAACCGCTATTTATGTGCATTACCACCACCTGCTGGTGAGGAGTGTGGCTCAGAATGGCAATATTGTTTTAATATGCTTAAAAAGGATGATTCAAAAATGATGTGAAGTATCTTAGTGTCCACAAGGATAATTATTTATGTTTACAGATACTTTACTTAAGTTTTAATACAGTACTCCATATTCAGCACTGGTGTTACTGTACTACTGTGTTATTTTCAGATATTTCATTTTTATGTTAACATATACCATTTCTGTTTATATGGGCAAGAAGATAAATATCCTAAAATTACCCACAGGGACTCTCTTACATGTGTACTTCTTATGAAATCGATATCAAAGCATTTAAAGCAATGTCAAAGCAAAATCAAATTGTGCGGTTCTTAAAAGTACCCAGCCCTACATAAGACGATGATTAAACAGCACAAAACTGAGCGGTTATCACTGCTTCTTCAGAGAGAGCTCACACATTTTAACTGTAAAGACTTTAAGGTGATGGCACCATTAAACATTCAGATGGCTGGTCATACCCCTCTGCATTTAAATTTAATAACACATCGCCCTTCTTGTGCACCTGTGAGACCTTAAAATAAATGCAGCTCCTTCAGTCATTAATGTATGATTACGTATACACCTTACATTAAGCCTCCAAGGCCATCATATTCTGGCATTTGAGTTAAATTAATAACAGAACCTATAGTCATAAGCTCAGTCTATGCTCTTCATCTATACTCATCCTCAAACCTATTTTTATTGACCATATTTCTATGGATGCCAGCCTGTCAGTGTGTGTACATTGTGTTGAAATGGGTTGGGCCAAAAATCCCCTAAAAAAACCAAAGCTGAGGGGAAAATCAATAAATGCGTAAATGATCATATTGCTTACAGTCAGGATAAAAACACAGAAATATGTTTCACAAACGTTGCAGATTTAGCTTTTGTGTTAATAGTTCACTTTCCTTCACATTCATTTTCAAGGGTCTTCATGAACTATTTAAATAAGTTTGCATATTAACTCAATAACCAAGTTTCACTGTATCCTTGCAAAAAAAAAAAAAAAAAAAAAAAAAAAAAAAAAAAGAGTCTACTAGTTTTACGTCACTTCATCTTAGTGGTTCCAGGTGAAGATGTAAAGGCACCACCTGAAATCCCCCCATGGATCTAATTAGCAGGCTAGCTGCTACAAAGCAGCTGTGTTTTAAACATCGTCTTCCTGTGTTAACAATCTCTACTTCTGATAAAAGAAATATACATCTATCATCGCTTTGCATAGCAACGCAGCGAGAACCAACCAGCAGGAGGATTCATCTGAGAGAAAACCGCTGCTCCATCTTCTCCTCTCCATCCTTCTCCTTCCTGCTGGTTTTTGTCTCTTTGATGGACAAGGCAGCCAATCGTCATACAGAGAGCGAGGAAGACAAACAGAGCATCTAGCAAGCTGCAGAAGAAGAGCAGAAGGGCTCCTCCAGGTTGTCAGTGTCATGGGTGGAGTAGGTGGAGGACTCGGATGCAGGCAGGAGGATTGAAGGTGAATCTGTAATGTCATGAAGTCCAAACAACGACGTGAGGCTCTGACTCCGCTGGAGTCGGATGTGCGAATACATCCGACTCCAGCTCTATTTTTCTATATAACCAAAATAGAAACTTATATTTCTATTTCAACCTCAACTGAAACATTTACTTGTCTTAAAAGCTTTTAATTATGATTTAATCAATTCCATAATGTTCAACAATACAATGGCAAAAAAAGAAAAACATTTAATAGGTCAAAACTGATTTTAAAAATTATTTTTTTTAGCCCGTTCTTTCTTTCATTTATTAAAACTGAAAATCTTCAATGATCTGCATATAAAGTCAATGCGTCTGTCCTCCATGAACATCTCCATCACTCTGTTGCAAAAATCATTGTTTGGCTTCGTTTCTAAACGTCTGGCTGCTTTAATGGAAATGATCTCCGAGGAGGAGAATCGTGTTGGAACGGTTCTGTTCTGACTGTATTTTTCTGATTGTTTTCAGTCTTTTCATTGTGTAGAAGGACATGTTTCATCCATTGTGCCTACTGGGCTCAGCACTGCCCCCTATCAGTGCAGCACGGTACTTTCTGCCTTCCCTTGCTCATTTTTTGGTTGATCAGAAAGACTAAAAATGTCACACACCTTAAGTAAACATATCTGTCAGACTGTGGGAGGTCAGAAGGTGTAGTAGGTGTAATGAAACATGTATGTTGTTAATATAAAGAGTCAGCAATGGGCTGTGTGACAGCGCCCCTAGAGGAGAGGCACAGCTCATCACTGCCTCACTATGCTGTTATCCCATGCATTTCAACAAGCAATCTGTAAACCTAGCAATTTTAATCATAAAAATGAATAAATTATATTAAAAAATAATTTATATAACAGTCAAGTGGACAAATTGGTGAACATTTTACTTGTCAGGATGACAGGTAAGGCAGTCCAAAATAGTAAAAAAGGAACAATGAGGATTCAGTTTCCTTCATGGAGATGAGCTGCAGCTTCACAGCAAGAGGAGTTAGTGGAAGTAGCACAGGCATCTTCTACGCTGCCCAAGCTGGGAAATAAATTCAGATCAGTATGTCGTCATAACGAGATGAGTTTTAGATCTCGTTAAAACAAGAAACTTTCTTGTTTTAACGAGATGATTTTTATATCTCGTTAAAACAAGAAAACCTCGTTATAACATGATGCAAAACTCAATAAAATGAGAAAATCTCTGGCTATAACAAGAAACTTTCTTGTTTTAACGACTTGAGTTTTAAATGTCGTAACGAGATATAAAATTAAGCTCCCCTGACAAATTATCACTTGTTCAAAAAGGCATCCTGTATTGCTGTTTGACTGCTACAACCTCTCTTATTTAAAAGACATTTTGGTTTTAATGAGATATAAATGTCATTGTAACAAGTTTTTGAAATCTTGTTAAACGAGAAAGCTTTCTCGTTTAAACTAGATACTGCTCCTGAATTTATTTCCTAGCTCTGGAAGGTAAACGCTGCCGTAATCTTCTGGGCACATTCAACCAACCAAACCTTACAGAGGCTTGGATTACAAAATATACACAGGTTTACTAAGATCAGACAAATCGCTCCATTTTAACAAAGTCTCAGTCTGGTCTGTGAGTCATGACTCTCAGATGTTTGCGTTTACACTGCTGCTGATGAACAGAAATGCCTGCTGGGTAAATAAGTCATAAATATTCATAAGAATATTCATTTGATTTTCATTAAAACTACATCTCAGTCCATAGAAACAAATCTAATAACAGAGAGAAAAATACTGTTTTTTTATGTTGAAGTAAGGAGCAAATTTGATTCACAAAGGAAACATGAAAGGGTTGTGATTAATAAAAATGTACATATTAGTGTCAGGCTACTGAAGGTCAATGAGGCTTAACTACAAATATTCACTCCAAGTTTTTCTAATTAATAGATTTCTAAGAGCGTCGTCCTCATGCTACTCGTAGAGCAAACCCCACATTGTTCTGTTTTCAGATTTCTCTCCCACTGAAGTGGCTGGCAGTAATGAGAAAATGATGGGTTTGATTAAATGACAGACTTACTTTGTGCTCAACACAGCAGAACAAGGATGGAAATAGTCATCATATAATAGAGTTTTCTTTTTCTGGCACTTCTTTTCCTCATGAAAAGATAAGAAGATCACTTCAGGAAAAGTGGTAAAACCTGATTATGTCTTAGCTGGAACAAATCAATAAGCCCCATAAAGAGTTATTATTCAACATGATGATGAGCTGGAGCGCTAATGTAGGCTAATTGCTGCATTTCAGTATTTTTTTTTTTTTTTTTCCAACCAGCATCTAAATGGGGTTTTTTTCCTGCTAAGTGGAGCTTGGTTATATCAATATAGTCCATTTATTCACACCATGTTGGTTTTAGTTTTTCTCAGCGTCTCTTGGCTGATACAAGATGAATCCCTGTCCATACGTGTCAAAGAGCTCTTGTTCTATTAATTGAGAAATTCAGAACAATTCTTGAAATATTCCATAATCTGTCCTAACTTTAAACTTTGGATGTGTTGAATGTGTAACTCATGTTTTTTCTCAATAAAATGATTACATACTTACAACTCTGAATGTGAAAACAGCTTCAGTTATGAGATTGTATCTAATCTACAGTGATGTTTGAATGTTTGTAAAGAACTAAAGAACATCATGGAGAATAATATTATAGAACCCATTTCCCAAAGGCTGCCTCTTACTGGCTGATCGGCCGTCATGATGTCTCCTCCCCAGAAGCTCCAGCTCCCAAGACAGCTGAGTCCTCAACCTTAGAATCAGAAAGAAACAGAACGGGAAGATTTGTCCAGTCAAGCCATGGAGAGGTTGGATCAGCTTTCAGCTGTGATAAATGATTTTGTTTTGGACCCAGGAGCCCTAACAGTCAAAAATTATTTTGATTTGCTTTATAATCACAGATGATAGTCTTAAATTAGATTTTGTTAGATTTTCTCCAGCACACTAATAGCAATCAATAACGTTGTATAATTTAATTTAGAAAAAAAAAACTAAGTAAAGTTTTATTGAGAGGAAAGGAATAACATAGAGCTTAAGAGGGTGTTTTGATATCAAAAATTTAGAAAAAAAAAAAAAAAAGGCTGCTGCAAGGTAGAAGTTTCTCAATCCAAAACATCCCAAAGGCTCGGTTGATTAGAACAAGTACAGGCCAGAAACAAAACACGAAACATCTGCAGAAATACAAAGAGACAGCCCACCAAGGCAGCAGAGAGGAATATAAATTATGGAGGTGGTGGGGGGGACTGAAATGGAGAATTGAAGGAGAAACAGAAACGCACTATAAAACGTCTTCAAGCATAAACTGGGACTCTGAGCAAATACTGTCTGAACTTAAACTTTACAACAAAAAGAAAACCAAGAAAGACTAGAATCAGAAACTGCATGATTCTCTTTAGCTTCTGCAAACTATGGCGGGCACACTGCTGAATATAGAAAACAGGAAGGCCTCTGGGAACGCCTTGCAGAAATTACACTGAAACTGTGTGAATCTAGACAGCAATTTCTAAAAACCCAAACAAAGCTCTTACTAGTTCTAAATTTACTTCAAAGCAGCAAACAGTGCAAATTTAATCTAAAGACCGTCGTAGAAGCCAATTTATTTTCAAACTTCATTCAAACTTTTAGGTAAGATTCAAAACCTTAATTTTGTCCATTTAATTCAGGAGGAAACTTTTAGCTGAAACCTGTTTGAGGTATGGTAAATATCTTTGCAGGATTTCATGTTAATAAAACCAAAAGGTGGAACATTGTCTGGACTGAAGAAACATGAATTGTGTTAGTGGAATGACACTAACCAGCTGTGACAATATAATCACCTGCAATATTTTAGAAAAATCCAAAACGTGTTCTTTCTCAATAGGTTATATGATTAATCAGATCAAAAAACAGTGAACCACTCAGTTTAAGAACTAGATTAAAGTTAAGAACACAAAAATAACAGCAAATCTATATAGATTTAGGAAAATGACCTCAGTAGCTTTGTCCTGAAACCCGAAACATTTATTGGTCTTTTGATTTATAAGTCGGATCTAGATCTGTGCAGACAATCATCTCCAGTGGTGTTCCACACGGTTTATTCCTCAGCCCCCTATTTTTCTATAATACACGTTTTGTTCCTTTCAGGAAACATGGTCTATGTGAATTTTTAGTGACATGTTCTATGTTGTTCCGATAGGATACATTAGTGGTTCCCAACCCTGGTCCTCAAGTCCCCCTGTTTTAAGTGTCTCCTTGCTTCCACACAGCTGACTTAAATGAATGTGTGATTAACAGGCTTCTGAAGAGGTCATCCAATCCTTGGAATCAGCTGTGCTGGAAGAGACCTATCTAAAACATGCAGGGCAGGGGTACTTGAGGACACGGGTTGGGAACCATTGGGTTACACAACCTGTTTCCTGTTGACCCCGACTCTATAATAGGGTTGTTGGGTGAGCTTGATGAACACCTGTTGAAATTCAGTGAGTCTGACCGACTTCAACTGAAAAAAAAAAAAAAAAAAAAAAAAAAAAAAAAAAAAAAAAAAAAAAAAAAAAAAATCACAAGAATGAGGATCTTCACGTTAGTCAAAACGTATTTTCTCACACTTTGTGTGAGATCAAAAGTGCAAAATTAAACACAGCAAACACAATCATGATTAAAAAGTTAGACATCCATAATTCAATTCAATTTATTTCTATAGCACCAATTCACAACAAAAGTCGTTTTGAGACACTTTACAAGAAAAAAAATAATAATTTCAATCATACATACATTCCAATTGATCCTGGTTATCAAACAGTTCAGCAGCTCAATTAATTATTCAAAGTAGTTCGAAAAGTTTCTAAGGAAACCCAGCAGAGCATCGAGTCGCTGACCTGCAGCGTTCACTCCTCCTGGACGAGCACGTAGCGACAGCATGACGTTGTGTCGTTGACTTTACAGCAATCCCTCAAACTAAACAGCATGTAGTGACAGTGGAGAGGAAAAACTCTCCTTTAACAGGAAGAAACCTCCAGCAGAACCAGAACCTGGCTCAGTACCAGCAGCCATCTGCCATGAACGACTGAGGGTTTGAGAAGACGTAGCAGAGACACAAGAAGAACAGATGAACTGATGTAGGATTATTGTTGATGTTCTTGAGAGTAAAAAGTTAACAGCAGGAGGAGAACGATGAGTTGATGGCAGCATTATCTCAGCTGAACCCTCCTCAAGGAAGGCATGGACAGAGTAGTTCTACTTTTGGCAATATTTCGGAGATGAAAGAAGGAAATTCTAGAAACTTGTTTAAAATATGGGACTTTGACGTCTTTCAATCCAGTCTCCGTGCTCACCACAGCACTGAGACTGCCCTCATCAAAGTGTTCAATGGTATCCACACAAATACAGACTGTGGAAGAACCACGGTGCTGGTTCTGTTGGACCTCAGCGCAGCATGTGACACAGTTGACCATGATATATTATTGAAGCGACTGGAGAGCTGGGTTGGACTCTCTGGTACAGTACTCAGTTGGTTCGAATCCTACCTAAAGAACAGGTATTTCTTTGTGTCAATAGGCAACTTGTCATCGGAGCTGACAAAAGTCACATGTGGAGTACCCCACGGTTCAATCCTGGGACCCCTCCTATTTAATATCTACATTAGCACCAAAACACATTAAAGACCTGCTGTCATCGTATCAACCTTCCAGACCACTCAGGTCTACTGGTTCTGCTCTGCATCCCCAGAAGCAAACATGGAGAAGCAGCTTTCAGTTTTTATGCACCGCTAATCTGGAACAAACTCCTAGAAAACTGCAAAACAGCTAAAACACTGAGTTCCTTTAAATCAAGGGTAAAATCCACCTGTTTAGCGCTCCCTTTGATTAGTCATACATGGAACATTGATCAATATTTTCCAGTTATATTTGCTTGATGATCTTTATGTCAATGCATTGATATTTACTCTGATTTTGATATATAATGATTTTGCCATATACTTGCTCGATGACTGATGATTTTGATGTATACTTGATTGATGTTTTTACAATGTAAAGCACTCCAATCTGATGGTTGAAGAACCTGAAGAACAGATTAAAAACAATAAATCTTTGTTTTTTAATTGAAAATGTTGCCGATTTTTTTGTTTAAAATGAAATTAATTAATTAATTACAGACCCTGAAATTAACTCCATTAACCATTTTGTTCCAGTCCAACCACAAATCTTTATGTGTCACTAAAATGAGAAAACTGAAAACTCACCTGTTTAGAGCTGCCTTTGATGAGTAGTCTGGACCATAAATCTGCAAACAAATCTGGGTGAGATAAGTTTGGTTTTCCAAAGGGTGGAAGTTAAATAAAGTGAATCATTGATCAATGTTTTAGCCAATGATTGATTATTTTCATGTGTATTTGCTTGATAATTTTGATGATTTTGCTTGTTAATTTTGATGATTTTGCTGTATACTTCATTGATGTTTTTATGATGTGAAGCACTTTGAACTGCCTTGCTGCTGAAATGTGCTCCACAAATAAACTTGACTTAAATGACATATCCCCGTAAAAAATAATACATAGGTTCTTTACTTTATCATCTGAGGCCAATTTAATACCATCCAGATCAAGTGATTGACTAAGCAGTGTCTTTTTCAGAGGTTCTGGTTCAAAAACAACAACTTCTGTCTTGTCAGAATTTAAAAGAAGAAAATTTTTCATTTTTAATATCCTCAACGCATGCCTGTAATCTACCTAACAGACTGGATTTGTCAGTATTTATGGATGGATGGAGATATATATATATATATATATATATATATGAGCATAACAATGAAAATTTATCCTATGCTGTCTGATGATTCTTCCAACTGGAAGCATATATATAAATATAGTAAAAAGAACTGGTCCAAGCACAGAGCCCTGTGGTACTCCACAAGTAACCCTCGAGTGAGAAGATGATTTACTGTTCACATGAACAAACTGTCTGACAGATAAGATACGAGGGTTTAATGGTGAACTTGTGTGTTTGTGTGTAGGATCCTGAGGGAAAAGGGGGCAAAGAGCACTAATAGCTATTTTTAATAGCGTTCTCCTGTTTGTATCTTGGGAACACAGACACACAGTCATTATTGCTCCCCCACTACTCTCCAGCTGTTTTGTAACCTTTGCTCCACCTTGGTTGGCACACAACAACAAAAGTGGCAGAGCAAAAACAGAAGTGAAAGAGAGATGAAAACAACAAAGAAGGATTTCTCCTGAGAAGTTTGACTGTTTGGGAGTTCAAACCGCAACACTCCATCGGGGGGCCGGCAGCCGCAGGGAGAATGCATTTCTGCTGCATGCAGATTTCTAGCTGAGATGGAGATGAATGACACAGAGGCAGGGAATGGATGCGTTAGTATGAACCGGTTAAAGGACAAGTTATGAATTACCCATGTGGGTCATGACAAATCCATTACATTACATAGCTGACTGCAATATAATTACAAATACACATAATGTGCAATTACTGTTGCGATGAATTCTGCATTTAGACACGTGTTACACAGTGGTTTAAGGGAAGAAAAGTTGTTTTGGAGCGGCCTGATCTCAGCCCCAGAGATCCGACAAACTTGACCCAGTTCCACCAGTTCTGTCAGGAGGAATGGGCCAAAGTTCCAGCAAATTATTGTGAGAAGCTTCTGAAACATTCAATCCAAGTCAAAGAGTTTAAAGGCACCTCCTCCAAATCCGAAGAGAAAAAATGGAAACTTTAAAAACCTCTCATTATTCTGGCTTTTAGCAAATAAAAATATATTTGGTGATCCTGAGGGACCTAAAACAGAAAGTCTGATTTCATGTCATACAGAATGAATGTCACAAAATTAGAATGTCACAAAAAAGAAAATGAGAATTAGTAAATCAGCCAGGCTACGCAAAGCATAATTTCATCATATGATGCTACGTATGGCTGGGGAAATGAAACAGGAAGTAGAGGTCGCAAACTCACCCCAAAGCCACACACTCACCATTGGATAGTTCGAACATCAGAACTTATTTGGCAAATGCGTTTCCATCTCCCCTTTAGTGCACTAATTCTTTTTTGGAAAAGCCAAAAACCACCTCAAGCAAGCGTAAAAACTTTTTTGCGAAATTAAGGAAATTATTTTGAATTTTGCCGTTTCCATCAACCTTTTCAAATACTTTTAAATATGCAAAAATGATGGAAACACAGCTAGAGAGGAAAAATGTCATGTCCTTCAGCTGTGATTTGATTTAAATCTGTTAATATGGCTGGATGTTATAATCAATAGGATAAATTTTGAATCTATTCTGGACCGAAGTAGTTTCTATAGAACTGAAAGTGAACTGGACCGTTTTGTCTCAACCCCCTTAAGATGGTGAGGTGTTATGTGAAATGCAGACTCAGACCAATCAGCCTAAAACTATTTCTAATAGGCAAGTTCGGCCCCAAATGTTAATCATGCTGTACACAAAACGCAAGAACTAAGTTATAATGTCTGTTCTGCAGAAATATTCTGACCCAAATAGTGTCAGACAAGCAGGAAGGATGGTTCTACATCTCATTAGTCTTACGGGCAATGCAGGAGTCCTGCTGACACCATCAATTTAAACCAGTTAAAGCCAGAAAGGTGTTATTGGAAAGTCGTGATTAAAAAGAAGATATCTAATGTCTTTTTTTATTTCATACCCGGGGATAACAGGGCTTATAATGTATTAATTAGATATCTTTAATAAGCTGAAATTCAGTGGCTTTCTAAGCACAGCAGCACCTGAGGGTAAGAGCAGCTCTGAACTAAATCATGAAGAAATATAGAGGTAGAGGCACAGAGCTGAATCTCTTAAATATTAAATTCAATTATTAAACACATGCTAAATGAGATTCTTGGAAAAGAAATGCTAATGAATTAGGATGTGGTTTACTCCCACATTCTCACAGAGTTTGTTCCTTCATTTATAAAACACTGATCCTGTTTCGACGGTATTTATCCTGTGCCGTCAAATCAGCCGGAAATTATTCGAATAAAAACCATGCAGCTCCTGAACCAAAGCAACAAAATATATCCAAACATACAGGAATGGAATGGGATTTAATTACCACTCATGCTCTGGATTTACTCTAATAACTTTGTTGTTGTGGTGAGAAAACACATGAATGGACATCTTTATGTTTCTGAGCCGTATTTCTGCTACGTTTGACAGTTCGGCCCCCAGCTGGAGCTTAGGCTACTCCAGATTTGCAGGCTGTTTAGCATCAACAACTGGAAACACAATGGGCTCCCAGACAGGTGTGTGTTGGGGTGTGTGGGGGTAGACATGCAAGTTGCTGTTGCACCACATCTGCACCCTGCTTTAAATGCAGGGACCCTGACAGTAACTGTCGTGTCAATATTTCCAAAAGCAAGCTGGTGTCTACATTTATCAAAGCAAACAGACTGAAAAATACCAGCTTGTTAGCAAGAAGATAGAGAAAACTGTCACACAGAATGATCTGAATATTGATGAAATCAGAGCTCAGATTCCTCTGGTAACTTGTGCCTCTGCAATGCAGGTTATTTAGTCTGGATGCACGTCAGACTTAAACCTGAAAGCTGACACTAAAGCTTTATTGATGTATGTCATCCTGACACCTTCAGAGATGGCGCTTCTCCTCTTCGCTTGGAGGAAAATATATTTCCAGGCACAAAGGCGTCATGCTGTACTTCTTTTCAAAGACCTGACGGGTGTTTTGTTGTTTAACGTCATTTCTGGTTGACAGTCCTCGGTTCGCTTTCTCTTTTATTCTACCCAAATTTATCATACTTTTCTACATACTTCTAACGTTTTGCATATGTGTATGTCACACATGGAGGACATTTTCCCATGATATCAGGAACTCTGGTGTGAACTTAACCCTGAAATAAGGAGGCTGGCGTCTGAAGCTTTCACAGTCTGGGTTATATTCCTAAAACTCTTTTTTTTTAATCCTAAAAGGCCCACAAGTGTGTTACTACTACAGAACACGAGACAGAACAAATAATTTAGGCCACATAACACATACTGACCAACAGCCAAGTAAAATACACATAAAATTAAAGGTGCTTAAAACTTTTGCACATTCTGGAAACGCTTGAATGGAAATTTAAAATCAGATTATTTCTGTTGTGATGTGCTAAGAGTCAACTACCTCTGCTTTCAATGCTCCAGACATTTTGTTTTGAAAAACCTTCAACAGAGCTGAGATAGTCTGAGAACATCCTGGGGCTGTTTTACACGACTCACAGTTATTAAAGCCTGCAGGAGAGATGGATGTCGGAGCTTCAAATGATGCATGCCGCAACTATGATGTTCCTTGAAATGAATCTCTGCTTATTGCATCACTTGTTGAAGTGACGAGCGAGGGGGGGTGGACGCTGCTGTGGGTCGCAAATGGTGTTTGTATGAGATGGGATTTCCTGACACGTGACACCGTGATATGTGTGGTAATCGCTGGGGTGAAATGAGCCGTTCTGTCTGCCTGCAGACTCTGAAAGACATACATGGAAGATTTCACAAATGTAGCGCTTTAATTCTGCGATTTCACTCTGGCAGGAAGGCACACAGGAGCTGAAAACAAAAGTCCAACCTCTAAAGGATTGCATGTACTTCTCCAGAGAGCATAGGTTACATGTAGAGCCTGGGATGATGTTGAACCCATGTGACAGAGTGGATTTCTTTACCTGGACCAAGGAAGACTCAAGGTCCCAATTACGTGCCGTGGGTCACGACTCAAACTGCACTTATCCAGAAACCCCTCCTGGACAAGGCGGTGTGTTGCCACCTGTTTAGTCAGCTGCACACAGCTCACAAATCCTATATCTGATGCTCAGAAAAACATTTCAGCAGGAAAAAAAAGCATGAAGGAAAACAAAACTGAGCTGACCTGGATCTCAGTTTAAAAACCTTCTCCTTCAGTTTGAGCTGGAGAAGTGAGCGCCAGAAAAGCTTTTTGTTCAGTAAGAGTTTTGTTCTGATCACGTGAAGTTTCTCTCTCAGAGTGGTCGTTTGCTTCTCTAGTGCCAGAAACAGAAAGTCAGTATGTAATTGTGGCTTTTAAGGTTTCATGGAGACTTGTATGTTTTCTTGTTTTGTTTTTTTTAACCCCCATCTTTTTTCCTGTGGTTCTGAACTGTTTTCCCCTTTTGGTCCTAATGGTCCATTTATTGTGCTCATTAGGAGCAGATGCATAAACCGAGGCCTGTTTTTACTCCACCTCGCATGTTCGACATAACCCACCTTGTCTAATTATGCAATGGAGGATGTGTAATTGCAATTAATTACCTGTGAGATTAGTTGCATTAGGAAATGAAATGTGCTGTTAATTGTATTGAGCTGTTTCTTCTCAAACAGTGGAACTGATTAATTTAGCCTAAGTTAATTGTTCTTCTGCAGGTAACAAAAGACATTTTAATTACATTACAGCTGTGAATACGGAGAACCATAAAAACAGCAGAAAACTTGGAGTCCAACCTTTGATGAAATTGATCTGTGATCGAAATGGAAAGTAAAGGAAAAACTCTCTGGGTCGAAACGCACCTAAAAATACTTTAAAAGTGACTTTGAATTACTTTGCTTTGAAAAACAACGGAAAAGCCAATAATAATAATAATAATAATAATAATAATAATAATTTAAGCATTGATGGGTTTTACAAATCTAAAATATGATATTTGCCCTTAAAAACAGGGAAAACTATATCTCCCTGAGCTTAAATTGATGTGTGTCATTCTGCCATCCCTGCTGCACGGCTGAATGTGTTCCAGAAACTTCCCAAAGTCTGGAACTGCAGGCCAGGTCGGGACCATCATCATCATTTCTGCACATTTAATTTTTTTGATAATACCGATTGTGCCCTTCATGAATAATACTTTACTCTGAACATTCTAATTTTTATTTAATAGTGGGGGTGTGGTCATGTGCCAGGAAGAACACTTTCACATCTAATCCACTTTTACGAGACGCTAAGATCAATCGTGCTACGGCTACATGAAATCTGAGTCCGACAACCTGCTGACACACACACACACACACACACACACACACACACACACACACACCGTGTCTCATGTTTAACGACTACTTCATGATCCCTGTAGACCGCAAAGATCAATATGACATTTGATAACATGAATCATCAAAATGTGTCCTGTTTTACGCGTCTTATAGCCATTTTAACTCACCCGATCATTTCTCCTGGTCTGCCTTCGGTTGGAGCTTCCCTGCCAATCTTTCATTACTTTTCCCCCGTCAGCTCACTGCATCACTTAGATTGACTTATCTGGTGCAAAAGAATAATGGCTGCATGCTTCTCTTTGCTATAAAATACAGTAACACGTAGTGTCAGTGGAAACAGAAACAGCTGTCAGAGCCAACCTGAGCTGTGGACAAAAGCAGGAAACTTTCGTTTGAAGCCCAGAGCCCAGATTCCCTCATGGCCACTGGTCAGCCACATGTTGGAGCTCTGCAGATGGGTTGCCCTGCAGACAGGCAGCTCTTGAAAAGTCAGCCAAAATGAACATGAACTGATCAGCTGTAACACATGCATGAAGTGGAACTAACATGATAATTCTGCAGCCAGTTATGATGTAAAGCTCTGAGAGAAGATGTCAGCCAGAATCCCACTGTGCCATTTCAACCATCTAGTTGTATCAGACTGTAAATGTGCCCGGACCTAACTCATACTCAAAGGGTTGAAGGTTGAAAATTGAACACAAGACAGAATTAAAGTTACAAGCATTGGGCAACCGCTCCAATGCCTTGCGGCGACCGTGGGCGCACCACCACGACACCCCGCTGCCGTCGTGAATGCACTCATGCCATTCACGCACTTGTCCACTAGGCGGCGCATTTGGCAGATCTTCAAAATGACCTTCAGTCCAGTTCAGTCGGAGTCCAGTATCGACTCTTTGAAGTTAGACCGATCTTCCAGACAGGAGTTCGTGTCAGTTCCTGTTTTACGGTGAGTGATTGGCAAGGACTTGCTGTCGGCTTTGGAACACGTGGTTATCGTGGCTTAGCGGATACGGTTTCAATCTGATATGATACACAGGGAGATGCTGGAGGACTCACCCAATAATCCTCAGCTTCTTGTCTGAATGGGCGGGGCTTAAGTGATGCTATGCAACAACCACACCAATGTGTGTTGAAATGCTCCCTGATGACGGACAAAAAAAAAAAAAAAAAAATCTGGAGCAGATCAGATGATGCATCAGGGAGATAAAACTGTAGGAATTATCTAGGGGGCGCACTGGAGTCACATTTAAATATAATCCTATTTGCCTCTTTAGGGGTTAAAGGTAATTGATATGCAGTTTGGTGCAAATTCCATGTGAGATTTAGAGCCAACCATATGCAAATGGAGAGGGACTGAAATTCGCCATTGTGCCATGCCCACATGCTCCAGACACCAACCAGTGTTGAGAGGATTCAGCATCATGTTGTACTATCCCATCAGACAGGCTTATTTCTGTATGAATCCAAGAGTAAAAGGAAGACAACCAGCAGCAAAACAGGTGACTTCCTGTTCAAAGGGGGTGGGTCTAAGGTGATGTCACCCATTGACCATGTGAATGGGATTAGCGCTGGTCTGTTATGACACAAACTTTCAAGACTCTAGATTGACAGCATTACTCATCTTAGCAAATGTGATGCATTTTAAATGTGGTCACAGAGTGGAATGGGTCTCCTCTGCTCTGACTATTGTAGGGCAACTTTCTGATGACCACCATCAGATTGGCTGGGATGTCCAACTCATCCAGGTAACGTCCTTCCTCCATTGCATTAGAGCATCCTCCAAGGAAAAGGCTGTAATCCTCAAGCATTTTTACATCAGTGTTTATCCAAAGGCCAAGACAGAACTTCCATGTAAGCATGTGAAACCTCCTGCTCATTCCCAAACCTCTCCATGTTTTTTCCTTCATGTATCCTCTAATAGGATTGAGATCCAGCAATGTCCAACAGACTCCTTTAGATTGCCACTAGTGTCCAGTTCCAGATCATTTTCCATACCTCAGTGAATTTCTCGTTTACCAAAGACCAAAGGCATTGTGGATATACCAATAGTGTCCTTATTTCGTTTCCTCATTTAGTCCAGTAAACTGTTACCATCCTCATTTAGTGAGCTGTGATTTACAGTTTAATTGCTTTCATATTGATTGTCCTTCTTTGGTCATAACGAGACAACGGCACATGATGTTTATTGGATACAGATCAGAACATTCCTTTTGAGATTTTTTTTTTAGTTATTGTTTGAGGGGGTTTTTTTGTCTTTGTTGTTTTTTTCCCATTTCTATTAATTTTGTTTTGCTGTTTTTTTGTTTTTTTTTTTTTCAGTTTTATTGATTTGGTTTTTGTTTTTATTTTAATTCTTGGTTATTTTTTCATTATGATGATTTCCTTTTCCTTTTTATTAGATTGTTGGGTTTTTTATTATTTTGTTGGTTTTTTTTGTTATTTTGTTTATTTTTCATTTTATTATGTTTTATTGTTGACTTTATTCAAGTAACCATTTAACATGCATTTATAGTTGATCTCATACACATATCTCTTCAATGACTAGAGAATCTTAAGATCTGTTCTGGTCTCTGCATCAGACATGAGAAAACATACCATTCATTCAAATATCATATCACCTACTGTGTTTTTCCTGAGGTGAGCCACGTACGTGGAACCTTTCAACCACTTTGACGTACATGTTTCCATTAACAGTTTCCTTGAATTCAAGCCTTCCATGGCTTGAGGACCGCCTCCAGAAAGCAGCAAACCATATATCCTGCCGTTGGGTTTAAAATCCAGTCCCATGGCGCCCATGTTGCCGTCCACATTCCCCACCAGTTTCAATCCATCGGGTGCCTTCAAGGTCTCCATCTCGTCAAAACTAGATTGGCATCTCTATGTCTTCATCATAGAGAAATCTTCTTTAAGGTGATACCTTGTCCCATATTTTTTAGGGCAACTTTCTGATGACCATCATCAGATTGGCTGGGATGTCCAACTCATCCAGGTAGCGTCCTTCCTCCACTGCATTAGAGCATCCTCCAAGGAAAAGGCTGTAATCCTCAAGCATTTTTACATCAGTGTTTAACTGAAGGCCAAGAGAATAGTTCTTCCATGTAAGCATGTGAAACCTCCTGTTCATTCCCAAACCTCTCCATGTTTTTTCCTTCATGGATCCCCTGATGGGACTGAGATGTTGCATCTTTGAACAAACTCCCTGTCTTGGTCATAACGAAGAAACAGCCCATGATGTTTATTGGATACAGAGGTTCTTGAGGCCTCGATGCTGGATCAGAACATTCCTTGTCCATAGCTATCAGTTTCATTGCCATGTGTTCCTCTTCTTTCTTATTGATGTTTTTTCTTCAACAGCTTTTGGATTTTCTTCCTGAAGCTGATTTATATGATGAACTTGCTCTGTTTTCCACAACTGACAGACAATTCTGTTTTTCCATACAGCACCAATTCAAAACACATGGCACTTTCCCAAATAAAGGGGGACAAAATCTTAATCATCACTATTATTTAAATTGGTTAAACATTTTCTAAGTAAGCCAGCAGATTTCATCAAGTCATTGACTTTAAAGAAATGCCTCATACTGAAGATTCATGTAGTGACAGTGGAGAGGAAACACTTCCCTTTAACAGGAGGAAACCTCCAGCAGAACCAGAACCTGGTTCCGTCCAAGCAGCTATCTGCCACGACCACCCGGGTGGATTGAGAAGACAGAGCAGATCTTTGCAACTAAAGATCAGCTAGTAGCTCAGTCTAGGAGAAAGACAGGGTTAAACCTCAAAGACAAAACACTGAAATGCAGGGCCCAGTGGATCATCTGCAGAAGGAGAACATGGAGTTATTTGCAGCTGATGTCCCCCCTGCAGGAAGGAAGCTGCCACAGTTAAAACAGAACAAAGTGTGATCCTCCTGAAGTACTTTAACTACCCTCAACTACTCTGACAGGTAGTAGGGACTGGACCTTATTTTAGTAAAGCACCTTTTAATTTATTTACAGACAGGCAAAAGCCCTGCTGTCTGCAACGCACAGGTTGTGTTGTTACACCATAAGTTTTAGCTGATAAATAAATAATAAATATCTTTAAAAAAAAAAAAAAAAAAAAAAAAAAAAAAGCACCAGATTGTAGGACAAACTGAGAGTATGTCAGGTTTCTAATTTTCTATAAATGAGTCAGACAGGTTCAAAGGAAACCATGTGGAGAACCCAAACTGACTAACTTCAAAATAAAAGTTGTGAGTGCTTCAGTTTAAAATGGTTATATTCTTAAAAAAAAAAAAAAAAAAAAAAACAGTGGATAAAACAATATGAACGTTACCTCTGTGACCTCTGACCTGCAGGTTCAGCAGATCTCTCCGTTATCCGTCGTCGTGCAGAAAATATGAAATCGCAATAGGCCGCAAAGTTTTCCAGTGCAAAAATGATTGGTTCTCAGGTTTAACTTTAAATTGAATTGATGGTTCCCACGTTTAAATTTCCATTGTTGTTGAACACAAGTAATATTGGTTTGAATTATTTATAACTGTAGTACATGATACTGGTAGGTATGGGTACCTGTTTCTTAAATAGTTAGTAGATATAAAAAAAATAGATAGATAGATAGATAGATAGATAGATAGATAGATAGATAGATAGATAGATAGATAGATAGAGTATTCTGGGACTTAAACACTGAAATTTTTCTTTAAATACAAATAAAAGACCTTATTTTAACCTAAAAACACCAGTTCAATCATATTTATGTCAACATAGCCACTTTCAATTATCACTTTAATAATTTTTAGATATTTTATCTAAGTTTACTTTACTGATATTAACTGAGCCTAAGATGCATGACTTCCTGCAGCTTTATCCTGACTGTATTCGCCAAAGCCTTGGCGGCCATCTTTGTTTCCAATCACAACTCATGTTCAACCTTGAACTTCAGACTCCAACATGCTAGTAGCATCAAACCTCCGCAGATCACATTACCGCAGCCGCTGCTTCACAAACGGCGCAGAAAGCCTCACTAAAGAGGAAGGGTTTTCACCACAGCAGAATCCTCCTCAGCTCATTTAGCACATCGACTCTCAGCAGAGAATCAAACCAGCACAGGCCAGAGGCTTTGGCCTTCATCAACAGCTTTAGCATTAGCACCAAAACCCGCAGCAGCTCCTACCTTGAGTCGTCTTCTAGGTCCATCGTCCTCGGAAATGCTTGACCTACCTTTAGATGAGTAGAGGATCCTCACTTGCTTGTAGCGGTCCTCATCTTGATTGTAGTAATCCAATAATGTCCGTCATCGATCTGCTGCTAAATCCGGACGCCATTTTTGTTTCTCAGCTGTTTCAGCTAGCTAGCAGCCAAACAAGACGCCGCTGAGAGGCCGAGTTCGGGCCGTTTGTGTCCGCTGCTCTGCTTAGACACAAAAAATGGCTTCAATAACTTAATCAGGAAAAACATAAACAACTTACAGTCAGGCGTCACAAGAATAACTTACCAGAACAAAACGCAGCGATCTCAAAACATGGCGCTCCAGCGGCCAAACTACGCCATGATACTCCAGCAGGCGGGTTACAGCAACAAATTATTCAGGCCCAGTTCACACAGGGACGATTTTAGGTGCATCCGCAAAAATTTTTAGTTATTTAGGCTGTGCGTCCATGCGGACTGGAGTCTTGGGAGACCGGAAATTATCAGATTTTAAATCCGGTTTCAGAGTGGATGAACTTCCGAGTCGCGCCTTTTTTTGAAACTCCATGGCTCTCTCTCTCTCTCTCTCTCTCTCTCTCTCTCTCTCTCTCTCTCTCTCTCTCTCTCTCTCTCTCTCTCTCTCTCTCTCTCTTTGCGCATGCGCACAAATAACAAACAATTTCGGAATGGTTGCTAGATCTGACAGTTTCCACCCCAAACAACGTAAAACCCGCACAACTCCAAAAAAACCATCTTATATATATATATATATATATATATAGGGCACCTTCACGAAAAATGGGTTACTGGAACAAGACGGAATTGGGCGAGAGGTGAAAACTTGGATCTGTTGGAATGCTACTACTCAAGTAACCCTAGTCAGAGGGGTTACATGCAAAGAATGCGGGAGGAATGGTTACGTCGACATCCCCATTCAACACTAACTGCCAAACAACTAGTAGCTCAGTGTTCCAACATCCGCAAACGGCAAATGCTGTCACAACTTGAGATAGACGAGGTACAACACAAATGCTACGGCAAGGGGGAGCCAGGACGCCAGGTCAGAGGGGAGTTAGCTTCAACTCCCCACCCGCAGATTGGGTATGCAGCCCCAATAATGAACGAACCATCACAGCTGAACGAGGCAGCAACTGACCTGAGAGGTAGGATCGTGGCCCGAATGAACACCAGGCAATCCCGATGCCAATTACAACGGCTGAGTGAAGTACCATCAGAAAGTCTCATTGAAGATGTGAATGCAGCATTGAGAACGATCCCTACCAACACCATAACGGAAACCAATGAGCTGGTGTACAACTCAGCATCAGTGATCCTTGAGATGCTCGGCTATAGGAGCAACCATGAGATTCAATACCCACCATGGAAAAGACGGTTAGAGGCTAAAATCAAGGTAACAAGGAGGGAAGTGAGCCAATTGTCAGAGCTCCAAAGAGGTGCAATCAAAAGACCGGTACCCAAGCGGTACAGCCAGATGCCCATACCTGAAGCGCTCGAAACTGCCAAACAAAGGCTCCAAGCCTTGGCCAGTCGCCTAAAGAGGTACACGAGAGAAAATGAAGCCAGGAGGATTAACCGGCTCTTCTCCACCCAACCAGCTAAAGTGTACTCTCAATGGCAGGGTAATAACAACAGAGCAGACCCACCAAGGCTGGAGACCCAACAGTACTGGAAAGGCATATGGGAAAGGGAGGCGACCCACAACAGCAATGCACAGTGGCTAATCTCTCTACGAGATGACCACAGCAACCTCCCTGAGCAAGCCCCAGTAACTATCACAGTGGCAGATGTCCAAGAAAGAGTCTCAGGTATGAAAAACTGGACAGCACCAGGTCCTGACATGATCCATGCCTACTGGCTAAAGAAACTCACTGCCCTCCATGAGCGACTGGCAGCTCAAATGAACCAGCTGCTACAAAGTGGGACTCACCCTGAATGGTTAACTGAAGGGCGCACAATCCTGATCCAGAAGGATCCCTCAAAGGGTTCGGTCCCATCCAACTATCGGCCAATAACCTGTCTCTCTACAACATGGAAGCTCATGTCAGGCATCATAGCAGCTAAGATAAGTGGGCACGTGGATAAATACATGAGTACAGCACAGAAGGGCATCGGCATAAATACCAGAGGAGCCAAACACCAACTCCTGGTAGACCAAACAGTCGCCCGAGACTGCAAAACCCGACACACCAACCTGTGCACGGCTTGGATTGATTACAAGAAAGCCTATGACTCAATGCCACACACTTGGATCATTGAATGCTTAGAGATGTACAACATCAACAGGACTCTAAGAGCCTTCATTGCAGCCTCGATGGGGATGTGGAAAACCACCCTTGAAGCCAACTACAAGCCAATTGCACAAGTGTCCATCAAATGTGGCATATACCAAGGAGACGCTCTGTCCCCACTGCTGTTCTGCATAGGTCTGAACCCCCTCAGCCAAGTCATCAACAAGACTGGCTACGGATACCGACTCAAGAATGGAGCCACCATCAGTCACCTCCTCTACATGGATGACATCAAGCTGTACGCTAAGAGCAAACGAGACATCGACTCACTGATCCACACCACCAGGATCTACAGCACTGACATTGGGATGTCATTCGGACTAGAGAAGTGTGGTCGGATGGTTACACAGAGAGGGAAGGTCATCCACACAGAAGGGGTCTCACTCCCAGAGGGAACAATAGCAGACATTGAGGACAGTTACAAGTACCTGGGAATACCACAAGCAAATGGCAGCCTCGATGAGGTCACAAGGAAAGGAGCCACAGCCAAATACCTCCAACGAGTAAGGCAAGTCCTGAGAAGCCAGCTCAATGGCAAGAACAAGATCCGTGCGATAAACAGCTATGCCTTGCCAGTAATCAGATACCCTGCAGGAATAATAAGCTGGCCAAAGGAAGAGATAAAGACCATGGATGTTAAAACTCGGAAACTACTAACCATGCATGGAGGGTTCCACCCTAAATCCAGCATCCTGAGACTATACGCGAGCCGTAAGGATGGAGGCAGAGGACTAGTGAGTGTGAGAGCCACTGTCCAGGATGAAACATCCAAGATCCATAAATACATCAAGGTCAAAGCCTCAACCGACGATGTGCTCAGCGAATGTCTCAAACAATGGGGACCAGAGGATGAGGTGCTGGAGGAACCATCATGGGGGGATAAGCCCCTACATGGGATGTACCACCGACAAATAACTGAAGTGGCTGATATCAGGAAATCCTACCAATGGCTGGAAAAAGCTGGACTCAAGGACAGCACAGAGGCACTCATCCTGGCTGCACAGGAACAGGCCCTAAACACCAGAGCAATAGAGGCTCAGATCTACCACACCAGACAAGATCCAAGGTGTAGATTGTGCAAGGAGGCCCCTGAGACAGTCCAACACATAACAGCAGGGTGCAAGATGCTGGCAGGGAAAGCGTACATGGAACGTCATAACCAAGTGGCGGGCATAGTGTACAGAAACATCTGTGCAGGATATGGACTGGAAGCCCCGAGTTCAAAGTGGGGCACACCCCCAAAGGTGGTGGAGAATGACCGAGCTAAGATCCTGTGGGACTTCCAGATCCAGACAGACAAAATGGTAATGGCGAACCAACCGGACATCGTGGTGGTGGATAAACAACAGAGGAAAGCCGTTGTGGTGGATGTAGCAATACCAAGCGATTGCAACATCAGGAAAAAGGAACACGAGAAACTGGAGAAATACCAGGGCCTCAGAGAGGAACTGGAGAAGGCCTGGAAGGTGAAGACCACAGTGGTGCCTGTGGTCATCGGGGCCCTCGGGGCAGTCACCCCCAAGCTGGAGCAGTGGCTAAAACAGATCCCAGGAACAACATCAGACATCTCAGTCCAGAAATGCGCAGTTCTCGGCACAGCCAAGATACTACGCAGAACCCTCAAGCTCCCAGGCCTCTGGTAGAGGACCCGAGCTCAGAGGTTGAGAAAGACCACCCGTGGAGGGTGAGAAGGGAATTTTTTTTTTTTTTTATCTACAGGACCATATGATTGCTGCCTAAAACGGTACAGAATGTGGTTATGGAATGCACTGCATTATGATTCACAAAGGTAGTCACAAATAGGTTTTCACACACATTATATATATATATATATATATATATATATATATATATATATATATATATATATATATATATATATATATATATATAATTTGTGTAATAATAATATGTAATTTTTTAATTTTCATGCAGTCCTGATGCACCCGCCAAATGCATCACACTCAAAGCACAAAGAAGTGCTTTGAGTGTGATGCATTTTCTCCTCTTTTATTGTGCTGTCCTCTGTGTTCAAGAGTGATGTTTGTCAGTACTGGAAATAACATGTTTTTCACATGATGCCTTCACTCTGCAGCACCAAAGCTCCTTATAGATCAGGAAGGACCTAAAGTGAGAATGCAAACGATGGAGGAGACTTTTGCAGAGATTAAGCTGCAGCTGCATTGTATTAGCTCCAGAAAATGTCTGAACAAGCCCAGCTGAATCTTCAGAGATCAGCTGCTTTCACTCTTTGAAACTGAAAGTATTTCTGTAGGATAAACACAAGAAGAGCCATTATCATAAATAAAAAGGGAATCATCACTAGCCATTATTGATTTACTGTCAACAAAACACTTCAGATTCTGCAACACTTGTTCTGCAGGTTCTAAACTGTTCTGTTTCCTTCATTTCATTCTGTTAGTTTAATCTGATGCTGGTGGTTAGTCCAAAGTGTTGATGAATGGAAAGAATAAGGTCAAAAGGAGACATTCGGTGCCTTTTAATTGCTCTAAAATCACAGTTCCTGACATCTATTTGATTTCTGCTGCATTGTTTTTTTTGTTTGTTTGTTTGTTTTTTACAATAAACGATTCATCATAAATTTAAAACTCTTTTTATATCAACTACATTTATAGGATGGGGTGAGGCTGTTGCAAGGAGGACCCAAAGGCACATGCGGTGCCAACAAACAGTCATGAAAAATATGGATGATTATTAATATAAAGTACAGCACTCACTGTAAAAACACAACATCTTACCAAGACTTTCTGCTCTAGTTTCTAGTGCAAATATCTTGAATCCACTTGAAATAAGACAAAACCAACTTACAAGTAACTTTTCAGCAGATATAGGAGCTGGTTTTAAGTAAATAATTCCTTAATATTGATTTTTAAAAAAATATTAGTTTCACTGGCAGATTATTTCACTTATAACAAGGGGAAATGACCTGTTACAAGTTAAATAATCTGCCAGTGAAAATAGCACTTTTTAAATCAATATTGAGGAATTATTCACAGTATTGCAGTGGAAACTAGACCAGAAATTCTTGGTAAGATTTTGTGTTTTTGCAGTGCTGTCAAAGCAGAAAAACGGAGATGTCAAGATGGAAAAACATAAAAACAAGAAACAAGCACAAAAGGGTTTTCTGGCAATGCAATGAGGATCTAATACAGGACAACCAAACACCTGGGCTTTAACTGGACTTGATTCACCAAACCTGGATTTGTTGAATTAAGGCTGTCTTTTAATCATGCTTTAATAAATTTCACACTGTTCAACAATATAATAGCAAGAAAAACAAAAGAATATTTCATATCAAGTCAAATTTCTTTTTTTTTTGTCTGATTTTATGTCAGACAGTGACAAAAAAAAATATCATATTTTTGTTTTTAAATATCTGGTGTAATGAATCAGTTGTAGATGCTTTTTAATGTCCTTGATCTGCTGGGTCAAACCAAAAACCCACATTAGCAGAATATTTGAAGTTTTGTTATTGGCAATAAGAGCAGATAAGAGCTTTGGAAAGAAAGTTTGAAGTGACTGCTGCTGCTAAACTCCATGCTGGCTTCCCAGTAACAGATAACAACTCTTCCCCAGAGGCTAAAGAAATCTGGATGCAGCTGATGTTTCCTTGTTGAGCTTGTTCTGAGTGGAGAAACACTTTGTTCCTATAAATTTAATTAGTGGAAGAATCCATTCTGAGACAGCCGATGCGTCCATCTGTCCGTGTCCACATTTTGAAGCTGCCACAGTCAAGCTCAGCTCTCAGATTAGAAAGTCCAGGATGAGTTTAGCTCAAACAATAGGAAGGGTTGTTTTTTTCTGTCTGACTCATGAATGGCTTCTTTTTTGGTTTCAAAGAGCTGTTTCTAATGAGTTCAGAGACCACACTTCTAATTTGGGTCCAACATGTTCTAATCCCTCTAAAAATGGGATTTGGGATATTTTTCTCCCAGTTAAGCAGGATGAACTGTGTTCCAGTAGGACTTTATTTCCCTCTTATTGCTCGTAAATGTTTCTCTCTTTTATAACAGACTTTATTGTCTGGTTAATGTGGGTTCTGAATGTGGTAAATACAAACCTCCTGCTGTAAAACTATGCAGAACATTTTCCTCTCAATAATAAATCATGTTTATTTATGTATCAGAATCTAAAATATTAAAAGCAGATAGGTGAGATTATACTGGTCTCTTTTATGCAACATTCTGTTGTTGAACATTTTTATATTTATTTAGAAGTCTAAAAAATTAAACATAATTTAAATTAAACAAAAATGAGAGACAGGAGTAAATGAGGTAATCACTACTAACTAAACAGTTAGCTGTGCTAAACCTAAAGCACTAGTTTTAAAAATTAGTTTCACTAATGCTAAAGCACTACACCAACATGGTATTTAGCAGAAGCTAAAGCTAAAGCGCTAAATTCAACCATGTTGATACCCACCATGTGTCACGAGGAGAAGTGTTGTATTCTTCCCACATTTGTTTGTTGTATATGTTTGTTGTATACTTTCCATTTGCTCAATAAAGTTTATTATAAAAGAGAGAGAGAACATGAGGAGAGGAAACGTAACTGCTGCATAAAAAGTCTTCACCCACTTCAAAATAAGAGCATGAATATAAACTACTTTCTAAACAGTCAATAACCAAAACCCCAACACAGATGTTGAACTTTATTCAGCTGAAAGTTAACAAAACAGCCACATAAATTAGCACTTTAGAATTTAGCCAGAAAAATTTATTTAGGGGACGCAAAGTGCACTAAATGTTTTCAAAGTTAGCAGAAACACTAAAGCGCTAAACAAAGAATTAGCTGCGCTATTAGTGCATCAGTGGACAAAGGGAAGTGTGCCCGCCACTGGTAATCACGAATCAAACTTGGTTCCAGCAGAGAGCATTTCAGTGGAAAATCACTCGTTCAGATATTTGGAGATGTTTTGGTTGGAGAACAACTATGACAAACAAATAGTTCAACTTAGATGCTCCATCCCTGGAAGACCGGCTCATATCTGATTTCTATCGGATGGAAAGAATTACTGTCTCTAGATTTCAGGTTGCAAATTTGAAAGGATCTGGAAAAAATGGAAAAGATTCATTATATTGTGCTTTGAGTGGTCAGTATGACTGAAAAAGGCCTGATATAAAATCAGTCCATTTACTTAAACATAGAAAGTATTCCAGGATCAGTGCTTCTGTATTTTTGTGAATATGCTCTGTGTTCACACTGAGCCAGGTTCTGGTTCTGCTGGAGGTTTCTTCCTGTTAAAGGGGAGCTTTTCTTTCCACTGTCATCACATGCATGCTGAGGATGACAACGTGTTGTGAGTCGGCGCCATATAAACAAACAGAACTGAACCGAACGTTCATGGTTTACTCATGCAACAGCAAAAGTCATCAGTAAGACTTAGAACAAACCTTCAGCTGAGATGAATCACATTCATATCAACATGATCACATCATCACAATCTTCTTTCCCATCTGTGGTATTTTTGTTCTCAGACAGACCACATCTCAGCACCAACAACTCATGGCAACCATTTAACACATCCCTCAGCTGCTGGGAAGTCTATTCCCACATGTATTCTCTATCGTATCACTTCAGCTACACTATGCTTCACTGAGTGCTTAAAGCAATTTTGCAAATGACTTCTTGCGGGTAATGCACTTAACACAGATGGACTCACTCGCAGCATTTGTCAATGCAGTCCATTTCCTGATGCATGCTGTATTGTCATATAGTCCCTTCTGCAGCAGAAGCTTTTGTAACTGGATTCTTGGTTCGTCGATTTGAACCCCTGAAAGTGTTGGTCACCGTCTCTAAGGTCCGGAATAATGCAGAGAAGGATGTTTACTGTGACTAGCAGCAAATCGATGAGTAACGGCAGCATGGAACTGAGGCGTGTTCATCAGATGATTGAGGTTCTAGCTGGCAGCAGACATATCTTCTGTCTTTAACGCTCATGACATTAGAAATTGTTCAATGCTCTTTTTTGCATATCAATAAAAAAAGCTTTTGAATGTTTCATGGAGCATCTCACACAATCCGTTCCCTTTGGGAGCCTGCAGCAGAACACGTTTTGATGCATTCCTGATGCTGATGATTCTGGTTTGAATCTCTTTTACTGGGTGAGAAATAATTTTTTACAGGGTGAGAAACAATTTTTTACTGGGAGAGAAACAAATTAAAAAGAAAACTCATCTCCTAACTGGTTGGAGAGCTTTAAATTCAGTAGAGGTGGAGCCGTGTTTTTCTGAATGACTTAGCTTTATCCTTCTTGTTTCTCAGTCTAAATTTATTCTGTTTTGCTTTTCTCTACCTGCTTCATAGATGAACAATATCCTGAGATTTTTCTCCTTCTGAGCAGAAACAGAGACAGTAACACATCTCCAGCTCCGCATCTTATTGACTGAAGTAATAATTCAGTCCTCCCCAGGAAACTAGCCTTCCACTCTGTCAGCTCCTGCTATACATAGTGCATGCAGACCTGCGAGCGCAGTGTTTGCTTTGTCCACATCACTGCAGCTCACTACAGCAGAATGAATTCCCTGCAAATCTATTACAAGATGCAGGATATCATAGCTGTGATGCACAAACAGCAAATATGCTGTTTCCTCTCAGCTGCAATCATGGTAAAAAGAAACTTTCAGTTTTAGGAGGAATATAATAAAACATATTCATACTTTACCAGGTTTTACAAATATTTAAGTGCAGAAAAACACAACAGACTCTCTGCTTCAAGTTATTTAAAATGATGAAGACAAAAGGGGAAAAAACTAACTCTTTGATTTAACAGCTTGCAGGATCAACTTAGGGAGCCGCTTCGTCCACGTTTTCTGTCAGACCTTGGCATCATGGTGTAGGAACTTCAGCCAAATCTTTTTTTAAGGTTTTAATGACACTAGAGGCCTTTATTCATTAGTATCTGGACAAGAAGACATGCAGTCAGTCTCGTTTTCAGCCATGTTGTTGTAGATCAGCTGCTGTGTTTGGGATCATGGTTCTGTTGGCGACCCAGTTTGGACCAAGCTTCACAGCTGACTCTAGAACACTCTGGTATCCAGAGGAGATCCTGGTCCACTCATGCACCGCAGGGTGCCGCACACCAGCCCCAAATCATGAACCCTCCACCACCGTGCTTGACAGTTGGCATTGGCGCTGATATGCTGTCTTTGGCTTTTCATTTCAAACATGCTCTAAACTGTGGAAACAACCTTGTTCCAGAAATCTTGTGGCTCATTCAGATGCAGCTTTGCAAGCCTAAGTTTTGCTGTATCTTTGTTTTCAGAGAGAAGAGGCTTTCTGTCTTTCTCTGGTCATCCTGTTGTTGTTGAACGATAACACTGGACATGCTAACTGGGGCCTGTGGAATCTGAGATGGAGTATTTCCCGCTCTGACCCTGGGGTGAATTTGCTGGAAGGTCCAGATTGGCTGCAGCCTTAAATTTTCCCACAACAAACGAACAAAACTCCTGCACCAGTGGTCTCGCTGATGATGATCAGGTAGTCAGTGCATTTGATCAGCAGCTTCATGGCTGCTGCTTTCCCTCTTATATCCTAGAGAAGTAGCAAAGCTTTCACTTTTTAGTTTTTAAAAACAGATTTTCCATTTTGGCTTCATCTCTGTTTATCACTGAAAGACACTGAAAAAGATGAAATCCTTTCCATTATGCCCTAACAATGACCTTAAAAACTAACTTCTGTGTAGTTGGATTTAGGAAATCCAGGATTATTTACCAAGCCCCTGGTGCTCACACACCCTCCCTTTATTCTGGCCATCAGCACCAAATAAGATCAGAAATCTGGCTTCTAGCTTCAGAGGAGCTTCAGCAACACTTTCTGCATGATGGCCAGCTGCTGGACAATCCTCTCCACCTCATTTCCAGCCATCTCCAGCCAGGCAGGCAGCCAGCCCAGTGAAGGAACTGCCAGCTTCAGAGCGATCATCTCCCTCTCTGTTGTCTTCACAGCTTTTAGTAGCTGCTCTCTGGACTCCTGAAGAATCGTCTTTTCCTGCCTTCCTTCCTGCCCTTCATCATCCTTTCAAATCATCTTAACATCTTTGTTTTGTTGCTCTTGCAACCAGCAGAGGAAGCTCATTTTGAGGTATTTGCGACTCCTTGCCTTATAGGAAAGGCTGAGCTCTGCCACCGAAGGGACGAAGTTCACTGCATTTATCCAGGATTTTGTTCATGATACGAGAATGTAGACAGACTGGTGAGTTCTCATTGCCAGAGACAAACTCATCTGTCGATCTCGTCTATCATATGTAAAGAAAACATGAAGACAAACACAAGAAGAAGAAAGCGTTCCCCCTACCTGGAGGTAACAGTCCACCTCTTCTGGGTGGGAGCAACTGCATCAGATTCAGAGATGAAATTCATCCCGTCTGCTGCAAGGAATGGCTCAAGGAAACCAATAGAACCAGATTGGGAACCAGTGAAAGAACAACAACCGACAGGGTTGGTTAGTAGAAACCAGCTCAGCCTGATTTCTAAGCAGACTGAAAAGATTTAAAAGTTTGCACAAGAGAATCAGAAGAACAGTAAATTATCATCTGCATAAAAATTATATGTAGCTTGTAGTAAATCCTTGCAGACATTGCCAACTTAATTAATGAATGAAAGTGGACCAACAATTGAGCCCTTAGTTAAAGGGAGACTTGAAGAGCAAAATTCTTCCAGTTGTATGCACTGCTTTCCTTTGGACTGACCATTTTTTAACCATCCAGCAGCCTGGATAGATAAGCTTATTTCTGAAAGCTTTGTCAAAAGAATATTGTGATTTCTTGCATAAAATGCTTTTGATGGATGGATGAACCGAGTAGCACAATATTTCTTATCATCTTGAGACACAATAATATCAGTCACCAGTTTAATAACTGCTGCAGCTGTACTTCCTTCTCGCTGTGAGTTAATGGTGCTAATGAGTGCGGCTCTGTATCGTGAACCTGAATCACGACACTTGATGCTAAACCTCACAGGTAGAGGAAGATGTTGAGCTGTGATTAATAGGGATCAACTTTCTTCTATTTTTGTGAAGTCGCTGCTAAATTACACGAGAGTTGATGTGATCTGACACAAACAGACCTCTTATCTGTCAAAAGTCTTCATAATCTGTGCTCCTCCTGTTAATTATGGAACAATCTGAGGGCACCTGAAAAGACTTCATCTTCCTACAGCTTTTCTGCTGCTTTTTGGGCATCAATTATCCTAATTATCTGAGAGCCAGGAGGATGTTTAAGCTATTGATTCAGAGCACAATCACTAGATTGGTCCAGCGTGCTAATTACAATTAATAACACTTTAATTAAAACTAATTAAAGGTGTGGGTGGACATGTTTACAAGTTTAGCTTTTTTGTTTTAATTATAGTTTGTTTTTCATTAGTATAAATACTTGTGATAAAATATAATTTTTCTTTCTTTTTTCACAACCATAACTGAACATTTTCACCTTGACTCCAACCTTCTTGTTGATCTCGCTTTGCTTTTTCCCACCATCTCTTCAGGGAAACTTGAAATCTGTATTTGTCAGTTTAAAAAATACAGGAGCAAGTGGTGTTGCTATCCCTGCAAACCTCCGTATTTTACCATGTCATCATTATTTATTCATGCTGTCATATTGATCTACTCTTTCTCCTATCCTTGTTACTGTTCGCTTGCATCCTGCTGTCAATCCATGCAGGAGCTGCGTGTTCATTGCACACGTGAAAACAGCTTTACCAGTATTATCTCTGTATGAAATATGAGCATATTTACAGCTGATGTACAGTGAAGCATGACCGTGTGAAGCTACAGCATAAACTGAGAGACTTTGTTCATATTTTAGTTAAAAATAGGAGATACACCATTTTCTTTAGTTAGAGGAGCTCTGAAAGTGTAAACATCCCTGTTAAAACTAAAAATCTGAGGCTGTAATAATCATTTCCACCATTCTCCACCATTAATGTGATCTCGAGGAGAAAACATGACTAATAATACTCAAAAATAGCCTGACTGCACAAGTGTGCACCCCTTAATGAGAGCTTCAACAAAATATTAGTTTAACAGTGCGCACACACATGCAATCAGGTTATGGAAGGTGTGTTTTTTGTCTCAGGAGACCTGAACTGGTTGAATATCACATTAAAAGTTATTATGGTCTCTTCTGTTGTTAATCCAGAATTTAATGGTGGTTTGAACGCTGTGTGCACTCACTGAGGCTGCCGCTTCACAGTACTGGGACATGGAGCTCTACTGCCATCTGCTGGGTGTTAGCAGACCTACAACAAACTACAAGCTGCAGGTGATTTAGCAGTAATCCTGCAGTTGTGGTTTAATGATGGTCACTGATATTCAGCTGAATGCATTAAACTTATCATAGTTCAATATTTTTGATGCATTTTATGTGATTTTATGTTTCATATTCAGTGTCTTTCCTCATACAGGCAGGATGCTGGATTGGATGGATGCATTGTAATGCCAGAGGTGTTGTGCTGCATGCAGACGGATGAGTGTCTGTGTGCAGAAAGCCTTAAAGCTGATGAGCATTCAGGGGAAGACACCAACATGTCTGCAAGCAATCAGAGCTCTGAGATGGAGGCTGGAAGGCCGTCATTGATCAGCAGGCTGCAGCCTGGGAGGCGGACCTCTGGATGCTCAGGAAATGTTTTCTTTTTCTTGATTTTCTTGACTTGAGCTTTGCTGCAGTCAACTTTCCTTTTGTCTTCTTAGATACACATCTGTCACCTGGGGTGGGGAGGTGGGGGTGGGCTCCAACTTTACCACAGAGAGACGTGTGAAGCATCCTTAAGGTGTCGACATGAGAGCCGGAGCCAGAGCCGCCAACTGACTGTGAAAACACTTGAAAACAAAACAGACGTTCACAGTTCTGGCACGTCCCTCCTGCACATTAGCATTCAGCACCATCAGGCCTCATTTGAAGTGATGTACTTTAATTTGTGATGAAGATGAAAGTGTGTTTTTGCCTCTGGTTAGAGTGCAGCATCAGCCAACAAGTGGGATTAGCTCCGTTACTCAAGGACACTTCAGGAGGAAGCCAAAGCTGATCTCTCTGCGGACTGCTTTGACAAGTGGATAATTAACTTCATATATACATTATTTAACATTTCATCCATCTGTTAGAAAGCTATAACAGGGATAAACTCTAAACACTAAAAGACTAAAAGGACAAGGACGGATCACCATCGGGCAGGATTTGGTCCACAAGAAGAGAATTGTTCCTGAAGTTTGATAGAAGAAGGAGAATCAGCTCTTCAAATGTTGACTTTTCATGTAAATTTGATGTATTTACTCATAAAATTCTAACAAATATCATTTGATTTAAAAAAGGATCATGTAAACATGTTAAAGCCACAATATGAAAGCAAAACGTTTTCTAGGTCTCCCTCACATTTCTGTTAGTTTTCTATCTATCTATCTCTCTCTCTCTCTCCAGTGCAGAGCTTGCCCATCACTGGCAGCAGGGACAGTTTGAGATCTCAACTTTCTGTAAGACCGACTTCTTCCAGCAGTCCCTCAACAATCTGGTGATGATCTGTGGGTTCGGCGACACGATGGAGCCCAGTTTGCGAGGCGACAGTTATTGCGAAGTGGCTGAAGACAGAACCTGATCGGCGTCGGTCAGGATTTGGCCTTGAAGTTGATGATTAGGTTTGAACTGAACTCGTTCCAGTTGAAGTGAAACGTGTCAAACTTCTGCTGCCTGTTCTTCCAACAGGAACGTGGATGAATTTATTTCTCTCGCAGCTAACAGGCTCTTCCTCTTTAGCTGACATCCAGGCTCGGGTTGCCGGCCGCATTCCTTTCATTTACATCTGCACCGAGCTGAGAGGGTCAACATGAAGATGTTTTTAAAGTCACAGCCGAGTTCCAGTCCTGTGCATAAACTGTCAGGAAAAGATCCCTCATATCTGACAGTTTGTTTGGTTTCCAGAATTATAACATTAGAATATTTGTTGTTTGCAGCTTTTTCAACTCTTATTCAGTCTTTTTCTAATCTTCCTCTCATGACCTTTGACCTGCGAGCCGAGGCCTGTAGAGTCTGAGGTGGAGCTGCTGGGTTTTTGGCCGTCCACTCCCGGGAAGGTCGGCGGAGATGTTTTCCTTCCTCTCTGCTGAACGACGGTATTCCAGTTGTTTGGAAATATTACTGCAACCTTTCCCAGAACGACACTGATCAGCAATCACCTCTCGAAGGCCATTGCTGATCTCGCTTTTCTTTGTGCACTTGGGGTTTGGTAAACCAAGTCAGACCAGATCATATTAACTGAGCCAGAATTCATGCAACCAAAGCGTTCTTTCTTTTTCTAATGGGTTATGCATAAAGCAGAGAGCAAACAATGCTGGCTTTGCTTACATATCTCACGTTTCCTTGTGACTGTCTCATCGAAACTTCAGTCATTGAAACTTTTCTCTGTTTAGACCAACTTCCTGTTTGGCATTTCTGTACTTCCTTTTTGAAAGCTCAGCGCCAGTCTGATGTGTTCGCAGCAGATCGTGCTGCTCAAGTTCATCCTGCTGTAGTTTGTTTTCAAACACAAACCTGGAAACAGAAAGTTGGTTTCTTCTGTCATCCTGGCTGCTTCGAGCCTCTAAGTTTGCATTATGAGCTCTTTTTGACTAATTCGCATTAGTTTGAAGTCAGCTGGAACATTTTCTTTGTGTCTTTGCAGTTCAGTCATTTCTTCAGTTTTTGCTTTGGAGCCACGTTTTTTCTTAAAGAGGCAGTATTATGTAAAATCAGCTTTTCCAAGCTTCTGCCCCACAGAGCCCCCGCCCCCACCCTCAGCTTCTTCAGACCAGGCAGCAACAATTAGCAGACATCTGATGGAACTGCGCATCTGCTGAGCTCGTTATACGAGCTACTCCTCAGTGAAACGCTGATAAAAACGTTGTTAAAGGGTTAATAGAGGAGCACTGTCGTGATGACTCCCAGAATGAGGAGCAGGAGTTTCTAAAGAGACAGAGGCCCAATTTCAAGGCGGTAAGCTATGAACCCAAGTTCCTTTTAAGTCGTATTTGATAAATTCAACATTTTTATAACTGAAGGTGACATAGTTACTGGACTGAGCTATGAAATGATTCTGTGTGGCTGGAAAACACCGAGTACCGGCCCTTTAAGGAACCAGATTCTGACAGAACCGGCAACAGAAACTGGATTTGGCTGCAGGTTTTATTGTAACCAGGATCGAACCAGAATATACGCCAAAGATCGGACCTCTTCAGTTCTTCATGGCACAGATTCAACAAGGTGTCAGAACCATTCCTCACTGTATCCCCCACATCATGATACCGCCACCACCAGCATGAAGTACTGATACAAGCCAGGATGGATCGGTGTTTCTTGATGTTTCCACCATGCTCTGACCCGACCATCTGACTGGTGGAGCCACACTCATCGCCCCAGGCAACCGGTTCTGATCCAGTTCTGGTGGTTCTGACAGCAGAGGCTCCTGGTGCCGTCTCCATGCCAACCATTCTACATTCAGAGCCCCTTAAATCTCCTTTCTTCCTCATTCTATCAGTTTCAACTTCAGCAACTCATCTTCAAAACGTCTCCATGTCTAAGACGTGATTTCCTCCCATGTGATCGGCCCGTCGAGTCAACAGATGTACGTCGTTGACTGCAGTAAAACCCTTGGTCCGGTCGGTGCAGCAACTAGAGATGCGACCAGCTGCAGATGAATAAAAGACCAACAGCCCAAAGTGACTTTTTAATGTTTTTATTCAGTGACTAAAAGAGAAGCATTCATTCAGCATCATTTCCAATCAACAGTCGGCAGGTGGACCCCTCCATTCTGCTCCGGCCAGAGGTTCTGCCGCCGCCCTCGTTTCCTCAATAAAACCCCCTCCTCCTAGAGGGATGCAGAGGACCCCAGAACACCCCGCTGGGGGGTGGGGGGAGGTCTGAAACAAACCGCAACCCTCTCAGGTAAGATTTCCTGTTCAGGACATGCTTTGTTGGAGCTGCATGTTTCATCTGAAGCTGTGCAGATTTCAGAGGAATCGGGTGAATTTGGTGAGTGAAGTCGGTCCAGCTCAGCTGTGCAGCTGTGTGGTTTTTATTTTTTTGGGGGGGGGGTTGGGGGGGGTGGCTGCTTCCCTGCTTGCAGGAGGATGGAGAGACCCAGCGCTTACATCAGCAAACAGTCACACAGGAAGTCACACTCAGAGCTTTCAGGTAAAACCATTTCTGCAAAAATAAAAACAAACAACGAAACAACAACATCGGGTCTGATTTACAAAGTTTTTCTAGAATCGACTTCCTGTCCAGGAACTGAACCCGAAGTGTTGCATAAGAGCAGAACACCATGATGAGTCTTTGATACCTTTACAAATATGCACTGTGTGACTTCATATATATATATATATATATATATATATATATATATATATATATATATATATATATATATATATATATATTTATCTTTTATATAGTTTCTATTTCTTCCTCTGTGGTTTTCTAAAGATGCAGCCGGGCGCCGTCAGCACTGCCCCTTGTGGCCACTAGTAAAACTGCTGTTATTGCAAACTGTCCTGATTTTAAACAAATGCACAACATTCGTACCACGATAGAACCGGAGGCCGTCTAGCCGGTCTCACGGAGACCAAGAGCGACCCGCTGTCACCGCCGCCGCCGCCGCCGGGGGGGGGGGGGGGGTCGGCTGATCACACTTCAAAAGATCTTTAGACTAAAATGATTACAAGATCTCACAAATCGTCATCGTCATAAGGCCAAGTATTATCATTGCACGTTCTCTTGAGTTCACATCTTCCGTTGCTGCCCTGTGACGGTGAGAGGATGAAAAAGCAAGTCTAACAACAGAAAGTTTGGATTCGATGCATTCCTCTTGCATAGTTGTGAGGCTGGACTGGGCAGCAGGCCTGCCTGCCTGGCTAATCAGGACGTTCGGCTCGCCACAGTCAACAAGCAGGACTTTGTTTAGCAGCCAGAAACAGATCTGAGCGAACAGATCAGCATCTCCACCGAACACCAAGGCCTATCACTTCCTGTAATATCCAGAGGAGCTTCGCCAGAGCCACTTCAAACATGTCTACATAGCAGCAGGCACAGGAGCATGGAGCGATGCTGAGATCTTCATCACTGACTGTTCTAGTGGGGGCTATGAGGCGCCTCTGCAGCACATCCAGTGTTTCCCTCAGGTTTACATTCCTGCATGAGTCCAGCTCTCTGCAAGCCCATTCAGACCTGGGGGTCTACTCGCAGGAGTGCAGCTTTAAAACTGAAGGAAAACGTGATGAGAGACAACAAAGGTAAAAACCTGGAGATGGCGACGGTCTAACGAGTCCCTGCCTGCAGACCTGACACAGTCTGCTACTTTGGTACAAAGCTAACCTCCCAGAGCCCAGCATGGCTCCAGCAGAGAGGCAGACGGGCCTCTGCATGTCTCAGGCTCTGCAGCAGGATGGAGGGAGTTAGAGACCAGCTCTGGGATTCACTTCCTGAATGGACTGCATCACTTCCTGCCTGATATCTGTCAGGACTGCACCATGAAATTCAGGGACCAGAAAAAACAACAAGACTGCAGAGAGCAGACGGTAACCGCTGGCAACGACCGCCAAAACTCCATTTCTGACATTTTCATGGCGAGCGTTTAACTGTTCAACAGCTCCCTGCATCCCATAACAACCCGGCTGGTTGGAAGGGTGAAACCAGCTGCCTGGTGGCACTTTCTACAGCATCATCTCTGAACAGCGCCACCTGCTGCACAAACACACAACTCTGGGTAAAAAATATAGAACATCTGTTTATAGATATTATCTTCTGTGCACACAACAGCTGTGTTAAAATAAGATGGCAAGAGCACCCCCATCCATCCTTCATGTGGAATGTTCTTTTCCTAGCAGCAAAATCAGTTTACAGCTTCAAAAACACAGAAACACTCGGATCACCAAGCGGGCCGGTTCCGGCCTGGAGCTGCCGCCGGGGCCCCCGCGGCCCCCCAGAGACAGGCGGAGTCTGATATGGAAGCAAACTCGCTTTATGTTCCCTCGCTCCTCACAGAGAAACGGGGAGACGACGACGGTGAGCTCAGAACAGCTGATGACACGGACCCTGAGAACCAATCAGAGGTAAGGACTCGGCCACGCCTTCACTTCCAGCTCTGCTTCGGTTGCTTTTCCCTCCTTCCAGGGTGCATGAGGACCAGGAAAACACCAGAAGGAAGCAACACTGGGGTGTGTGTGTGTGTGTGAAGGTTGTTTCACTGTGGTCTTTGGCAGCTCGGAACGGGTCAGTAGAAGAGAACCGGACCCAGAGGCTCCGGAAGAATTCACACAAACGAGCAGGAGGCCTGAGATTCTTTCAGTTTCCGTCCTGCGCCCTGAGAGCCAACGATTCCTGCTGCCGTGGCAGAAGTTAAAGCCCCCCCCCCATCAGATACACACACACACACACAGGTCTTCTCATGAAATAAAAAAACACACTTCTACTGGATGCACGAGAAAATTCAGCAAAAATGATTAAAAACAAAAACTTTACAGGCACACAGCAGTGCAGAACAGCTGCAGCAACTCGGAACACTAAAAGCAAACGAACCGCAACTAGTAACAGCAAACCCAAAGCTGCAGAACCGAGCTCTGGACCCAGCGGGACTCCAGAACCTTCCTGATGGCTCAACACACAGAGGGACAGTGAGGTCGGCTCATTTTCCTTTCAGAATACTTTGAGATGCTGCGTGTTTGAGCCCGAACCGGACAGAGCCGGGGTGTTAAAGCAGAAACTGATTTTCACTGAATCTGTCTTCCTGTCTGAGGAGACGGGAGAGAAAATGCAGCAGGAAGTTAAAGTGAAGCTGCAAAAATCAGCTTTTTACAAACCAGAGATTAAACGGAACTAAAAACAAAGAAGAAAACATGCTGACCTCTGACCTCTACCCAGCTGATATCAGAGCACCATGCAAACCTTCCAGCAGCTGTGGAGAGGAGAAGCTGAGCTCTCTATGGGAGTCTTCAGAGCACAGAAGCAGGAACTCTTGGCCCCAGGATGCGGTTTCTCTTCAGATACCAAGCGAGGACGGTTGCAGGCTGCGACCCGGTCGCTGCTGGCGCCGGGGCTTTTCTGCAGCCCGGAAGGAGCTGCACTACAGAACCTGACGAGGATCTCTGCAGTCTGAGCTGAAAAGATCATCCCGCCATCATGGAGGAACAGGAGCACCTGAGTCTCTCCTCCTCTAGCTTCCGCCAACCTTAATCGTTGAAAACAAATGTATGATTAGGTTCGCTCGGCCTCCAACCGGGCCGTGGCGGGGGGTCCGAACAGATGGCGAGACGCACAACAGCATCTAGAACTACTCAAACTGGAGAAAGTGGAGCTGTTTCCAAGGCAACTGTGACATAATAGGAAAAGAAAAGTGATTGTTTTGCACATCCTTCTCATCAGCATCTCGGTCAGAGCAATGCTGGGAGCCGACCCGAGGCGACAACCCGAACCCTTACTGTGCTGCGGCTTCAACAAACAAGTAAGAAAGGAATCTCGGTTGTGATGCATGAAGCTCAACCTTGTTCGCTCGTTTTTTGTTTTTACATTCAGCGTTTCAGATCGTCCTTCCCTGCAGCAGAACCGGGCCTGCAGAACACGGCCTCATGGCGAGGATGGAAGCCGGTCCAAACAGTTTTACACGGCGGGAATCGACTCATCAAACTGCCTCGTTTCTCTTTAGATCAGAGCGAGAGCTTCAGTCAGCAGGCTGGTAAACTTCAACTAAGGATGCAGAGCAACCGACCTGCTCCCAGTTTGGTTCTGGTATCAGCTGGAGGCTCACCAGGAAGTGAGCACGGCAGGACGTGTAACAGAACTCTCTGTAACACCGTCAGCATCGCCAAGAAATGACCTTCTGACCTTAAAAATGCAAAAAAAAGTAACACATTCAACAACCACTCAGATCGTCCCCCCTTTACAATTACCCCCCCAATTTCTCGCTGCTGAAGGATCCTGAAACAAAAAGCAGCTTTCATCAGCCAACCTGCCTGCTCTTGTTTCATCCGAGCAGGATTACAGGATTGGGGTGGGGGGCAAAAAACCAAAACAAAAAACAAAACAAAAAAAAACAAGAATTAGGGTTAGATCACACAGAGGCTCTGCAGGGTGGTAAGGTGATGGAGTTGGATCACTGGTCCCGCTGTGGCCCAGACCCGACCAGATGAACCCAGATCAGACAAAGTAATTTCAGCCGACTAGTTAAAAAAAAAAAAAAAAAAAAAAAAAAATCTGGTTTGTGAAGGAACTTGTTCTACGTTCTGAATTAAAAAAAAAAAAAAAAAAAAAAACTGAAACAAATTTAATGATCAGAAATAAAAAACTAAAATAAAAGCCGATCCTGTAAATGTGAGCTCTGCATCGTTTACTCAGGTCTGCTGGTTTTCCACCTGGTCTGGTCTGTGCCGGCGCCGCCCTCCGCGGCCTACACGCCCGTGCTGAAGGCGCGCAGCTCGCGGTGGAAGTGTTGGGTGGGTTCGGACAGAACCACGCCGGAGTCCAGGCAGGGGCGCCAGACGCGGCCGAGGCCCAGCGACACCTCCTTCACCAGGTTGTGGACGGGGTCTCCCTCCACGTAGAGGGACTGGTCCGGGTCGAAGTCGATGCTCTCCTCGGAGACGGTGAGGACGCGGAGGCTGGAAGCCGCGGGAGTCGGGAGATGGCCACCAGGTTGTGGGACCAGACGGTGTAACCTGCAGAGACGGAGAGGGGGGGGGGGGGGGGGGGGGGGTCAGGCAGCTGGAGCAGAAGGAAGAGCAGCTGCAGAGCCATCAGGAAACGGTTCCTGCTCATTTTTAATGTTACAGTTCAGAAATTTCCAGAAAAAAGTTGTCTGGTCCGTTTTTTAAATCTAAACAGAGGTTCACTGCGACGCTTTCCACGGATAAGTGTGATAAAAGCCTTTCACGGAGACTCTGAAGGCTCCGCGGGAAGAGCAAACAGACAGCTGTGGGTTCGACCTCGGCTCCCTCCACAATTATTAGGCCAGTCTTATTTTTATTCATCACTAACTTCAGAGCTCTCAGTTAATCCAAAATCTTACTGAACCCCAAACATAAAAGTTTAAGAAAGTAAAAGGTGAAGTTTTGGTTTTCTTAGGAGAAAATCTCTCTGTGTTCACCATTACTGAGCAGCTAAATGAAAAATACATTTTCCCAGCTCTTTTTTTCATCTGTTTAAGTGTGAATTATAAACAAACAACTCAAGACTTTCCAATAAACATTTCTGACATTAAAATAAAAGCTCAAATCAGAGCCCAAAATGGCTGCCCTTCTTCAGTCACAGTGATCAGCTTCCATTCATGGATTCTGTCAGTTTCTGGATCTGTGGATGATCAGCAGCAAACGCAGCCTCCCAGACTGTTCAGAGTTCTCCATCTTTAACACCTTTACTGGCAGCCATGCAGAGGAGGACATGGATGCATGTGATGGAGGGGTGTCCTGCATGAAGATCATTGTCTGTTTTAAAGCTGCAGACTTCTTCCTGGACCGCTGCTGGAACAGAGCGTCTCTAAAAGCTGACCGGAGGTTCTGGAGCTGATTTTGAGCCCGTCTTCAACCCTTAAAGGCCCAACCAGCTCATCTTTAACGACTCCAGCACCCTGCCTCCACCTTGCTGGTGTCTGTCTCCAAGTGGAGCTCCGTGCCCGTTACTGATGCACCCACGGGACCGTCCATCAAGAGTCATTCTCATTTCATCCATAAAACCTTAGACAACCCCATCTTCAGATATTTCTCGGCCCAGTCTCGGCGCTTCAGCTCTTGCGCCTTGTCCAGAGGTGGTCAGGTTTCAGCCTTGGCCATGCCTCTGAGCTCTGAACATCTGGTACTTCCAGGTACTCCAGGTAGGCTGCCGTTCTGGAATGCCATAGAACTGGAAGATAATGGCTTCCTGGTAGCTTCACGCTCGATTCTTCTCTAATCCTTTCCAGTTGGAAAGGCTCCAAAACGTTTGACGGTTCTGTGATCACGGCCCGATATCTGAGGAACATCAAGAGTGCTGCATCTCTCTGACAGACTGTTGGTCATTTCTGACTCTTTTTTTTTTTTGGCCCATTTAGCCTAAAGAAAAGAAGCTTCCTCAAAATAATGCACACCTTGATATCAGACGTTGACCTCAGGCCGCGCGCTCCCTCACTACACATCACCTGCTAAGCTTAAATCCATTAAACATTCAAGCTTGTCCAGCTTGGAGTTAGGAAACATGGTGCAGTGTTGAAACTGAGCGGCCGGTACTTTGGTGAAGAACGTTTTGATCCGGTTTAGCATTCAGTCGCCTTCCGTTCACACATGCCATCACCTCTGGAAGGAATCTGATGTTCAGCCGTCAGAGCAGCTTTTTCCTGACATCCGCATCCTTCATCTGAAGCTGTGCTTGGCAGAGGACCGAACTGATCCTGCTGCACCAAGGCAGCAGTCAGGAGAAGATCTCGCAGCATCATTTACGATGTGGCACAGAGGAGGCATCAAAACCTGGAGGAGAAGAACTGGACATGTCTACGAAAATGGCTGGAAGAGGACTCTAAAACGGGACAAAGGTACTGACAGCAACCTATCCTGCATCTTCCATATGTCTGATGAAGCCAAACCACGCCAACAGAACACACAGTGGAACACGGCGGTGGTAGCGTCATGATGTGGGCTTTTTTTTTTCCAAAGTAGAAGAAACAAGAAGGGAGTTGGGACGCCCTGAAGACGGCTGTGGCCCAGAGACGTCCTCCCAAGCTGAGACGAGCAGAGGACGTGTTCCCAGGGGATCGCTGATGAAAGCGGGTTCGTGCGACGGTTCCTCCTTCCAGCTGCTTTACTTGTGTTTTAGTTGAATAAATGTTGGAAATTATGTGGACAAAGTTTGGAAACGATTCACCGTGGTCTCATTTTTTTTTTTACATCATAAAAACCTTCGCTGGAACTTCAGCTTATCCAAGGACCCGTCGTCACGGCAACGGGTCCAGGAGGGAACCCCAGACATCCGTCTCCCTGGCAACATCCTCCTTCTTCCCCGGCGGTCTCCTCCCAGTGGATCTCCCGGGAAGCATCCTGATCAGATTCCTGAACCACTGAGCCCAGCCAGCTTCTGGAGGAAGCTCCTTCCGGCTTCCCATCAACAGCTTCAGCCATGATCACTCAGAATTTACCACCGAAAAGCCTCATTTGTTGATCAATAACCTTAAAACAGTGTAAGTATTTAAAATGAGCAGAGCTGCAACTAATGATTATTTTAATAATCGATTAATCGGACAAAAAAAAAAAAAAAAAAAAAAAAAAAATAGGAACATTCTGCAGATTTTTCATTGAACCACTTAAGCCTTTTTTATACAATATTAGAAATACATTAAAAGATGCAAATAATAAAATTATTCAATTTTTACAAAACAAAATAAACATTTTATTGCCTAAAATGTAAAAACACAGCTTTCCTTTAGTGAACCTGAACCAGGTGAAGCTAAAACTGCCAGTTGAGGAGTTTTGGGTAAAACATATTCATAGACAAAAGTATTTTTATTTCAAATGCAACATGTATTACATATTTTTTTATATTTTTGGCTCAATTACTGCTCTGAATGTTGCTTTTCAGCAAATGGCCTTTTTAAGAGTCTGTATGCTCCAGTTAATGGTTCATCGATTGCTAAATTAGTTGGTGATTATTTCAATAATGGATTCATTACGATTAATTGTTTCAGCCCTAATACACTGAAGCTCTGGTGTACTGATTTTTTTTTCTTGATTAATCGATTGGAGAGCAAATTTTCCAGAATCTGAACCAGGTGAAGCTAAATCTGCCACTAGAGGAGTTCTGGGTCTAACAGGTTTACAGACAAAGGTTTTTGATATCTTAAATGCAACATGTATTACATATTTTGTACAGTTTTGGCTTCATTGCTGCTCTGAATGTTGCTTTTTCAGCCTTTTTTTGAGCCGGAGTGCTCCAGTTAACGATTAATCGATTACTTCAACAACCGATGAATCGTTTCAGCCATAAAAGTGAAGCCTCTCTATTCCCTGATGACGATTAAAGCAATGACTGTGTGACTGCAGCTGGACTGCAGTCACGACTGATGCCGAGGCCTTTGAGCTCACCGTGGATGACCAGCACCGCCAGCTGGGTGCACCTCCACGCCAGCAGGACCAGGGGGTCTTCGTTGTGGTTGACGCTGAGGTCGGGGAAGCCGGGGCCGTCCCTCAGCAGCAGGAAGTGGGTCAGCGTCTTGTTGTACTGCTGGGAGACGAGCTCCAGGGCGGCGTCCGTCGCCAGCGTGCTGTAGCTATCCAGGTGGAGGCGCTCTAGAGGAAGGCTCGGCTTTAGGACCCTGAGGAGCTCCGAGCTGTCCACATCCAGAGCCATGAGGTACACCCGCAGGTTGGCGCTGACACGGACCTGCAGAGGATCCGGGAAACTTGATTAACACAGTCTGGAGTTAAAGCTGCAGTACGTAACTTTCACAAAAATATGTTTTTTTGCTGATTTGTTAAAACCGTCTCCATGTCATGACAGTTTGGTCTGAGACTATGAAAAGATGGAGCTCCTCCTCCTCCTCCCTGAGCTGCTATTGCCGTCTTAAGAAATGCTCCGCCCCCGACCTGAAACAACCAATCAGAGCCAGGGGGAGGGGCTTAGCGCTGTCAGTCACCCTCGTGTTCGCGCTGCTAAGATGGTGGAGAAACAGCTCACCATTCCAGGAAAACTGTTTATTTGCCGTCATGGTGGCCATGCTAGCTAGCCTTAGCATTAGCAGCAGGCTATGCTGTGATGAACCAGCTGTAGAGGAGCAGAGAGCAGGGGGAGGGGGGCATACATGAGGCTGATTGACAGCGCTAAGCCCCTCCTCCTGGCTCTGATTGGTCGTTTCTGACAGTTAGTACTGGGAGCACTGGGAGAAGGCAGAGCATCTGGATTTTTTCAGATTATCTGTCTCATATTCTGTCACAACATGGTGACAGTTTCAACAAATATGTAGAAAAATATATTTTTTAAAAGTTACACACTGCAGCTTTAAGTGATTACCAGCTGCAACACTGCTGAGTTACCAGCGCCTTCCAGTCGTCCTCCATGGCTGTGCCTTCCAGCGGTTTGAACTCCAGGGCGGCGCCGTTGAGCAGCAGGGAGAGGCGGTGGAGCGGAGCTCGTCGTGGAGAGGCCAGCAGACCACAGAGCTCGGGCGTGAAGTCGCAGAAATCCAGAGCCAGAGAGTGAAGGTTGGAAAGTCGGTCCAGCTCCGACGGGGAGACGAGGGGACCTGAGGAGGGACGGCGGAGACGGTTAGAACCCTGCTCAGACCCCGCGTCAGCTCCCCGTCATCCATCTGAGCCAGATTAACACCCACCCAGCTGGTGGTCGAGCAGACTGAGGTGCTGCAGCGTCTCAGCTGAAGGGTTGGAGAGGCAGGCCAAGGAGCAGGGCGTCAGCAGACCCAGCATGAAGCTGCAGGACAGCCAGCGGAGCTGCCGGCTGTTGGACAGCAGCTCCATGAACAGCTGCTGGATCCTGCAGGAGACGACACACACCGGGGGGGGGGGGGGGGGGGGGGCAACTGACCGTTATTATGGTAGCTGATTATCCAACATTTTATTGCCTAAAATGCAACAACAGCTTTCCTTTTCATGAACACCTGATCATCTGCAGGGAAACAGGTAAAAGCTCGACTGTTTCAAGGCTGATCAGGTGACTATTTCTGATTAACAGATTAATAACTGGATGCAAAAAGTGCTTAATAGGAGATTTGTTTTTTTAAACAGAATCTGAAGCAGGTGGAGCTAAAACTGCCACTGGAGGAGTTCTGGGTAGAACAGATTTACAGATGAAGGTTTTTTTTTTTATCTTAAATGCAAAACGTTTATATTCTTTGCTCAGTTTTGGCTTCGTTGCTGCTCTGACTGATGTTCTTTCAGCAGACGGCCTTTATTGAGTCTGTTTATTCCAGTTAACCAATAATCCATTATTAAATTGATTATTTCAATAATGGATTAATCCGATTGAGGGTTTCAGCCCTTGTTAGAAGCATGCAGAGGTTTCTGAGCCAAACTGCAAACATCCCGTCTGAGTTTTCAACAGCAGGCAGCCATTTGTTCAGCAGGAAGAAAACGGATCAGCTGGAAGAGCGCAGGAGTTCAGGCGAGTCGCTGCTCCGGAGTAAAAACACGATGCCGGAGCACCAAGCTCCAACAAGTGATCAACAAAACCCAGGAGCTCCAGCTGAGACTCTCCAGGTAAAGGTCATAGGTCAGGACAGGATAACTGGAGAAACACTGAACAAGGCTGGGTGTTTGGAAGGGCTGAAAATATGTGAACATGATTGAGGTTTGAAGGAGAAGACTGCTGGGACATTGTCCTCTCGATAAATGGGGCCGAAGCAGAGAAGCTGGACAGAACCATGATGGAGGACAGCAGGCGAGAACAAGACGTCACCAACCGTCAACACGGCGGTGGAGGGAGGATGAGCAGAATCAAGGTGTTCCAATGGCCTAGGCAAAGTCCAGAGGTCAGCATAATTGAAAAGCTGTGGTGGGACCTTCAGAGAAACCTGGAGGAGTGGACCAGAACTCCTCCACAACCAGAGAGACAGAAAGTCTGCTGACAGGCTGAACTGCAGGGTGTACTTAGTTATTTCTATCAGGGTCCTGTACTTTCTTTCTCTCAGGACTGCAGGGTTAAAAGCTGACAGAAGATCCCAGCTGCGCCCTTACTCGTTGATCTTCTTGTCGCCCTGGTGGACGTGGTGCAGGTTGGACGTGTCCAGCGGGCCCTCCTGCTGCAGGACGAAGGTGTCTCCGAACAGACTCAGCTTCTGCAGGTTTCTGGAGGAGAAGAAGACAAAAACAAGCCATCACGTTGGTGGGAACACAGCGCGGCGTGCTCTTATTTACCGCCGGGTTTGTTCTGACTCCGTCTGGACTCCGGACCCGACCCAGACGGGACCAAAACGTCTGGGTCGTCCCACAGATTCAGCAGAACCAAGATGCAGACGAAACGACAGTAATTTAGACGTCGTGGCTTCGTGACCTGCAGCCTGGAAGAAACGTCTTACTTCGTTCATGCGACCTGCAGCCAGGGTCAAAGGGCATCAGAGGACATTCACCTAAACCTCAGCGCAATGTTTACATCTGCCATGACGATGTCTGCAAGATCGGTGCACGGGTGCACGAGTCGTGCTGCGGCACGAGGCCAACCCACAACGCAGAGCATGTTTGAAGGAGCCACTTCCTGAGCAGCAGCTGGTTCTGCCGAGAGCGAAACCAGAGAGAAGCAGCAGGCTGGCGACAACCTCCGCAAACAAGACGCACCGATCAGCTGGCCCCAGGTCAGGTCGGCCGGCTCTGATCGGACCTCAAGCGCTGAGAATCGGTCATTTATCACATGCTTCAAAACTAAGAAGTCCCACAGCTTCTGGTCCATAAACGCATCAACCAACGGCCTCGACTTGCGTGCAGTTTGCTTCGTTTAACAACGACCTGTGATTCCCTCGTGCTCTGGTGGACTGAGAACTGGAGCGGCCTTTAAACAGCCCGCAGGTTTCCTCTGATGCTACCTGTAAGACCGTGGGGGCCAGCCTTTGTGCCCTGGGGGCCAACGCTCACCGATTCGACTACTGCTGGGCCACAAAAGCCATTCAATTAAAAATACAAACATGAGATTTGCTGTTTTTTTTTTAAGTTTTACATTCAACAAAAAACATTTATATGAAATCTGAATATCATTAAGGATCCAAAACATAAAAAAGCGCTTCAGACTTTTGTCTTATTAAACGAAAAACAGACCTTATCCGATTTTTTGGGTCATCAGTTGTTTTCTATTTTGTTGGCCAATTTTTTTTTTTTTTTTACTACTTTTGACTCATCAGGAGCCCCTGCTGTAAGATAACCATGTTTGATCATCAAGTACTTTAACTGGACCATTCTACAGTAGAAGAATATCAGTTGAAGTTCAGAGAAATGCAGCTTCAGTACGAGCTGTTACGGTTTGAAACATGCAGATGTAATCAATTAACAGAAACCGCTGCATGAAAAGAAAAGCACAACAGAACAGATGTTAGCACAGCTTAGACAAAGTAAGCAGGTCTGAATGGGGGGGGGGGTTGGCTGTTGGTGCTAGAAAGCCCTGCGGAGCCTGAAAGAGAAGGCAGGAGAAGATGCTGTCATCAAAAGGCAGGTTTCTTATTCATTGGTTATTCATCCAGATCATTTCTGTGCTGCCCAGGTGTGGCTCGGCTCATCAGTGTCTTCACAGAAAGTGTCAGTGTGTGTTTGTGTGAGTGCTGATGTCAGCAGGTCAGAGGCAACAAAGGCTCTCTGCAGCGCTGCATTGTACCTGCTGGTTCTGACCCCCCAGCTGACAGACCAAGCAGAGGCAGGACTGCTGATGAATTCAAAAAGTCTGCAGATGAATGCTGGCTGTCAGCGATCCTGAAGTTGGTGTCTGATTCACAGCTGCATTAAAGGGCCATTTCACTGATTTTAAAGTATCTGGATGTAGATCAGCTGTGGTTACAAAACCTAGAGCGCATAGATGATGGGATGTTGGAAACCCTCCTCGTATTTGTGAAATTTCCATAAAGCCCATTTCTAATAGTTGTATTAAGTGGAGAAATATTTCACCTTTTTATGCTGATTAAAAGTAATTAAATGTCACACCAAATGTAATATAAAGGAGCACATTAAACTGGATATTATAGTGATTATTGTGTCATTAAAAATATGTCAACTGAGAAAATATGAACATTTGGGATTGGATGTGAATGTTTAGCTCTTATCCTCATGTAAAAACCTCAATTATTAAGGGCTGGAAAGTCATTTTCCTTCACTTTTCTGCTCCAAACAAACATTTTGTATACTTTACTCCTGAGAAACAAATGAGGGATTAATTTTTCATGTTAGAAACACAATTATAATCAGCTCTTTTTACGTTTTCACAAACCATAAACTATATTTAAAGAAAAAAAAAAAAAAAATCTGTAATCACTGTAAAAATAATTCAGGTTCTATTTGTGTTCAAAAGCATCGGATTTAAACATGCACCGAACAGGCCGGTTCGATTTTTGGCCTGCCGATTCAGTCAGAACAAAATCAGGTTTTTAAAAATACATATTAACATATCAAACATTGCCGAAATGTGAACCTGGCTCCTTGATAGAGGTAGTAGTTTTACATTCAACAGAAAACAAAGGAATTAACACCTCATCCCAATTAAACCCAATTAAATAAAAATAAAAATAAAAAAAAAAGCTACATGCAGTCTGGTGATGCATTAATAAAATGAAAGTAGTGGGATTTTGTAGATTTAATATCCATATTTAGGACAGTGTAGAATATTGTATTTCATGTTCAATCTAAATGTAGAGCTGATTTAAAGCAGAACTGTGAAATAGCCCTTTACCTGTGTTACAAATCGGAAGCTAACTTCACCGTCGTCCGCACAGACGTGACATGATTACGTAACTCCCACAGCCAAGGTTTGTTTACAGTAAAAGCTCAAAAATATTCAACACAAAGCAAATATGTCGGGCAGTTTTCAGGATTTATCACAAATTAGGACACATCTCAGAGCAGCTGCGGTTTTAGCTTACCTATTGTTTCTGATGCCGGCGAACACACTCAACACCTGGTCCAAGTAGGCGGCCATGGCGTCCCTCCACCGCTCCGACAGCGGCTGCGGGCCCCCCTCCTGACCGCCGGGAGGCTGCTCCATCCTGGCGGCCGACGGGTCGTTGCTCAGCGGGCTGAGGTTCCCTTCCGCCGGCGCCAGCTCCAGCTGCAGCTCCCGCACGAAGGAGCCAAACTTCCGGATGAGGAACTCCAGCTTCGCCGTCTCGTCGGAGCCGGAGCCGTTACAGCCGCCTATCCGCAGCCGGAGCTCGGTCCACAGCGCGGGGTAGAACAGGCACTCCCTCCAGCGGGAACACACGGCCGAGGCCCGGAGCTTGTCTCGGTCGGACAGAAAGGAGAAGATGTGGACGATGAGCTCGCTGGGTAAAGCCATGGCTCCGACACCCCCGCACAGAGCCATGGCGAGCCGGGAGAGAACCGAACAGTTGGAAATGTCCGAACCGTTTCTGTTTTTCTTTCTCTTTTTCAACCGATGCAGCAGCGCTGGACGTCAGCGACGCTTCTTCCTCTCCCTGAAAACAAATCGTTCTTTTTTTTTCAGCTTCGCCTTCACTACTGGACCGAACCACCTTCTCGCAGGATGCGGGGGTCAAAACACTCAAAAACAAAAAGTTTTACAAAATTCTTGCTTTAACTTTAACTCATCCGAACCCTTTTATCTGCGTTCCTAATATGTGTTATAATTTTACCTAAAAATAAACTTAAACTCCAGTTTATTTCCCGCTTGTCGAGTGATGGTTTCGTTCTGGAGGCTCTCGTTATTTTTGCCATATCTCTGTTGTCCACCAGAGGGCGGTATTTCTCTTAAGCTATGAAAGAAACAGAGAAACTCGAGCAACACGTGATCTTTATTTTGGTGTTTGTTTCCAGCGTGACACGCCCCCCCCTTATGTTCACACCCCGCTGCAAAAATCTGACGCAGGGCTTCATCTCGTGGGCAAACCAATGCAGCGAGAAAAATGATTGTCACTTAAAAAAACAAGGGGTCGGCTGGTTTCTGCAATTAAATTTAACTTAATGGTCTGCTAAAATGGACCCTTTGTTTAAGATAATACGGCAGCAAGAACAAAAAGATGCAAGTTCGGGAAGTTTAAATAAAAATCTACTAAAATTATGAATTCTTTCCATTCTTTCAGAATAGATTCCATGATTCGTGCCTCGGGGGGGCATACTAGTGTGTCAGCAGCAGCGGAAGCACACAGATACACTTTAAACATAAGTAATAATAATAAGATGAATGAAATGAAGACTATACAGTAATGCAAAATGCAAGAAATATACAAGGTAAGAAAACTGCACAGTTATGAATACACATCAAATCCAGATTTTATTGTATTTGTTAAAATCCTGAAAATGAGGCAGAAAAGGAGACAGAAGCAGTACCCCGCAAAAGTAGTCATCACTGTTGAATTTTTATTGATTGATTGGTTTTTTTAACTTTTTTTTTTTTTTTTTTTTTTTTTTTTTTTTTTTTAAACATTTCTTACATTACAGCTACAAACCTTAATGATTATAAGTGGCCATAACTGTGAAATGGGATTTAAATGATAATCTAAAAACTGTGGAATCCATTTTTATTCAGCCCCTCCGAGTGAAAACTTTGACTCGATGTGCAAAGCTGGAAGGGTCAAAGTGGCTCTGGACTGAACCTTTACCCATTCTTCTTTGCAAAACAGCTGAAGCTCAGATTAGATGGAGCGAATCTGTGACTATATCGGTTTTCAAGCCCTGACGCAGATCGTCAAATAAATTAAAGGTCTAGACATTGACTAGGCCATTTAACACATGAATCTGCTTTGATCTAAACCATCTCATTCTATCTCTGGCTGGATGTTCAGGGCGGCCGTCCTGCTGGAAGCTGGACCTCCACCCCAGTCTCAGGTCTTCTGCAGCCTCTAACAGGTTTTCTTCCAGGATTGTCCAGATGTAGCTCCATCCTTCCCCCCATCAACTCTGACCAGCCTCGATCCCCGAAGAAAAGCATCCAGACCACATGATGTTCTTCTTGCCCAGCCTGTCAGAGAGGTAGACGCCATGTTTTGGTAGTTTTACAATTTCCAAACTCCTGAGATGTTCAAAGCTTGGGATAATGTTCTAGAACCTAACTCTGCTTTAAACTTCTCCACAACGTTCTCCCTGACCCGTCTGCTGGGTTCCCTGAGGCTGGTTGTTCTCTGATGTTCTCTCAGGAACCTCTGAGGCCAGAAATAGACCAACAACAGATGATCTGTTAGTGGAGACATCAGGCATCATAAATATGAAATCTGTCACAGGTCAGTGGTTCTCACAGTCTCTGGTTCGATATTTGATTTCTTCCTCTTCTTCCAGGATGCTTCCACTGGGGGAGCCAGATCTGATCATCTGCCTTAATCCCAGCTTCTCTTCCTCTCGTCTTTCTCCCTGGAAGCTCCAAACAGCATCTAACTTTCTTGGTCCGGTGTATCTGGACGTACCCAAACCATTTCAGCCTTGTCTCACTGACATTATCTCCAACCTGAGTTGGCCCCTTGATATACTAATTGCTAATTCTGTCCATTTTGGTCATATTTAATGAAAATCTGAGCATATTAAATTCTGTGGCAATTGGCTGTGCACGTAGAAATAGAAATTATAACTCCAACTCCACCTTGAACCCGCTTTCATTCCTACCACACACCTTACCTCTGTCTCTGTACCACCTTTACATACTCTGCCTTTACTGACTTCCTCATACAGTTGTACCGCTCCCCTCTTTGGACCCAGTCATAGACTGGGTCCAGCTCCACGGACATAGTCTCCTTCTGACCTTCTCTATGCTTTCCACCAACAGTCAGGACCAGGCAGGCTGGTCTTCCAGCAGGACAATGACCCGAAACACCCAGCCAGGAAAACTAAGGAGTCGCTCCATTACAACCATTTCAAGGTCCTGGAGCAGCCGAGCCAGTCTCCAGACACGAACCCAATAGAAAATCATTGGAGGAAGCTGAACTCCATGTTGCCTAGCAACAGCCCCGAAACCTGAATGATCTGGAGAAGATCAGTATGGAGGAATGGACCAGAACCCCTGCTGCAGCGTGTGGAAACCTGGTCAACAGGAACATCTACCGTAGTTGTAACACAGGTTTCTGCACAAAGTATTAAGCTTTATTTTTCTAATGTATTAAATACTTATTTCACGCAATAAAATACAAATTAATTATTTAATAAAATAAGCCATGATTTTTCTGAATTATTTTTAGATCCTGTCTCTCACAGTTGAGGTTTATCTTATGATGAAAATGATGGAGCTCTCCATTCTTTGGAAGTGGGGAAACTTGAAGAATCAGCGGTTGTCTGTGTATCAAATACTTATGGCTATCGTACAAAATATAAATTCTGATGTGATTTTCATGTGTATTTGCTAGATAATTTTGATGATTTTGCGCAATGATTTTGATGTTTTGATGATTCTGCCGTATATTTGATTGATGTTTTTATGATGGAAAGCATTTGAACTGCCTTGCTGCTGAAATGTGCTGTACAAATAAACTTGACCTGACTTAATTTGATTAATTTGCTTTAATAAAAAATATTGTAAAAGTTTTACATGTGTTTCTTATTCCTGTTATTTATTAATTTCCTTCAGTTATTTCCCATTAAAATATTTCCATCTGTTTTCCTCCTTATGATCAAGTTCCCCCTGTCATTTACATCGTTGGTGTCGATAAAACGTAGTTGTAGAAGTTGAAAGGTCAGCCTCAGACACCTGTCTGCCTTGCACGGGCTGTACTGAAATGTAATCCCCCCCCCTGGGGGACTAATAAAGGTATTCTTATTGTTATTAAAAATGTATAGGGAGTCTGATATTGTGGTTGGAAATATGCCCTTGAACGGTTGCTATGGAGCAGTTCTACATTTTTCGAGCAGCAGGTGGCGGCAGAGAGCATCAGTTGAACAGAGGCTTTTTTTTTTTTTTTGTCGATTTAGTGGTTGGTGAGAATGTCATCACACCAAGTGCACAGCAGGGGGCGGCAGAGAGAAACACACCGGGTGGAAAATACTCAGGCCTGTGTAAACATCTAAAAATGCGACCACAAATGACTGTAGTATTCAACAGCGTGCATGTGGGCATATAAACTGCGGTGTAGAAAACATTCTCTGGGTAATCGTGTTTTCACGCTTAATCATCTCATTAATGTATAAAAATCATAACCACAAAGCCGTTTTGGGATAATTATTGCCACAATTTAACTGAAAGTGGGAAAATAATAGGAATTTAATAAAGCTGAAACGGTTTACAGTTCCAAATTTAAATGGATTTGCTTCACTGTGAAAAAGTATTCGCCCTCCTACAGATTTCTTCTGTTTTTGCTTTTCATTGCCTGTAAATATTTCAAATGAAACTGATTTTAATACGTGATTCAGAATCTGAGAAAATACAGAAAGCAGTTTTTAAATGACTTCATTTATTAAGGTAAACTCTATCCAAACCAACCAACAGAATATTATCAAGAATGAGTTTTGAGGATTAACATGATGTTTTTTCATAAGAGTGAGACGGGTCTTCGTGTTCTTCTGGGTCAGCAGTGGTTCTGGTCTTGGAGGCCATTTTTGTCCAGTCTCTCTAATTGTTGAGTCATGACCTCTGACCTTAGCTGTGGTGGTTAGGCCTGGGTTCTTCCCTGACCTCCTGGATGAGTCATTGATGAGCTCTTGGAGTTTTTCTCGCATTAATAAATAAAATCCTCATTTGAAAACTGTTTTTTGTGTCTATTAATCTTTGCCTGTTACATTATGTTACTGCAAATTCAGAAGAATGAAGCAACTTACTGTTCCCAGCAGGTTACACCCTTTATGCTCTCCACTTATAGAAACAGATTGTGATGATTTACTGGAAAATTTATTTCATATTAGATTTACAGTTAACAAAAACTGTAGATGTCAGTGCAAAGCATTGATTAGTGACTGATTTTAGACACCCAAAGCTTGAGTGAAAAAGACTAAAACGAGAGACTAAAATTGTGTCTCCTTTCAAAATCAGTACAAATCGAAATGAACTTTATGGTCCACTGTGAGGAGACCCGCCTGGCCTCGTTTACGGTAACATGAGGTTGTGACAGCCTGACAGAGAGGGCGGGGCCGAGGTGAGCCTGGAGCGAGGACGTGTTGGGGGAGAGAACAATCTGTCAGCATCATAGTTTTAACATTTGGTGAACTACAATGATGAGAAGCAAGATGTAGAACCAAGGGTTTATCAAAATTCTGTTCTCGGTTCTCAAAAATGTCTTTTTTGTTGTTAGAACATGGCTTATTTATCAATGATAAGTGGCGATTATCATTTTCCATTCAGAATTTTGTTAATCACGAAACATTATCCATGCTACAGTGGCTTTAGTTGCTCGCAAACATTGGTGGTTAAATAAAGAAGTAAAATCATAGAAAGCCAATGTCTCAATTTGAAAAAAATGCTTCTGACGTAGTGAAATAAAAACAGTAATTTTCCATTTTGATGTCTTGACACCCGATTTCATGAGGCTTTTTTTCTTTTGGACATTTTCTGTTCACTTGTTTCTAATGTGGTTCCATCATTTGTGCAGATTAATTTGCCTTGCAACATTATTTTTTGCTCCTTGGAGCGTTTTTACATTTTCTAGACTTAGAAGCAGAGATTTAAATGTCTTCGTTTGGATGTTTGGTGACAGACAGATATAATGTAATGCAGAATTGTTCAGGACAAGGATTCATAGTTTTCAAAATGTTATACAGACAATCTGAAAAGTGTGGCAGGCACTTTTAGAGTTAGAGCCAGAGATTTAAAAACATACATGACCTTTTGTTAGTTTCTTTACAGTTAGAGGTTTGCATAAAACAAGATTCGTCTCCCTTCAAGCAAGACAATGATTTCATGGCTTTGAAAACTCCTGAGTGGTTAATTCAGACCATTTGAGTTAATTGGGGGCATTTCAAGGCAAAACTTCAGTCACTCTGTTTACTGCATGAAATCATGGCAGAATCTGAGGAATCAGCTTCAGCACCTCCTCCAGTCTGGTTCATCCTTTGGAACAATTTCCAGATACCTGAAGGTTCCGTGTTCTTCTGTTCAAACAATTACATGGACGTGTAAACACGGGAATGTCCAACCGCCATACACTTCAGGAAGGAGACGGGTTCTGTATCCCGGAGATGAATGGGTGATTAGAATAGAATAGAAATATCCTCTACTGTCTCGTGATGGGGAAATGTCTGTGCAACAGCAGCAAAGTGGCAGTGACAGGCAATAACAGAAAAACAGACTCACACAGAGAATATAAAAAATATTTTTTTAAAAACAGAATCACGAATAGAAAAAAAAAAATACTGTACAGTCAGGCAAAATTTCAACAAAAATACTGTATAGTTGTAAAAAATACTCCAGTCCAGAGGAACGTGCAGCTGAGTTGGTTAATTAAAAATGTACATGATGTGCAAAATGTCTCTGAGCATTAAAAATACAAACCACTCAGCTAGTGACACAAGAACAAACGGTAGAGCTGCACTGATGCCAGCGTGGATATAAACACTTATTGAGCCTGTTGGGAGCAGTGATGGTTCTGGAGTCTAACAGCTGCTGGGAGGAAGGATCTCCTGTAACGCTCCTCAGTGCACCTAGGATGCAGCAGTCAGTCCCTGAAGGAGCTCTCCAGCTCAGCAACAGCTTCACGCATGGTGGTGGTGGTGGTGGTGGGGAATCTAACCGCTTCCTCTCAGAGACGCAGCCCTGTGTCCTCACATGCTGTGGGCGGCCAGTGAGATAGTCCAGGATCCACTGGGACCTGTGGTGGTCCACTCCTGACAGCTCCAGCGTGTCCCTCAGAGGTCCTGGCTGGATGGTGTTGAAAGCTCCGGAGGAATCAAAGAACATGATCCTCACAGAGCTTCCAGGTTTCTCCGGGGGGGGGGGGGGGGGGGGGGTCAGAGCTCGGTGCGGGAGGGAGATGATGGCGTCATCCACCCCATGCCAGGCTGGCAGGGGAACTGCAGCGGATCCCATGAAGACGTCACCAGAGGGCGGACATGGTTGAGGTCCAGCCTCTCAAGGGTTTACAGGCGTATCAGATGCAACGTCAGGGCGACCGGCCTTTAGCGGCTGGGGTCCTTTGGATGTTTGGTCTTTGGTACCGGTACCGGTACCACACAGGAGGGCTTCCGCAGCTGTGGTACTTTCCCACACTCGCCGTCTAATCTGACTGCGTTTGAGCTGTTCTGCAAGCAAACTGGTGTTTTTGTTCATGGTGCGCTTGGCTGTCCAGTATGTGCAGGTTCAGCAGGGGGGATTGCTGCAGGTCAGTCACTTCATGCAATCTGTTGGGTTTCCACAGAAAACTTTCTACCAGTTTGAATAATAAACGGAACTTGACAGTATTCTGAAATCAAACTGGACTGTAAGCTCAGTCTGTCTGACTGGCTGCGCTGAACTGACCACATATTTCACTTCATAAACTGTTTTTTGTAAAGAGCCTTGAGATGGGTTTTGCTGTGAGTTGGTGCTTTATATATAAACTGAACTGAATTAAAAGGACAGAAATGTGAGTCTAGACGCAACCATGGTAGATACACCCCCCCCCCCCGCAAAAGACTTACAACTGGAAATAAAACAAAACAAAAGAAAAACCCAGTTATATCATTTTTCTTCTATCACACAGTCATGGATCCAACATTATATTGATTTATTTTCTGCTTGGGTACTGAAATCATATTAAAGCCATTAAATGCGAGTATAATTAATGCTTCCTCGGCGCGGAGCTCTCCTCTCCATCCTAATAACACCTCTGGGTATTTTCTGCATCATGCAGGACTATCGACAGCCTGGTGGTTTGATGGGTCACAGAAGGTTACCGGTTCTTATCCGTCAAAATTCATTAATAATTCACGTTCCCTCCCCACCTCCACATGTGAATGACGTAATAGTGTGTCTGCCGATGATGTGCGCCATGTGTCCATCTCCTGGTTGCCAAGTGACGAGAAGATAATCCTGTTTTGTGGACAAATAAAGAGTGAGTAAAATATTACCGCAGCAATAGATGAAAATGAACACGTTGGTGGGAAGTAAAGTGATGTGCAGCTTGATGCAGCTCTCCGGAGAACGCAGGTGGAGTCGCGTTTGTGGATGGGAGGGAGGGAGGAGAGCATCCTCCCCCGTTGTTCATGCTGCTGGTGTGAGGCGTGCGTAAAGACGCGTATATAGACACGCTCCGGCAGTTTGTGTTGGACCGGTGCACTATTCCAGTGCGACACGGGATGTGGTTCGGACCACCGAGTGGTGCGGCACCACGGGGGAAGGGATCTGAAGTCGCCTGTCTGAACGCTGCCGGTCACACGCAAGGCGGGGGAGAAAAAAGGAGGGGGAAGCCTCTTCCACCGGAGAGGCAGACAATGCGGCTGGTCGATGCGCTCATTGCTCCTCACACATAGAAGCAGGCTGCGGGACGCGGAATGGAAACGGAATGCGTCGTGACTTGACTTTTCTTATTTATTTTTGGATTTGGGATTCACGCTGAACATTTTTCCTGCACTGCTTGGTTACTAAGGAACCAAATCAAAGATGAAATTTCCGATAGAAAACCCGACAAAACAAGTGAACTGGGACCCGGAGCAAGGTTGGTAATCCATCATTCGCTGTTAAATGATAAGCTTCCTGCCAGTTACACAATGTGTTTATATGAAAGCCCTCATATCAGCAACATCTCACTGAGGTGGGCTACCTGCAGCACCTCCGCATTACATTCTTTACACGCTTGAACAGTTTTGCACAATTTCCTGTCGGTGATTCATCCCTGTATTTGCACTGACACCCTCATCCTGTGAGTCTAAATCATGCAAATGGATGTAAACAGTAGAAAGGTGTTTGTGACAGCCAGCTCCCCATCATTCGCGTTCTTGTAGTTGTGCAAAGCAGCACTGACGGAAACGTCAGTCCAGCAGAATATCCACGTCTGAGACAATAAGCTTGTCAAAACAAAAGCATGAAGCGCTACTTTCCAAATTCATCCAAAAAAAAAAAAAAATAAATAAAATTAATATCTCCTCATAAAACATCTACACTTAAAAAAACGATTTTAGATGGAAATGAATAATATGAATTAACAATATTTACATTTCAACCAGCAAATTGGTTCCATTTCAGTTCTGCTCAGTTTACTCATAGAGTGCTAATTATCAGCTAATGGCTTCTTACGGAGCTTTAAAAGAAAAACAGGTCCAATTTATTTCCAATTATGCAGAAATACACCATAAAGCCAGTTCATACCAGTACAATACAATCATACAGACAGTTACAGCCTGTCCAATCGGATCCTAAAAGTGATATAAGACAGTCTGCTCCAGTTTATGACAACAATTTATCATAAGTTTTTGCTCTTATGCAGTTAATTGCGTGGAGTCATTAACTTAGCAGCAATCCCCCGTGCTGAGCATGCATGCGGCGACAGTGGAAAGGAAAGACTCCCTTTGAACAGGGAGAAATCTGGAGCATAACCTGGCTCAGTGTGAACAGCAGCATGTGCTGGTCTGACTGGGGGGTTGAGAGAACAAGCAAATACAGCAAAAACCGCTACAGGGACGCTTTCCATGTGGAGATGAAGAAAGTTCCTGTGTTGCAGCAGTAATTTGTATCTGGTGACCGCTGATCCTGAAGTCTAACAGCTTGTTAACCCCGAGGCAGTCGTTGCCGGTGAATCTCCGCTGAGGCTGCCAGGTTTTCATGCTACCCTGTTAACATAGGTGTAAGAAGTTTATTATTATTATTATTATTATTTCAGTGACGTCTTATCAAATGATTTGGTTAGTTACAATTTAAAAATTGGTTTGATTTTTACTCATATTTAAATGACATTTCAGTGTTATACTTACAAAATATATGTAGCTGAAATGTTAATTCAATAATTTAGCCGCAAAAAAAGGTTTTCGAATTGAAAATGTTGCTGATTTTGCTGAAGTATTTTTGATTAAAATGCGATTGATTGCGATTAATTACAGATCCTGCCATTTTAATCAAGTTCCACCACTAGTTTTAAAATTTCTATTTCGCGCTGAATCAAATCTGGACTGTTTGATCGGATAAAATGCTCAAACCTGGACCAGCTCCAGGCTGAAAAATGCTGCCTGGTCTGATGAGTCTTGATTTCAGCTGCAACCTTCAGATAGTCGTCAGAACTTCAACCCAGAAGTGGAAGGTGAGTGCATACACTGGCCAACCCTGGACTGAACTGCTTTACTCTGACTACAGACTCCTCCAAACGCTGCTCAGATTTGTGAAAACAAACTAAATATGATTCTTACTTTTCTAAAAATGTGCTTAAAATGTGATCTGAAGATCTCACAGGACAGCGTGCAACGAAGAAGCGTTTCCACCAACTGGATTAGCTGTTACTAAATGCATGCGTTGTATTTTCCTGCAGGGAGTAAGCAACAGCTCGAGGACAACCAGATTTAGATTCCTTTAAAATGTATTGATTTTCTAAGCTTGTCAGAGCTCTGCCCTCCACACCAAACGCCCACACTTCTCACAGGCAGGAGTGGCTCTGAGCCACGGGAGGAGGCTGCTGTCTGTGGAGCTGGAGGGTCCGGATGAGAAATGGACCCACTGAAGGAGGCTCTGCTTTAACGCCACTGCAGGACAAACGCCTCCATGACGAATCAAGACCTTCCAGGAAGAGTCTCATTCTCTGATCAAGGAATCTTTTCAGTGAATCCCAACATCATGGAGTGGATCCGTAACATCAGAGTGACGTCACCAAAGCATGCGCCTAAAATTATTCAAACCCCACTAAAAATTAGGTTTAATGTCAAAAATATCCCAACTGAAGGGTTACTTCAATACAGGCTGGGTAGAGCACCCCTCCCCTGCAAAGGAGATGCACAGGAAGAGCCCAGCTTCTGATTGTGGTGCTGATGAACAGCAGCCCACTCCTCATGGGCAAACACCTTTAGTTCAGTTGTATTCTTGGGTTTGCCGGCTGCAGACACCTTCCAGACACACCGCGGAGCCGACTTTTCTCGTGTTTTTGGATCAGTAGCGGTGAATTTCCAGGACACTAGGCATGGCGCCCTTCAGCCTTTCACACGTCCCGTTCTGTGGAAACTGAAACCTCAGCTGATGCCTCCAAACCTGGCTGCAGGTCTTATGCAATCAGTCGGGGATTTTGGACCACCTCAGGAACCTGGGGGCAGTCGCTCGTAGCTTCCTTTTTCTGCCACCAGGTGGCGCAGCTGCTGCTTTGTCAATGTTAAACTTGAGAACAGTTTCCAGCGCATCTCTCCAGGGAATGTTCCGTCGTTTTCTGTCATTTTCTTTGTGCAAGGCAATAATCTCTGGTCTGAGCCCTCTCTTAGCTAAATCCAGGCTTACAGTAAACACCACTGTCAGCTTCTTCACATGCTGTTTCTCAAGGACCACTCATGAACGCAGGATTCAGTGCTGAATTTGGACAGAATTCTTGTAAGATTAGTTTTATTTAAACATTTAAACTGTTGATGGGCAATTTGCAAACAACTGAACTGTTCAAAATGTTCCCAATAAACAAACCAGAGAGCGCGGAAGAACTGAAGGGTCAAATGCAACAGCACATCTCCAGTGGAGCAGGTGGATAACTGCAGTGTTTTCACTGAACTACAGCTGAACTTTATGACAGATGAGTCATGAAAAAACTGGAAAAGCTCTTTTATTTGATGCAATACATTATGATGCAAGAACATGAACTGTTCGTGAGAAAGTGAAACTGAAGAACGGAGGAAAGCAGCTGTACAGGGCTTACCAGGCAAACAGTTTAGGGCTTTTTATGAAGTCAAAACATTTTTTATGTGATTCAGCAAAAAAGTAAAATCCCGACTAAGAACACAAACTACAACCTGCAGTCAAAACCAAAACCTCAGTGAACATAACACCGTCTGGCTTCCTGGAGACGTGGATGCCGTTACTGTAAAATCATTTTTAAACTACTGAACCACAGCTTCATATTGATTTTTATAAATTAGATCAGCACTGAGCAGAAAGTGTTTCATGCCATTATATTCCTTCACGCTGTGCTTCTACCGTGTGTCCAACCAGAGATGAGGGAAAGGAAGCCCGCAGGCGCTGATGGCCCATAATGGAAGACGCAGAACTGGATGAGGTTACGGAACCTGCAGAACCTCCGGGTTGCAGCTGATTACAGCTGGCTCGGTGAAGTAAAGCTCCAGCATGTTTACTGCTTCACACAAACATTATTCCCTCTTCGACTCTTGCAACAGTTATAATAAACAGTATAAATCAAACTGCTGCTGCTCTGCTGGAGCTCTTATTCCTCACGGCAGCGGGCAGCTTCCAGGCATTCCGCTCACCATCCAGCCTCGCAAAATCAACGATCAAGCTGCTCGCAATGAATGACGCCGAAATCTTCCGGTAAAAACAGAATGTCAAAATAAAAGTCTTGCAGTCAAAGCTTTGAAATGCACAAACAAGCACTCTGGCACTCTTCGGCAGACATAAAGTACAAATATATCAACTTTGGATGAATGAAGAAAGAATAAAAGGAACAGTATTTACATGTATTTACAGCCAAATATATATCGTTTTTTAAATTTTCTTCTCTGTTTCTCAAATTTTTTACTCTTCTTAAAACAGAATTGGGAGATTTTATTTTGGTAAAATTTAAGATTTTGCACAATTTTCTTATTTAGAAGGAACACTAAAAACAAATGTAGCACGGCAGCACATATTAGTAATTAACATTATATAAACTTAAATCAAGGCTGTTAGATTGTGCATGTGATGCTGGCTGATTTCTAAAAACCCTATCTCCATGTTTTGATGAGAAACCTGCTTTTTTCCACCAGTAAATATACGATGACAATAAAACACCATGAAGGATGAATTTTACTGCAGGGTCTCACAAACTAAAGTTTTTAATTGGCGAAGTGAAGAAATTAAAATGCTAATTCTGCTTTGTGTGTATTTCAGCAGATCTTAGCTGTGGTTGTCAGGGAAACGCTTACACACTGCCTTGTTTGTAACAGTTTTATTACTATTCCAGTCACATTTTACACATTTTAATTACAAACTGGTTCTTATTTTTGTTTCTTTTTAACATGGGAGGAAAAATCAAATGAGTAAAAAGTGATCTAAATACACATTTAGCTTTCTCTGCACATTGGTTTAACTGATTTCGTAAAGTTTTTGTTTATCTGGTAAACGTGTGTACTTTCACATTTAAATATTGATGAGCATCTATAAAACTAAAATGTTTGCAACTTGTTACGGTGATTTTATTGATTAAATTCTAACAGTACATGATGGAGGACCACCGTTAATAGACACATGAGCTCAACAACAAAGATATTTATTGTTTTTAATCTGCTATTTAGTCTGTGCTGCTGCTACATGTTAGCATTGAGATGCTATTTTAGGCTAGCATAGCTTCTCTGACAGGCCGACTGCTTTTAGCACCACCAGAGTCTTTCCCAGCGTCCCATCGGATCGGTTCTAGACGCAGAAATGAACCCCAGCGGGCCCAGAGAAGCAGCTTCGTCCTCCATTGCTGTTGTTTGTGAATGTTGCTTGTGCATCAGATTTACAGGTGTATCAGAAACACATGAATACAAAGGTTCCGCTCAGAACTTTTGTACCTAAAAAAGAAACATGCCATTAATTGTGTTAAAATTAAAAAAATAATCAAAATTAAGGGATTAAAAACCCGGCCTTCCTTAGATCAGATAGCATTTAATCGTTATTAACGACTCGCCATCTATAGCCATCATTTTTAAAACAAGTTTGTCATTCTGTGAACACCGAAGGGAGGGCAGATCTGCTCCCTGTTGATGGAAAATAGCAATAAGCAACAGAAACATTGCTCAAGGTGCAAATTACAACTTCATTTTTTGTTTGCTTTCTAATTGCCATCCCCTGACACGGTGGCACCCTGCGTGTGAGCGATACTGCTCATAACAAAAAACCATCACTGTTTGTAAATGATTGCTGGGCTTGGTTTAGTTCTGTATTTTGATTTTTTTAAAATTAGAACATTGTTTAGTATTTTCCAAGCGGTGTCGATGTGACCTAAGTTCATCTGAAACGGCTCCAGATTTTCGTGCTGGAAGAATTTCGAGGGGAAGGAGCGGGAGGGTGATGACACAGCTTGGATAATACTTATTTTTTCTGATAGCTTTGCTTTGCAAGAAGCCCCCTATTTTCCCAGAGTGAGCAGAGAAAAGCTTTTTAGACCTTGTGAGTGGGGATAATAGTCTTTTAATGGCTATAATGCTCTTATGTTTGTATCTGTATGCAGCCATGTATCTCTAATTATTAAATGTGAACTGCAAACCATTAGAATGGTTTATTTAAACCCATGTCATTAGTTTACATTTTTAATTCTACTGGTCAACAAGCTGTTTACCACAGACCAAGGCAGATGTCTCTGGGGTCTGGGAGCTGGAGCGGATCAGCTGACCAGAATGCCTTTGCTTTCTCTTTAAAGGAAAGAGTAGATCTCACTAGATTTCTCTTCGCAACATGTTGCTCTTACATTCAGGCTGTAGAAGTGTTTTCATATTTCCTGTCTGTCCAAGTAAAGCTGAATCTCTCTCCTCGTTTCGTCTCTTAGTGGCGGTCCAGACCCACCTGGTGCCACCTAAAAAGATGCAGCCGGGCATGGTGAAGTCAAGCCTGGTCCATGCGAGTGTGGCCACCATGCAGAATCCCATGGGCTACGACCCGAGGACCAACGGTCACTGTGCACTTCCACGCCTCTCCATCTCCTCGCGCTCCGCCAGCATGGTGGCCAGCCTGGACGCCAGCAGCGACGGCTCCATCGCGGCGCTCCAGTCGGTGATGAAGTGGAAGACGGTGATGGCGGTGTTCGTTGTGGTTGTCCTCTACCTGGTGGCTGGAGCTCTGGCGTTCAAGGCTCTGGAGCAGCCCTTTGAGAGCAACCAGAAGACCAGCATCACCCTGGAGAAGGCCTCCTTTCTGGAGAGGAACCCCTGTGTGACTCCTACTGAGCTGGACGCCATCATCAAGGTGAGTGCACTGAGGCACAGGTCTGAGTTTAGAGATTGTTTTTATGAATTCAGAGGAGTTCAGAAAAGCAAATGGAGCAGCAATCACAGCACTGCAAAAGCACAAAATCTCACCAAGTATTTCTGGTCTGGTTTCCAGAGCAAATATCTCGAATACACTTGAAATAAAACAAAACTAACTCACAAGTAACTAATAAGTGAAATAATGTGGCAGCGGAACAAGACATGCTAATTTATAATATGGGAAAAAATGTCTTGTTTCACTGGCAGATTATTTCACTCATAACTAGAACTTTTTCATCAACATTGAGGAATTATTGATTTAAAACCAGCTCTTATATTGTGCTTATAGGTTACTTGTAAGTTAGTTTTGTCTTATTTCAAGTGTACTAAGATATTTGCTGTAGAAACTAGAGCAGAAATACTTGGTAAGATTTCATTTTTTGCGGGGAGGTTTCTCCAACAGATGGGTCTTCAAAATGCTTCAGGAGCTGGGGAGCAGGATTATGAGGAGAAGGTTGGATGTAACGGGGATCCCGCGACGTTCTTGATGGACAGCAGCAATTTACTCAGTAAACGACAACACGGAGACCTTTAACCGAAGGGGAGGGGGGAGTGGAAGAACCGACTATGTTGGAAGAGGAGCAGCAGGCAATAGAAGCGATTGATTTTGTACCAATGAACAAATCTCAGTTTTATCAAAGTTTAATCTGAGGAATCTTGCGGTAAACCAGCATTTAGTGTCACTGAACAGGGATGTCAGAGAGGGGGGCGAAGAGGTGGCCCTAAAATAAGGGTGCAGCTGGGGGTAAGCTTCGGTGCAAATCGGCACTGACTTTGGTCCTGTCCACTCGGGACCCTGCAGGTGCTTTAATCAGCCTGGGGTTTATCTCACACGTGGACGATCAGTGACGACAGATTTGCTGTAAATTTGTCAGCCAGTGTTTTGGAGGCTGCAAACGTCCCAAGATCAGGTCTGAAAGGCATCTGCTTTCTCCATCTCTCTCCCTCTCTGTGATCGATTTCACTGAAATGTCAGTTCATTTTACAGAAGCTGTTGACATTTGTCGTAAAGAAAAGGAAAATGTTGGACAGGTCAGGCGCCGTGAAGGAGAGGCGTCTGTAGATACGCTGGGTCCGGTGTAAGGGAGCCTAACCTCAGGTTCAGCTCAGCACTTTCTGGGGAATCTGAGATCTTAATTTCAAAATGTACAAGATCAGCTATGCATTTTAAAACTGTTCATAAAACAATTCACTGAAGAAAATCCTTGGAACTAGATCCAAAGACTGGTTTTTCTGTGGCTGCTCCATGGAGAGCTGCTTGACGGTGATGTCTGCAGACGTTCCTGCAGTTTGACGCGTCTTTGCTGTGAAACCTCAGTGCAGACGTGTTTATGTACCTGCGGTTTTCTTCAACAAATTCTTGTGTCTGTGTTAGTCTCCTGGCCTTGCTGGACTGTCTTATCTGACTGTCTCAATAGTTCCTTTAACAAACCTGAACGTGTCAAAATGCAGGTCATTTTTATCGATTAGTCATTCGGAGTCACGGCGTTGGGAAGTAAAATGTATTTCTGTCTAGTTTCAGATTAGATTCCAGAGAAAAGGGACGGTTTGTATTCTCTACCAAAGATTTCAGTACATGGAAACAGAAAAACATTCATGACTTCGAGTAGGAAGGGGAGCCTCTTACAGCTTCGCTGTTGCTCTGGTCAAGCGCGCTGGTCTGGCAAAAGTATTCACACCCTTGGTCTGTTTTGCATTTTGTTGCATTACAACCAAAAACTTCAAAGTATGTTTTTCATAAATAAAAATGTGAAAAGTGTGGTATGCATTTGTATTCAAACCCCAACTTTTGCTGCAGTAACAGCTGGACTATTTTGATCTGAACTTTGACTAGGCCATGTTCACACAGTGTGAGATACAATATGATCTAAGCCATCCATCGTATCTCTGGCTGTATGTTCAGGGTGATGATCCTGCTGGAAGGTGAACTTCCACTGCTGAAGAAAAGCATCCCCACAACATGATGCTGCCACCACCATGTTTTACTGTGGGGATAATGTCTTAAGGCTGATGTGCAGTGTTAGTATTCCACTCTATATATTTATTTTTTGCAAATACGCCAACAAGTTGAACTTTGCTTTCGCCATTCATACATCAACACCTGATTTATAAGGTCTACAGCTAGTAGTTCTTATCTTGACAGGTTTTCCGCTTGAGCTGTGGATCGCTACAACTCCCCTGGGGGATTTAATTTAGGGACCAGTCAAAGTAAAGGGGCCGAATACAGGTGCACACAGCACTTTTTAGATTTTTATACAGAAAAAGGTTTAAAAGCCATGTATCTACTTGGTTCCACGTCACATTGAGCACTATAGTGGACCTCCGTCTCACCGCGATTCACCCATACACAGAATTTACTGTGAAACGCGACTCCAAATAATTTGCAGAAAATTTGCCTGGTTTTTTGGTAGATCATTTTTAAGGTAATCAAAAGAAAATGTATCTTGGGAAGCTGAAAAACCGAGGCACAAAGCTGCTTGACACGTTATTGGCTGGCATTTGCAAAGCAGCCAATCCAGAAGCACCATTCATTTTCATCAGCGCTGACTGGAAATAAGGAAGACTGTGGATGTTAGTTTCTGTGATACTGCTAAGTGGTTTCCTCTGGGTATTAATGCATATTACGGTATATTTGGTGCTTGAACTGTTAAAATAGGTAGTTCTAAATGTTTTTAGAGGAGATGAATCTGAAGTGTTCACAGATTTTAGCCGTATTTGCGGGCGGGTGTGGTCCCTAACCCCGGCGAACACCAGGGTGCTTTTAAGATTGAAAGCAAGATCATGTTTTTGTCTCACCATCTTTCAGTCGTTTTGAAGGATCTGAGTTTTACCAGATTATCTAGAAGCCTTTTACTAAAACCTTTGGTACAGGATCAGTTTTCACAGAAAAATTAACTCTGCTAATTTATCAGCACGACTTATGACATTTCTCTTCTTGTCAGCTCGTTCATTGCTCCAGTAAACAGGCTGGAGCACACAGATCGAGTTCAGTCATAATCCAACTTAACTGTGCATTTAGCTGTTCTTTTTTACATTGTCAGCAGCAGTGATAGGAAGTATGGCTATGATTTACTCTGCTCTCTGGTATTAAACACAGCATTATCGGCTCTGACTGAGGCTCACTACATTACCATAACATGCACAAGTGGAAACGGGAATGGAAAAATGATTTGAGATGTGCCAGTGTCCAGCGAGCCGAGCAGAAAGTTTAATTTACAAGGAGATGCAGAACTGAAGGAATGGAAGATCAGCCAGACTTAAGAAATCGTTACAATATGCTGCTCTACGACGCTGGATTCGGGCCAGGCTAAGGAAAAAAATGCAATTACAAGAATAAAGTTGTAATAATATGAGAAAAAAGTCTAAATAATACCAGAATAATAGTAGAATTAAGTAGTATTCTTATGAGAACTCCTACACAAAAAATGAAAAATATTAAAATGAGGAATATTAAACATCTGGTGAGGTTATACTTTGGTATCGGTTTTACAAACAAGACATACTTAATCTTTTAACTCATCAGCATCGAATTATTATCAGCAGCAGGACTTTGAGACAACTGAGCAACAACTGAATCTATTTAGAAGAAAGAATGATGGACGAGACGAGCTGATCACGTCAGATCATGATAACGAAGCTTTGCTCTCATTAAAACAACTGTTTTCTCGTAATATTATGACTTTCTTCTGGTATTTATGTGCATTTATTTTGCCAATATTATGACCTTATAATCATAAAATTATGATTTTGTTCTCGTAATTTAAAAAAACATCTCTTAGTCTGGCCTTAATACTCCGTCGTACTGCGCAAAGTCCAGGAAAGAAAAGAAAAACCTCCTCCGCCAGTAAAATCCAGTAATAAAGAACTTATGCAACAGCCGAGTCAGGAGGAGTTTTCTGGAAGTTCTCAGGTCAGAGCACTGCAGCCCAGTCCTTGAACTAACCCCACAGACGGCTCCGTGGTGCTCGTGTTTCCACCAGAATAACTCCATTTGATCCTCCACTCTGCTCTCCTTCTCCCAGCTCATCCATACTTTCTTTGGGAACCATCCGGTCTGTGCTGCAGATTCCCTTGTTGCACTCAGGCTTTCAGCCACTGATGCTCGATCATGGGTTGGTTTTTAAAATCAATGGCAGTACTTCCTAAGAAGAAGTGTGGAAATGAAAACCTTTAGCGTGGTGTGCCTGGGGTCCAGAGGGAATCAATTATTCATTGAACAGGTCTGCAGTCACAAACCTCCTGGTGCACAAAGCTGAAGCGCTTGGAGCAGAAAGCGAATCACAGCCAGTAGCATCTGCTGAACAAATGATCTGAGTCTGAACTTATCTTTAATAGGACTACATACGGTGAAGGAAACAGTTTGATATTCTGGAAAATGTGATTATCTGAGCGTTTCGAATGTATTTGTACATTTGAATCTTTATTTAATGACTTGGCTTTTACCTAATAAACAGCAAACCGTGGCAAGCCTGAGATTTCAATGCTGCTGTTATTGTTATGAAATGACATCATGGATCTTCATGATAACAGTTTTAAATGAGTTGCTAGGATGGCTTTCCCCACATGTTGAATAGTTCCTCTCAGTTTTCAAAGTTTACAGAGTTTTGCAAATGTATGCATACCTCTTCAACTTTTCAGATGCTGCCACAGGAAAACCACACATTTCAGTGTGTTCTATGGGGATTTGATTAGACCAAGAAAACGTAGGGAATGATTGGAAAACGGAAGGAAAATGAAGAACTGCTTTCAAATGAAAATCTGAAGTGTGTTGTGCACTGAATCAATACTTCGGAGAACCACCTTTTGCTGCGAGCATTTAGGAGTATGTCTCTACCAGCTTTTCATATCTAGAGACCATTCTTCTTCTTTTAGTTTTGGCTGCATCTCAGTCAGATTGGAAGGAGAAGATCTGTAAATATCAGTTTTCAAGCCTTGCCATAAATTCTCTGTTAGATTTAGTTCTGGACTTTGACTAGGCCATTTTAAAACACAAATATGCTTTGATCTAAACCATCACATTGTAATTCTGATTACAATGTGAAATGTGAAAATAAAACTGAGCGAAGATAAATAAATTCAGTTGCACAAAGAACAGAAAACAAGAATAAACTAAGAAACTGAAAACAAAGGAATGAACTAATATGGCAACACCTTGGTAACAATAATCAACACAACACAATAATCAATGAACTGCGCATGGCAAGACATATGGAACATAAATGAATGAGGAAGTGATGAAAACACAAACACTGACACACTCATTCCACATATTTTGCTAATTATCCAGCTGTAAAATTATATATATACTGCCTATAAGCAAAAATGCCATCAAAATACACACTACAGTCACTCTGTGCTCACCCTGAGGGAAAACGTTGTGGCACTTTTTGAATGCATTATCCAAAGTTTGCCCCTATAAACACGGTGCAGATCTTTTGTCCACACACAAATAGAGCACCATTAAACTATGTCGGGATGAGCTGCATTCATTTGAAGATTGTCAGTAAAAAGCATCATTGTTCAGTTCAGAGTTCTCAGAAATGTGAGCTTTGTTAAAGTTGACTGGCAGTAGCTTTATGATTGCTGTACAGATATGATAATGCCATCTTTACTGAAGAAAAGTGGAACAAAGTGAATATTTGTTTTTCTAAATAATAACCTTCCTGGGTCTGTATTCCAAATAAACTTCAAGGCTTGAGCAGCGCTTACAGTAACAGAATGACTCATTTTTTGTGTGTCTTTTGCTTCAAGAAAAGGCCTGCAGGACCTGCTGCTTCACACGTACATCATCAGAAAGTCTGTCTGGTCCTCTTACAGCTTTCGTTATTTGTTTTCTGTTCGTGCTCGTTCAGCTGAAGCGCTAGCAGCAGTGACGCACTGTTGTCAAACTGTTTTGGTGAAGGAGTTGACAGGAAAATGGTAACTTTGGGAAGCATGTGTGGGACAGTTTACCAGGAAGGCAGCTCTTGTTAAGGTTCAAAGCACAGCGTGTGCTGACTTAATGCGGCTGTGCACGTCTGTTGACCTCCTCACGTCTGCTTCGGTATCTGTTATGCCCACTCACCCACTGTGTGCCACAAAGACTGCAGCTCTAATTGGCTTTCCGGCTGCTGGTTTGATGACTCACACCGTAGCATTATGTCTCTGGCAGCAGTCAGGCTTCATGTATTGATGAGTCACTAATCCGCAAATAAACTTCTGCATTTGTTGGATTACCTGAAGTAAAAATACATCAGAAACGCTCTACCATGTTGTTGAACAATTTATGAATTGTTCAACACGAGAGAAAAGCGTAATAGACTGGGTTTGTTTTTATTCAGGGTAAACTTCACAAAATTCTACTGAGAAGGAATTTAGCCCTAAAGTATTTGTTTAAAAATTGTTCTTTAAAAGTAAAACCACCTGTTACTGTTGTTGAACTCTGTTCTTGTGTGTAAGCATCGAAGATTTCAAGGTGGTTTGGGTCAGTCTTCAGGTATTACTGATGTTAAAAGTGTTGCAAAGCAGAGTTCTTGGCTCCATGTCAGAATGCAGCAGGGGGAAGGAGAGCGTGAGGAACCATGCTGCCCGGATCGCTGCGGTCACCTGCTGAGGGGAAGAAAACCACACTGAGAGGATGAAAATCTGCAGTGACTGTCTGCTCTCTAATGATCCTGCAGTGGAGTATGTGAAAACACATTAGCCAAGAGCCAGTTGGTGGTGACAGCGTTTCTGCAACAGTATTTGTGCACAGATCCTTTAGAGAAATTCAAGCAGACCCAAACATGATGGGTAAAGCAAAAACAGTTTGTCTAATTACCAACAAAATGTCAAAATTTCCAAAGTTAATTTTCATATTAGGCAAAGGCAACCCAAACGAAACGCTTCTCAAGTAATTTCATTCGTTAAAGGTCACTGATATCCACACCATGTTGGACCTGTGAGAAAAATAAATGGTCCCCAATCTTAGGTCATGAGTTAACTGTGATTTTATTGAGATCAGGCCTGTAGAATAAAAAAAAGCCTTATAATAGAACCTGTTTGACAGCATGAAGTAGACCCAAGAAGAAACACATCATGCTGTTTCATAAGAAATTCAACAAGAGATGAAAATGTTTAATTATTGTAAAATCAGTGAGTTGTAGGGAAGATAGCAGCCATCTTGATAAAAAATTAAAAATGTGGATTTCCTGTGCAGGAAAACATCAAATGAAATAATTAACAATAGAAGTGGTAATACCCTTGGATCCAGTAATTGGAAAACAAGTTTCTTAAGAGTGTAAATAAAGATTTAATCCATGCAAATGCAGTGGTGGGTGGTGATGGTGGTGGGGGGAAGGGTACAAGACTTTTAATACCAGTCTCGATCTTTTCACACCTGACTTCTTCAAGTACAACATGAAGCCTTGTGTTGCTTTTGTACCTGTCATATATCAATTGCCACCTGCAAGGCTGCTAAAATGCTTTACAGACCTTGTATTAAATCTCATAAATACCAAGTTGTCTGCCTCTAAAATGCTTTGTCAAGTGTGTAGTGCCACCATTCTTTTAGAACAAGAGCTCACCAGCATCCTTTGACTTTTCTTGTTTGTCTCCCTCCAAACAACACATCTGCCTTGTGAACAAAACAACTTAGGATGTTTTCCCACCTGATAGTTAGGTAGCTCGGTTCGACTGGGGACCAAAATTGCAACATTTGCTACATTTTCAACTGCTGCGGTTCGTTTTCACGCTGCTCTGTGTGAAACAAACCAAACCCTCTGAGCAACCTGTTCACCTCCTCACCAATGGTGGCGCTGCACCAAGACCCACTGAGGGAAACAACACAAAAACCTCAGAAGAAGACGGCTCCTTCTTCATGAAATGTAAACAAAAATGGAGTGGTGTCAGTTTTTAGCAGTTGTAAGATTTCTCTTCTTTCTTTGGCAAAAGACCACGAGCCATTTCTCCCACTAGTGCCAGACATGCACGTTTGTTTTGGTTGTATTTACCCACAATGCCCTGCGCTGTAGTCTGCTTACTGCATTTGGAGCGGTCTCTGGTCTGCTTGGCGTTCACATCTGCATTCGAACTACACTAGAGTTCACTTCGACCAAACCAAAACCTTGGTTTGTAGCTGGACCAGAGTTTGCTTTTTGGTCTGCATCAGAGTTCGATCACACATATACACCCCCCCCCCCCAAATGAAACTGACTTTCTAGGCAGACAAACTAGAGTTTGGTTAAAGCGGACTAAACTGGGCTGGTGTAAAAGCACCCGTAATTGTAAAGCTGCTGTCACACTGTTTTGTGTTTTGTATGTGTTGTATTTAAAAGTTAGTGTCCCATTTTTAATATCTGATCATTTTGGGATAAAGGGTGTGGCATTCACTTTTCTTTTTCATATATTAAAGAATTATCTGACTCTTTGGGAATGAAATTTCAGTGAAGTGACTCCAAGTGATCAAATAATTATTAGCCGAATTGATTTGAGAGTAGGTGAAGCTGAGAGTTTTATATTTAACTTTGAGCATTCAAGATCCCGATGGGAGTAAAGTATCTGCTCAGCTTGAGATTAAGTAGCGGTGGCACATATATGGCTTGTATTTTGCATATGTGTGCAGTGGAACTGATGCAGTACAATATTGGACATGCAAAAAAAAAGACTGGGGGGGGCCTGGCTTGCCTCTGCAAGATAGAGGAGTGGCTGAACGTCTGTGTTTCTGCAGTGTTGTGTGAAACTGTGCGCCAACTTGGGAAGATGAAAATGACTCAGTTTATATTGATTTTGATTGGTGTCTTAACATAACAGTTTTTTTTTCACTATTGATTATATTATATCAGTTATTTTGACAACCTGATACTTGCAGTACTGACAAAACCTTTTTTCTGAGTGTGTAGTTGAGAAAGTTATGGAGCAAAAAATAGAACTCCTTATGAAATATTCAGACACATTGAGCTGCTATGTATTTCTGCCCCTCGACTCTAAAATTAGGTTATTTGATAGGATATTTTACCCATAAATGATTAATCTGAATTAAAACCTCAAGTATTATTGAAAGTTATTATTTTTAAATGCTGAGTGTTTGTTATTAGTAGGGCTGTGCCGATGAAGATGAAGTAATCGCATGCAAGATTGTGAGTAAGCATGAGCAGCAACGTGTTTGCAGCTTGTGTTATGCCATTAATGCTTGGAAATGTGTGTCAGAAGAGTACATGCATATTTTATTATAAGGGCTTGCAGCTTACTGAAAGCTTGAGTGAACAGATTGGGGGCTGCCCTGAGTGAAAAAGCCATAACTAGATGCACGATGCTTCAACAATGCAAGGACTATTGTTCCTATAGAAAACAGTTTTCACAGTGAATATTTCTTCAGTAGAAGTAACGGTTATTTGACCCCAGAGGCAGAGTATTACAAGTGTACATGAAAATGATAAAATAAATGCTTTTCTCATCAAACGCCCATAAACACAGACATTAGAAAGAACATGAGATAATTGGCTGATTTTCATGGATACGCGATGGAGCCCAGAGGGAGATCAATGAGAAATATGATGCTGTAAATGGTTTTCACACGATGGATTATAGGAGAATGAAACTGGAAACACTGACTCTGAAGAACTTTGGTTAAACAGGAACACAGTCCTGTGTGAACAGCCAGACTCAATAAAGTTTTTTTTCTGCACTGATCTTTTTCAGGCTTCCCACAATACTTTGTGGACTTTTCCGGAAACGCTCAAAGAAACTCCCTCTCAGGGTTTTGTTCATAAAATTGATACAGTCTGTTGATTTAGGGGGACATGATCAAGAAAAATAACCTAAATTGAATGTTTTAGGGACTAAATGGACAAAGAATGTGCTAAAAGGGCAGCTGATAGTGGTCATATAGCCAGGTCTGCTTCCCCTGAAGCGACAGGCTGCTTAAGGTCAGTACCTGAACATCTGGCATATTCCTCTTGCTGTTTACTCATATTTCACCTAAGCTGTTCGTGTATGCACTGATAGCATTGTTAAGTCCTTTAAAAGTCAAGTGAAGTCAAGTTTATTTGTCTCGCACATTTCAGCAAGAAATGCTTTACATCATAAAAACATCAAACGAGTATACAGCAAATCATCAGAATCATCGAGCAAATATCAGTGCATCAAAATCATGAGGATCATCAAGCAAATGTAATTTGAAAATATTGATCAATGTTCTACTTACTACTGATCAAAGGCAGCTCTAAACAGGTGGGTTTCCAGCCTTGATTTAAAGGAACTCAGTGTTTCGGCTGTTTTGCAGTTTTCTGGAAGTTTGTTCCATATTAGTGGAGCATAAAAACTGAAAGCTGCTTCTCCAGGTTTGGTTCTGGTTCTGGGGATGCAGAGCAGACCAGAACCAGCAGACCTGAGTGGTCTGGAAGGGTTGATACAATGACAGCAGGTCTTTAAGCCGTTCAGTGGTTTATAAACTAGCAGAAGTATTTTAAAGTCTGTTCTCTGAGCTCCAGGGAGCCAGTGGGAGGACTGTAGAACTGGGCTGATGTGCTCTATCTTCCTGGTCTTAGTGGGAACGCCAGCAGCAGCGTTCTGGATCAGCTGCAGCTGTCTGGTTGACTCTTTAGGCAGACCTGGGAAGACACTGTTGCAGTAATCAATGCAACTAAAGAATAACACATGGATGAGTTTCTCTAGATCTTGTTGCGACATCAGTCCTTTAATCCTGGAAATGTTCTTCAGGTGATAGATGAACTATTCTTCAGGTGAACTATGTATTGCTTCTTTTTTAGGTAACTGCATGGCTGTGAATGCGTGACATAGCAATCAAAGCTCCACAAACACGACTTCTGCTTTTGAACCCATTTATAATCCATTTCTTTACATAAAGATGAGTGATTTATATCACTAAACTTCACACGGTAACTGCATTTAATTACATTTTCTAATTCATTGATATTTATTGACACTATCATTGAAAAAACTGTAGAGAAAATAGTAAAACTAACAATCCCAACAATACGGACAGTTTGGGGGTTTTAAACATCATTAATTGGAATTTATCACGACAACAAAAAAAATCTAAATTCTTATCATGATAGGAAATTTATCTTGATAAATGATAAACAAAATGATTAGTCCCTACTTTAGAGGTCGTCTACATGTTATTTGTTAAGAAGAGATGCCTGGAAAAAGGCCAAACATGGGTTGTTTACTCAGCACCAGAGTAGTAGATCTGTGTGCTTTGGTCAGATTCCAGGTGGGTTTGGTGGAAAGCAACCGTGGAGAACCATATGAAGCTCACAGCGAAGTATGGGGGAGGATCTATGATGCTGTGGGCCTGTTGTTCCTCCCAGTGCTTTTCATTATGACTTCTTTGAAATAGACAGTTTTAACTCTAGGAAACTGAGTACAGGCATCAGCAGACAGAAAATCACCCTGACTTCCATGAACATCTCAGTCCACAGACCCAGATCCTGGGGAAAACCTGTGGGCTGAGCTGAAGAGAAGAGTGGGTCAGAGAGGAACCAGGACTCTGGACCGTCTGGAGAGATTTAACAGTGATAGTCAAAAGATCCCTGTCTCTGGTTGCTCTAAACTGGTGAAACGTTAAATTAGAAGACTCAGTGCTGCCCCAGTGGGAAACTGGGGTTATAGAAAAGGTTGCAAGTGTTACGCAATCCATGTTGAGGGTCATGTGTGAATATATGGGCACATATGACAGATACAGAAACACACTCTCTGTTTGTGCCACCAGGATTTTGTTTTGGGAAACCAAAGCAGACGTCTGTTTTTCATATTAATGTGAGTGGAGGCAGCAGGAGATCACTGTCCTGAGTGGGAGCCAGGTGCTCTGAACTGTTTCATCGCTTCTCTTTATGATTCCTGCTTCCTGCTCTGTTTTCACTTGCTGTGTTTTGATCAGTCTCATTTCTCTCTCCTGGTTTTCTGCAGCATGCTATCGATGCTGTGAGCGCAGGAGTGAGACCTATTGGAGAAACATACAACTCCAGTTACTGGGATATGGGCAGTGCCTTCTTCTTTGCTGGAACTGTCATCACAACCATAGGTAAGAGCCAGAAATGCTGCTCTGTTTAATATTTGACTGCAAGCTCAGTCTGCTGATGTCGATTCAGTAAGGAGTTAAGGTTAATATCAAATCTCAAATAGCACTCATTACTTTGCAGAGCATTTTTGTTTTTTTTATTTATTAAATAGAGCTGGGACCTTAACGTGTCAATTTCGATTAATTAATTACATAGATTTTAATGCGTTAATATTTTTTTTTTACACAATTAATTGCTTTTTTTTTTTTTTTTTTAGTTTACATACAAAAGTTCCAACCTGGAACCTTTGAATTGTGTTTCCGGTACGCCCATAAATCTGACCCACAGCGACACCCTCCAACAGCAGCGATGGAAGCGGCTCCTCTGGGGGTTAATTTCTGCTTCCAGAGCCGATCTGATGCTGGAAAAGACTCTGGTTGTGTTCAAGTTGAGCTAAAAGCAGTCGGCCTCTCAGAGAAGCTATGCTAGCCTAGAATAGCATCTCAATGCTAACCATGTAGCAGCAGCGCTAACGTCAGCATCCACAGTCCACGTTTCTAAAGAAGCTCCATGAATGATCAGGGGTTCCTGAAACTCTGGAGAGATGAGCTTTGCTCCAACCTGATGCTGGAAGAACCTGAAGAACAGATTAAAACTAGAAATATTGCTGCTGTTGAGCTCAGATGGCTGTTGATTCAATAATTTAGCAGCAAAAAGAGTTTATGAAATGAAATTGTTGCTTATTTTGTTGATTAATAAGTGATTAATTATTACAAACCCTGAAACTGATTAAAAACACTATCATAAAGCCATGTAAAAACATTTGAAAGACCTCATAAGGAAGTAAAAATGGGGAAATTTAGGAAAAGGTGTGTCTGGCTTTGATTTTCATAAGTTATCTTTATTTTGGGGTTGAAAACTCAAGCAGGTTGGCTCTACCACCAAGTCGCTGCCGCCGCATCAGCTGTACGATGCCACCGTTTCAGTTTGAAGGAGTGTTTTCTGACACCTTGTTGAGTCGAGTCTATGCAGTGAAGAATTAGGAGCGATCTGACTGACAAACAAATGTCCAGAGAAGGTTTTTTTTTTTTTTAGCTTAAAATAAAACACTTTAGAAAATATGTAGCATCTGTAACAAAAACCGAAGGGTGTGGATTAAACTGAGAAGATGGGGGAAACAGGATGGAACGAAAGGAGAATCAGGCAGTTGCAGGAGCGTGTGACAGTCAGCTGGTTGGTGAGGTCAGCGAGTGTTGGATGCCTCAGCGCGTTAGTCTGCACCAGCAGCTGATAAGGACTGACATTCTGGGGCTGGTGTCAGGTGGTTGCCTGGTGAAGGCCATGTGAAGCGGATCCCTTCTCATGTACTCGAAAACATTTTCCCTGCTCGTCTGTTCGGAGCAGATTACATCCAAATCAATCCATTAATGTGCCGAACTGATTTATGAGGGATGAATATAGAATTTCACTGTTCAGAATACAGTTCAAATTGGACCTGCTGGTTTTGTTCTCTTTGTAGCCTTGAATGAAGTGAGATTAATAAATGTAATAAAGCACCAATTAATAAAAAAAAGTTAAAATTCCAATAATATTTATAAAAATAAATGTCAATTTTCCCATTTTTACAGTCAGTTTTATTCTTTTTATCTCTCTCCTTTCAATCCAAAACTCAGTTTTATTTGCCAAGATTGAATAGATGCAGTAAAATCTCAGCTAACATGGGTCTTATTACTCTTCCCAGGTGAGTTTAACTTTTTGCTTTATCCCCACCCAACAACGCTCAGTTATGGCGGTCCTCATCGCTGTGGGACTTAACGGCCTGTGAAGCTCAGCAGTCTCATAATTGCATGGAGAAACTGCTGACATCACCATGTTGTTTTCTCACGACAAGCCAGCCTTCCTGGAACAGCTTCTGCTGCGTTTACCACGAAAACATGGTGACAGGTTGAGACTGGTGCCAGTTCTTTGGAGACCATTTGAAGCACCTGCATAGACGTCAGACTTTTAATTTTTCACTTTAAGCTACCTTCATGTACAGGGCTTTGCAAAATTTATTCAGAAACACCTTTTTATTACTTTGCATGTTTTTTATTGGGATATTAAGTGACAGACCAAAACAAAGTATTGTATTGTTTTCAGAGAACAAACAGCATCATGGAGACCAAGGAAGCCAGCAGGCAGGTCTGGGAGGAGGTTCTGGAGACGTTTAAAGCAGGTTTAGGTTCTACAGCAACATCCAAAGCTTTGAGCTTCTCCCAGAGCTCTGATCAGCCCATCATCTGGACATGGAGAGAGGATGGAGCACCTGCAGACCTACCAGGACGTGGACGTCCACCTGAGCTGACAGGAGAGCACTGATCAGAGAAGCAGCCAAGAGGACCATGGTGTCTCTGGAGAAGCTGCAGAGATCCTCTGGACAGACGAGCAGCCTTGATCTCCAGTCATGTGATCTTTATGCAAAGAAGAAAACCACGTCTAAAGGAAAAACAGGAAGCCCTGTTTGGAGTTTGTCACAAGCCACAGGAAACCCGTGGAAAGATGATCTCTGATCTCTAAATGTTTTAATCTATATGCAAAATGCAGTATGGTGGTGGCACCATTATGCTGTGGGAAACCTTTTCTTCAACATGGAAGCTGGTCAGAGTTTACAAGAAAAGAATAATCCTGGAAGAAAACTTGTGACCAGGGTGAAGGTTCACCTTTCAGCAGGACAACCGCTCTGAACATACAGCCGGGGATGCAGTGGAACGGTTTCGATAAACTACATTCATGTATTAGAATGGCCTAGTCAAAGTCCACACCTTAAACCCACTGAGAATCTGTGCCAAGACTTAAAAGTTGATGTTCACAGATGCTCTTCACTGAAGCTTGTGACTGTAATGGAAAAACTATGTGAGATTTAAAGAAATCTGCCAGCTGCTACTGAACAAAAGCTTTTAAAGTTTTGATGCGTTTTTGCATCATGTAATAACCAGGTTTCTGTAGGTTACAAAGTAGAAATCAAGCAAAAATATTCAGCTAGTTGTCTCCCACATCCCTTGTTTTCTTCACTGCACCTCATTGCATCACCGTATGTTACAGTAAAGTCATTATTAATGCAGTTTCCTTTAAGAGGAACCTAATTACAGTCTCTGCTGGAGCTTTTCCATCCACTAAGAGGCATTGCATAAGGTCATCAATTGATTGTCTTACATAAGAGCAGCTTGATTGATGTTTCCTTCTCGTCTTGCGCACCAGGCCTTCTGTATATATAAATATTTTTTGTCTTAACTAGCTCTGAAATGTTCTCTTCTTCTCTGCGCTTCGTCGCGCCAACAATGTCTCAACAGGTTATGGAAACATCGCTCCCAGCACGGAAGGCGGGAAGATCTTCTGTATTCTTTATGCCATATTTGGCATCCCTCTCTTTGGCTTTTTGTTGGCGGGGATCGGAGACCAGCTGGGGACCATGTTTGTGAAAAGCATCTTGCGAGTTGAAAAGATATTCAGGGTGAGTAACATGTTTTGTCTTTTTCTCCATTATCAGTATATTTTTTAGCTCTTAGTGCTATATGAGAGTAAAAAAAAAACTATGTAATGATGTCCAGTGCTAAAATATGACTCTTAATAACAGTTTCCTTTCTGTATCTTTCATTTAGCAGCGTGAATCTGTCATATTTGAACCTTTTGATAATCTATTTCACTTGTTTCCTAATTTCTAATTTCCCTCAGCAAAAACACAAACAGATCAGCCAGACAAAAATAAGAGTGACGTCCGCCCTCCTGTTTATCCTCGCCGGCTGCATAGTCTTCGTCACCATCCCTGCTGTCATCTTCAAGCACATCGAGGGTTGGACCACCCTGGAGGCCATCTACTTTGTGGTGATCACCCTCACCACCGTGGGGATCGGCGACTACGTGGCAGGTAGCCCTGCGCACCAGGAGCGGCTTAGTAATCGTCCGTAAAGTTAGCAGGATTCATTTCCTCTCACATCACTGCCGCTTTTGCTCCTGCTGCAGGTGGAAATCGGACCATCGACTACATGAACTGGTACAAGCCTCTGGTGTGGTTCTGGATCCTTGTGGGGTTGGCTTACTTTGCTGCTGTTCTCAGCATGATCGGAGACTGGCTGAGAGTGCTTTCTAAAAAGACCAAAGAGGAGGTGAGCTTTCGTCGTACTTCTCCATGTTCTCCTACCTGCATCGTCTTCGTTTGTGTGATCATGATTAGATCTCCAGCTAAACCAGGTTGTTCAAGTTGCAAAAGTAAAAGACTTGAGACTTGACTTGGACTCGTTGTCAGAGACTCGAGTCTCAGTAACAGTTTTATTTCATGTAATGCAGAGAGTGAGCTTCAGACGGCAGCTGCTGTGCATGTTCGACCGTGAAAGGAGGAGCTTGGTTGGCTTGGCCAGTGACAGTGGGTTATTATGGGATGTTAATGGCTTGTAACAATATGTTCATGTGAGCCGGAGCTTCATAATAACGACCACATGAATGTCTCTCCAACGTAACACTGTATTAAATGACTTTGGATCATCCAGGAAACAAAATAAACATTATCTTGCTGTTAGGAGATCTGCAACGTTACAAGGACGCTTCCAGCTGGGAATATCAAAATAAAAGAACTTCCTGTAATATTCATTTAGAAATGTTGCTGTTTTTCATTTACTTACTACACTTCATGTTGTTTTTAAATTTGAACATCTTCATTAATTAGAACTGAGAACAAAAGTTTTAAATGTGGATTTAGAAAATAGTTTCCCAATGTTACTATAACTTTAGCAGATTTTTGGATGGTAAATTAAGTGTTAAATTATTGAAATATAATTATTAAATGCTCATGTAGTAATTCAGGCATGAGGACAAATAGTCCAGGTTTGGATTGCTAACCTACAGCGATTCAGAGTTAGAGGCGTTTCCTACGTATATTCTGCTGACGGTCTGGGGGTGGAGACCTTTCGAACATTTCCCTTCTGTCAGACATCTGAAGGGGCCAAAGAGCTGCTTTGTTGTCCTGTTTTCCACCCTGCGAACTGACGTTTCAACAGCTTGGTGTGAACAACCAGCTGAGTGATTGTTGGATAGTACCTCCTCAGTGAACTACCCTACAAGAACGCAGATCTGATCAAAAATCTGTTAATAGTTTTCAAAAAAGCTCATAAATATCTATTTACTACAGATCATTGAAATTATTTTATTCATTATGTGTAATAATATACCAGAGGTGAAATGTTAGGTTTTAATTGAAGTGGGCCTGTTGAATGTGACCAAAATGTGAGTCCAAAATTGCAACATTTCCTCCATCTCCAGCTGCTGCGGTTCTCTTTCTCTCTGCTCCGAGTCAAACCAACCAAACCCTTTCAGCAACCTGTTCCCCTCCTCGCCTGTGGGGGCGCTGCACCAAGAACCGCTGAAGGAAACAACACGAAAATCTGAAGACACTGAGCGCAACTTCCTTCTCCACAAAATGTAAACAACAATGGAGCGGCGTCAGATTTTAGTGGTTGGAGGATTTCTCTTTTGTCTTTGGTAAAAAAACCACGAGCCATTTCTCCTGCTAGCGCAGGACTCGTGCGTTTGTTTTGGTTGTATTTACCCAGAATGCCCTGCATTGTAGTCCACTTCCTGCTTCTGGAGCGGTCTCCAGTCTGCTTGGCTTCACATCTGCTTTCAAACCACACCAGAGTTCACTTCAACCAAACCGAGACCGAGGTTTGTGGGTGGACCAGAGTTCGGTTTTTGGTTCACATCAGATTTTTGATTTCAGAGCTCGATTAAAGCTGACTAAACAGGGCATAATCGTATAGTTTTCACTTTTTGAAATGAATTTTTGAAATAAAGAGATTTATTGATGATATTGTGATCTGTTCAGCTGCACCTGCATGTGTGTAATATATCTGCTGTTCATCTCTTAGAGGTTCTGATGGTTTTGGTTTTGCTGTTTTAGGTCGGGGAGATCAAAGCTCATGCAGCTGAGTGGAAGGCAAACGTAAGAGCGGAGTTCCGTGAAACACGACGACGCCTGAGCGTGGAGATCCACGACAAGCTCCAGCGGGCCGCCACCATCCGCAGCATGGAGCGCCGTCAGCTGGGCCTGGAGCAGCGTGCTCACTCCCTCGACATTCTTTCACCAGAGAAGCGGGCCATGTTCGCCAGTCTGGACGCAGGCCGCTTCAAGACTTCTTCCCAAGAGAGCATCAACGGCAAACTGAACAACCTGAGGCTGAAGGGGGCTTGCGAGACGTACGACCAACAGGGCAGCGAGCAAACGGCGCAGACAGCGTCTTCCTCGGAGGAGAACCTCTTCAACCTACGCTTCGGGTCGCTCACCAAGCTGGCCAGGCGCAACAAGAACCGTGACCTGTGCAGGAACATCACCGAAGATTCCCGACGTACCAGCGTGGTCATCAACACGCCCATGCAAGGGGAGGAGAGAACGGGGGAAGATGACGGGGAGCCAGACGAAGAGAGCCGAGAAAAGAAAGAGGAAAACATCAGTCTGACAAACCTGTCACAGTACGCCGCAGAGCGCAGCAAGCTCAACGGGTTCATACCAACACAGGCCAAGGACAGAGAGAATGATTAGATATCAAATGCATGAACACTTCAGCTGCAGACATAGACTGTAGAAAGAGACAGAAAGAAACTCAGACTGAGTCACAGGCAGAGTTCGCAGTCCTTTGAGATGTCAAGAAACGTGCCTTTTCTGTTTCCTATGCTTCGACTGGAACCGTTCCCATCAAATTCAGTCATCGTGCCATAGCAATGGGAAGAAATCCTGCTGCCAAAAATGAATCAAAGCAAACATACAGAAGAGCCTGTTGTCCGATTACCTCATTCCATATGTTGCTGTAAAATGGGCTACCTGTGATGTGTACTGGAGCTGTCACACTCAGCTCTGTTGTCGTTCAGCCCTCGAGGCTCTCATGAGACGGCCATCTGTTCACGCTGAATCTTATTTTTCTCTCACACTGTGGGCACGACAGCCAGAGAGCTGGATTCCTGTCATTCATCTCCGGAGACATTATCGATCATTTTGTCATCTCATACCGTGGTGGCTGTTTATAGCCCGATGGGCAGCTGTGGTAGAACTTCAACCTTAATGACTGCAGTTTGGACGGTTTAGGTTTTGCTGGATCAATAAACGCTAGTAGCTACCTAGAGGACATGTACAATTACCCCTACATTGTATGTGGCTTTGCATATGTAGCCTGACAGTAAAAAACAACTAAATATTAAGATCTGTTATTAAAAAAAAAAAAATAAAAACTATACACAATGCATGGTTATTAAAACACAACCATAGCAGCTAGCTGGAATAACCTAAAGAGTTACAGCTGTTATAATGTTTCTTTTTTGTGGAAAAATAAAATGTTTGGCTTTCACTCCTAGTTTCTGCTCATCCACAGTAAAACTAATGTGTTTTTGTAACGTCTAATTGTGAGTTAACGCGAGTATCCAAACAACTCCGGCATACTAAGATTGTCAGCAGCCTTTATTGGACACAAATTTTTACACTTTTTTTAATCTGCCTTTTATTTGTATCAGGATTTGACACGTCTACCTTGATTCTGTTCATGAATGTAATGCTGTTGATTTTTATACTCACTAGCATGTTTGCATCTGTTTACTTGTTTTTCTATCAGCCATACACCTCGGTTTTGTGTATTTTCCATTAAACTGTAACATTAACAAAATAAGCCATGATGTGAAGTGTTTTATTTTTAAGAAAAATTGGCCTTTTTGGATACGTTTAAGCTGTTTTCTCACGCAAATATCTAGGAACCGTACAGTTTCAGTTCTGTTTCATTTAAGGCCCAAAAGTAGCTTGGTAGCAAAAGAAGCTCTTGATTTACAGCTCGAGCTACTTTCCTACCCTCATCTGTGAGCTTTGAGTGGTGACCGAAAGAACGAGATTGTGGTGTCTGGACTCTCTCTCTCTCGAGAAGCTCAGTCAGTGGGCCCATATTTCTGAATAAAAATGATTTTTATTGGTCTGATGTAACATTCTGATTTAAACAGAATGTTGGGGTTTTCTTAACTTTAAACCAGAATCATCACAACGAAACAAACACTTGAGATGCACCCTTTTGTGAGTAATTAAACTATATAGAGCAGATATATCAGAGTAAAGTTGAGGTGGCTCGGGCTTCTGGTTACGATGCTTCCTGGACGCCTCCCTGGTGAGGTGTTCCAGGAGACCCAGAGTAAGACCCAGGACACGCTGGAGGGACTAAGGGTGTTTTCACACCTGATGGTTTGGCCGACTCTGTTCGATCGGGGACCAAAACTGCAACATTTGTTCCATTTCCAGCTGCTGTGGTTCTCTTTCACTCTGCTCTGAGTCAAACCAACCAAACCCTTTGAGCAACTTGTCCCCTCCCCCTCACCTGTGGGGGCGCTGCACCAAGAACCACTGAAGGAAACAACACGAAAACCTCTGAAGACACTGAGCGCAACTTCCTTCTATTTGAAATGTAAACAAAAATGGAGCGGTGTCAGATTTTAGCGGTTGGAGGGCTTTTTCTTTTGTCTTTGGGAAAAGACCGCGAGCCATTTCTCCTGCTAGCGCAGGACTCACACGTTTGTTTTGGTTGTATTTACCCAGAATGCCCTGCGCTGTGGTCCGCTTCCTGCTTCTGGAGCGGTCTCGGTCGGCTTGCCGTTCACATATGATTTGAACGGCACCAGCGTTCACTTCAACTGAACCGAGACCGAGGTTTGTTGGTGGATCAGAGCTCATATCAGAGTTCGATTACGCGTTCACACCTCCCCCAAATGAACCGGACTTTCTAGGCAAATGAACTGGAGTTGGATTAAAGCGGACTAAACAGGGCTGGTGGGAATGTTTGTTGTTATGTTTCTTGGCTAGCCTGGGAACGCCTTGAGATTCCCTGGCTGGAGAAAGGGAAGTCTGGACCTCTGAGATTAAATGAGATTAAGTGGATGGATGGACGGATGGAAGAAATGCTTCTTTAAAGACTTAAACAGACTTGATTTGGACAAGTTTGTTCAACAGAACTCACATTGTGTTTTTTCCATATAACATTGAGACTCCTGAGAGGCAAAGTAAACGGCACAGACTCTCTTCTTCATAGCACCGGGTAGTGGGTGGGATATGTGAGGCAGCAAGTAAACATTGTGTTCTCAAAGGTAATGAATTAAAAACCGGAGAAATGCTCAGAATTAAGCGAGTTCGACGTGGGTCAGAATGGGATAAATAGATGGATGTCAGATCATCTTTAAAACTTCAGCTGTTATGAGGTGTTCCCGCTCTGCTGCTGCCAGGATCAGTCAGAAGTGGTGCAAAGAAGGAAGAGACTGATGGATGGTTTTAAAAGCTTCAAACTTCAGAGCTCTTGGTAAAACCCAGAGAACGGCGGTAAGCTGGGCCGTGCAGGCTGTCAGGTCCCCTGGGCTGACGGCGTCTGGACCTGCAGCCTCATCACAGTTCTGTCTCCCCAGCTGTCCTTTCAGCCGACTGCTGGAGACAGGCGGGTGGGACAGGTCGGGTAAATGCGTCCTCATGTGTTACTGTTGGTGACTGTGGCTCTGCTGGAGACGAGAGGTGCGACAGGAAGCTGTGAGTTCAGAGAGGGTGTGAGCTGTGTGGGCCGGAACCTGAGGCAAGAATCCCGACTGTCTGTTTGAACTGAACTCATTGGGAAGAAATATGGAGAATGTCTCCGTTGTCCTTTCTCCTCTGTTTTCCACTCAGTATTATTCAGCAGCTGGCTGCTCGAACATTGAAGGTAAGAGGCCGACGCCATGGTAACCTGCCTCATGAATAGCAGCTCTTTTTCAGTCCTATCGGCCAACAAGGTTTTACATCCTTTCTACGGAGAACAACAGAACACCTCTAATGTTCTGTTGTTTACAGCACAGAGTCGTGTTCTGGAATCAAAGATGGCGTCGTCTTCCTACATCGCAATAAAACCAGTTGAACCTGTGTGTTTCATACACCAAACGATGCATTTCAAGTGTTTGTTTCATTTTGATTATTTGGATTTGGTTTACAGTTAACGAAAATCCAAAATTCAGTTTAAGTTTGTATAACATCAAAAATAAAATTATTTTTTATAAAGAAATGTGGTCCTACTGAGCTGTACATCCATGCAGGCCAGCTGACAGCTTTGCCTGGGGACAGGTTAATCTTAGAATAATTTTTGAATATTTTTTCTGCCCTCTCAAAATGTTCCCGTCTTTCGTAGGATTTTCAAATTTCAATGAAAATTGAAAATACTAATGAAAAAGGCATTCTGAAAATGCTCCATTTTCAGCTCGGGACTGGATTGATAGTAGCACGTTTATCTTTGACTAGTCATAATTAAGTTCAAGATGTGCGACCCTTCAAATGATGAATCCAGTGACATTGTTTCAGATATCAAAATGTAACTGAAGACATCTTGAGATGTTCGTCTCACTATTCAGAATGTAACTAATCTCAAATTACCCTTCAAGACAGTCAAAAGGAAGTTGTTTCCAGTCAAAACTCATTTTTAGATGTCTAGAATGTAATTACAGGTAGTCAGAAGAAAACGATTTCATGTTAAAACGGCCTGCCATACCCTGTCGGACCTGTTCTCGTCATAGCTTCCTCGACCACAACAGGTCTGTGCCAGACGCTGCCCAGCGTGTGGCTCCAGTAGGTCAGAGGACACAGAGGAGAGGTCCAGCTGTAGAGGCTGTCGCTGCAGCTTCAGGCAGGAACCGTTTCTTCATGTCGAAGTGATGGAGGCTGCAGAGGGACAGATTGAGGCTCCATACTGTCCCCTCTCTGCCCGCAGCGTTTTAAACTCTACTAGAGCCGCTTAATTAACTCAAAGTCAGCGGTTGTTCCCAAGAATTAAGCAGAAGCTGTTTTTTTCATCTAATAAATATTTCTAACCTTCAAACTCTGGTATTAAAAGCTGAATCAGATGATTTTTCATGCTTTTATTTCATCTCCTCCTGATTATTTTAACAGCCTTTTTATTAGTTTGAAGAAGAAGAAGGATCTTGAGCGTCCCAGTCAGTCCAGAATGCTGCTGCAAGGCTTTCAACCAAAACACCAAAGAGACATCACTCCAGTTTTAATCCCTTTACATCTCAGAATTAATTTTAAAATGTTAGTATTCACTTTTAGAGCCCTGTGTGGTCACGCCTCAGCCTTCTGGAGCGCTACAGCTCTTCATGTCGTCTGAGCTCTTCCAGTCAAAGGTTTCTAATGGTTCTAATGGAACACATTTTAAGACCAGAGGGGATAAGTGTTTGAGAGCGTTGGCCTTCAGATTGTGAAATGCTTTGCCTCCATCGTTGCTTTGTCTTGATTCTTTTGATTCCTTTAAGAAGCAGTGGAAGACTTATCGATTCAGACTGGCTTTTAACTAGTTTTATGCTGAATGAGCTCATATGTATTCTGTTTTTTATCATTTCTTTTATGGTTTTATCATCTGTGGGGGAGGGGTTGTCATTGCAAGGTTGCTGCAAGAACAATTTTGAAAGAAAAATAAAATAAAATAAAAAGGTTTTTTTTGTCATGTTGTGGTTGTGTTGATGACGGACTGCAGAGAGGCAGAGGCGGCGAGTAGATGCTGAATTTTTAATAAAAAACGATGAACAAAAAGTTACAAAAACCACAGGGAAAACAGGGAGCCAGAGCAGAACAAAAACAGGAAGCGGACGCAAGGAAACAGCGGGGGTATAACGGGGACTCAGCGGGAGGATCCAGCAAGAGGTGAAAGGAGAAAAAGGGTTTAAACACTGAGAGTGAATGCTGGAACCATAGACCTGGACTGACTGGCTAACGGGTTGCAGGTGTGTGGGGAGAGAGAGAACGGCAGAAAGGGGCGATGGAGAGCAAATATGGGAACCAGGAAAATGAATCTAACAGTAACAGCGAATAACTAGACACAAGGAATAAACAGACATAAATAAACTAGAATAACTGAGAAAAGACTGAACTGAAGTGAAACGGGAACAAGGATGATCTAATCAGAGACTGAGGCAAACACAGAACAGTCATCAAAACTAGAACCAAACAGTCCAACCTCAGAACAACCCAGGACCTGACAGTTCCAGGTAAATATCAGGCTCATAGTTGCTTCACCAACAGGCCCGTATTGAAAACAGCGCTCCTGACCATGACTGGATAGTGTGAGGGCCCAGTTCCAGGGGCCCCCTACTCCCAGGGCCCGGGATAACAGACCCGGTTGTCCCCCCCCCCCTTTTAGCAGCTGTGTGTCCATGTACTGTACAACATCTGCACTCAGTATTTGGTCTGGGCTCCTTTTGCATAAATGACTGCATCAGTGCAGCGTGGCATGGAGGAGCTCAGCCTGCGGTTCTGCTGAGGGGTTCAGGAAGTCCAGGTTGCTTTGACAGCGGCCTTCAGCTCATCGGGGCCCCTCATCTTCCTCCTGACAGCAGCTCATGGCGTCTCTGTGGGGTTGGGCCCAGGCCAGTTTGCTGGTGACATCATGGTGACTGAAGCAGTGTGGACCGGTACCAGGCCCTGCTGGGAAATGAAATCAGCATCTCCAGAAAGCTTGTGATCAGAGGGAAGCATTAGGTGTTCTAAAATGTTCTGGTAGATGGACTTAATAAAACCCAGTGGACCAACACCAGCAGATGACATGGCTCCATCACCGGTGACCGGAATCTTTTCATCGGACCAGCTTGGATTCTGTTCCTCTCAGTCTGGTTCTGGTTCTCCTCAGTCCAGGTAAGATCTTTGGTTCATAGAGGCTTAGCAGGAGGAATCTGGCAGCTGTCGAACCATGTCCCGGATACGTATGGTGGTTCTTGGAGCTCTGAGTCCAGCTGCAGTCCACACCCTGTGAATGTCTCCCAAACCCTTAAACAGGTCTGGTTTAAGGGTTTGTGCATCTTTTTCCTCTCCACTGTCGCTACATGCATGCTCGGTATGAGGGATTGCTGGAAAGTCAACGACACAACCCAAGTGATCGTCTGCGGTCGCTACATGCTCATCCATAGGGAGTGAACGCTGCAGGTCAATGACTCAATGCTCTGCTGGGTTTCCTTAGTTAATTTGATGAATTAACTAAGCTTACTGCACCATTTCATAACCAGGATCGGTTGGAAAGTATGTGTGGTTGAAATGGAATAATTTTTTGTAAAGTGCCTCGAGACGACATTTGTTGTGAAATGGTGCGATATAAATAAATTTAACCAACTTTTTCCTTCCACTAAACATTCCGTTAATGTCTTCCTCATGATTATATTTGCCAGAACATAACATTTTTGTATTAAAGGTAATATTTAATGGTCTGATGCAATAGTCTAATTTCCTAAAAATAACAAAATTTCAGATTTTAATTACCTAAAAGTCAAATTCATCAAAATTTACAGAAGAAAAAGCTAAAAATACATTACTGTGTGAGATATTTATGGGGATGCAGTGTCTCAGTGATCATTCTGATGGTTCTCGCACCTTCTTCCTTCTGCCACTCCTCCATTCTTCTGCCCTTCAGGCTCGGCGTCCTTTAAAGTGAAATAGAAACAAACTGGTGGAGAAATGTTCCCAAAAATGGGACGTGTGGTTTGTGGCTCCAGCTTTACTTGCCATTTAATGCCTCTTGTTCAATACTTGTGTCCTGATTGGCCTTCAGCAGCAATGCCCTGATTGGCTGAGAGTGAAACCAAAATGAGCGATTGTTGGAGAACCAGAAGGCTTTTATAAATCCCCCTCCTCTACCTTTACAGACCCAGCTTCTTATTGACATAACGTCATCACTGCATTATTTTCCTCTCCTGGATATTTGACTATCTGATAGCTTTTTAAATTCTTCAAACACTGAGCCTATCATCGATTTTATTTACTTGATGAAAGCAAATCTTGATTTGATGGATGCATCATTTATAGATCGTACTGTGGGAACGTCTGATGAATATAAACTGGGAGATTTCTTTACATTAAATTTTAACAGGATATAGAAATAAACTTTGACTTTATTCAGAGATGAAGTTTATTCTTGATCTTTTTATCTATATTTTTGATTTAGAATTTTGTTTCATTTGCATATATTGTCTAAAGAGAACATAATTTAACCACTGTAATAATAAATTATCCAGCTATTTCTTGCTGTCAGTCAGAAGTTTACATACACGCATCATGGAGAACAATGTCACACCTATTTTGGGCTTTTTGACCAGTCATCAAATGCTTTTTTATGCAATAAAATGCTAATTAATTGTTTTAAAATCATAGAAAGTGTTTTCTGGATTTCTTTTTCAGATTCTGTCTCTCCCAGTTGAGTTTTATCCAACCATGAAAACTACCTACCTGTGGGGAACACTAGAAAAGTCAACAGGGTATCAAACACCTATTTTCCCGTCTGTATGAATTTGAGGCCGTTTTGTGGAGAAAATCTGCATCCAGTTCTTTGTTTTGAATATTGTCAGGATGGCCTCGTAGTTTTTGTTCAAACTTTTCTGTTTTATTCATATTGACCAAGAAATTCCTGTAGTTAAAAGCATTAAAACTACCGAACAGGAACATTTGTTCTCCGACAATAAATCTTAGTAAATAAAACAGCTGAAATGAAAAACTTGTTGTAGTTTCTGGTTTTCTGTTCATCTTTTTAGTTTTAAGTTTCATCAGTTTGGACTTAATCATTAAACAAATATAAATGTAAAAAAGTAAAAATCACAAAATGTTTGTTTCACTTGTCTTTCTAACCTAGTGCAGAAAGAGCATCCTGTTTTATGCTTTTTATTTTTGTTCATCTCTCCTTTCTTAAAATAGACTCGTCCTCTCGGTGTGTTTGCTTGTGTGGAGCTCTCAGGTAATTAAACGGCAGATTGACTGCTTACATAAACGACCCCCCGGCGTGTTGAAGGATGCTGCAGCCCCGGGTGTCCATGTGTGCTCATCTACCAACCTCTGAGCCGCGGACAGAACCAGACCATGTGTCCGGTTGTGTGTGGAGGAGTTGCAGCAACATCCACGCAAATAAGCGTAAATAAATGTAAATAAATGCAACCATGTGTGTGTGGGTTGGTGGGCGTGGGGCCTGCAGAGCTTCCCTTCAAGGTGAAAGTGACCTGAGCACGCTCACCCCCCCCACTGCGGCTCCCACACCTACAGTAAATCTGAGCCGATTCTACGGTTGCTCTTTAACTACTTCTTCTCTGAAAGCATCAGTGACTGAACATTCTTTCATCTGCTTGTCTGGACAGTCAGATGGAGGCTGGCAGGCGATACGGTCTTTGAGCGTTCAAGAAAATCAATTCAAACAGAGACTCAGAAGCAGTAAAGTGGCAAAAGGAGATGCACACATACTCAAAAGAATTCACACTTCCTAAATAAAATCAATTTTTGTGGTGCCTGAGAAATATTTAAATAAATGTTCAGTATGCTGCAGTGTTACGTAACCCTGCCACTGAACAACAGCAAGGCACCTGGGAGAGCATCTCGTGTCAAGGAGAAGCAGCTCTGAAGAAAATGATCTCGGTCTGCCTCTCCCTCAACCTTCCTTCACTGAATTTAATTTATTTACTAAAGTTACCGTAATCAAGCTGACAAAGTCAATGAAAGAATATTGCAGCCAGTTGCAAGATATAACTGGAAAATGAAATATTCACCACTTCTGCTCAAGCAGCTGGACATGCAGACTGCTTCTACAAGCATTTGTGCAGGAATGGATCGTTGTTCGTGGCTGTTTTCACACCTGATAGTCCAGTAGACTCGGTTCGACTGGGGACTAAAACTGCAACATCTGTTTCATCTCCAGCTGCTGCGGTTCTCTTCCTCTCTGCTCTGAGTCAAACCAACCAAACCCTTTGAGCAACCTGTTCCCCTCCTCGCCTGTGAGGGCGCTGCACCAAGAACCACTGAAGGAAACGACATGAAAACCTCTGAAGACAATGAGCGGAACTTCCTTCTTCATGAAACGTAACCGAAAATGGAGCGGCACCAGATTTTAGCGGTTGGAGGATTTCTCTTTAGTCTTTGGTAAAAGACCACGAGCCATTTCTCCCGCTAGCAGTAGATACGTACATTTGTTTTGGTCGTATTTACCCAGAATGCCCTGTGTTGTGGTCCACTTCCTGCTTCTGGAGCGGTCTCTGGTCCACTTGGTGTTCACATCTGCGTTCGACCCGGAGCAGAGTTCACTTCAACCGAACCGAGACTGAGGTTTGTAGGTGGACCAGAGTTCACATCAGAGTTTGATTACGCGTTCACACCTCCCCAAACAAACTGGACTTTTTAGGCAAACGAGCTTGAGTTGGATTAAAGCGGTTTAAACAGGGCTGGTGGGAATGGACCCAGAAGCTCCATGAAGTCCAGTTGTGATGTGTGGTCCTGTGAAATCCCAGTCAGAAGGTGCTGAGGTGCAGATATAAGAATATTTGCAGCTACAGAGCTCCAAACGTCACATGGCCTTCAGATTAACTCAAGAACATTATGGAGAGAGCTTCATGGGACGAGTTTCCATGGCCCACCAGCTGCCTACGGCGCCACCGGGCTCCAGAGCAGTGGACTAAGACGCTCGGCTTGGCTCGGCTCCTTATGGTCCTCCTTTTACCTCAGATGTTGCAGCTCAGAGCTGGGTTTTACCTCACACCTGAAGTTACAGCATTCCAGTAGTCAGGATTTCAACATGGCGACACTCGGGTCGTCATTGTTCGAAGTAGCTCTTATAAACACTGCTTTAGCCGTACTTTCCACATGCAAACATCGCTGTTAGTTCCGTTTAGAGATGCAGGAGCATCATGTAACATTAATTTTAGATGGACTCATACATGTGTCTCGTAAAATAAGCGGTTTCACCACAGCTTACTATTGTTAATGAGGAGGAGCCATACAGAAACTCGACGCCAGTCTTAGAAAAATTTTCAGACTTTCCAAGTGGGAAGTCCAACTTCGTGGGGATGTTCCAGTTGATTTTTCTGGCTGGGAAGTTACAAATGGCTCGCACCGTCAGTTCCAGTGAAAGGACCTCTTAATGCTTCTGCCTACCAAGAGCTTTTTGACAGTTTCATGTTCCTGATTGTAGAAACAGTTTCTGGTGCAACTTGACTGTGCTCCTGTGAACAAAGGAATATCCATAAGGTCCTGGATGAGCGAGTTTGCTGTGGAAAAACTTGACTGACCTGCAGATTCCTGACCTCAGCCCGATAGGACACCTTTGGGATGGATTACAGCAGAAACTGTGAGCCAGATGTTTTCATCCACCGTCAGTGTCTGACCTCACCAATGCACTTCTGGAAGAATGGTCAAACAATCCCATAAACACTCCTGAACCTTGAGGAAAGCCCTGCCTGGTCAGCTGAAGCTGTTTAAGGGTTTTTAAGGGGTGTGCCAACACATTGGGCCACTCCGGTTTTGTGCTTCCTTGTGTCCAGTGACTGTTTCAGTTTTCCCATGATCCCTGTGCTTCCCATGTGCTCAGTCTTCTCCCCAGTCCACTCTCCTCGGTTTACATCCTCTAGCCTATGTTTTTCATTTAAATTCCTCACAACATGTTTCTGTTGTTGGTAAATTTCTTCAGTGGTCGATGGGCAAGAGAAGACGACACCCTGGTCACGTTGACAGTTCAAAGGGCAACACAGAGACATGCAACCATGCACACACTCACACCTGAGGGGAATTCAGTCCGAACCTGCTCACACATGCAACGTAAAACATGTCAACTCCACATGGAAAGGACCTGGCTGGGAATTGAACCCAGAACCTTCCTGCTGTGAGACAACCTTGCTCCCCTATGCAGCACATCAGGTGACAAACACAAAGTTTCAGCTTGTGCATAAAGCATTTTTCCTGCTTCTTTTGTTGATAATCTTCCTCCTTCAGAAAGTAGAGACTGATTTTTATATTTTATATAAGTGAGTGAATTTACAACCTTCGACCACCTTTTCCATCAGTGTCCATGATGTTAAGGCTGATGTGAAAGGCAGTCCTGAACATTTAAAGTGTGAACAAGTGCAGATAAACCAACACAATGAGATGAGAGAACCAGTTAGCTTGTAACTAGAAGGAAACAGTGATTATTTTATCGCATTTTCCCATCTATCCTTTCTGATTCCACATGACAACGTGCTTTTTTATTTAGCGGCCAAGCTTCTTGATTTGCACCGAAGTTTAAAACTGGTGGCTTTACTTTTCCTTCCAGCACAGAGAGACTGGCGATGAGTCCTTTAATCATGTAATTCATCAGAGAGGAATGTGTGTCTGAACAAAGGCTCCATCCGGCGACGCTGACAGCATGCGTGGGCACACATCCTAATATTAGCCGGAGCAATCAAAGGGAAGGTTGAGGAGTATGAAATGAATTTAAGCCCAGCTGTCAGGAGATCCAGAACTTCCCACACACATTTTTATTCTTGATACTCATGTTAAAAATAGTAGAACCGACAACGCCACAAATACTTTTCACAACTCAATGACGCTCTGCTCACACGAGATCAAAACTGAACTTCTGGGCCTTCATGCAAAATATGATGTGTGAGACAGAAAAAACCAACAGCACAGCACCCATCCCCACGGGGAAGCATGGTGGTGGCAGCATCATGTTGTGGGCATGCTTTTCTTCAGCAGGGAGAGGAAAGCTGAAGATGGAAGATGGATGGAGCTAAATAAACCTGCCAGAGGCTGCTAACTGACATTTACAATCCAGCGTGACCCTGAGCAGTTAGTAGGGGAGGCTGCGAAATAGTTCAGGAAAAGTTCTCTCAGTTTTCTGTTCAGGCTTCAGATTCTTGGAATACACTACCATTAAGAAATATTACATCACTGTTTCAGGAAATCACTTAAGCAATGCTTGCGAGACAATCAAAACTGTACTCATGGTTTGGAGTTTTAAATGAACTGTTTTTACATGTTTTCTCTTTTCTTATGGATATGACTTTACTGTTGAATGTTTACTGTAAATTACACAACTTTTAGCCGTACATTGAAATCTGTCATAAGTTATAGGTTATGTATGTTATTATGCATGTTAATTGTAATTTATTTAATCCCTTTCATCAACCTGCTACGGGACTACAGACGAAAATTAGCCTCTCTGGCTAAATCTGAGATTATATATATATATATATATATATATATATATATATATATATATATATATATATATATATATATATGATGTATTCATGTCGATTAATATGTGCTGTCCCCTTTATGAAATAAAACATAAAAAAATAAAAAAAACTGAACCTGAAACGCTACTCAGGAGGGAAGAAGTCATTCCTCCAAAAGCAGCATCAACACAGGGACTAAAAGTTTGACCCAAGTCATAAAGTTAAAAGGTTAATTTGACCAAAAAAAAAAAAAAAACTCAGAAAAAAAAGTCTTTCTCTTAATATTTTGGCAGCAAACTTTAAAACCTCAGTGCGATTGCATGTCAGACAGTGAGATTTATGTGTGTATTTATGTATATAGTGTGTGTAAATATCTGGTTTGGGCTGAATACCAGCTGAGTTGTGTGAAAGAATATTACATGAGATGATGTGTTCTCCAAAATTCACCTGGTGGACATTTATGTTACATTCAGCAGTTTGCTCAGTTATTAATAATAATAAAGTATCAGAACATTTTAGTCAACAACTTCTGCCCTGAAAAAGGTTCGTTTATTTGTTGCTTTATTTTATTTCAGTCCATCTCAACACTTCTGGCTTCTTTCCAGCCCTCCACATGTACTCAGTCTGACTCACCTATAAAAACCCACTTAGAGGCAGAAACGTGTGAAGAAGAGCAGCAGAAGCGTCTGATATTTTTTAAATGTGCTGTAAATCAAAGATGTGGTGAGGTCTAATTATAATGCCTGTAAATATTTTTATTGCTGTAACAGAATGGTTCCAGTCAGATTCAGAACTCAGACAGAACTCGGACTCTGCAGAGTGGAGAACATCCCTGGAACACCATGTTCTTCATTTTACACCTCTCTTCATTTAACCGTCTCAGATGTCGAACATGCCAGGCAGAGTTTTCCTCTCTCTCTCGGTACGTTTCCTGTCAAGCCCGCTGCGCGGCTCGGGGCCACCGTCTGGCACTTCCTCCAACTTTTCCTCTTCCTGTCGCTCTTGGCGCTATCGCACTTCTCATGTCCTCGCGGCATCTTCTTGTTCTGGCAGCAGGATCTTTTTGGGCTGGTGGGAGAATTGTAAAAGGAACAAGTGAGGTAGCAGCAGCTGGTGTTAAACTGCCTATTTGTGGAACATCTTCATGTGTTAATCCGGTCTCTATAGCTTTTATATTGCCTTGGATTTCCATTACAGAAGTCCTCCTTTCACTCTTGGACCCAGTGAAATGTGTAAACAGGTGCCCATCTTAGGGGTCATCGGCTGACAGGTGGCCAGTCTATCACAGGGGAACGCAGAGAAACTCAGGGCAAACAATTAAAGGAGACGTGGACCCAGGTGTGCCCAGCGCCACTCCTGGAGAGCTACTCTCCTGTAACTTCCAGATGCATCCCTTCTCCAGCAGCCCTGAATCAGGCTAACGGCTCGCTACCAGGCCTCTGCAGAGCTGAATGCCTGACTGCTGCTGAGCGAATGCAGGTTTTAGAGGAGGGATGCTTCTAGAAGTTACAGGACAGCAGCGTTAAGGACTGGACTTGATCCCCTGAATTAACGGAGCGCTGGGAGAACACGCAAACTCCAGGCTGGGATTTGAACCCGGGACCTTATTTATTTATTAACCCACACACTAATACCTTCATTTTCAACCAGACAACCTGATTTAGCATAAAGAAACTAGCATAGGGTTTTATGTTGCTTGTGAAATAATGTCTTCTTCCTTCCTGAGTGGCCTTTCAGCCCATGTCGGTACAGGAAACATGTCACTGTATGAAGCTCTCTTACGTAGCTTTTGCTCTGGGGACAATTCACACATTTCACACCAGAACCCGGCTCCTTTCTGAGCCGTATGATGGCGAGCAAGTGGGTTTGAAGCTTTAATAAAGAGAGTCAAAAACACTGGGGGTCACAGGAAGCCAGAGCAAACAAAGCATAAATTCTGGGAGAAAGGAGCACCAGGGGGGAGGAAACCAGGCAGAGACACAGGAAGCTTAAACCAGGCAGCATGATGTGCGGCAAACAGGAGGAACCAGCCGGAGTGGCTGAAGGACAGGAGCTTAAATACTGGGGACGTGGCTGCTGGAGCGATTAACTAACTGCTAGCAGGTGTGGGAAATTAACTAGAGGGGAGCCGAGGAGAGGGAGAGAACGGCAACAGGGACGCAAGGAGAGAATCTAAATGTAACTGAGAATAACGAGACACAGGGAAATAATAATAAACATGAGAAACACAGGATGCCAAGACACAAGGACAAAACTGGAACAAGAGGAGACTCGACTAAAATATAAACAAAAACAAGACTGATCTAATCAAGACGCAGGGCAATAAACAATCTAAAATAAACTGAAATACTCAACCTAAGAGCTAAACAGAGAAACAAAACCAAAACGTGAAGATCCTGGCAGTTTGATTTCTTTTGATTTTCCCATAAATGACGAGGAACAAGTGCGTTCCTTAAAATACGTCAAACATTGTGAACGAAGCTTACTCATCCATAACATCATAATCTAGGCTCCTTCTAAGCTTTTTAAAGACCTGGTAATCACACCTCCCAGATTTTTATTTTAACATTTGTTTGAAAATCATATTTCATTTTCTTTTCACTTCACCAAATATGTGCTAGTTTGTGTTGGGGTTTGGGTTGTGAGTCCGTTTGAAAGGCACTGCAGATGCTGAGGGTCAGCTGAAGGATGCTATCTGTTTCAGAAGCAGAGGAAGGACAACGTCTCACACTGAAGACCAACGCAGTCAGCTGGTGTTGCTATGAAAACAGCTCCACGCATTGTGAACAACAGTCCTGCAAACCGTCATGCCTCTCTGCAGAAATTGACCTCAGAAGTGTTCAGCTGTGTACCGTCAGTGTTCTCAAACTGAAGCTGTTGGACTTTGTGCTCATCTGAACATATAACTCTCATATTGCCATGTCTTTAAGGATCCATGTTTGTTTCTGCACAGATTTTTCATCTGCAGCTTTTAGGGATTTGAGATATTTAACCAATCAAACTTTATTTATTGATCATTTTTCAAACAGCCAAGTGTAAATCAAATACTTTACAGACGTTAAAAACGGGACAGACACTAAACCACCAGATAAACAAACACTTTAAACATGATCTCACAAGGCAAACAGGCAGAACAAATAACTATACTGATAATAAATGAACAAGAATTAAATAGAAACTAAAAACAATCGATTAAAACGGATGAAGATTAGAGAGAAAACACTGGTTGACATACAGCAGAAATAGCAACTAAAACTAAGATAATAAATAACAACATTATCAAAGACATATAAAAGCTCTTGCCATGATTAATATTAAACAGTCAAATAATTAAACATAAGCAGAATAATGTAAATGTCTTTGGAAAGGCTCTTCCACAGCTGAGGGACGTCTCACCGTACAATAAGTTAGAATATACGTCCCGAAGAGCCCTGCTTCTCAAAGTACTGTCTGAGAACAGCAACCTTTAAGCAGGTATTAGACATACATTTCATTAAGCCCACATTTTTGTTTTTATTTTTTTTATTGGTCTGACATAATATTCCAATTTTAAATGTCATGTTTTTATTAGCTGTAAATAGAAAATCATCATAATTACCAGAAATAGAGGCTTTCAAACATCCATCTGTGTGGAATTAATTGATATAATTAATTGATATAATGTGTTTCACTTGGAGATAAAGGTCCTGAAATAAACGGGCTTTTCAGTACATTATAAGCTACAGCTTGATTAACACCATTAATGGTATAAATGTTTTCTGGTTTTTGATGATTTTCATTCATTCATTCATTCATTCATCAGTGAACAACTGTTTTTTTATTGTAAATGACGTCACAGAAAAAGATCAAGCAAAAACAGCAAAGAAATTTGGCTGCATTTCCCATACAGTCCACTAGAGAGCAGTAGATATCCATAGTTATGTCGCGATCATGTCACAGCCAAAGTGTGAAAGCACAGCCATGAATATTTATATTTAAAAAAAAAAAACAAATGATGTTAAGGATTAAAACCATTAAAGTCTCTATTTTTGCTCAGAAATGTGCAGAAACTCATTCTAGCTACTGAAAACTCATTAACAAATGATTTCAGATCAGGAAATGATTTGTGAAGGAAGCAAAATTGTGCAAATATACAATTATTTATATACATTTATCTGTTCAATGCAGTTTAACAGATGTTGGTTCTAAAACCAGGCAACTGTTATGAAAACACAATCAAGGGTGATCCGTTAAATTCAGCTGCATATTCCAGCTCTCAGAACCGCTTACAGGGTGGAAAACCCAAATCTGATACCTCTATGCACCTCTATTAGCAGAATAAATATGGAGCATCAGAACAGATGTTGTTCTGCTGATAAAGAATTTACTGTGTCCTGACTTTAATTAAACAACCAAACCTTGTGAGAGAACGTGTAAAGTAAACATGTAGGAGGGATCATAGAAGCACCAAACTGGGAAGTTTCCAGGATATTTATTCACTTTTCAGCTGCTATAAAAGCTGTATGTGTCATGTCTCTCCTGGGTTGTAATGATTTCGTTAATACTTCATATGAAAATCTTAAATTCTCTCAAATCAATTCAATATATTCTCTTCACCCCAACAAATACAAAACATTAAAAACATTTTCATATCTAGTAATCTATAGCAACATATTTCCCAGAAAGTAACGATAAAAAAATCAACCCGGACAGTCGGCTTCACATCTGTGGAGGTTCCTCCAGCTGTTTCTCAGTGTTAGTGTTTAAATGTTTCTTTCACACAGTGCACTTGTTTATAAGTGGACTTTTTCTGTTGTATTACTTTGAGATGTTTGCTAATATGGGTGCACACATTTAGTGAACACCTTATGTTCAGATTATTAACTGCTTATCCTTTTCGCTGAGATTGAAGGAACTCGCTGGGGAGAGTGGTCATGATGCAATACCAGGAAGCAGAGGCATCCATCAGGCTGCTGGAGACAGGGGACTTGATTCTGGAGAAGCTACCAAACGCTCAAAGTTCAATAGTTTAAAAGCATTTTTGGTGTCAGGATGTTTTAGCTTTCATATTTATGTAATTTGTTGGTTTGAATTTGTTGCCTAAGTTTATTTATTGTTTGTCTTAGTCTCCTCTCCCCTCCCCTCCTCGTTTCTTGTAGGTGAGCCTGTGTGTATAAGTTCCCCTGTGTGTTCATCGTGAGGTCAGTTCTTGTTTGTTAGCCTTAGTTAGGTTTGTCTTAGTTGATATTTTCTTTTGGGCCTATTTTTCCAGATTTTGAGATTTGCTTTTGATGGATTTTTTTTTAGAGGATATTGTTTTATACCTTTGTCCTTTGCCTTACTGGGTGGTCCCTGACAGGATCTTTATCCCTTTATCCAGTCATCAGGAAAACAATAACAGATGCTCACTCCACTATCGACACCAAACCTGCAGCAACAGATTTCTAGGAAACAGGTTATCATATAATAAAATCAGAGGATGGTGAGTCCACGGGTCTGTTGCTCATTAACTCGTCCAGTTATTAAAGAGCAGCACCGGAATCACGTTATCTTGCTCCCTTTCTGTAAATATGGGACTGTTAGAATACTGGAGATAAAGAAAGTCAAGGACGAAAACTGGGAAAACAGAAATACAGGAAGTCTCTGCAAAGTCAAGATAAATGACCGAACCAGACTGTTAAGATGTTACTTATATGACAATCCATCCATCCATAGACATTAAATAGATGTTTTACCCAAGACTGACACGCAAAAGACAACAGGTTTGATCTCAGGAGTTTCACTAACATATCACCTTTACCAGCTGAGCTCCTAACTCTTTATCAAACACAACTGATATAAACACTACCGCTTACAAGGTTTGGAAAAACACCACTTTTTCAGCTTTTTCCTTGTGGTTTAATTTCTCAATCTACTCTGAAACATAAGCACAGAACAAAAACCCAACTGATGTTTAAAAAAAGAAACTTTTTTAAAAACATCAAAGGAGCCACCTTTAGCTGAACAGTTGAACACACGAGTTACATTCGGTCCACAACAGAAATCAAATATTCTGCAGAAAGTTCTTCCTGCTCTGCTGCAGAGCTTTCCACACACGTCTGACTCCTGTAGGTTGTTTTGCTTTAACTTTTCTGTCCAGTTCATCCTAAACCAGCTTGATGGGGCTGAAGTCTGGACCCTATACTGCCCACTCAACCTTACCATCTCGTTCTTTCGTCTGAAGGTAGTTCTGGCCTCGTAGAGCGCCTTCTTCAGGTCTGGGACGAGTTCCTGCCCAAAATGGAGGAGTTTAAGTATCTCGGGGTCTTGTTTATAAATGAGGGAAAACGGAGCAGGAGCATCGATAGGAAGGCTGGTGCAGAGTCTGGAGTGATGCGAGCGCTGCACCGGGCTGCATGGGCTGTCGTGGTGAAGAGAGTTGAGTCAAAAAGTGAAGCTCTCGATTTCCTGGTCGATCTGCGTTCCCACCCTCATCTATGGTCATGGTGGTGGCTGAAAGAACGAGACTATGGACAGAAAAATCTGTTTCCTTTTCAGGGTGTTTGGGCTCTTCCTTAGAGAAAGGAGAAAGGGTGAGAAGCTCGATCATCCAGGAGGAAATTCATATCACCTCACGTCTAAAAGGTGGTCCATGTTCAGCCTTAAAGGGATCCACGACGAGATGAACATGACTGGCCTAAATATGTTGGAATTTTTCTATTAACCTAGAAAATGTTATGTGTGATGCATAAAAACTCATAATTACTTCAAAAATTGTATATATTTATTATATTTTTCACAATTTTTCTCACCTGCACAATGCATGCTGGGCCGACGACGCAGGTAAGTTAAAGTGGAGTCTATAAACAAAACACAAGAAGTGGAGGTGGTGGAGGCTGACTCGGGCAGCCCCACATGTCTGGATGGAGGCAAACTGCCTCAAAGTTTTGATTTGCCGTTCTACACAAGAAATCTGTTGATACTAACAGGCGTGATCGGCTTGTGATCTACTGTTTCCTATATTACCTAGAGCTAACACCGTTAGCGGGAGCTAATGCTATTAGCAGGAGCTAACACCATTAGCAGGAGCGAACAGGAAATCAAAACACATTGGAAGATAATGAATGGATGTTTAAAGTGACAATGAAGCATCTTTAAGTCTTTTTATACAACATTCTAATGTATCTGAGAAAATGTTTTGATCTCGATGCGAACTGTAACCAGCTTGAGTTAGAAAGTGGAGCTCTTTGCAGCAAACTGTCGGACTGACATTTCCAAGCAGCAATTGCACAAACACCAGCTTTTTCAGCCAAATCTTTCTTCTTGCTCCTCCTAATCTTCATTTCCTCTTGTCATTTCTCCATATCCTTCTATTTCAATGCACTTCGGTTCAAATGGAAAGGGCTGAATGTTTAATAATTACTGTGCGGCTGGACAGAGCTAGCGCTGTAGGAGCTAGCATACGTCATCCACCCAGAATGCATTGCAGCATAAACAACATGGCAACATCCATGCAACAATATTTTATTAAAATTTTTAAAAATGAAACAGCCTACAGTATTTTTACTGTATTGATTTTACATCTGAAATAAATGTTTCTCAAATAAAGCCCATCGTTCCAACTCATCGTGGATCCTTTTAACATTGAAGTTTTGGACTATCGATCCTTGTGCAGCTGTTGTGGTAGAACTAAAACCATTTTACAGTTGAGAAATGTTTCCTCTTTAACTTATGTAATTTATCCCATCTGTCCTTTCTTGCTTTCTCAAGAAGAAAAGGAGGATCTGCTTGATGTTTTTCTGCCCTGTTCTAGTAATGAAACAGTAGAGCAGTGGGTCTGCAAGACAGTTGATGGTAGATATAGCAGTGCTAACCTTGTAAACAAAAAGGAACCATTTAAAACTCTCGCAGCTGTTCAACAGCATGCGGACCATAAAAGCAACATGGATCGGTCCGAAGCAAATTAAAAGGCACAGAAGAACCACTGTCAGTAGCTTTGAAATCCGTAGACGTTCCTTGTCCACCGTGGCTCGGTTGGATTTCACCGCCAGACAAGTGCTCCAGGTGGAAAAAAAGACAATAAGAGCTGGAACAAGAAAGCCCAGGAAGAACCTAGCGATGCTAGCATTAGCCATGGTCTGCGACAACGGGAGAAAGATGTCGTAGCACAATGAAAACATGTTGTTTTCATAGTAGGAGTCCTCCCAGGTTATGGTGCACACATTAAAACCCATCACCAACACCCAAATGGCAACAGTGATCACTGCGGCGGTGCTGACTTTCCTCATCCAAGCATACTTCAGTGGGTGAACCACAGCGAGGTAGCGGTTGACAGCGATGCAGCAGAGAAGAGCCTCACTGGTGTAGAAGTTGGTGTAGAGCGAGTAGATGGAAGCCAAGCAAACGTAGCCTCCGTGGTTCCAAACACCTCTCCACAGGAAGTCCATCCACAGGGAAAGGCCAAAGGTGAAGGTCAGGTCACTCAAGGCCAGATGGAACAGATAAACACCGAGGTCGTTCTTCTGACGGATGTGCTGACACGACACATACAAGGAGAAGGCATTGGCGGGGATGGCGATGATAATGACAGTGAGGTAGTAGAGCAGGAAGAGCTTTCTCCCGAAGGGCGTTTCAACTGAGAAACATCTGGAAGAGTTGGCGACCAGAGACAAGTTTTCCATCACAGATCTGGGATTTTTAAGGTCAACGTCTGGTGGGGAAAATGAGAAAGGAAGAAGAGAAGCAAACGTCTCATTAATGGAAAACTTTTAGATAATTACTGATATAACATTTACTATACAGTGTGTACTGTGTGTAAATGTCTTGAGTCAGACTTTCTGCTAATATTTTAAAATGTTAAAGTATAACATTATATATATATATATATATATATATATATATATATATATATATATATATATATATATATATATATATATAATAACTTATTAACTATATATTATTATATATAGTTAATAAGTTATTTTATATATATATATATATATATATCATATATATCTCTATAATCATCTATCTATCTATCTATCTCATATCTCTCTACTCCCCTCACTTTATATCTCTCTCTCTCCTTCTCTCTCTCTCTCTCTCTCCTCCCTCCCTTCTCTCTCTATCTCTCTCTCATCTCTCTCTCTCTCTATCTCTCATCTCTCCTCTCTCTCTCTCTCTCTCTTCTCTCTCCCCTCCCTTCTTCTCTCTCCCCTCCCTTCTCTCTCTCTCTCCCCTCTCTCTCTCTCTCTATCTCTCTCTCTCCTCTCTCTCTCTCTCTCTCTCTCGCTCTCTCTCTATCTCTCTCTCTCTCCCTCAGTTAGTTTGGTGATGTAAAGGCAAAATTTGTTACTGTTTCATTAGGTACTACTGGCAATTCTACATAAATTCAGATGTTTTTTTTTCTCTTTCTGCAGGCGTAGAGGTCGACTTCTAGGGTGTTGACTTGTGTTATCTCTGTGCTTTTTTCTCTCCTCTGCTCTTATCTCTTTCGTTCCCTTTAAACCTTTTCTCCACCTTTCTCCCTTTCTTTTCCTCTTTAGTTTTCATCTTTGTGACCATTACATTTGAAATAAACCCAAAACAATTTCTAACAAAGTTTACCATACCATACCAGTTTTATTTATAAAGCACAAAGTTTCATATATATAGCAAGTGGAGCATCATAGCAAAAGCTGTAATGCTCCACTTGTGAAAGCTAATCTGTTGGGCCTCACTTTGACATTCAGACAACAATTCTGAGAGCCACACTGCCAAACAGGACATGTTAAAATGAATAAATAAATAAATTCAGATATCTTAACAAGTTGAAGTTAAATTGAAGTTACCTTGTTTCAGTAATTTAATTCAAAAGTGAAACTCACTTTAGAAAGGTTCAAAAGACACAAAGTGATATATTTCAACATTTTGTTGTTAATTTTGATGATTCTGGCTTACAGTTAATAACAACCCAAAATTCTGTTTTCCAGTAAATTAGATTAGGACCTCAGAAAAATAAAAACTACTTTGAATACAGAAACAAAATGCTTTGGTCTACACCTGGGCTGCCAAATTCATTATCATTTTGGGCCTTATCAAGATCATAAATGTCCTCAAAGGGCCAGTTCTGGTAGAATGTATTAATAAAATGACCTATTAAACTGTTACAATATTATAGCTTTCTCTGTATTAAAGGAGTACTTCCTAAAATTAAACAACATTGAACATCTTTTCACATTGAAGTACTATAGAAATAAAAACTAATTTGATTTGACAAATAGAATAATATTTAAGAAGACAGCTGTTATCTTGAAATTCTATTTATGTGGCCCTGTAGAGTCTTGAGGGCCACATAAATAGTTATGGCAGGCCGGATTTGGCCCCCGGGCCTTGAGTTTGACACATGTCGTCTGCTGTCTGCAGACTGATAGTCTTGACAGTTGTTCAGCAAACAATCACTGATACCCTCAAAGAGTCATTTATAAAAAAGCAGTTGTTTACAGAATGCCATATCCAATTGTACAGATGGAAAGTTGAGTGAAAGGAAAAACTCAACAACCTCTTAAAGATTTTGGGAGAGATTTATGAGGTGTGGCCTGCAGCTGGAGTCAAAAACTCAAGATCCACCTCACAGAACTATCTGTGACATGGGCTGGAACCGCCACATTCCTGGTGTTAGGCCACTCCTGAACCAGAGACAACATCAGAAGCATCGCAGCTGGGCTAGGGGGAAAAGAACTGGACCGCTGCTCAGTGGTTCAAAGTCCTCTTTTCAAATAAAAGTACATTTTGCATTTTATTCAAACATCAAGGTCTCAGATTCTGGAGGAAGAGTGGAGAAGACCAGAATCCACGTTGCTTGGAGTCCAGTGTGAAGTTTCCACAGTCGGTGATGATCTGGGTCACCATGTCATCTGCCGGTTCTGGTCCTCGGGTTTTCTGAAGTCCACAGTCAGGAAATTTTAGAGCACTTCATGCTTCCTTCTAAGAACAATCTTTATGGAGATGCAGATTTCATTTTTCTGCCTTGATGCAGTAATTCATGCAAAAGGAGCCCAGACCAAGTACTGAATGCAGCTACGGTACAGCATGTGGACATACTGTTCAGCAGGAACACATTTCTGCACAAAAAAATCTTCAAATTCTCTTAGAAACTGAGTTTTGGGTTTTTGTTGTAAGCCACAATCATCCCAATGAACAGAAATAAATTCTGGAACAGTTTAATTTCTCAGATCAGTTCCCTTCGTGGTGATATTTTACCGTATTGAGATGTAATGAGGTCCAGTGTATTACTGTCCAGAGACCAATTAGCAGAAAAACACACGTCTCTCTGGTCGGTCTCCGCTGTTTGCCCCAACATGTCGGAGAGGAGTTACTTAGACTCATCACAGTCTTCTGATCTGTAAGGCCACATGCCAAACCTGGAGCCAAACTATCAAAATTCCCAGGACTAACGTTTCCTGGCACTCATCAGTCCAAGGGGCCATTTGACCCCATGACCCTTTGGAACAAGGGAAACTTTATAATGATTTAAGAATATCTGCACCATCACATACATCGCGTACCATGATGTTTGCACAAGCACAATTTAATTACTTCATCAGACCTTCACAAAAAGGGAGTTATTACAGTTTTGTGATTGGAGCATTGAACATATGCACGAAAGGAAATATATATCTATAACATTTTTGTTATAAAACAGAAACTTGAATAACATAAATAATCATAATATTCAGCATGATTTAAACAAATTAAGCATTAAGTGCAGGCATTATTCAGGTTAAAATTCAAAGCTGCTTACTCACTGTTTTTCGCCTCCACCCTAACGCCACACCTGGAGCGAGATTAGGGCGCTTCATGTTCTGTGTTCCTTTATGAGTCTGCTTCAAAGCAACCAATCAGGAGCTGCTTCCTCCTCGACATTCACCGACAGTTGGTCACAGAAAAAACAAACCGAGGTCCGCTGTAATCTGGTCACAATGTGAGTGCCTGCCTGTTTGTTGTGTCAATACAGAGATTGGGGATGATCATGACTGCCTGATGGTCGTTATTGCCTGTGTTGCCATGTTTCCATAGTGCAGTTATCACTCCGCTCTTTAACTCTCAGCTCTACATGTTCCTGTTTAAAATAAAAACCCATTCACTTTCAACACGTGTAAAACATGATTATGATGTCATTTTCATTTTCACTCCTCCACAGAAACGACGCCCAGGTCTCTCAGTTTAGGTGTGTTATTTTAAATGCAGTTGGCAAAAGTTACTCAGTGCTCTCCATTAGAACCATGGAACTGTCTCTGCTAACCTGATAAAGCAGCTTGTGATTCAGGTTGCTCTTAAGTGCTGCTGGTTCTGAGACCAGATGTGGGTTCTCATCTTCTCGGCCCAGTAGCACCTCCTGGTTCCAGTGAGGCTGAGAAACATGGAGGTCTGTAGGTGCAAAAAGTCATGATGTTCACAGGAACCTGAAAACCCAGGACAACATTAGTGAGGGCGGCATGGACGTGTGCTGATTCAACTATCTGAAGGATAACAGCGCCCCCATGTGGTGAAGCAGGAGACCGTGGATTAGACGTCAGCAGCATGCAGAGCCGCAGGTCCAAAACACGACAGCAATACGGTACGTTTTAAGGTAGAAAGATAGAAGTAAAAGTTATTTTATATTTTATTTTACGGATCAAATCTCTACAACAGAATGAACGGTACACTTTTAGTTGTTTTGTCCCTTTTTAAATTCTTTTTTTCTTTTGCTAAATAAAGTTTCAGCAGAACTTGCCTGTTTCTACTGAAATTAAAATGAAAAGATATTAAATTGTGTTTCTTAAATTGGGCACAAAACAGGTATTTTTACAGCACATCTATGTATCATGTAGGTATGTAGAAAGCTAATTTTTTTTTTCAGAGGGTCGGTGGATTTTTTTGTAAGGAGCATAAATGGCTCCTTTCATTGTAAATGTTACTGACCGGTATTTTGGATTCTGGTTCTCTCCCCTCTTCCTCCAGACTCTGGGACCTTGATTTCCAAACCTTACTTTCATCTTAAAAGACTTTGGACCACCGAGCAACAGTCCGGTTCTTTTCCTCTCAGCCCAGGTAAGACCCCTGCGACATTGCCTCTGATTCAGGAGGGGTTTAGCACAAGGAAAGGATCAGTTAAATCCATGTTCTGGAGCCGTCTGTGTGTGGTGGTTCCTGAAGTTCTGACTCCAGCTGAAGTCCACACCCTGCGAATCTTCTCCTCACTTCAACTGTCTTTGCTGCAAAATCCTCTTCTTATGGTTATCTCTGCTTTCTGTGCACCTTTTTTTCTACCACAGTTTTTCCTTTCACTCAACTTTCCATTAAAATATATGGATACAGTAATCTGTGAAGAACCAGTTTTTTTTAAATTTTTTTTTAGCAATTTACTTCTGTGGCTTACCCTCCTTATGGAGAAATATACATATATGCTTGCTCATGCTGCTGCTGAGCCATGTTTCAGTTTTGTCACAATAAGTTGACATTTAAGAGCTGATCTGCTGCAGAGTCAAGAAATGCTCACCAAATAAAGACTAATGGGTTCTCCCTAACATCAATACGGACAAAACACAATATGTGCAGATTTATTTTAGGGATTATTCTCTTGAGGTTGTTTGTGTACAGTTTTAAGTGCTGGGAAAGAGAAAAAAAAATAAAATATTCCCACAAAAATACTAAAAACCACTGGAAGATGTTTTTTCAAATGTTACACAAATGTCGCTCCGTTTGTGTAAAAAAAAGAAAAAGAAATATCCTCGAGAGAAACAGTGACTACATGATAATCATATTTGCCTTATTTGGTCTGAAACAGTTCCTGCAACAACAACTTTAGTATAAAATAGAGAAAAAGTGAAAAATATTATTTAAATTGAACATGGCATGTTCTCATACAACAAGGTACGTGACGCTTAATATTAAAAACTGGACAACACACCGAAGTGCACCAGCAAGGGTTTAGATATTGTCAGAGGCTCCAGTGAACCACAATATCAGGTCAACAAGGTGTTTTGGAGTCAGTGGAACAGGGAACATGCTCCTCATCTTTACATGGCTACAATACTGTAAAACAGATTTTTTTTTCCTATTTTTGCTTTTTAGTCTGACTTCAACCTTTCAGGCCATCAAAACAAATTTAATTACTAAACTAAGATAATCTGAATAAATGCAAAAAACCCTTTCTTTTTCTATTCAGGATCTTTTTTTTATTGTATTTTTTCAAAAAACAAAAACAAGAGTCAACAAAACTGACAATGAAATATTTGAAATATTAATGATGACTAGGGCTTTGGGGACTTTAATATATTAATTTTGATTCATTAATTATGCACATTTCAACACGTTAAAACCTTTAATGCAATTATTTTCATTTTAATTTTACATACAAAGGTTCTGGCCGGAACCTTTGTATTCGCGCGTTTCTGGTACACCCATAAATCTGACCCAAAGTCCTGCTCTTTGTGAAACTCTGCCTTCAGGAAGTCATCACAACAGCACTTCCCTTTAACCACGTTTTTACCAGCGTTTCACTGAGAAGTAGCTCGTATAATGAGCTCAGCAAATGCACAGTTCCACCAGGGGTTTGCTAATTACTGCTGGCTAGTCTGGAGGAGCTGAGTGGGGAAGTCATTGGGAAGGGAGGCTCTGTGAAGTGGAAGCTCGAAAGACTGGAAACTGCAGCTCTGAGGAGGAGCTGCGTCTCAAAGACGGAGCTAGGTCCATCCAGACGTTTTGCAGAGCTGAATGGTTGCCACGGGAGATTAAATGATTTCTCAAAAATGCATGAAAGAATTAAAGCAACACTCCAGGGATGTTTTTGATGAGGGAATAACATTAGAACATGATAGAAAGCTCAAAAAAGTCAATTTTACATAATACTGCCCCTTTAATAACAAACAAAAAAAAAAAACTGCACCCCAAGTAAACTGTGTTGTTCAGAGACTGGAATAGTTTCAGGAAAGGTCACCAGACTTTCTCAGATTCACCCTCTTTCTGTTGAAGTGAGAATCTGATTTTCTCCAGTTTTAAACAGGACATGATGTCAACCAGCCATTGACTCGGTGGAGACACTTCTCTCCACATTAGCAGAACATCTGACCAGGAGAGAGTTCTGCTAATGTGGAGAACCAAAGGGTTTGGTTGGTTTGACTCAGAGCAGAGAGAAAGAGAACCGCAGCAGCTGGACATGGAGCAGATGTTGCCGTTTTGCTCCCCAATCGAACTGAGCCTACGGGACTATCAGGTGTGAAAACACCCTGATTGAAGAGCTGGAGAAGAGCTGCAGAGAAGGAGAAAAATGGACCAAACTGCCTGAAGAGGAGAGCTGAGCTGAGCTGGAGGCATCAGAATCAGGAAGACTGCAGTCTGGAACTGCTGCCAAGGCTGTTTTCTGTTTTTGTTGCTTTTGTGGCTCCAGGTGAATTTAGAAGAAATGAGGCCAAAATGGTTTTCTGGATTTTAAACTTCGCTAACCACTGGTTCAGGTTCTAAAGCAGACATGGGCAAACTACGGCCCCCGGGCCATATACGGCCCGTTAGGCTTTTTAATCCGGCCCGCCGAACTTTTCCAAATTATCGAGAAAACCCATGATTGTGTAAAAACCTCATTCATTTCCCTTTCCCCTGCAATACCCCAGTTTCCCCGATAGATGGCGCGCTAGTCTAGACACATTTATCTTTGTTGGAGTAACTTTCCAGCTGCCGTCCCTCCCCCTTCGATAAAAATGAGCGGACCAAAGAAAAGAAAAGTGGACACTGAGTGCCGAGTGTTTAAAAAAGAGTGGACAGTGAAATATTTTTTCGCTGAAGTCCGATCAACGGCGGTATGTCTGATATGCCAAGAAACGGTTGCAGTTTTCAACAGTACAATATCAGCCGCCATTTTACCACAAAGCATGCTAACTACGCTAGCAAGCATGAACGCGCGGCTACTGCTCCGAGGTTGGTCGCTAATTTAAAGACTCGGCAGAATTTTTTTCACCGACAAACTGCGATTCAAGAGTCAAGTACCAAGGCAAGATTTTTGCTGGCATTCAAGTTAGCAAAGGCTAGCAAGCCTTTCTGCGAAGGTGAGTTTTTGAAAGAATGCATGTTAGAGACAGCAGATCTCTTGTGTCCGGAGACCAAAGGTGAGTTTGAAAAAAAATCAGCCGATCACGCAGGACAGTGACTCGCCGTGTGGAGCTGATGGAGGAAGATATAGTCAGAGAGTTAAACAAAAAGGCGGAGTCCTTTAATTCATATTCACCAGCACTGGATGAAAGCAACGACATAACAGACACTGCTAGTTTTTATCCGAGGCATAAATGACGGTTTTGAGATGACGGAAGAACGTTTGAGCGTGGAGTCGCTAAAGGGGAAAACGCGTGGAGAGGACTTCCATGAACAGGTGTCTGCTGTTACCGAGAGAATGAAGTTGCCTTGGAGTAAACTCGTCGGTGTCGCCACGGATGGACCACCAGATTTAACTGGAAAACACGTCGGGCTGCTGAAAAGAATTCAGGATAAAGTGAAAGAAGAAAACCTTCGCCAGGATGTTCTTTTTCTTCACTGCATCATTCATCAAGAATCTCTGTGTACGTCTGTATCGCAGCTTAATCATGTCGTGGATCCAATTGTAAAACTCGTTAACTTCATGGGAGCAAGGGGGCTTAATCACCGTGGGTTCATAACGTTTCTAGAGGAAACCGACGCGGATCACCAGGACTTACTTTCAACCACTCTCGTGTCCGGTGGTTGAGTTTGGGGAAAGTGTGTGAACGAGTTTGGGAGCTCAAAGAGAAGATTCTTTCATTTTTGGAGGGAAATCCGATGAATTCCCTGAGCTGAGAGATGAGGACTGGCTTTGTGACTCTGCGTTTACTGTGGACATGTTGTCACACATGAATGAGCTGAATGTTAAGCTGCAGGGAAAAGCTCAGTTTGTGCAGGACATGTACACAAATGTGAGAGCCTTCAAATCCAAGCTGGCTTTATTCTCCAGGCAAATGTCAAACAAATCTTTCGCTCATTTTCCCACACCGGCCATGCAGAAGGCCACCAGAAACGTGGCAAATATTGCAAATCGCTGGAAGACCTGCACTGAGAATTCTGCCGTCGGTTCACTGATTTTGAAAAAACTGACAACTCGCTTCAGCTGGTGTCCTGTCCCCTGTTGCAAGACCCTGAAACAGCAGCTCAGGAGCTCCAGTTGGAGCTGATCGATCGTCAGTCTGACTCCATCTCAAAATTAAAATTCAAATCTTTTAAACCGAATGACCTTTATGCTTCAGTTAACGAAGCCACGTTTCCAGACCTCCGGAGGATTGGCCAGAAGATGCTGGCGTTGTTTGGTTCGACCTGTGTGTGAGCAGACTTTCAGTGTCATGAACATCAACGAAGCCCGTCAGATCCCAGTTAACTGACCAACACCTCAGATCTGTTTTGAGAATTGCCACAACAACAATAACCCCAGACTTTGATGCGCTGGCAAGAAAAGGAGAGCAACAACACCGTTCCCACTGAAATGTGTGTTTCTCTACCGTGTTATAAAAAAATAGCAACTTGCGCATTTATGTACAGCAGCGGTACAGTAGCTTAATTAACATGCTGCACGTCGCTCTCAGTTCAGACCCTTTTCTTGCTGGGCAATCATATGCTTTGAATGTTGAAAGTGATTCCATTGATCTTTTTCCACTAAATGTTGATTTCATTAAATTTGCACCTTTATTTGTGTCTGTTTTTTGTACATTTTAACCACCAGGTTTGATAAATTACATTGCGTGTCCAAATGGTCCTGGCCCGGCCCCTGTCAAATTTTAGAACCCATTCTGGCCTGCAAGTCAAAAAGTTTGCCCACCCCTGCTCTAGAGGTTCAGTCTTTGGTGACTGAGTTTTCTCAAACACAAATCTCGATTCTTTTTGCGCAGTTTTTTTTTCCTGTTTTTTTTAAAATCATGTGTTCATTCAATGTTACTTTCTATATTTTTTTACTTTTATCCTCACGCTATGTTTGATTGCTTTATAATTGAGCTGCCAAGGTGTATTTTGTATCTTTTTGGTATAAAGATACACCAGAATCAGATCAAACTCAGGCCTAACACCTGTTGTTGGTGGACAGTCAGAAATCTCATGTCCACAGCACTTCCAGCCATGTTTTTCTGGTCGCAGCCTTATTTAATGTGGAAGAAGTTTTACAAGCCTTTGTTGACCGAATGAATCTGGGTTTTCTGTAGCGATCTATGTTCACCCCTTGTGATGAAAGGCTGGTACTCGATTGGCTGCTGCAGCCTCCCATCTCTCTGTGATCTGCTCTGTGTTGTGCTTAGCTGTCTGTGAAGAGATGGACTGCATGGAGAGAAGCTCAAACACTTCTTAAATGTTATGTTCAAAGCAAACCATTGTTTATGAAGCAGAAGAACAGATGCTGTAACATCCAACTGTGTATGTCAACAAAGATATATCCTTGGTAATGTAAAGCTGCCCTGTAGACCAGAGGTTGCACTAAATCAGGGGTCTGCAACCTTTACAATCCAAAGACCCATTTCTACCTGCAGTCCAGTGAAATAAAACTCGTTTAGAGCCGCTAATGTTACCTGTCCTTTGGAAAAGACAACTTATATTTTTTATAAATATATACTATAAGATTTTTTTATTTATTTATTTTTTTAAGAAATCCCATTTTATTTTCATTTTTGAGTTTTAAACTAAAGAAACATAAAACTTTTGACCAAGTGAGCATAGATACATTTTCTTCTGTGGAAAATGATGCAAAGAAAGTGGATAGTTTCCAACCAAAAGACAGGAAAACACATCTAAAAGAATATTACTGGTATTTTAGGGGCTATTCTGTTGTGGGAATTCAATGCTATTACTACATGAAAAAAACTGCTGAAACCTGCATTTGTCATTACTATATTTAAAACATCAGATGGTTCTTTATCATTTGTAGCCAAAGTTATTAGAACCCATTATGGAAGGTCCAAAGAGCCTCTTGTGGCTCTGGAGCCGCAGGTTGCAGACCCATACTCTAGACTTTTTTGTTCTGTCATTTTGACTGATGGGATCAAAAAAATCTTGTCATAATCTATTTTTACCCATCAATTCTTGAAATAATATCAATTACATCTTCAATAGTGTTTAATTTCTGTTTATTATAACCAATATACAACTCGAACAGCTGGACAGAGTTCTCACAATGCACCATCACACATCAAGCAGATGAATACATGACAAAAAACACTGACTGTGGCCCCAGTAACTACATATAAACAGTTAAATTAAACGATTCCACTTAAATTATGATTGATTCGCCTGCTGTGGCCTGCTGTTCAGGCCACAACATGTCTCACAACTTCCTCCTGGGCTGCATGGACATGAATTGCGCATCTCCTTGTGTGCAGTCAAATATCTCAAGTAGGATTGCTGAAGAGGCTATTTGTCATGAGGTTATGAGCTTTTGCCTCGGACAGACGACTTCTCATGAGGGTTTTGATGTTGATCCAGAGGCCGAATCCGCGCTCTGCTGCCACACTGGAGACTGGAAATACAAGCACCACTTCAGCCAGAGTTTTTAAATCGGGGAACATTCCTCGACTGGAAGTGACTCTAAATGAGGGGTTTTCTGATACCGCAAGCCCCGCTTCAGCAGCAGGATTTCACTGGGGCCACTGCACCAGTGGTTCAGGTGGACCAGTCTGTGACTCGTAGTGGTCACTGAACAACCCAGTTTACAGTAAAGTAGCTGGAATATTTTCTCATCAATCACTGAAAGTCCAAAATTAATATAACATTGTTGCCAATAATAGAAATGCATAAAACAGGTTAAATATAAACTTACTATTACAGCAGCTGGGAACATGCATCTTATTGAAATGTTTTTCCTTTTTCATTACAGTTTTACTTTTCATGTGTTCAAAAAAAGAAAAGTAAGGAAGAATTGGAGTAACTTGTGCACCGTGAGGCGCAAAGCCTGTTTAAGTCAGAACTCTTAGACCAGGGGTGGCCAAGTCCAGTCTTTGAGGGTGTCATGGAAAAATCACCTCATCCAAGCACTGTTAAGGTGAAAATCACTCTGTCAGGTTTAATAATACCAGGCACATGATATGAGAGCTTCCAAAAAGTTCAGAGTACAGCTCTGTCAGACAGAGTCAACACATCATTTTTATACCGAGGACAAAGAATCATAAACACGAGACAGTCTGGCTCCCTTGCAGCTGCATAAAACATCTCCAGGATAGCTACTGTTGGGTGTGGAGCTCAGACAGGTTCAGTTGGTGAAAGTTTATAAGTCTTAATATAAAATATATGACCATCAGATTAACAAAGTCATAAGATATCACCCTGTAAATAAAATGTCCACCACAAGGGCTACTATCCTGCAACTTTTAGATGCATACCTGCTATGACTCACCTGAATCAAATGGATGAATTCCTTCATCCATCGTTCTTCTCTGGGCTGGTAACCATTCATTTATTCGATTCAGGTGTGTTGGAGCAGGAATGCATCCAAACGTTGCAGGATAGTAGCTCTCCAGGACTGGGCTTGGGGAACCGTGTATTAAACCAAAATGAAGAAGGGTGCTTGCACAAGCATAACAACACTGTTAAACAGAACCTGGAAAGCTCCTCTGTGGTCGAGCTAAATTTGAGAATCAGGTGTTGTAGCCATCCTATCCAAAGTGTTGCACTCCAGCAACGGTGAAGCGTTCAGGAATCCAACAGCAGCGTGACTCTGAGTCAAACTGTAGAAAGTTAAAACATAGAAAAACAGCTTGGAAGGCATTTGAATACATCAGCAGATTAAATACTGTGTTTCTCGAGCTAACAGTACTAATGTTGGCATTTTGCATGGAGATAAATAAAGTTAACAACAGTCATGGATTACAGGTTTATATTTATGAAGCTACCTCACAAGAAAACCCGAGGCAGACCAGTGTATATACAGAGGTAATACACTGATCCTTTACAATGTTACAGACATCCAAAGTCTGCTTCCTTCTATAGATTACTTCCATTATCCTTATTTCAGTCCATTATTTCAGTGCTATACATGTGGTAATGCTGTTTAATTATGTAGCAGAGTTATTATTGAATTACTCTGAAAGCACTTAAAATAAAACAAAACTGGGTGTGGTACAGTAAATGTTTTTCTGAGTCAAGCCACATCCTGCAAAGATGTGTTAACAAATAAACAGAAAACAAGGCGCTAAACTGGAAAATAATCACACCCTTAATTTTAGCTCAAGTCCTGTTATATTCATAAAATCCTCCTTAACAAGGTTTTGTCTTTGTTACATATTTAAATGTGGACATATACAACGTCTGTCTCTTCTATGCTGGCTCATAAAAGTTAAAGCTTTTACAGAAACAAGATAATATTGTTTTTTCCTATCCTGTCCTTTAATTTTCCTGCAGAAATGTTGGCCTTATTGTCTCATCATCAGCTTATAAAGACAAATCTGAAACTGGACCCCTGGAGATGAAAATGTGTCCAAAAGATCAATCTTTGAGTCATTCAATGACTTGCCTTTACTTGATGTTCCCTACTACGCAAATTAAACAAATAATGAGGCATCTCATACGTCCACATGATAGTGATCATTCCTCGAACTAATAAGTTTGACTTTATCATTTTTCAGATGTCTCCTCTCTAAATAAATGAAAGAAAAATAAAACATCTGAACTCATATTCTAGTTGATAAGATTCTGTTGGTATTTAACACTTCTTAAAAGTTTTGTACTTGCAGTTTTTAGACTGATGGTTGAAGTGCTTTTTCGGTCCCACTGCTTGAGGAGCTCCTTCAGTTTGTCTCTGAAGTTTTTCCCGACAATGACGTAGAGAATGGGGTTGAGAACGCTGTTGAAGAACGCAAAGTAGGTGAAGATCTGCCCACAGAAGTACAAGATTGTCTCAAAGATGCAGCCTGTCAGGATACCAGCATCAAAGAGCTGGGATGGGATCTTGAGCAGATGGAACGGGACCCAACAGATCAGGAACGCCAGCAGGACAGTCAGGACCAAAGTGGTGGCCTTCTTATCCTTTTTCTTTGTCTTCATCTCCTTGTTCTGTGTCCTCACCTCCTTGTTCTTTGTCTTCACCTCCTTGTTCTTTGTCTTCACCTGTTCCTGAAACCTGCTTCTTAGAGCTTTGAGGATGTTGACAGTGCAAAATACAATGATGGAAATGGGAATAAAAAACCCTAACACCAAAATCATCCATTCAGTTATTTCTGATATAGTTGTATCAAATTCACCACAACGGGTGATATTTCCATGTTGTAGCAATTTCCTGTTGATATGTTTTGGAACACTAAGAATTAAGCCCAGAATCCAAACCACAATGCAACAAATTTTGGCAAATTTTGGTCGACGCATTCCTTCATGGGACAGCGGATGGACCACGGCCAAATACCGATCAATGCTGACCAAAACCAGGAAGTAGATGCTACAGTAGACATTCATCAGGATGCTCACGTTGACCATTCTGCACAAAGCAAGACCGTAAACCCACTCAAACTTATTCCAAGCACTGACAGCCCAGAAGGGCAGGGAGGAGACCAGGAGCAGGTCAGCAGCAGCCAAGTTGCTCAGGTAGATCTCAGGTACGGTGCAGGGCTTCTTGTGGAGGATGAAAACCATCAGCACAAAGATGTTCAGAACAATTCCCAGAACAGAGATGGACAGGATGTACACTGGGACATAAGTGAAGGTCCAGTTATCGGATCCAAGTGAGCAATTACTGTTATTTGTCTGGTTTGTGTCTTCAACAATCGAGCTGATGTTAGCAGCCATTCTGCAGAAACATACAAGAGAGAGGAACAGAAGAAAATATTATTAAAACAATGTGAAGCTATATTTCCTTTTCAGACTTTATTTATAAAAACATCAACTGTAATGTATTTAATATAGTAAATAACAAAATGTTTAAATTGTGCGACAGTCAGTCAAAAGTTAGTCCAATAAATAAAAGAGCATTTCCCCAACCTTTGAAATGTTTGTGGTTTTTGGGTATAGCAGTTGGTTGCCTTTCAACAAGAAGTTCTGTGGTTTGAATCCCAGCTAGAGGTCCCAGTGCAAGAGGGTGTTCTCTCTGGGTACTCCAACTTCCCCTAAAAGACATAAATTCTGTTGATATGCCCTCAATGTGGTGCAAAAGCCTAGAACCATTGAGGATATAATATTATAATATTTTTGCTCAATGGAGTTGGGCTTTCTTGTCTTCCCTAAAGTTTTACTGTCAAAAGGGCTTACAAAAGCTAGCCAAATCTATGAAGATAATAAAGGAAGACATAAAATAGTTTTGATTTCCAAAGAATGCTCACTACAAGTTGGCTTGATCAGATGAGAGAGCGAGAGAGAGAGACCAACAAGGGTACAGGGTAAACAAACCTAACTGCGACAAAAACCAATTAAACACAGGAAACAAATAAACATAATCTAACTAAAATAACTAAGAGCAGACAGAACTAAAGCAGAACAGGAACAAGACTGATCCAATCAAAATAAGAATAACTCAGGCAAACACAGATAACAAACGAACAACATCAAAAACCCAGGAAAAACCACAAACAACCCAAGATCCTGACATCACCCTCCCCAGAGCAAAGCAAGAAAACCAACAAATTTTCATGGAGGGTAACCAAGAGGAAGAACGGCAGTGCTCCAAGTTAAAGGGTTTGTCAAAAATTAAGCACAAGATGGATCAGGGTAGTCCACAAAGAAGAGGCACCAATGGTCTGGAGGCTGGCAATGTCGATGGAGGCACTGATGGTCTTGGGGCTTGGAATAACAAACCTTGGAGCCTGCAGGTCTGCAGCGACAGGGAAGCTCGGAGACTGGAGGCTGGCAGCAGAGCAGATGCAGCCTGGGACCTGTGAAGAGGCTCTCCAGAAACTGCTGGTTCTGCTCCAGGCAAAGGAAATGCTGCTGACGGAGGGGTTGATGCTGCTGAGAGGGCTGCGGACAACTGAGATGCTGAAAGTCTGGAGTGAGGAACAGGCTTTAAAGTTCTGGGGTGTGAGACTAGTTGAGAGTCATGGAGATGGTGACAAAGACGATGAGGAGCAGTGGGTGTGGCAGCCTGGTCTTCTGGAGAAGCTGTGGGAGTGTCAGCCAGACCAACTGGAGAAGCTTTCTGGCAGGGTCTGCGGTGGATAAACGAGGTCGCAGGGAGAACGGAGACAGGTAGTTGAGGTGGAAAGGTGGCAGGAGGAGGTGCAGGAACACAGCAGAAGGATGACTGCTGTGCTTGAGGTGGGGGTGGCTTGTGGGGCATCTCAGCTAACACTACTTGTTGGTCCCATGCTGCCTCTTCCAACAGCTTCACCAAACTCAGGGTAGAGAGGTCAGGGGTCCATTCCTGTTGCCTATTACTGCAGACCAATGCCGCTCTAATGCTTGAACAAGACTTGGCCTCAGTGTCCACATAAATTCTAACACTCCTAATTCCTGCTGTGTCCTGAAAGCCGCATCCTTCCATCATGATGTTAGGTGGCGATTGGACCCAAAAGCAGACAGGCTGAAGCTGAGAGTAGTTGGGGAAGTTTAATAAAAATAATAAATAAATAAGAACTTACAGAACAATGACATTACAAGGTGTGAGAGCACAGAAAAAACAGGGACCGAGTTTAATGGGAGGATCCGGTAAGGAGTGAATGAAGGAGAAATGGTTAAATACTGCGAGTTTGAATGCTATATAACTAAGAGCAGACTGAACTAAAGTTAAACAGAAACAAGGCTGATCTAATCAAAATAAGAATAACTTAGGCAAACAGATAACAAATGAGCAAAAATACAAACCAAGACAAACACAAAACAACCCAAGATCCCGACAGTATGTGGTTTAAGCCGTTTGCACTGCACTGTAACAGTATACTGTATATACTGAGATACATACATTAGTAGGTATACAATCTGACATTCAAAGCAATCATACCTTAAGAAAGGTTGTTCTTGCATCTCTGTTGTAATTTTCTAATTAACTTCTTACTTTGCAAAGCAGTAACTTTTGCAGAATGTTTAACAATCATGGATAAAAGCAAAAATGAGCAAATTATAAATTTCTTCCATACCTTGTGGTGGAAAGATCACTTTCTCCCAAGGAAAAAAAGGAGAAGCAACTCTCCTGCAGAGCTGATGCCTCCGACTACTGTTTGACAAAGACTTGCTTGTTTAAGAAAGCAATCTGATACTAAACAGATATCAGATGTTAACATTTATTTTATTCCCACCCCTCTCCTCCTACTTGGTAATGACTGCCTTTTTTCTCTACCAATCCATTGACTGTGGGCAGGAGAGGTGTGTGGTCAGTTATTTCTTTCTTGTAACATTATTTCTTGGCATTTTATACAGTTGCAAAGTACCCTTTAAATGGTGCTACTTTTGGAAGGAAATGCATTTGTGGGTTAAGCAGAAGAATTAAATAATGTTGGGTTATACTCATAAAAACTTTACAGCTTTGCACCCAAGAATGATTTCCCTGCTTACTAGACCTGTCAATGTGCTTTCTTGTATTGAGTTCTGGATATAAACTGCATCCACTCACCTCAGAAGTAAGGCACCCCTTATGAAATCTCCTAATCTGATAATATGACTCTGATTGAACAATTATCAAATGTGGTTTGTTGAACATAAAATATTTCAAAGACCTTGCAAGTTAATGACTTGATTTGTGATATTCAGATTGATTTATTTTGTCTCCCAGGAACCTGGCTGTAGGAAGAGGAATATGTTAGTATAAATTAAGTCAACCCCATCTAATTATTTACATTTTCATATTCCTCAAAGTACAGGGTGAAGTGGAGGAGTAGCAACTATCTGTCATTCAGCTTTAGGAATTAATCCCAGGCTAATCAATAGCTACAGTTCCTTTGAACATCTAACCCTTAAGGCTCCCACATACTCGGGTGTACTGTATGCATTCAGTGAGCCATGTACACTGTCCACGGACAGTTTAAGTTTCATACTTGAGCGTACCGATTGCCTACATTTCTCCTGACAAATTCCTTCATTTCCCTCAATCTCAATGGATGCTAGCAAGTTTGATGAGCTCGTTGGGTACTTAGCCCCATTTCTTGTTGACCAGTGCAACCACCGCAGACCTGTTAATGAACCACGGAGTGCCAGTCTAGATGCTGCGTATCTTCGCGACTTCTTGTGCAGACTCTCCACCTTATCAGATTGGTGTCCCCAACAAAACACTGTTTCCCGCCAAGCAGTTTACTGTGCGACACTGAGTACTTGTACGCGATCGTAAAAATGTACCTTTGTGCGGACGTGTCCGGCGGATGTCCGCTATGAGTCCACTTCAAGTACTTGTGGACCTCCGCGGAGTGAAGTACGCCTGAGTATGTGGGGGCCTTTATTTTTCCTCATCCTAGTTGCAAAGACTAAAACCACTTCTTGTATCGTCCACCAGCCCCTTATTCTCAATTTTTAGATCCGTTCTCAGATTTCTTATCTGATTTAGTTTTAAATACTGACAAGGTCATTATAGTGTGGGATTTTAACATTCATGTTGACACTGATGGTGATAACCTAAATGTAGCCTTTAATGCAATCTTACACACACAGCTGGTTTGCTCAAAATATCCACAAACCTACCCACTTTTGTTGTCATACTCTTAACCTTGTGCTGGCATATGGCATGGAGTGTGAACAAATAACAGTATTTCCCCATGACCATGTCCTGTCTGACCATCTTTTAATAACCTTCGAGTTTAATTTAACTGTGTACTCCAAACCTGAGGGAAAATGTCATTATAGTGGAAGTTTATCAGATATTGCTGTAACAACTTCAAAAGAATCCATTTATTTCCTCAGTATCTCAGAAAAACACAGCAGAGGGCAGTAATTTAATCTCTAAACCTTCTCAAATTTATGTTTTTATTTTATTTTATTTTATTTTATTGTTTATTTGATAGGAACAGATACAAGAAACACAGATCAAAACAATCTTATGCCTGCATCACAGTATTTATAGCCACAGCTAATATGCAACACCTGTCCCTAGAAGGACCTTTAACTGTTGATTTAAATGAAAAGTTAAGATTATCAGTAAAATTCACTTGTTCTTGTTCGTAGTGTTACTTCTCATTGTGAGTGGCATTAGACAATGTAGCCCCCTTGAAAAAGAAGGTAATTATCCATAGGAGGCTGGCTCCCTGGTTTAGTTCAGACCTGCATACTTTAAAGCACAACACTAGGAAACTGGAGAGAAAATAGTGTTTTACACATTTAGAGGAGACCTGCTTAACTTGGAGAAATAGTCTACTGTTGTATAAAAGACCTTTCGCCAAGCTAGTTAACAGCATGTGTTTCCAACATCAACAGAGCAGAATAAGTATAATCCTGGTGTTTGTTCTCACAGGTCCCTCCTGCTGCAGCACTGGAATATAACAGTTGTTGGACAACACAGAAAAGGTTCTGCCCAGCTGATCTGTCAAGAACAAGATGCACCCAAACCAGGGCTAGAAGAACTTCATGGTGTCATTTTGTTTTTGGAGCTCTGGGAGGGAGAACAAATATAACAGAGAATGTACTGGCAGCTGGTTTACATACTTTCTCTACAGAGTTGATGTCACCCACGCCAGATTAAATTAGAACAAGAGATGAAATACTGTAATTGAAATTAAGTTGTGGAAGCTGCTCATTCAAAGAGCAGAGGAGCCTAAATGAAGCAATATGTAGAATGGATCCAGTAAGTATTCACAGCGCTTCACTTTTTCCACATTTTATGTTACACCCTTTTTCCAAATCGTATTAAAATAACCTCCCAAAATGACATTATGACAGTGTGGAAAAGTTTTTGAGAGTTTTGCAAATTTATTCAAAATAGAAAACCAAGAATTGACATTTACATAAGTTTTCAAAGCCTTTGCTTTATACCTTGTTGATACAGCCTTGGCAGCAGTTCCGGCCTGCAGTTTTCCTGATTCTGATGCCTCCAGCTCAGCTCTCTTCTTCTCTCCTTGTCCACAACTTTGTGGGGGTGTAAAGGTACACAGAAATCACAGTTTGGTACCTTGGTTTTAAAGTGATGGCTTGGTTTGTTTCCAGCATGTTAAACTAATGTTTTTTTGTTTGTTTGCTTTCTTCTTTATTTAGCAATGAACAAAAAGTCTAAATACTTTGACAATAATTTGGTTTTATCAGCATGAATTAGAATTTTAACATGCCACTCACACACTCCCCCTGCTCTTTGCTACGCTACAGCTAGTTCACCACAACACAGCCTGCCGGTAATGCTAAGGCTAGTTAGCATGACCACCATGACGGGGGATAAACAGTTTTCCTGGAACGGTGAGTTGTTTCTCCACCATCAGCACATTTAGCAGCGCGTAGACGAGGGTGACTGACAGTGCTAAGCCCCTCCCCCTGGCTCTGATTGGTTGTTTCAGGTCGGGAACGGTGCATCTCTTGAGACGGTGTTAGCAGCTCAGGGAGGAGGTGGAGGAGCTCCATCTTTTCACAGATCATCTGTCTCAGAACAAACTGTCACGACATGGAGACGGTTTTAACAAATAAGATAAAAACATATTTTTATGAAAGTTACATATTGCAGCTTTAAGAGCTTATCAATGTTGAAAAGCGCTTACATGAAGCTCTGGTTCATGCTACCTTTCTTTCTTCATCATCCCTGTAGATGAATAAGAAACCTTAATGTTCCTTAGCAGCAGATGTTAGTGGTTGTTTGGTTTTGGTTTGGTTTGTTTTTTTAAAGCTGCAGGGCGAAGCTTAAGCTGGGCCTCTTCAGTTCCACGGGTTGAAAACAACGTTGTATTTGTTTCAGCGCTGCCCTTTCGGTTCGGGAAAATATTCAGCTCAAATGTATGTGTACTGCCACCCCCTCTACGACTTTGTAAATCTCTGTCTTAGCACTAGGCAGTAGATCACAGGACCCAGTTTTGTTGAGTCCTGTGACCAGGTTTGGATCTCTGAACCTCTTGACCCAGTTAAACTTCCCTGGTCCCAGTATGGCTGTGAGAAACTTGGCAGTGTGATTGGAACCCTGTTGGTCACTGTTGTGTTGACCGTAAATAGCAATAAAAGGTTTGGATTGAGGACTATTAGCTCTGTTGCACCATGCAGCTGAGGTATTTGTTAATTTTGATGTTTATTTGGCTTTGTAAGTTTGCATCCACATGCAGTGCATGTTATTTGTGTGAACCAGTTTTGGTCTGCCTTTACTTTTGTCTGTATTTTGTTTAGTTTTCATGGTTTGAAGTTGGAAAATGTCTGCTTTTGCTTAGGAGGAGTTACAACAGTGGTTAAATTTGCAGGGAGAAGAGATTTTGCAGGAGTCAGGAGGCACCTTTTTGGCACATACATACTTCAGAACAGGAATAATTACTGGATGTAAAGAAAAAAACCCTTTAAGTGTCGTGGGAAGTTTAGGCAGAGAAAAAAGCTTTGTTTGTTTGGTTTGATTTGATCACAACTGCAGTAAAGAATTTCTTTGCTCAATTTAAATGCAAACAGTTGTTGCCTGTTATACCACAACACCACAAACACTGCAGTATTAATAGAGTGCAGGACTTTCAAACACTTAAAACTCATTTAGTTCCCATCTAGATGCTAATTCCAGTGTAGTGTTTTTCAAGCTTGTGAAAAACAAGCTTGAAAAAATGTCCAAAAATCACCTTATAAACCACATGCTTGAAATCTATTTTTTCTGCTAAAACTCTCTTTTGTACTCCTAGATGGTGTATAGGAGTATTTATATTTCAAACTTTTTCACCTAAATACTCTAAATCTGTTTCATTTTTAAAATTTTGATTTGAACACTTTCAAAATTATTCAGGTTATTTTATAACTCCCAGCAATATTAATTTTCAAGTGACAAATCTTCAAGCTAGAACCCATTACTGGCTTAGAGTGCTCCTCTTTTTAATTGGTGTGGTGGCTCCTATTTTTAATCATGGACTTTTAAAAAAGTAAATGGCCCAACTTTGTTTATTTTTTGCATTTTTTTTTTTTTTTTTTTGCATGTCCCCACCTATATTTAGAATTAAAATCTTCCATTACAGGCACAAAGGGAAATATGTAGGTAGGTAAGCCGGAGCAGCAATTTTTGTTACTATTTGATTTTGACAGTTTAGTTAGTTTCTGAGCGTCTAATATTAAAGACAAGTTCTGAAAGTAAATGTTGCAATGTTTATCTCCACACATGAAACACATGAAAAATGTGCTGGTTGTGACATTCTTAGCTTTGCTGCATTGCTGGCATTTTGCTGCAACATTTTAATCTCAAACATATGGAGGGAGATAATGAAAATGAGATGATGAAGGTAAACATGAAGAATAACAGCTTAGTTTTCAGAAATACAGTCAGGATTGGGATCATTGAAGGTTGGGTTTTCAGGCAGAAACTCAGTCCCAGTTTGGTAAATAGTTGCTTGTGTATCTTCTGAAAGGAAAGCAAGTTTGCCAGTTAAACCAACAGAAAACAATAAGTGGCCACATACCAGATCAAATCAGCTGTGGTCACATTAAGGCCTTGGTGATGATGCAGAAAATCATCAGCACAGTTTCATATAGACCTCTTTAATGGTTTGTTTGGATGGGCTCTTCAGATATGATGCTCTGGTTAGCAGGGAAAAAAGGATCATATTACAAACTGTTTCTTTCTAAAACAACAGAGAGTTCGGTTTCACAGGCGACATTTGGATGTAGACACCTACTGACTCGTCTCAGGTATGTGAATAGAAAATAAAAAATATATATTGAGACCTGTTTATCCAGAACAGGGACATCTAAAAAGTGTGAACATTGTGAAAATGTTCAAAATTACTCTCGGTGTTCATCTAGACAGCAGACTGGACTGGAGACTCAACAGTGACGCGTCTCCAAGAAGGGACAGAGCAGACTGGACTCCTGGAGGAAGCTAAGGTCCTTCAAGGTTTGCAGCGAGATGTTGCAGATCTTCTATCAGTCTGTTGCTGACAGAGTCTTCTCAACTGCGAATAATATGGAACGATGTTGCTGGTCAAACCAAAGAGTTTGTTGAAAAAGGAGCTTTAAAAATGTTAGAATCCAAGCATTGTTTTACTGGACAATATTTTCCTGTCTCGGCTCAATAAATGGTGACATTTTTGAGGGACTCTGAGAGATGGACCAAGGAAGGGTTTCAAGAGGCTGAGCACAGGTTAAGTTGGTAAAATTTGACCTGAAGATTTTTAAACATGCGTGTTTTGATGATTGCTGGTTTTTGACTATTTTGAGACCTTTTGGGAGGACATTAATCTTTATAGGTCAAAGGTTGTGTTACAACTAGATGTGGAACTCAATTAAAATTTTTAATTGAGTTAATTGCAGGGTCTGTGATTAATTAATTACATTTTAATTGAAAACTATCAACAGAAAAGCAACATTTTCAATTTTAAAAACCTTTTTGATTCTAAATTATTGAATAAATAGACAAATGAGCTCAACAACAAATATACTTGTTGTTTATAATCTGTTATTTGGGTTATTCAATGATCAGATTAGTGCAAAGTGCTATTATACCCATTTGGCTTTCAAGAGGAAGCAGTAAGAGACTCTTAGGGCTCAGGCCAACACCTAATGCTCTGTTGTTATGACGAATTCATCTTGTTCTGACTAAATGACCAGCTGCTGAAACAGAGGAAGCAATATTTTAAAACAATACTCATTGTTTCCCCGTCATAAACTTTATTAATCTTGCTTACACTGTTGACTTTAAAATAAAACCCTTTGATGTCCTCACAGTCATAAACTTGATTGAGCTATTGTGAACTTTTATGAGGGCAATAAGAACTCTTTAAACCTTTGATCCGGTTGTTTTAGGCAGGATGGCCACTCCAAAACATTGTGTTTGCTGTCAAATCATGCAAAATGCATGACTTGATTTGCATGATTCATGCATCAGTTTGATTATGTTTTTGGTTCAACTGCATACAGATCTTCATTTTTTTCCTGAAGTTTTTCCCAACAATGACGTAGACAGTGGAAGCTAAGGGTCAACAGTGCATGCGCGTTTGATAACATGCTTAACTCACAGCGCCATATAGTGGCCTGGCATGACAACTACAGCTGACTCAAGGTGTCTTGGCGGTGCCGTCTAAACGTGGGACTTTTTCCCAATCAACATCTGAAAATTCCGGCAGTTTCCAGGCGGTGGTGTCACGTAAACCATCTCACTCAGACACACACCCTGCCCGGAGGTGAGTCGGGAGCTGGAATTGTGAGCCAAGTGTGACTGCAGAAAGCGTTGACCGATCGCGTTTCTCAGCTTAGCAAATGTGTGATTTATTTACAGTGTGGACACGGAGTGGAATGGGTCTCCTCTGCTCTGACTACTGGCGACGGTATACTGCAGGACGGACGACGGCTTTGGAAACGCGACAGGCGTTGTTGTCACAAAAGTCTCCAACAACACTCAAAACAAAAATTCCTAGATTTATCACTAGTTAGTTTTTATTGAAAGTTGCTAGAGGGGTCTCAGAAGTCGCTTAATATAGCGACAGAGTTGATAAGTTGACAACAGTGCTTCAATCGTCATGATCACAGTCCTGCTTACCTCCTACGCTCATCGTCACACTTGGCTGTGTCTCTTTGCTCTGCCCACTTTGGCCCACTCAAAATTTGCCAGGGGCGGAGTTATGCATTTACAGCGGGGTTAGTTACACTTTTAATAACTGAAGTCCCGTCTACATGGATACGATTTTAGGTGTATCGGCACAAGTTTTTTGTCAGCTAGGCTGTGCGTTCACAAGGATCCAGCATTTTGGGTTCAAAAATGATCATTTTTTTTAAACGGGGTCCCAGTGTGAATAAATTTCCAAACGGTGGTTTCATGTTTCCATGTGTTCGTGCGAGCCTCGTCTTTTTTTTAAACGATGACATCATAGCTCCATCTCTCTCTATAAATATATATATACCGCATGGGCCTCATTCTCACAAATAAACATGGCGCCGTTCGGTGTTGTTCTGTGGTTTTTGGCGTCGCTCTGTGGCAGTGTTACAGCGCCACCGACCGACCCGGCGTGCCCTCTGCAGCGGTGTTCAGTGATGCTGCATCCCATGGTGTGAACGCGCATTTTTTTCTTAATTGTCTTCTAAAATTGACCCTGTTTATATCCGAGTGTTCAGAACCTGAGATTAACTAAAGTTTTTGGAAAGTGAAGTTCAGTTTGTTTAAGTACATTCAGGCCTGCCAGCATGAAGTAGGCTAAACAATCTAATAAAGCAACACACTAAACATCAATGAAACCAGCTCCTCTCCCAGCTTTTTACTCTGCTCATCAGGGGCAAAGTGGGATCAGCTGTACTCGCCTGGCTGCAGAAAACTAAGAGCAACAAAACAACTAAAAAGTTCAGTTTGGTGTGTGATTATTTGCACATGAATTCATATTCTCCATGTGTTTAAATAAAAAAAAAAAATGAATGAATGAAGAAGAACTTGTTCATGCTGGTCTGGGAATTTAGTTTGCTTTGCTTTGTTCAATGTAGTTTTCACCTGATTAACCTGAGCTTAGAACCAGTTCTTGCTACAGGCACTATGCTGGGACTACCCCATCGTCAGTTCCCCACTCACACCAGACCGGGTGAAACCACTGCATCTCATTCAACAAAGAAACAACAAAAAATCAGAAACTTTCATAGTCCAGCAAGTCAGGAGATTTTACATATAATGTTCCTTCAAAATAAAAGCAAATCCACATCTTTTCTGTGATAAATAGAAGGAACTTCTGCAAAAAAGTCAGTTCAGCAGAAAAAAAATGCATCAACATAAATGAATCTTGAATTTAGACATTGATAGCTCAGCAAGTACAATCTTGAAAATCATATGCACATGTGATTTTCCATTTACTGACAAAAAATAATTAAACATCTGGTGTACACCTAATGGCTCAGGCACAGTTCATTGGATGAGTAAGCAATGCTGCAGGAATTAATTATATCATATCTTCAATAATTAAACAACTCAGGTTTATATATTACAATAAAATCTGGTGCAGATGAAAATAAATATAAAGAGACTCAAAAGTTGCACAATAAGAACTATTAATATGTTTTCAATTCTGCCCTTAAAGAATCTGAGCTGTTTTTTAAAGGATTTCCAAGATAAGATTATGAAAGATTTAAAGTTCACTTTTCCATTTATATTAATAAATTGATTAATAAAGAATTATTGATGCAGCGATGATTTTAGTGACTTTCCTTAAAAAATGTCTAATAACATTATACATAAACATTAACACCTATACACATATTTGCATTTGCTACAAAACTAAACATGGATGCAGGTTAGAAGAAGAAGAAGAATTCAGCAAATTGCTTCAATCGGTGTTGTTTTTTTGATAAAACTTCTCCTTCCTTTGTTCATAAGTTTCCAAATCTCTCTTTTTGCGCTCTCATTGATTAAACAGTAGATGATGGGATCCAGGGTGCTGTTTAGCGTCGTCGTGGCTACCGTGACCAGGTATGGATCTCTGAGCCTGTGGGCCCAGTCGCACTCCCCTTGCTCCAGGATGACCCGGAGGAACATGACTGTCTGGTAGGGCACGAAGGAAACTATGTAGATGAGCAGGAGGAGCAGCAGCAGCTTTCCAACCTTCCGGCGCTCTTCCTCCAGGATGGAGGCGCTCTGTCTGAGGGACCGCATGATCTGTTGAAAGCAGAAAGCCATGACGACAAGAGGAAACAGGAAACCGAGGACAATCCGAACGAGGGTAACATCAGCATCCCTGTGTGCGATTGGCACCTGCTGGTGGCACAAGTACTTGAATGATTCCAGCTCCCCCATGTGGTGAAGCAAGAGAATGTGGACAAAAATCTCCAGAATCCAGACTGCGGTGCTCAGAAGTGCTGCAGACCTGACCTGCCTGACCCAGTGAAAGTGGAGAGGGTAGACCACCGCCAGGTAGCGGTCGACAGAGATGCAGCAGAGCAGACCGGAGCCGACGTAGAAGCTGTTGTACATGATCAGATACATCACGCTGCAAAGATTATCAGATATACTCCACCGCTGGGCTATTCCGATCCAAACAGGGAGCGTAACCGTGTAGAGCAGGTCCGAAACAGACAGGTTGATGAGGTAGACGGCCATGTTGTTCCCCTTCAACATCAGCATCCAGGCTACGTACAGAGACAAGCAGTTGGCTGGAAAACCCACAATGAAGAATAAAGAGTACACGGTGGGGTACATCCGCTGCTCCACGGAGGAGTTGGAGCTGCAGGAGTTCTGGCCGAGCGTGGAGTCCATCCTGACACCACCGAGTCAGATCCTGAATAGGACTGGTTCAGGAAAACTCTCAGATAAACTCAGCAATGCAAATAAGGCGACTGGATGGACGACCTCGGGATAAAACTGAAACAGATTTTTCAACCAAAATGGCTCGGCGTTATTTTAAAATAGATTTGGTTTTCCTGCAGCTCATCAGTTGACTTATCTATGTTTTATCTCCCAGGTTTTCATGGGACGTAAAATGATGTTTTGCATGATTCTTTATGTTTTACAAAAACTCTTTCGAGTAAAACCTAAAATTAGCAAGTGCCAGAATGAACAAACTGTACCATGAGCTTTCCAGTAACAGAGTGTATTTGCATGTGATTCAAAGCTGTCAGCAGAATTGTGATGCCTCAATCTGCTATCAGACCGGACCAGTCTCCTCCTGAAATGTCCAAAAAAGGTCATGGACTTCATTTTGTAGGGTTAACATTTTATGGGAGACGTTGTTTTTGTTTCCTTCTGCTGAACAGTTGCGTGTTGCGGACAACGCAACCCTGGAAATATTTGGTTTCTACTTAATTCAAAATATTTTGAAACTAAAGAGCTTTTTGACTGAATCAGCAAAGAAGCCCAGAGAGGGAGTGGTGTAAAAAGGTTGCTGGATGCTCTGGAACTCTGTTAAACTATTTGGGGAGAACAGCAGTGGAAGATAGAAATATGAGAGATCGCAACAATTTGCATAAGCAAAGAGTGGAAGCTACATACAGCTATACACAAAAATGGGAGTGTTGTGTGACATTAACGTTGTGATTCCCAGCATCAGACTGAATGTAAACTATGCAAAACAACAAAGTGCACAAGCTCTAGTTAAATCATTAAAGTAAAGTTACTTGAAAGTAAGGACTCTGCTAAAAATGTATCTGTTCACTTTCTAAAGCAACATGAAATATGTTTTTGTCCTGTGAGGCTGGAGCCAGAGCAAATTTCAGACAAGAGTTTGAGAGAAACATGTCAGAACAGAAACATCCCTGATTGTCCCACTGGGACTGCTATTTCTGAGGGATGTTTCACTTAAGCACGATTCAGAAATCCAAGAAAAGGGAAAATAGCCAGGCTTGACCTCACGAGGTCAGTTCATCCTGGCTTTATCCATCTCACCAAGGCTAGACCAGGCTCAGGAGGAGCAACTGTGTCAAGCCAAGCTCCAGTAATTCAGGTAAACACGCATCCACAGCTGTCTTCAAGAGACCAATCACAGATTCACTGATGAGCAATGGAGAAACTGCAGGGCGCCCTGCATATTGGGGTGTCAGCACGTGGAAAACAAAACTCAAGAAAAACACCTAAAGCAATAATTTCTAGATTTAAAGCCTTGAATCTTCTGTGAGATGTTAAATGATATAAATATGCTTACAGATACTGGAAACAAAAAGAAAAGCAGGAGAAAGGCTATAAGGAAGTCAGTTAACTAGGAACAGCTGAGGAAGGGAGCAAACTGGCCTCCTGAGGGAAGCTCGTTCATAATAATCTATTCCAAAAAGCCGAACTAAGAGCTAAAGTACAAACCAAGACGAAAGAACGACACTGATCTCGGAGAACTAAATCCAAATGCAAATGAACAGAACACAAGAATATTCTGGCAAACTAACCACAAAGGAATCAACTGATATGGCAACACCCTTCGAACAATAATTACTACAAAAAGGAAATGCTTGAAATATAAACACAAATGAACACCAAAACACGATACCTGTGTTTTCCAGGCACATATTGCCATTTTATAGCACAATCAAGTAATTATGTTACCTTCACTTGTTATGAAAATGCTGCAGAAATCAAAAATAATTTCAGAGTAATTTGACTCATTTTCAGTCAAATCAGACGCTTTGAAAGGAGCTCAGGAGTTCCAGCAGGTGTTTGCTAATTGCTGCTGCCGCTAGTCTGGTGGAGCTGGGGGAGGGGGCACTGTGGAAGGGTGCTCTGTGGGGCGGGAGCTCGGCTGGAGACTGAAGTTCTGAGGAGGAGCTTTGGGTAAGCAGGCGGCGCATCATGTGAGCAGGCGTTTACCAGAGCATGGTTGCTACCAGAGACTGAAGGATTCCTCAAACACGCATGAAAAAATCAAAGCAACACTCCAGGTATGTTTTTGATGAGGGAACAACATTATAACATGATGTAAAGCTCAAAAAAATAATATCCTCCCTTTAACCGAGAAATGTTTCTTCTGGTATTTTTATGATTTATCTTCAGTGATGAGCTCCAAGTTTGAAGGCCTCTTTCCCATTACCCTGACCTTCAGTCCCCTCCACAGATGGTCATCACACAGGTGTCAACTCTGTTATGACTCTGGGGAAGTTGACTGCAGCTTGAGGAGATGATTCAGCCGTTTGAATCAGGTGTGCTGAACCAGGAGGACATCTCAAAGCTGCAGGACACTCCTGCTATCAGATTCAAGTCTGGCTGGAACTCTGACTGGGTTCCAGCCAAAACAATTCAGATTCAGAAATACTTTATTCATCCCAAAGGGAAATTAAATGTTGATGTAACTCATTTAGTCCAGGAGTTATTATAGACGGTGATGGCTGTGGGCAGGAAAGATCTCCTGTAGCGGTCTGTTTTACAACCAGTCTGAAGAGGCCTCTGACTGAAGAGACTCTGTTTTCCAATGACAGTCTCATGAAAAGGATGTCCAGGGTCGTCCATAATTTTCTTGATTTTCTCCTTCTTTGCAACATCATCTCCAGAGGTTCCACAGTCGTCCCCAGAACAGAACCAGAACAGAACCAGAACCAGCCTTCTTTATCAGGTTATAGAGCCTTTTTAGGTCCCTGGCTCTGATGCTGCTGCCCCAACAGATGATGGCAGAGGAGATGACGCTCTCAGCAACAGACTGATAGAAGAGCTGCAACATCTCGCTGTAAACCTTGAAGGATCTCAGCTTCCTCCAGAAGTCCAGTCTGCTCTGTCCCTTCTTGGAGACGCGTCACTGCTGAGTCTCCAGTCCAGTCTGGTGTCCAGACGAACACCGAGGCATTTATGTTCCTCAACCACCTCGACTTCTTCTCCCGTGATGGAAACAGGGTTTGATCTGAGCCTGTTTCTCCTGAAATCTACAATCATCTCCTTAGTTTTGTTCACATTCAAGACGAGATGATCGTCTCCACACCAGGCCACACAGCGCTCCACCAGCTCTCTGTGCTCAGCTTCTTGTCCATCTCTGATCCACCCAACAGATGCAGAGTCATCTGAGTGTTTCTGGAGACGACAGGAGTCTGACTGGTGGTGGAAGTCTGAAGGGTACAGAGTGAAAAGGAACGGTGAGAGTACAGTGCCCTGTGGTGCTCCTGTGCTGCATTAATATTAACATTAATATTACTCCCAGTCAGAAGATCCATGCTGGTCCTAATCTGCCAGGATTATGAATAATTTTGGATTTTTCTGTGGAAAGTCATGTCCTACCAAGAAGAAACCAGATCGGGACAAATTAAACATCCAGTCCATGAAATGATGTTCCAGTCATTGTTCAGGAGATTGCTTCCATTATCTCAGCGTGAACCCATTATGACGTCTTTGTAAATGGCTTGTGGTAAAGTTGTTTAATTATGCAGCAGTGTTGTTTTGTTATTCTGAAAGCTTTTCTTGTGTGGATGTTTCTGTAATCTGAGTCACATAAAGTTCAACTTTTGACCAAGATGTCAAGTGGATAACAGAGCAAAAAATGACCACACCTTTAATTTAAACATGTGAGTAGATTACATGATGTAAATAAAATAAAAAGCCCAAAAGTGACTTATTTTTATTCATTTACCATTAATTTCTTCAGATTTAGCTTTAAAGGAACCAGATATTCGTTGACAGTAATTCGACAGGCTTGTTGATGGTTTGTTCTCTTTACCGCCGACGTTGACTGCCTCTCATTTTCACTGTCTGTGCCAGATCATGACTGGATATCATGCAATGTTTGCTAAAATGTCAAGGAAAGGGGACGATGTTAGGCTGAACTCAGTTACACACTGAAAACTGTTATCTACAGTAGATATGAGGGAGCTTTGTTTTTTTTTTTAAAAATATAAAAGCTAAGATAACTTCAAAATCTCACACAATGACATGAGCCATGCCTCATATCATCGATATTTTATTTTAAGTTATTCTATTTTGCCTAATTTTCTTAAATCAACTAAAAGCTGTAAACAACTCATCATAATTATTAGAAATGTGATAAACTACATAAAGGAACGCTCACAAACCTTTAAGTTACTGATGCAACTTATCTACAACAGACTGTAAATGTTCCAATGAGGTCCTGCGAGACTTTTTCCGGGGAATATTTCTTAGTGCACCCGAGGGAAAGATCTGGTCACATCAACAAAAATTATTTTTTTTAAAAATATGGGCTCAGAACAAGTGCTGTGAAACACATGAACCCACATGTAAATACCTCCTTCTAAGTCGATGTTTCACAATATTCTGCCAAGAATAATGAATCTGTGTGAGAATATGCTCACATGTAAGTTAGTCACTGCTTCCACGGAACAGCAGAAGTGATGGAGCTGATTCCCAGGATCAGGCCACCAATGTTGCTGGTTCAGGCCTCCAGCTCTGCTCCACAATGAAAACAGCATCTTTGCTTTTTCTGCTAAAGGAAAAAGTGGAGTATTAGGGATTACATATTTATCTGAAAAAGGTAAATATGTAACTAACAGGATACAGTGCTGTTAAAATGTTCTGGGGCTCTTTAAGAGCTTTTTGTTTTGTGTCATTGTCACACACAAATGTTTCAAATGGTAAAACAAACTTTTAATATCAGACGGACCTGAGTAGATACAAAATTTGACAATAAATTATAACCCACTGTTCTTTGATGATTTATTTAGAGTTTTCTTGCATGAATGCCCAGTTTAAAGTCCTTTCACAACATCTGGATTGAAGTCCTGACTTTGACTAGGCCACTCAACGACCATCGTTCATTTACTAGAGCTGCTCAGAGCTAACAAGAGGGTCAGTTATACATTTCATAGAGGGATTGGTGGGTTTTGATTGCTTTTCCCCCCTCCAAAATAAATGAAATCAATATTTGAATACTGTTTTTTATATTTACTCAGGTTATCTTTGTCCGATATTAAAAATGTATCTGATGATCAGAAACATTTAAGTGTGACAAAAATAAAAGGCCGCAGAAATCTGCTCAGGGAGAATAGTTTTCACACACTGGATAAACCAGATGTCAACAACCTTTCTGAAAGTAAGAGCTGCTTTTAGGAAGCATTTTCAAAGACCATTTCTTGAATATCAACTTTGTAAATGAAAAGATGTAGAATTAATCCTTCAGAAAATATTTAAATTATTCACACATGCAGAAAGACCTAATCATGTGTAAATGGACTGGCTGGACATTCTTCTTCACCACAGTACTAATGTTAACGATAACGGAAAATTAGTATATGTCAAAAACATTGTTTACTTTAAATGTTGATATTCTAAAAACATTCACCCGATCTCTGAGAAGTGGATTGCATGAACTGATGAATTGTTGGATAAGCCTGGAGAATAACGTGATATATAAATAAGATGAACATCATTCCTTTGTAATAAAAAGTCCAGTTATTGAGTAAGACATAAAATTTGATCCACACACCAAATGAAGCTCTGAAAACAAAACTTCATGATCAAAGTAGTAACATTTCATTCCCGGCCCTTCTTCAGACTAACACACTTTCATTTCACAGAGCTGCCATCGTTAAACAGCTGTGATGCCTCTACTTCTGTGGTACATCAGCACTTATGGGGCCTCCAGAGTAACTTTGGCCAATAATGAATCAGTGAACTGGTATTTCTGGGGGTTGGGGACCACAACCACCCACGAATAGCTGAAATATACTTCAGATCCCCTCTGAAAATGTTTCTAACTACCCATTTTAATAATTTGAACACCAAGTACACCTTAACATGCATTAATGAGCACATTAATGCACACCACAGAAGCTAACATCCATGATCTTCCTTATCTCTGCTATTGAGGGCACAGCCAATCACAGCCAAGGAAAATGAATAACGCTCCTGGATTTGCTGGCTTAAGACCGCCAGCCAATAACGTGTGGAGTAGCATTGCTTCTAGGTATTTAAGGTTCCCCAGATGCATTTTTATTTTTGAATATTTTTGAAGAAAAATCCACAAATAGGTAAATGTTCTGTGAATAATTTGGAGTTACGTTCCACAGAAATGCAGAGAAGTGGGTCATGTTTGGATCTGCTTTACAAAGTAAATACGTTTATTTTTATATTGTATTTGCAAATAATTTTCCAGAGCCTTTCACATTTACTGGAGAAATCTGATGTTTTTCCTTTATTATAATATATAGAAAAAAGTTAATTATTTTGTGCCTCTTAAACTTCACAATAAAGCAGACTGATTTACAGTCTGGTAACTTAAAAAAAAGAAAAGCTCTCCCTTTTCATGTAAATTTTACTGCTCAACATAAGTAAAACTGAGGAGGAATATGAGCCAAAATGTCTGTTGATTCCTGACAAGACAAAGAGAGCCACTGTCTCATGTAAACAAATCTGCTGGTTGAACATGATGAAATATAAAACGAGATTTATGATCAGTGGAATCTTAAATATGAAAACCAGCCGATGGACGTGTTTGGGCTCGCTTGTTTTTGGTTGCCGTGTGGTCTTATCTTAGATGAAACTGGAAAACAAGCTCAGCTTTATAAAGTGAGGAAAGTTTTATTATTCATTGCCTGACAGCTGAATATACCCAAAGAAAGAAATTATAACAGGCAGATTTGAGAACAGTCAGTGATCAGCCAGTCCTGAAACTGTCATCATGATCCCGGGTCTGACTGGGAGCTGAAACGACCGAAATATGGTTCTTGTGATAGCACATTATCGAGTTAAATAATAGACACATAAGTTACTGTGATCATTTTCTAGAGACCAGTACAGTGTTTATTGCATCAATATTTTCATATTTTATTTGCATCATTCACAGCCAGTCCTGATTTGAATCTAAAGCTAAAAATTAGGATGTTGGAAAAGAGAGCTTCCAACTTCAAACACAGTGAAAACATGCAAAAAGCCGGTCGGCAGTCGTGAGAAGGAGTTTTCCACTGATTATAGAGATAGGCATAAATAATTTGACATCCAGTTTTTGAAAAATGTTTTAAAAAATGACATTTTTTCCAGAGTTGATGGTCCTTTTACATTCTTTTGTCTTTTTAGATTCTGCTGTCTGCTTTTCCAAAGCTCTATGTTAAATAGAGAAAATTCTACCTTTAATTATGCCAGGGGTGTGAATAATTTTGTCCATCCTTTTTCGTTTTAGATTTCACTCTTAGTGGTTCAGCTGCAACATTAAACATCAGCTTCAATTAAAAACATTGGAAAATGTGTTTAACGTGACGTTCTTGGCTTTTCAGCAGATTGGAACAGAGTTCAGTAAAATATTTTCATATAAGACCCTAATTCATTTAAATGTATTAAACTTAAATGTTTATATGCATCTTAAGTTAATTTCATGGAGAACACAATGAGAGTGTTTTCCTTTAAACCTGTAAATATCAGTGCTACGTTCTGATGGTCAGTCTTGCTCAGCTTCATCAATGGATCCAATGCTGATCCTCGAGCCCGTTCAGTGATTTCATAAAATCATGAAGTTAATTCTTCTTCGCTCAGTTGGTAGAGCTCCTTAATCTTGCTCCTGAAGTTTTTCCCAACAAAGACGTAGAGAACGGGGTTGAGAACACTGTTGAAAAAGCCCAAGTAGGTGAAGATCTGTTGGCAGATGTACAGGATTTTGAAAATCTTGCACCCTGACAGAAGGTTGAAATCAAAGAGGTAAAACAGGATTTTATTCAGGTGCAATGGAAGCCAGCAGATCAGGAAGGCCAGGAGGACTGCCAGGACCAAAGTTGTGGCTTTGCTGTCTGTCTGCTGAGCATTCAGGCCTTCAGGTAACCTGTGTCTCAGCGTCTTCACAATCATGACAGTGCAGAAGGAAATAATGGAAATGGGGACGAGTAAAGTAAACACCAAGAAGTTTAACTCAGTTGCCAGGTATGCAGTAAAAGATGGGAAATTAAGAACACAAATAGTGATATTGTTTTCAGGTGTGGTTTCATTATAGATGAAGGTGGGGATACTCAAGAGGAAGTTCAGAATCCACACCCAGTTTGGCGTAACGTGGCTCACGTAACATGTTACAGGAAAATGGGTGCGCCACAGCCAAATAATGGTCTATGCTAACCATGACCAGGAAGTGGATGCTGCAAGGATAGTTCATATCAATAATCTGATGGTACACTTTACACATTAAAGAACCAAAAGTCCAGTCGTACCCATGGAAAATGACAACAGCCCAGACGGGCAAACAGCACATCAGAATGAGGTCAGCTGCAGCCACATTGCTCAGGTAGACCTCAGGGACGGTGCAGGGCCTCTTGTTGATGCAGAAAATAATCAGCACAAATGCATTGAAGGTAATTCCCAGGACAGAAATCAGGATGTACGCTTCACCCAGACAGAATGCCCCTTCGCTGTTTTCTATAGTGCAGCGACTGTTGAGTGTTTTGTTCTGCTCTCCGTCCATGTCGGTGGTGTTGGTGGGGGGGCTGGAGGGACAGAGAAGATACAGCAGAAATCAAATTAAGAGCAGATTTTACTGTTCTAACCATTAAAGCTGCTGTATGTAACTTTTATGAAAATGTGTTTGTTGCTTATTTGCTAAAACTGTCACCATGCTGTAACAGTTTGGTCTGAGACAGATGATCTGTGAAAAGATGGAGCTCCTCCTCCTCCTCCCTGAGCTGCTATTGCTGTCTGAAGAAATGCTCCGCCCCTGACCTGAAACAACCAATCAGAGCCAGGGGGAGGGGCTTAGTGCTGCCAATCACCCTCGTGTACGCGCTGCTAAAAGTGCTGATGGTGGAGACACAACTCACCGTTCCAGGAAAACTGTTTATCCGCCGCCATCGGTAGCCATGCTAACTAGCCTTAGCATTAGCATCAGGCTATGCTGTGGTGAACCAGCTGTCACGTAGCAGAGAGCAGGAAGGGGGGGAGGGGCTGAGCGGCGCGTGCATGAGGGGGATTGACAGCGCTAAGACCCTCCTCCTTGCTCTGATTGGTTGTTTCTGACTGACTGGTGGATTGCTGCAGTTAGTACTGGGATCACTGGGAGAACGTAGAGGAGCTGGATTTTTTTCACTTATATTGTCACGACATAATGATAATTTTAACAAATATGTAAAAAACTCATTTTTCACAAGAGTTACATAGTGCAGCTTTAAGTTGAGACAAAGTAGTTGCTCCCATGTAGAAATGTTAATGGGACAACAGAGCGCCATAATATCTTAGGGTGAACCTTGATACCTTACCGCCACCATTCTATGTGCCTTCATCTCAGAGGTTTCGAAGGAAGCAATATGTTAATGAAAAATAAAAACATTCTCAGTTCACCAGACAAGCCAGGCTGTTATTGATGTGACACTGACTGTGTATGTCACATTAGCACAAATAGGTCAGATATCACAGCAATAACTCAATATTCACGTCACTCACTTCACACCATCCAGACTCTCCGGTCACCTCTTGATGCACAATGCTCGAAACTGAAACCAGCGGCTTGGACTGTTGTCTGATTATTTTGGCAAATGATTATCTGATCACTTGGAGGCTCTCAAAGGTCACTTTTATCACCAAGATGGTCAGTTGATCATTAAAAAACAATAAAAAAGCAAATAAAAGAAGAGTTTGACGTCATGTCAGATGTATGCTGTCCCGATGCATTGAAACACTGAACTCTACAGCTTTGATCTCAATAAAACGTGCTTCGGCTGTATGTTGGTTGTATTTCAACAACGTAGATGTCAGGGTTCTGGGTCTGTGTGGTGTTCTTTCTGCAGGGGCGGGGGTCGAGCAGTGTGCACCTAAAAACTCTTTATTTACTCACATTTGGACTCAAAACCACATTTTCAGTTTTCCAGCACATTATTAGAACATATGGCACGACAGGGAACAGCGTCAGCTTAAAATTTACTGCAGTTACTGCAGCAAACTGTAAAGGATTTCGAGACCCTCCTCCAATGATTTATGCTGTTGTTCAAGAAATTATGACCTGTGGATCACACAAAAACTTTGGCTGCTTGCTTTATATCATAATTTTAATTTAGCATAGAATAAGCACTTTTGGTTAAAATAAAAGTTTGTTTTTAAAATGTGATGGATCATTTACATGTGGCGTCATCCCCATCTATACTTGGGCAGACCATGACTGTCTGCCTCGCGACTGTCAGAGAGTGATGGTTTTCACTCATCTGCTGAAATAAGAGAGAAACAACGATCTTCAGATCTGCTCGTCAATATCGAAGATCTGATTTTCACTTAGTTTTGTTCAGAATGGTCTGTAGCTGACATCCGGTTACACGGATTAATGTGTGCTTTATGCCTGATGATCTGCTGGACTGGACATGATTCGTTGTAATCTGTGTATGGAATACAGTCACTAAGGTAAAACAAGAAACATCTGGAAGATTATGACTTCAGTTTACTGAGATAAACCTAAACTGCTGCAGTTTGCATACATACAACACTCAGCTGAAGTGAAATTCTCAGTTGCATCTCTAGTACAATTAAAGATTTGGTATTTCTGTGCAAAAGTTTTAAACCATCCCTAATTTTTTTCACATCTTGCTTCCAGTTAATCAGATGTTTTTTGGCCCAGTTTTGATGTCGTTCTCCAGGGTTCTTGAGGTTTTCCCCAGTTTATCTGTGGACTTTGATTGTGTCTGCATTCATTTGCTATTTGTGTGTACTGGAGCGCAGCAGCAGATTGCACAGGTTGTTCTTAACAAGGAAAAGGGATGACAAACCAAGTTATAGTGAAAAAAGAAAAAAAAACATTCAACAACAAAAATGTTTGTGAGGTTCACGTCAGTTCACGTCAGTCGAACTGAAGAAGAGAGAATAAATCACAATCAGTTTTTATCTATATTGTTACAGTTTTCAGAAATAATGCTTACAAAGATGAAGGAGTTCTCCTGTTTAATGATCATGTAAAATCTTAAGATTTTGCCTCTGAAGAGATTTTAAGGTAAACTTAAACCAAGCAGTTCCATACCTTGTAGAGCCATTCCTCCAGATGAGAAAGGAAAGTTCAAATACTCCACTCCTTAGTGTTCTTTCCTGTGCATCGGTTTGATCTTTTCTGACAGGTAGAAAATCTCATTCTGAGAAAACATCACGATGAAACTCAGCAGGAGGCTGCATGAACAAAAGCACTCCTCTAATCTCTACACTTTCAAGAACTACGCCCACATTCATTCATGAAATTTCCAAGGCAACAACCACAAATGGTCCAGTGTGTGGGGGGGTTAATTTACTCATATTGGAGACATACTGCACGTCTTCTGTTTAAGTTAAGGAGGAGTTATTATCAGATTGTGCTGCTTTCTGTTTGAAAGTTAGGGTCTGCAAGCGTTCAGTCTGCTGTTGTAGAAAACTGCATGTTTTAAGGATAACATGCAAAGATGGATATGATTGTTCCGACTGAAGAGAGAACATGGTAACATAATGAAACACAATGACTCCAAGGACTCCAGAAGCTGCACCCTGTCCGCTGATGCACAACAGCGCAACAAAAAGACAAACTGGCGCCATTAGGAAAGTCGTGCAATAACAGAAGTACTCTTGGCTTTTTACATGTGACAAACAAAAACTGTGTTAAAATGGATCAAAAAGGAGAGATAAACACAAGACCCACTGAAGAAACACCTCAGTCAAGAGGAAAACCTTAAAACGTGAAGAAGTCATTAGATCCTGTTAGGTTATTAATGTCATTAGATGTTTGTATTTTTTTGTGCCATCATTGTTTTTGGTTTTCATCATTTCTTTGTTATTTTTGGTGTCGGTTCATCCCTCAGAGTCGGTTCTTCATTTCTTGATCTCATCGTGTGTTTCCTTCGATTTCAGTGTAATACTTGATTATTACTTTGATTATTTCCTCCAGTCTTCGAGCTCCTTCGTCGCCGACCTCCTGAACCGCTTCGTGGCTTTTCACCGGCCACACGGCCGACCTCCTGAACTCCGTTTTCTTCTGGTTCTGAGGCTCCCTCCACCTGCCCGGTTTGGGTTGATTGTTGCTGTTCACTGTTGTTCGTCTTGCTTAGTCTTTCAAAAGCTTCTGGTGTCACCTTTTTTTGGGGGGGGTGTTTCATGTTTGTCCTTTCTGCGCCATTATTTGGTTTTGATCATCGGTCTTATTTCAGCCCGTAGAGATGGTTCTCCGTCCATTGATACTTACTGGTTATCATGTATTCAGCTTCAGCTTCTTTCAGTGATTCTTTCTCTTCCTGTTTCTGTTAGTTCTGGGTTTTCTCTCTTCTCCTTATTCCTTGATTCCACCTTGTGCACATTTACCCTTCATTTCCCCAGTGGCCATGTTGGATTTTCATCGTCATCTCTTCATTAAACCCTCCATCATGAAAACTCCTGCTGTCCGATCCCCTCACTCCTAATGAAAACATAATAAACACTAAAAGTCTCACCGTTGGTTAGGTGGAGATTTGGTCAGGAGGTGAGTAGGCCGGTTTCAGAAGCTGCGTTTAAACCTGTCGTTGTTAAGCCTCATCTGAAGCGAAATAGCCTCGACTCGTTTAGGCTCAATCATTTTAGAACAGCTTGCAACCTGCCTTTTTAGGGGAGCTTGTTGCAACTTAAAGTTTATATTAAGCTGTTCCTCAAGGCTTTTAGGTACCAAACTTTTTAATCTTTACATGCCGTTTTTGGGAAATGTCATCAGGATCACATAACCTCCTGACAACCACAGATCCATTGATTGACGTTTTAACTCTATTTTGGTTATTTGTTTATGGATGACTGAGAATTTCCTTCAAAGAAACTAAACTGAAGTTTTAGTTTTTGGCAAAGATGTTAAAAGAGAGAAACTGAGAACCACGCTTCAAACATTGGCCAAAAAATCCTTCTGCTCATATTTGATTTAATTATAAGTTTTACAAACCACATTAAAAGTTTTACACCAATGCATTTCATCATCTCCATCAGCAGAGAAGACCATTTCCCTTCTGGTCGAAAGCAGAGACTTTGTAACTGGCAGAATGAATCACTGTAATGCTCTGCTTTCTGCTTAAAGGAACTAAAGCTCCACCACAGCTGCAGGAATGTTGATGGGGACCAGAAAGCAAGCTTACGTAACACAGATCTTAAAGGATCGGATTTTTTTCCTCCGGGCCCTTCAGACGAGAAGTAAAACATACGGAGAGGCGCCGCTCAGCTGTGGAACAGCCTTCTGCAGACGCAGACTGGCCAGAGACAGACACATTTATCCCGTCTGGATTCCACCTGGAACTTAATGCCATTTATAGTCCTTTATTGTGTGGGATTTTAATTCCAGTTCTACCTTTTTATTAAAAATAACTGTCAGATGTTTTTGATGACGTCTACAGACCCATTCAGTGAATTAGAATATTATGGAAAAACCAACTTATCACTAAGTGAAACACATTATATAGATTCATTACACATAGATGGATGTTTCAAAGCCTTTATCTCTGTTAATTATGAGGATTTTCTATTTACAGGTACTGAAAACATTTAAAATTATAATATTATATCAGACCAATAAAATAAAAATGTATATATTTTTAAAAACAGAAATGTGGGTTTAATGATAAATTTCTTTAACACCCACTTAAAGGTTATTTTCAGAAGGTACATTTAATCTGACAAGCAGGCCTCATCTGGATATATGACCACATATATATATATATATATATATATATATATATATATATATATATATATATATATATATATATATATATACTGCTCACAAAATTAAAGGGAACACTAAAATAACACATCCTAGATCTCAATTAATTAAATATTCTCATTGAAAAACTTTATTATTAACACAGTGGAATTGATTGTGAAGAAAATAACACAAAAATTATCAATGTAAATCAATTCAACGTCAGTGAATGTTCCTCAAGACAAGTCTAAATGAGGCTCAGCAGTGTGTTTTTTTGTAGGGCCCTGGCAGTGGACCTCCTGTTCCTCCTTGCACAAAGGACGAGGTAGCGGGCCTGCTGCTGGGTTGTAGCCCTCCTACGGCACCCTCCATGTCTCCTGGTGTACTGGCCTATCTCCTGGTACCTGTTCCGTGCTCTGGACACTGTGCTGAGAGACACAGCAAATCTTCTTGCCACCACTCGCAGTGATGTTCTGTCTTGGATTAGCAGCACTGGTTGAGCAACTTCAGTGGGCTGTAAAAAACGCCTCATGATGTCTCTATGCGTGACAGCAGTGACAACATGAAAAAGTGACTAAAAGTTCAACCAGAAAGACGAGAACAGAGAAATGCTCTGTGGCCACCACCTGCAGAATCACTCATTTATAGGTGTTGTCTTGCTAATTGCCTCATTTCCACCTGTTGGATGTTCCATTTGCACAATAGCAGGTGAAACTTGATTCACAATAAGTGACTACCTAACTGGTGACAGTGATTCCACAAAGGTGGGACTGATTTGCAGTTACATTGTTTTGTTTAGGTGTTCCCTTTATTCTTTTCAGCAGAATAAATACAATAAATAAATAAATAAATACAATAAAAAAATACAGAATATACATATATATATATATATATATATATATATATATATATATATATATATATATATATGTGTGTGTGTGTGTGTGTGTGTGTGTGTGTGTGTGTGTTTGTATGTATGTATCTATTCCCCACAGCTTCCTCAGCTCTTCAGCTCTTATATATTGATTTGTCTTTTAATTTTTTGTTGACGAACAATATTCATTGTTACCTTCAGATTTTCACAAACTAAATAAAAACAAAATCAGTAAACATCAGTATAAAGAGGCAGTTTATTGACTTATAAGTTGTTATATATTAAACATATACTTCACTTCAAAAAGAAAAACACATGGAAATACTGACACTTCTAAAGAGAGGCGGAGCCTGCTTACATCATCCTGTTGGTGAGCTGTCATGCTGCCATAATTCACCAGAAAAACTGTATTTACAGAATGATTAACCAAACAGATGACATTCATAACAACAGAGTCCTTTTACATTCTTCATTCAACCTTCATTAAGGAGACAAATTTAAAACCATGACAGCAAATTGTGACTAAACAACAAATGCATCCTGAACTGCAACAGCTACAGGTTCTCTGTCAACCAAGTTGTTACTTTTGGCTTGTGACACCAGAGCTGCCTCATCAAAAGGAAGTGGTTTTAATGCCTGCAGAGACAGTGCCATGATAAGGAATCAGGTGAAAACAAATTTTGCAGAACAACAGGGCATCCTGTATGTTCATGGCTGCACTTCACTTTTTATATGCATCACAGAAAAAAGTATGTGTTGCAGTCAGAAGTGCAGCAATATCCCACAGAGCATTTCTATGTGTTGCGTGGATGGATTTTACTGCATGAGTTAGCTTTGTCATCACAAACACACATCCAAATACACACAGCAGTCGAGCAGATGAACACACATGTGCTCCCCACCCAACCATTAAAAGCTCTATTAGGGGCTTTCAAACACTGTTACACTTACAGAAAACCTGCTTCCATCTTTTTGACTGATTGCTTCCATTATTTTCATTTTAGCCCATTACTTCTATAATCTTAAAACATATGTGGTAATGTTGTTTAATTATCAAACAGCTCTGATGGTCGGCACGATTTCTGCAACGGGAGTTGCATCCTGTGAGACGCTACAAGAAATAGACCAGATTCATTCAGTCGATCTCTCAATTATGATATATATACAATACATAATTATACAAGCACATTTTTCATAGCTTACCTTTCATTTTTGTACACAAAATACATAAAGATGATGAAGCTAAATATGCAGAAAACGCAGCAAACATCCATCTTAACGTTGCAATTTTACACACTGAATACAGAGAAAATGAAATATACACCAAAAACGATAAGGATGCTTATTACAGAAACTAATTCACTGGGGAAAAGACTCAGAAACAAAAATATTAAGAGAACTTTATAAAAAAAGACACACTGCTTCTCTCCAAACTTCAGGTCAATAAGAAAACAGATGTGCCACCAAGGGGGTAGATGATGGGGGGGAGGGAGGTTACTAATGCGCACCCTTACAAATCCTGAATTTAGGAGAGGAAAAGTCGAGCTACAAGGAGTTACATTTTTTGTTATAATTATTTTAATTAAAGGGATTTTATTTTGATGTATATGATTATTGTTAGCATTATTTTTTTTCCCATCACTGTGACCATTCTTACATGTATGCCACTCACTTCTTGCCTTTCCAACACATATTTAGGTTAAATCCAGCAGATTTTTAGGATGCACATGTAAACCAAGAGTTTTCTGCTCTAATTCGACCTGAATGTGAAGTTCGGCCACAGCAACATCTGCCCATATCCGCTTGTCCCCGCAGGGTTCCTGACATGTCGCCTTGGCGAAACATCAAACAAAACTCCAGAAAGTCATGTTCTGTATATTTTGGTTTGGTTTTTAGTGACCAGCATCTGGTGAACCCTTCACGTTCACCCTTCACCCTTCATGTTCTAGAGCAAACTGCAGCACCATTTTGAGTTATTTAGCAGAAACATAAACACATGACGGAGCTGTTTCTTCACATAACTGAGAAAATGTATCTGGGGGTTTTCTCACCATTTAGTTTTGCAGTGTGCCATCTGTCTCATTTGCTTCTTATCTTCTTTCCTCGCTAAGGTTCTGCTCATGAAAACAATCTTAGTGATACAGGAAACCACATATTAACGCATTTTATTTCTATTCTCTCTCAGACTTTAGGACGTTAAGTGAAGCTCTAACTGGCGCTAACCGACAGCTGACCTGCTGCTCTTTCCCCAGCAGTTTTACACCTTGTGCATTTGAAGGCACTTCTCCTTTTTGTTTTTTTGTTTTTTTATTAACTTTTTATTACAATCTATTTTCGTTTGCATGTTGTTTTTTTCAATTCAGTTAAGTTTGTTTATTATAGCGCCATTTCACAACAAATGTCTCGAGACACTTTACAAAAAAAGTCATTCTAGTTCAATCACACATACGTTCCAGTCAATTAGCGATCACTCAGCGCTCAGTTCATTATTCAAATTCAGTTAAAAAGTTTCTTATCTAAGGAAACCCAGCAGATTGCATCCAGTTTATCAGCTCTAACAAGGATCTCTCAGATTTAGGAGAGTGATGCAGCTTCTATTGCTGTAATTATTAGGGAATGGCCATACTGCAGCTAAATGCATAAATGTTGGTTAGAATCTGTTTTCCTAAAGAAGTTCTAAAAAGCTTTTGGAACCATTAAGTCAAACTGGCTGGATTAAGATCTCTTCTCCAGGCCCACCTAGACCTCTTTGACCTGGAGAGAAGTGGAAAGTTGTGCTCCCAACACAGCGGAGGAAATGATGAGGCTGCAGTGTGTGAGGTGTTACCTCTGTTTTACAGCAAATCCTTTCATGATTCTAATTTCTGTATTTTTAGGTTTCTGATTACAGCTCAGATAAAACTCCCTAATAGTTACCGACAGGTGGCTATTTTAAATGTTTGGTTGTAGCACTTGATGTACTCATTTATTTACAATACAGAAACCAACAAAATGCAGGCAAACCTTAAGTAAAAAGGTCACACACAATACGTGAGCTTCATGCACATCATGTCAAGCTAACTGGATTTAACACTTCTTGAATACTTTGTACTTGAAGTTCTTAGACTGTAGGTTGAACTCCATTTTGGGTCCCAAAAATCCATAACTTTTTTCCTGAAGTTTTTCCCGACAATGACGTAGAGAATGGGGTTGAGAACGCTGTTGAAGAACGCAAAGTAGGTGAAGATCTGCCCACAGATGTACAAGTTTGTCTTCAAGATGCAGCCTGTCAGGATACCAGCATCAAAGAGCTGGGATGGGATCTTGAGCAGATGGAACGGGACCCAACAGATCAGGAATGCCAGCAGGACGGCCAGGACCAAAGCAGGTGCCTTTATCTCCTTGTTCTTTGTCTTCACCTGTTCCTGAAACCTGTTTCTTAGAGCTTTGAGGATGTTGACAGTGCAAAATACAATGATGGAAATGGGAATAAAAAACCCTAACACCAAAATCATCCATTCAGTTATGGACAATATAGTTGCATCAGATTCACCACAACGGGTGATATTTCCATGTTGTATCAAGTCCCTGTTGATAAGTTTTGGAACACTAAGAATTAAGCCCAGAATCCAAACCACAATGCAACAAATTTTGGCAAATTTTGGTCGACGCATTCCCTCACTGGACAACGGATGGACCAAGGCCAAATACCGATCAATGCTGACCAAAACCAGGAAGTAGATGCTGCAGTAGACATTCATCAAGATGCTCATGTTGACCATTCTGCACAAAGCAAGACCGTAAAACCACTCAAACTTATTCCAAGCACTGAAAGCCCAGAAGGGCAGGGAGGAGACCAGGAGCAGGTCAGCAGCAGCCAAGTTGCTCAGGTAGATCTCAGGTACGGTGCAGGGCTTCTTGTGGAGGATGAAAACCATCAGCACAAAGATGTTCAGAACAATTCCCAGAACAGAGATGGACAGGATGTACACTGGGACATAAGTGAAGGTCCAGTTATCGGATCCAAGTGAGCAATTACTGTTATTTATTTTGTTTCCATTTTCAGCCAATGAGGTGAAATTATCAGAGATACTGCAGGAAAACAGAGGGAGAAATGATAGGAAATAAGCCTAAATACGTACAGTAGACAGGTGAAGTAAAACATTATATGTAGAGTTATAAGAAAGAAAAAAATTTTTTTAAAATATTGTCAGCTGGTCTAAAAAGTTGGAATGAACCCCAAAAAATGTTTTTCGCATATTTTCTTTACAGTTAGAAATACCTGCAGAGGCTGTTTACAGAAATTTTTTATGGCTCCAGTTGGACTTCAGCTTTTCCTTTCATGTTCAGCTCTTTTAGAACATAGAAAATACATTTTGAAACTTGTGACCAGTTTTATTATTCATAATCTCTTAGTCACTTTCAAGTTTATCTGCAAGTTGCATAAAACATGTTGAGACAAATTCAGTCTGCAATCCAAATCCTGACATGCTGCTACAAATAAAAACCTGCTCGTCAGCTTTAAAAACATACACTATATTTGTCAGTTTCTATATATGCAGAGTTGCACTTTGCCATAATGCACATTTCATTCCACACTGCAAAACAGTAAATATTGCTAAGTTGTATATGGCAGTTACTGAGTCTTAGAAGTTTAATCAGTCATAAACAGCAAAGCTTCTGCATACCTGGTGGTTAAAAGAGCCATTTTCCAGAGGAAACCAACTAACAGCAGGTCCTTTCAAGTCTTCACTGCGTCTGTCCTCTGTGTGAGTGTGTCTGGGCTTTGCAGAAGTAGGTAAGCTGGTATGAAACTGATATGAGCTGTCTTTAAATATGAGATGACTTGCTTGGTTTCCACCCACTCTCTTCAGGATGTCCCTCCCCAAATAGCCATGTGTGATTCTCCAGAAGAGGAGAAAGTTCTGCTGAACTCTGTTCAAACTCTATCAAAGTCAAAACATGAAATTCATCCACTTTGTTTAAAAAGAGTGAGGTATAAGTAGGATGATTTTTCCTCATTTCTGTACATTAGAAAAGTTTATTTCAACCATAAACCCATAAATTATCCAGAGACCCAACCTTGTTTGGTTCTAAATCGATAAGGACAATTTATTTAAAGCGATTATGAAGGAACTATTACCAGCATTATAAAGCACAAGCTCTTAGACTCTGTGTTCAGAGCTCAGACACAACTAGTGGTGAGTAAATCTATTTTAATAAATTTGCTCCCAACCTCCAAGCACAAAGAGTTGCTGATTTTAACAAGCCACAAACATCTCTTGTTGTGGGGTTCTTGGGTTTTGCCATAGATGAGCTTCAAGTGGGCTGGTTTTAAATGAAAATACACTAATTTTAAGATATTTGTGGGTTCATTGACATTGACATTTACTTGTTTTAGAAAGTCTTGACAAGCCTCATTTTCTTGTTCTGTTGACAGATGATTTTTCTTCTTTTGAGCATCATTCACCCAATTTTTGTCCTTTTTTTCTTGTTTGTGAAAGGTGACTTTTTGCAGCCTTGGTGTGATGATCTAAGTGTTTGGCCGTTTAGTTTCATCTGTGTTTCTGGTTTTGATCATTTCCTTATTGTTTACTTATGATCTGGTCTTAGTTCATTCCTCTGTGTGTTTACCTCTTGGAGCCTGCCACCGCCACCCTGTGTCTTATTAGTATTTCTGTTGTTACACTGTGTAGTCTAACACAGCGGACTGGGGTGAAAAATGACAGCCCTATGAAAGTTTTCCTATTTTTTTCCCCAAAATCCTGTTTTTATTTTTCAGAAATCCCAGATTTACAAAGTAAACACATTATTTAATCTTAAACATATCATTTCACATGGTTACTGTCAAATTGAAACAGTTCAATTGAAAAATAACCTGCATATAGTCAGTTATGCAAAGAAGCACAGAGCTGCGGATTCAGCAAAAGAAAAATAGCCGCCCATCATGTTTAGAACAGGAAGACTTTATTGCAATAACAATATACTTTTTCTGTTTCTACAATATAATAAGAGTTTTTTTACACAGCCTACATTTAAATATAGTATGAATGTGATAGTGTAATGTGCAAAGTCAAAATAAAATAGAACCTAAAGCATTTCGTTTCAGAAACATCCATCAGTGGCTCCATTTGAACATGTTCCAAACAGGAGTCAAGCTGCCACAGTAACTTGGGCCAGTGCTATTTTTGCTGAACCCTGCAGGGGTCCACATGCAACACAGCCAGCCTGAGTCCAGTTCAGGTGGTGGAGCTTGTATCCATGGAGATTTCAGTCTAAAACATGAGTGTAAGGTTAACATAGTGAGGATAAATAACTCAGCATGTAACGTGTTCTCTTTCTGGTTCTAATTATTATGGAATGAAGAAAACTGTCTCCTGCCTCAAGAATCAGGCACGTTATGATTATAATTATGTAACGGTACGGCTGCATGCTGGCTGCGGTCAGCATGCTCCCAGACAGCCATTACTTCAACGGAGAGCGAAACCCAGGCTGAGCGGGTCACATCACACAGACTGTTTCCTTGCTCTCTTATTGCAAACACTGATTGTTTTCTGAGCTGGCCTGCCGTTTGGTCTGAATCTGGACCGGAGGAAAGGCTGCTGTAGACGAACAACAGATAAACCAACCCAGAGAAGTATCTGATCGTCCTCTGGGCTCAACAGAACTGTTCTGTTTCTAATTTAGTGCTCAGCAAGAAAGGATGCCTGCTATACATATCCAGCACAAATATAGCATGATGAGATGATGAGAAAAAACATGTTTAAAAAAGCATTAAATCTGAAATGCATTGGTTTTAGGAGTTCGAAATGCAGGACGGATGACTCGATGCTGCAGCGATTGTAAATCTGCACAAAGCACACTGTATGTGATCCAGGGTTGATGCTTCAGATCCAGGGTCCTGCTGAAGTTCCTGAGAAGATCTGCCTGCTCAGTTTGTGTTTTACACTAAAAAGCCAAAAGCTACAGACAGAACATATATCATGTGGTGTTATTTTATCTCTGCAGTGTTGGTCCATATGAGACCTAAACCCATGCAGCGGTGGGCTCCTGAGTCACATCTGAACAATCCTACAGCTTTCCACGGAAAAAAGGAGACTTCACTAACATTCCTGAACGAGCTGCACATCGGTCCTTCTGTCAAAACAAAGCAGTTGTGTCAGAATGACTGCAGATGCAGTTTTTAATCAAATATTCTGTGAGAAATTAGCTTGGTAGCACTTCAACGCTAGTGGAAAATTAGAGCTGTCCCACCTGGATCTATGTATAACCCCAGTCTGCTGAACATACCTAATCAAGAGCCAGTGCCAACACTATCCTGGTTGGAGTATTAATCATCATCCATTTGGGAAAGCTTAATGTAGGTGGAATCAGCTCACAATGTCCTCCACACTATTTCGTCTTAGGCTGATGGTTTAACAAGAAGAAAACTTGGAAATTAAGCCGAGCTCTGATCCATCAGACAGGAAACACATTTGTATTTCATATGGCTGGAAACCATGTTGGAAAGAAACAGAAAAAAATCAAAAAATAATACAGTCATTCAGAAGTCTACATATAAACATGTGGACTTATAAAAACAGGCTTTTTAGGGTGGAATTATTGTACACATGGTCTGCATAGTATCACTGCTGCCTTACAGCATGAAGGTCCTGGGTTCAAATCCCAGCCTGCGATCTTTCTGCATGGAGTTTGCATGTGTGGGTTTAAAAAAAAGATGGTTTAGCCAAACGTGCAACTTCTGTCTTTGAGTTCATCAACCGCTACAGTACAGTTTAAACTGCTCGGTGCTAAAGGCAGAGAGAGGGAACCTGAAGCTGTCCCTCCATCCTGGGTCAGGCAGCCGCTTCATCTGTTTGGTTTGTCAAACTCCAGACCTCGAGGGCTGGTGTCCTACTGCCTTTTGATGTGTCCCAGTGCCAACACATCTGAATCAAAGGACTGAATTACATCCTCATGCACTCAAGTTCTGCAGAGTCCTGCTAATGACCTAATTCTGTGATTCAGGTGTGTTGACAGAGAGACACTTGTAAAAAAGCTGCAGGACACCAGTCCTCAAGAACTGGAGTTTGACTTCCTTGGATAAAGAAACCTGAGGTCTTGGCCCCTACTTGACTTTCCCATATTTTTAACTCTGGGACCAAGTTATCTAGTTTTAAAATAAAAAGTTATCCTCTGCAGGTAAGATATAAACTGCTTATAACCCAGAACCAGAGCTATGCTGTGGAAACATTTTCCCTCATAATATTAACTCTGTTTTTGCTTTTTACCCCCACTTATTTCAGATGAACAAGCTAATTTTAATGTACAAAGCTAACCTGAGTAAATACAAAAAGTAGTAGATCAACCAATCCCCCCCCCAGCCCCCCCAGCAACACAAACGTAACACAATTTATTGACACCAAATTTGTTGGCTAAAATTTAGCAGCAAAAAGGGATTTTGTATTAAAAAAAAATCTTGCTTATATGTCAATTTAGGGTTTTCGATTAAAATCCGATTAATTAATTAACTAAAGACTCTGCAATTAACTTGAATCAAATTTTTATTTAAGTTTCACCACTAATCACAACTGATAGATAATTGTCTGGGAAAAATTTGCCTCCAAGACTGTCTTTGTAAATGTGACATTGCACATGCTGATGTTATGATGTTTATGGTTTGAGGTGCAGCTCTAGTCATAACTCTGCTAATTACCTCGTCTCCTAAATATAGAATGAACAATCTAACAAGAACTTAAATACGTGTCCCTCAGAAAGCTACAATACACGGTAGAATGAAGACAAAAGACAATTTTTGCATCAGATGTTCACCTCTAAAAAATGACAATCTATAAAAGTAGAAAAAAGCAAAACCGATACAGAGTGCGTATCCACAGTTCAGGACAAAGGTGTGATGGATTTTGTCAACATAAAACATAATTCTATACCCAATATTTCCCCAAAGTGTAGAACAAAACATCCTCTCCCATTGCTGCCTAATCAGGTTATAGCATAATTATTGTCTTAAGTGTTGTGCCATCATGAGTATTGCTTCCATATTCAGCACAGGAAGTGCAGAGCAGGATGTCATTAGAGCCCTATTTGATCTTTAGGGCTGAAAATCACCACAGCCCTTATTTGCTCTGTTCTGTTGACAAATGTGGACACCACAGATCGCTGATATGTGGTCATGTCTGACCCTCTGCGCTGATGTCTGGTCCTTCTGTAGATGGCATTAACCTTCCTCTTAAAGTACTGTCCAGAGAAGACGTACAGCAGAGGGTTGAGCATGCTGTTGAGGAAGGCCAGATACACTGAAACTTGATCTCCTACGCTGAGCGTGTGAGACCAGAGGGTTCGATCCAACACTTTCACATCACAGAGGGTGTCGAGGAAGGTGAAAACCTGGAAGGGACCCCAACATAGTAAAAACAGCAGCATGACGGCATAGATGAGCACTGTAGCCTTTGTGTCATTGAAGTCGTGAAAAGTTGAATTTTCCATCCTCCGAGCCAAAGCCTTGATTATATTCCAGCTGCTGAAAACAATGACAAGGAGAGGAAACACAAAGCCCAACATGTTCATCACAATCTGATGGGCAAGCTTCCAAGAACTTCCATGGGCGTAATCTAGAACACAGGAAGTTGTATTGTACTCCTCAATGAACTTTACCTTTCTGTGAATTATGGTTGGCAAGCTGAGAAACAGACCCAACAGCCACAGAATGAAGCACACTATCTTAGCATACAGCGTCCGTCTCAGCCACCTCGCCTTCATGGTTTTCACTAGGGCCAAGTAGCGATCAATGCCAATCATGACGAGGGTGTAGATGCTGGTGTAGAAATTGATGACTATGTTGGAGTTGACCAGTTTGCATAAAGCATCTCCATACGACCAGTTGAACCTGTTCAGGATGTACATTGCCCAGAAAGGGAGGCCACACAGGAGGAGGAAGTCTGCCAGAGCCAGGTTGCTCAGATAGATTTCCGCCACAGTCAGCCGGTCCTTGTGGGCTACGAACACCACGAGGACAAAGCCGTTGAGGAGAAGTCCTAACAGCGACAGGACGAAGATGTAAGGAGGGATGATGGTGTGGATCATCTGCCATTCTGTGGAGTCTGGAGACTCTGATGGGCCAAACGGGAGAGACGAGCTGCTGTTTTCAGACCATGAGGATGTAGTTGCAGGCAGAAGTTGCTCCATGAGCTGGGAAACAAAGAGAAAATGAGTATTTCGACAGACAGACAGATAGAGGTTGTGTCAGATGGCTGCTCGTACTGAGCCAGGTTCTGGTTCTGGTTATGCTGGAGGTTTCTTCCTGTTAAAGGGGAGTTTTTCCTCTCCACTGTCGCTGCATGCATGCTCGGTATGAGCGATTGAAGGGCTCGTCTGCTGTTGCTACGTGCTCGTCCAGGTTGAGTGAATGCTGCAAGTCAATGATTCGATGAAATCTGCCGCGTTTCCTTTGATAGAAAACGTTTTAAACTAATTTGAATAATAAACTGAGCTCAATGAATTGTTTGATAACGCGGATCAATTAGAATGTGTGTGTGATTGAATTGAAATTACTTTTTTTGTAAAGTGCCTTGAGATGATGTTGTGAATTGGCGCTATGGAAATAAACTGAAATGATTTTATGTCCATTGAACAATTTCTATTTTTGGGATCTTCATCCTGCTAAAATATCCAGTGACTGAAAATATCCAACAGATTGTCAGTAGAAATGTCCTGGTATTTCAGGGAGTTTTGGGCTTCATCCTCCATTATACTTCCTTCCATCCTTTGCTTCAAGATAAACTAACCTCTAGTGTTTGTTGAAAAAAGCTGAATTTGACCAAAACTGACTTTCATTTAAAGCCCCAGTAGATTTTTAAAAAACCCTCCATGTTTGTGACGTTAGGGCAGGAAAGGTTTTCTTTCAGTCATCAATCCCAAACGATCAGCTGGCAAAGCACTCAGTCACTGGTGACCACAAGATGCCAGTCTTTGCCGCAGTTCTCTAACACTGAGCTTTGGAGATGTTTTAAATTCTCTTACTCTTCTCCTCACTTCACTGTTTGTGGTGAAGATAAATACTGATCCCGGTTCAGCTTTGTGGCCAGCGAATAAAAGAAACGGGCATCTGTCATAATGATCTTCAAGGGGCAAAAGTCACGAGTTCTTAATTAATTCAAAAACGATCTCATTAGGTGTAAAAACGTATGAAGTATATTGGATTTTCTCCTGAAATAAAAGTAAACTCAGATAAAAGGTGAAGATGATGCTACTCAGTGAAACTAGAAGTTATTTTAAGTCTGTTTACACATCTTTACATTGGGTGCCAACAAAGATTTAGAAAAAAAATACACATCAGTACTAAGGAAATGTATGTAAATCTCTGGATTTGAAGACAATAATTTAAAAAAAATGTCATTTTTAGTACTCTGGTATTTAGCAAATAGAAAATAACTGTGGAAACTATAACTGATCTAATGTCAGACAATGAGTAAAAAAGAGTTTTAAGATTGTAGCTTTAACCCAAACTACATTAAAATTATCATAATAATCATAACAATCACTTTCACAGCTTCTTTCAGTGCCGTAAGGCTTTCAGTTTTGTTTTCTAGTCATATCTACCACTGGACGAAGATTTTGACAGCTTATCTGTACTATTTGTGTCTGCATCTCACAAAAAACAAAACAAAAAGAACCCGAAAAGTTCTTACCTTCGGTTCCACAAGACCGATCCTCATTTGGTCAACGTGACAATAAAAAAAAGACCCATCTGGGACAGGTCTCAGCTATGTACACCAAGCTTCACATAAGAGTACACAGTAATGAAGAAGGGAGATCTGCTGCGAGGGGTTTTGTATATTGCTAAGTTCTTCCACACGCTTTGCAAAACAGTTGAATTTATCACATTGTTTGGGAAACTGTCAAAGTTTGTTCTGACCTCATGTAGGAACAAAGCTTCAGCTGTAGAGTGCAACTTGTGCTGCAGACAGAACTGTTTGCCACCTCGTCACAGTTAAATGTTTTAAACCCCGTGTGAAAAAGTGATGGCCCCCAAAATTTAATAACCGGTTGTTTCACCCTCAGCTTTAGGTTTGGTGTGACTCGTTTTTTTTCTCCTGTTACATAAATGTGTAGTCATGTCTGTGTTATTTAAGTCAAGTTTATCTGTATAGCACATTTCAGCAACAAGCCAGTTCAAAGTGCTTTACATGTTAAAAACATAACACAGTAACTAATTACAAAACAAGCAGCTAACATTACATTTTGTCAAATGCCATCATCAAAATCATCAGGAATAATCGCAGTCACCAAATACAACAAATCAATCAATCAGTGTTCCAGGTATTATGAATCATAGGGAGGTCTAAACAGGTGTGTTTTTAGCCCTGATTTAAAGGAGCTGTTTTGCAGTTTTCTGGGAGTTTTTTTTTTTTCAGATTAGTGGAGCAAAAAAAACTGAAAGCTGCTTCTCCATGTTTGGTTCTGGTTCTGGGGATGCAGAGCAGACCTGAGTGGTCTGGAAGGTTGATACAACGACAGCAGGTCTTTAAGCCATTCAGTGATTTATAAACTACCAGAAGTATTTTAAAGTCTGTTCGCTGAGCTCCAGGGAGCCAGTGGAAGGACTTTAGAGCTGGGATGATGTACTCTATCTTCCTGGTTTTAGTGAGAACACGAGCAGCAGCGTTCTGGATCAGCTGCAGCTGTCTGGTTGACTCTTTAGGCAGACCTGTGAAGACACTGTTGCAGTAATCAATGCGACTAAAGAAAAATGCATGGATGAGTTTCTCTAGATCTTGTTGAGACATCAGTCCTTTAATCCTGAAAATGTTCTTCAGGTGATAGAAGACTGACTTTGTAACCGTCTTTATGTGTGTCTGAAGGTTCAGGTCTGAGTCCATCACTACACCCAGATTTCGGATGGATAATTAATCAGATTAATCAGTTCAAAGATTTCCTGCTAGAAGTGAGCAACCAGTTTCTTTTTCTTAGTAAGGAGCTCCAAGTCATTAGTCAAGTTCTGCCAACTTATGAATCATTTACAAAAAGTAGATTGTTTTCTTTGGAACCTTAATTTACGGAATTTGCTTCTAATTTTACTAAAAATAACGGGCGCCAAGAGAGTTCACCACTTTACCATTTCATACCCATGCATTCATCACCATCTTGGTAACTGATACTTCCATTTCCATCATGTAACCATGTTCTTTTCACTCATTTCTCCTGACAGAACTGGGGGACCTGAGCCAGCTTTGTGACGGCCACTCCTCAACATGACCGTATTGCTCTTCAGCCTCTACGCTGAGGGTCACTGTCCACATGAAAGACCCGACTGGGTCCAAGCTTCAACTTCCTGGCTGATGTCTGGAGATGTTGCTTCTGTATTTCCATGTAATGCTCTTTCCTCATGATGTCACCTGTTTTGTGAAATGCACCGATCCCTCCTGCAGCAATAAGAGTCCCATACCATGATGCTGCCACTCTTGTACTTCACAGTCGCTGTTTTCTGGCTTCTTTCCAAATGTAACGATGGTCGTTATGACCTAAAACTTCTGTTTTAGAAGTTTTAGAACACATCTCTTTTTCCTGTCTTAGTGAACATTTAGCCAGTATCAGTGAGGGAGTGATTCATTGTGGAAAAATTACTCTCTTCACAGCTCCAACTAACATCTTTACAATGTCTTCTTTCTTTGTGAGGAATCTGGGTGTGTTGTTTTGGTGTGGCGTGTTCTTCTCTCATGGAGCTGCGGGTCACTTATTAACTTCACCACCTCGCATATATTACTTTAAATACAAAAACTCATCTCCCAACAGAACAAGAAAATGAGGCTTGTCAAGACTTTCCAAAACAAGTAAAAATATTTAACCTCAACTGACCCACAAATACCCTAGACTTAGTGCATTTTCATTTATAACAGGACCGTTTTTACTGATACAAATAAGATATATGAGACTTATTTTCAGAATATGTTGAAAAATATTCTTAAATTCTTTCTTGAAACCAGCATAGATATACCAAAAACTAGTGTACTGTTCTTTATACAAAGGACTGATGTGTTTTTTCATTGCATATTTTTACTTAAAGTTCTTATAATAAGAAAACCCCCCAAGAATTGATCCTGTCAATACTGGAACAAGAGATGTTATTGGCTTGTTGATAGATGAGTTCAGTTGTCAACGTACACAACTTTCTGTATTTCTATAAACCTCTTGAATTTTTGCCACCGCCTGCTGAGGGTTTTCTCACATGTGGATCGGATAATTAAATAAATGTAGACCTTTATAACACACATTTGCTGCTCATTGTTGTGTTGAGCTTCTGCAATGTCACCAGATTTATTTCCATCCACTGCTGCGATAATTCTTCAGCCAGGTCTTGAATTGATGATGATGATGATGGTAGAGACCGAGCACTGTGTTGAGCCCTCTCCAGAACGTCCCAGTGATTCTCACTGGGGTTCAGCTCTCCATGTGTGACAACGATGCCTCTTGCTCCCTGAACTAACCTGCTCATTCAGGTACTCTGCTGACCTCATAATGCTTCTGAACTTTGACCTGATCAACTGCAGCAACCCCAGATCTTGGCGCTGCCCCCACTGGCTGCTCCGGTAGGCACCAGGCATGATGGGTGCATCACTTCATCTGCCTCTCTTCTCACCCTGATGCGCCCATCGCTCTGGAAGAAGGTCAGTCTGGACTCATCAGATCACATGACCTTCTTCCATCGCTCCAGAGAAACCGTTGTCTCCGGTTAGCATCACTGATTAGTGGCTACACATCTGTTCAGTCCCACTCCCCCGAGTTAACCTTCACATTGTGAGGAAATGCTTTTACTTCCGCTATTAAACATAATCCTGAGTTCCACCGCTGTTTTTCTTTGATTTGCTGTAAGCAAACATTTAAATGATCGTCAGTCACAATCGATCAGGATCTTTTTCTGACCACATTTCTTCCTGAAGGACAACGGTTCCCCACTTTCCTTCCAGTTTCTAACAAGGCATTGGACGGTTCTAAACCCAAGTTTAGTCATTTCTGCATCTCCTTAGATGTTTTCTCTGCTTGATGCCAATGATCTGACCCTTCTTAAACAGACTAACATCTTTTCCACGACCACAAGACACGTCTTTCCACATGGTGGTTTCACAAATGAGAAACTACTCGTTGCACCAGCTGGGGTTAATAACTTGTTGCAGTTATCCTGCAGAAACTGAGCCAATAGGAAGCTCCTATTGGTTAAATTCAGGTGGCGACTTTTTTTGGTTTCAAATGTAATTGAATGTAATTCAATGTAATTTTAATTGAATTAAAATAAACTTCACTTCACATGTTTTTAATTACTCTAAAAGGACATGGAGGGATCATCTAAAATATTTTGTGTCCTTTTATGGTGGGCCAGGAGCAGACTGGAGTCCCTCGGTTTACTGAAGCACTTCTCGGATCACCCGAGTGCAAACAATGAAGGCTCAAACTTTACTTTTACATTCTTCACATTTATATTAGCTTCTGTTATGTGTTAATAACCTTATAAAATGTTAATAATAATGTCTTGAACATAAACATGTACATTTTTATGTTTTGAATATGCTAGAGTTACTTTTATCTGGAAACTGGGGAAGCGCTCATGTTTTCGTTACAGTATGTGAGAGCCAGTTTCACATGAGGTCAGCTAAGAAACTAAGCCAGAGGTTAAGGAAAACATCTCTGATCGCTCCAACACAGGGACTAAATGGGAGAACAGTCACGGGTTCAGAGGTCATTCTTCCCAAACTAATTAGAGTGGCATTTTGTTTTAAATCACACAACTCGACGTAATTAAACAGGCGAGGTTTAACATTTTCAGAGATGTCAGCTCTATTATCAAGTTCAAGATAAAAATATTTATATTTATTTTTCTTCATCTATAGTTATAAAACCAGTCCTTCTGCTTCTGTCATCTTTCAGACGTGTCGCATCTTGACTTTGCAAAACTGTTTAACACAACAATCTGTGCCTTCAGGAAGCAGGTTAAAGAACCTGTTTCCTGTTTGACTTTGTCAACATCATAATAAGGGAGCTTGTAAACTAAAAGGCTTCAAGTGTTAAAATGAAACGTTTGCAATGAGTCACCTCTGAACATTTGTCACATGAAGGCACATCTCTGAAGCAAAGATCTGAACCATCTCCGGGCATCTCGGGCTGCGCCCAGACTGAAGGAGGACGGTCGGTTCTATGACAGGGACGGGAACTGAGCCATGGAGGAACTGTGATGATTTAGGTTCTCACACATCCAGAACATGACAACCCCAAGAGCTTACACAAGAAGTTCCGCCTTCTTCTGGAACTCCAAAGACAAAAACGGTTTGGTTGTGCTGTTCTGGTATTCCTGTGCTGTCAGCAGAACATGCGCTGGGGCAAGGTGAGGAGTTATTGATCACTGGGTGGATTCACAGCGTCTCACTGACACATTGAGATCCATTAAGATGATTCACGGTTTCCATTTTACTGCACAACCAAATCTGAAAAGTGTGGCGTGTTTTTGTATGTAATTGGATGCTATTTAAAGTGAGTTTGTAGCATTTTATTAGTAAATATTTCGATACTGACTTGAGTAGTTTTACATGTTGAGGTTGGCATTAAAGGGTCAAACTGCTCTAACCGCTCTGCTGCTTTTAGACAGACAGAGAACCAGTTCCTCTGAATCCCACAGGAAGAATAAGTCAAAGGTAAGCAGCTTCGAAGCTGCTGTGACTCAGCCTGTCTGTCCTCTAACATCCTGAGGTCGTCTCTGAGGGATCTAGCATGTCTGAGAGGAGACTCCAGGCAGCCAGCAGAAAGGGAAAGGGGAAATGGCAAGAACAACAAGCAAGCCGGGCTTTCCACATTTCCTGTGCTACCCCTTCCTACCGCCCTTCTGTTTCAATAACATTAGGAACCAAGGAATGAGGTGACAGAAGCTGAAAATTAAACCTGTGCTCAGAGTCACAGCTCAGGTCGATGAAGGCGTAAGCTGGGTAGCATTCACCAGAGTGAAGCAGAGGCAGGGGGAATCTGGGAGAGAAGTGAACAGAGAGAGGGCTTGTTTGTTCAGACTCAGCATCTTACAGAATTAATTCATCTCATGAGAACATTGATCCACTTGCTGGATTTGCTCAGATGTCTGATGGAAGTTCATAATGACTGTCAGCAACAAGCAGGAAGCTGACAGACTAAAGAGGTGCTAATTAGTCCCAGCTGACATGGGCATACAGGCTTTGCTGTTTAAACACCAGTTTAAATGCATTTTCATGTGGTTCTTTGCAGAAGTATTCACACTCCTTGAATTTTTCCCCACTATTTTCTCACGTTACAAACACAAAGCTCGGTCTACTTCATTAGGATTTGACATCAGACTGACTAAAAGCAGTGAAAAAACGGTGAAGTAGAAGGAAAATGATTTCCAAGGTGTTTTTACAAATAAAAATCTGAAAAGTGTGGCGTGTGCTTTCTGTAACAGCTCAAGCTCAATCAGATCCCATAAAGATCATCTGTGAACATGAATTTTCAAGTGTTGCCACAGAATCTCAGCTGGATTTAGTTCTAGACTTTGACTGGGCCATTCTTACCAATGAATGCTTTGATCTAAACCAGGGGTCTGCAACCTGCGGCTCCAGAGCCACAAGTAGCTCTTTGGCTTTTCCACAATGGCTCCCAATAACTTGGGCTAAAAATTAAAAAGAACCAGCTGGTGTTTTTAAATTTAGATACAATAACAAACACAGGTTTTTAAGTTTTTAATCGTTTTTAAGTTTATTCCTACAATGTTTGCTTTGAATTTCCACAAAGAATTACTCAAAAAGTACGAGTAATTTGCTTTTAGATCTGTTTTTCTAGTTATTAGGTTGCAATCCATGTGTTTTTTTTGTTTTTTACATCCTTTCTGTCCTACAAAAAAGGTCCATCCTTACAACGGCCTCCATACAACTCAGGTGCCATATCACAATGATTCTGAAGATCATTTTGTGACCCCCCACTTGGTGTCTTGTGACCGCTCTGGGGGTCCTGACCCCCAGTTTGGGAACCTCTGAGATTAGATTAGACACAGGTGGACTCCTGTGTTTACTGTCGAAGATAGTTGCATTGGATTGTATTTGAGGTTATAAGAATAAAGGGGGCTAAATACAAATGCACACCACACTATTCAGATTTTTGATAATGATGCTAAAATCCCTTCATAATTTTCCTTCCTCTTCACAATAATTCATCAACAAATAATGAATAATGCACAGTTTATTCATCTTGCAGACAAATCTCAGTGAATACATGATGCAGGCAGAGCTTTTAGCTCAGTGTCCTGACCGGAGGCGGGAGCTCCAACCAGGCCTCTGTGCTGCCTGCTGTCCTTTCACTCTCAAATAAACGTTTCAAAGAGTGAAGCCTATTAACTGTGCCAGTTAAAGGTTAAATGCCTGTGTTGTTTAATAGCCTCACAGTTTGAATTATACTTGTGAAGAGATAAACCGTGGAGGGGATAATGGTGGTTTATCTATCAGAGCACGTAAAACATAGCTGCTGGTAACGAGGGGAACCACAGCAACAGATAAAGACACACTATCAGCGTCATGTGAGTCAAATAAGAACTGCTTTCATTTTAACACGAAACTTTGATTAAATCTTTCTGCTCCGCTTCAAACAACACATAGAGATTGTTAAATGATAGACTGAGCGATAACAAAGAAAACATCTCTCAGCTTTGCTTAGTTTGGATATAAAGTTGATCTGGTTTATGTGTTACGTGTGAAACTACAAGCGGGGACTCTTAACAGCTGCCAAGGGTTTGCTGCGTCAGCTGGTGATGGCAGTTTTCAACAGTTTTACATCGAACCACCATGTTGGACCCTCAAGTTAAAGTCAACTTTAGTTTATTAGTGTTGTACGTTTCAGCAACAAGGCAGTTTACATCATAAAAACATAATACAGTCACCAATTATGAAGCAAGCAATAAACAATACATGTTGAAAAATGCCATCATCAAAATCATCAAGCAAATACATATCAAATAAATCAATCAGTGTTCCATTTATTATTAATCAAAGGCAGCTCTGAACAGGTGGGTTTTAGCCTTGAGTTAAAGGAACTCAGTGTTTCGGCTGTTTTGCAGTTTTCTGGAAGTTTGTTCCAGATTTGTGGATCATAGAAGCTGAAAGCTGCTCGGACAAAAGATGTGACCTTAACACTCACGGCTGTGATGTTTTTCACAGCCAAAAACTAATATTGATGCAAAATACATTTGTGGAGAACTTTCTAGTTATGCTCTGTACCAGAAGGCCTTGTGAGATGTGTGTTCATGCTGCCAAGCTGGCCAGCAGGTGGCAGCAGCACGAAGGATGCTTTCTTGTTTTCTTATTTATCAGAGACAAAAATCAGTGTGAAGATTAAAAGATATAAAAGGGTTGAGTCTTTGGTTTCCTCCTGAGGTCTGAAGGTTAAACTGGGTGAAGTAGAAAATGATCTAACAGGATGGTTTTCTATTTGCTCGCTCTTTATTTCTACGGCTGACAGAAAACAACAAATTTCAGCAGCTCATGCAAACGTTCCAGCTTCTATAAAATGCCTGCTGTTTAGAAACCCATACGGATGATAAAAAAAAAAAAAATTAAAATGGTGAAATATTTATTCAACTTTTGAAGAAACTCATCAGAAACTCATTTCTTCAACTCATCAGATTTCATTTATCAGTGAAATCAGTTCGTTAAGCAGACTGCAAGTATCAGACGTCAGAGTCACACTAGACGAGGTTCTGTATGATGCAGTTCCTTCTTCCTGTTTTATAGATAACCTGTTTTCTCTTGTGGGTTGCAGGGTGGAGCTGTTGGCACAACTGTTGCCTTGCAGCAAGAAGGTCCTGGGTTTGAATCCCTGCCTTGGGTCTTTCTCCATGGAGTTTGCATGGGTTCTCTCAGGGCACTCTGGCTTCTCCCCACAGCTAAACACATGCATGTTCGGGTAACTGGTCTCTCGAAGCTGCCCTTAGGAGAGAGTCTGTGCAAAGTTGTTTGTATTGTGTGTTTCCCTGGGATGGACCTTTCACCCTATGACCATGGGAGAGGGACATCACCCCCCCATGACCCTGCAGGAATGAGCAGGTATACACACTGAATGGATGGACCCTTTGTACATTGTGTTGTAGTTACTTCCTGTTTCCAGTCAATCATGTGGTCAGTTCTGTCCTGTTTGTTTCCAGTTGCTTCCTGCGGTTTTAGGCGAGAATGTTTCTATATAAATTTGCACTCCCCCCACCCACTCAGGAGGACAGTAACGCAGATTTATTCCAACAGCATATTATCCACAAGCAACCAGAACTGGTTTTTTCCTAATGTTTCTATAAGGGGCACATTTACTAAAGTAGTTGACAAATTTAAATACCAATAAAATATATATTTTTTTGGACTTAAAGGCTTCATAAATTTTTAGCTTAGAACTCTTAGAAACAGAGAAATTAAAGAAAGTCTTCTTAAAAGCAGCTCAGGCAGAGATGATGGTAATTTTGGTTTCCACAGAAAGAAACGCAGCCTCTTTCTTGCCAAACAATGATGTGGTTGTTTAAAGTCTCAACACATAAACACATGAATTGCACAATGTTTTGGACAGGATTCTGCTTTCATTGTCTGTTAGAAGGTTCTTTACTCCTGCCTTTCACCTCAGGTCCTTTAGAGTTAAGAGAGCCTCTCAGATGTTGTTCCATGTAGTCTGTTTCAGCTCACAACAGCCAAAGTTCTGGGTTTTTTTCCAAACCAGTGGTGATGATGTCATTTTTTTCTGGTCCAACTCTCCAAGAAGTTTTCTGCTGCAGTCTTATTGCTACAACCTGCTTCACTGAGAAGTCCAGTGACTTTGCTCATTATGAATAGTGGCTGGAGTTAAGGAACAAGGTTAAACGTGTGTTGACAAATATTCACTGACAGTAAAAACTAGTGGTGGGACTCAGTTAAGATTTTTAATCCAGTTAATTGCAAGGTCTGTGATTAATTAATTACAATTAATCGCATTTCAATCAAAAACTATAAATTGACAAAATAAGCAACACTTGAAATTCAAAAACCCTTTTTTTGCTGCTAAATTATTGAATAAACAGCCATCTGAGCTGAACAGCAGAGATATTTCTAGATTTTAATCTGTTCTTCAGGTTCTTCCAGCATCAGGTTGGAGCAAAGCTCATCTCTCCAGAGTTTCAGGAACCCCTGATCATTCATGGAGCTTCTTTAGAAACGTGGACTGTGGACGCTGACGTTAGCGCTGCTGCTACATGGTTAGCATTGAGATGCTAGTCTAGGCTAGCATAGCTTCTCTGATAGGCCGACTGCTTTTAGCTCAACTTGAACACAACCAGAGTCTTTTCCAGCTGGAATAATTTTCCAGCGTCCCATCAGATTGGTTTTGAAGCAAAACAATTTCTTGTTTGAAGATGTTGCCTGTGTGTCCGATTTACGGGCATACCAGAAACACGTGAATAAAAAGGTTCCGGCTTGCGAATTTTGTGTATTTTTGTATGTTGTTTGTATTTGTCATGGATGACAAATCTGAAGAGAGGTATGATGAAGGCCATAATGTTCTCCAGAGGTTTAGCTAAAACAAATTAGTATTTACTGGAGTTACTCCAACCCAGACCAGAATGGGTTATGGAATAGAATAGAATGTACTCCGACCCTTCCTGTACAGAGCATCAGTTATGTCTTCATACGATAAGTTGACTAAAAATGATCACTGAAGATGTTTGATGATGAAACATTGCCATGCCAACCTGCTCCAGTCATCTTTACAAACTGAAAACCTGAAATCTATGAAGCATTCCCATATTTGAGTCAAATGTCTAACTGCTGTTTTACACAATAAAGGAAAACACATTAGGAGCAGGACTGTAATTGAAAACCTGTGAATAACGTCAGGAGGTTTACGGCCTGTATTTATTTGTTTTTACCGTGAAGGAGAAGCTAAATTAAACAGAGGTTGTTCATTTGAATACAGCACCTACAACAGATACACATTTAAGTATGTTGTATGCTAATTTGCTCAATTAGGTGTAATTGCACTAATATGGATGGAAGCAAACTCCGTCCAGGTTTGTGTGGAATGTGCATCAACAGGCTTTAGTGGAATACAGACACAATCCTGGCTTCATTCAGACCCAAAGCAGTTTGAGAGGATTCTGTAAGAACAGTCTGGGTTAACTGTGGGATGCTGTAGTTGCATGTTCCAAAAATAAGTAAAAAGAAGATAATTAATTTTGGGGGGGTTTTTTTGTTTTTGTTTTTATAAGTTCAGTTCCTTTTCTGTGGCATCAGTTGTCGTTCACTTTGGCCCTGCAGGTGTGCCGTTCTAAGGACTTATCAACAACTTATCAAACATTTATGTGTTTCAGCTAAATCTGTATTTGAGATTCAAGCAGTTTATGTTTTATTTATCTTGGAGTTTCCAGCTGTATAATCACTGCCATCACTAATACTCTCAGTCATGCTATGTTTGTAAAACCAGAATAACATTTTTTCCCTAGGTATTCATGCAGAATCACTCCTAGATGTGTCATAGGTAGAGTCTCAGGGCTTTGGTTGTGAAATGTTAAACATTTTTAAGACAAATTGTCTGTAATCAACAGACTGAGGCTGATTTTGACTCTTCTCTGAAGTCATGTGAGTCACCAGGTAATGTAGAGCATCAGGACTAAAAAATGTTTAAAACAAGTGTTGTAATCATTCATAATCACATGTATTAGGCCCAAAACACCGCTTCTGTCTGACTTTTCATGCACCGCTCAGAATTTTACCTGACACACAGGCTCTGACTCAACAGTCCAGCAATGCTTCACTGGACTAGCGAGATCGAGTATTCACAGGAGAGTATGTATGGAAATCCCACCAGAGTAAACACAAGCAGTAAACTCATAGCTGCTCAAACAAGATCGCTGTTTCACTCTTTCATTTTTTTTCCTGTACTTCTGATTTCCTAGCATGGGTAAGAACACTACTTTTTTGTTAGTAAAATATTTTATGTATTTTCCCCATTGTAGCTCACTTCCTGTGTCACTCATGACATTCTCATCAAATTGCTGCGTAGTTCTGACCAAAACAGACCCCATGAATCACGAGCCGTCTGTGAGGCCCTGTTAACTTTAACATGTTCTAATTGCTGCGTACATCATTCAATCAGATTTTCCGTTGGATCGGATGGCAAAACGGATCTGGTGTTTTGGGCTTTATGCAGTTCTGACCAGGAAGGCATTCCAGTTAAAACAAAGACAGAGGATGTATGAATATATAGATAGAAACCATTAAATATGACCCTAAAGCAGCAGTGTTAGACTTAATTACAGAAGAGGGGCAAAATCATGGCTGCAGATTTGGGAAAGGTAAACTAAACTGATGTAAAAACAGGCCAAACGCTGCATATTCTGCAGATATTTTTCCATTTGAGGTTCTTTGTCTGCATCACTTTTTATTTTCCTGACTATTTTCATCCCTGGCACGTGTGGTTAGGCTTGCCTTCCTGTTTGCCATACTCTGTCTCCATTATTCAGGTCAGAGAGGGTTGTACCCTCGCCCACAGCCCACAATGAGTCGATGCTGCGCCGTTAGATGGTTGTGTGGATAAAAATGTAAAACGAGACGGTCGATGTCTGAGCTGACCACAAACTGGCAAGCTTGTGTGTCACCGTTGGAAAATCTGTTGTAAATCAGAGAGAGTGAGTTAGAAACGGCAGAAAAGCACTTAGCAAGCAGTTGTTGTGCCTCTGGAGGGTCAGTTCCCGTATTTACTTTAGCCATTTAAAGCCAGAACAGATTTTTCATTTGTTTTTGGTTATGATGCATATTTAATGCTTTGTCAAAGATAAAATCAACTTTATTTAATTTTCACTTATTACTCTCTAAAACTGAGCAGGAAAATCCTATTTACAGACATTATTTCACAGAAACTGTTCACATCACCTATACAAGTTCCATATTTGCAGCATTTGAACCCATTTACTCTGTTAGAAATGACTGAACAGTAAAGAATACTTATGCTTTACAGTTGATATTAGTGAAACAAAAGATTTTACTTTAAAATGTAACTATTTCATGCAAGTAACATTCAAACCAGATGCAATATAATCACTATTATCATATTAACACATATTTACATCTCTGTTCAGTCATTTTTCTGTAAAGTTCATCATTTGATGGATGTTTTAGACTAAAGTCTTGAGTGTGGAGGATAAATTTGAGCGAGTGGACTCAGTTGTGGTTGTTCTCTTGATGCTCCACTGGTTCACAAGTTCCCGAACTTTTTTCCTGAAGTTCTTTCCAACAATGACGTACAAGATTGGGTTTAGGACGCTGTTGAAGAAGCCTAAGTAGGTGAAGATCTGGTTGCAGATATCCAAAGCGGACGAGAGGTAGCACTCTTCCAGGACCTCGATTCGTTCCAGGATGTTCAAAAAGGTGATGAGGTGGAACGGCACCCAGCAGATGAGGAACGCCAGGAGGACCACCAGCACCAAGATGGTGGCCTTCTGCTCTGTCTTCTCAGCGTTGAACCTTTCTATTGACTGGTTCTTCAGAGCCCGAATGATCCTCAAAGTGCAGAACAGGATGATTACAATAGGAATGGCGAAGCTAAGAATCAGTAACAACCAATCATTGAGTATCTCTATGGTGAAGTTTGGGTAGTTCAAGTAGCAGGCAGTAACTCCATACTCAGGAAACGGTTTCACTTCCCTGAAGATGAACGTGGGAATGCTGAGCAACAAGCCGAATCCCCACGTCAGCAGGCAGCTTAGCTTAGCATATTTTGACCTTCTCATTCTTCCATGCGACATAGCGTGCACCAGCGCCACATATCGATCAATGCCAACCAGAACGAGGAAATAGATGCTGCAGTAGATGTTTATTTTGATGCCCACATTGACAATTTTGCACATGAACTGTCCAAAAGGCCAGTCGAAGTTATTGTTAATGTTGACGGCCCAGAAAGGCAAACAGGAAACCAGAACCAGATCGGCAGCAGCCAGGTTGCTCAGGTAGATCTCAGCCACGGTGCAGGGCTTCTTGTGGAGGCAGAAGACAATCAGGACAAAGAGGTTGAAGAAGATCCCCAGAACGCTGATGATCAGAATGTACACCGGCGCACCGATCAAGATCCACTCCCAGGCCTCCAGATCAGGACAGTTCGTGACATTGGTGCTTTTATGGTCTTCATACAGCACTGTGCTGTTGAAGTCAGGGATGCTGTAGAGAAAAATAATGTTTATTATTTGAAAGAGAGATTATAAAACTCATTAGTTTTCAGGTCTCCTGCTAATAAAACCAAGACATTCCTGCATTTTGTTACATTTTAATCACAAAATTAAATTAATTTTCATTTAGACTTGTGCAGAACAGCACAAATTAGTGTATAAATGTGAACTGGAAGGAAAAGGACAGATGGTTTTCAAAGTGTATAAAATAATCTTGTAAAGTGGAACATGCATTTGTTTTCAGCCCCCTTTACTCTGATACCTAAATAAAAATCAGAAAAGCTCTGTTCAATTCATCATCTGAACATGGAAAGAGGACGAAGCAACCGCAAACATCCCAGGCTGGAGGAGGAGAGCATTAATCAGAGAAGCAGCTAAGAGGAGCATGGTAGCTCAGGAGGAACTGCAGAAATCCACAGCTCAGGCAGGAGAATCTTTCAGCAGGACTACGATTCGTCAAACTCTCGACAAATCTGGCCTTTAGGAAAGAGCTACAAAGAGAAAGCCATGGTTGAAAGAAAACCAGAAGAAGTCCCATTTTAAGTTTGCTACTAGCTCTGGAGGAGACACAGCAAACATGTGGAAGAAGGTTCTCTGGTCAGACGAGATCAACTGCACCCTACATGTCATCCCCATGATGAAGCATGGCAGTGGCTGTATCATGGCTGTGCAAAGCTGGTAGATACTGGCTTTAATGTGAGGGTGTGCTAAAACGGTGCCACAGCTTTCCAAACAAACACATTTTTTACCATCTGTTCCAGTTCTTGGATCTGCTGTGGGAACTTTCTGGGAACGCCTCTTCCTGCTCAGGAAATCTGTATGGCAGGGTGAATTCATGGCTTTGATATGATAGTTACTGAGGACAGAGTCTGCAGGGCTGCTGTTGCTGTTTGTAACGAGCTAAAATAACGCAGAGACCTTTTCAATGTATAAGCAGAACCACAGAACCTCTACCTGTAACAAAGTGATCACTGCATCACTGCTTCCTCTGCTGCACATAGAAATTATAACCACATCAGTCGGATGCAATACGTAATTGTTTTACGTGATTCTGAGACATGCATCAGAGTAATTGCAGAATAATTGTTACAGTAATGAGCAGCAGGCTCAGTTCAGACCAAAACAATAACCGATTGTCTCTGTTTGTTTTCTATTATTATCATGTTTGATGTGTTTGTGATTTCAAAGCTCTGTTAAATTCATTTTTATGTTATGTGAATTTTAAGAGCAAAGAAAATTTTATCTACATTATCCATAATTTTTTGGAAAACGTATTTAAAATTTTGTACATAAATCATGACATAGTTTAAATCATACAAATATATCATTATCATTGGATATAATTTATATTACTACTATTACTATTGGTGTTTTTGTTATTGCTGCTAGTTTTTGTTTTGATCAATTAAAAAAAAAAAGATTGTTCTTGCAACTGCAATTATATCTAAATGGATATTATATTAACTATTAAATGAGTGCATATATGTTATATTGGATTAATGTAATATATATAAGGTTATGTAGGCAAGATGAGGAACAATGGATAAAGTGTGGAAATATAAATAAATTAACACTTTCATCCACTCCCTTGAATATGTAAGACAAAAGTTTTGACACTATGCTTTATGCTGTAAATGTTAAATGTTCTTGTACATCTTCAAAACACTAATAAAGATTAAAAAAAAAAAAAGTATGAATATTTAACTCAAAGTTCTCAAAATAGAACCAGATACCAAAAATCTAAAAAAAAAAAACCCTCAACTGTAACCTTCATTTGAGCAGAGAAATCGTATTTCATCTTGTTCTATTTCAATATTACTATGAGACATTTTAAACTTAGACAACGGTTCTTTCCACACATCAGTACATTTTTATCAACCCTGATCTCCTCAGTCCTAAAAGAAATAATGTCTCCCAGCTGAGCATAAATGTTCTAAAGCATTAAGATCTTCTACCTTGTAGCCGGAAGAGTCATCTCTCTTGAGAGTCCAGATGCTCCACGTCCCAGTCACACTCTGCTGTGTCTGTCTGTAACTCGCTTCTTTTGAGTAAACTGCAATTAGTGTGATGTCAGCCAAAATAGCAAACTGAGTTTATAGTTCAGTCAGCGTGCTGCGGGACTTATGATTGGCTCTCAGGTCTCCTCCTTACAGCAGGAGTCTTGCATAGTTTGAACTCTGAATGATGTTTTATTATTATAAACAGATGTAAAAACGCAGCTTCTTGTACTTCTAAAGGTTTACAAAGATTATTTGGCTTTTGCCTTGTTTCATCTGTTAAATGATATCCACATAACGGACTGTGGTAGAACCACGGTGCTGGTTCTGTTGGACCTCAGCGCAGCATTTGACAATGTTGACCATGAAATACTATTAACGACTGGAGAGCTGCGTCAGACTCTCTCGTTCAGTACTGAACTGGTTCCAGTCTGACCTAAAGAACAGGGATTTCTTTGTGTCAATAGGTAACTTCTCATCAGAGAGGATAGTGGTCACATGTGGAGTACCCCAAGGTTCAGTCCTGGGACGCCTCTTATTTAATATCTACATGCTCTCATTAGCTCAGATTATTACCAGTAACAAGATTAGCTACCACAACTACACAGATGATACACAGCTCTACATTACAGTGTTACCATCTGACTCTGAACTCATCCAAGCACTGAACAGATGCTTAGAACAAATCAATCAAAACAAAGACAACTAGTGGACGGGAGGGGTCGTTACACTAAAGAGTCAGCATTGCAGCTTCAGTTATTACCTCTAGAAACTAGTGATCATGCCAGAAATGGACTCAGACCTGAACCTTCAGAGACACATAAAGACAGTTACAAAGTCAGCCTTCTATCACCTGAAGAACATCTCCAGGATTAAAGGACTAATGTCTCAACAAGATCTAGAGAAATTCATCCATGCGTTTAGTCACATTGATCACTGCAACAGTGTCTTCACAGGTCTGCCTAAAGAGTCAATCAGACAGCTGCAGCTGATCCAGAACGCTGCTGCTCGTGTTCTCACTAAAACCAGGAAGATAGAGCACATCACCCCAGTTCTAAAGTCCTTCCACTGGCTCCCTGGAGCTCAGAGAATAGACTTTAAAATACTTCTGGTAGTTTATAAATCACTGAACAGCTTAGCACCAAGATATATTAAAGACCTGTTGCAGCCTTTGCAGCCTTTAACAGGCTTTCTTCCAGGATTGTCCTGGATTTAGTTCCATCCATCTTCCCCATTAACTTGTAAGAGTTTAAGGAAAGACAGTCTCATTTGAACGGAGCAGCTTCCTCCACCTGTTCTCTGCATCCTCTATGTGGCATGCCTCAACCTGCTAACAGGACCTATTAAGGCTTCTTCTACAAAAGCCTGATTTGTAGAGTGTAGAGCTAGTAGTTGTCCTGTGGACAGATTATCTGACCTGAGCTGAGGATCCCTGAAGATCATCCAGAGTTACCATGGGCCTCTTGGCTGCTTCTCTGATTAATGCTCTCCTTGTCCAGCCTGTCAGTCCAGGTGGACGTCCATGTCTTGGTCGGTCTCCAGGTGGTCCACTGTCCCTCTATGTCCATATGATGGATTGATCAGAGCTCTGGGAGATGTTCAAAGCTTGGATTGTTGCTATGGAACCTAACCCTTCTTTAGACTTCTCCAGCTTGTTCTCCCTGACCTGTCTGCTGGGTTCCTTGACCTTCATCATGCTGGTTGTTCTCTGATGTTTTCCAACAAATCCATATCCATGCCACACTTTTCATAATTTTTTAAAAAGTGTTATAAACCTAATTTTCTTTCCACTTCACAGGTCTATGCTACTTAGTGTTGCTCCAGCAAATAAAATCCCAATAAAACATCAGATTTGTGGATACAAAGTTCAATGGGTTTGAAAACGTTTTAGATCACCACGTGATGATCTTTGTCAGGGTGACAAACACTAACACCAGGCATTTATTGGATGGTTAATAAATCATCTTATTGTGAAACGTTTGTGGTTTTATTGGGACAGAAAAGCCACCAGCAGAGACAGACAGTTCTCAAGTTTGAAAGGACATTTATTTTAACAAGCAGTGTTCTGGTTTGCAAACAGCTCTTCTTGCAGACAGGAGTGGGCGGCATGCATGTAAAAGCAGACTGATGACTGCAGATTGCTTGAGTGGAAGATGATTTCCAGATGGTAAATGGACTGAAACACAAGAATAAAACTATGCAAGGGTAGATTATTATCGGCAAGACAGGGCCTAACAATGGACCGCTGCCATTTCCACCATCTGGCAAGAAGGTGATTGAGTTTTGCTTGAGTAAAAGGAAGATCATGTTCAGAGATACCTGTCAGGTCTTCAAGGAGGAAACTGCTTCATCCAGTTAAGAGAAGTAATGTCCATAGAGGTGAAGTAGAGGTGATGTCCATCCTGGTCTGATCCAAAACAGAGAAGCAGGAGACCAACTGTGATACACCCACATTTATTTCCCCAGGTTGAGGAGAATATTTCAAGAACTCTCCAGAAAGTGAACAGAGAACATCTGGTGGTGGCCCGTCCTACTTTGTACATCTATCTCTGAGTTTTAAAGTTCAGTGTACAGACATTTCCTTAAACTGGTTGGGCTGTTATGATCCCTGGGCTTTGGTTTAGTTTTGGCACCCTAGGTTGCTCTGTATAAGGCTCGTTCTTTTGTTCTGAGATTCGTCATGATCTGTTCTTTGTGTTTTAGGTTAGATTCTTATCAGTGTGGATTTTAAGCTTTTCATTCAGTAGATCCTTTCCTGTTTTCATTAGCCATTTCCCTTCAGCTCCCGTTTCCATCCCAGATGATGGCTATCACATTAAGTAACTCACCTAAGTCTCCTTCTCATAAAGCACCAGGTCCTCTGTCATTCCTCATTGGATCCTCTGTTGTACTTCCTTGTACCATAACAGTATTAAATGAAAGTTAGAACTGGGAATCTGCAGAGACCTTTACTGATCCACATCCAGCTTTTGTGTTAGAAAACCAGACCAGAGTTTAGATTTCTGTACTGAAAAGCACAAACTGCATTCTGAACCCTTCAGCCCTGAAAACTCTGTCATTAATCTGATATAAACTGATAAAACAAGTCTTATTGACAAATAAATGATTTCTAATGGTGGTCAACATTCTTCCACATTTAGTCATTCATCACAACAGCACCAAAAACAACAGAACATCATATTAAAGAAGAATGTGTCAGTGAAGAGTATTACATCCTAATCCCAGCACTCCTGGTCCGACCAGGCATTCAGACTTCTCTACAGAAAATGCAGTCAATGCTCCTCTTAAGGCTGTTGCAATTAGTTGTGCTTTCTTTTTATTAGCTTCCTTCATGTTGTTATTGTCATGAATGGTTGTAGTGATGGTGGACCCAAGTGCAGAGGCAGAGACAGTGTGTAGATTTTGGTAATTTTAATGAAAAAAATGAATAAAAAAATTCTTACAAAAACCACAGGGAATGCAGGGAGCCAGAGCAAAAACACAGGAATCCAAGTGCAAGGAACAGCAGGGTCAGCCGGGTAAGTAATGAGAAAATGATGATGGGAGGAACCAGCAAGGAGGGACTGAGAAAGGGTTGTATAAATACTGGGGAGATTGATTACTGAACAAAGAACAGATGGCTTATTAGAAAGGGGTTGCAGGTGTGAGGGGAAAGAGCAGAAGGCAGACTGAGGAGAGAGAGAGAGAGAGAGAGAGAGAGAATGGCTGCTTTAAAGAGAGCGCTGCTGTCTGATGTCTATGTTCTTCTTTTGCACACGCGGGTTGTAAACCATTCACACAGAAGTCTGATTGTTGTCGCATTTAACTAGTTTTATGATTGACCATTGCAAAAAAATCGGATTTCAGCAAAAAATTGAAATTGAGCATCAATACCTGCTGAGTGAATGTAGCGTAGGTTTCTAAACAACAGTGTATCATGTGAACAGCCGTGCTCATTCTCACTGAAGGGCCCTTTCTTGGACCGTGGGAGGAATTAAGTGCCCAGCAGCAGAACTAACTACCAGATCCATCCTATCAAAGTATTAAATTTGACTTCACACCATCTGGCAGCGGTATTAGCATGTGTCAAATAGGTCAGATAGTTAGTTTCTGAGAAACTTAGAGAACACATTTAACTTGTTATTAATAACAGTGATCACTTTGCTGCACCGTGTTGGATGCTTTCCTTGTGAGGATTATGGTTACACCGAATAGTGCATCCAAAGATGCAGCACTAAGTGCAACCTGTAATGATTTTGAAAGTGCATTGAAGACCACACAATTAGGCAGAAAGCCATTGGGAGGTAAAACGAAACCATCTGATGTGCTTGCAAAGCTTGCAGTGTTATTCGATTATCTGCTCCAGATTTATGCCTGTTGTCAGTAGATTTCGATGATTCTATCATTTGTTTCCAGGTCTGTTGTTTTGTTGTGTCTTTTAGATCTTGTCTCAAATTCTTTACTTTTCAGGCAGTGGAATCAAGGCTTAGATAGGAGAATCATCTATTTAAAATGAAGGTTCCTCCTTGCTGCTGCTTGATTTTGTACATGTCCTACGGCCAAGTGAGCCATCTTCACAAGTCTTCCTCTGAGGAACCAGCCTGAGGTCACCATGCAGGTTATGAGTTCAAAGTGATCTGTCTACTGCGTCTGTCAGCCATGTTTGGGTCTCATCTCTGTTGGTTGATAAACCGTGGAGCTCCTGGCACAAGCTGGACAGAATATCTGACCCCTTGTTTTCTCAGAATTGGTTGAGTTCATTTAAATATGTTGTTTTCCTGGCACACACCTGAATTTTAAGCATAAATCACAAATGTTCCAAAGGGTTGAGGACAGGGCCAATCCAGAAGATTAACGCTTGTCGTCTGTGACCGTAAAAATTTTCTTCAGCAAAAATCTGGCTTGTTCCTGCTGGCAGCGTCAAATTTCAGTCAAGCTTGAAGGTGTCAAATCTGAAGCAGGTGTCATTTAAACATCAGCCGCTTTACCTCCAGTATTAATGATGTTTACATTCAGCTCAAAGGTGAGTAATTCAGTTCGGTGCAGAGTGAGCTACTGTCCGTACCTTATCACTGTTGGAAAATGTTGACAAAGTTGTGGTCCGGGTCCACCTTTCTTTTTCTGTGTTGCTGCATTAGAAACCTTATTATTCCCAAATAGCAGAGTTTAATGATAGCAGGGAGTCCGCTCTGTTTCGTTGTGGTGTTGCTTTTTAAGGTTGCACGATGGACTGCAGTGTTGCACACGTAGTTCTGCACATAAACATTCTGGATGTTTTGAGGTTTGAGACAACGCTGTATTTGTTCGGTAAGCCTACGTACCAACCTAAAGGGAAGCACCAGGTATTTATGATATGAATATGTGTACCGTTACACAGGAGCAATAGCTTGTTAAAATGAAGGAGTAACTCATTGTAAAGAGGTTTTTTTTTATTTTTTTTTATCTCCAAGTCGTAACAGTAAAACGGTAAAACCTCACAGGATGTTTGACTGTCGTCTAGCTGAAAGGGAGTGAGAAGATGGAAATGGAGAAAACATTTTTATATCTTGAGATACTGCTCCTGTATTTCTTTTTCCTAGCTCTGGAGGTTAGATGCTTCCATATACTATGAATCGGACATGTAAACAATGAGTTGAAGTGCTCCAATAGGTACTGCACAGTTGTGAAAATTATTGTCTTGCATCAGAAATGTCCGGGAATGAATTTTGGCAGGGAGTTTACATGCTCTCCTTGTATCCAGAGTTTAAGAGAGTTTTCCCACCTGAGAGTTCGATAGACTCGGTTCGATTGGGGACCAAAATTGCAACATTTCCTCCATTTCCAGCTGCTGCAGTTCTCTTCCTCTCTGCTCTGAGTCAAACCAACCAAACCCTTTCAGCAACCTGTTCCCCTCCTCGCCTGTGGGGGCGCTGCACCAAGAACCACTGAAGGAAACGACATGAAAATCTCAGAAGACGCTGAGCGCAGCTTCCTTCTTCATGAAATGTCAACATAAATGGAGCGGCGTCAGATTTTAACGGTTGGGGGATTTCTGTTTTTTGGCAAAAGACCACGAGCCATTTCTCCCGCTAGCGCTAGACTCACACATTTGTTTTACCCAGAATGCCCTGTGCTGTAGTCCACTTCCTGCTTTTGGAGCGGTCTCTGGTCCGCTTGTCGTTCACATCTGCATTCAAACCGTACCAGAGTTCACTTCAACCGAACCGAGGCCAAGGTTTGAAGGCGGATCAGAGTTCTCTGCATCAAAGTTCAATTACGCGTTCCCACCTCCCCAAACGAACTGGACTTTGTAGGCAAATGGACTGGAGTTGGATTAAAGTGGCCTAAACAGGGCTTGTGTGCAACCTTCAAACATGATCGTTAGATTGATGTTATGTCAAGTGGTCATTGGCCTTCAGGAGTGTGTCCATGTTTGTTTGTCCTGTGTGTCTCTGTGTCACCCTGTGATGAACTGTTGACCCGTCCAGAGACCTCTTGAAAGCGGCACCAGCCCCACTGTGAAAGTACAAGGATTAGCTGACAATGGATGGATAATGGCCCTGATCTCGACACCATCAAAACTATAAGGCTTAAAAGTCAGATCTGTGCCAGGAAATCAAATATCCAATCTGCATTATGTTAGAAGCTGGTTGATGGCTACAAAATCATGAATTTGCTGAAACTTTCTTATCAACATTTATCCAAATATTAATGGGAAGTTATGAGTATATACAATGCAATCTTAGTTGTTTTTTTTATCATTGCCTTATTCATTGTTGTATCATCATTCCACCCACGACAATGGAACTGCTAAGCATATTTTTAACAGGTGGAAGGACAGCAACAGAAGTGCTTTAGTGATGAGTGGGTCAGGCCAGAGTAGGCTGCAGCTTGTTTGCTCTGCTCATACTCTGAGTCATATCTGGTGACAGAACTGATCTAATTTACTATCAGTTTTTGGGAAAACATTTTAGAAGATTTTATTATCAGAAATATTATGACGACCACCAGTAATCCAGAAAAATTCCGGTCCATGAAGTCGTTTGGCTGATTGAAGTTGCGTGTTTGAAAGTGAGTGTGTGAGTGTGCGGGAGCAGGAAGTTTGCCACAACAAACCAAAATCCCTGAAGTGATCCCGAATATTAGTCACACAACTAAAAGTGCTTTTCAAACTTTCAGTTTCCAGATTAATTCATTATTTCTACACCCACTTCTTATGTGAATCCATTTCTACTCTGCAGTCACACAGTATTCAGCTTATCAGGGCTCGATGTGAGGTTCAACTCCTTCCCCAAGAGCACATAGGCAGGAAGAGTGGCTGGGTACTCAACTCCTGATCTCCCACACTGTAAAACATTTGAAGGTGGTTGAGATTGAAAATAAAAGTTCACCTGCTGCCTTGAAGATGCAAGTAAAGTAAACTAGAAAAATGTTTTTGGTATAACTCAGAAATTAAAGTTCATCAGGTTGATATAACAAGAAACTAGTTGTCTAAACATTGTTTTTTTTAAGTAATGGCTCGTTAATCTTGAATTGTGAGTTATTTTAGCTTAATACTGTAAATTAAACTATTATTTCACATTAAACTAAACACGGAGAAGCAGCATTCAGCTTCTATGCTCCACAGATCTGAAAAAAGCTTCTAGAAAACTGCGAAACAGCCGAAACATTGAGTTCCTTTAAATCAAAGCTAAAAACCCACCAGTTTAGAGCTGCCTTTGACCCATAATGCTGTCAACTGAGGAGCGTTATAGGAGATCCTTCCTCCCAGCAGCTGTTAGACTCTAGAACCATCATTACTCCCAATAAAATCAAGAAGTGTTTATATCCACGCTGGTATCTGTACAACTTTACTGTTTTTCTATTGTCACTGAGTGGTTTGTATTTTTAATGCTCAGAGACATTTTGCACAAATTGTACATTTTTAATAAACCAACTCAGTAGCACATTCCTCTAGACTGGAGTACTTTTTACAACTACACAGTATTTATATTAAAATTTTGCCTTACTGTACAGTATTTTTCATTCTTTATTCTGTTCTTTGTATTTCATATTCTTTGTGAGAGTCTGGGTTGTTTGCTGGTGTGGACAATAATAGCAGGAGTAAAGCCTCTAACTGTTGCACGACATGAAACAATAAACCAAGCTTATTTTCTAATGATGCAGCAGATGTAATCATATAAGACCCTCCTGATATCAGTTCTAACCCTCCAGCGTCTTTCACCATTGAACCTAATGTCCCAGTATAATCAGATTTTGTGTACTGGGTGGAACAGCTTCATCATCAAGCCTCCAGTTCAAACTCTTATCTGAAGACTTCATTTATCTCAGATAAACAGAAAAACTAACAATATTCCCACCAAAGGATATGAAAAATATTAAACTTATGTCAGTTTTATAATTAATGCGCATTCTATGCATGACCAGGAGGAAGTTGATGACTAGACTGGCACTTTGCTTTGGTAATCTGATTAGAGAGCAGTGGTTTCAGTGTGACCTCCCTCTGGTGGGACTCCTGGGGCGTTCAGCGTACAGCTGATTGTTTTACCTGCCGCTGTTTCCACCGTCGTCCCCAGCACCCGTGCAACAATGACTTGGTGGAGAGAAGCAGTCCAATCAGACTGAAGGAAGAGCACTTCCTGGTGTTGCAACAAATTCTGTTTCCTCCTTTTCCTGAAAGAAACAAACAGAAAGTGTGTGAATCGCTTGATGCATAAAAATTCAGGAGCGGTATCTCGTTTAAACGAGAAAACTTTCTTGTTTTACCGAGATTAAAAAAACAAACTAATATTAATGAGATTTCTATCACATTGAAGTGTCATAACAGTAAAACAGCAACACGTTTGGATTTGTAGAAGTCATTTGGAGGAAACAGGGAGAGGAGGAGAGTCAGAGCGAGCCCCTTTATGCCTTTTTAACCAGTCGTCATCTGTCAGAGGAGCGTGTATTTATATTTTGTTAAAACGAAAAACTTTCCGTTATGACGAGTTTTGCATCGCGTTCAAACAATTTACCGCTCCTGAATTTATTCCCAAGCTCTGGCAGTGAAACGCCTCCGTATATCAGAGCTTCAGCTGCACAAATAAAACAGACTGGTAAGGTTTACCTGCTGGCAACTTGCATGAGAAAGGGGTTTGTTTATGATGATACATCAATGATACATAAAAGATAGAAAGGATGCAGATATGGGTGGTCTGTTTGCTAAAGAGGCTGAGATCCGGTAGATTAGTTAGGAAGAAATTTTTACAGGAGGACAACGAGTTTAAAGTTTGAGATTTAACAGGATACAAAACTCGTCTCGTTGTAACGAGAAACCTTCTCGCTTTAACGAGATACCGCTCCTGAATTTATGCCAAGCTCTGGCAGGTAAACACCTCCAGAGATGCATGTCTTTACTCTGACGCATACATTTCCAACGAGACATTGACATTAATGTATATTAATTTGGGCCTTAATATTATTTTAACCACTATTTATAAGAATATTGAATTGCAGTTCATGTTAAAAACAAGAATTAGGCGCACAAGACATAAACATGCTGCTGCTGTTGTTTTTTTCAAAAATCTGTTTATTGCTTTTTTGTGTTTTAAACAAGGTTCAAGACATGTAACACGCGCACAAAACACCAAGTAAAAACAACAAAAAAGACAAAAAGAAGGCACAAACAAGCTTTAAAGCTTCAAGGTGACAGACGTACATGGAAACTGCATCGAGGCAGTTTCCATGTTGGTGCTATCAGGCTGCATGTTGGGTTTCAGTCCAAGAGTTCTGACTGCTGCCCTCCAGAGGCGTCACATGACGTGGTTACATGATTAACTAGTTCTCCTCTGCTGCTGATTGACTCATACAGGAGATTATCGTCACATTTAGAACATGGCCTGGGTTCTGATCCGAGTCAGTCGCACTTTCAGTCATTCCTGGAGAAACATCCAGTCAGAACCTCAGGAGTCACTACACACAGACGGATCTTCCACCTGGGCTGCAGGCATCTTGTCTGGGTCCAGGAGAACCAGAACTGGACTGGTGCTCAGAATCTGGAGGAAGAGTGGAGAGGACCAGCATCCAAGCAGTGAGAAGTTTCCACAGTCAGTGATGATCTGGGTCGCCATGTCACCTCCTGGTTCTGATCCACTGGGTTTTAGGAAATCCACAGCTAACTGCTTCTGCTGATAAGCTTTATGAAGATGGTGATTTTGTTTTCCAGTTGGACTTGGTACCGGCCCACACTGCGAAAGGTACCAAAACCTGGTCCAATAACCATGGTGGTACCATGCTTGATTGGCCAGCAAACGGACCTGACCAGAACCCCCCAGGGGATCAATGGGCTGTTGTCAAGAGGAAGATGAGAACTACCAGAACCAACGATGCAGCTGGGCTTTCTGATGAGCTCGTCAGAACCTCAGGCTCATCTCTCCATGCTACGCCGCATCGATGCAGCAATTCATGCAAAAGGAGCCCAGACCCAGTTCTGAGTGGAGAGAAATGAACATAGTTTTCAGAAACCTGACATCTCTGTTTAATAGATCTTTTTTTTTATTGATCTTGTGTAATATTCTAGTTTTCTGAGACCCTGAGTTTTGGGTTTTCATTCTCTGAGAGCCACAATGTTGAAAATGACAAGAAATAAAGGCTGGAAATATCAGCCTTTTATTATTTATCCTTTTATTGGATCCAAGGAAGAACCAGACCGGCCCAGCGTGCTCTTCTTGAGGTCTCTGCTGATTTGCTTTAATTTTCCCATGATGCCACACGAGGAAGCTGTGTGTTTCAGGTGCTGAATGAAGAAACTTCTTCAGATTGTTCGAAATTAACCTGTCAGAAAGCAACGGCATCAGCATCTGTTCAAACCTCTGAAATTAGAAGGAATGAAACACTCATCGAGAATAACTCTTCCATTTTTCTGCTATTTATCAAAATTAAATACTTTTTAGTGATCCCAACTGACTTAAACAGGAACAGTTTAGTCTGATTTAGTGGCAGTGAGAAGAAAAGGTTCTGTTTTTTTTTATAGATTGTATCCATCTGGTTTTATTTATATGTAATTAAGATTTTTACTGTTTATCTTGAAAGAGGGAAAAGAAAATACACTGAAACATTAAAATGAAGTGGATACAGAAAGTAGCTTCAAATATTTCATAAGCATCTTTCACATTTTAAGATTTATGTCTGGGGGTTAAAACTTCCATTCATTCTGGTGCTGGGAAATCAATTAAGGGGACAAGCTGTCAAGATATGAGAGAAAGAAAAACAGCAACAATGCTTTATTTTCATGGCGTGATAAAGACCCAGCTCCACCAGTTCAGTCAGAGATGGGCCGGAATTCCTGCAAGCTGCTGAGAGGAACTTGTGGAGGAAGACCTGAGGCCAGTCGCACAGGATGAAGGTATTTTTTTTTACCAAATACTCAGGAAACGTTTGGAATTGAAAGAATGTGCTTGTTTTTATTTCTCATTATTCTGCCCATATCATTGAGCCGTTGTTACATTTATATTTCCTGCATGTAATTGTTGGTGAAAACACAACTGTGCAGCCCAGTTAAAAACACAGCATCTGGGTTTTCAGTTCACTTTATTTTGGTTCTGTTGATCTTGGCATTTCCTCTAAAAGGGAAAATTAATAAATAACTTTTTAGGATTTCATTAAATGATTGTTTAAACTATAATAACATAAAATAAAAACATTTAAGGAAGCAAAATATAAGAGTTGAGTTTTAGTGAATACTCACCTCTGCCATTTCCCTCTCTCAGCAGGTGTGCACCAGCAAAACAGTCCTCAGGGGCTGGTGCACATTTATTAGTTCTGGGACTGGACTATACCAAAAAATGGATAAAGGGGGGTGTTTTCACATTATGGTGTTTTCTGTGTTAAGTTTTGAGTACTTATTGGGATTAAATTAAAATATGTTTTGTGTTGTCTTGGTTTGTAAATGTATTGTTTCGTCAGCTTTTCATTTTAATGCAAACATTCTTGTTTTGCTTATCATTTTGCAGTTCCTTGTGATGGTTTCTCCCAATTTAGTTCCACCTTTATTCCAGCCATCTCTCATTGTTCATGTTGTTGGTGTGGTTTGGTCATTCTGCTGCACTGGTTTGGTCATTCTGCTGCACTGGTTTGGTCATTCTGCTGCACTGGTTTGGTCATTCTGCTGCACTGAAACTAAAGCGGCTTCAATCTGAGCTTGTTCTTGCAGCTGTTTGGGTCCCGCCTCCATGAACGCTCGACCATCATAACAAGCTTGTGACACTGACATTAAAAGATAAAAGAATAAACAGTTATTTTGGTAATCCTAACTGATTTCAGGTCAGACAGTGAGTTAAAAGGTTGTCCCTTTTTTATACCGTGTCTGTATATCATAAACTGGCGTTTAGATGCATTTGTTTCATCACATCATCAATGTGAAGTTTTGACATTTTGAAAAACGCTGTTCAACCTCGGTTCATCACTCGTTTATTGAATCGAGCTCGGTGTTAAACTTGGTCCCCAAACAGCCATAAAACAGGCCACAAACCTGCTGCTGCTGTTATGTTCGTCTCAGTGATGTGCAGACAAGAACATGAGCAACGTCTGGACGGCGGGGAAATATTCTGCTCATTTCCTGCCTGTCTAGTAAGGCTTTTTTTCATCCGAAGCATAACGCCCATTAGTCTCCCCTGACCCCACCCCATCCTTCAGATGTCCTCGCTGCTTTGAGACAACAGGCAGATGATTTAGGAGTTGAACAGCTGTTTCTGACAACGGAGAACTCGTGAAAGTTTACAGAGATGTGGGTTTAATGCAGGGAGGAGAGGCCTGGGCTGATGTCTGAAGCCACCTCTGCTGCTCTCTCTGTGCTCACAGCCAGCGGTGGAGACCGAAGCCAGCTGCACCCCAGCAGACCACCCAGGTTCTGAGATCTGAAATTAACTGTGTCAACAGATAAAAGTTTTTCCCTCATATTTAAATCCAGAAACGTGTTTTCTTCATTATTCTTATGCTATTTAAATAGTCCAGGAAAGTCTGCCGTTCAAGGGGAGGGGATGAACTTGAAGTGTTTGCGTCAACAGACGGAGCTAAAAGTTTGCATTTCTGGCTCCCAGTGTTTATAGTTCAGAGAGAAAAAGTGTGTGGGAGACTGCTACATGATTTGGAAAGAATTTTCTGTCCTCAAACCTCTTATAGGCTTTCTGTGGTTATGACTCAAAGTGTATCTTCATATAAAAATGCAAAAAAGCAGGAAAAAAGATTGAAAGTTGAAGAAAAAAAACATCTGAATTAGAACAGTTTCCCAACAACAATTTCTGGAATGATCTTTGACCTCTCGTAAGGTGGCAAAATTAATGAAAGCCTGCAGCATCTGGAGACAATTAAAAGGAACCAGGATTTTATCCACCATTTAGTTGAATATAAAACAAGTCCAAACATAATATTGGCATAACATTATCAAAATTACCAGTTATTAAGACAAAACAAAAGAAAATACTACAGATAAAACACAGTAGCATCAAACTGCAGTGCTCTGAAAAAGTATTTTTCCCCCATTGCCTCCCAAGATGAAGCTTGGAGCTGATCCTGGATGTAAACCCAGCCTCTGATCCCATCTGTCATACAAGATTCGATTCAAGTTATTCATAAATCCCATTTTAAAACAGCTGCTGTACCAAAGTACTATACATAAAAAAATAGAAACGATAGAAATAGAAAATAATTAAAGTAAATCATTGAATAAAACAAAATATTAAAAGCAAAAAGAATAGAAATATAAACAGCTAAACTAATAGTACAGTGAAATCCAACAGTCAGAGCTTCCCTGATACACAAAAATATGTGGCTGATTAACTAAGGGGTCAAAGGGCAAAGGTTAGATCGCATGTTTCAGCCGAGGCCTTCACACAACTGAGAGCAAATGTATATAAGACCTGAGAGATCTGGAGAAACAGGAGGCTGCAGGAGATCATATATATATATATATATATATATATATATATATATATATATATATATATATATATATATATATATATATATATATATACTACTACTACTCACTACTCAAGTAACCCTAGTCAGAGGGGTTACATGCAAAGAATGCGGGAGGAATGGTTACGTCGACATCCCCATTCAACACTAACTGCCAAACAACTAGTAGCTCAGTGTTCCAACATCCGCAAACGGCAAATGCTGTCACAACTTGAGATAGACGAGGTACAACACAAATGCTACGGCAAGGGGGAGCCAGGACGCCAGGTCAGAGGGGAGTTAGCTTCAACTCCCCACCCGGAGATTGGGTATGCAGCCCCAATAATGAACGAACCATCAAAGCTGAACGAGGCAGCAACTGACCTGAGAGGTAGGATCGTGGCCCGAATGAACACCAGGCAATCCCGATGCCAATTACAACGGCTGAGTGAAGTACCATCAGAAAGTTTCATTGAAGATGTGAATGCAGCATTGAGAACGATCCCTACCAACACCATAACGGAAACCAATGAGCTGGTGTACAACTCAGCATCAGTGATCCTTGAGATGCTCGGCTATAGGAGCAACCATGAGATTCAATACCCACCATGGAAAAGACGGTTAGAGGCTAAAATCAAGGTAACAAGGAGGGAAGTGAGCCAATTGTCAGAGCTCCAAAGAGGTGCAATCAAAAGACCAGTACCCAAGCGGTACAGCCAGATGCCCATACCTGAAGCGCTCGAAACTGCCAAACAAAGGCTCCAAGCCTTGGCCAGTCGCCTAAAGAGGTACACGAGAGAAAATGGAGCCAGGAGGATTAACCGGCTCTTCTCCACCCAACCAGCTAAAGTGTACTCTCAATGGCAGGGTAATAACAACAGAGCAGACCCACCAAGGCTGGAGACCCAACAGTACTGGAAAGGCATATGGGAAAGGGAGGCGACCCACAACAGCAATGCACAGTGGCTAATCTCTCTACGAGATGACCACAGCAACCTCCCTGAGCAAGCCCCAGTAACTATCACAGTGGCAGATGTCCAAGAAAGAGTCTCAGGTATGAAAAACTGGACAGCACCAGGTCCTGACATGATCCATGCCTACTGGCTAAAGAAACTCACTGCCCTCCACGAGCGACTGGCAGCTCAAATGAACCAGCTGCTACAAAGTGGGACTCACCCTGAATGGTTAACTGAAGGGCGCACAATCCTGATCCAGAAGGATCCCTCAAAGGGTTCGGTCCCATCCAACTATCGGCCAATAACCTGTCTCTCTACAACATGGAAGCTCATGTCAGGCATCATAGCAGCTAAGATAGGTGGGCACATGGATAAATACATGAGTACAGCACAGAAGGGCATCAACATAAATACCAGAGGAGCCAAACACCAACTCCTGGTAGACCAAACAGTCGCCCGAGACTGCAAAACCCGACACACCAACCTGTGCACGGCTTGGACTGATTACAAGAAAGCCTATGACTCAATGCCACACACTTGGATCATTGAATGCTTAGAGATGTACAACATCAACAGGACTCTAAGAGCCTTCATTGCAGCCTCGATGGGGATGTAGAAAACCACCCTTGAAGCCGACTACAAGCCAATTGCACAAGTGTCCATCAAATGTGGCATATACCAAGGAGACGCTCTGTCCCCACTGCTGTTCTGCATAGGTCTGAACCCCCTCAGCCAAGTCATCAACAAGACTGGCTACGGATACCGACTCAAGAACGGAGCCACCATCAGTCACCTCCTCTACATGGATGACATCAAGCTGTACGCTAAGAGCAAACGAGACATCGACTCACTGATCCACACCACCAGGATCTACAGCACTGACATTGGGATGTCATTCGGACTAGAGAAGTGTGGTCGGATGGTTACACAGAGAGGGAAGGTCATCCACACAGAAGGGGTCTCACTCCCAGAGGGAACAATAGCAGACATTGACAGTTACAAGTACCTGGGAATACCACAAGCAAATGGCAGCCTCGATGAGGTCACAAGGAAAGGAGCCACAGCCAAATACCTCCAACGAGTAAGGCAAGTCCTGAGAAGCCAGCTCAATGGCAAGAACAAGATCCGTGCGATAAACAGCTATGCCTTGCCAGTAATCAGATACCCTGCAGGAATAATAAGCTGGCCAAAGGAAGAGATAAAGACCATGGATGTTAAAACTCGGAAACTACTAACCATGCATGGAGGGTTCCACCCTAAATCCAGCATCCTGAGACTATACACGAGCCGTAAGGATGGAGGCAGAGGACTAGCGAGTGTGAGAGCCACTGTCCAGGATGAAACATCCAAGATCCATAAATACATCAAGGTCAAAGCCTCAACCGACGATGTGCTCAGCGAATGTCTCAAACAATGGGGACCAGAGGATGAGGTGCTGGAGGAACCATCATGGGAGGATAAGCCCCTACATGGGATGTACCACCGACAAATAACTGAAGTGGCTGATATCAGGAAATCCTACCAATGGCTGGAAAAAGCTGGACTCAAGGACAGCACAGAGGCACTCATCCTGGCTGCACAGGAACAGGCCCTAAACACCAGAGCGATAGAGGCACAGATCTACCACACCAGACAAGATCCAAGGTGTAGATTGTGCAAGGAGGCCCCTGAGACAGTCCAACACATAACAGCAGGGTGCAAGATGCTGGCAGGGAAAGCGTACATGGAACGTCATAACCAAGTGGCGGGCATAGTGTACAGAAACATCTGTGCAGGATATGGACTGGAAGCCCCGAGATCAAAGTGGGGCACACCCCCAAAGGTGGTGGAGAATGACCGAGCTAAGATCCTATGGGACTTCCAGATCCAGACAGACAAAATGGTAATGGCGAACCAACCGGACATCGTGGTGGTGGATAAACAACAGAGGAAAGCCGTTGTGGTGGATGTAGCAATACCAAGCGATTGCAACATCAGGAAAAAGGAACACGAGAAACTGGAAAAATACCAGGGCCTCAGAGAGGAACTGGAGAAGGCCTGGAAGGTGAAGACCACAGTGGTGCCTGTGGTCATCGGGGCCCTCGGGGCAGTCACCCCCAAACTGGAGCAGTGGCTAAAACAGATCCCAGGAACAACATCAGACATCTCAGTCCAGAAATGCGCAGTTCTCGGCACAGCCAAGATACTACGCAGAACCCTCAAGCTCCCAGGCCTCTGGTAGAGGACCCGAGCTCAGAGGTTGAGAAAGACCACCCGTGGAGGGTGAGAAGGGAATTTTTATATATATATATATATATATATATATATATATATATATATATATATATATATATATATATATATATAAAAATATATATAATATATATAATATATATATATATATATATATATATATATATATATATACACACACACACACATTCAGTTGGAACCTAAAGTTTACATACACCCAGTGAAAAAACACATCCATCTAAAATTATTAATTTGCTAAAGGAGTTTGTTCCAGATTAGAGGAGCATAAAAACTGAAAGCTGCTTCTCCATGTTTGGTTCTGGTTCTGGGGATGCAGAGCAGACCAGAACCAGAAGACCTGAGTGGTCTGGAAGGTTGATACCACGACAGCAGGTCTTTAATATATCTTGGTGCTAAGCCGTTCAGTGATTTATAAACTACCAGAAGTATTTTCAAGTCTATTCTCTGAGCTCCAGGGAGCCGGTGTAAGGACTTCAGAACTGGGGTGATGTGCTCTATCTTCCTGGTCTTAGTGAGCCCAGCAGCAGCGTTCTGGATCAGCTGCAGCTGTCTGATTAACTCTTTAGGCAGACCTGTGAAGACACTGTTGCAGTAATCAATGCGACTAAAGATAAACACATGGATGAGTTTCTCTCGATCTTGTTGGGACATTAGTCCTTTAATCCTGGAAATGTTCTTCAGGTGATAGAAGGCTGACTTTGTAACTGTCTTTACATGTCTCTGAATGTTCAGGTCTGAGTCCATCACTACACCCAGATTTCAGGCCTGATCACTAGTTTCTAGCTGTAATAACTGAAGCTGCGCGCTGACTCTACACATTGATTTGTTCTAAGCATCTGTTCAGTGCTTAGATGGGTTCATAGTCACCTGGTGACATTGTAATGTAGAGCTGTGTATCATCTGCATAGTTGTGGTAACTAATCTTATTACTTGTTATAATCTGAGCAAGTGGGAGCATGCAGATATTAAATAGGAAGGGTCCCTGGATTGAACCTTGGGCTTTGTCGCAATTCTATTTAATCTATAAAAAAGAGATATTTGGTCTGATTTAACTTCAGACAATGAAGAAAAAGGTGTATGTAAACTTATGGTTTGAACTGTAAATATATAAATGAGGCTTTGTTTGGACTGCTGTAATATTCTAATCTTAAATGCTATTGGCTGTAAGCAGAAAATCATCATAATTAAACAAAAATAAAGGCTTGAAAGCATCAATCTTCCTGTAATTAATCTGTCATGTGTTTTACTGAGTGAATTGAGTTTTTAAAATAAATGAACTCAATTAAATGTCCATTTATTGAATCTGACTGTATATGCAGAGGTGTAGTAGGCAGTTACTCTTCCTTGAGTACCAAGCATTGTTTTAGACACAGAAACACACCAACAGTTAAGGTTAAAGTAAAACTTTTTGTTTTCACACAAGCGTCGTTGTTCTAATAGAAATTACCCATCATGCCGTTGGGAGGTCAAGTGAACATGCAGTAAACAGTAAATATTGTCGCTGGTTGTGCTTTGCTTCGTTCTGACATGTAAACATTATCAGCTGCAAGGACTTGGCTTCAAAAACTATGATGGGAAAAATCAGATTGGAAAATGTGTGTTTCTCCAGCTTAAGTTGATTATTTTATAATAATTTTCTATATTTTTCCTGACATTTTTTATTTTATTCTTTAATTCACTATAATATTTCCATAACTTTGTATTTTTTGTCTGTCTGATTACATCATTTTGTATGAATTAAATCAGATGTTACATCAAACAGTTACACAGTGCTTACGTTTTTTTGGATTAATACTTTTTGCTTCTACTTGAGTAAAATATTTTGACGTAGTGCTCCCCTGTGTGCATCATTCCTTGAACGTCTAAAAAACTCCATGACGTAGATCATAACTCTAAGTTGTATTTAATTGATATTAATTATTGAAGGTGCCACTCATTCTGGAACAGGTGATTTTGTTTTTGTTTTGCTGAGTACTCAAATTAAATCCCTTACAGACCAATTTATCCCTCTCCGAGCTAATTTAAACTGTAATCTAACTTTGTGGTGCAGTTAAGCTTATTCTGATTGCACCATATAGGCTACGGTTCTGTGTATTTAATATATTAAATCTTTATAAAAAGATTCAACAGGCCTGTAGGTCCCTCTAGTGGCCAAAGCTTACTTCGCACCCTGCAAACACAAACTGAAATGAAATGAAATTGAATTTAGGGAAGGTGTGAACAAGTAGTTTTAATCAGATGAAGTTATTGAAAGTAAAATGGTTCCCATTGCAGATGATCCCATATGAGATCATAATAGACGTTATATTGTGAATGCAGACATTTTATCTTTAGCACTTGTTTCTGTTCTGTCATTTTGAAGTCTATGATAAATTTCCTGGCCTGCCAGACTCTGTTATTCAAAGCCCTTCTCCATCATAAACTATATCCAGTATAGTAGATACATAACCTGTTTATGAGAGAGCAGAAAATGACTTGAACCAGTCTCTGCTCTGCCTGCCAGACGCCGATCACAGGTCTTGTCATTTTTTTGTCCGTCTGTCTGTTCTCGTCTCTCCCTCCTCGAGCTGGAATCCTCCATTAATCCGTGGACTGGTTTCTGTTGTCGTTTTTCGGCCAGCAGCTGAGACTCGGCTGATGCTGCTTCCAGTCAAGCAGGAGCTAAACATTTCAGTCTCCATGGCAACAGCATAGGCAGACTACATGCTGATTCCCACTCATTATGACTGTGTTGTCTGAGCAGTTCAGTAAAACACGCCACAGTGAGAATCTGCTTACACTATTTTAATATTATTATTATTCAGATTTAATGGTTATTTATAACTGTAACAGGTAGCAGTAATTCCTTCTGAATGATGGCAGTTTTCACTCCTGGGCTCCCTCTACTCTTGTAAAGTGGAACATCACTGTGCTAAAAATAAATCTCCATCTGAGCCAGCAGACAATCCAGTTTTTATCTTGCCAAACACAGCAGCAAAACGACCAGTAGAGGGCACTGGGTTATTAACATGGTGAATATTACAAGGCCGTGTCAGGAAAAGAATGACTGAAAGAGACTGTATGTTGTTATTATCTGTCAGGATCAAAAACATTCATAATAGACACAAAGAAACAACTAAGATGAACAAGAACATAAAAAATAAACACGCATCTAAAATTTTGAGTCCAGTAACCCCTCCTTGTGCATATGATTACAGAATATGAGAAAAAAAGTACAATTTTCCAATCGTTTTTGAGGGTGATACAATGTTTCTATCATTTTTTAAAGAAAAAAAGTTGAACCAAATAAAAAATTCTGCTTTTGACCATAAAACAGTAAAACACCTTGTGTTTCAATTTAAAATTTTGAAAAGAATCTAATAATCTCCTCTCTTTTTGTTTGTCCATCCTGGTGGTGGGCACTCCCGACTAAAACGTTTGTTGCTCTAACTTGAAAGCACTAATGTGCTACATCAATATTTTGCAGAAGTTAATGCGCTAATTTCAAACATGTTAATATTTACTGCATATTAAAGATAAATTATGTGTTATGTCATGGTATATCGCCTTCATCAGGCACAAATTGAACTTCAGGATATGATTCTTTGGAACAGACCTTTCACTTATGCTTTCAGTTTTCTAGTTGTTGAGTATTACTACCTCTGTTGCTGATCTTGCCTAATTGACCACAGTAAGGCTTTGGTCCGAAAGCACGGACCACATCAGTAGATTTCAAACTGATGCATTCTGGGTATAGAATAAATGTCATTTGCTGCACCACATCACGAGTGGAGAATGGGGTTGTTATACCAGAATTTCTTTTTTTTTTTTTTTTTTTTTTTTAAAAAAACCCACCTTGATGATCCTCAAGACTTTTAGGAAAATATTCTGTGGACTGATGAGACAAACATGGAACTTTTTGGAAGGTTTTTGTCATGCTACATCTGGTGTAAAACTAACACAGAATTATAGAAAGAGATCATCATAGTGAGAGTCATACATGGTGGTGGTAGTATGATGATCTGGTGCTGCTTTGCTGCCTCAAGACCTGGAGAACTGCGATCATTGATGGAACCATGATTTCTGCTTTCTAGCAGAAAATCCTAAAAGATAAGATTGTGTCTTTGAGCGCAAGCACACTTGGGTTATGTAGACATGTTCATGTCATTTTGTTTAAAAAGCACATTTAAAACCACACTAGCTAAACCAATCTGCGGGACGGCAAGGTGAAATACATCAAGAAACAAATATTTAAAAAAACATTGTGACAAGAAAGAATTAAAATGAAGAAAAATATTCCAGCAGGACACTGATCCAAAGCACACCAGCAAGTGCACCTCTCAATAAACACAAAACAAAATTAAGGTTTTTCAGTGGTGTAGTCAAAGTTATGATTGAGATGCTGTGGTATAATCTCAAACCAGCTATTCATGGTGAAAAAACCCTCCAATCTAGCTACATTAAAACAATCCCAGGGGTCAAAATTCTTCCACATTGATGGAAAAGATTCATTGCTGCCAAGGGTGGCACAAGCAATTACTTGGTTTAGGGAATAATTACTTTTTCACAGAGGTTCAACTTGAATTGGATAGCTTTTTCCCTTGATAAATGAAATCATCATTTGAAAACTGCTTTTTGTGTTTACTCAGATTCTCTGTGAGATCGGAAGAATACCCTTGAAAGTCCTAGAAATGTTCTTCAGGTGATAGAAGGCTGACTTTGTAACTGTCTTTATGTGTTTCTGAAGGTTCAGGTCCGAGTCTATCACTAAACCTAGATCTTGGGCCCGATCACTAGTTTCCAGCTGTAATGACTGAAGCTGCGCGCTGACTCTAGATCGTTCCTCTTTAGGTCCAAAGATGATAACTTCAGTTTTGTTTCTGTTCAGCTGGAGAAAGTTTTTGCACCTCAATGCATTAATGTGTTCTATGCATCTGCTCAGCATTACAGTGAGTTCATAGTCACCTGGTGACACTGTAATACTGAGCTGTGCATCATCTGCATAATTATGGTAATTTATCTTATTTGTTATAATCTGAGCTCGTGGGAGCATGTAGATATTAAAGAGGTCGGGCCCCAGGATGGAACCTTGTGATTTTTGTCTGCTCAGATGAAAAGTTACCTACTGATACCTACTGTTCTTTAGAGTCTAATCAAGTTTTTGGATGCATGTTTCATCCATGCATCCAAAGCATCAGGTCTTGCATTGCAGCACCTGTTAGTTAATGATAAAACCAACATGTAGCAGCAGTACAGACCTGCATGTGCAGCAGACTGTAGTTTAATTCCATCCTGAACACCAAGCATCTCTTTAAGCTGCGTGAGCACTATACGCCTCTTTCTGCTTCACCTCCATAAGACCAAGATGAATGTGAAGCACATTTAGATCTGCTAGGTTTTCATATTTGACAGATTTGGCTCACTACAGGTGGATGGGGTTTCCTCCATCGTATCCCGACACTCAGCTGACACATTAGTTCCCTTTTCTTGTTCTATTTGAGAGGACAAGTAGTGAGGGGTTTGGTTTCTGTCTGTTTCCCCTTCAGAGGAGAGAAAGTCAGTGTTTCCACTCAACAATGCTCCTAACATAAAAGAGCAGTGTCCTTTCAAATGCTGAGCTCCCATTATGGAGAAAGAGTAATGAAGCGTATTCAGAGAGGCAGCGGCAGCAGCATCAGGGGGTGGTGGAGCCCTCGGGATTGCATTAATGCTCTCTGTTCGCTGTCACACTCGGCACAGTATTCACCAACCCAGACACGAGGAGGCAGAGAGGAAACCTCCATGTACAGATAGATGCTGCTTCCTTTCACTTTTCTGCATTGGATGTTTATGAACAGTTATTGTTATTATACTGTCTGACCCTCTACGGAGGCTAAATCTCATTAGTAAATTGTGACTGTTATCTTGATGTAGATGGGTGATTAAATAAGATCACCAGCTTCATGAACATTAGCTTTATGGACAAGAATCTTTTATTGCAAAAACTCGTTTGAGGAAAGAGAAGGAGAGAAAATGAAGTTTCAGAAATGAGTGCCAGGAAAAAAAAGGTGCTTTCAAAATCCTCTTACATCCTCCTATCACCATGGCAGCAGCCTGCTGAAATCTTCTCTTCATCACTGGCTTTTCTTGCCCTTTTCTCAGGAGCATCACAAGGCAATAACACAGGGCCCACTGGCTGGGGAAACGTCTGCAGTATCTGGTAGAGATGGCAGCTGCCAGTCAGGCTGCTCATCATGGAGCCAGGCAGTCAAAGCTCCCTCCTGCTGGTGCACTCAGGGCAGGTTTCCATAGACGTTCACTGGCTCTAATGCATCTAATCATGATAACAAACAGAAACCTCCAGGTTATTGTTTCCAGTTGTGAAACTGCTTGAATTTTTTCAAGTTTAGTCATTTTACAACCAGAAAACAACACAAAGTAGCATTTAATTCTGCAGTAGAAGATGTAGTAGTAGAAACAAAAAGCATGGGCGGATTTCCAGCCTCTTTTACACATATAGCCCTAAATAAGCAGAACATTAACGAACAAAGTGCATCATGAAGACCAAAGAACACAGAAGACAGGTCAGGGAGAAAGGTGTGGAGATGAAGGATGTCCATCTGAACTGACAGGCCAGGCAAGGAGAGTAGCAACCAAAGAAGCCGTCAAGATTTCAGCGGTAACTCTGAAGATCTGCAAAGATCCACGGAACCTACTAATCATGTGCTCCAAAAAATAGTTCTAATGAAAGAAAGACATTAAAGGTCCTGTTTGCAGTTCGTCAGATTAAACTATCTGGCCTGAAACCTGCACATGGTTGAAAACAAACACTCCACATCACCCTGAACAATCCTCACTGTGAACCATGGTGGTGGCGGCATCATGCTATGGGGGTGCTTCTCTCCAGCAGGGACAGGGAAGCTGGTCAGAGTTGATGGGAAGATGGATGGAGCTAAAACCAGGACAATCCTGGAAGAAAAGCTGCTCGAGGCAGCAGAAGACCAGAGATGGGTGGAGGTTCTCCTTCCAGCAGGACGACCGCCCTGAACGTCCAGCCAGAGATATTATTATGGGACGGTTTAGATCGAGCCATGCTTTAGAATGGCCTGGTCATAGAAACAAATCCAATGGAGAGTCTGTGGCATAACTTGAAAAATGACGTTCACAGACGTTCTCCATCCAGTCTGGCTGAGCTTGCAAAGCACGCCCAACTTTTCAGCTTTTTATTTTCAAACTTGTTCCATGTGGTTGTTTTTCCTCACAACGCAGACACATTCACATGGACCTGCAGCCAGTGTTTGGTAAGCTCTGCACCGGTGGACACACAGTTCTGTTCACACCTCTTATTTTGAAGTCCTGGATGTTCTTGAAAACTGTACAGCTGAGCTTATGATGCGACCCTACAGGATGATAAAATGGTGCCGATGCAAAGATGGAGTGATCCCTGTGCACAATGATCTATTAATGATGACATCAGTTGATTAAACTGATTATGCAGATTATTTCAGCATGTTTTCATCACTTTTGTTCCCCAAGCTAAAGAAAGTCTTCCATCTTTAATTTGCATCAGTATCTCTAACCATAGAGTTCTTTATGTTCAAAATGATGACATTTGTAGCATTTTAGGCTTTAGATACTTGCTATACATTCCAGCAAGTACTTGAGGTGACATTTTTTATAAGATGTGTCCATGTGGCCTTGGTTAGCATATACCCGGCATGTTGTCACCAAGCTGTCACCGTCCACTGGACAACACTGGAGCTGAGGTGCTCCATCATGAGGCCGCAGGGCCAGAGAGGAGGCAGCCCCATCTAGTCTGATTAATACCGGACTGATACTAATGACATTACCAGTTACACCAGGAGTAAAATAGCTTAATTTTGCACAAATACCATAAATGAAGGTCATGAATTTCTCACAAAAACCATCATCTGAAAGGATTACTTTACTTGGGTTCGCTCTGAATGTATTTGCTTTAAACCTTGATTGGTTGCAGTAAGTTTGCTTCCATGGATGCAGTTTGATGTTTATTCATTTATGAGTAGCTGTCAAAGCAAAGCAAAACATGGAGACAAAAGAAGAATCTAGTAAGGAGTGGAGAAAAACCAGAAGGAGATATTTGATCTGATGAACAGCAGCTGTGTTTGAAACGCTGACAGGAAGCAGAGGAACTGAAGAGATGATCGGTGGAGACAACGCACTTTTTAAAGTCTTTGTTCTACGCCTGGAAGAGGCTAAATCAGCACAAGTGTTGACCGACTCATTTGAAACGGAAAAATCACATCTTTTTCTGGTCAGTGAAGGCACCATATTAAACTATTTTCAGTATCAGTGAGATGTTTAAAATAAAGTCAGAGAAAGCTCATCAGATATAAGAAGCTATTTAAAAGGGACAACACTTTCTACAGTATGTTAAGACATGTCTATGGTTTATTTAGGCTGAGAGAGAGCGCAGATAACAGGAAGGCTAAACAAACGGCAAGGTCCTCTATTTTATCCTCTTGAGCTTTCAACCTCTGTCCATCATGGATCATAATGCAGTTTCGGTTTACGTTCTCTGGGGAATATACATCAAGACTAATGGCTAACAAATGCTAATGGCTAATAAAAGCTACTAAACTGCTTAATGATTTTGTCTATGACTGAAAAGATGAGTAAAACCATGTTTTACAGCGACTGTTCTCTCAAACAGGTAGCGTGATGTCACATCCTCTCCTAATTTAAACAATTAATGACCAACAGGAAGGCTAGAAAATGACAGATTCTTAAAGACATAAAAGAAAAACGGCGACTGGCCACAAACCTCTGATGATTGATTATTAGTGAGAAAAAGATCACTTTAGCTACTTTTGGATCTTGAATGAGTCAGACTAATGGAGACAGGAAATAAAGCAACGGTCACTACTTCCTTATGATTAATTATTACTTATGGTCCAAAGTGTTACATAATGTCATTTAATCAGTTAGCTGCACAGAATAATCATTCTGAAAGTTGAGAACTGCTGCAGCCTTCTTGTTCGTTCCACAAAACCTGGCCTTCCTGGAGGGTAGAGCAGGGCAGCACAGAGGAGACGTGTCTCATGCCCAAGCGGCCAGGTCTGATGTCAACATGACGTATGGCACCATTTCACCGTAAGATCAGCGTCGTCGGAGCAAAGGGTAAAACCTGCCAGAGATTTTGCTTCCCAAAGAGCAGAAACGGGAAAATGACAATGAAAACAAATCAGCTACATGTCGTTATCAGGGTTTTTAGCGAACAACTTGACATCTAAATATCTAAAGGCATTTGTTTAATCAACAAAGAAAACCAGTTTACATTAATACAGAAACTTTATTAGTAGCATTACGTCTTTACAAAAAGAGCACTGTGTATGTGGCTTACAAGTCTAAATATTTCTACCTCGACCATTTATTAAAAATAACCAGTCCTTCTTTGAAACATGTAAAAGTACACGCATATTTATCATGTTGTTATAGATATATTTATATAAATTAATTGTCTTTACATGATATAACAGACACAGTAATCCAAGTTGTTTCCTGTAAATGAATATTTGAACAAGAATGGTGTTTCCACAATGAGTTTATACCTGTGTAGGATGAAGACATTAGTTAGCCAACTGCTAGCATGTGTATTTCTCTCTGTCAGTCCAGAAATCAGAATCAAAAAGAGGAAAAGCTCTCCTGTAGTTGGAACACAGCAGCATCTGGTTCGAGCTATGCACAGATTTCTGGAAGCAAAGATTCGAGCCTCGCAGCCCAAATATTCACGTGGCTGCAGGATATTACATTTTCGATGTGAGAAAGCAGCGATTGTATCTTTGGTAGCAGAATAACGCTCGAGTCTCTGGTTAACGTTAGCAAGTCCGAGTTAGGATGTAACTGATGTGGTTCAGCTGCCTTCATCATGCAAAGGAAGGTTGGGACTCACTTCTTGCTTCACACACTTTACATGATGGGTGATGCTCCGCTACAGTTCAGCCTGAGCCAGAGATATTTCTGATGCTTACTGCATTTCTAGACGGAGATGAATTCAGCCACACATGTGGAGCACTTCACTTGTCTTCTTCTTCTAAATAATAATTGTTTCAAAAGAAAATGTATGTCTAGACTCTTGCAGCAGTAGGAAAGGAAATGTGAAGGAGCTGCAGAGTTTTTGCCACGTTTTCCTGCAGAATGATACTTTTTTATGTTCCAAATATGAGCTTTATGATGAATGGGGTTTTACTGAGATGCTTGCAATGGGGATCCTCCACACATTTTGCTGACTTGTTTGTCTAAATGACTAAAAAAGGGCAACAATGGGGGCTGTTAGCGGCCCGTGCACACTCGCTTTAACTCTCTGTCACACACGAGTGAAGTAAGAAGTGGATCCCCAGTCTCACACGAGGGGCGGGCTGGGGTTGGGTTTGGAGAGGCCTTTCAACCGATCGCACGCTGGAAACATCATTTTAAAATAAAAGAACTTTATTACGGAAACACTACTTTTTCAACAATCAAAACTACTGTGTGTATGTATTTAATGACAAAATCAAAATCAGTCAACAATAATATATTAAAGAAGCAGCTTATAAATATCAAAGAAAGTATTGGAGCAAAAAACAACCTCCAAAGCTATACAGACCTATTAAATCATTATGGGAAATTAATCATTTTTATATTGTTTTCAGATGTCAGAATCCCGTGATCTGGACCACAATCCTTTGATTTGAAGAGGTCAGAATAATCCTAAAGAAAGCCATAACCCAACCTGTACCTGGTTCTTTTTTAGTGGCTCCTGCTCTGCTCTCCTGCTTCTCCTCCTCCTCCTCTTCTATCTCCTCCCCCGTCTCCTGTCCCTCCCCATCCGTCCTCCTCTCTCCCACACAGACTGAGATTATCGTATCCCTCTTTTACAACTCCTCGACCACAGCAGACGCTGTCCTTGTCCGCTACTTAACAGCAACACTGATAAACTTTATAGCGCTTTTGCAAAGAATTCATAGTGTTGGAACACAACTATAACCAACCTGAGAAAAGCCCTAAACGCACAGGAAGTGAATTACTGGCTTTATTTGGAGTTTTCTTGAGCTGGTAAAAAATAAAGCTATACATTAATGAAAAAAACAGAAGAGGACAACTAGATTTAGTCAGATAGGATTCTTTTTACTTTGAACTCAGATTTTCTCCTAAAATGTTTTCTTTTGCAGTCAAGACATATGTGCCTTTTTCTGGTCAGGCGGTATGGATTGATTTTAATTGACCAATCAGATTAAATATTTATGCACCTGTGGAGTAACACTGCTGACAGGCTGCCTTTAATGTTCTGTGTGCCCTGAACACGTCCTAAAACACAAACACATACAGGCAGTGCTTGTGAACTTGCTGTAGTCTGCTGCTTGGCCCCTCCACCACGGAAAACATTGATTAATTTGCATCCTGCACTAACTTTTATGCTTTTATCTCCTAGGTTTTTCAGTCCCTCCCATCTCTGACCCGCTCCTCTTTCTTCTGTTCTTCTTCAAATTGGAAGGGGCCGCTCGTATCTCCTCTTAGTCTGCAAAATATCAGACTGACCCAGTCTGACATTTCACTGTCTATGAAGAGCCAGTAATGGCCGCCAGAGTATGGCAGGCCATTTTAACATAATATCGGTTTCATCCGACTATCCGTAATTATGTTCCATATATCTAAAAATGTATTTGGACTATCCTGAATGGTAATTTAAGATATCTGCATTCCCATTCTGACTAGTAAGAAGAGTAATTCAAGATATCTTCAATTACATTGCGATGAGTCAAAATGCCTTTCAAGATATCTCAAATAACATCACCAGGTTCATCTTGAAGGGTCACACATCCATAACTACAATTCAAGATATCTCATACTTAATTATGACTTGTCAAACTTACATTTTAAGATATCTGAATTGAGAAATTGTGCATAAGCCCCCCTTCTGCTGCCACTGGGCTGTCCAAACAGTTGCCTGCAGAATTATGGATGTCCTACACAAAACTGTCAGAAGATGCCACAAGGTAGAAAGAGCAATGTAGTCTGCATGTAATTAGAGATATCTTAAATAATATGTCTAGTCATAAACTTTCAGATATCTGGAATGTAAGTGTGGTGAAGCCGATTTTATGGTAAAATGGCCTGCGCCGCAGTGCTGATACACTCAAAGGGGTGAAAATAATAATAATAACAATAATAAAACAGATTCTGACCACTGGCCGGTTCGGCCTGGAACCGATCGGCCGTTCAGGAAACCTCCCAAACCTCCAAATGGCCAGCCCGCCCCTGTTTATATGCAACAAAATATTTCATCCACAACAACTCAAAACCAACACTCTGACATTCAGCAAAGTTTTCCTTAAACATCTGGTTTTACTTTAGTTTTATGTCAGATACGCTCTAAGTAATTTCCGGAGTCACTACTGGACATGTTTTCAGTTCTTCAGAAAAACACCCAACATATTTCTAACATCAGACATTTAGTTAAAACTAGTTTAAATCAAAAACGGAGGCGTCAAAGACTTCAGTTTTACTTGTGCTTCTAATTATTTTTAGTTTAAAACTGCAAATCTTAACTAAACCTAACTGAAGAAATATAGTTAGCTATTGCTGTAGCCATTCATTTATAAATAGCCATAATTGTAAAGTGACAGCTGCTTAAGTAATTAAATTGGCAGTGCAGAAACATTTCTGTCGGACTTCAAGCTGTTTTCTTTCTCTTCTTTGTCAGAAACATTTGTTAGAAATCAGCTGATAACAGGCGGCCATGCTATGACTGAGATATGCGGACCAAAACACAGAGCTCTGGTCCGCCTACAAACCTCGGTCTCGGTTCGAACTCTGGTGCGGTTTGAATGCACATGTGAACGCCAAGTGGATCAGAGGCCGCTCCAAAAGCAGGAAGCGGACGACAGCGCAGGGAATTCTGGGTAAATACAACCAAAACAAACATGTGAGGCTAACGTTAGCAGGAGAAATGGCTCGTGGTTTTTAGCCAGTGACAAAAGAGAAATCCTCTAACCGCTAAAATCTGATGCCGCTCCATTTTTGTTTACCTTTCATGAAGACGGAAGTTGCGCTCAGTGTCGTCTTCAGAGGTTTTTGTATCATTTCCTTCAGTGGTTCTTGGTGCAGCGCCCCCACAGGCGAGGAGGAGAACAGGTTTTTCAAAGGGTTTGGTTGGTTTGACTCAGAACAGAGTGAAAGAGAACCGCAGTAGCTGAAAATGAAATGCAATGTTGGTCCCCAGTCAAACCGAGTTTACCGGACTATCAGGTGTGAAAACACTCTTACTTTCTTACTTTAGAGCAGCAGCTCTACGCCATGCTTCACCATCCTACAGAGGAAGCTCATTGCAGGGCCCAGGATCTCATCCTCCACCATGAAAAACTGGAGATATGCTCTAATGTTACGTGCTTTATAGTTGTTTCATGGATGCTTATGGTTTAACCAGCATTTTTAACCTAATTTAATCTTTTTTTTTTTTCTAGTAGCTAACTGATAGATAAATAAATCTACTGTCTGAAAAAAAAAAAACATAAAAAGAGGTTTGTGTGAAAAATCTGCAGGACAAAGAGACGTCAAGTACACAACCATCTTCTTAAACATACATGAGTTAAAACGGCTCATTGATGTCATTTGCAGGCGAATACCAACCTTTCTGTTCAACAAAGAAAGCTTGAAGTCTACACCTCATAGTCAAACATCAGCGGACTTCCAACAGGTCCAAAAATCAATTGAGAAGCAGAGGAAGATATATTCAGACATGAACGGTGTGTGTCGGTTCTGCCAAGCCTCGTTTATATTTCCAGACATAAAAAAGACACACAAAAAAGCTGGATAAATGATTGTAAAGTTTGTCTTGTTCACGCATGTTTATCAGAACGTGCAGGCGTACACGACACCCACCACCACTATGTTCCCTATAGTTGCAATGATGGCGATCCACAGCCAGATGGCGTCGCTCGACATGGACTGCTGCTCATCCGGCTGGCCGTGCACCGAGGCCGCGGCGTTGACGCTCGCTGAAGAGTTGAAGAGCGAGTGCTCGCCGCTGTAGTCGTCATTGGGTGAGGAGTCCATAAAGGCCCCAGTCATGACTGGGATCTGGGACAGGAGGAAATAGGAAAGAGAGAAAAGGAAGAAAGGTTCAAATATTTTGGATAAAAGGCAAAGACTTTAAGAAACACACAGCAGAGGCAGTATAATATATCACTGTAAGGTTGACTTTTCCACATAGAAGATGATTTTTTAGCATTGCTTTGCAATGCCAGTCAAGATTTGGTTGCTGATTCTACTTGCTTTAGTTTTATATTAAAACTTTTCTCATCATTTACAGAATCTGACAATTTTACCCCCCAGTGATCAATAATCAGCTGATAAATGGAACCCAAAAGTCTTTCCTGAGGAAAAGCAGAACATGTAAGGAGCTTGTGGAAAGAAAATTGTTCTACAGAGCGAGCAACGTCATTTGGTCGCTGAATGGACTTTCACTGCCCTCGATGTCCACAGTTGATGCGTATGTTTAGTGGCTAAAGATGCTAAACTTAGAAAGAATGCTGGGGAGACTGCAATAAAGGAAAAGATAGGAAAAATCAGAAAAGAGCTAGCAATCATGTTTTCTCTTTTTCAAAAATATTTACAGAGCACTGTAACCTCTCAAACACACACACACACAGAGTGACGTCACCTTTCCTCCCAATAGAAATAATCAGTAATCAATCATAACAGAAAGGCAGCTTAAGACTTGCCCATAGCTACAATAAATTTATGAATATTTTAACAGTGTAACACAAACGCGAACAGGAGCTCCAGCTCCTCCTTGACATCTACCTTATTGCACCTTATTTCAGCCAGCTGAGGTTTGGACTTCGCCTTTTGGCAGACTGTGTACTGTGTCCACATCATTACTGACTCGGTCCTAGTCAGTCTGTTTGTGTAACCTTGCTAGTACGTTCTGGACCCAAACCACGACCCAGCAAAGGTTTAACAGTCTTTATGGTGACAAGGAGAATGCGCGAGCAGGAACAGCGCTGCTCCTCCGGGTGGCTTTCAGGTCAGACTTTGTGAAAGAGACAGGCTGGTGTGTGATGGATAAAGCAACCAGGAAGTAACGTTCAAACGGGAAGAAACCCGGCAGAGAGGGTTTACCAGACGTTCCTCTTCTGAGATTCTGACCTTGCTTGACTGGAACACTTAAGGGTTTAACAGAGAGGATTGTTTTACTGGGTATTGTTTCACCCACAGGGCCGTACAGAGAAGGGAACTCTATACGAGGGAAATCGGGAGTGGTGAAGCCTTGGAGAGCAGGAACTGTGGTAGCCAGGTCAGTTTGTTTATACTCGCCTCTACAACGGCCTGGTTCCACCATGGGAAGGTCAAAGGTCACTTTGTTTGTAATCCTTAGATGAGTGGTTGAGTAAACAGTCCAGGTCGGCAACAGAGACAGACGATGAGGCAAAACAGATCCAATATCCATGAGGCAGAGATCGAAATCCAGAGACGTGAAGCAGGGGTCGAAGGCACAGGCAGAGAGACAATCAGAGCCGTCAGGGAGGCAGGAAACCGGTCAGGCACATGACCAGCAACTCAGAAATGCAACGTTCAAAGGCTGCGACAAGGGCTGACGACAGACGATCTGGCACTGAGTGAGTGCAGGGAAGGAGCTGATATAAGTGGCATCAATCAGCAATCAGCTGACAACAGGATGGGAGGGGCAGAGCAGAGAAGGACATGAAACTTGGCAGGAACAGAGAAGCTCGTCTCCAGCTCCACTCAGGAAAAGACCCCTGGAAACCCGAAGTCCTCTGCTTGTAGCAGCAACTTAATCCCAACTCTAAGCGAATACTCCAGCCGTCTCCTCGGTAAGATGCTTCACACGAGAGCCAACTGTGGAATGTGTTTGCTTACATGCCGTACAAAGCTGTGGGAATGCTTCTCTTCTAAATAAACCCCGTTCTCTGCGGAATGGTCTGAAAGGAACTGAGCCTGATTTCTTTAGTCACGAATGACTGCACACACTTTAATTAATCACTTGCAAATAAAAACGCAGTATGTGATGTAAGCACTGAAGTGAGGAAGGAAAGCAGAACATGATTTCAGCCAAGCAGGATGTAAAACATCTGAGAGGAGACAGAAAATGAAATGTGTTTCCTCTGAGATCTTCACTCAGAATTCAAACCGGGAGATCAGTCTGAGCACATCACCATGTCTTCTGAAAATGCTAAACTTGATCATCCTCCTGGAAGTATCTACAGGAGCACCCGCCAAGCTGCACCACTGGCCGGTGCTGCTGTTCTAGGAAATTATTGCTGGAGGTTCTGTGTTACTAAATGATGTATCTGGATTCTTTTTATCATTTATGTATCATTATAAACATACCTCTTTATCATGCAAATTGCCAGCAGGTAAGATTCAACAGGCTGATGTTTTTTCCTTTATGCAGTTAAAGCTCTGATGAAACGATGGAGGGATAAAACATATTTCATGCTGCAGTCAAAAAGGTGACTGAAGAGAAGAGATTTAAGGAAAAAAACTCAACATGGCAGCAAAAACGCCGCAAATCCCTGGACAGCTGGGTGAAAAAAGAATAACCCAGGCCACAGCCTGCATAGAAACAAGTTTTTCTCATTCTGTGATTCAAGTATTTGCAGAGTGTCGTACTGTTAAGGTAAGCGAAGTCGGAGGTCGTTGTTACATGAGCATTTAATAATTATCTTTCAGCCTTTGATATTTATTTATATATTCCTATTAATCATTTAACATGTAATTTACCATCCAAAAATCTGCGATTTAAATGTGATATTTACCCCTTTAGAAGGATAAACAAGCCTTTATAGAAAAGTGAGTTTTAATATGTTCAAATCAACTCAGACAAGCAGATACTGGCGAGTAAAAAGCATCGTCCATCCTGCGCTACGACTATTAATTGGCTGCAAAAGTTTAGAGAACCAAACTTAAAAAACACTTTTGCTTTTCTACTTGGAAATCTACATTTCCTGCTTTCCCCCGTTCACATCATTATATCAGCTTCCAGCAAAATAATGAAGAAGCTGGTATCTGATTTATATCTTCTGTCAAAGCTAGGTGGCTGTTTACCACTTTTATAAGTAATCTGGCCTGAACTTGATCCTCTGTTGTTTAAAACCTAAAATTCAACATTAGATTAAAACATAAGTCGATTGCTCTGAGACTTTCTAAAACACAGTTTAAGGCTCATTAAGTTTTTTTTTTTTTTTTGAGAAAATACAGAAGAAACATTTTAATACTTTTTGGTACGAGGATAAAACACCAGATAAAGGTCAGTTAAACCTGGAAACTAAAATTCACAGTCTGTAAAACAGAGGTTTAAACTTTTACTAAAACAATGATTCTTCTTCATGAGCTTCTTGGGAAATGAAAGGACAGTTAAACCCCTAATAATTAGTAAAGCCTTTGATGGGCTTGGGATTTCTCCTAATACATTTTATTAAACTAAATTTCATCAGTAAAAAAAAAAAATAAAAAATCAGAAAGTATTTAAGTATTTTGTTTCCAAATGGATTTTTACCAAAAATATTTAATTTACAGGTGATTCTCAATAAATCTGGTTGTTAAGCTAATTTATTATTATTATTATATTATTATTATTATATTATTTATCAGTAATTCAATGCAAACAGGGAAACTCAGATTTTTTAGAGGTAGGGTCATTCATTTTAACCCTTTATTTTTTAATTATTTTGATAATTAAAACTCAGAGCTGATGAAACCACAAAAATTTAGTTTCTAATAAAGTTTTAATATTATGTCAAACCATTAGAAAAGAAAACAAAACACAGAATGTTATGTTATGGAGCACACAATTATGGAGTAGACTACTGATTGATAGTTGTCCAGCATAGTCAGTGACACCCTCCACAAGGAGAATAAAGCGCAACGTATCATGTAGTGACAGAAGCTAGCAGTTCACTGAGTGCTGTGTTCCACTGATGGAAAGTTGAGTGGAAGGAAAAAGTGTGGTAGAAAAAAAAAACCCTTAAAAAAAACCAGGGATCCCTGCAGCCCTAGTTAGAAATAATAATATTTATCTTGTCATTAAATTCCACACTAATGGATCTAATATGGATCCACTAGTTTTTTTTTCAGAGTAATGCTTTGTTCAAAATGAAAACGATCTCAGGGTTGGTGTCAATGTGCAAGCAGGGCACAGCTGTACCACTGTGTGGAAAATACGTTTTTGAGAATATGTGAGAAAACCAATCCTAAAAGCACTGAGAAACACAGTCTCCGTCTCTCCCACGAACGTTCAAGCCGATGCACACATGCTTGTGCTCCTCCTTTACTCGGGGAAACGGTGTTTAAGGCGCATTCTGCTGCTCTCAGTTCATCAGCCTCTGGTGGTGAATAATAACCTGACACGCTGGGGAGCGCCTGCTGCTCACATGAGTGTGATGGAGGCAGACAGGCACGCTACAAGTCTGCAACCAGGGTCCCCTCCTCACTCAGTCTCCATAACTGCTGATTTGTCCACTATGTCACAACATTTCTTCTTCTTACACACACAGACACGCAACGTTCAAGGTCAGTGGAGATCTGCAGCAGAGAAGATCGTAAAGATGTAGTCCTAAGAAAAATATTGTACAGCGTATGGAAATCAGTGTTTCTGAGAGGCTCAAGATATTACAGCTGAGCCTAAAGTCTTAAAAAATATGTTAAACCTAAAATAAAGCTGGTTATTAAATCATTTCAAAAAGCAAAATATTGAGAAACTGCATTTCAGAAACCTCCAACATTTAGGGACTGCTCACACCAGGAGAGTCCCACGCACGTTTCTGCAACTTGGACAACTTTTCAGCACATTGGACAGAAATGACGGCGGCAGGACAGAGCACAGAAAGAAAGCAAACATGAAAAACCTGCGTGCTGCACATCTGTGTTGTTACACCATTTTAAATGTCAAAAGCAGCTCATTCAACGCAGGTTTCATGATGTGATCGTTCTAATTTTGGAACGGCGTCGGTAAATGCTGCTGCAAGCTGAATGAGACGAGATCTCATGCGGCAGTGGCGTTAGCAACACTGAAGGGCCCGTTTTTACCACAACGCCCAGCAACGGTGGCTCCGAAAGGCCAAAAACGGATGGAGAGTTCGCTTGGAAGCAGACCGAGACCACCTCAAAAAGTGGGTCCGGGTCCGGTCGCTTGGTCCGCACCGGGATTTGCATGAGTGTATTCACACCTGCACAAAAGGTCCGAGCCAGCGGGGGAAACCAACTCCGGTCTGTTTACAGCGGACCAGATGGCTCAGGTATGAATATCCCCTTAAATTACTGGTATTATGGGAGAAAATATTGCTGAAGAATACACACGAATGGACGCCATGAGATTCAATGACCTCTAGGAAAATCACCACTGGTTCACTTTATGAATGTTGCAACACAAAGAAACGCGCCTTTCAGCCAGCTGACCGACAGTGCACAGCAGCAGACCAGGGAGCAGCACAGCTGGAGAAAACTTTCACTCCATCGCTTCCTTTAGCAGATCGGTGCAAAGACTATTTAAACTACAGCAAAGCATCATGGGAAATTTTCAGCCGCTATTTAGTAGAACTTGATTCCCAACAACTGAACACGCGTAGCTGCAAATTTATGGATGAGACATTTTTTTTCTCAAATTCAGGAGTTTACGTGCATTAAGATGAACATTTAAACAACCCAGATGATGACTTCATGGCTCTGTGAGCTTCTAATAGATTCATTCAAATGTGCGATTTAAAAGGAGGCACAAATGAGTGGTGCACCAACATGAGCTGAAAGGCCAATCAGAGAGAAGGAAGCCATTACTCCATGAGCAGCGTGAAAAGCCTGATTCCAGTTTGCAGATGGACTCAGGGACAAACAGCTTCATGTTGGGAGACGCGTGTTTGGCCAGTAACCAGTTCTGTCAGGAGGAATGGACCCAAATTCCAGCAAACTATTGTGAGAAGCTTGTAGAAAGATACCACTAAGATGAAATGGTACAATTTCTGAATTTTAATCAAATAAGAGTTATGTTTCTTTCACATCTGGTTTCATCTCTAAACACTGTGTGGAGAAAAAGACAAGAGCCTGAAATCTTTGGTCCGATAATGACTCGGCTCCAAAATAAAACAAATAACTTAAGGAACGACTCTCGAGCACTGAACGGGAAAACTTTGTCCGGATGCCCGTTCCCAGCTGCAGCCAGGAACTGAGTCATCAGGTAAGAGCCCACAGGTTCTCAGGCTGCAATGGATATTCAAACAGTTTGCTAACAGCACATTAATTTTCTCCTGTATAAATCAATCTGCCTGATTTTATATTTAAGAACGGCTCAAAGATGATGTGAAGAGTGTGATCAGAACAGAGCTCTCCTTGCAGTCCCAGTTGCTGCTCACCCAGTCCAGCAGTCAGACAGCTGATGCTTTCAGCTGCGGCTGCATTCTTTATATTTATGTTTTATTTATCAGCAACTCATTGTCCACAGAGTGAGCTGTCTGCAAACGAGGCGGTGCGCTGAATACAATGAAGCAGATTCTGGAAAGGAGACCAAAGTTAAATGTTTGATTGTCCAGGTTTGATGTTTTTGGAAACCAAACTGTGTGAAGATGAATGTTCAGGAGGACACTTGGTGAAATCATGGTGAGAAACATCAACCTGTGGCTGAGTCAACAAGTGGTCAAGCTGTGATGGGAAACCAGGAAAAGAGCATCTGAATATTCCAGCACTGGGACTGAAATATTAACAGGTTGGCTTTGAGCTTTAATCAAACTCCATCCAGTAAAAAAAGAAATAATTATTCATTTTGGTTTTCTATATGTTCCTCTCTGGCTTTGAACTGAACCATTACTGTGGAGAAGCAGTCCACAGCCAGATGAGGTCAGATGGAGTTGACCGCCGCCGTCCATGTTGACACAGACGCTTCCAAGGTAGTCTGACACGGCTGCTCTTTCTGCACTGACATGCAGGATTAACTTCGTCTGATTCTGGTCGTTTGTAGGCACAGCACACGGTTCCTTCAGGTGCACACAGCTCTGAAAAAAATGACCATCCTTCATGAGCTTTATGATTGTATTTTCTATAATAAATACTTTATCAGGCTTTGATTTTACACCATTTGTCTTCTATCAGCCGTGAATCCTCAGTCAAAAGAGCCTAGTTTCATCTTCCTTTCGTCGCCCTCCTTCGCTGTGTACAGCACCACATGTGGATAATAAATGCTAGATCAGAACTTTAATAGTCCGAAAATTTTTTAGTTAAAAAGCTTAACATTAAAACAGGAAAAAAATCATAACACTTCCAGCTTTGTTAGGCAGCGTTTCTGTGAACGAGATACATTTAGTTTATTAAAAAAAAAAAAAAAAAAAAAAAAAAAAACTGATTATCTGAAAGGGCAGATAAGGCACAAGTTAAATGTTTTATTGGACTCAATGTCAGGATTTAATTAGATGAAAATGTTTCAACATGATTGCTGGAAGCAAATTTGTCAAAGTATTGTTAAAATGTGTTAAAATTTTGCTTGGCTATCACATGATGAAGATTGCATAAGAGTGGAGCCAACATTATTAATATAATTGTTATAATTATATAATACTGTTTCTCGTGAAGTGTTCGACACAGTGGATCATTATATTCTCTTACAAAAATTCACTTCTTTTCAACTTGCATCTTCTGCCATACAAATGTTCTCTTCTTGTTTAACTGATAGACGCCAGGTCATGAAACATGGAAGCTTTATATCCTGGTCACTCCCCTGCTCTATGGGAGTCCCGCAGGGTAGCATATTGGGTCATTTGCTTTTTCTGTTGTACATCAACGACTTTCCCAAAATATTTAATAACTCTAGAATTTTAATGTATGCTGATGATACTGCTCTTTTTTTGTCTGGCTCAAATTTTAAATCTATCAACAGTCTATAGTGTCTCTAGTGGATATTAATGTGATGTGTTGTTGGATATCTGTGTGTTTTCCATGTTCTGCAGAACAGGAACCTGCTGTAAAACAGCAATTATGCTGAGCCAGGACCAATTTCTTTTCATCTTTTAAACATTAAACAGGGAAATAAATTATTATTATTGTTGTTGTTGTTGTTGTTGTTGTTACTACTCATATTAATGCAACTTCACATGAATCTTCTCAGAAAGACAACAGAGAAGAGGAAATCCAGGATCTATGGAAAAGAAAGATAACATGCTATACATGCTTATTAATTTTTTCTAACATTTCACTCTATTCATTGTTGCAGAACTCTCCATAGGAATCATAAGTGTTGCAGAAGGAAGAGTACTTCATCCATCTATCACTTTATTTTGACCAGAGATTTGAAGACAGAAATTATATCACCGAAAAAAAAAAAAAACAGATGGAAAATGACTTCACTTCGTTGATCAGCTGTAGAGAGCTCTCCCAAATTGCATATTCCACACATTCTTGGCTTCGGCTACACCTGTGCAACACACTAAGCAGCAACAACCTCCAATCTCCAACAGACAGGAGCGTGGAGATGTAGAAATCCCACCTGCTCCGCTCTCACAGCTTTGATTTATTCACCAGCAGCTGCTCCAGGAGCTGTGCAATCTTACACGCGCGACCACAGTAGCTGTGAAACAGAATGGGCTGTAATTGCCTCCTGTGTGATGTCCCAGCAGCAAGAGCTGGTCGGATACGGTTTTAGGAACAGAACAAACAAATGTGTCTGAGCTGGGATGGAAATTAAACTCTGTGATGTCACAAAAACTAAAAATCAAACAGATGTGTCTATTTCCCACACTTACTGATTTAGATGCACGTATCTGAGAAATAAAAACATAATGTTTTCCTCCAGAAAACAAAGCACCTGGTGGTGGATCCCTGCTGTAAGGATTGGACTTTGTGTTGGACATCACACGCAGCATCGATGAAAAGACAGCACTTTGATTTTCTCAGCCTTTTCAGCATATTTAACAGCTCTTAGCATAGTGTGCATTTTTTCTGTCAAGCAGATGATAAATAAATAGAGACGATCGTTAATGTGAATATACAGCACAACATATGACGTACAAGTTTTGGTGTTTAGCAAGGTTAGGCATGACTGACATAGCTCTGACCACTAGATGGCAGCAAAGTGCTTCTAATACAATCCTTGGTATGAGTGGCTTATACAAGAACAGGCGTTAAAGGGGCAGTATTATGTATTTTCCAGGCACATTTTATAGCTCAATCCAGTAACTATGTTAATTTCTGTTATAAAAATGCTGAATTTATCAAATATGGCTTAAAAAGAAATTTAACTTCGTAATTTAACACCTTGAAATTGGGCCTCTGTCTCTTTAAAAACTCCTGCTCTTTCTGAAACTTCACCTTCAGGAATTCATCACAACAGCACTCCTCTATTAACCCTTTAACAATGTTTTATCAGTGTTTTACTGAGAAGTAGCTCGTAAAATGAGTTCAGGAGATGCGCAGTTCCACCAGTTGTTTGCCAATTGCTGCTGCCGCTAGTCTGGAGGAGCTAAATAGGAAAGTAGGGAAGTGGTGCTCTGTGAGGGGAAGCTCGGATGTTTAGAAACTGCAGCTCCGAGGAGGAGCTGCGCCACGAAGGTGGAGCAGTATCCATCCAGGCGTTTAGCACAGCTGAATGGTTGCTATGGAGATTAAAAGATTTGTCAAACATGCATGAAAGAATCAAGGCAGCGCTCCAGGTATGTTTTTGATCAGGGAACAACATTAGAACCTGATGGAAAGCTCAGAAAAGTCGATTTTACATAATACTGCCCTTTTAATGCAGTGGTTCTCAACCCTGCTCCTGGCTGATTTATTCCTCATTTACTGATAATTCAGGAGATTTTTTTTCTGAATTTTGATAACAGCGGCCATTGGTGGAGTTACAGGTGCAGACCGGCAGTCGTTACAGATGACTCAATGCAAACTGAGTCTCTGCTGTGTCAAAGAGGTTGTCAGAAAAACTGGATTGAAGTTCAGTGGAGAATGTGTTGTAAACAGAAAGCCCCTCTGTTAGAGGAGAGGTGACGGAAACAGAGCGGGAACTGCAGCTCATTAATGTCCACATCAGGAACATTAAGCTCTTAAACAGCACGTTGCAGGTGTCAGTGTGAACCTAATGAATGCTGTGATAAGCAGCAGGTTTCTGCACTCTGTGGCCACGTTAATGAGCAGAGGATTTCAGCTGCGAATCAGCCAATCAGCAGAGAGCATACTGCAAACAGCTGCTGCCACTTCAAGCTAATCTTCTCCATAATAGACGGAGAAACACTTCAATGCTTCATTGTTAGGTTAATGCAATGTAAAACACAACAAAAACAACCACTGAGTTATGCTCCCTAGCAACTTTTCCAATCATCACTATGTAGATGGTAAACTGGAGCATTTGAGGATTTTGACTTTTTCAGTTTGTCTCATGTCATAAACGAGGAAAAATAAATTTTAATCCAATTAGAATTGCATATAATTGCTTAAAGAATATGATTTATGTGCCGCATGTTCCATTTTCACTCAAGTTAAAATTTCCATGATATGAATTTGGAGAAAATCAAAGTGAGATCCCTGGAGGTTTCTAACCAACCTCGATCTTAAAACTCAACATGGCAGCCTGCAGATAAAACCTCTGACAGTTTGTATCTCATTAAATCTTTTAACCTGTTGCTCCAGTGTTTGAAAGTACAGGATGCAGAGCGAAGGAAGCGAAAAACAGCTTGACGCTTCCAGAAGGAAACAATTTTCTACGGAGGCTTGATGGCTCTGCATTCAGGCCGAACTGAAGGAGAGAGGGCAACACCAGCGGATAACAGGAAGGCTGAACCCATCCAAGTAAATCACTCTTTTTGATCCAACTGAAGAGCTGGATTCTGAAAACGTTGGATTTAAAAATGCCGGCAATCTTTTGAGAATCTCACAGTTACGGGTGTGCTAACTTTACAGATAATACACACACAGACTGATGTTTGCAGCTGGTTTTGCTGGTTTAGTTGTGAAAGCAAAATACTAAAGAGAGTTTAAAATGTCAGCTCTGTAATAATTCTGTCTGTTTGAAAATAACAGAAAGATCATGTTTAACTGCAGAGCTGTGGAACACTGACCTATTTCTCTCTCGCACACAGTGTGACGTCACCTCAGGTCCTAATATACGTTTTGCCAGAGAGGCTCATTAAAACTTCTTTACAATAAAGACGTGGCGGTAACTGTACCACAGTTTGAGAGCTGTAGCCTTAACAGACTGTCAGACGTGACATTTACAGCTTCACATGTATAATATAGACCTTCAGCTATAAGGTTCAGCTGACAAAATGTGCAACTTATGACGTCACAAACCAGCAATGTAATTAAACCGAGGTTGGACCATCAAAAACAGTCTGAGGAACAATCTGGAAAAAACATCAGAGTTGCCCTTTCAGACCGCAGATGGTGGCACGTTGAACTGGTCGTGCCATAAATCTTGAGGATTTGAAAGAGCCTTGTTCACCATCTCTGTGGTGTTGAAACCTCTGGCTACAAGGCTCCTTCCAAGTCAGATTTACGGCTCTGCTCTCATTGATTTTCTCCTGTCTCAGCGGCCCAGCAGCATTTTTAAATAAATCTTATAACTCAATAGAACAAGAGTAGCCCAAGTGATTTTCTCCTGACACCTCGATCAATCTGTCAGAGCAACAGAAGTTTGGTGTGACGAAAAAAAAACTTTATTATACTTCTCTAATAACACGAATGAGCAATAAATCCCCTTCATGTTTTCCTCTGGACTGAACTTGGACCTGAAATTATTTCCTGTCCCGTTATTGTGACTCATGGTCGCAGCGGAGAGAAATGAGGATGAAAAGTGGAAAGAAATCTTTAAAACATGGTGGATATGGACTCATGCTTATTCTCATCTGTAATTCTATTTTATCTTCATAACTATTTTAAAGGTTGATAATTTGGCTGATAATAATGTTCTCCTTGTTGTTTGAATTAATCACCTGTTCAGAACATAAAGAGTTGCTATTTGGATTCGGAAACTCATTGTTTGCACGGTGACGTTATTAAAGACCAGATTTCTGCTGCGCTGCAGTCTGGCCTCTCTCGCTCAGCTGCAGCTCTGAGTTGAGCCTCGTCAGAAAACAAAAAGAAAAGCAGACGGAGAGCAGCAGACAGAACGTACAGGTTCAAACACCAGATTAGTTTCTCTGATATTCTGCATTTGTATTCGTTCAAATCTAGAGAAAACCCACAAAGTGACTGCTGTTGATGGTGCTCATGATGCTAATTGTGCTCAGTGCTATTATAACGTGCTAAAAACATAATCATGATGTCTGTGATTTAAACTGGCGGTTAACTGCTGTGTAGCACCGACATCACCAAGCTGGACAATGCTGCGACTTGTTCTGAAATGATCTGAGACCAGGGGTCAGCAACCTGCAGCTCCTGAGCCGCTTCACACACTCCACTCTGGCTCTTCATAACTTCAACCAAAAACCACAACGAATGTTTCAAAATGCAAAGTTAATTATAAAATGATAGATTTAGTATTTGTTCTAGGTATTTTATGCAGTATTTCAACAAAGAATTAAATAAATAGTGTTGGAAATATTATTTCTTGCAAAGTAATGTCTTATGTCTGTTAATAAGTTGCAAATTACATGCTTTTTTCTATCTTGCACCATTTTCTATACAAATTGAATTTCCCTTTAAAGAAAATACATAAAACCTGAAAACAAAAATAAAATTGTCAATATTTAACAGAAGTCTAAACAAATTTCCTACGGCAGGTTTATAAAAACAAGTTGTTTCTTTTTAAAAAATCATGTTGCTTTTGTGGCTCGAAACAAATTTTGTTTCGCTGTACTGAAGGTAAAAATGGCTGTTCGGATGATGAAGGTTGCTGACATCTGTCTTGGACCAAATGAGTGTTATACTTCCTTCCATCCAGGAAGGAAGTTCAAGGGTCAGGGAAGGACAGCGAACATCTCTGCTGACCCCACACATCCTGGACACAAACTGTTCAGACTTTTACCTTCAGCGCGGCGCGACTTAACCAGGCTGTCTCTCTGACGAACACTTTACGGTCAGAGAGCCCAGACTGATACCATGCATGCTGAAGCTAATTCAGTCATGCCTTTCTCTTTTGCAAAAACATATTTAAAAATATATGTACTGTTTTTATTGTGGTTTTTATATATTTATATTTAAAATGTCATCACTGAGAGCAAAGTGGAAATGTCATTGTTTGTGTACACAAACTCGGCGAATAAATCCTGATATCCTGGGATTAGATGTGTAGGGGCGCGAAAAGAAACCAGCTAGTGTCTTTTAAAGGAGTAAACATGCCGTTTCCCAGCCTGAAGGTTTTTGCTTTATTAGTAGCTCTTCAGTGATGCAGAGAAAAACTGCTCTTTTACTGGTTTAGAAAGGAGTATTTTTTGGATTTATTTCAAGTTCTTAAAGAGAAATTGGGATAAACTAAAATGGCCAGCGCTCCATGAGTGCTGCAGCACTACTGTATGTATGGGAAGAAAATGTTCGGCTGAAATGGGAGCACACAGACAAGATCAGGTGTTTTTGGAGCTTTCTGGTGGCCTTCCATGAATAGGTTTTTATGCTAGAGCAAGACAGTGGAGCCAGTGATCATTAAGAGGCTCAGACTCACCTACGCTGGTTATACTGGTGATTTTCATTATGCAAATGAAGCTCCCAGCTTTAGTGTCTCGCCTCTTCCTGATCTCGTGCTGCATGTGAGAATGGTGCGAGGAATGACACAGGTGTGTGTCCTCTTCACATCCCCTCCTCTCTCCTTGGTCCCCGCCTCCATTCCAGAGGCTGGAAGATCCACGATGGAACGCACACTGGGAATCGTTTTCAGGTCAAAGGAAGACAGGCATTATTTAGCATGAGAAGCGACATGGAAATCCACCTGTCTGTGTTTGTCTCCTTCCACTTCCATCTGCTTTGTTTAGATTTGTGCAGCACCTACATTGATTTGTGACTCAGATCTTCAACCCTGAGCTAATCCGACTTGAGTCGACTTGAATAAGCCGACCGACGGGCAGCTCACTCCTTCCCTTCTGTTTCCACACTTGAATGAAGATTTGGATTATGCAGCAAAGCTGACCTGAATTTCTGCTTCTATGAATGATCATAAAGATTTAAAGACTGTGTTCGAAAAATTGCCACATAAATATAGTTGAATATACTTTGAAAGATGCCATTGCAGGGACACGTACACATTTCCAGGAAAGCATCATGGATGAGAGGAATAAGATGGGAACAGGGACTGGATGGGCCAGTACCCAAGTCTCTGTGCACTGGAGACAGTGGGACCACAATACTGGTGTTGGACCAGTCCACAATCCAACATTGAAGGAGGCATAGGTTTAAAGGTTTTATTTATTTTACTTTTCATTTGTTAAAGGATTTATTTTTCTGAAATTCTCAGCATGAGACCGTGCAAACACAATGAAAAATGAGTTTATTTTCCGGCATTTCAAATATCCTCACCAGGGGTGCCAATAATTATGGATGAAGATTTAATCCCAGGATTTCCAGACACTCTCGTGCCATTTTAGGTAGCTCAGGGTATGGTAATGACCACCCACACCGACAGACTAAACCCTCATGATCAGCAGCAATCCAGCACATCCTACAAATCAGATGGTTACTCTGAGAAAAGTCACATATGATGATGTTTGTGGTATCCCCCCCAGAAGGCAGATGAAAGCATGTTTAAGTCTGAATACCTGCTGCTAGCGTTAGCCGACCTCAACTCTCCGACTGCATTTCTATTCCTCACGACCTAAATCTATGCTCTCCAGATACGGGCAGGGATAATTTACTGATTTAATTTGGAGACAATAGGCACAGATGTTTTCTAGATTTCTCAGATCATCATTTGCCTCCCAACGTGTGAACAACATTTGCTCAGAAAATCCCTACAAGAGAAAATATCTGGGATAAAAACTTGTGTAGTGTTTTTTTTTTACTGACCATCCAAAGTGAACTGAAAAGCTGTAAATTTAGCAAAACTCCACAGCTGTCTTATTTAGCTACAATTCCTGCAAAGCAGAGCAGCAACAATAGACTTTACAGATGAAAACATGTGTTTAACCTCAATCTCTGTCCAATACAAGCATGTGCATGCACGCATGTACTCACACACACACTCTACTGCAGTTCACACCAAATGCTTACGGTGTAAACAAACTAATCTAGTGTAAGCTGAGACGCAATACGAAGTTTTCAAAATTGCTTTATGATGCTAACATTGGTATGTAATGTGCAGATTGCTTTAGAAAACTGAGGTCGAGGCGCAACAATACATCCAGCTGATGAGGCCAAATAATATTCGCATAAAAAAATAATAACACCGGGACAAGAGTTTGAAAAGACTTTGGAGAAAACTAAAAATACATTTTCAGCTTTCACAGCCAGACTTGAAGGGTTCCCAGATTACATCCTGGAGGTCAAAGGGTAACCCAGAACAACATCTAACACTCTGCAGGCCTCACTGTCTCAGGTAAGGTCAGAGTTCACAAAACCCAAAAACATCTGGACATCATAGCACTGGTAAGCGTGTTGGTTGCATCCAGGAAGGCACCTGGCGAAGGGATGATTTAAGACATAAACTGAGAAATGAGGAGAGAGAGAACGATTCAATGAGCGAAGAAATAAAACGGTTAAATACAGAGCAGGATGACTGCTGGAACCAGTGACAATGAATGGAAGCTGAGGGGAATATTGACCAGCAATCAAGTAGATGAGCAGGGAAACTACAGCACAGGGAGTTATAACCAGACACAACTGAAAAATATTCAACATGTTTCTAGAATTTCCTTCTTTCATCTCAGGAATATCGCCAAAATTAGAAATATTCTGTCCAGGAGTGATGCTGAAAAACTAATCCATGCATTTGTTTCTTCAAGGCTGGACGACTGTAACTCTTTACTATCAGGACGTCAGGAATGGAGTTAAAAGCCTTCAGCTGGTCCAGAACGCTGCAGCAGGAGTTCTGGTGGAAATGAAAAAGAGAGATCATATTTCTCCTATTTTAGCTTCCCTTCATTGGATCCCTGTTATAATCCAGATTATAATCTCAGATTCTCTCATATAAAGCCCTTAACAATCAGCTCCATCATCCACCAGAGCCCTGACTGGTCCAGATGTTCCCACCAGAGCCCTGACTGGTCCAGATGTTCCCACCAGAGACCTGACTGGTCCAGATGTTCCCACCAGAGCCCTGACTGGTCCAGATGTTCCCACCAGAGACCTGACTGGTCCAGATGTTCCCACCAGAGCCCTGACTGGTCCAGATGTTCCCACCAGAGACCTGACTGGTCCAGATGTTCCCACCAGAGCCCTGACTGGTCCAGATGTTCCCACCAGAAACCTGACTGGTCCAGATGTTCCCACCAAAGACCTGACTGGTCCAGATGTTCCCACCAGAGCCCTGACTGGTCCAGATGTTCCCACCAGAGCCCTGACTGGTCCAGATGTTCCTACCAGAACCCTTCACTCTCAGCCTGCAGGTTCACTGCTGGTTCCTGGAGGTTCTAGAAGCAGACTGGGAGGCAGATCCTCCAGTCACCAGGCTCCTCTCCTGAGGAACCAGCTCCCAGTTTTAGTCCGTGAGGCTGACACCCCGTCTACTTTCTAGACGAGGCTTAAAACTTTCCTCCCTGATGAAGCTGGAAGTCAGACTGGCCGAGGTCTTCCTGAGCTGTTTCTGTAGCTCTGCTGCCAGAGGCTGCTGGAGGACAAACTGACCACTTTCTCTCACTTTCTTCTTCTACTCTTCTCCAGTTTGCATTATTTGCTGTTATTTCAGCTTTTTGTCTTCTCTCCATAGAAGGTGCACCTGGTCTGGCGTTCTGCTTGGCTGTGATGCCTTCCTGGAGGAGCGCTTCAGCTGAGATGATGCTGCCATCAACTCACCGTTCTCCTCCTGCTGCTGTTAACTTCTTGCTCTCATGAACATCAGCAATAATCCTACATCAGTTCATCTGTTCTTCTTGTGTCTCTGCGCCGTCTTGTCCGCTGGTACTGAGCCTGGTTCTGGTTCTGCTGGAGGTTTCTTCCTGTTAAAGGAGAGTTTTTCCTCTCCACTGTCGCTACGTGCTGTTTAGTTTGAGGGATTGCTGTAAAGTCAACGACACAACGTCATGCTGTCGCTACGTGCTCGTCCAGGAGGAGTGAACGCTGCAGGTCAGCGACTCGATGCTCTGCTGGGTTTCCTTAGAAACTCTCTGAACTACTTTGAATAATTAATGGAGCTGCTGAACTGTTTGATAACTACGATTAATTGGAATGTATGCATAACTGAACTGATTTTTTTTTTTTCTTGTAAAGTGCCTCAAGACGACATTAGTTGTGAATTGGCGCTATAGAAATAAACTGAACTGAACTGAAATACCCCAAACACAGGAGAGCCTGGAAACACAGCAGCCAGAACACAGAACTTGAATAAAAAACAAAGCAAACTCTTATTTCAGAATAAAATCAAACTGATGCTCAAACATGATGGAGGTAGTGTGATGCTCTCAGGCTGCTTCGCTGCTTTAAAACCTGGACGACTTGCTGAAATGAATGAAAACATGAATTCTGCAAACAGGCTGAGAACATTCGAAGTTAGTCAACTGAAAGTTTACAAAAATGCCAAGTAAATTAGCGCTTTATAATTTATCTGGAAAAATGAATTTAGGTGACGCGAAGTGTGCTAAATGTTTTTAAAGTTAGCAAAGCGCTAAATGAAAGATTAGCTCTGCCATTAGTGGATTAGTGGAAGTGTTCCCATCATTCACAGCAGAAGGGAAACAGAAGAGAAAGGAAAAGTTTATTTCAACTGATATCACTGTTTTCAACATTAATATCACAACTACTGCAGCCTTAAAACATTGGAAATCACTTTAGAAATCATTCTTCATGAACTCCACTCATGCTTCCTTTTAGTCAAAGAGTGACAGAAAGCCTCGGTGGGGGGCCGTCCAGGCCCGGATGGCAGATCTGTCCCTGAGATTTTACTCCAGCTATCACGCTTCTGACCTCGTCATGTCTGGTTTTGAATTTTCTCCTGGTTTCCCAAGGCGGTCATAATTTCATCTCCAACAGACTGAAACAGCATTTCTTCCTCTTCTCCTTGCTCTTATTTCACAAACACATTGTCAGACATTTCACTGCTTATAGGACATCTTTAGAAAAGTGTTCATACAAACCAGAGGAATTCTAGAAACACATCAATTCTCATTAATTACTGCACGTCTCAGCTAGACTGATCAGTTTTCCTCCTATGGGGATCTTAATATTTACATTCCTATTTATAAATTTTAACCACCACAGCTTGCAAGGCAAGACAATGGACATTTATACAGTATGCACTCATTACTGCTTGCAAAAGTCATTCATAAGGACTTTATTTCATGAACACAATCTGGGAAAATATCAGTACAAAATTCTCCCGTCATTTCTTAATTACTGAATGAACCTGAATCTGAAATAAACTTCTGGAAAATCTATATGATTTATGAAGGGCACGTTGTTTTCCTGATTAGCTACAGCCAGAGGCATGGAAAGACTGAAATGATAAAGCAGTGTTTGGTCTTTATGGGTGAGCTACAGTAAAAAGTCATGCTTGTTTGGTTTCTTTTCTGTTCCTCAATAGTTTTGTGAGTGTGTGGCATATTTGTCTTTTTTTATGAAGATCTCTGAATATGTGTGTGGGTTGTTTTTGTACTCTTACAACAGAAAAGTTGCCACATTGACCATGTGCTTCTCTCTGACCAAATAAATCTGAATGAATGAATAAGTATGTTTTCAGACAACAGTTTCTCCGGCCATGAAGAACGGCCTGTGTGCCACATTTCGCTGATTCATTGCCATCGTGCTGCATTTAAAAACATCGAGTTTTGATATGAGCACAAAAACAGCCATCAAGGATCCTAGTATTTATTGACATGTTGTTAATGAGCCACATTAACAACACATCATACTTATTGAGTCCTGTCCTGCCTCTTGTGTGTACGGGACTAAATGCTTCCCTGTACCTCACTGGCGTTTCCTTCACTGTGGAATGAAGGTGTGAGGAAGAAATGAAGGAAAAAGTGCCGTGGCCGTAATTGAAAAGCCCCAGGATTAGTGTAAGCAAATGAAACTGAGACGCAGCCTCTCCAGGACTCCTCACATCTACCAGGGGAGAAAATTAATCACGTTCGCCCATGAGAGTTACAGTCGCTGACAGCAGCCGGCAGCCTATTAGACAACAGAGGAAGAGATCAAGGGGGAAATAAATAGAAGGCTACTGTTATCCTGAAAAGGATGACAGGAATTTAAACATGTAGGCATGTATTCAATTTATTCTTGACAGGAAGCTTGCTGTATGAAATGAAGGCTGTTCAGGGTTGAAAAAGTATTTGCTCCTTTAGTTCTCTTCTGTTTTTGCTGCAGTTACGCATTTATTTCAACGATGGCTTCTTCTCGCTAGTTCTCCGTAACGACCAGATTTGTCTCGTCAACATTTTCTTCAACCTGAGCTGGAGCTCATTTCCTTCCACTTTACAGTTATGTGTCGTTTTCTCTATCAGATAAAATCCCTGTAAAACACATGGAAGTTTGTGGTTCTATTGTGACAAACTGGAAAGGTTCAAGAGGTGTGAACGCTTTGCAAGCACTGCATGCAGCAGTTCACATGCACACATTCTCCAACAGGGCTCGACACTAACTTGGTGCACTGGTTGCACTGGTGCGCCTAACCTTTTTTATTAGGTGCACCCAAATTTTCGACTGCATCACATTATTTACCATCACAGTTATATGGTTCACGTTTTTTTTTTTTTAATCATTGTCAAATCAAGGTAATATTGACCTGTAAATGATGAATTAATCTAGTAAACATAAAGTTCTTTATTAGAAGTGGAATTACTGAACATGTTGAAAGAGCTTCTATGAGCTGAAATTTAAACATCTCAAGATAAATTAAATAAAAGAAACTCTAAATTAGAAGATGTTTTAAGGGCTAAACATCTTATGAACGTCTCTAAAGAAACATTTCATTATTCAAGCCATTTTTCTAATGAAAAATTATTTCAGTCTTGAACTCAGTGAAGTTTTTCTTTTGCAGCATTAAACTATATCATCATCTCAGCCTCTACTGATGATCTGTTTGCTGCCATGCAATGTTTTATAGATGCATTATGCTTTTTCTGTGTTTTAATACAAAATGTATTAGAACCAGTCATAAATTCACTCTTGCCAGTGTCGTGCCAAGGTAGTTCTCCCTGACAGAATTTGTTTCCCAGCGTCAGGAGCAAAAACATGGGACCTATTCCTTACCTGCTTATTGATCGAATGACTTTAAATCTAGATCTGCCAGAAGTAGGAATAATTTTGGGAGTAACTTTGTTCCGTTTTTATTTTACAAAATTTTGTGTTTAATATGATTCATTCATGGGTCTATCTAGCTATAAAATGTTTTACAGTGTTTTCCCCCCAGCAGATAACATTTGTTGACATGAAACAATCAGAACCGATAAAAAATTTTCTAGGACATCTTGACACAAACACCGAGCTGTCTACTTGTTATGAATGACGTATTTTGAGCGTAAATATTTATAAATCGAGTTTATAGAAACGTGATTGTCTTCTTATTAGGCCAATGTTCTTGGTTTGTTGGTTAAAACATCAGTATTTTCATGTCTGCTTGGTTGGCGGCGCAGTCCACTGGACCCGCGCTCCTACCCAATGCGCGCTCCCGGCGCAGGAGGAACTAATAACTATCTCGGCTAACCTACCTAACACTCTTTACAGTAAATACGGTGCATTATATTTTCCACTTTATTGTATCTTAGTAAGACAGGGGCTTAACTTTCCTGGTCGAGCCCTGTCTTCCAAACGTAAACACTTCCCCAGTGTAATTTAACTCCAGTGGCTCGGAGTCGATCATATGTGGCTCGTTATCTGACACCGTTTCTGAACCACAGTTGAACAGAACCTGGGATGTTGATAACTCCGTCTCAGAGCTTTGGAAATGATTCTTCAGACGGTTCAGACCTTAACTTTTCTATAGTTTCTCTCCTCAGCTGCGTTTCCTCCGCTCTGTTTAACTGACTAGCCTAGCCTAGCCTAGCATAGCCTCCTCGCCTCTGACTTCAGGATACAGACGTGGACACGTTGATGGCGGGACCTCGGCCAATCAGAGGGCGGGTCCCGGGCGGGTCCCGCCTTTTACTTTCACTGATTGGCTAACACTGCGATATGTACCTAATCCCTGTCTGTTGTGAACCTTACGGAGACTTCCAGTGGTATTATATATATGATGGTCGTGGAGATTTTTTTAATTATTTTTTTACCTCCCAAAGACTAGTTGCACCAGTGCGACCTGGGATTTCTTCCAGGTGCGCTATTGAGAAATCCAGTCGCATTCTAGAGCACTGTCCTACTGTAAGTCAGAGTCTGTGTCAGAATAGGAGTTAAACAGCAGTTTGATAATACCTGCAAGGCTGAGGACCTTTTAACCGACACAGTGAAGGACCTCCATCTTGCCAACTGCCACCTGCATAAAAACACAACTGCTGTGAGAATAAATCGGCCTGCCAGCGTCTCCAGTGTGTTTGCAGCTTACAGTAAAGCGAAAATGCACTTTCAGCATGGGTGGTGTAGGCGTTTCCCCCTGCAGGACAGGGCCGGTCGGGTTAGTGTCATGAATTTGTCACACGTGTCACGTTGGCCTAGTTCCAGCACGGATGTCAGGAAGTGTCCAGTAACAACTTTAGCCTGTCCCTCTGCATGTTGGCGTCAACCTGTGTTTGTATGAAAAACTGCATAAAGTCACTGTACAAAATGCAAAAACAGCCAATTTCTGTCTAAGTTATTCAAAAGGAAAACACATGGCTCATGTTTATTACCCTGAGCCTTCTGCCCATCAGTCAGTGTTACAAATAAATGGATGTGTGAGCTTGTCAAGCTTTGAGATGGATGCATATTAAGGCGAGCAGTTTTTGTTCCGAGATGTAGAAGTTTTTTCTGCAGATGCTCCAGCCAAACAAGACTCAAATCTAATGAAGAGAAATTGTCTCAAAATTAGACTCAAGTATGAATATGTTTGCATTACCTGGCTGGTTAAGCAGTAATTCCAGCAACAAATGCTGCAGGGGTTATGCAATGCTTACAAACAAGGCCCAGAAATATGCAACCAGCATAATAATATCTCACACAACGTGTTTAATCACAGATAATCCTTTCACTGAGTCTATCTGCATCAAAAGAAAATCAATAATCCAGAAAAAGGTTTTAAAAGCTGCATCTTCTGTGGCGAAGCTGTACTCAGACACTGGCTCCATCTAAGCGGTTCGACCCCCTCACAACATCTGCAACGAGGAGCTTGAAACCCAACTAGTGAACCGATTCACAACTCCAAGAGCACGTCATCAAAAATTAAAGATGGAGGGAAAAAAAATCAAAGTTGGTGTACTCCTCTTCCACTCATGCATAACAGCAGGCATTCCCAATGATTTCCATATGTAATGTAACTGACTCAACAGTAAGTGCCTTATTCATCAGATGGGCATTAAAGTTGTATGCACCCTGAAATGAGAGGAACACATTCAGATTTGTCTTGCATGCAATATCATAAAAAGCTGCAGCCTGTTGGAAAAAAATAACAGCTTCTATAAATCTGTTGGTATAAAACATCAGGCATCTTGGTGAAGGTAAAAAAGCAGAAACAGAGAGAGAGAGGAGAGATTTAACCTTTAAAAGGAACATTAGGAGATGCTGGGTCGGTGTTTAGGAGCGAGTGTGCTGGGTAGACCCTGCCTTTCACTCAATGACACCTAGAAAAATAAAATATATAAAATATTTGAATGGATTTTACAGGTGAATGTGGCACCGATTTACTGTGAGACTGAAAGAAAGTAAAATGTCATATGATTAGCTGTTATAGTGATGGATGTGACAGACTCCTTTATGAAGACCTTGCAGAAGTAGGTATAGTTTTCTTAGATTTTTACTAAAAAAGTGTGGCATGCATTGGTATTTAGGACTGTGCAATAAGGAATTAATCAATTAATCACATGATAAATTAAAATGAGCTCCATAATTTCCATTCTAATGATTAATATTTTTTTGAAGGGCATTTTTGTTTACAGAGACGTCATTATCCATTTTTATTTATGGTTTCAGTTGTGTGTGGTTTTTCATTTCTGTTTTATTTATTGTTTTTGATTGTTTTTATTTTGGATATTTAAAACATCTTTAAAAATTACTAAATAAATACAGGATATGGAAAAATTTTTAAACAATGCTCTCCTTGTCCAGCCTGTCAGTTTAGGTGGATGTCCACCTGCAGGAGAGCTGCAGAGGCGGCTCCAGTTGGAGGTCCTGTTGATGTACAGAAGAGCTAACAAAACACATCATCCAAAACAGACCACACCTACTGTGAAGCATGGAGGTTGCGGCATAATGCTGTGGGAATGCATTTCTTCAGGGACAGGGAAGCTGGTCAGAGTTGATGGGAAGATGGAAGGAGCTAAAACCAGGACAATCCTGGAGGAAAACCTGCTCGAGGCTGCAGAAGCCCTGACACTGGGGTGGAGGTTCAGCTTCCAGCAGGACGACCGCCCTGAACGTCCAGCCAGAGATATTATGGGATGGATTAGATCAAAGCAGATTCATGTGTTAGAGCGGCCAAACATGTCTGTCTCTGCACATGCAACGCTGAGACAAACCCCTTTGGACTTGCAGCTGTGATTGTAGCAAAAGGTGGTTCTACGAAGTACCCATTCAGGAGGCTGAAAACCAATGCAAAACAAAACAAAATAAAAAAACTTCACATTTTTATCTTAAAAAAATTAAATCAACCTAACTTTTTCCCACTTCATGATCATGTGCTACTTGGTGGTGGTCTGTCACATAAATCCCAATAAAATGCAATGAGGTTTTTATTTGTAATAGAACAACATGGGAGGAAAAAATCTATGGCTGTGAATACTTCTGCAAGGCAAGTTAGGCAGGTCCAATAACACTGCAAAAAATACCCTTCTGACAAGTTATACATTTAAAAATATATAAAACAAGACGTTTTTCTATTTATTAGGTGAAACAATCTGGCAATGGAATTCGTACTTTTTATCAATATTATAGAATTATTGATTTGCAGTTCCAATGCAGATGTGAACGTCAAGTGGACCGAAGACTACTCCAAAAGCAGGAAGTAGACAATAGAGCAGGGAATTCTGGGTAAATACAACCAAAACAAATGCTGGCGAGCCTAGCGCTAGCGGGAGAAATGGCTCGTGGTCTTTAGAGAAATCTTCCAACCACTAAAATCTGATGTGGCTCCATTTTTGTTTACATTTCATGAAGACGGAAGTTGCGGTTTGTGTCTTCTTCAAAGGCTTTCATGTCGTTTCCTTCAGTGGTTCTTGGTGCAGCGCCCCCACAGGTGAGGAGGGGAACAGGTTGCTGAAAGGGTTTGGTTGGTTTGACTCAGAGCAGTGAGAAAGAGAACCGCAGCAGCTGGAAATGGAGGAAATGTTATGATTTTGGTCCTCAATCAAACCGAGTCTACCACACTATCAGGTGGGGAAACAGCCTTATTTCAAGTGTGAGAGATTTGCTCTGAAAAATCAGGCAAAAATATTTGGTAAGATTTTGTGCTTTTGCATTGAAGTGCTCAAGGGTCTCAGCTCCTTGAAACTAAAGTCTAGTAATCAATAGGGAGGACCAGAAAGAAAAGGGCCCGTCGCCTCGTTGTGTCATTTGCTTTGGGGCAACCTTCCTGATCGAACACAAAGTCACACTCTAAGAGTGTAAAAGTAGGATTTTCTCTGAGAATCAATGGAGAGATTTTGAAGTTACACGGTTAAAAACTGAGATTGCTAAAAATACTGAAAACAGACATTTAAATTTATGGCCTACAACAAATGCTTTCTGTCATCCTATTTGCAGGTTGCAGAAATGTTCACAGCAGAGGGGGATTCAGTCGACGTCTAACAACAGACTCGGTCTCCTGTCTTACAGATGCTAATCACTCTAATCAAGGAGGATGTCCGTAAATTACAGAAAATATAATGGGGATTAACGACAGCATATCACCTCCAGCCTGTCCACCATCTTTCACTTCAGCAAAACAAACACCCACTGCTTACATCGTCTGAATTTTAACATCAAGACCTTCTGCTGAATGAAGATGTAAAGCTAGTAGGACATGTCTCAGTAGGAAGCAACAGCTCATGTCTCATGATCTGCTTCATAAACACCAGCCACATCAGAAAGGGACACAGCTCTTTAAAACTACCTCTCAATGAGTCAATAATAAATTATGCACATCAGTATGCATAATTCAGAATATTAATGGCACCGTAATACAGGGAACATGGTGCAGGCCGTACCAGGAGAAGATGTTATTGCTTCATACTTTCCAGTACATCGTCCCTCCCTTTCGATCTTTGCAGGACTTTGTGCAACACAGTCACTGAGGTGCAAAAAATTGGCAGATATATCTACCCACAGCCCAAATGTGCTGTAAAATTCAAAAGGCATAGACACACCGAGAAATTCCGAGGGGTCCCGCAACGTCTCCCATCAAATTCTGATCATTCCCTGGGCTCTGTTCTCTGTTGCGACAGCTCTCACTTACCCTGCATCAAACACAAAATGGAGTGGAGATAAAATCATAGCAGGTTTTGAGCGATTGTAGGAGATCCTGAGAGGTTTTCACACTTAAAGGTTTCACAAACTGTGTTTCAGAGAATCTGGAATAAGTGCAGAATACCTCAGTCTGGGTTTGACAAGTCATCATGTTGTATTCTTTATGTTTGCAAACAACACTGCTGCCTTTTCAACAATACGGTCCTGGGTTCAAATCCCGGCCTGGGGTACTTCTGCATGCACAGGGAGAAGATGCATGGAGTTTGTATGTTCTCCCTCTGCATGCGTGGGTTCTATATGGGTACTCCAGCTTCCTCCCACAGTCCAAAAACATGACTGCAGTAGCTCTTTTCCACTAGCACCTAGCAACACTAACTAATTTCCCACATTCATTTAGGTTATTTCATTTTCACATTGTGCATTTAAAAGATGCATGGACATCATGCAGGTACAACAGCTACCAGGAGATTGACTAGAATAGGGCAATGCCACCTGATCCAATACCGCCCCAAACGAGCACTGAGCAGAAAGAATAAATGCATGAGGACGAAAACATCCATTAACTTCTGCTGCTTGTTGGCAACGAAAACAAAAGGATAATGAAAGGGTAGCTTGGGGCTAGTAAGGAGGTTAGAAGAGGAATTGTATTTCACAAAGGTGGTGTTGGCGAAGCATGGGTCAGTCGCCGGTAACAAGGTATACCAATAAGGCACGATTTCAAAATCACTGAAATTTTCTGTCATTAACATTTTTTGGTCACAAAAACCCAGACAGATACGTGGAAACTAAAGGAGCTCATCACTCCTACTCAGATGATATTTCTTTAGTGGGTAAGCTGTGAGAAGCATATCTGTTATTATTCTATAGTCTAGTTTAAGTCAGTCAAAACTGATATGAGAATAAATCAATGTTAAATATGACAATAATATAAAGGTATTTTTGGTATCACAGTGATAACTTGGAACCAAGGTATCTTTAGTCAAGGTTGTCATAACATGACAACATGAGTGGACGCCTTGGGTTCAGCTCAAGGTTTTCAGGAAGTTCTCTGGACTTTAAGGGAACCCATCCAGCTTGAAGATACTACTCATTTTTTAAAAAACAAAATTCCTGCTGCAGACGAGTCGGACTTCAAGACCAAACCTGTTAGATCTCCAGCTGTAATTTCTGCAGCTGCTGTTTATTATCTTATATGTAAAAGTTATGTAAATATACAGTAAAACGCTTTTATTCAGGATTATTATCCTGCAAGAGTCACATACGCTTAATGCTGGCAAATGGAACTTCACACTGGTGCAGTTGTTAGCCCTGTTGCCTAGCAGCAAGAAGGTCCTGGGTTTGAATCCCAGTTCAGACCAGTCTGCCTGCTGTTTGCATGTTCTCCCCATGCATGCAAGGGTTCCTTCAGGTTGCAAATATCCCAACAATTATGAAGCAAAGTATTATAACTTGAAATGACTTGAATTTGTAAAGGTGAAGCTGGACATCCATGACCTCTGACCCCTCAGATGTCTCTACATTGCTAAGTATGGAGTTGGTTCAGTACAGTGTGCTTCCTGGACACCCTACAGTCAGTTATAACATAAAAAACATCAGGCATTATAACAGAGGCGTGGCATGGTACTGAACCAGTAGAAACAGTCTCAGGCTTTTCAGTAACAATTCAAGAGGCTGTCAACGTGTGAAAGGTGCTGAAAAAAACGAAGCCCTGCATTAACCTTTCTTAGAGGCAGCGTCAGCTTCTTTGAGCCGTTTGGCACTGATCGTCACGCAGTACTGTGACATTTCAGGATTCCAGCGTATATTCAAAAGAAACTGACAAAATGAACCAGTCACACTTTTATTAGCAGTAGCGCCATGGTCTTTTTGCAACCACAGGAATTTTAAAGACATGCATTTGGAGTTGGGAATGCCATCCAAGGCTTTGCTGCTGCTAAAAGGGGATGGGTAGTGTAGGTATAGAGTTTGTAACCAAACAGTAAAGTGCTGACCTGCAGAGTAACATCAAACAACAACATCTTGGGAGAAACAGACCAACAAAAGAACAGAGCTGAATAAAATGTAGCTTAAAGAGATAGGACCAATGGAAACATGCCGAAAAAAGCCATCCTTAGACACCTGATACAACTTCTTTAACAACTGGAGTAAAAATGTAACCCATGGTGACCTAAAACAATTATTTCCACCTGCTTTGAAACACTGGAGACCTGTTCTATCAGTCTGCAGACATTTTGGCCTAAACAAGAAACAAGTAGGGAACACACAGGTGAGCTGAGAGGTTCTGGATCTGAGCACATAGGTTGTTGCAAAACCTGTTTCCACAACTCATTTAAATCAAAGTGTCTGTCATTAAATAGACTAAAGGCAAACGCATCACAGGTCTGGCCGGTCAGGACATGGACAGGATATAAACATCAGGTTGAAAGCTAGAAGCAATATCTAATTTGTAAGCAGACGATAATTCATTGATCATTAATCTCTGCAACAAAACAAACATAATTACTATATTTATGATATAGAAACTGGGATTTTTGGACTCAACCCTTAAAATTAAGCGTGTCTTTTCTTGTGCTGTTCAGCAGTGGTCTGGTCTCATGCTCGAGTTTCAAAAAGGCATCGTGAACAGAACAGGAAGTTGCTTCCAACATTCTGGCCCGTATCTGTCTTGCTTCCACGCTTCTGTGCACTGATGGTTAAAAAAACATCCCCTGTTCCTTCCGTCAAAAGCTATTTACTGAGAAGCCAGTGAAAAGTGTCCAAGTTGGATGAAGCGAACAGTAATTCACCCCTACAAGTTGCTGCTCACTGCTGGTCAGCTGGCTGAAACAAGGCTACCACACTGTCCCCTTGGTAAGAAGAAAAGCCTCTGATTTAATGTCGAGTGATGCGGGTCCCAGCGGTTTTTCAAAGTTCTCCCAGGCAGAGGTGGTTTAAAGTATGGAAAAACTGTTGGTCCAGATGCTCTGGGAGGTCTTGTTGCTTATTACAGCAACACAGACATCAAGCATGAGGAGAAAACACCCAGGAGATACACATAACACAACATCATCGTAAGTTTTTCAAATTCTTTAGAGTTAAAAGTTAGAAGCATTGAGTCAGGTACTTTTATGATCGTGTCTTGTTTCATTTCATGTTTCAACTCTGTTTGTTTGTTCTTCCTGTTAAACTGGGAATTATCCTGGGAATGAATGCTGCTGTATGAATAAACCTTCCCCTGGACAAGTGTTTATGGAAACCTTCCCATGCAAGTTTGATTGATGGCCTCTGTGTTTGCACGTTAATGTGCAGACTTTATACTGCTGACCAAATCCATTTGACTTCTTCCCATTTTAACAATATTTATTTGTAGAGATGCAATGATATGAATATTTGGGTCAATATCCGATATCAGTACTGCTGTTATGGCTGATAATCGATATTTACCAGTGTTATATACATTTCCCTTCTGACACGGTGAAAAAACACCACTGACATCGCTTCTCTGCTTCAGTTAAACATCCCACAATCATGCGTTGCATCACCATCACTGTCACATGACCAAACGAATAACACCCCCCAGCCCCAGAAAATGACAGCGTGATGATCTATGACATGCATCCCTATTAATTTAATATCTAAATGAATCTAATATAAATCGAGCTCATAAATATTAAAGATGACTGTGTGGAAGTTAGATGAAAGGTTACAGCCTCCATTATTACATTTTAACTTTTGGTCTAACAGAAACTGAGTGTTTTTTTTCTTTACACTGATGTCTGAACCGAGGCCTGTTTTTGTCTATTTACAGTTCGGTCTCAGCATATTTCACATTCTTAATATTTCTTATTAATTAAACAAACTCTGGCTCAATTAGGGCAAAGCTCAGTCGTCTTGTTGCCTGTTGTGTTCTGCGCTTGCACTCATGCATTCAGGGGGACAAACCTGGGAAGTGAAGGAGCTGCAGAGGGTCAGCACTAAAACCATCCGTGTCCAGCGGCAGGGGGAGAACGTCTGTATGTTTTCCTCATTAGTCACTTCTCAGGGTTGTTCTCTGCCTTTTTGATGAACAAAAACATATTTTCAACTCGCCTTTTTATTCACAGAACGGTCTTTCTCTTCTTTAGCCAGTATGGATGCACTTAGAGCTCAGTGTTGTTTTCTCGGCCTGTAGCACTTCAGGGTCATAAAAGAGGAAGAAGACTTGAAAATCAGGGCTGATGTTAAGTTTCTAAAGACAACAGCTTTCATAAAGAGATGTTTGGAGAGAACACAGACCTGAGGGGAAATGAACTGCTAAAGATGAAAAGGCAGTAGTTCCATTATTGCTCTCTTCAAATAACCTCCAATTACAGGGACCAGGATGTCTTTAAAAGGGTCAGTTGAGGTATAAAAACATTGTGAAAAGATAACATGATTATGTAATTCAATCGTTTTCTGCAGCCGAGAACAAAGACGGTCATGATTTTGGCTTTACCCCGGCTGCTCTTTCAAAAAGACTGTTTAGCTAGAAAATAATCTCATTTGTGAACTACTGAACTCGCTTTTCTGTATTCTGGCTTCATATGAGGAGGCAGTGGTGCACAAACAAATCTTCTTATTGTGCCTCCAGCTTGTCTCCTTGTCTCACTACCTTTAATCATCTGCTCAGCTGGCACTGCCCCTGAAGGACTTTCTGTTTCGAGATGAGATTTGGCACCAAAGTAAAAAAAACAAAGTGGTCTTGCCAGTTTTCCCCCTTGTTCCTCCTAAAGTTAGGTGGAAGTTCAGATCTCTCTGAATATGACAACTGTCAACATCACCTCCATGATCCTCCATTCATTTGTGTCTGCCCTCCTTAACCTGAGAAGAAATGGAAGATCCTGTCAGTGACAGTGACTCACAGCCAATAACACCTTTCAACAGCCTGAGTGTTTTTAAACATATTTGGACAAATGGATATTTAATATCAATTTTAACAATACAGAAAGACGAAAGACTCAAGCTCTATAGAAGAGCAGAGCTGTTACGATTTTCTGTAAAATGTAACTGAAAAAGCAGATAGTTTGGTGCTCCTGACTGCTGGGGTGAGGATGGACACCATGGTGAGATCCAAAGATCTGTCTGACGCCTTCGGAGAGAAGACTGTAGCAGCTATGGCTCTGCTGAGGGATTTAAAGAGGTCTCACAACACATTAAAGTCATTTCTTCCACTGCACAGAAATTAGTCTGCTAGAGATCAGGCCTGTCCATCCCAGCAAGTTCACCCCGAGAGCCGACCGCAAGATGCTAATGAAATCTCCAAAAACCCTAAATGCTCTCACACACTCAGGTGTAAATCTCTAAGCGAAGATCTGTGTATACTCAAGGCAAAGGTCAATTTTTATGACCACGTACTCGGTGTTGCAGTAGGCCTGCACAATATATCACGGATATATCATCATCGCAATATTAACGTGCACAATTTTCATATCGTAAAGGACTGTTTGGAGTGCAATAATTGTTGGCTAATATATTCAAAGTGTTCTGACCTCACATTTTACATGTTAATGTAATCTTTAATCAAGTTTATTTGTGTCGTACATTTCAGCAGCAAGGCAGTTCAAAGTGCTTCACATCATAAAAACATCAGTCAAGTATACAGCAAAATCATCAAAATCATCAAGCGAATATCAATACATCAAAATCATGGGGATCATCAAACAAATATCATGTAGAAAAATTCAAAAACATTGATCAGTGTTCTTTAGCCTGTTGGACAGAATCTTACGGCTGCAGATGTTCACACCGGACACAAATGACGTTGCCCAAAAAACTAACGGTCAGAAGGTGATGGAAGCACGGATGAGAAAGAAAGGAACGAAGAAAACAATCACATATTGCAACTGTTATCGTCATCACAATATTTTCTAATATCGTACTGCGGTATCGCACAGTTAGCTGTTCGGCGGGAAACCGTGTTCACATCGAACTGTTCTGTATGCAACACCAAGCTGATCAGATTGAGAGTCGGCACAAACAGTCGCAAGGACACGCAGCAGCTGGACTGGAGAAGAAACAGGGCTAGGCGCTCAACTAGCTCATCAAACTTGCTAGGATCCATTGGGATTGTGGGTATTGAAGGTATTTTTCATGAGAAATGTATTCAATTGGTATACTGGACAATGAAATCTCAAACGTCCACGGACAGAGTGCGAGGACTCTGTGAGGCTCACAGAACAGCCGAGTATGCGGGGGCCTTACGATGTCATCACAGGACCTACAGCAGGTTCCTGCTCTGCTGATAATCAGAAGTTCAGTGTCTGACCAATCAGAAACGGACTGAAGAGGTTTAACTTTCATGGGAGGTTTGCAAGGAGGAAAACTTTGCTCTCTAAGAAAAACATGGTCTGACAGAAGTCTGCCACAGAGAATGTCGTCAAGGACCAGGACAGATGAATTATTTAGACACCAGAACAGAGGACACATCTGGCATCAACCAAGGAAAGAAGCCTCATACCAACACTGAAGCACGGAGGTGGAAGTGTCATGGTTCGGGTCTACTTTGATGTACCAGGACTAAAAATTCTGCCGTGCATCAGAAGCAGGTTGAGAAAAACGTGAGACTATGACAATGGTCCAAAACATGGCAGTAAATCCCCCTGATCAAAGGCCCAGCTGATCAACAGATGGATCCAAGGAGAACCTTTTCTTGTTAGAACACACATTTGCTGGTATTTCATGTAATGAGAGAAATAAGGGTTGTTTGGGAAAACTGGAATTAAATCACTTTCCAGGAACAAAAAATGGATTTATTGGACATTAATATGTGAATATTTTCTAGGAAAGAACTGATTATGTAATATGTCCTAATTTCTTCAATGACTGGAAGTGATGAGAAATGCTGACAGGCACTCATGCAAAAGCTAAAAATATTCCTGTTCCATTTTCTGTTTGAGTCACAAAATAATCGATTTAGGGACAAAAAAGCATTTTGTATTTTTTTCCCTCAGAAATATGGTAGCGACTTTTATTTCTTGTACACGCCTGTTGTGTCAGAAACAACAAAATGTCCAGGACCTGCCAGTCACCATGAGCTGGACAGAAAATACCTCAAGGCTTTTGCTGCCCTGCGAAGCAAATCTGTTCGCCGAAGAGAGGCTGAGTCTGGCGAAAAGCCCGGAATGGAAATGAAGCCCGTCCAAAAGACATCAAAGTTAACCTTACATTAGGTCTGAAACACAAAGCTCAGATTTTTATTCCTAGACCCTATCCAGTTACGGTTCTGATACTTTACACCAAGAAAACAGAATAACAGGATAATTTATCTCAAACGGTGTGAAATATAGATTATGAGCCCCTGATTTGAATGTGTGGTTGCTGCTGAGGATAAGAGGTTAATCCCTGATTAAATTTAAAGTTACACTCCAGACCCACCCCAAAGCTTCTCTGTGGAACGAATCCATGCTTTCACGTTGTTTCCATCAGGTTCTGACCCGACCATCTGACTGGTGGAGCTGAAAGTAACAGTGCATTCAGACCGAATGCGATTTGAGAGCGTCTGGTTCACATGCAAAGTCTATGTGGACGCGCGTCTGGCGCTGCGCATCTGGCGCTGCGTGTTTTCAGAGTTTGAACATTTGACGCCAAAGCGGCAGACGCTAGAGTTGGAAATCAGAGCTTTCGCAGGAGCGTCCACCGATCAGAGAGACTCCGCTGTGTGACGTAGCGGCGCGGAAGGACCAAGAGCCTGGGAAATCGCTTCACACAAAGACGACAGTGGAGGACAAACTCCTGGTGGCTGTTTGACCCCGTCCTGTTTTCTGCGACCAGTCGAGCAGGTCGTCAAACTGGGCTGAGACAAAAACAGCGCCGAAAGCGACCCTGGTCAGCGCGCAGCTCCTGGAGTCGGTGGTGAAACTCACCAAACTCAGAACGCCTCTGACTTACCTGGTGGATCCAGACACGACGCAGAGGAACCCGGCCACCAGCTTCTCTCGCTTTCAGTAAATCAAGCCGAGTCGCTCTCAGCTCCATCCGCTGTTGTCCAAAGGGACCGGCAGAGGAAAACAACCACAACTCAAGAGGCTGCTCCCAACGCGCGTCTTTCCACACTCAGACGCACGTCTAGAGCGATTCTGACGCTCGATATCAAGCGTCTGACTTCAAGGCATTAAACGTCTTTTTGACGCAGCATAAGACTCATTGGACCGGTGAAACGGTTGTCCAACCTGTTCTGGTCCAGTTCTGGTGATTCTGTGTGAATTACAGCCTCAGTTTCCTGCTCTAGGCTGACAGGTGTGGCTCCTGGTGTGATCCTCTGGGGCAGTAGACCATCTCCGACAGGGTTCGGGGAGATGGTGTGGAGCAGACCTTGGTTGTTGGTTTTCATTCGTCTGGAACCAGTCAGCCCAGTCTCCTCTCATCTCTGACATCAAGACATTTTCATCCACACAGCTGCTGCTCACTGAATGTTTACCTGTTTTTTTTCACCATTCTCTGTAAAACCTGAGAAATATAGAAAAAGTGACTAAGAAAAAATAAAGTACTAGATTTTTGCATTATTTACAGTTTTTTTTTTTTTTTAAATCTAAAAAATACTCCAAAACATACAAAGATAAAGCCGTGGCTATGATTCCTGAAATAATTCACATTGCAAAGTTTAAGATTCTTTGCTATTTCTGTGTATTTGGTACGAACGGGCTTTAAACATGAAGGAGTCCATCTGGTCTGGCGAAACCACCCCCCCTCTCTCCCACGTCTAATTTCTAATCTTCACTTTTTAGAGCCCAAGAATGCAGAGTTTCTTCTTTAGCCAACAACATTTTATCAGCCTCATCTCTACTTCTCTGCACAGACAGCAAGCCTTCTGCTGCAGAATGGTGCCCTGAAGAACAGGACAGCTCTGCACATTCACATTTATTACAATAAATAAATGTGTAAAAATATGTAGCTTAAAATGTTTCAATCATCTGGGTCCAGATAAGACCTGCTCTGAGTCTGGATCACCATAGCCAATCAGTGAGCGACAGTCTTGTGACGGTACGTTTTCAGCCCGACTCGGTACGAAGTAGGTCGTAAAAGAGGGGCTGGTAACACGTCGCCGTTACTGGTGGGAAAGGGCCATGCTGCCCTTTAATAGACGGGGGGCTGTCTTAGGCCTACGTTTTGGCTCATTTTTTGTTGCTACATGACCTTTTTTACATTTATTTGACATCACTACTGCATACCCTAAGAGTTCAAGCAGTTTTCCAAAAGAGGAAGACAGAACAAAAACATTAAAGTGGCTTCATCCCCCGAGGATGAAGTCTAATTGAAAGGATAAAGAATAAATGGCTTCATTGCACTCAGCTTAGCATTGCAAAGCTCCACGGTGATTGTCACACATCAGTCCTCGTTTTCCAGTGCTTGACAGTGTGACAGATTTCAGCCTAATAAACTACTGAGGCATTAATACCAAGTGAAAATTATTACACAAACACATTGTTCTGCAAATAGCTTTCCCCGACGTTTCTGTGATAAAAGAGCAGGGGAGACAAATGCAGCCAAACAATAGTCAGCAATGGTCTGCAGCAGGATGCACATGATGCATGCTTTGGAGCTTAAATTACATTTAAACTGCTTATTTTCAAAAGAGATTTTCATTTTAAATACATTTGAAAAGAATGCATATATTTAGAGCGGGAGTACTCGCTTCCTTTAAAGTAATCACAAAGTTTCAGTGACTTCTGGGCAGAAACGCCACACTTCAGATGGTTGGCCAAATAAATCATCTCATTTGATGTCATTATTTTAAACACCAGGGGCATTTTCTACGCCACCATTACAGGGAGACTGGAAGGAGTCTCGCTTCAGTGAAGTTAGCCACTGCTCACCTCGGAGGGCTGCATTATTGTGAGGAGGGAGGAGAACACTGAACTGAGAAACCAACAAGGATTCAGCTCAGAACCCATTAAGTCTCCAAACACAACAAACAGACTGAGGCACAAAAACTCCTTGGATGAGTCGTGTAGAGATTTTGCAAACCAGAGGTTGACTTGCAAATCTACCAGTAATTCACTGAAAAAGTTCAATTATCTCGTAATATGAACTTACTAAACTTTTAAAATGCCAGAGTAACAAGAGAAAAATTCCCACATGGATAAATTTTAAGGTAATCCCTCAAATCAGTCATAGAAAAATCCAAAGACATCAGCAAAGACATCGGGAAGAGAACTGTGGAGGTCCATAGCACAGGTTCTTTCTGGGGTGCAATTTTCAGAGGCCCAAAGGTGCCACATGCATCTGTTCAAACAATCATAAGCAAATGTATCAGCAGGGGAATATGCAGCGATCGTACTGTTCAGGAGCGAGACGGGTTCTGTGTCCCAGAGACGGACGGGTTTTGGTGTGAAATGTGTGAACCAACCCCAGAATGAAAGCAGAAAGCCTTGAGAAGATGCTCCTGAAGCTGGTTAGATGGAGTCCTCAGTGAAACAGCATCTCAAGGTTACTGCTTGTCTTCCAACTGCATAAAGACCCTCAGCGTACCACCAAAATGAAATCACATTTCATCTGATTTAATGTCAAACAGGGAGAAAAAAAACCGTTAGATGTATTTTTATACAGTGCATGTAAAAATCTGGCCAGGGTTGTAAAGGGATATAAAGTTTAGATTGGCTTGATTACTGGGTCATTTTCAGGGTAAAGTCGTGTTGCAAGAGTCAGAAACTGGTGCATAAAATCAAAACCATTTTTCAGAAGTGGACTATAAAAGAGGGAGGAGGAGGGAGAGCAGAGCTGGGGCCGGCCAGCTGAGTCTTTAAGATTTAATTGATGATAGCAGAAAAACCAGGCAGTGCACCTTCAGGATAAGGTAAGCTGAACTCCTGCTGAACTGTTGTGCTTTTGTGGTTTCATCTTTAATGAGCCACAGCAGTGACCAGCTGTGGAAACAGTTTAGACCTTAAATAAATCCGCCGTCTCATTTTTTAACTTTTGGAGTTATGGGAGGAAAATATTGCTTCTTTAGGTGTTTAAATTCAGGCAGTTAAAAAAACAGATATTCAGCTCACAGCCTTCTCTGCTACCAGCCGGCAATCAACATTTCATCAGCTATTTATGTTGCATTTAATGTTTCAATTTGTAGAGCTATTAAATTTTGAAACATCTGTTTGTAGAAAAATGCATTTTTTTTATTGTAGTTTACTACTGTCCTTAAATTTTCTCTGCATAAAAATTGGTCAATAATTATTAATAATATTTAAAAAGTAGCATTGAAAACTAAAATTCAACTTCCTGAAAGAACTGAGCAGTCAGAGCCAAACAGCTGTGAGACACTGGTTCCTTCAGTAATGATGTAACCTGCTGGTGAAGATGTGGTCGAATTTTGGTTTTTCTTTTAAAAACTGCAATACAACAGGATATAATTTAAGAATGTTCAATATTTGTAGCCTTTCTGCCATATTTACTTCTCAGTTATTGATACTGGGAACACAGGTAGGGTCATGCCACCTGTGTGAGAGCTACCACTATAGAATATAGTTTTATTAATATTTTAAAACAAACATGTGATTTTTAGTGCACATTTTAAACTGTCTTTAGCCATTTTATATCAGCAATTATAAAAATTATCCAGGCAGAGTCTGAAACGGCAAGTGTATAAAACAGACCCGCTTTGCTTTAGGCTGTCCAGCCTTCCTGTTATCCTCTGAAAGTCTTCCTCTCTCCCTCTCATTCTCCCACAGCCTGAATGAACCGCAGGTTCTTTTTAAATAGCTTCTTATCTCTGATATCCTTTTTAAAAATCTCACTCATACTAATAAATAGCTGACTCAGTCTTCTTCCTGCAGAAGCAACCAAAGGGTGTTGCTAACAGCATGGCCTGGTAAAGCGTATGGACGGTGTGTTCACTGATCAGATAAAGGTTGGATTTTTGAGTTTGCCCTGAAAGACTCGTTTCTTGGTGCATCTTTAAAATCTCCATCTGTTGTTGACCAACGAACAGAAGCATCACCAGACATTTGGCTGGCTTGTGTGTTTGGATTTTTTTCTCTTAGTGCGGCATTAGGCTCCCCCCTTGGTTTGGAGATCATTTTGAGTCTCAATTCAGCTTTGTGCTGGTTAGGCTCTGTACACACGCAGACGAGCACTATAAATTTTTATAAACGATTAAGAAAAATGTGCGTCCACATGACAGGATGCAGCGTCACAGAAAATGCTGTAGTAGGTATGCCAGGCCAATCGGTGGCGCTGTAACACTGCTACCCAAATAGAGCCGTGTTTTTTTTTTTTTTTGTGAGAGCGAGGGGCAATCAGCATAGAGAGAGAGATGGACCTACGATGTCATTGTTAAAAAAAAGAAAACACGTGGAAACATGAAACTAGCGTTTTAACATTTATCCACTCTGAAATATGGTTTCAAAAATGATTTTTTCTGGTATCCCAAGACACCAAATCCGTGTGGACACACAGCCGAAACAACAACATTGTCCTCCTTCTCCCTGCTTTCCTTCTGCCACAGCTGTTCAATATCTCCTCTGATTAGCTCATCCGGTTCCTTCATCAGATTCCACCCCTGGTTCAGTAATTTAGCTCCTGGTTTTCGTTTGCTGCTTGCAAGATTTTCTGTTACACTCACCCCACTTCCATGTCCTGTCGCCTTCCTGACAGCACCAAGTCTTTATTTTTCATTATTAAAAACTCTTCACCTTTCTACCTGGAGTTCTGCCAGCATTTGGGTCCAACTAGAAACCAAACATGTTTCTGTCTTCATGAGTCAAAAAGTTTAAAATGTTTGTGTTGATTCCCATTTCATGAATAACGATGTCTGCAGAAGAGTTTACTTGTTTCCTTTGATGAATCCTTTATTAAAAACGAATAGAGCCGATTAACACCACCTGAATCAGGTGCTTCCATTTAATTTTTTCCACTTTAGAACCGTTTAAGAACCAGTTTGTGAGAATTTCCCTCCTTCCCTAAATTACACAATGCAAACTCAACAGCACTCACGCTTCATTGTGTTATTTAACCAACACAAACTCACCTCCGTCATATAGATCTGCTTCGGTTGATCTTTGTTAGAATGGGATGAAAACAGGTTAGACAGAGTTTTTGAGAGAGGTTTCAGAATGACCTGTTTTTGTTTGAAATATTAGACAGAAAATGACTCTAAAAGTTACTTTTACATTTGTTAAACGGCTCATGACAACAGATTTCATTTTTCGGTGGTTTTGGGGGTTTAATCTGATCTGTTGTTCTCTGGTGAGGCCGTGTGAACGTCAAGAGTTGGTATCAAAAGCTCTGCTCATAGGCGGCCAGCTTTGTTTCTCTGCTCAAAAACGGACGACTCAGGGAGCTTATCTTTCTACGTAATTCATATTCTCCAGTCAGATCATCAAGCTAACAGCCCTTCCCTTCCCTCCTCCTCCCAGCTGATACACCGGCTAATTTAAGGGCTAAGTTGCGCTAGCATGTCTGGCTGCTCTACCTGAGAAGAGGACGGCTGCGAAAAAGCGGAGCTGTTCTGTCCGAGGAGCTCAGAAACGGCTGGAAGTTTCCACTTTACTCCCGAAGGATGAGAGAATCAGAGAAGAGTGGCTGAAGTTCATTTATGGGGAAGCACCACGCAGTTATGACCTCAATTTGAGACAATGCTCAGCGCGTTTTATTGAAGAGTTTCCCAAACATGGTTGTAGCCGATCAGAGCGAAGTCAGCCAGGTAGAGCCTCATATCATTACCGTCCCCAACCCTTTTACCGAGGAGGGAAACCCGGCCTGCCAACACAACCCCTACAAGAAGGTGACGTTATTTATTTTAATGAAATTCTTTGGAGAATTGACATAAGCAGCAATATCAACTACATGAAATAGTTTCTACAGAGATGTCACCCCCCCCTTTAATTGTGTTTCTCTCATCTTTTCTCTCATGTTTTCATCTGTTAGACTTCATGCTTCATGCAAGGAGCAGTGAAACTACTTTACCCATCTGCCCGTGCTGTGACTTCCTACTATTCCATAAGCCAGGTCTTAGTGAGCAACTCTATTCTCAGATGAGCCTATGCCCCAATGCATTTCCATTTAGACGGCCTTGATTTAAAGAAAGATTTGGGAGCGTGTGGCTTTGCAGAAAAGCCCTTAGCAGAAAAAAATAATGCAATGAGCTCCTTAATAGCCGCATGGAGAACAGGCTAAGTATGGAGCCAAACAAACTGCTCGCTGCCAGGCAGCAGGAGAGAAGTGGGGGCAGGAAGAAAAGAGAACCACTTCAGGTCCTAATGGAAACAAACCTCCAAACAGACATGGCCTGGTCTTTTACCATTTACCATTTATCTATAACATGTATTTGTTATTTTGATTTGAATACAGAGAAAAAAGTTAAACTCTCAATTATTTTGTAGTCGTTGCACCTGTTGCCCAAAATATTATAGATTGTTTTTCTTCTGATTTTCATTGAGTAAGACGAGTATAGCAGAGTTATATTAGCTGACGAATTATTCAAGCTATCTGCTCTGGTAGCTAGTCCGTAGTTGGCTTCTGAACAAGCATGTGCCAGTTTAGCCATAGCCATGTTTAGCCATAACTTTCACTGCACCTGCTCTTTTCTGTGTCTGAGCTAAATGAATGAGAGAGTAACTGTGCTTTCAAGCACTGGCTTGAACTGGCCTCTAAAGGCAGAACAAAACCTGAGAAAAACTGCAGAAAGCAAACCGTGTTGTAATAATGTTTTCAAAGTTAGATTCATGTAGCAAAACAAAGACAACATGGAGTGATTATTTGGCAAAAAGTAAGACTTGGACAACCACAGCTTGTATTTCTCAGATTTGAACATTAACAAAACTATTGTGAGCTGCAGCTCTGAAAAAATTGTAAAATGATTTTATATACTCCATAACAGGACAGATGGATGGTGCTCTTTTAGTTTCTACACCACTACTGTTTGTTTTTCTTAACAACCATATCTGTCTTTCTTATAAGCAGAAGAGAAAACTGGGGGGACCTTCTTTGAGCCAGCTGACTGGCAGTGTTGCAGAAACAGGTGGGGAAGGGTCATCTCAGCTTCAAATACTGGAAACAACTCTGTTTATTCTGGTACTTTTCTCATGAAAAGGACGAGAAAGCAGGAGCAGCATGATGGAAGATTTTAGTGGTTTGAAACTAAAAACATAGTTTGATATCAGAAACTGCAAAAGTGTAGCCATACTCTATTCAGCCTTCCTGTTGTCTTCTGAAAATCTTAAGGATGCACGATATATCGGCACCCACATCGGTATCGGCAAATATTAGTCATTTTTCAGAATATCGGAATCAGTCCAATAAATAAAACTGTGCCAATATTAACAACCGATATTTATTTGGATCTTGTTGACGTTTGTTTTTGGAGGAGTCGGGGAGGAGGGTGGTCATGATGTATTTGTTTGGTCATGTGATAGTGAAGCAATGCAGGATTGTGGGGTGTTTACTTAATATACACAATATCAGTAAATATCTGTTATTTAGCAATATTAATATCGGATAGCAATATTGGCCCAAATTTTCATATTGGTGAATCCCTAGAAACAAAGCAATTTCTCACATCTTTGCATTTCCTCTGATGCTCTTTAAAAAAAAACACTCATACCAATGTCTTCTTCCTGCAGCAGCAACTTCCTGACCAAAGGATGTCGGCAACAGCATGATCTGCTCACTGATTGGATGAAAGATGGATCATATTTCAATATTTCTGAACAGCCAAATCTGTCTGTTTTTATGTAAGCAAAAAAGAAAAAGGGGACCTTGAGAGAGCTGACTGGCAGTGTGCAGCAACAGGTGGGGAAGGGGAATCAAACTGGAAAAAACTGTTTACTCTGCACTTTTTGTGGCATCTCATGAAAAGAACAAGGAAACAAACCAGTATGATGGAAAATGTTAGTGGTTTTTAAAACATCAGCATGCAGAAAGCACCTAATCTCTACCTCTTCCTCTTTAAAGCCAATGTTAAGTGCATTATTAAACAAAGCAGGAATTGTCAAATGTGCACACATTATTATAATGTAGCCTAATTAAACCCGCAGAAGAAGAAACTGGAACATGAAAAAGTATTAAAAGACTGTTGCTCCTCATTAAACACAGAAATATAGCTTGTCTGAACCACACTTGACGGAATGAACAGAAGCCTGATAAACTTTGAGAGAAATGTGCATTAGATGCACGTAAACATTATAAAAATAGCACCGCTCCCCAACATTGGTGTTATTTATAGATGAACTGTTTCTATCTAGCTGAGCAGAATAAAACAAGACAACGGAAGGCTGATAAAGTGAGCGCGATCTGAACTGCTGACCAGCCACACCCATTAAATCAGAGGACAAATTAATGGAAAGTTCAGAAAAGGCAGAAACCTTCCAGCAGTTTGCAGGAAAACAGTCTCACCTGCGCGGCCATGAAGGAGAGATCCATGCTGTTGCTCCGCTCAAACAAAGGCACTCAGTGAAGGATGCAAGCGTCTGCCTCTGTTTTTGTTCCTCCTCACAGCGTTTCCCCGCTTCCCGCTTCAGTCGGTCCCGAAAACACACCGACTGTACAAGTTGCCGGACTTCACGTTAGAGACATGATGCTGGAGCTGAAGCCAAGAGCGGAGGAGGAGGCAGAGGAGGAACGCCGAGGAAGGAGGAGGCAGCAGGAGGCGAAGGAGACGGAGTGATGGAGAGACGCGGAGGAAGAGGAGGAGGAGGCGGCGGCGGTGGAGTCGGGCTGTCACATCATAACTGAGGAGGTGGAAGTCCTCTCTCCCTCTCCTCTTTGTTTCTGATCGCTTCCTCCCGTTGCTCATATCACAACTCATCAATATTCCTGGCAACTCTGATCAAGATGTGTAAAATGACACATTAAAATGAATTATTCTTTCTAGCAGCAGCCATTTCTCAAATGAAGAAAATGTAAATAAATGAGAAAATGTAAATAAATGAGAAAATACCAAACCATATATTTTCTGTAAATTTACTTAACTGGGGAGAAAAGAATCAAGATACATCATGATCACATGTGTGTGTGCAAACATTCATAAGGACTGATTCCACGGAGCAATTCCAGTTTTTCTTGATTGACCTGATCCACTCAGTTTTCATCATCACTGTCTCCGCAGAGCAGAAGACATGTCTTCCAGATGTGTTGACCCGAACCACTGGATTCCCACATTTCCTCACCCTTTTTGCAACAAGGCGGCCTTTTGCAGCTGGATTTACAGGACGAAGCTGAAGTTGGCTTCCGATTGGTGAAACGACTAAAGGGCGATTCCACCTAATTTTCCCCTTCCTTCAGCATCTTTAATCTACTTTAGTTTTAAAAAACTACAACACCTAGACACTTCAAAGCTGGACTAGATTATTCTAAACTAATATCTAACTAATATCTAACTAATAATAATACATTTTATTTGAGGGTGCCTCTCAAAACCCCAAAGTCACCTGACAAAAACAAACAGACAAAAAACAACAAATAATAAACCTAGTCAGCAACAATGATATAAAGCAAGTCAGTAAACACGATGCGACCACAGTTGATCCATGTTAAAGCGAATCTGCCAGTCTGAACAGGAGCGTTTTCAGCTGGGACTGAAAAGAGGGAGGGGAGTCTCTGCTCCTAACGGCAGGAGGAAGGCAGCGACTGAAGGCTCTGCTCCCCACGGTGAACACGGAGACGGGCAGAGGGAGCCATAAGATGAGAGGCAGACGAGGATCTGAGGGGAGCAGTGGCGATGTGCAGCAGCTCACACAGATCAGGAGGGGCAGACTTATAGATGCACTGGAACGTGAGAGTTCAGATCCTGAACTTTCTCCTTGCTTCTACGGGCAACCAGTGGAGGTGCTGCAGAACCGGGGTGATGTGCTCTCCAGATGGGGTACGGGTTCTGACCCGAGCTGCAGAGTTCTGGAGGAGTCTGAGTTTATGGACAGACTTATTCTGGAGACCAAACAGAAGAGAGTTGCAATAATCAGTTAGTTCATTTCAGATTATTTATCTGCAATAATCGATCCGGGAGGAGACAACCAAGAGTGTGATTTGTGAAACCGTAATCTGATCTGTGAAACTTCAATAAAGGGCGATTCCAGCACTCTTTTAGTATCTGGACCACATTAGAACATGTTCAACTCCAAAACTACAACACCGAGACACTTCAAACCTGGACTAGATTATTCTACAGTAATGGCAGAATATTTAAAATCAAGTTTGTGATTTGTGAAACCTTTATTTCATTTGTGAAACTTCTATAAAAAGACATTTCAGAACTTTTTTTCCATTTTTTTTTTATTTTTATTTTAACTTTTAACTCTGTTTTCTCTCCATTTTTTTCATCTTTATAGTAGCTTGAGCTGGTCTGGCCTGTTGGCTGTGGTGGCTTCCTGGAGGGAGGCACCGGCTGGCATAATGCTGCCAACAACTTAACATTCTCCTTCTCCTGCTCTTAACTTTTTTGTTTTTCCTTAACATAAAACGCACTCCTTCATCAGTGTTTGTGTTTCTATTTTGTGTCTCTGCTCTGTCTCCTCGGACCTGCATGCCATCCCCTTCTATTTCAGCTTTTCTTCCTGCCCGCTGACTAATGGCCAGTAGTGCAACAAAAACCTTTAAAAGAAAATAAATCAGTTTAGTTTAGAAGGTCCACTCATCAGCACCCAGATAGGTAGAAATAGGTGAGTCGAAGCAGAAATAATTCAAACCTGTTAGTGGAAAGTTAAATTAAGGGCTTGTAAATAACCTTTATTAAAAAGTAAATATTAGTATATTTGGAAAAAGTTTTTTAACATAAAAGTTTTTGGAGGGACACAGGCTTCAGTAAATGCATTGTAAAAGACAAAATCTCTAAGCAGCTCAATTATTATTCAAAGTAGTTCAGAAAGTTTCCCAGGAAACCCAGCAGAGCATCGAGTCGCTGACCTGCAGCGTTCACTCCTCCTGACCAGCAGGGGGCGACTGCATGACGTTGTGTCGTTGACTTTACAGCAATCCCTCATACCGAGCATGCATGTGGAGACAGTGGAGAAGAAAAACTCCCCTTTAACAGAAAGAAACCTCCAGCAGAACCAGAACCAGGCTCAGTACCAGCAGCCATCTGCCACAACCGACTGGAGGTTGGAGAAGACGGCGCAGAGAGACAAGAAGAAGAGATGAACTGATGGAGGATTATTGCTGATGTTCATGAGAGCAAGAAGTTAACAGCAGCAGGAGGAGAACGGTGAGTTGATGGCAGCATCATCTCAGCTGAAGCGCTCCTCCAGGAAGGCATCACAGTCAAGCAGAACGCCAGACCAGGTGCACCTTCTATGGAGAGAAGACAAAAAGCTGAAATAACAGCAAATAATGCAAACTGGAGAGGAGTAGAAGAAGAAAGTGAGAGAAAGTGGTCAGTTTGTCCTCCAGCAGCCTCTGGCAGCAGAGCTACAGAAACAGCTCAGGAAGACCTCGGCCAGTCTGACTACCAGCTTCATCAGGGAGGAAAGTTTTAAGCCTCGTCTAGAAAGTAGACGGGGTGTCAGCCTCACGGACTAAAACTGGCAGAGCAAGGCCAAATACAGGAGAGGTAAGACAATTACAGCAATATGAGCATCCAAAATAATCATGTATGAAAAAAAAGAAGAAAAAAATTCATGATTCATAATGCCTTTTTTTGTGGTGTGAGAGAAGCTTCTCATGCAACTGAGAGGAGAAATACAGACGTGCAAATCTCTGAAATCAAAGAAAAGCATGTCAATAAAAATGTTTACAAGTTTGAAGTTCTCCATTTTTTGTTTTTTAACAGGGACTTGTTTTGTTGTGAAGACCTCTACCCACACACAAACACACACTTGCCTATTTTGACTTTAATTTTAAATATGCTCAAATTATTCTTCCATTACTGTAGAATAATCTAGTCCAGGTTTGAAGTGTCTAGGTGTTGTAGTTTTTTCACTAGAGTTGATTAAAGATGCTGAAGGGAGTGAAAAATTAGGTGGAATCGCCCTTTAGCCATTTCCCGAATCGGAAGCCAACTTCAGCTTCGTATTTACAGTGGAGATGACGGTCGAGGCAGAGTATGGAGGAAGCCACAAAAGTTTATTGGTCCAAAGTTGGCACAGTTTTCTGGAGGTCTTCTAACAGCACCAAAACACAACTCTTATGCTGCCTTCCAGTTACCTGGGAAGTCGTAGCTCGGAGCGGGGTTTGACGGTACTCGAGGGAATGGCGTTCTCGTTAAGAAGTCGGAATTTCAAAATGGCGACGCCCATATATATTGTTTGCAGTACCTCTACAAATATAATTTTAAGCTTTACTGGCCATAAGCAAACACCATTTCTATTTTTTTTTTTCAGTTTAGAGTTGCGGGCGCTACATGTAACATTGATTTTGGACGCACTCCTACATGTGTATCTTGTAAAATAGACACATATTTCACATACCATTGTTGATGCGAGGAGCGGCCATATTGAAACCTGATGTCGGCCATACAAGTCGTAGCTGGGGATAGTTGGAGTAGCTCCCAGTTTCCTGGTGGGAAATCCCACTTCGGAGCGCGTTCCAGTTGAGTTTTACGACTGGGAAGTCAGAATTTCCCAGTAAGGAGAACAACTCGAACACAGCCTAATAGTCTCGGCCGTTACGGACTAAACCATTTACTCACAGGTGAGTTTACCAACTTCCACCTGTATACAAATTTAACTTTAATATATACAGATATTCATTTTCCCATTTACCTTTTATGAATATTTTATATTTTAGCCTGACACCTGAGCAGCATCTTGAAAACACCCAACATGTACAAAAGTTCCCCACACTCTTTCCATAGTCTCTTCCGGAACCTTTAAATGGTGTCTGGAGCCATGGGGAAGGATTTGTCCAAACACCCTGGAGAGGACATTGAAAAGACAGGTAAGGACTAGCGTTTTAGGCCCTTCAGGTCACTTCTTTGCTCTCGTACTTTTACCTGTAGATTCTACACAACATTTGCTTCAGTTTTACTAAACAGTCGACCTTATTTGCTCTCAGTAACAATATTTTTTCTCCTCACAGGCAACCACCTCACTTCTTAATGAGGAGCAGCTACATGCTAATTATTAAAATCCTCACATATTCAATAAATAGTTAAAAACTTACTGTGTGCAAATGGTTATTGATGTGCAAATATGTGCATAAATGGCTTTTAATAAAGTGAAAAGGTGCTTTTAAAGTGATACACAAACTACTTTAGTAAAAATGATCCCAGTAATGAAAACCTCTTCATTACACTTTTGCACGGTTAACACAGATGTCATTCAAGGAGTCCAAACCCCACTGTTCTAACTAAACAGACCTGTTGAAGCAAGAATAGAACCTGCCCCCATGGGGGGGTAATCTTTACCTTATATGAAAATCAGTGAGATGATTTGAAACATTTAGGTGAGGGGGGGGAAAGCAAAAATGAGGGTTGAATACTTTTTCACAGTCTTCAACAAGAAATCTCTAGATTTAAAGCATGCTCTGGTTCAGCTGCAGGAGTACAACAGGTGTGTGACTATCAGCAGCTTTTCAGAGAAAGAAACTGAGCATAAACATCTGCGGTCCTCGTCTCCAGAGGAAGTCACTGCTGGATTAACCGGGCCTCTAAAATTCACTGGAGGGTGAATATTCACAAGTTCTAATTCACAAGTTCTTCTTTGCGGTATGTGGAGGGATTCATTTAATTTAACTGTGCCCTGGCCCATGATGACTAAGAGCAACATGCAGAGCAGGTTAAAAAAGCTGCTAACATTCAGAAATTTGGAGTTTGCTTGAAAGTTTGGCTTCACTAACCACCATTCAAAGATGGTGCCCTGTACTTCAGAGAGGATGTAAAACACTAGTGTACACACAGTTGAAACCAGAAGTTTACATACCCCGGTTAAAACGACACATCCACCTTTTTCTTCTCCCAGTCTGAAGTTAAATCAGACCAAACTTCTCTTTCAGGTTAGTTAGAATTACCAAAGTTATTCTTATTTGTTAAATGCAATAATAATAAGATGGTATGTCAGAAATGCATTTGTTAATGTCTTCGGAATCAGAAGTTTACATACATTTCCTCAGTATTTGGTAGCGTTGCCTTTCAACTGTATGACTTGGGTCAAACGTTCTGGGTTTCCTTCCACAAGCTTCTCCCAGTTGTTTGCTGGAGTTCTGGCCCATTCCTCCTAACAGAACCTGTGTAACTGGGTCGGGTTTGTAGGCCGCCTCGCTCGCACTTTTTCAGATCTGCTCACCGATTCTCCACAGGATTGAGATCAGGACTTTGTGATGGCCAGAACACTGACTTTGTTGTCCTGAAGCCACTTTAGAACCACTCTGGCTGCTGAGTTATCGTCCATCTGGAAGACCAGTTTGGATCCAAGCTTTAACTTCCTGGCTGATGTCTTTAGATGTTGCTTCAGTGTTTCTGTATCTATCAATTTTATGAAGTGCACTAGTTCCTCCTGCAGCAAAACAGCCCCACAGCATGATGCTGTCTCCCCCCTGCTTCACAGTTAGGTGAAGTATGGGGCTCCATTTTTCCTCCACATGTAACAATGGTCAATATGGCCAGAAGTGAAGGTCTTTGTCCCTGTGGACATTTACAAACTTCCTGGCTTTTTATGTTTCTTTTGAAGTAATGGCTTCCTCTTCGCTGAGCAGCCTTTCAGCCCATCTCACTCCAGAACTGTGGAGAATGACTCTGTCTGAAGATACTGTCTTCGCTGCCGAAGCTGCATCTTGGCTTTTGTTCTGGGGTCAATCTGCACATTTTGGGCCAAAACCCGTTCATCTCTGGGACACAGAACCCGTCTCCTTCCTGAGCGGGCCGATGGCTGGACATCCCCATCATGTCTATACTGGTGTATACTTGTTTGACCAGATGAATGCGGCACCTTCAAGCATCTGGAAATTGTTGATGAACCAGACTGGAGCAGCTCCACGATTGTCTTCCTGACATCTCGGCTGATTTCTGCTGACTTTCCCATCATGTCGAACCAGAAAGCAGTGAGTTCCAGGTGTCGCCTTAAAATACGTCCACAGGGGAGCCTCCAGTTAACTCACAGTTCACCTGTCAGAGGTTTCCAAAGCAGTGGCATCATCATCAGGCCTCTCCCTCATTGTTTAAAGAGACAGTAATAACTCTGTATGTAAACTTCTGATTTTGAAGACATTAATAAATAAATCTGACATTCTCTCAGTATGTGACATTTAGCTAATTGAAATAACTTTGGTAATTCTAAGTGACCTGAAACAAGAGAAGTTTGGTCTGATTTAACTTCACACATGGAGAAAAAAGGTGCAAGTCTTTTTTTTGTTGGGTGTATGTAAACATCTGGTTTCAACTGATGTTTATTGTCTACAGAGCTGATGACTGCTGGAGCTCCTGGCCCAGGTCCTGAGAGTAAACCTGTGCTGTGTTTTTTATAGTTCACCATAACCCCTGACACAGGAGGATGAAGTTTTTCCCAGATCAGCAGTTTGGGCTTAGCCCCCCTTTTTTCTTTCTGCTGAGCATGCATACACAAGATCCAGCCCAATCCCCCAGAGTGAAGGATTTTCCATCATTTGAGTAGTTCCACTTCCACTTTTGCCGGACTAATCCAGGATTGAACTTCTTTCTGCGTGAGCTTATTGGGAATACTTTGTCCTGCTAATATGAACTGCCAAAACAAAAAGTTGTTTCTCTTCTCATGGAGATTAACACTGTTAAACAGGAATATCAGAGGGCCTGTCAGGAACAAGGATTAAACTTCTAATTAACAAGACATTCACACATCTACACGCTCCACCAATGAAAGGAGGAAGGAGAAGGAGTGAAGGCAGAAAGGCGTGAAATCTAGTTAGAGAAAGTTAAACCGAGCACACAGCCTGTTTGACTTTAAAGCAGTTCTTTATTAAATTACTGTATATTTACAATAAATTATGCTAATATGCTATATCACCAAAAGTATTGAGAATTATTACAAAGTGGAGGCAACTGGAAAGAACAGTACCTCAGCCAAGAAGTGGTAAACTTACAGGCGCTGCAGAGTGAATAGCTACAGACCTTCATGATTCATGTGGTCTTCAAATTAGCTCAAGAATGTTGCTTAAAGAGCTTCAGGAAATGGATCCTTGTGATCGAGCAGCTGCAGTGATGTAAAGCATGCTGCCACTCGACTCCAGAGCAGTGGAGACATGTTCTCTGGAGGGACAATCCAAGCAAACTAGAGAAAGTCTGGGTTTAGCAGTTGCCATGAAGATGGCACTTGCCTGGCTGCACTGTGTCACATGTAAAGTTTGGTGGATGGAAAAGTACGATGTGGGCCTGTCTTTCAGGAATTGGTCTTAGCCCCTTAGTTACGAAACAAATTTTAATGTTTCTGCATATTAAGACATTTTGCACAATTTCCTGCTCCAGACTTTGTGGGAAGAGTTTGGAGGCAGTCCCATCCTGTTCCGACATGACTGTGCACCAGGGTCCATAAGGACGTGGTGACTAGCCTGAACAGTTCTGACCTCAACCTAATACAAAACCTTTGGAACAGACTTGGGATTAATTAGAGCGGAGACTGAGAGCCAGACCCTGTCGTCCAACATCAGTGTCTGACCTCATACACGTGCTTCTGGAATAATTCCCATAATCCCTCCTAAACATTGTGGAAAGCCCTCCCAGGAGAGTTGAAGCTGTTTTCGCTGCAAAAGGGTGCAAACATCATGGATTAGGAATGGGATGTCACTAAAGCATGTGTGTGTGAAGGCAGAGGCGTGAATACTTTCAGCAGAATATTGTACCACTAAATCAGAAGATGGTGTTTTATCTTATGGAGCGTTCTTAGTTTCAACAGAGTGGGAGTGTGCGAACTCAGTGCTTCGATGTGATCTAAATCAAGTGTTTTGATTTCTTTCTGGGAGACACTGATGACTACATGATGGTGGAACATTTGGCCCCGAGTGGCTCACTAATCCGGTTCGCAGAGCAGCACATATCCATTTCCCCTCATAAGCTATAATTTATTGGCAGCAGCATGAACTGACTGACAAGATTAGAAATTAGACGGATTAATGATGCAGTAGGAGTGAAATGAATGGTGGTGTTACAGGGATATTAAACACCGTTACAGGAGCTAAGACTAAAACTTGGTGCTTTTATTTCATTTAAGATAACATTTGGCAGGTCAGGACTAAGGAAACTGTTGCTAAGGTTTATATTTAACAGGAAAGGATTATTAAAATTAAAACATTACTGACAACAGAGTTTATGGGTTGCCGTTTGGAAGATTACACAGTCAAAAATTAACAGTAATAATTTGGGTTATTTACCATCATAAAAGAAAAAATGGGGGGGGGGGTTAATTTTTCAAAGTCATATTTCCACCATGTTATTCATTCATTTATAAATGTGACACTTTCAAACTAAATATCAGGTTGGACCTAAATATTTAGTTAGCAAGCTAAATATTTAGCTAGCTCAGAGCTAAACATTGAGCTAATATGCAAATTCACTTGCAGGTAAGCAGAAGTGGACTATCAAAATAAAAGCTGGGTCTTGAGAACTTCTGTATAAGCTTCTGCTGGTGAGACTAAATATTTAGTTTCAAACTAAATATTAACTTGCTAAATATTTAGCTTGCTAGCTAAAATTTTGTTTGAAACTGTGACATTTATAAATGAATGAATAACATGGTGAAAATGACTTGGAAAAACATCCTCCATTTTTTCCCTCTTATACCAGGTTAAATAACCCAAATTACTGCTGCTATTCTTTGACTGCGTAATTTTCCAAATGCCAACCCTACAGCAGTTCAGTCAGTCTGAAGTGTATCTCTGCGGTTGTCTTGTGACACTTCGAACCTGAAGGTTTATTACATTATGTAGATGCCAGCAGGCATTCACTGGCCCCAATTCACAGCAGCAGGAGTCGGTAAAAATAGACCGTTAACAAGCATCGAAGGGGCTGTGGTCGTGCAGCAACCTTCCAGGTTCGTCGTAACGAGTCACGCCACCAACCAGGCTGGCTTGCTCAACACTTGGAGTTGTCTGGGATGTGACAGATGTGGTTCCCAGAATATGTGTCTGCATTAGTGTATTGCTGCTACATACATGCCCAAAGTGTTGAGACCACTGCAAATCACTGAGTTCAGTTGTTCGAATCACTTGTGTGGATAAAAGTGTGTGAATCAAGCAGCTAAGCATGCAGATTGCTTCTGCAAACACTCCTGCAGGAATGCGTCGCTCTCGGTAGATCAGCGAGCTCAGGCATACAACCAGGGTGTGATGCTGCCTGTGCAAAAGGTCCATTTGTAACATTTCCTCCCTACACACAATTCCTCAATCAGCTGTTAGTGGTAAAGCAACAGGGTGGAGGGACAGAGATCAACAGCTTTAACTTCTGTCATTAAAAACTGCTGTCAGGCAAAGATACATTAAACCGTTTAGGTTAGTTTTTCTGTTGATTCTTCTTCTGCGACTAATCCTACTGAGTAGCTGCGATGTTTTCTCCACAGCAACACCTAGTGTTTGGTTGATTCACAGATAGAAACAATCAGTCTGCTGTGAGGTCGCAGCAACTCACTTTGACTGAACTTTTACGAGCTAAACATGAAAAAACATCACTCAGCAACAAAACTGCCATGCAGTGATGCAGAGGGACTAACAGCAAGAATCAGAATCAGCTTTATTTGCCAAGTTAAAGCACACAAACATTTGACTCTGGTTCCACTTCAGAGAAGACATTTTAATTAAATAAATGCTGTTTTTGTAAATATATACAGTGTTTTTACAAACAGGAAGACGAGGTTGAAGCAGAGAATAAAGCAATGCTGAGATGACATTTGAGAAAAGCTCTGATCCATAGAGATGAAATGAATGCCTTCGACATCTTGCAGCAGATCTGCAGCTGGAGTGTTTGCAGACTGGTGAAACGCCAGAAGCTTTCTGGGCTAACCTCTTTGCACCTTTAAGAACTTTTTGTTTGACCTCTTATCTTTTTCTAAGTTCTTCAGATGCTTTGTTCCATGATGCAATTTCACTGAAAAAACAACTTTTGTGCTCTGTCTCCAGTCCAGAAAGGTTATGTTTAAAACTTATTAGAAAGTCCAAAAATACCCAAAACAACATGGAGTAATTATGCACCATTAAAAGCCTGTATGGACAGGTTGTAACACCATATATTTATATATTTCAGTAATTATATACATATATATATATATGAGTAATAAAAAACAAATATGACCCAATCCTAGTGCAAAAACGTTGATGCAGTGGTGAAAGGGCACCTATGTTGGACTCTAGAGGAGTCGAGCTGTGTTCTCTGCAGTCATGAATCAGGCATCCACATGTCTACGAGCGCATGGATGAATCTGGCTTTGGTAGCATGAGAACAGTTGGTTGCTTGCCTGAAAGTTTAGTGGAAGGGAGATATTGGTGTGGGTTTGGCTTTCAGAGGCTTAACCCCTCTGATCCAGTGAAAGGAGCCTATAAAGCTGCAGCATACAACCAGATGTTAGGAATAGTTTGAGGGTTGCCGCTTCTTGCTGCAGCTCTGGAAGAATGGTCAAACATTCCCATAAACACATTCCTACACCTCATGGAAAACCTTCCCAGAAGAGCTGAAGGTGTTATATCTGCAGAGAGTGCTCCATCTCCATACTAAATTTCACGATTATTCCTAAATGTCTTTAATCTTCTGAGACTGTTTGGTCCTTCAGGCTGTGGCAGCTGGAAGTCGTTGCTCCACAATCCTAAACCCAGTGTGTCCAGATTCAGATGAATTCCTGCTCCTTTAGCCCTTCTGCTCACAAACACATAACGCAGAGCACACGCGTTCACACGCGTTCACACGTAAAGTGTTTTCAGGTCATTTCTCAGTTTCATGCACTCAGTTTAAAATAAAGTCTTTGTTTGCTTTCTCTCAACTGATGCATAGTCAAGAAGGCAGGTGATTCATAATTGATTCTCTGCTGACTACATTGGAATAAATCGTTCCTGCATATGTGTGTGTGTGTGTGTGTGTGTTTGACTAACTAACAGGACTGTATTCTGAACAATGTTTCTTTCCACATTAATGTGTCTCAGAGATATTTCTGTCTCACTTTTGGATCTGATCTCTTCTAACCTGGTTCTTTGGAAGCTATAGAGTCATTTGTCTCTGGAATATCGTTCTTTCTTCAGTTTTCAGCTGATAATTTTCCTTTTTCGGTCCATCAACAGCAGAGAAGGAGAAACTATGATGACATTCCAGCCTGCTTTTCTGCACCACACTTACAGGAAAAGTGGATCCATTTCAGCTCTGTCACATTCAGAAGCAAAACTCAGATCCTTGTCTTTGTTTCTGCAGCTGTTAATTATTTATTTCGACCTTATTTAGGCAGAAAGCTCCTGTTGAGACAACGGGGAGTCCTGTTTAATCCTAGGAGCCCGTCTGGCTGCAGATTCCTTCAGACACATCTTTCACTGCCCAGTCATGACAGAAGTGTGTGTGGATGTTTGTGTGTGTCAGCAAATGTACTGCCGGTGCCTGTGTTAGCCAACAAGACGTTGAGTTTTTAATGGTATGATACATTCATGCAACACAAATGTAGGTAAAACTGGGTAGTTATCTTCCTTTTTTTTTGTATTATTTTGCTCATTGGAGTAAATTTATTTTGTGCAGTTACTGTTTAGGTAAATCTCTTGTAAAATTTACATAAATTGCTTCTTGAGTTTGAGAGTTTCCAACCTTAGCAACTTTCTGAGACTCAGTCCAGTCAGTGAAGAGTCGGAGGAGCTGCAGCTTGGACAGAGGTGGAGATGGAGAGGAGGATTTACAAAATATTCTGAGATAAAGGCGCCTGAAGTATGGAGCAAATACAGCCCCACTTTGAATAATGGGAGGGGCAAATATATCTGCTGAGCCTCTGCAATGTGACAAATCCATAGTTTTTGTTAAAGTTTATTAAACAATTAAAAATATATGCTAAATTTCAGTCCCTTTCAGTTGGTTCAGTCCAGCTTCACCTGTGCACCACAATCTAATTCTGAGATAAAAAGTTCCTTCATCTCAACATGATCTGTTCGCTCAGACAGCCGTGGGGAGGAATAGTACCGGACTTTTCGACCTCCTGTAAATCAAATAAAAATAGTGAATGCTTCGCGCGCCATTGTTCCATTCAGGTGAAGGATGCTCAGCCCTACCGGTCTGCAGCAGCAACATGCGAACACACGCAGCCGTCATGCACTGAAGCTCCCAGTGACAGGACAAGCATCTAGTTTCTAACTTGTTTTTAAATTCACATGAAGCCGAGGCTGTCATGCTTCTGGGCTGCTTTCAGCTGTGTTTCTATTTTGATCACTTCCTTGTTATTTAGCCTTTGAGTCCATCCCTCTGTATTTAGTATTGTTCTGATTCTTTGTGCATTTGACTTTTGATCGGTGTTCAGCCTCCTCCATCCCCAGTAATGACCTCCACCTGTGTGTATGAACCTCCCAGTGTTCTGTGCTGGATTCTCCCCCCATGTAAAGCTTCCTGTGTTCTGGCCCCCCCTGCATTGTTGCCTGAGTTCTTTGTAAGCTGGCAACTTTATGATTGAACTTCTTACTCTCTGAAAGAAGATCTTTGCTCCCGGGTTCCTCCTCCTCCCTAAATCATGACAGAAGCAGCAAAAATTTGAAAAAGTGTTTTTAAGCTGGGATGGAAGTGGAGGTCTGTAAATAGTCGGATCCCAGATATCTGGGATGTAAAAGTGTGCTGGAAATAAATCAGTGGCTAAAATTGCTGATATCCTTTCACAGTCTGTTGATTTGAAGTTTACAGTCAGGGAGGACTTACTGGGGGGGAAAGCTCCTAGTTTTATAATCTTCCAGTTTTCCTACATCCTTTTACTTTCTGTTCTTGCTCTTCATGTACAGGTACAGCTCTCCCCCCATTGTGTGGCTCCAGTCATGTTTCACAGGCAGAGCTTTCTCTGCTGCAGCTCTACTTATATGTGAAGTTCCTCAGGGGTTCATCCTGGGTCCTGCAGATTCAGATCAGTTGTCAACTTCATTGTTGGCGGTTTGTACAAATATTGTTCCAGACTAATGCAAGGAGTTAGAAAGCCTGTACATACAACCCCATTGATACCCTACTTCTCTTCTCTTCCTGTTTACTGCAGGATAGATTTTATGATTCTGTTGATTGGTTAATAAACTTAATGGGCAGCCTTTGCTTTTTTTAATGGAACTTTTATACCACAATAAATAAGAGTCTTCATCTCGACAAACTAGATGTTCTTGGCTATCTCATGAACTAAACACAATAACAGGAGTGACTTTATCTTTGCAGTGGCTGGACACATCTGTGAGACACTGGACAGTTTCCTGCTGGGCTTTTGCTCAGGCAGCTTACTGTTTTTCATTTCGTTTGGTCTTTGTTTTTCCAGTCTTTGTCATCAGAAAATTGTGTCAAGATGGTGCTTGATCATCTTTTTTCCAGCCAATAACTTAAAACGAAGAGCGTTCTACTGTTCCACTTATATTGCTGGGCATGGGGTGTGGTTAGTGAAGTTACACAGTAAAAAAATTAATAGCAATAAGTTGGCTTATTTATCCTGTCATAGAAGGGGAAAAAAATGGGTTTCCATTTTTCAGTCATATTTTCACCATGTTGTTCATACATTTTTAAATGTCATAGTTCCAAACTAAATATTTATTTAGGTTGCTGGACAAATATTTAGCTAATTTGCAAATTAGCTTGCTGATAAGCAGAAGGAGACTATCAAAATAAAAGCTTGGTGTTGTGGACCTCTATATAAACTCCTGCTGCTTATTGGCAAGCTAATTTGCATTTTTAGCTACATTTTTAGTTTGGACCTAAATATTTAGTTAGCAAGCTAAATATTTAGCTTGCTTGCTAAATTTTTAGTTTAAAAACAAAATATTTAGGTCTGCACTAAATATTTAGTTTGTAAACAAAATATTTAGCTCAGAATATAATATTTAGTTGGTAACTAAATAGCTTGTGAATTAAATATTTAGTTTGGAACTATGACATTTATAAACGTATGAATAACATAGTGAAAATATGACTTTGAAAAATGAATTTCTCTGTGGAATTCTAAACAAACCAAAATGTTGCTAATTTTTTACTGTGTAACTTTATAAACGGGACCCCATAACTGGGAACGGGACATTTACATGAAGGCTATGTGGGAAAACTCAGAGGATATCTTGCAATTAAGTAATCACCACAAAGCACTCTGTCGCGCTCCTCCTCTTGTGCTTGTTCTCAGTCTCACTCAGCAGAGCAGCAAACAAGGAGCCTGTCTGTATATCTGTGTGAAACACAGCAAATAATAAACAAAAAATGGTTCCCAACTGCATCTTGGTTCTTATCGTTTGAGCTAAAGAGCCAAATGACCATTGCCTAATACTTTCATTCTCCATATTATTGTGTGAATGTGTTTCACAAGATTTTCCAGGCTGTGCTTAGTAAAATCTATTCAGTGCTGATTTTTCTGTTGTCATGTAATTTAAAAAAATGTTCATTTCAATACTATGGTACATGAAAAGCATATTGGAGGAAACGACTTGCTGAATGTTTCTTAAATTACTTTGAGGCTGTTGGAAGGATTGTAATAAAGCTGACATGTTTCCCCCTGAGAATAAATTAAATTTTTCTATGTAAGACATCGACCAAGCACTTTGTTTTGTCCTGATGCAGAATGGGAACTTTTGAGAATTTACATCATATCAGTCATATCAGCTTGTTAAAACTGATGAGTTTTACCAAACTCATCTAAATTTCTGCATGTATTTGACATCTAAATTATTTTTTTGGTTATGTCATACAGCAACAAAGCATCAAATATTAATTTCTCCTCTCAACCTTTCACATCTCATGTTTCTTAAGAGTTGAGTTTATTCCACATTTCAAAGGCTCACATACAGTAATAAACATTCAGCCCTGGGGTGTGTACATGTTTCATATGAGCTGGTGGTAAACACGAGTGTGTGCACGTGTGTGTTCATGCATTCACGTCAGTCAGAGGAGAAACCATACATTAGACAGACTCCTGAGCATTTGTCATTTAGTTCTCTCTGCATCAGTCCTGCTGGGAACCTTTTTTGCAGCAACAGCATTAATATTCCTCATATAGCTGAGTTTTTTTACTCCTCAGGGTAAAAAAAGAAAAATATTTACAGATCATCTCAGACTCAGTCGGGATGATGGGCAGCCATTTTCAGGTGTTTCCTAAGAACTTCAGTTGGATTAAAGTCGGGTCATTGCTGTGTTGGACGATGAACTGTCTTCCTAGTCCAGGGTTGGCCAACTCCAGTCCTTCAGAGATGGTGTCCTGCATGTTTTAGATCTTTTCAGTACGCCTGACTCATATTAAATGGTTCCTTACAAGGACTCTGCAGAACTTGGTGACATACCAAGGAGGGAATTCAGCTGTGTTGGAGCAGGGATAGATCTAAAGTATGCAGAACACCGGCTTCTGATGACTGGCGTGAACCACCTCTGCCTTCATCTGAGTTCCAGAGGACTATAGAGCAGGTTTTCTTTTTTTGGCAAAGTTGTAACTTCTTGTGGGAACTAGGAGTGGCTTCCATTTGGCCACTGTACCATAAAGGCCTAGTTGATGGTGTGCCTTAGCAATGCTTGATCTCCTGGATGGCTTTTATATCCACACAAGGTCACATTGGAGCTCTAACTTAGAGCATTTTGGGTTCTTGGTCATCGCTCTGACCAAGGCCACTGTCCCCTCAATCAGGAACTCTGGTTGGGGGATCAGATCCAACGTCTGGTGACTCCAAGTCACTTCCATTACCCAGAGATGGCAGTGCTTTTCAGGAAGTTCAGCGATGCCAAAAGCTTTTTCCGTCCTTCTTCAGAATTCTGCCTCCATGTAATCCAGTGTCAGTGGTCTAGAGACAACGTTTCCGTCTTTATAGCTTGGTTTCTGCTGATTCTGGTGAACTGAGATATGCACGGTCAACTGTGAGACCCAGTTTACTCCATTCCAAATTTCAACTGGTGGACTCAAGCAGCAGAAGCATCTCAAAGATGATCACTGGAATCAAAAACACCTGAGATCAATTTTCAATGTCCTAGCAAAGGGTGTGAATACTTATGTACCTGTTACAATGGTGAGAAAACTGCCCACTTTGTGATTTCTAATTCTTTTGTATGTTTCAAACTAATATGAATATAAGACAAAGATAACACAAATACACACAAAGTGTTTAAATGGAGGTGTTTATTAAGAAGGGGGGGGAATCGAAACCTACCTGACCCCGAGTGAAAAAGTGATAGCACCCTTGGTCTAATAACTGGTTTTGCCACCCACAGAAGCAACTATTATAGTCAAGCATTCGCGGTAACTTCAGTCTGTTGCACCACTTTAGAGGAATATTGGCCCACTCAGCTTTACAGATCGGAGGGTTTTCGAGCATTAACTGCCTTTTTAAGGTCATGCCACAGTATCTCAATTGGATACAGCTCAAGACTTTGACTAGGCCACTCCAAAGTCTTAAGCCTCTCCCATGTTTCATCCGAAGCTGAACAGTCAACGTGCAGTCATGTGGTTTTGGGACGTTTGTTTTCACAAACACCTTTCATACAGCGGCGCAGACCACCAGGGGGACACCCCTCCCACTTCAGAATGCGTCATGCCCCTACTCACCACAGTTCCCACTGCCTCCCTCCATCCTCCATTTTGTTTTGACAAAGCGGTCACGAAGAGAATGCCACACCTTTCTGCTGATAGCCTTCTCTGTGGAAAACAATGTTGCAGTTTCCATTTGGGTTTTTTTTAGCCATTTGACAGTTTCTATAGTTATTTAGTGATGAATCATACCAATCTACATAATTTCTCACTGCATCGGAAAAACGTTCCTCAACAGAATTCATGTCGCAGATACAAAACCCGGATTGTGGAAGCAGACTTGTTGAAGAGCAATATCAACACAACTGTCAGAGCGCATTTCTGCATGAAACACTGCAACAAACCTCTGACCAATCACATAACACTTTGCATAGAGCCTTGTTGAAATAGTTTGATTGTTCATCATGCAACTACGTCAGTTAGAGCTGATTTCAACGTTTCGGATGAAGTATGGGAGAGCCTTTCATTGTTCTGTTCTTGAGAGCATTCAGACGTGGATTTGATGTTGTGTTTTGCATCATCGTCCTGCTGCTGAACCCATGTCTGCTTCAGCTTGAGGTCACGAACAGATGCCTGGTGATTCTCCTTCTGGACGTTTCGGTAGAATTCATAGTTCCATTCGTCCTCGGGCAGCAAGACGGCCCCGGACCATCACACTACTACCTCTTGATTGAGAACAGGTGTGGCGGCAGTCTGGCCTGGGTGGGGCTAGAGACGGTGAACTCAGCTTTCCAAAGATGAGACACACCAATAGCTGTGTTTCTATCAACGTTGAAGTATCGCATTAGAAATGGTTGATGGACTCGGCAAAATTCGAAATAATTTTCTAAATTTCAAAAAAAAAAAAAAAAATTTACTCTTGCTTGATGTCGTTTTTAGCTTTTCTGAAAAAAGTTAATGCACTAAAGGGCAGATGGAAACACATTTGTCCAATGAGTTCTGATGTAGTGAACTTTCCCATCTACTGGTGAATCTGTGCCTTACCAGAGGCCCCAGCCTCGGAAAATCTGAACCTCCAGCTCGGATGGTGGACTCTATATTATTCTGCAATGTGTGGTGCATGCTAGTTTCAACCTCTACTTCCTGTTTATTATTATTAACATCTGATGAAATCATTCTTTGCGTAGCCTGGTCGAGTTGCTCCAAACCAGTAGATGGAAACACGCCTAATTAGCACTTTTTGTTTTTTCTTTTTGCGACATTTTAAAGGTTTGCTCGAGTTTTTGCTTGACAATTGAATGAAAATATAGCTACTGATAATATGTTATGTGGGTACATTTTTTTCACTCAGGGCTATGTAGATTTAATTATCTACAAGATGTGCATGTGACAAACATACAAAAATAAGAAATCACAAACATTTTTTCTCAGCACTATGTAAAACTGTTTTTAAAAATTCACAAATATACCTGCAAATATGCTTTCATTTTGTCTTTATGGGCTAGACAAGGGGTAACCTTTTAAGAAGGAAACTTTACTAAACTCAGGCAGACGGGTTTCACTTTGAAGCTTTTACATCACCATCCAGTCCTACAGGTTGGCGTTAGCCTGAGATTTTAAGACCCTTTTAGGTTTTAATCTCTGGCAAACATTGGCGCGCTCAGTTGATCAACGTAAAATGAATGTCAGTTGCAGCCAAGAAACGCAGAAGAATATTCAGCTCACTAAATGAAAGGCGTCAAGGTTATCTCACTGTTAAAAGCCTCCTCTGTTTCTTATGCCTCATGGTGACGAATACTTGAACAGATTCCTATTTGCAGTGGGTCAGTGATGAACTGAATCCAGACAGTGATATGACAGTCCCATAATGGAGGTCTGATGAGTCATATTCCCTCAGGTGATAAGGCAGGTAGAAGACCAATCAGTGCGCACGAGAGCAGCCTTGTGATGAGTTGACACCGTTACCTCGTCAGATAAGAAGACCCTAGACTCTGCTGTCTGCTCATTTTGTTGCTATGAAATTTATTTGCAGTGTGTCGTGAATAACAGCAGATCAGCAAATGTAAAATCAGATCTCAGTTTTTGTGTTTCAGGAGAGGAAGGTGGGAGCTGCTCTCCAAGTTTGATGTGAGACGACAGATTTTTGGCCTGGCCCTTCCTCTGTCCTCTATTTGCTCTTACTCATCCTAAATTAATTGAAATGAGCTACTTCTTCAAAATCTACATCTATGATCGCCTGATTAATTTAGCAAATGTCTGCGTAGGTTATTAATCATATCCCCTAGTCTCCACTCATCTGCTATAAATAAAATTGCCTTTCAGATATCCTCCCATCGTTTCTTCCTCGGACTGATCGCTCCAGCCTCTGTGGCATTCAAATGGAGGGAAACTAATAATTAAACAAACAAGCTATTGCAAACGGTTTGCTCCATTTCACACGCACGCACACACCAAGACACACTCTGCTCAGTCTTTCTATTAATCGCTGAATGACATGGCAGACTGCCACCCTGCTGGGCGACATGCCAGCCAGTAGAAAAGTGCGCTGCTTTTAGCAGTGACTCTAAAGGCCACAGGGCGCCTCCGTCTGTGGATGCTGAATGTTTGGAGTGACAGGAGATGATTGCTGAGCACCAAATGATGGAGATGCGTCGGAGGCTCTGCCGGCACAGGTGGATGTCAAACAGAAAACAGATCTGTCGACGCCCCTGGTGAAATCCATCTTTTATTACAGGAGCTAACTCAAACACAGAATCTTTTTAAAGGGGGAAAAAAAATTATAATTTATCGCTGTAGTTTTTTACTTGCCATTTATAGGAATTTGTAATTGGTTATCAATTACTAAATAAATAAATATAAACATGACAGAGCAGCACATTTATTTTATCAGCTGCCCTCTAGGCTGGATATTGACCCAGATTTATCTTGGCATCATGCACAGTGAGGCAGATGGTAGAGGAGGTTAAAAAAAAGCTCAATGTTAGGGAACTCGGGGTCCCCAAGTCTCAACATGTAGAGTTTATTAAGGCTGTTTTCCCACCTGATGCCCCAGTAGACTCGGTTCAAATGGGAACCAAAACTGCTGTCTTGGTTGTATTTACCCAGAATGCCCTGCGCTGTCATCCGCTTCCTGCTTTTGGCGCGGTCTCCGGTCCGCTTGGCGTTCAAACATGCATTCGAACCGCACCAGAGTTCACTTCAACCGAACCGAGACCGAGGTTTGTAGGCGGACCAGAGTTCACTTTTTTGGTCCACATCAGAGTTCGATCGCGCTAAGTGTCGTCTTCAGAGGTTTTCTTGTCGTTTCCTTCAGTGGTTCTTGGTGCAGTGCCACCGCAGGTGAGGAGGGGAAATTGTTTGTTTTTTTTTTTTTTTAAAGAGTTTGGTTCTTTTGACACAGAGCAGTGTGAAAGTGAACAGCAGCAGCTGAAAATGAAAGAAATGTTACAATTTTGGTCCCCAATCAAACTGAGTCTATCAGACTATCAGGTCTGAAAACATCCTGATACTTTTAAGTGACAAAAGTTATGAGCTTTGGTAGGAGGAGACTCAGCCTGAAGTTTTCAGCAACAAAAACACTGGGTTGGTCAGCAGTAAAGCAAAGGATAAATATGTGGAAAAGCACTTGTTAAGCATGGTGGAGACTCTGTGATGCTGTGGGTTTACCTTTTAAAAACCCTGGGAACCTTACATTCTATTTTTTTTATGAATGCATGGATATTTTGAATAAAAATCTGCCAGAAAACTGAAAATTGGTCATCATTTTTTTTTTTTTTTTAGCAGAATCATGATCCAAAGCATTTGAACAGATCAACACAGAAATGGTTCAAAAGACACACAACAAACCTTCCACTAGACCAAATCCTAGATCTCTTTCTTCTTTTAGCTACACATCCACTCGGCTCTTAGATTCTGTTGACATGCCAACCGCTTGTTGAGCAGCTGCACTGGTCCTACCATCTCAAACGTAAACATGTGGTTCGTTAAACTCTACATGTTTATGCAATATTACACAAGATAAAGCTTTTCAGCAACAAACAGATGGATCTGGTGCCGATCAAAGGCTATGAGGAAAGCGTGGTGGAAGATCTGTGATGCTGTGGGTCTGCTTCTCTCAAAGATTCTGGGAACTTATTTGGAAAGCATGATTTTATCAGCTCTTTAAAACACCAAGAAATGTTGAGTAAAAATTTGGCAGCCTCCGCCAGAAAACTGAAAATGGGGCATTAATGGGTCTCTCAGCAGGATACTAATCCGAGACATATGCACAATTTAGCCATAGTCCACCAGACCCAGAACCAGCCTCCTCAGTCCCCTGACCCAACTCCTGCAGAACACCTGTGGGCTGAGCTGAGTGGTGGTGGAGTTGTGGAAATGAGTCCAGGTTGAATAGACTCATGTTTTTATATAGAAGTGGCCTAATCTAAGGAAGACCATTGTTCTGGATCAGGGGTCTTTAATTCCAGGCCTCAAGGTCCACTGTCCTGCAGCTATTAGATGTGCCTCTGCTTCAACACACCTGAGCCAAATAATGAGGTCATTAGCAGGACTCTGGAGAACTTAACTGCATACAGAGGAGGTGATTCAGCCATTTCATTCAAGCCTTTTGGACCAGGGACACAACTAAAGGTTGCAGGACACCGACCCTCGAGGCCTGGAATTGAAGACCCCTGTTCTAGAGCTTCTTAGTGGAACCAGTGAAAGTATTAGCATTGGGACCTTGGGTGTAATTTACCATTTTAAAGACAGAAAAATACTGCACTGGTCAATATTCTTTAAGTTTATTTATTTAATACTTCACCTTATAGACTGGGTGTGTGTGTTCAGTCTTCAGGTATCTGTTGATGGTAGCATTAACCTTGTATTCACATTACAACAGTTACTGCTGTTCTAAATTACATTGTAACCTCTGAGTTATTTTGGTTTTGTTTCCCATTGAGGGAAGAGACAGTGTTTGCCATCTGTCTGTTATTAGACTGGCAAGCTTTGAAAAGTAAAAGGCTGCACATAATATCAGCGGGCTTTAGGCCAGGCAACACTGGGACAAAAGGAGGACAGGGGGAATGAAGGAGATGGATGCCAAGAGCCAAAAAACCTCTCATGTCAAAAATATCCAGCATGTTGTTGGCTTCCATCTTTCTCCTATTATCAACATGATCTTCTCTCTGCAGGACTCCTGGTCAATGGCTCTCATTCTCATCTAAAGCACTCCACTTCTGTCATTTTATCCAACCGCTTGCTCAAAGCGATGAAGGTTCTGTTGCCTTCTCCAGCAGTAAATGTGCCAAAAGCAGAGTAAACCCTGGACAGGTCATCAACCCTGACAAGTATTCAGCAATGAAAGATGGAGGCTTGGCTGGCTAACTACAACGTTAGTTACGCTAACCACAACGTTAGTTATGCTAACCCTAAAGCACTAATCATAAACATTAATTCCTCTAACGATAAAGCTCTATACCAAAACTGTATTTAGTGGAAGTCAATGCTAAAGAACTGTACCAGCATGATATTTAGCAGAAGCTCATGCTAAAGCACTACTCCAACATATTTATGGAAGCTGATGTTAAAGCATTATACCAACATATTTGACAGAAGCTAATGCTAAATGCTACACCAATATGAAATTTAGTAGAAGCTAATGCTTAAACACTATACTTGCATAATATGTAGCAGAAGCTGATGCTAAAGTGCTACACCAACAGGAAATTTAGCTTCAGGAAATGATTCTTTAGAACAGAAATTTCCCTCATGGTTTCAGTTTCATAGTTGAGTTTTGCTAACTCTGTTGCTGATTTAGACTAATTGACCATGGTAGGGCTTTGGTCAGAATGCACGCAGGACATCAGTAGATTTTAAACTATTTACTGTAGAACTACAGCGATGCATTTGGGTACAAAATAAATATAATTTGCCGCACCGCATCACCAGTGGAGAACGTAAGAAGAAAGCTATTAAAACTCTTGATTTGTTCGCCGTATTTAATGTATTTATGTGAATAATCCTCCTGGCTTGTGCTGATTTGCTTAGAAGTATGTTAATTGTTTTGTATTGATTATATTTCTTTTAATAAACAGAACTGCTGTGTAAACAGTCTTCACCCACTTCAAAATAAGAGCATGAATATAAACGTCTAACTTCTTGACAGTCGATAATCAACACAGATATTGAACTTCATTCAGCTGAGTTTACAAAACAGCTGAACAAATTAGCGCTTTAGAATTACTTTAGGGGAAGCTAAGTGTACTAAATGTTTTCAAAGTCAGCAAAAACACTAACACGCTAAATGTAAAATTAGCTCCGCTAATCTGCTTGCAGATTAAAGGAAGTGTCCCAACCACTGTATGTATGTACAACCTATAAGATTTCCTGTGATTTCTTTTTTTAATTTGCAAGAAAAATGCAAAGAAAATTAAAGCTGCAAGCAGCATTGGGCGGCCCTCGCAGCTCAGCGCTGCTCCGGCCTTGCGACCGCTGAAGCTCCGCCACACCGACACCGTCGTCAACATTCTCACACCATACCCACACCCGTCCCCTAGGCGGAGCATTTGGCGAATCTTCCAAATCACCTTTGATACAGTTCAGTACGAGTCCAGCGACAAGTCTTAAAAGTTTTGCAGAAATCCAACCTTACAGACAGGAGTTATTGTCACTTCCTGTGTTGTGGGGAAGGATTGGTGAAGATTTCCTGTACACTGTTTAACTTGTCATGTTGGGGTTCTGTGGTGACGCAAGGGTAGAGCACACAATCCAAATACCAGCTGTCACAGGTACAAGTACCAGCCTGTTGACCTTTGCCGAATGTCTTCCCCCTATCTCGTCACCCACTTTCCTGTCACTCCACTATCAAATAAAGACCACTAGAGCAACAAAAATCCTTTAAAAAGCTTGTCATGCTTTGTTATCAAGAGTTAGTGGATACAGTTTCTATCTGTTTGAATCAAAGAGTAAAAGGAAGACAACCAGCAGCAAAACAGCTCACTTCTTGTTTACAGGGGGCGGGGCTTAGTGATGTCACTAAATGATGATAAAAATGTGAAATAGTCCTGGTCTGTTATGACACACACAAAGTTTCATTTCATTATGTGGAAGTTATTCCACCTTGGTGTTTTATGCCAAAGGTTGAGATTTTGAGGCTTGACCACGCCCACATGCTTTGATGTAGCAAAAAGTTTTTGATAACTTTTGTCCTTCAGTGCTTCAAGACTGCAGAGTGACTGTGTAGTCTCCATGTTAAAAGCTGTAGGAGGAGTTCACTCAGATACAACATGTGTAAAAGAGACAAAATGGCTGCTTTGATCCAAAATGGCCAACTTCCTGCTGGATTTAGGGCATACCTCCAGGGGACTTTTTTTTCTTGTTTTAGGGGGCTCTACCTATGTACCAAGTTTCAGCTCTCTAGGATTTACTAGTTGGTCTATCTCACGTTAGGGGGCTCTGTAGAGTCCTTTAGCCACGCCCACTTTTGATTCCATTAAAATACTAAAATGTCAACTGGGGGACTAAATATTCATTTCACTACTTGCAAGTTATTTTCCCACAGTTGTCTCCTTGTTCTAGTTTCTCACATTTGCTTATGTCTGAATCACAAAGATTGATGGATTCAAACTGTATAATGAATTTGTTACATAGGCTTAGATTTTAATATTGATTTCTGCAGCCTTCTGGGACTGCTGTTGCTTCATTGTGTGTCCTGAAAGGAAGCACGGCCGCTGTCTGTTTTTGGCAAAGTGCTGGAATTCCCTCCAGAGGAACGGACAATTACCATCCATCCCTGTTGCTGCTTGGTGTAGTTAGCAGCCTTGTCCTCTCTGTTTAGACGCTGACCTCTGGATGAAAGACCTGGCCTATTTCTCATCGTCTTCCAGCTGATGAAAGCAGAGACGTTGTCTTGATTTGAGGAAACGATTAAAATGCCTCAGTTTATCCAGATCAAAGCTACATACACTGTGTTTAATACAAAAACAATGACCTGTCAGTCGGCAGAGGTCCTGGACAGCCCTGGCTGTTTCCTCTTGTCTATTGTTAACTACAGAAACAGCTCCATCCCGGAGCTACATCCAACACACCCTCGCTGTGCTGTCACCAGCGGCACAAAGCTTAACCTTTCTCCTCTCATTCTGCACAGCTGCTCCTCCTCCTCTCTCCATCCTCGCATTCAGATGACTGCCTGGGTGCATGTTCGTGCAGGAGGAAGCAGAAGGTTATGGCTCTTTGCTGAGTGATAGATGGGCAGTGGAAAGTGTCACAGAGCGTAAATGGGAGATCTGGAGACCAGATGTGACAGGTGCTGATCTGCTCATTCCTGAGGTCCAACTCAGATCCTTCTGTTGTTTAAACCTGAGTAAAATGCATCATTATTCTGGTCATAATTAGGTGAAACTAGTTTAACTGCATCTTGCACCACAGAAAAACTTCTCATAAGATTTCTCATTTTTTGGTTTGTGCCTCCTCCCACATTGCTCAGTATGATTGGTCTTATTCTCTCCTTCAGTTTCCCTCCTTTCAGCTGATTTCCCAGCAGAACCACCTCAACCTCTCCACACTCTGTTGATTTCTCCTTCCATTTGAGGAGAGGCTTTTCACCTTCACTTTAGGCCGCGGGCCATTTCAGCGCTGTCACTTTGATCCCACACACCAGCGAGTCTGCTGTCGCGTTTGTCCGGGACGATCGTGACCGTAAGAAAAGAAAAGTGATGATGTGCGTAGACTTAAACATCATACTGGCGGGGTTGGAATCCAGCTGGAATATTAATCAGCTCTTCACTTTGTCTGTCTCTTTCCTGGGTTGCATAACATCCCATTCCCACATAATTACAGCATGATTATTCTGCTGAAACGTTGCTAAGCTGCACTCTGCAGATGCACTATTGATTTTATAAACAACATGCTTTCTTAACCCTAATTAATTCATTGCTTAAGAGACAGAGCATATATTAGATGTGTTCTTGCCATTATTACATTATGTAAATACATCCCAGCAGTTTCAGTAGTGTCTCCTCATTTAAAACTATTGATTAAAATGTGCTGCGGAGTTAAAAGCTTGTCTGTGTTGCCAATAAAGTTACGGAAGCATGAAAATGTCCTAGAACCCATGGCAAGAGTTTACTGTGTGTTGTTAAAAAGTATTTGCCCCTCCACAAATTTCTTCTTTTTGCTCATTTCAAATCAGTAATTTTAATACCAGACAAAGAAAGTAAATACAATACAAAGATTTTAAGTAATAAATTCATGTATAATAGAGGAAAAAAATCTTCTAATTCTGTTAGTGATGCCTGCCAATGAGTCGTTCTCATCACTGGGTCGGACTCTCTGGTACGGTACTCTCTGGTTCGAATCCCACCAAAAGAACAGGGATTTCTTTGTGTCAATGGGCAACTTCTCATCGGAGCAGACAAAAGTCACATGGGGAGTACCCCAAGGCTCAATCCAGGGACCCTTCCTATTAAATATCTACATGCTCCCACTAGCTCAGATTATAACAAGAAATAAGATTAGTTACCACAACTACGCAGATGATACACATCTCTATATCACGATGTCACCAGGTGACTCCGAACCCATCTGAGCACGAAACAGATGCTTCGAACAAATCAATGCGTGAAGGTGCCAAAACTTTCTCCAGCTGAACAGAAATAAAACTGAAGTTATTATCTTTGGACCTAAAGAGGAACGATCTAGAGTCAGCGCGCAGCTTCAGTTATTACAGCTAGAAACTAGTGATCTGGACTGAAATCTGGGTGTAGTGATGGACTCAGACCTGAACCTTCAGAGACACATAAAGACGGTTACAAAGTCAGCCTTCTATCACCTGAAGAACATTTCCAGGATTAAAGGACTAATGTCTCAGCAAAATCTAGAGAAACTTATCCATCTGTTTATCTTTGGTTGCACTGATTACTGCAACAGTGTCTTCTCAGGTCTGCCTAAACAGTCAAGGCTCAGACAATAGACTTTAAAATACTTCTGTTAGTTTATAAATCACTGAACGGCTTAGCACCACAATACATTAAAGACCTGTTGTCGTTGTATCAACCTTCCAGACCACTCATGTCTTCTGGTTCTGGTCTACTCTGCATCCCCAGAACCAGAACCAACCATGGAGAAGCAGCTTTCAGTTTTTATGCTCCTCTAATCTGGAACAAACTTCCAGAAAACTGCAAAACAGCCGAAACACAGAGTTCCTTTAAATGAAGGCTAAAAACGCACCTGTTTAGAGCTGCTTTTGATTAGTAATAAGTGGAACATTGATTAATATTTTCAAATTATATTTGCTTAATGATTTTGATGTATTCATATTTGCTCATAGATTTTGAAGATCTTGATGCATACTTGCTTGATGTTTTTATGTAAAGCATTTTGATCTGCCTTGCTGCTGAAAGGTGCTATACTAATAAACTACATCTATATCTTGCTGAAAAGTTTCTTGTAAGTTAGTTTTGCCTTATTACAAGTGAACTAAGATATTTGCACTGCAAGCTAGACAAAAACACTTGGTATGATTTTGTGTTTCTGCATTGTACACACACTCATACCTAAGGGCAATATAAGAGTAATCAACTAACCTAACAGTCGTGTTTATGAACAGTAGGAGGAAGCTGGAGTACCCAGAGAGAATCCACACATGCACTGGAAGAACATGGAAACTCCATGCAGAAAGACCCCAGGCCGGGATTCGAACCCAGAACCTTCAATGCTAACCGCTGCCCACTGCAGCAGTTTTCCAAGCTTGCAACGGAAAATTTAGGAGCATATTATCAGCCCAGGTTCTGTTCAGTTTGTAGCATTCTAAACTCCAGCACCAAACCGTTATCGTTGCTGCTCTGTGGTGTCTCTTTGTGCTGCTCAGCTCAGCTTTCTGTGTGTAGCTGACGGTGTTCCCATCCCTCCATTCATCACATCAGGCTGCCAGTTACTGCTCACACTGTTACAGTCATGCAGCACCAATAAAGGCGAATGAGTTAGGATGCAATCGGCTGAAGACATCTAGAAGAAGCTTCAGAAGACAGTAATGAGCTTCATATAGATGTAAATGAATTTTGTTACAAGTTGCGTAACTAATTTATTCATCCAGATGTGTCTCAATCATTTATTCCCCACATCTCTCCACAGATATCAGTCTGAAGGTGTGAAGCAGGAGTTCCTGCTTCTTCTCGGAGCTGGCATTTTCTTTTCATACCGCAGGGAAACAGACTTTTTTCTTTCAAATACATGATTGAGTCGGGGCTGCTTATGTAATTGATTCATATTTAATATGGCAAACATGAAGGCGGGTGGCTGTGAGGCTGCCATGGATGCGTGCTCCTTTCTGGTGCTTGTTTTGCATCCTTGTCAGCCTGTTTCTAATATGCACTTCTTGTGTTTGCTGCAGTGGAGCATGAAACGTGTTGCCGGATGAATTTGGCCAGGAATTTACGACGTGCCTGTCTGAGTGATGGGAGTGTGGGCCTTGAAAAGTAAATGTACCGTAGGTGTTGTTGCTCTTGTGGGATGTGCTTTAAATATACACACAGGAAGAAAAATAAAAAGTTGAAGCAGAGAAGCAGAGCACTGTCTGCTCTACGAGTTCAGAGTTTTCCTTCAGCATCTATGTTCTAAACTTCACACTTAAACCAAAAGCCTAAAATCATTTTGGTGGTGCATTGGGGACATGAAGCTAACTGGTGGAGCTCCAGCTGGATGTACAGGGGTGAACCTCCATCCCAGTCTCAGGTCTTCTGCAGCCTCGAACAGCTTTTCCTCCAGGATTGTCCTGATTTATCTCCTTCCATCTTCAACTCTGACCTGCTTCCCTGTTCCTGCTGAAGAAAAGCATCCCCACAGCATGATGCTGCCACATAGGCTACGACCACACAGCACGTCTTGATGGTCAACTCCGATTTTTTATTTTATTTTTTTGCTGGTAAGTGACTTTTTTTTCATGGTCATTCAATCTACTAAGAAGTCAACTACTTAAGTGCCTCGAGACGACCTTTGTTGAGAATTGGCACTATATAAACAAACTGAATTGAACTGAATAAATAAATGTGACGGCAGTCAGCGCTGGGACCGGGATGGGATGCTCCACTGACTCTCACTCCTCTCATCACTTCATTATTAGCATTTCAGACGTTGTTTACGTCCAGATTTATTGTGTCTGGCTTCTTCTCCTGCAGAATTATAACGCATGTCTCACATCAGTGATGTAAAAGTCAAATAAAATGCAACGTGACCGTTCAGACTGCAGACGCTTGAAAACTATCGGATTCATAAACGATCTAGTTCCACATATGGAATTGGAACAAATCAGATTTTTTGGCTGGGATGAAAAGGTCGGAATTAGGCCATTCAGACTGTCGCCAAAAAAAAAAAAAAGGAAATTGGATTTGTGTCGCATTAGCCTTAGTGTTGAGGTCAAAAGTTACATTTTGTTTCACCACCTCCTTCTACATATTAGTCAGAACTTGCATCAATCTTTTTCTTGCCATGAATCAATAAAGGTTAGATTTGTGAACTCTGCAGCTCCTCCAGAGTCACCATGGGCTCCTGGCTGCTTCTCTGATTAAAGCTGCAGGAGTAACTTTTATGAAAATATGTTTTTTACATATTTGTTAAAATTATCCTTGTGCCGTGACAGTATAAAACAGATAATCTGAGAAAAAATCCAGCTCCTCTGCCTTCTCCCAGTGCTCCCGGTACTAACTGTCAGAAACAACCAATCAGAGCCAGGAGGAGGGGCTTAGCGCTGTCAATCACCCTGATGTACCCCTCCCTCCCTGCTCTCTGCTGCACTACAGCTGGTTCACCATAACGTAGCCTGATGCTAATGCTAAGGCTAGTTAGCATGGCCACCGATGACGGCGGATAAACAGTTTTCCTGGAATGGAGAGTTGTTTCTCCACTATCAGCACATTTAGCAGCGCGAACACGAGGGTGATTGGCAGCGCTAAGCCCCGCCTCCTGGCTCTGATTGGTTGTTTCAGGTCAGGAGCGGAGCATTTCTTTAGACCAATAGCAGCTCAGGGAGGAGGAGGAGGAGCTCCGACTGTTCATAGATCATCTGTCTCAGACCAAACTGTTACAGCATGGTGACAGTTTTAGCAAATAAGCAACAAACACATTTTTCATAAAAGTTACATACTGCATACTCTCCTTGCTGTCAGCCCAGGTGGACGTCCACGTCCTGGTAGGTCTGCAGGTGCTCCATCCTCTCTCCATGTCCAGATGATGGGCTGATCAGAGCTCTGGCAGAAGCTCAAAGCTTTGGATGTTGCTGTAGAACCTAAACCTGCTTTAAACATCTCCAGAACCTCCTCCCAGACCCGTCTGCTGGCTTCCTTGGTCTCCATGTTTGTTCTCTGATGATCTCTAACAGGCTCGTTAAGGCCTTGATGACTTGTAACAGGAACTGGTTACACTTCATTTTATTTGGAGATTCAGAGTAACGGGGCCATGTTTCATTTTTCCCTCCTCTTTACAATAATGTGTTGGTCTGTCACATAAAACTTATTATTAAAATACAACGAAAACAAGGTGCTTTTATGAAACACATTTAGAACGGCTGAGAAAATCAGTGGATTATGTTCAAAAGCAAGGGGAAGAGGTGACGTCCTCCCTCACTGCATGCGCAGCATGATGAGCAGACTGACCGAGGAGCTTCTGCTGCAGAGAAACATTTACCCACCATGTGCTGGTTGCAGTGGTACTTTTTTAATAAGATAAAGGTTGTTTTCCATCATGATTAGATTCAAGTCGTTCGGCCAAAGATTCAGATTCTTGGCCAAAACATTAAGCTGATTGTTTGGGTCACAAATGAACCACTTGCATTAAGCTGACAGTTCGTCTGTGGATTGTATTGTATTCTTAGGAAGAACTGTTTGACTGTAAGTCATATAATATGAAAGTTGTTGAGAGTTTAGTTAATGAGGCTAATTTTAATTGCTGCTTATTCCCCTAAGAGCCTCATAACACATCATAAACCCAAGAGCAAAGCATTCCCACTGACTGCAGTGGCTGAGGTACTCATTTCAAGTGTTAGGCAGAAGTTTACATCCACGCTCCGTCTTCAGCATGAACGTCACATTCAGTTTTGGCTCCTTATAACAGCATTTGAATAGTTTTTACTTTTCTGTGCTGGAAAAACAAATATTGGGTGCATGAGCTGAAAATTCATGCACCTTCTTTCTCATCCGCTTCAGTTTCTACATGCAAACCTTTTAATGTTTGGATAAACGTCCCATCACAAGCTGGTGACATCTGTATTCAGATATTGATATTTCTCCACTCTTCTTATGGGAAACGGCAGAGTTCATTGAAACTGGTTGGTACTTGGCACAGACTGGACTTTCAGGCCCGTCTCTAATCTTTTCAGAACTACTGAGTTTACATCCAGTCCAGTCGTTACCCGTTCGCCTACACATCCAACCGGCTTGGGTGTGTCATGAACCAGGAGGTGCTGGGACACCGGCGTCGCTGTGCAGAGAGAAGCCACTTGAACATCAACATGGACTTGGAGGCGTCTGGCCAGGGAAGAAGCCGATGAACACCTTTGAGCCTGGCTGAAAGTTGCAGTTGGCCACATGGAGGGGCCAAACATCTGCTGGAGAAACGCTTTATGGTCAGACGGGACGAAGATGGCGCTGTAACACTGTACCAAACGTTAAGCATGGTGGTGGCAGCATCATGCTGTGTCCTTTCACTGCCAGTGGTACTGGTGCATCAATTAACAGCTGAAATAACTGGTTGTACATAAATATTCACCAATATTCACATGCGAATGATGTGAATCACCTGTAAAAACACATGGATACGTGTGATTTTGGAACGTTTTGTGTTAAAACTCGTGCGATTTCCATCATTTCACGAGTTTCACATATTTCCACATATTTATTTTAAAATTGTAGATATTTTCAGTTGTGTTACACGTGAAAATATGTGAATCTCATGGGGTTTTTACCATGAAAGGTTCCAAAATCACATGTATACATGTGCTTTCACATGTGATTCACATCATTCGCATGTGAAACATGTGGATTTTTCATGCGGTGCATGGTTTTCACATGTGAAAGTCAAGGGCTTTTTCTTTTTTTTTTTTTTTGGTTATTTGCTTTTTTTATATTATTATTGTTTTTTAAATGTATTTTTTATTCATTTATTTTTGTAAGGGCAGTTTAAATGAGCTCCTCCAGTTCTGATTGTGGTCAAAGATCCGGTCAGAATTTTGCCAGAAGCCAGTTGAGGGCAAGAAAAACTTGTTTCTCTGCAGCTTCCAGCTAACTTGCATTTAACTTCGTATTAGTGGGGATGTGTGCATATATCCGAGCCTGTATGTAGCGATAGAAAATCCCCAATAAGTTCCAGCTGGTGCACTAAATTGTTGTTTTGAACAACCAGTGATAGATGCTAAAAGTCAGAAGTGACTGACATTCTGAGCAGCATCGTATGTTAACATTTCTCATTTAGAGCTTACTCTGTTCAAAGAATGAAAGCTGGCCCAGTTTCCCACTGGTCCTGAACGTCAACATGTTGATCCAGGTGTGGAAAAACGGATGGATGCCCCCATAATTCCCAACATATTAACTCTGACTGCTGAGCCACTGATGAGTGTGTTTTCTTGCTGCCACTTTCCCGTCCGGGGGCGATGATTCGATCAGTTCGTTGTTTCACCGCAGGCCCTAATCTTGGAGACCAGATAAATGGCAACTGGTCTCTGAAAGGCTGTCGGGGTTGAGTAAATGATCACCCTCTGAAAAGGTCACCAACCGTGTCTGGTTACACGCACACAAGAACAAACGCAGCCACCATTAGTTTTCACAGAGCACACCGAAGGATAAACATGGAGGTCGGGGAGATTTGCTCACCAGCGCAGATGGGAGACAGACAGCGGCCATTTGTCAGAGCTTCTTCATCCCAGATAACGAAAAACAAAGCAGATAGCAACAAATGAAACAGATTGGACTCAGAGATGAGGGTTTGAGGGATGTCACAGAGGAGCTACTGTAATAAATCAAAAAGTTGACCGAAGTTGCAACTTTTAAACACCCGTTTATGCCTGTAGAGCACTGATTTTAAAAACACTGCAACTGTCTTTTACTAAAAGAGAAGTCGAGACTCATGCTAACATCAAATGCTAATCATTTATCCTACACATAGGTCCATAGTGAAGCGTTCATTTTTACCCTATTCAGTGGGTATGTTAGCAACATTTCCTAAAGACTTCAAAATAAACTTTATTGTCCTCAATATTTGATGACAATTTGTTTTACAGCCAGCAGAGAACAGCTGCAGAGATCGGATAGAAAGATACAAGCCCAGGCTACTTTTGAGGCTGGCGCTAACAGGGAAAAGTGAACATTTGTGCTTTTCTGTTTTGCACTTTATCACCATCTACAGTGAATATAAAAAAGTATTCACCCCCTTGGAAGTGTTATCCTTTTATTGTTTTTATAACTCAACAAAATTTGGCTTTTATGACAAAACAAAATTACAAAAAAAAAACTAATGTCAAAGTGAAAACTGAATTTTACAAAATCGTGACAGTTAAATAAAAATATTTAACACAAAACTGGTGATTGCATAAATCTTCACACCCCTTCCAGTTAGTATCTAGCAGCTGCTCCTCTGGCAGGGAGTCTGTGAGGACAGGTCTCAGTTTTCCTCCATTCTTCCTGCTGAATTGGTTTGGGCTTTGACTAGGCCATTCCAGAACCCACCTCGATGTCTTCACACCATCTCTGTGTAGCTTCTGTTGCAGAGACGCATCCCCACATCATGATGCTGCCACCACCATGCTTCACAGTGAGGATGGTTTGTTTTGTGGTGATGTGTAGTGATTGAAGCTTCTTTTCCAATGACCAAAAAGCTCAATTTTAGTCTCATCAGACCAAAGAACTTTCTTCCTCCTCTCCATGGAGTCTCTTCCCACGTGCCTTTTGGCAAACTCTAGTCTTGACCTGAGTTTTCTTCAGAAGTGGCTTTCTCACTCCGCTGATCTCCATTCCACTCTTTGTATTTGTTAAACCATTAGCACCAACTGGCTGGACCTCCGTTGAATTAGCCCAGTCACCAGAAAGGGGGTGAATATTTAGCCAGTCCTGTATGTTTCATATTTTCATTTAAGTGCTGTTATGTTTTAAATTAGTTTTCACTTTGACAAAAAGTTTTTTTGTTGCAATGTTTTTGTCCAAAAAAACAAGTTTTGTTAATTACGATTGATTGGTAAAAGCAATAAAAAGGGTAAAATATCCAAGGGGGTGAAAACTTTTTATAGGTGTTGTATCTGTGAGCAGATGACAGCAACCTGAGGGCAGTTTGGTTTCCTTCCTTGTGGCTCTGATAAACTATAAGTTAAAATCAAAATGTGCCAGGGATGTGGATATTTTTGAACTTAACTGTATAAAAATAAACTGAATTAATTGGAAATGTGTCTCCAGCACAGATACAAGCAGCAGATTAGATCAGTTATAACAGGTAATAATCACTATTATATCAAACTATTGTCATTTATCTGCAGCTAACACAATAATAATGTTACATTCAAAATAAATTTATGTTATTAGGACTTTAACTTCCTGTAAGTTTGCTCCACAGAAAAGCAGGTTTAAAAGAGCTCTTGGGGGCCCCCTGCTGGCCGATAAAAAGACCTCTATCCATGGAAAATCTTTTTGTTGTTCTTGATTTTTGTTTTGTTTGTTTGTTTGTTTGTTTGTTTGTTCGTCAAGGCTAAATTAATATTATTTTACCCGAGCTTCTGTTTCTTTTTTTTTTTTTTTTTTAGTTTTCTCTCTCCACTCATGAAAACGGGATGTATTGGTTGTATTTACTGATAAACCAGTGCTGCATAATTACAATCAGGGTCACCCACTGCTGAGAAGCCCACCCACCCGCCCCTGTAAACCCCCCTACTTCTCCCACTCTACATTAATACCCAGGTTTAAAGAGTAAAACAGAGAATATTTTATAATTTAACCTCTAAACTAGAATAACTGCAACATTTTACACTTTTTATCTCGGATTTTGCTGCCATCAACAACATCCTGTCTGAAGCTCAGTGCATGGAAATGTGATTTATCTTTGGGGGCTGGACAAAGTAACTAATGCAACTAATGATTGTGAATAATTCACGTGTACACGATAATGCACTATATTAGCCGTCATCCCCCCCACTAGACAGTGATACATTCGAGCTAATGGCCCCCACTGAATTTCTCAGCAGAGTCACACAAACTGACGCGTCACTTCAAGGGGAAGAGAAAGTGGGATAATTACAAGGTCATGTGCATGTGTGGGCTCATAAATCGTTCAGCTGGTGTTGATATTTACTGTCTCTATTAATGTGCGTCTGTAATGCTGCGGCTTCTGAATGGTTCATGTTTTCATTTTTATTTCCAACCTGAGAGGCTTTAAGTGTTGCCAACTTGGGGGTCGCCTCAGGAGGTGACGTTTCGACGTGTGTCTTAATCGACCTGTTCTGTTGGAATAAATTAACTTTAGAAGAGCTGCGACATTTCTTCACTTTGACCCAGCAGTGTACGTTTTTCAAAAGGGATGTATGGCTCTCTGCCCAGGGTGGCAAAATTAATGAACAGTTCGGTCCTTATTTGCGTGTCTGGTCAATGGAAGTGGGTTCCCCATGTTGTGTGCAAACTGAAAGAAAATATTAATGACTGATAATGCAGAAGGTGGTGTCTGACAGGTTATTATTTGCTGCTGCTTTTTGATATAGATAAAGGCTCATTGCTCTGGGCACCACTGTGTCAGGGGGCGGCAACAGAACTAGCGTATTTTTATTGCTTATTTGAATTTTTATTCACCATGTGGTGGGCATTCTCCTGGGCTGTGCACAATGCAAACTCTGTGGTGTCTGCAAAGAAAAGTGTAGTTAGCCACATATGTCAGCAGGTGGCACAGCTATGACAAATTATTAGGGCCAGGTGAGGAAGAAAAATAACAAATTATGAGATTAAAGTCATAATATTATGAAAATAAAGTTAACAGTCAAAATCATACGAGAGCAAAGTTGTAATAACATGAGAAATATGTTGTAATTATATGACAATAAAGCTGTACGACTAAAAGTCATAAAATAATGAGAATAAAGTCATAGTAATACGAGAAAAAAGTTGTAAGACCTTAAAGTTGAAATAGCGTGATAATAAACTCATAATATTACCAGAATAAAGTTGTTATATTGGTAGAATGAAGTAGTAATTTTATAATTCCGACATGAAACAAATGAAATGAGGAATATTGTGAATTTATACTTTGGTATTGGTTTTACAAATAAGGAAATACTTCATCTTTTAACTCATCAGCATCAAATTATTATCAGTAGCAGGACTTTGAAACGACCGAGTCTGTTTCGAAGGAAGAACCACGGACTGGACGAGCTTTGCTCTCATTAAAGCAACTTTTCTCTGGAAATGTTTTGACTCTCTTCTGGTATTTTGTGTCTTTATTCTGCTGATATTATGACTTTAATGTCAGCTCATCTCGGGTTCATCAGCTTCATTCCTCCATCATGCTCCCTCCGCTCACACCTGGGCTTCCGTTCTCCGCTTTATGTTCGTGTCTGTCCCAAATTGCCTGCCCTGACTTTAATATTGCTGAGGACACAGAGTCATAAATTAGATTTTGTTCTGCGCAGAGCACTACCTGTTTAAATCACACGCTGCTCACCTCCCTGAATACCAATGGGCTTCTTTAACATGCTGCCAAGTGGAGGCGATCGCAATACAGATCAGATGTTAAGGCACACTTTAATCTCTGCTTTTTCACCTCTGTCCTCCCATTAAAGGTTCCATTAGCATGAGTGGGCGGTAGAAAAGATGCACTATGCTGGGCACATGTTCATTTATAGGGAAATAAACTTGTGTTTTAGTGCTGTGGCCTGTGATCAGGCTCTGATGTGACCGAAGTGTGACTGCTCTTATCTGAGTCCACATTCTGCTGTTACCTTCTGCGTCAGCTGGAGGTCAGCAGCTCATATATTCTGGTTGCAAACGTTTGTATGACCTCATACCTCATGCTGCATGTGGCAGAAGCAGATAAAACATCAAAAAACCTTTTTATGGTTTATTGCAGCTTAGTCTAAGGGCGGGCATGATTTATTCTCATATTCGTTCCATGATGTCATCAGTGATGAAATCACAGCGTTGCTTTTGAAACCCGGGGTTTTATTAATTTGGCCCCATTTGTAAAAATGAAAAAGGGCTCATTTAAACCGTTACAGTCTGATTTAAAAAAAAAAAGAAAAGATCTTTGCTTTAAAAGCTGAACTGATTTTTGTATGCTTTTGACAAAATAGGGTGTTACAGTAAAGGGTGGAGCAGTTTTTGGCCACCCATTAGTGAGCAATTAATAATTCAGTTCCTTTTTAAAATAAGAAAATAAACTACCTAAAATGCAGTAACAGCATTTCTTTAGTGAATGCTTGATCATCTGGAGCAAAAGATGCATCTGCAGCTGAAATAATACTTCTAAAATGTGAAAAGCTCAGCCATTTCTGCTCGACTCAACATCAGTGCAGCACAGGCTTGATCTGTTGATCATTTTTTCAAATTAACTGATTAATGATTTGATTGCAAAACACTGCAAAAACACAAAAAACTTATCAAGTATCTTTGTTTCCAGTGCAACCATCTTAGTACACTTGAAATAAGACAAAACCAACTTACTAGTAGCTTTCCAGCAGATATAGGAGCTGGTTTTAAGTCAGTAATTCTTTAATATTGATGAAAAAGTTCTAGTTATAGTGAAATAATCTCCCAGTGGAACAAGATATTTGAATTTATAATATGGAGAAATATCTTGTTTCCTTCAGTGGTTCTTGGTGCGGCGCCCCCACAGGCTGGGGTGGGAACAGGTTGCTGAAAGGGTTTGGGTGGTTTGACTCAGAGCAGAGAGAAACAGAACCGCAGCAGCTGGGAACGGAGCAGGTGTTGCGATTCTGGCCCCCAGTCGAGCCGAGTCTTCCGGACTATCAGGGGGGAGAGGAGCCTTAAAGGCCCCAGATACCACAACACACCCTGAGAGTCTGGAGCCTCAACGGATCCAGCCAAATGCTACTGGGCAGGTGGTCATAATGTTATGCCTGATGGGTGTGGAAGTTCCTTCAACTGGCAGCTTGAGTGCTGGGGCCTTCCCATGAGCAACCAGCAGAGGGCAGTGTGCGCGCGTTCTCCACATGGGAGCCTCTGGCCGCAGAAACACAGACTCCTCCGCCGGTCTGACCCGGACCTGAGCTGCATGTGGAACAAGTCAGCAGGATGTCAGCGCTGATGTGTCCCTCTGCCAGCGAGGCGGGCCTGCTGCGGCTTCTCCTCCACCTGAAGAACTGACTGCGCTTTAACTCATTCTAGCTGATGCCGTCGTTTTGCATACAGTGCGCTTCTTTCGCTGCGTAGCGCTGTGAAATTGTCCTCGTAGATCATGTCTTGAAAAGCAAATCCTTAATAAATCTCAATAAATTAGAAAATCGCTGAATAGCTCATTTATTGTAAGTTAAATTCATCGTGTAGGTTTATTACACAGGGAGTGATGGACTTCCAGCTTATATTTCTGTTCGTTTTCATTCTGGCTTCCAACTCTCTCAGAAGGTTTGAATATTACATCAGAGCAGTGAAAAAGCATTTCTGATATGGAAATGTTCTGTTCTGTTAAAAGTCAGCCAGACGCTGCAGCTGATCCAGAACGCTGCTGCTGGCGTTCCCACTAAGACCAGGAAGACAGAGCACATCACCCCAGTCCTTCCAGTGGCTCCCTGGAGCTCAGAGAACAGACTTTAAAATACTTCTGCTAGTTTATAAACCACTGAACGGCTTAAAGACCTGCTGTCGTTGTATCAACCTTCCAGACCACTCATGTCTTCTGGTTCTGGTCTGCTCTGCATCCCCAGAACCAGAACCAAACATGGAGAAGCAGCTTTCAGCTTTTATGCTCCTCTAATCTGGAACAAACTCCCAGAAAACTGCAAAACAGCCGAAACACTGAGCTCCTTTAAATCAAGGCTAAAACCCTCCTGTTTAGAGCTGCCTTTGATCATTAGTAAGTGGAACACTGACCATATTTGCTTGATGATCCTTATAGTTTTGATGCATTGATATTTGCTCAGTGATTTTGATCATTTTCATGTGTATTTACTTCATGATTTTGATGTTTTTGATGATTTTGCTGTATACTTGATTGATGTTTTTATGATGCAGAGCACTTTAAACTGCCTTGCTGCTGAAATGTGCGACACACATAAACTTCACTTGACTTATTGGCTTCACAATGATGGAGAAGACTGGAAAGAATGGAAGGTTGTGTGGAAGGAAAAGATGCACAAACAACAAGGATATTTGCAGCCTTGAAGACGGTGAAGCAAAACCCATTAAAGAGTTTAGGAGAGATTGATGATGAGTGGGTTGCAGCTGGAGTATCCAGGACATGAGATAACTACAAGTGTTATGATCCTCGTGTCAAACCGCTCCAGAACCAGAGGAAACGTCAGAAGGTTTGGGAAAGAACTGGACTGTTGCTCTGTGGTCCAAAGTCTGCATTTCATTTGGAAATCAAGGCCCCAGAGTCTGGAGGAAGAGCGGAGAGGACCAGACTCCAAGTTGAGGTCCAGAGTTTCCACAGAGAGAGAAAACTTCATGTCATGCTTCCTTCTGCTGACCAGATCATGGAGATGCTGCTTTCATCTTCCAGCAGGTCTTGGTATCGGCCCACTCTGCCAAGAGTACCGATGTCTGCAGATGTAAAGCTCAAATGTTCTGAGAAAGTGATCATTTTGCACTTTTGGAACTGAAATACTGAAATAAACAAATTTTTCAGTGAAAGTCTAATTAATTTTGATGCACTTCTAGCTGCTTTGATAAAATGCATCGATGTTCTCTGTTTTATGTTAGTTTCTAAGACCTGTGAGAAAATACATTCCATAAGATCCTTGTTGGACGGAGCCGAGATGTGCTTTCAGAAACCGCAGTGTGTGTGTGTGTGTGTGTGTGTGTGTGTGTGTGTGTGTGTGTGTGTGTGTGTGTGTGTTACCTGGGCTGATTGAAGTGCACTGGGCTGTTTCAGCCCTTGAATATGACTGTCTCTGGGTGGTGCTGGTGGCTTTTTTCTGCCCAGACCTCATCTCTACATGGCCTTAATCATTTTTCCGGGGAGTCATCCATTCCCCTCCTCGGGGCTCCAATCAGACTCAAAGTGAGAAGTACAGTAAGAGCAAAAGCCAGTGTGCTGATGTTATCCGCTGCACTGTGCATAGATAAGGAGCACTGATCTCACACCAGATCAAATCTGAGTTGTTTTTTCCAATTGGCCTTCAGTGTAAATTAGGTTTCTGTGTAAAAAAGCAAAAATGAACTAAATCTAGAAGGTCTTCTGTTTGAGTGGGCTGTTTTCCCACAGAGCCCTGCAGCCTGCTCTCTATCGATCTGCCCAGCAGTCTTTGTTTAGACAACAGTGACAGAGAACTGGGAGCTGAGCCGTCCAGTCGCAGCGTGACTCCACACGGCTGCGTCCTCAACTTCTCTGGCCATTAAAAACCAGCTTGCTGTGATCTCCCTGTTTCAGAGCAGTCATCCGTTTCTGGGTGTTTTTTCCACAGTAGAGTTTAAATCCACTTGTGCTGCTCGTTCTTTGACAATGGCTCGGTGGGGTCGGGTTTGCGTTGAAGTTCAGGGAGGAGAATCCTGAAAGAGCTGCGCAGTAAGCCGAGATGCAGCGTGATCTCTGAACCACAGGCGTAAATCTCCCAACTTCCTGTAAGACTTTCCAGTCGGCTAACATCTCCGCTCTTAATCCAGGCAGATCAGCCCGGATTAAAAAAGCAAAGGTTGTTTGAGTTTTAACGGCAGAGCTATTTAATCACGCTGGGAAGACCAGACTTGGAATGGATATTAACACAGTAATCACAGTCAGAGTGTTGCATTTGGCTGGAAATGAGCACACAGTAGCTCTGATGACCATGATGAACCATTTCAGATCCTTTTCCACCTTTAATACAACATGTATCCTGTGCAGTTCAACTGAAAAACAAACAAAAATGCACTGCAAAACCACAAAATCTCACCAGGTATTTCTGCTCTAGTTTCTACTGCAAATGTCTTGAAAACACTGGAAATAAGACAAAACTAACTTCCAGTAACTTTCCAGCAGATATAGGAGCTTGTTTTAAGTCAATAATTCCTGAATATTGATGAAAAAGTGAAATAATCTGCCAATACAACAAGAAGTTTTCCTGTATTATAAGTTAAAATTTCTTGCCTCACTGGCAGATTATTTCACCTTTTCATCCATATTAAGGAATTATTGACTTAAAACAAGCTCCTATATCTGCTGGAAAGTTACCTGGAAGTTAGTTTTCTCTTATTTCAACTGTATTCAAGCAAAGATATTTGCACTGGAAACTAGACCAGAAATACTCTGTGATATTTGGTGTTTTTGCAGTGCATTAGACTGAAAATATAAAGGATAAAAAAGCTGCAAAAACCTTGTTGAATAAATGTGGACACCCTTAAACGAACATTTTCTGAAAGCAAACAGAGGCATTGATCTACAAAATAACAAATTAGATAAGCAAAAAACAAACAACAACAAAATAAGTAGAAAAGTTCTGACTGTGTGTGTTTTTCTCCAAGTTATGAAATATTCCTTACATGGCATGATAAAAAAAAAATTGAAGAAATCATTGAAAATATCATGAAGGTGCTCCATTAATCCATTCAAACTATTATATACAAAGGAAGAAGCTGTTACTCCAAAAGCAGCATGAAATGTCAGAATACAAATAAGGCTGAAACCATTAATTATGATTAATTGATTTTATATATATATATATATATATATAAATATAATCGTCAACTAATTTAGTTATTGATTGCTTGTTAATTAGAGTATTCAGTCTCTATAATATCCCATTTGCTGAAAGAAAAACTCTCTCAAAGCAGTAATTGAGACAAAACTGGACAAAAAATATCCACACTTTGCATTTTAGCTGAAAAACCTTCTTTGTCTGTAAATCTGTTTTACCCAGAGCTCCTCTAATGTCCCAGTTTCAGCTCCACCAGGTTCAGATTCAGTAAATTCTCCTATCAGGCACCTTTTGCTGTCCAGTTATTAACTGGTTAACTGAAAAAAACAGTCAACAGACCAGCTGTGTTGATGCTAAGTGAAGCAGAAAGGGCTTATTTAAGTATTTATTTAGCTGCATCCTTTGCTGTTGTTGCATTTTAGACAATAAAATGTTTATTTTCTTATTTAGAAAAAGTTTTAAAATTATTTGTTTATTTGCATTTTTTACGTATTTTTAATAATCTACAAAATAAGATGAAGTGGTTAAGTGCAAAATCTCGATTAATCATCAGAATAATCGATTACTAGAATAATTGTTAGCTGCAGCCAAATGAAAATGCACTTTAGATGCAGTTTAGATACTGAGGAAAGGGAGGAGCGTGGAAATGAAACCAGGTGAGCTAAACCAGAGGGATGGAGAACAGCTGTGAGAGACAGGGAAGCAGGGAGACGGAGGGAAGGAGAATAACTGAATGCAGAGAACACAGAGGGATCTAAAGGAAAGCTGAACACCAACATAAGACAACAAACCAAAACACACAGAGAAAAGAACACAAGAAATAAGAAACTAAACACAAAGAAATTCAACCGTACGGAAAGACCTAAACAACGCTGAGCATCACAGAGAACTGAACATAGCAAAACCCGAGCAAGAAAAAACACATCTGTGGGTCAGCAGAAGGGGCTGGCGCGCTCCCCCACCCAGACGGACTCATGAGGAGCGCTGGAGCAACATCTCAGGACCTCAGCCTGGGAGTTACAGCTTGGGCACAACAGGGTCTCCCAGACGGACAATGACTCCTACGTTTACCGACAAATCTGACCCAGAGCCAGGAGGAATGGGCCAGAATTCCTGCAAACTGTTGTGAGAAGCGTGGGAGGAAATCCAAAATGTTTGGCTCAACTCATACAGTTTAAAGGTAATTTTTTATTTATTTATTTTTTTGGCATTTAGCAAATCCCAACTGATCTGAAACAGGAACGTTTTAGTCTGATTTACTGCGCGAGGAGAAAAACGGTTGTATTTTACAGTGAATGTCTGGTTTTTATCACTTTATATAATGGTCTCACTTTCCAGATCACAAACACCTGGCTTTTTAACAGTGGCATGTAGATGTTTTATACCTACTGTAGTTATCTAGAGTCAAGTTATGATTGGAGACTTTGATAAATTATATGAAACATGCTAAAAGAACGTGTGTTTTATGCTGTTGCTCATATTTCTGAGGTAAAACTTGGCTCTAAGCATGTTCGCAGCGTGCACTGAGGATCCTGGACTCGTCCTACACGTCCTCCTCCTCATCCTGCATGTGGCTAATAAAGGTGTGGGCGAATGTATGTATGTGTGTGTGTGTGTGTGTGTGTGTGTGTGTGTGTGTGTGTGTGTTGTATCTGAATATAGTTTATCTTGATGTAAGGCCAGTTCTGCTCAAACAGGAAATGGAAGGTGAACTGTTTTCTTAAGTATTCATCCTTCTTACATTTTCCACAGACTCCATTCTATTTCATTGGCATTTCATGCGATGAACCAACAGAAAGTTGTACATTATTGTACTATAATGTCAACAGGCCGTCCTCGGTGGCAGGTTTCACATCCAGGACAACGTGACACACAAACGTTTTCCATGCATTTTAAGATTTCCAATCTCTCACAGCCAAACCGAAGCAGACAAGTTTTACATTTATATCAGGATTTGTCATGGCTTTCAAAGCCCGCTGCCTGATTTTTGATCACAGGATTTATTTTTCTGCAAGAATAAATGTGCAAACAGGCCAGATGGATCTGTGTAGCCTTTGTGACAGGAAATCTATATCTGCTGGAGAAATCCCCTCCAATGTCTAATTGAGGGAGGACTGAGGGGATGGGCGGACTTGGAGAAGACGACCCTGCTGAGTAAAGTTTGCTGAAAAGGTAAGACCTTGTCCTCTGAGTTTGGGGTTTTCTAGCTTTACACTTCACATTTGTCCTGGTATATATTCGGTATTTCATACATCTCACTGTTGAAGGTTCAGTCTTTGGTATACACTGTTGTCACCATTAGCTGAACACAAGTTTTCCAACCAGATTTGATAATAAACTGTTTCCTGGACACTACAACTGAGCAACAAAAGGAGACATCCGACGATCTATATTTATAACATAAGCTCGCTACTTGGATGCCCTAAACACAGATACTTTGTGGTGCCTGCTGAATGGGAATGACCAATAATTCAGTATTTTTCAGTACATTTCTCCTTATTTTGTGGAGGAAAAACAAGACAACTGAGTTCAAATGGGATTCAAATGAGGAAACAAATAAAGTACAACGAGTTAAATGTAACAATGGGGAACGTAATCCAGAACTAGGACTCATACTATAAACTGATGTTAGAATACTTTGATGCAAACTCCTAAAAGCATCAAAAATGTTCTGACTTTACAGATGAAACTGACCCATGTAATCATGACAGGTTTTGTTTTCCTGAGGAAGATTCATTAAGACGAGCTTATTAGAACCAGAAAATCCTCAAAGTCTGCAGAACTGTTTTTAAATTAAGTTAAATAATCATTTCAGATTAACAGACTGTAACACTGCTGTTCAAAATAAATCATTCAGTTGTCAGAGCAGAACTTCCTTGGATCGTCTGCAGGTCATTCAGAATGCAGGCGTCAGGCTCCTGACATCACTCCACCCGTTTTCCAGTTGTTTTCAATTTCTGAGTCGTCTTTAAGATCCTTGTTTTGACTTTTACAGCATTACATGGACTCTGCTTCCTTAGCAGGTCTCTGGGGTGTTGAGATCAGGTGCTGCTGGTTGCCCATCATACCAGGCGAAAGACTAAAGAAGATGCAGCTTTTGCCACTGTTACCCCCAGACTCTGGATCTCTGTACCCTGGACTCACTCATAACTTTTATAACTTTTTCTTTTTAAACCCACTTTTACATACAAACACAATTTCCTTGTGTTTTAGATTTGGTTTTATATTTGTTTTTACTTATCGTAGATAACCATGACTTATTTTGAGAGGATAAAATCTTTGTTTGGATTGGGTGATTCCACCATCACCTGCTTGTACACGGCCCTTTGGTTCCAGACTTTGGGACTTTAATCCTCCAAAATTCAGATGTGCCACTCACAGTTGTTCAGAATCCCACTTGGTTGAGCTGTGGCATCGCTGGTCTGGTTTGAGTTTTTACCCTGAGGAGCGGTTTGTCAGTTGGGAGTATGTTGTTACCAATGGTTTTGCAGAGAACCCCGGAAAAGAAGGCTTCTGCCGCATCACTCTCCCGTATAGCTTCTGCTTGTGCAAAGTGTGCTGAACTGCTGAACCACCTTCCTTCAGATCTTGGTGACACATCCAGCTTAACTGTGATCAGCACCAACAGGGAAAAATGTCAATTCTGCCCCTTTCCCAGTCCATACTTCCAGTGACACCATCTGCAGCCAGATGATGTTGTAGGTCTTTGGAGGCACTCTGTGGGTTGTCTTTGACTGTTTTCACCATCCTGCCACTTCTGGCCTTAACAAGAACTGTCCCTGGTGTTTTCCATTTCCTTACTATGTTCCTCACTGTGGAAACTCTGAGAGAGCTTTTTATGTTCTTCCCCTAAATCATAATGTTGAACCATCTTTGTTTTCAGGTCATTTGAGAGTTGTTTTGAGGCCCCCATGGTGCCACTCTTCACAGGAGATCGACCTGCAATTAGCCACCTTAAATACCTTTTCTCATGATTGGATGCACCTGTCCATGAAGTTCAAGTCTTGATTAGCTTACCAAACCACTTTTCTGTTCCATTAAATCAGTGCTAAGTAGTTAAAGGTATTTAAATCAGCAAAATGACAAGGATGCCCAAATGTATGCACCTGTCAATTTTTGCTTTCATGCAGATTTCCTGTTAATCCAATAAACCTCATTTCACAACTGAAATATTACTGTGTCCATCAGTTATGTAGTATATCAAACTGAAATAGCTGATCCAAACACCCAAAGATTTGGAAATGAAAATAATTAAGATTATCTGGGGCGCCCACACCTTTTCATACAACTGTACAGTTTTTATTCATAGATTCGGTGGCAATACTCCAAGAATTTGAGACCTCAAAGAAAAAAAGTCATGAAAAAGATTTTTCAATGATTTTAAAGTGGAAACTGAAGCTTTTTGACTAAAAGTCAGAAACAGAAGACCTGAAACATTTTTTACACATAAATAAATTCTGCAAATGTTACATAGTATATTTACTAGAAATAAGTAGCTTCAAGTTTCATATTAAAAGTGCTGGCAAGGAACCTGTGCATTCCTAAGAAGTCCAGATCACCATCCAGCCCAGGGTCAGAACTAAAAGGTTAAACGGAGCAATGCCAGCAGCACCACTGGCGAGTCTGAGCATGGAGACCAGTTCAGACTAAGTGGTGAAGTGTAAGCCTGTTACTGGGAGCACCATGGACGGCCCTTTACTATTTAAAGCTCAAGTAGCGAAACACAAGTTAGCTTCATCCATCCATGCATCCATCCATGCATCCATTCATTTTGAAAGTGTCTAGCTTTAGCGGGTTCTGGACAGAGCTTTTTATGCCTTCATGAGGTCACTAAGCAGGAACAGACCCTGATTCCTTTACTTGCTCTTGCCCAGTGTGATGTTGCTAGTGTAAAATGACGGGTGCTATCCTGAGGTCCTCCGGGATGTTAGTCAAGACTTTGACTCAGTGCTGATGTGTCTTTATGGGTTTTGTTCGCTGCCTTCTTTCAGATCTTGGTGACACATCCAGCTTAACGGTGATCGACACCAACAGGGAAAAATGTCAACTCTGCCCCTTTCCCAATCCATACGTCCGGTTCATATTTTCTCATTGTCTTTTTGTGATTCATTTTTCTGCTTATTTTCAAAAATGATGGTGACAAATAGTAATAAAATGCTCAGATTTCATGTATAATGTAATTTTTTTTTTTACCATACATTGTTCCTGCTTATTTTCCGTCCTGTTTGGGTCTATTTTCAGTCACTCTCACTGCTTACAGATAATATTTATAATCGTATTTATTTATAGCATTTTTGTGACTGGTTCATGATCCCTCCCAAAAACATTTCTGATTTGATCTGCCTTTTGCTCCTTTATTCTGGCCACACTTTATCATATTAAAATTCTTCAAAGTTATACATAAAACATGTTGAACATTCAAACCTTTTTACAGGTTTGTTTGTTTTCAATGAAAAAAACAAACATCTACATAATTCTGGGTAAATTTTAAATCTGAAGCTTGTTTTCCATGGGGTGCAGCAGCCCTTACATTCAAGCATATGTATTGAGATGAAAAAGAGAGGGAACAGTTGTCTTTGCATCCGTTTTTCACATGTGCTGCTCCTGCTGCAGGTTGAATTGAATTTTCTTTGCAGCTTGCTGTTGACATGCATGAGCAGACCACGTCTCGTTGACTTAGAGAAGCTTGTGTGGCGGATTTATTAATTGCTGGTGCTGCTTTTCTGTCAAACCATCAAAATGTTGTCAGCTCATTTAGATAGAGATGGGAGGTCTGCAGAGACAATCCGCTTGGTTAAATCACCCTTCGGGGAGGCAGCGCAGCCTCCTGCACATTGTTCATCAAGCTCCATTCAGTTTGGGAAGAGAATAGGGTTTAGAAAGCTGCTGGATTCAGGTGGAACAACAGCTCAAATCAGGCTTGTGGGCACGTTTATTTATTTATCTGGTTTATATCAGCACTTTATTTTCAATAAAATATAGGCTGTTTTTGGTCTCCTTTTTTGCTGCAACAGGATTATTCCAGTATGTTAGTCGTCACAGAGCATTCCTAATGGACTGGGAAATCGTTCTGACACTTCTTTATGCATCTGACTTAAAAGATACACATCACACAGAGATGGAATGAAAATGAATTTGTTTAAGGCAATATGTGTTTTCTCCATCTCTGTCCTTCTAGTTTCAATCTCTTTCAGTTCCCCCCCCCATCTCTCAGATTGATTTGCAGCAAGATGTGAAAATTTGTCTCGCAGCGCTACAAGAATGCTCTAAACTCTTAAAGGTTCGGCTTCTTCATCCATCTCTGTCTTCTTCCAGGCCCAGATGTAATCTCACACATTTCTTACAGTTTCCAATGGACCTTCAGGGTTTACCTTGATTATCATTTTCAATAAACATAAAAGTGTATATTAATTATCCATTGATACTAACATGCCCTGATAAAGTCACTTCAAACATGTTTATTTGTTTTTTTTAATGAAATGCAGACTGAAAAATTTTTGCAACCATCATTCGTCACCTCCAGCCTGTTCAGGGAGTTTAATAGGTTTTTCTTGCACATAAATAGAAATAAGAATTGAGATTACATTGCTTCAGGAACGGTAAAGAGAACATGGATAATCAAACGTTACAAGAATACATTCATAAGACTTTTCCATGTGCTTACTGAACGGTTCAGTCTGGGGAGACTGCAGGTAAACGTCTGGCTTTGACACGGGAGCCATGCTGCAGGAATCCAGAGTCTCTGTGAAGATCAGGACTCGTGTTTTAGCAGATCTCCATTCCTTTCGTGTTTTTCTTCTTCTTCCTTCTCTTCAGTGGTCATGTGGAGGATCTCAGGCACTTTCTGAAAACACTGGGTTCTTGTTGATTTCTCACTCGCTGATGTTGTCTTCATGCTGTTAGCTCCTGTAGCTTCTTTCTTTATAGGAATCAATGCAGGTGCATCTTAACAAATGAGTATATCACTGAACAGTCAGTTTATTTCAGTAACTCAGTTCAAAAAGTCAAACTCATATTAAATCGAGATATACTGTATATATTCCCAAAGTAGTTTTTCAAGCTACCCAAGGATTTTAATGGAAAGTTAAGTGGAAGGAAGCAGAAAAAGATTCACAAGCTGTCGCATTCCTCCTGTCAAGCAGCTCCAGAAGAAGAAGCAACGTCAGAAGTTTCCTGCTGGACAAAGGAGGAAAAGAACTTTTTGCATTTAATTTGTCCCGCGGTCTGGACCCATTTCACACCGAGTTATGCCTTTAATATGCTTAATTCTGTTCATGTTCATTCTGTTTCGGAAAATTACAGTTTTACATCCGAACATAAGGATTTAAAGACAAATGTCCTGCAGAACAGAGTTCATGTTCTCGACACCGTCTGCACTCGGTGGCTGGTCTGGGCTGTTTTTGCATGTATTCCTGCATCAGTGCAATGTAACATGGAGAAGATCAGCCTGAGGTTCTGATGAGGTGTTCAGGAAGTCCACCTTGCTTTAATAGCGACCTTCAGCTGCAGTTTTGGTTCTGGTGTCGCTCAGCTTCCTCTTCACAAACAGCCCATAGATTCTCTGTGGGGTCCGGCCAGTTTGCTGATGTTACCATGGTGATGAAAGCAAAATGAAACCAGCATCTCCAGACAGCTTGTTGGCAGAGGGAAGCATGAAGGGCTCTGAAATGTCCTGCTCGACGGATGCTCTGACTCTGGACCTGATAAAACCCAGTGGGCCAGAACCTGCAGATGACATGGCCCCCAGATCACCGCTGGCTGTGGAAACTTCACACCAGAACCCCAGCAGCCTGGAATACGTGTCTCCGCCCCCAGACTCTGGGACCAAAGTTTATATTCATGTGGAAAAAGGAATAAACAGTCCAGTTCTCCTGAGCCCAGATGCGACGTTTCTCAAGTTGTTTCTGGTTGAGGAATAGTTTTACATGAGGAGTGTCACATTTTAAGCTGCGTTTAAACAGCAGAAAAATGCGACCCATATCTGACTTTTTCATGGCAGTCTGAACGGAGTCGTTCCGCTTCCATTTGTGGAACTGAATCACATCCGGTAGTTCTCGAAGCGTCTGCAGTCAGAACGGTCATGTCGCATTTTATCCAACTTTTACGTTTGTGACGTCAGACATGCGTCATAATTCTGCACCAGAAGAAGCCAGACAGTAAATCTGGACATAGACAACGGGTGAAGCAAGCAGTGCCGACACTTCTCTTTCTTTTTTCTTAGCTTCCTTCTTATCATGATCTTGTGACAACACCGTCGGCTCCCATTGCTCAACAACTTTAAAATCGAGCCGAAGATGGCAGAATCCATTATTCTGTCAACAGAGCGCTGCCGTGTGACGGCTACATTCTTCTACACATACAGGTCACTTTGGAGTCATAAACCGTTCACGTCCATGTCTTGGACACGTCTGACTCCAGCTGTGCTCCATGTCTTGTGAATCTCTCCTAAACTCTTGTATGGGCTTTACATCACATTTCTCTCAAGGCTGAGGTTATTCGCCACTTTTTAACATTTTTTTCTTCCACTTAACTTTCCATTAATATGCTTGGATACAGCATTCTACTGAGAGCCACCTGCATGTCCATTTGGGAATTACTTTGTTATGTTAGGTTCCTTATTGAAGTCTTATTTTAGCGCTCAGAGCAAAGCTGCAGCCGGACGTCAGTTGACTAGCAGAGCATTAAGACTCGGGAAACATGCAGCATTGGTCTGACTCTTCCTTGCATACAACCATCAGCAGTTTTTCTTCATTGTTGAACTCTTTTTTTCTCCGACCTTTAATTCTATAATGGTAGATCAAAACATGTTCTCATTTTCAGTCCTGGTTCAAATAAAATAAAACTAGTGGCTTTGACTCATTTCCCATTGGCTGAAAAACTTTAAACATTTTGAGCAGAACTCTGTGGTTAGGTTTAGGAAGGCACTCTGGTCAAAGTCGCAACACAAAATCGTAAAAAGCCTGCTGCTGTTGCAGAAGCATCAGAAACTCAGTCAGAACCAAGCTGAGGAAAACCCGAGCGTAGATGTGCAGCCGGAGCAAAAACGCAGCATCGCAGCCCCTCCTGTTTGAGCAGAGCAGAGCGATGTGGACTCGTGGTTTCAGTCCGCTCTTTGTGCTTGTTAGTGGAAGCTCTTTAGCAGAACCTCAGGGTTTATTCTGTAACAAAAAAATGTAAAGGTTCCTGACTTTCTGACATGATCATCCAATCATCTGCAGAAAGCAAAGCAACTAAAACGCGTCTCTCCGTTAGGAAACCTGCCGAGTCTTCAGCCAAAGAGCTGTTTGAAGGTTCAGACTATTGCATATTTAATATTTGCAGTTACAAGAACATTAAAATGGGATTAAATCATAGTAAAACATTTCATCTCATTTTGCCCTTTAAGCATTCTGACTACTAACCTCAACCAAGTGCCAGTTCCTAAACGTAACCATGAAATGTTTCTGGAAGGCTGAAGGAATTTTAATCTCTTAGAACCAAACATAACTTTAAAAACCAAGGTTTACATATTTACAAACGGACTAAATCTCCGAGTGGAACATTTCATTTCCATGTTTAACATTTTCATAGATATTTAAGTAGATCCACAACATATAATTGACATTTTGATGTCTTTAAAGGCCATGAATGGAATAGTTGTAATTATGAATTGGTTGCAATCTGCAGCTCTACCACTAGATGTCACCAGATCCTGCAAGCTGATTTTGCAGTATTTTCAGGGGGTTTTAATTTCCTCTGACTAAACCCAAAAATTGGAAATCTTTAAAACCATATTTTGACCCAAAATGAGTGAAATTCTTAAGACTCAAGATAAATGTTTTGTACATTTTTTTCGCAGACAAAAAACATTTTTTAACATTCAAATGATATTTTAAATAAAATTATGCTTGTAAATTTAACATTTTACATTGTTTGCACAGCCATTACCTCAAGTTTTAAGGCAAACAGTCTTTACAAGTCAATGATGCATGAACTGAAATGAATTGCTAGTAAATGACTAATATTTTAAGCTTCCAAAGCTAACATCTATGTACATTTATGTGAGAACAGTTTGCAGGGAGTTTAATATGATCATAGAAACTCATCTATCATGTCTTAAATGCTCATGCAGCCCAACATTTCTGACCTCACTCCATATAAAATCTACATTTGACCCATGAAGTAAAACAGCTGCAGCTAAGTCCTCCTGAGAAGTGTTTTCATGTATATGGATGGGTTTTATTTGAATACTGATAACCATTACAGGTCAAATAGATGCATAAAAACCTTGAATAATATATGATAATCATGCTGTTTCCTATAAATGTCTCTAGCTCTGTTTCGTCTTTCTTCAGCTTTAGTCAAACGCAATGCCTGGTGCATTCATCATGGATGGATTTCAGCATGGTAAACTTTCAGCTTGCTTCAAAATAAGTTTCTCAGTAAACAGGTCAATAAATGACTCAAATCAGTGTAAATTAAACTAATTATTAATACAGATTTTAAATGAGTTGATGTGAAATATTTCATCTGTCCCATGAAAGCATTTAAAGAAGGATGAAAACAATGCATATATTATGTTGGCTTTAGGTACTAAAATCCTTACTCTTGTGTTCTCCAAAATATCAGACCATATTCCTCTTGCAGCTGAAAGTAATTGATCCAAAACTGAATGCAGTCTTTTAGGTCCAGGAGTTGGAAAAAGCTGCAAACTTTGAGTGTTTCTTGTTCATTTCATGCAGTTTTTTCAGAAGTCAGAAACAGCCTGACCATTCAGAGAGCAAAGCACAAACAGTTCTCTGTGGTTTCACCTGTTCGGAGAGATGCAACACAATCTGCAGGAAGCTGTCATTCAGCCCTGAATCCTGTGCACCCCTTGGAAGGTTCAGCCTCCATCTGACTTCTCCCATCTTTATTTCCACATCAGCCAGTATCCAGTAGCTGGAGCAGGCTCAGCTTAGCTCCACCTTGCGCAGCGTTGTGCCTTATTAGCAGTCTGAAGCCTACAGTGTTGTGTAGATGTAGACAAAGATGATGACGACCAGGTTGAGAATAGTTCCGATGATGCCCAGCATGGCCAAGATGCTCTCCTCCTTGCTTTCCTTGTCTTGAATTCCCTTTTCCTCATCACTGCAGACAGTGTTTACCATTTTCCCCGCAAAAGTCTTCAGTTTTTGTCTCGGACCAATCTGGAGCAAGCATAAAAAATCTGTTAAACACCAATCCTGTCTGGGTGAGTGGAGCTGCTTCTTTTTTAAATGCAGACCAACTTTAAAGTGTGTAAATAGTAGGGATGTCCCAATCTGATCACGTGGTTTCAGACCCGATCGGAATCGGGCGTTACATCCCGATCAGGGATCAGATATATATGTTTATTTATTACCCAAATAGGAATTATAACCGCATCTACTGTTACGGTCATGGTACAGAGCAGAGGTGTGCAGATCGATCCAAAATATTGATACCAAGTTGGCAACAGTATCAGACCGACACTAACGTGATAAGATCAATGTTTTAGTTTCAGATTCTCTCTTGAAATTGTTTTGTATTTTTGCATTGTAGTTCCTAAACTACAACGCTTTGATCTGGTCTCAAACGATACGTTTTTGCACTTTGTTTATTTAGAAAACAATGCACACAACTTTGTTTTGCTTATATGTTGTTTCTGTTTAACATGTTAATATGTTATTAAAGTATTTTGTCGACACCTATAAACTTTATCCAAATTCTGTCCTAGGTTTTACCAAAATGATTCAAAGGAAAAACCACAACAACGCGCTAAAGGTCAGAAGTTTGATGATATATCATACTTAGATAATAAGTGTCACTATTGGTGATGCAGGTCTTGTATTTACTTGGTATCAGATCAATACCAAAACATGCAGTATCGCACACCTCTAGCACAGAGTCAGACTTGTCTCAAAACAACACTTCGCAGCAGTGACTGCCGTAAAGCAAAGCAGAGCATCGGCTTGAAGTGGGAGCGCCGTTACCAACTTAGCAATGTTGTCGCTACATTTAGTGACTTTTCAGACCCCTCTAGCAACTTTTCTTTCAAAAAAAAAGTGACTAGTGACAAATCTAGCAACTTTCTCTGGTTTATTGGAAACTTTGACAATAAAATAGAAAAACACAGACAGTACTGCAGTTACAGCGAGCGGTGAGAGCTGCTGTGAGCCCCTCCCACCTCCGAAGCAGGCAGTCAGTTTGACTGTCAGCAGCCTCATTAGGCAGCGACCTGCAGTAGAGCGGAGAGGAGACCCACTCCATTCCGTTTCCACATTGCAATGGAATCATGCGTGCATAACACTCCCAGTGATCCCACTCTGGATTACGGTAAATATTAAGAAAATATAGTTGTTCATGTTGCATAGTGGGATTTTCTCCTTTCTTACTGAAACTGTTGTTTTGAACAGTTAAATGATAATGAGGTGGATAAAACAAAAAAATAAGGGAAATCCTGGATTTGTTTCTGTTTCGGACTCAGGGGCAAAAAAACTTGATCGGGACATCCCTTGTAAATAGCATACCAGAAGTCTGCTTGGCTGCTTTATCAAAACAGCATACCGATGTTTGTGAAGGGGTATGCTGTATTAAAAAATGTATTAAGATAAGAAGTTATTAGCAATAATACACGATCGGGACCGCAGAATTATCAGAGTCCTGCATTCCCGACACTTGGTCCACATCAGCAGATTTCCTTTCCTAGACAAGAAGGGGGGAAAGTTTAACACAAACCTTCAGCATTTTATATGTGCTTACCACCATACTGTATGATTTTACTCCATGCAGCCTCCAGCTGCTGCATCAAGTTGTCAGTAAGTTTTTCTAAAGCAGTTTCAGGGGAAAATGAGGGACTTTTAGTTATTTTCAGCGATTAGAGGAAAGTTTGCAGCTGTGACCTCACTGGGTTCAGACACAGAGTCCGTTTCTGAGTGACACACAGGTGGACGGCTCTTGCAGCTCTCTAAAGCAGATATTTCTGCTCTGTGCTCTCTGCAGCTACAGCATGTCTTCCACTGTTCTGATAGTTTCTGAGTGCCAGCACTCATCTGTGTGATTTCCCGGGTAGGTGTGTGAGTGGGCCTGAGTGTGTATTGATATGTGTTGCCCAGGGTGCCCTGTTAGAAACTAGCTGGATGTTGTTGGCCTGCAGGCGCAGAAGCTTATGCAAGTTTGCATCCAAACACTTCTCAGGAGAAAAGTGCTTCTTTTGCAGGTCAACGGGTTTTACACAGCAACTCGCAGTCGGCTCAGCCAAACCAAAAATAAACCGTCTAACAGGGGGCTTGACTCCTAGGAAAATGCTTCTTATGCAAGAAAAACAACATTTTATTGACTTCCATCAAGTTACCTGAACCAGTAACAGCAAGGCTTTCTGTCTCTACGACTGATGGTCTGGATGGCTGAGCACTGGGCATGGAAAAACAGGAAACGGTCCCGATTTCAGAGAGAAATTAATTAATCCGTCCATCTGCCCATCCATCTATCTATCCATCTGTCTATCGATGCATCCATCCATCCTCTGCAAGCCAACAACATCCTCCAAGAAGAATTTTCTGAGGCAAGAAGAACTTGAACAAATGAAACCAAGGAGGAGACAGAGTCAAGACTTTTAGTTGCTGCTGTATGAATACATAATGTTTGAATAAAATCATATTTTAGAGCCCAAACAGATTAAACAAAAGAAAAACAGCAGAAGAAGTAAGTTTTTAAAAAGCACCAGTCATGTAAAACCCTTGTTTAAAAAGTATGAACCCTTCTAAAGGCTCAGCTCTGACATGGCGACTGCTGCATAACAGGAGAATATTAAAGTCCTCCAAACACGCCCCTCTCTTGACTTACAGCAAGACACATTGAACTCCCTCCCTGAGTTAAAGTGCATTTTCCTCCTCTGACCTATAACAATGCACTTTGATTGCCTCTCCTGGGGAGGACTATAAACGGGACACCCCCCTAACCTGAACGGGGGTCTTTGTGTGGCGCACTGGATGTGCTCTGATGCATGAAGATGCCTGCTTGCTCCTGATCTAAACACACACTCAGCAAAATAAAAAAATATCTAAGAAATAACCAGAAAGAGGGGAAACGGTAAAAGGTGGAGAGGGAATGGGGGGAGTCTCTGGAGGGGGGTGCAGCTGTGCATCACAAAGCGAAACCTGCTGGACGGCTTCCGGTGACGATTCATTCAGCAACTCCAGACTGCGCTGTCATCAGCGGAGAGCATTGCCAAGGCGATGGACCAAACTCATGGACAACCCATAATGATCTACTCTGGTTAACACTCAGAAAGCGCATGGAGATCAATATAATGTACTCCAACTATCGAGCTATCTATCTCAATCGATCGATGGATAAAAATTAGCTCAGAATAATTCATACTCCTGTCATATTAGCCTATTTTCATTCAGTAAAGAAGTTTATTTCTGATTGGAAATGACCCAGGCATCTTCCAAAAGATAATAAGACAATGCACACAGTATAGCCTTTAAAAAAAAATCTCTGTTTTTATTTACTAAAGAATGCTATGTTGAAAACCACTGGCACCTTTCTCAATAGTCAATTAAAAAGCCCTTGTTGACATTAGATAACTAACTTTTTGCATAGCTCAACTGAAATGTTTGATTCCTTTCTGGCAATGAGCTCCAAGTCTTCAAGGCTGGAAGGCCTCCTTACCATTTCCCTAATCTTTAGCTCCCGACACAGACTCGTTCTTACTGGGCCTTTCTGAAATGATTCGATTTCTTCAGGGGAGTAGAAACATACCCAAACTCAAATTTAACACATATATGTATTCAGTTTAATTCAATAGTACTTTATTTATCCCCGAAATCACGAAATGTTATACATGTATATTAGTGTCGGGACTTTAACTTTAAAATTTTAAAGCAATTAATTGCATTTTTTTTTTTTTTTTTTTTCCTGGCAGGAACCTTTGTGTTCACGGGTTTCTGGTATGCCTGTAAATCTGACACACAAGCAACATCCACACACAGCTATGGAGGACAAAGCAGCTCCTCTGGGCCCACTGGGGGTTAATTTCTGCTTCCAGAGCCGATCTGATGCTGGAAAAGACTCCAGTTGTGTTCAAGTTGAGCTAAAAGCAGTCGGCCTATCAGAGAAGCTATGCTAGCCTAGAATAGCATCTCAATGCTAACCATGTAGCAGCAGCGCTAATGTCAGCGTCCACAGTCCACGTTTCTAAAGAAGCTCCATGAAGGATCAGGGGTTCCTGAAACTCTGGAGAGATGAGCTTTGCTCCAACCTGATGCTGGAAGAACCTGAAGAACAGATTAAAGACGATAAATATTTTTGTTGTTGAGCTCATGTGTCAATTTATTCATTAATTTAGCAGCAAAAAGGGGTTTTGAATTTAAAATGTTGCTGATTTTGTCGATTGAAATGTGATTAAATAATTACAGACCCTAAATTTAACTCGATTAAAATTGTATTTGAGTCCCACCACTAATATATATACAGTATTAACTACACACAGATTTTGAAATTCAAATGGAAACAGTAGACTGACTGAAAGTCAAATCTAAAAAGGTAGAAACACCAACATGAAGTCGTACCTGGAGGACAAATCTGGACCCTTCCTCTGCACCTGACGGAGGCCAGAGTCCCCGGATCGGATCATCAGAGAGTGAAACCCTTTGCCCCGTGAATAAACCCGAGCATGTCAAACAGCTCCAGATGCTAACCGAGTCTGACAGGCTGAGGTGCTTTTGGCATTGTTTTAAAATGGAAATAACGCACGCAGCTCCCCAGCCCCTCCCCGGTCTGCATGTGTACACATCTCCGCTCCTGTGAACCCAGGCGGACACCCAGCAGACTCACAGCTTCCTCTTCCTCTGGACGGGAGACAAGCAGCCCGCCTGAGCCGCTTTCTGCCGGGCGTCCTGGGAGCGAGCGGACGGAGCGCGGACCTCGTGATGAGATCTGCTGTGCCCTGAAATGTTTCTGAGTGATCAGAGAGATAAAAAAAAAAAAAATAAAAAAAATAAAAAATAAAAAATCAAAGACGCTTCGTCCCAGATGATGCCATGTTTCAGGAAAGTCGAAGCGGAGTTGTTTAGGACAGGTTTTACTCAGAAACAGCAAAGTTTGACGATAAAGACTCAGGTTGTCTCGAACCGAAACAACGGTTCGTGCAAAGACAGGAGGGTTTCCGAAGATAAGAACTCATCACAGAAATCCACGGCAGCATGCAGCTTTAGCTGTCACTGGTTTCTGTCCGGAGCGCAAACTGAGAGCAGAAGTGTTTACCTTCCAAAGCCTCAGGAGTAGCGTGGCACTGCACATGCTGGGGGGGGCCGCCTTCCTGAGGCGCACACGCATCCCTGGCGACTAGGGGGAACCTCTGCCCCCCTCATCCTTCGGCTCAGGAGGCGCACCGGATCCAGGGAGGGCTGGCTCGTTGTCCCGAGGTTCCGACTTCAGCTTCCTGGTTGGACGTCGTCTCCTGCTGCGCTGCAGCGTCTCCTCCACCAATTTCATCTCACTGGTGGCCAAGTTTCAGCGGCTGGCGCTTCCTCCCCCAGCGCTGAGCTGCCCACCTCCTCGCTCTGCGGGCTCCTCTTGTGTGAGTGGAAGGATGATGTCAAGTTAAGAACAGTCAGCTGATGGGCAGATGGGGGTGGGTGTCTCCAGAAGGGAAGACTGCCAGCCTCCTCTCGTCTAAACTTCCTGGAATGTTTAGGTGGATTTTAGGTTTGTGAGTCTTTCACACATAAAGACAGAGGAGGAAGTGGCGGTTTCTCCACATGAATGTGTCTCCTTGTGTTGCCATGCCAGAGAATCTCCCCCCGATGAACTGAACAGAGCAGGAAGCTGCTGGGAAGGAACCAGTAGGCTCGCGCTGACGCTGTGGTGGGTGCTTCCCGGCTGCAGGCGAGAGGCACCCCCTGCTCCCTGTCCACCGCGCATATCAATGCAGCCACGGTCCGGGGCGCCTCAGGCGGCGGTTGTGACCGAGGCCAGGACGAAGAGCCAGGGTTTCCCCCAGTATGGGGTGGGGTGGGGGGCTTTTATTTGGTAAGATCTGCAACTTTTCAACCAGTTCCGAGAAAAAAAAAAAAGGACCTGATCTCTGTGACTCCACGATGGTGTCCTAAAAATCACAGAGGGGAGAGGAACAAAACGATTAGGGTGAAACAAATTACACCACAATGAAGCAGAACTACCGCCAGCCTGCTTCAGCAAGGCTTCAGAGGGCGGAGGAGAAGAAAACTGGAGCCAGCTGACTAGGGCTCAAACGATGAAGCGGATTAATCATTATTAACCGATTATTGATGTAATCCTCAACTAATTTAGTAATCGATCATTAAATGGAGTATTCAGACTCTATAATATCCTATTTGCTGAAAGAAAAACTCTCTCAAAGCAGTAATTGAGGCAAAACTGGACAAAAAATATCCACACTTTGCATTTTAGCTGAAAAACCTTCTTTGTCTGTAAATCTGTTTCACCCAGAGCTCCTCTAATGTCCCAGTTTCAGCTCCACCAGGTTCAGATTCTGTAAATTCTCCTATCAGGCACCTTTTGCTGTCCAGTTATTAACTGGTTAATTGAAAAAAAAAAAAAAAAAAAAAAAACCATTCAACAGACCAGCTGTGTTGATGCTAAGTGAAGCAGAAAGGGCTTATTTAAGTATTTATTTAGATCAGAGAAGCAACTGGACAGACGTGGCAGCTGAAAGGAAACAAGAAACCACAAAAACACAAATGACACACAGCCCTGCTGTCTTTGAGAAGAAGCAGCTCACTGAGGCCAAACCACCCAGTCTATAGTCTATACACTGAAAAAAGACACTTTTACTGCTTGAATATTTATAGTTATTCATTCATTTACATTTCAGCCTGGCTTTGGCTTCGGCAGAGAGAGATATCTTTCAAGTCAAGAAAGTAGAACACAGTTTGTGTCCAGACTTTCTCTCATTATCCCGCAGACGATGTTTTGACTGATGATTTCTTGATGACAGATTACACCAGAGTCAACATTAAACTAAGCTCGCTGTCATTTATAGTCAAAGTAAAACATTTGTTATTTCAGCTCGGAAACGGTGAAATGAAATAAAACGGGCGTCCCTTTGACCAATACTTCATCATGTAGATGAGTTTGCTGCTAAAGGAAATGTTTCGATGTGAAACGGCCACCGAACAAATTAGCTGAGACTTGACGTCGCTTTACGCATGAAATAACCCAGAATGGACGGCAATAAGAATGGAAATGTAAGCGAAACGACCCCCTCTAACTGAAACCACTGGTGTGCGTAATTTTTACGGCCAACATCCGGTCCCTCAGCATAAACTAACACCGACTGCCGCCGCCTGTGTGGACATTCATAACAATGATTCAGAGCCCATTGAATTAGTTCCTGTCATCCAGTCACTAAACTGCAGCTTTCTCCGACTCCATGATGCTCCCATCACTCCCAGCACATCCTCTGGTGCAACTGGAACCATCAGCAGGCTGTGTGTGTCTTCATTCTGACAAGAAAAAGGTCAACATGTGTGTTTTACCCTTCAAAAAGGGTAAATGTGATGCTTTAGCGATCAGGTGTTTTCTGACAACAATCTTTAAAAAAACAAAGACTGGTAAAATGAGTAATTCCCCAATCAAAATGATAATATTTCACCAAAAGTCCTACCAACCATGTGGAAGAAGGTGCTGTGGTCCACCGCCAGAGCTTGGAGACACATTCAGGAGACATGAGATTTATTTCTCATTAAAACCAAAATATCTTCTCGTCTCAACAAGAAACGCTGAAACAGGAAACCAGCAACACCTGTTGGGATGTTTAAAATATGGGATGTTTACATATCATTATAGCGAAGAAGTCTTCCCTTTCTCATTTTAACAAGTTTTGTATCTCATTAAATGTGAAAGTGTTTCTCCTGAACTTATTTCTAAGCTTTGGTTAAATGCTTCCGTATGGAAGCATTTAACTGCCAAAAATAGGAAATAAATGAAGGAGCAGTATCTCCTTATAACGGGATTTAAAAAAATAAAAATAAAAAAAACTCATCATAACAAGATTTCTATCTCATTAAAACCACAATATCTTCTCTTTTAAATAAGAAATGCAACAGTATAACCAGAAAGCTTCACGTCATATCAAGCTCCTCTCGTTAAAACGAGAAAGCTTCTCGTTTTAACAAGTTTTGAGTCAGGTTATAACGTGAAAGTTATAACCTGCTCTTGAATTTATTTCCTGTCTCTGGCATTTAAAGGCTTCCATAGAGGTCAGATGTACGGAAGCACTTAACTGCCAGAGATAGGAAATAAATTCAGGAGCAGACTTTGTTGCTATAGCGAGATTTAAAAAACTCGTCATAACAACATTTCTACCGTATTAAAACCAAAATATTGTGTCTTTTAAGTAAGGAATGTTGTAACAGTGAAACAGCAACGCCTCTTGGGGTTTTTTGATGTGGTTCAGAGGAAACAGGGTGAGAAGGAGAGTCATAGCGAGCCCTTCATGCTTTTAGCAAGTCATAATCTGTCAGAGGAGCGTATGCTTGTCTCTTTAAAGCGAGAAACGTCCTCATTAAAACAAGAAACGCTCTTGTTATAAGATATCATTTTAACGAGAAACTTTCTAATTTAACAAGTTTTTCATCTTGTTATAAGAACATTTTCTCCTTATACGACAAGATTTTTTCGTTTTAATGAGAAAATTTCTTGTTGCAGCGAGAAAACGTTCTCATTATTACGAGATGCCGCTCCTGAATTTATTTCTCAGCTCCGGCAGTTAAACACTTCCGTAGAGATGAGACCAAAATGTCTCTTTTTACGGAACCAAATTATACAAATTTCCAAGAGAAAGGTGCAGTAAACTGCCGCGCCGGCTTCATTAGCTCCTTTCTGCTGTGTCTTCTGCCCATAAACAGTGAAATCAGGGTGGAAAATATCAAAGTTTAATCTGTCAGTTTTGATGCTCAGGGTGTGTGCGTGTAGCTTTTTCCATTTAAAGCTAAGCTAACCAGACAGACAGACAGACCAGCTTTAACTGAATGGAGAGGCATCAATAAAACATTAGAACCTCACAAAGGCTGTAAAACTGTCTGCATGCACATCAGGTGAGCTTTGCCTCCGCTGCTCGCTCACTCACACACACACACACACACACACACACACACACACACACACACACACACACAGAGTCCAGCCACTCAGCACTCACCTTGAAGGTTGATGCTGCAGCTCAAAGAAAAAACAACAGTGTAAATATTTAACGCATCCCCTAAATAGAAGCAGGTAAATATGTCTAGGTGACGTTCAGGTTCATCATGTAAAACACAGACTCTTTCATCACCGGGAATCGGACCGAGACGTCTGAAGTCAAATTACATCTTTTTTCTCTTCCTATAGACGGGAGTTGTTTTTTTTTCTTGTTTATTAGTCGTTAATAAGTGATCACATTTAGTTATTTTAGTTTACTATGTGTAGTATTTCCATTGTTGATATTTTAGGATAAATGCCAACAATGTGTCTTATTTTCCAGCTATTAATAAACAGTATTTCAGTGGTCCATCTTAAGAAGGACAGAAAAAACTGAGACTTTTCCAAGTGGATTGAAAGCAGGCCAGATTCCAGCCCATCAAAGACTCCAGTTTACATTCATTCCACTTACATTTCATGAAACGGGAAAAATCCGTCACATGAAATTCTCTTGGTGTTTTAGTTCCAACTAATGAAACCTGGGGCTCCTCACAATCCAGATTAATGGGGGCGTAATATGTAATTATTACAAAATATTCGATCTTTGTCAGGAAAACTTGAACGGACGACCAAGAGAGATGTGGAGAAGTCTCCACACACGCCTCATGTTTCATGTTTCTCCTGAGGAGCAGCAGAAAGCTGCGTGAGATCCTGCGACGCCAACAGTGCCACGGCTGCCATTAATCCTAATTAGCAGGGAACGTGACAGCAGCGTATGGGTGTCCTCCACTCAGCCGAGGCTGCTCTCGAAACCTTTCCCTGCTTCCTGGTGCCGGGAAGGGAGGAATCAAAATTCTGGCTCTTAACTGGGTTTCCTTCCGTCCTGCTCGGGGAAGACGGATGGGATGCGAGGGGAGGCTGGACATTGTAAATGTTGATCCTGTCGTAATTGGATCCTGCTAACCTCAAGACTGGTGATGCGTGTCGGCAGAAGAAGGAAAACCAGGAAGAAAAACTATTAAAGATTGATTTCAACGTTTTGTGCTGTGTTTGCTCCTGTTTGGATGGTCGAGTAGCTTAAAATATGATCGGAGGGAAAAAAGGGTATTTGAGTTGCAGAAAAAGATGTTTAAAACAATCCGTCTTGGCCTCCTGTGAGCCGACATTCCTATCCAGTTATTCCCCCGAGTAGCTTTTACACTTAAATGAAATGATATATATGTATGTGTTGGAAGTCCGTCTTTTTTAAGTATAAAAGTCGCTTCAGTGATTCATCCTCAGCTGCTGCATGATTCCTCGTGTTTGCATGATGCAGATCCCGCCCATCCAAACCCTGCATCCAAAAAAATGAGTGCAGATATTGTGAGTATGGATGAAATATTTTAAAATTAATCAACGCTGACGGTTCAGCAGAAGAGAAGTTAATTTTTAATTACATCTGTACATTGGTGGCGGCTCAGAAAGCTGCAGTTATGAATGGACACCAGTGATGCAGTAACTTGGCGTAAAGTCAGGGATTTTTAGATCCTACAAACAAACAAACAAACAAAAAAAATCTTTCAGTAATGAAAGAAAAAACAAATATAAATAAATAAATATATCCATCCATCCACAATCTGCTCCAGGTTGTGGTTCTTCATCTACCACACTTTTTCCTGACACTAAACTTTCCAGCTGTCATGTCAGCAGTCTTCCTGGTGACTGTGCAGGCCAGAACAGTCCTGTGTTAAAATGATTTTCTTGTTGGTCGACAAAATGCTGCTTTTATAGGGAATTGGAAGTGGTCGATAAAAACTGGTGCTTAATAGTTGAATTTTTACATTTTTAAAACACTTCTTTAGACGTGACTTGCTGTAACTTCTTCCTAAAATTTGTATTTCTAACCGTGAAATCCAGTAAACGTTGGTGAAGGCGCAGACGCCTGCGCCCCAGCTCTCCTCTCCCTTCCTGTCCAGGCCAGCCGGATCGCCGCGTAGCCTAACCTCAGACTCTGCGTACACGAGGAGCCTGTCAGCCGCAGCTCATTAAAACGCCTGCTCGTCCTCTGATTCCAGCAACGCAAGCACTTTTCTGTTTCATTCCTAGAAGTTGCAAAACTGGAACCCCATTCCCAAGACAACGTGTGCTCAGACGCTTACATTTGTGTCTAATTTTAACGGCAATACAGGAAAAAGTTTTATCTTTTGTATTAAAATTTGCATAAACATCCCTTCAGCTATGGCTCTAAATTATATTACTGTGAGTTTCTGCAGAAATAAAACCTTCTCATCAGCCAGTCTTGGACTTGGAGCTGAGAAGAAGCTTAGATCTTCAGCTCATAGGATGTTTCTGCAGAGGTCATCTCCACGCACCAGCAGGCAGCCAGATCTGGTTTTAGCACATACAAAATAAACCCCATCATCTGGTGCGTCTGGATGTTTCTTCAGGCGCATGCATGCAGGGAACACTGTATGCGTTTCCTGTACAAACCTGCGCAGAGAGCTGTCTCTCAGGCAGCTTCTCGGTGTTCTGCAGCTGAGGGTGCAGAAACGGATCCTTGTTTCAAAGAAAGGCGTCATAATAGTTGGTGGGTTGGTCAATGCTGAGATGGCGAGGCCTCCTTCACTTCAGGAACAACTTTTGTTCAAGTTAGTCTTCATAAAAAAACAGATTAATTCAGAAGATTCCTCCCTGAACTCCTCGGCATCACAGTGATGCTTTATTCCAGCCTCTAAATGTACAGACAGGACTATAAATGCTGGAAGAAAACTGTCCTCGGGCTAATAGATAATAAGGATGATAATCAAGGACAGAGCAGCATTAGCTCGGCTTAGAAGCACCCCCACCTTCAGATGATGCTTTTTTTCTTCCCAGCTTGGATAAATAAGCTAAGTAGGACAATGAAAGAGAGAAACAGATCATTATCAGGTCAAGAAGTAATTCTGGCAATTCAAACACACAAAAGCTTCTTTTCATTTTCGCTCCTGTGGGAAGCAGGGAGGAAAAGTTCATCCCTCCCTGTCTGCATCGCTGCAACGGTGATGGCTGAAAAGCAGTCAGACTCATGGAACGTAAAGCTCTTCCTAAACCTCCAGCATGTTTGTAGGTGTAGGCAGCTCAGTTCGCTGGATCCTGAGAGTCCAGTCTGACCCTTCCAGCCCCCCCGCTCGCCGTCATGAAGCTTTCGTTCTGAAGTCGTGCGGAATATAAACCAACCCAGCAGAGGAACGAATTAAAACGCAGGTAAACAGTCAGGTAGTTGCATTATCTTTGCTCCATCCTGTAGACATCCTTCTATAATGTCTGGGTCCCGTGCACAGAACGTTGAGGCTTGTTTGTTGCAGCAGTAACTTTTATCCAGTTAAATAATGATTTACAGCAAAAATCAATTGCAAAACAGATGAAGATATTGATCCCGGGGATCAGAGAACCTCAGTTCAAGCTGGATTCAGTCTGACTTTCCTCTGGTCCTGACGAACCTCCAGCCACTTCTCAGCTCCTCCATCCATCTTCCCATCAATCTGACTGGCTTCCCTGTCCCTGCAACGCTTCCCCACAGCATGAGCCTGCCACCACCAAGTTCTACCATGGGGGTGTATTTATTTTGATCTATAATATGGTTTCCTTCTTTTGTCTAATTTGTCTAATTTCAAAAGTGTGGCATTTACTTCCTTTTTCATGCATACTTTGCATTTTTCATACTTTTATGTGATTTTGATGTAGCCATGTTGAGTTTTAATGAAGCTGAGGCGGGTTTTTTTTTTTGTTGTTGTTTTTTTCTTCTGGATTTGTGGTGATACGACGGTGTTGTGTTTTATTCCCAAAACCAAACTAAAGCGTCTTGTCAGTTTAGGTGGACGTCGATGTTTCGGTCGATCTCCATCCTCTCTCCGTGTTCAGACGATGGACCGATCAGAGCTCTGGGAGATGTTCAAAGCTTGGATATTGTTTTAGAACCTAACCCTGCTTTAAACTTCTCCACAATTTTTCTTTAAATCATTCAGAAAAACAGAGCAGCTGTATTCAAGCTGAGGTTAAACTGCACAAAGCTGGACTCTGTTTTCTTATTAACCAGGTGAAGCGAATGAGAACTAGTTCTCCTCTCCAACCCCGAACTGGGCTATTAATCGAACAGGATGTCGTTTGGAGATACGGTGGCCGACAGGCGCAAACACACCGCAAACACCGAAATGTGCTGCAAACACATGAATGATACACAAATAGAAAAATATGAATGCAACAGAAACATTTTGCAATCACGGAAAATGGCGCAAATAGCAAAAACAACAGCAAGTATGAAACGCTGCAAACTCGCTCCACAGAACAGAAGTGCTCCAGAGCGTAAAAAGGGGGGTGAATACTAATGCAAGCCACACTTTTCAGATTTAAATGTGTAGAAAAATGGTGAAAACACATCTTACATAGGATTGCACTCTATGCTGTGTTGGTCAAGTGGTAAAATGTCACAAAAACATGGGAGTAAATACTTCTGTATGGCAGTTCAGGACAAACATGTTGCTGTTCACGGCAAACTGAGTAGGAAGCCCTGATGGAAGCCTGTTCTTATGGATATTTCAACATTTCCTGTTTTAGGCTGACTCCTCCAGTTGAACCAGTATCAAGCAGCACAACCAGCTGAAGATTATAAACCCCAGCTGCGCTGACTGCTGACTTATTTCAGCATCTGGGTGAGGAGTATAAAAGCTGCTCGGTGAACAAATATCAATGGGAAGATGTCTTTTTTAAAGATGATAAACCAGTTTAATTCCACTGGAACTTGACAGATCACTGAGGATCTCCATGAGGAAGTATGCATTATTAAACGCTCCATTCAGGCAGCCTCAGCGCGCTGAGAAATGGGCTTCTTCAAGCTAATCACACCAACATTTCCAGCTGCTGAAGACGAGCACATCAAAAGTTAAACTTCACGTCTGAATTCATAATTACGTTCAATACAGGAATATTTGAGGAGAGACATAAGAGGGGGAATCCTTAAAGCCGCTTCTGAAGTGTTTAGATAAGAGAACAAGGAAAATAAAAGTAAGGGGTAAAAGTAGAGCTGCTGTTTCTCTGCATCGTAAGGAGCCACTGGAGGAGGTCGGACATCTGGCATGGATGCTTCCTGGCCCCCTCCCTCTGGAGGTCTTCCAGGGATGTCCCACTGGGAGGAGACCCTGGGGAAGACCCAGAACTCTGGAGGGACGATAGATCCCATCTGGCCTGGGAACGCCTCAGGATCCCCCAGAGTGAGCTGGTGGGTGGATGGAAAGAGAGATGGACGGATGGATGGGCGGTTAGTTGGGTTGCTCGTCCATCCGTTCGTTCATTGGTTCGTTCATTGGTTCGTTCGTTGGTTCGTTCGTTGGTTCATCCGTTGGTTCATTTGTTGGTTCGTCCGTTGGTTCGTCCATTGGGTCATTCATTGGTTCGTTCATTGGTTCGTTCATTGGTTCGTTTGTTCATTCATTGGTTCGTTCATTGGTTCGTTCATTGGTTCGTTTGTTCATTCATTGGTTCGTTCATTGGTTCGTTCGTTGGTTCGTTTGTTGGTTCGTTTGTTGGTTCGTCCATTGGTTCGTTCATTGGTTCGTTCATTGGTTCGTTTGTTCGTTCATTGGTTCGTTCATTGGTTCGTTCGTTGGTTCATCCGTTGGTTCATTTGTTGGTTCGTCCGTTGGTTCGTCCATTGGGTCATTCATTGGTTCGTTCATTGGTTCGTCCATTGGGTCATTCATTGGTTCGTTCATTGGTTCGTTTGTTGGTTCGTCCATTGGGTCATTCATTGGTTCGTTCATTGGTTCGTTTGTTCGTTCATTGGTTCGTTCATTGGTTCGTTCGTTGGTTCATCCGTTGGTTCATTTGTTGGTTCGTCCGTTGGTTCGTCCATTGGGTCATTCATTGGTTCGTTCATTGGTTCGTCCATTGGGTCATTCATTGGTTCGTTCATTGGTTCGTCCATTGGGTCATTCATTGGTTCGTTCATTGGTTCATTCATTGGGTCATTCATTGGTTCGTTCATTGGTTCGTTCGTTGGTTCGTTTGTTGGTTCGTCCATTGGTTCGTTCATTGGTTCGTTCATTGGTTCGTTTGTTCGTTCATTGGTTCGTTCGTTGGTTCGTTCGTTGGTTCGTTCGTTGGTTCGTCCATTGGTTCGTTCATTGGTTCATTCATTGGTTCGTCCATTGGGTCATTCATTGGTTCGTTTGTTCGTTCATTGGTTCGTTCATTGGTTCGTCCATTGGGTCATTCATTGGTTCGTTCATTGGTTCGTTTGTTCGTTCATTGGTTTGTTCATTGGTTCGTCCGTCCCTCTGTCCGTTTGTTTGTTGGCTCGTTGGTTCTGTCAGGAGGAGTTGTCCGAAATCCCAGCTAACTGTTGTGAGCAGCTTGTTGATTGAAACCCAAAACGTTATAGTTCAAAGGTGATTCTACAAAATATATGAAAAGCTAAAGAAAGTAAAAAAAAAAATATCCCACTATTCTGGCATTTTGCAAGCAGACCAGATTTTTTTATAATGATGTTTTTGTAGTTGTGTAACTATGTAATTATAATTGATTTATGTGTCAGACAGTGAAAAGGTTCTGCATATTTTTATGCAGTTTGTAAATATCTGGTTTCAGCTGTTTATGCATATATTTGTACTAGACAGAGTTGAACTGTGTTTCCAAATCCATCGTTTTTTGCAGAGAAATTGTTCAGATTAAAAGGAGCAAAAGGTGATTTCATCATTTAAAGATGAACATAAAAGGAACTGCTGTCCACATCTTCACCTCCTGCTCTTGTGCTTCTAGTCCTGAAGCATTTTTCCTTGAAAACTGTGAATCAGCCAGACACCAAGAGGCTGAGCTGATGTCAGAACCTCCAACCCCTGCTGTGTCTCCTCACATTGTCAGCATCGAGTAAAACAAACCGCTGGAACCAGCTGCAGCATCCTGCAACCGCAATGAAGGTTTCATCCTCTGCAGCACAACGATGCAAGTAGTGACATGAAAATACAACAAACATTTACAAATCTGGAATTATTCTTTATTCTTTTATGTTTAGTTCACAGGAGAGGACCAAACTGAGCTGACTTTATTAACTTGAATCTAAAATCTATTTTAAAATCAAAAACAGCATCTAAAATAAGTTATACATGTGTTCATTTCTTAACCATCAAAAACAAATTTCAATGGGTATGTGTTTTAAATAAAAAGGATCATTTTTAGTTATTTTAATATTTAAATATCCAGCTCACACAGAATTGGACATCTGAAAATATCCCTGCTGGATAAAATGTATCTGAATTAGGGCTGCAATAAACAATTATTTTAGTTATTGATTATTAATCGATTGATCAGATAAAAAATTAGGCACATTTTGCAGACATTAAAAATGCAAATAGACAATTTAATTCCGTTTTTAACTAAAAAAATAAACATTGTATTACCTAAAAGGCAATAGCATGGCATTAATTCAGTGAATTCTTGATCATTTGTAGCGAAAGATGCATCTGCAGCTAAAAAAATATACTTCCAAAATCAACATGTGAAAAGATCAGTCCTTTCTACTCAACTTAACATCAATTATTATATTTTCAATCAATAACTGGATAGCAGAAGGTGCCTAATAGGAGATTTTTTGCAGAATTTGATCCAGATGGAGTTCTGAGTTGAACAGATTTACAGACAAAGAAGGTTTTTTAATCTTAAATGCAAAATGTATGTATTTTTTGTTCAGTTTTGGCTTAATCAGTGGCCTCTTTTGAGTCTGTTTACATCAATTAATGAAAAATCAATTACTAAATTAGCTGACAATGATTTCAATAATCGATTAATCCGATTAATCAGCTCTAATCTGAGTTGCTATTGTCACCCTGCGTTAAGTATTGTTTCGTTGAGCAAAGCTCTCAGCACTGGTGCATCTTCATCTGCTAGGCTGCAGGAAGTCCATTAAAATCCCTCTTCATTCAAGTTGTGATCTCTATTGATCGATCCTTCACTTCTCATTCATCAGGCCAGCAGACCGCCCTGAAGACCCGAAGGAGCAGACTGAGTCTCCACAGACAGCCTGCAGCTTCCCAGGGGAAAAAGAATCCAGCTGGATTGTTGGAAAAACTGTTTTAAAATCAGCCAAAGCCTTCATTTCTGCCTTGTGTGTTTAATTCCACTGAGGTTCCACACGAATAATAGCTAATATCCTGCATAGAAACCATGCTAAAACGTGCGTTGTTCTGCTCCAAGCCACCCAACGTTCGCAGCAGTAAGAATCAGGGACGCACACTCACATCAGGTACTCTAAAATCCATTTTTTGGACTGGAGGAGAAAAACAACAAACCCAAAGAAAATCTAAAGAGGAAGAGAGAAAACATTAAATTCCAGCTCCAGCTGGGCGTCAGACCAGGTTTCCAGCATCCACCACCGGGTTGTCCATGGTGTAACAAATTTAAACCGACTTGAATGCAGATCACCAGACCTGGCATGCAGGTAAATGAGCAGCGTCATCTGAAAGTGACCGGAAGAAGACTTTATCCGTCAGAGCACAACAGCAGCTTCCCAAGGTGCTGCCTGCAGAGCCCAGCCCACAGTTACCGGCGCCCTGGCAGATTCAACCTGGACGCCTGTTTCTGATGTGATGGGCGACAGGCGTCTCCCAAAGATAATTAAATCATGTGTCAAAGAAGCTGATTTTATTTATGGTTTAATAAAATAAATTCAAAAATAATTTATACAATTTGCAAAATTAACTGACGACCAACTTTTTGCATATTTCCACTTGTTACTTTAATTATTTTTGGTGCTGAGCTCCAAGCCTTTAAAGTTAGAAGGCCTCCTTCCCATGGCCCTAATCTTCAACTCTCCTCAGATTCTTCCTCATATTGAAGACAGGACTCTGGCTGGGCAGCTCCAGAACGTTAACATTACACATAATTACGATTACTTTAGACGTAAATCTGCCAGGAATAAGAATAATTTTGGACTTAATTGTATGAAATCATTGGCATCATTTTTCACACTCTGCAACTTTTCAGATGTTTATTTTTTGCTTATCATCGACATAAATCCCATATTAATTTGAGCTTTTTACGTATTTAGTTGAAATCAATTCACCAACGAGACAAAATGCATCTTGTGATTTTCTAAAAATTGAAAATTATGTGCAAAAACATTAAAATTACTCAGTGGCAGGGGTTGCACCACTTCACATTTTTTAAAGTTGGGGTCAACATGATAAAAGTCAAGTTGATTTTTTTCAAAATGCCTGCCATGGTTGTAATGGAGAATATATGTTCGTGCTAAAATAAGCAGCAGATATTACTAGTTGTGGGCACAGCTAAGCAACAAGAACCTTAACTACGCTAAACCGCTAAACACAAAAAATGATCACAAGCTAACGCTAATCAATAAAGATGACTGTAAAATGCTACATATTATTACTTTAAAGTTGTATGAATGTGATGCTCATAGTGAAAAACATGGGGTGTGACATAAAGTTCATATAAGTTGTGAAAAAGAGGAACATTTCATGCCAATAATTGCTTTAAAAGGCTCAAAAACAGCAGCCATTTTGAAAAATGAAATGAAATTCAAGTGGCTAATGGGAAATATGAAAAACATACGACCCGAGGAGCGAACATGAAAACCTTTATGCTTGTTTCCACAGTTGAAGTGTTTTTACAGTAATATGCTGCACTGAGTATGGACAATGGACAGACGAACCAAAACCACGCTCCTTGTTGGAACGATGTCAGACATTAAGAACTTTAACTGGTTTTGGGGGCTGGAAACCGAACCCAGCTGAGTCCAACCCATAACCCAACCGTGCTGGCTCCGATCAGCTGACCCACATCGGGTTGTTTCTACTGACTGTATGATTATCTCCTCTATGTGAGGGATCGGTGACATTTTTTTCCTGTTTTCCTGAATTCATAACTTATTTTTCAGATGTGGAAGGCTGCTCAGGCTGCTTGCGGCTGCTATAAAAAGCAGCTTGACATGACTTGTAAATGAGTGAATACTGTGGATATGAACGTCCATCGACACAGCACTGTTCCAGCCCTTTTTCTGCTTACTTTGGTTTAATACTGTCCTGTAAGCATACCTAAATGTTAATAATTCGGCTGCTTGCGGATGCATTTTTACCGAGCTCTCTGTTTTCTTGCAGACTCAAAGGCCTTGAACTGTCAGTGTCTTCTCCCTCGAGCACACACAGCACTCTGTATCAACTTTCTGGTTCAGCAGCTTTGATAATAATCTGACCTCACCTGTTTGGTTGACTTGGGGAGCTATGATTTTCATTCTGCATGCTGGGTGAACACCACTAAAGTGGGAGTGAGTATTCATTCTGAAGCCATCGCCCTGCTTTATGTCACAAAAGGGATTTTGTGACAACAACGTCCTTTTAGTGCAGATTTGCCTGCAGCGTTGTTCTTTTTTTTATTTCCATCGTGTTGTTCATCAAATCATGACCAATTAAAGCTGGTTCAGGATAGCACCTTCATTGCAACTTAGCTCTTCAAGCTCAAAGGTCACAGTGACACGGTGAGGCGCCGGTGATAACTGTGAACTTTAGCAAAAGTCAAACACAGCTTTGTTCATATCAGTGCTTTCAGTGGACCACCTCTGAATTTTACCCCTCAGCGTGCCAGGACTTTTTCCCAGCGTTCGGTGCGTGCCGGGACTTTTTGTGGTGTTATAACTGGTGTTATTTCAGCCTGCTTTTCCCCATCAATATATCAATATGCTCCCCTTATATACACCTCTGCATCGCACAGGCTGCAAAAAACATCGAGAAACAGAGCACGTGTGCTCGCTCTTGGCCTGCTTTCCTCGCACACATCGGGACTAAACGCAGGAACAGAAAAACGGGACACCGAAGGTGTGAATCTGGGCATGAAAACAGAGAATCCAGCACTGAATCGTGAAAGATCAAGAGCTTGTGCAGCAGATCAGTTGAAACACATGAGGATGATGACGCAGCGCAGGTGAACGGCACGAGGGATGACTGGTGAGCATGAATACAATAAAAACTGGAGGCAGACTAATAACATGAGAAAAACTAATGAGGACATACACCAAGAAAAGCTAAAACAAAGCAAAGAAAACTGAACATAAATGCACAAAGAACAAAATGCAAGAATAGACTAAAAAACTAAAGAAAAGGTACAAACCGGTATGGAAAGACCTTTAGAGCAATAATTAATTCAGGGGATGAACAGCATATGACAAGACCTGAAGAGAAGCAAAAATACAGTAGATCATGATAGGAAAAAATATTCAGGAAGGGGGGAACAACAATAAACTATGAAAATGGACCTCACGGAAAGAACTACTATGGCAGAAACTATGAAGCATAAATTACCCACAAGCAGAGGTGGAGTACCAGAAAACTGTACTCAAGTCAGAAAAGCACGACTTCAACATGTTTTTCTCAAGTAAAAGTAAGAAGTATCCATTCAAGAAATTACTCAAGAGTAAAAAAGTATTTGGTAAAAGGCGACTTAAGTACTGAGTAACTGACCTGAACGCCTGATTTATTATTTCTAAAATATGTCATCAGACGGACAGCAAGTATAAAGTTATGTGCAAGTTTGGCATTTTAAAGACTAAAAGGAAAGCAATTACAAAAATATAACATAATTACAAAATAACAAATTAAAGCAAAAGAAACACCAAATTATTTCCAAATTGTTTTTCGATATTAAATGTATTAAACTAATACAGAAGCTAATGTACATGTTAGAACAGGGAAAAGTACTTCCATATATGGTGTTTACTGCATGTTTTGGATACTCAGCAGATGGAAACTAACATCTGATCACCAAAGCTGGTCTTGAAACAAGAGGTCTCACTTCAACATAAACTGCAGCTGTGTGTCTGTATCTGCTGCAGTTTTGTTTAAAACATGCTTGTTCTTCAGTCAGTGAAGTTACTGACAGCAGGTAGAGCATCCAGAAGCTTTACTCAAGTAAGAGTAGAGATACTTCATAATAATATTACCCAAGTAAAAGTAAAAAGTGCGATGTAGTAAAACTAATCCTAAAAGTAACTTTTTTCCAAAAAAAAGTTACTCATGTGGCTTTGTTCTTTGTCATTTTTGTGCAATAAAACTACTGATCCACAGATGGACACAGTGTTTCTGTCCCATATTTTTATGACATTAAGGGGAGTACCAACACGTGTGTTTTCACTTTAAACACTGGTTCCTGTTAATATACAGTAAAACTGATGAAGCTTGATGGATTATTATTATTATAGTAGTGGTAAGAGTTGTAGGAGCTCACATACAACAACATCTTCCTGCACTACGGTGCAGCTGATGTATCTGCTGGGGCGTTTCAGAGAATGTGAGTATGGCTGACAGACTGAAGTAGGTTATGTTTGCTCCTGCACTTAATCCACTCTGAAAGTCTGGGGCACATCTGGCTTTCTTTCTGCCTTCGTTCCCACCTGGAGGCGCCGTTTTTCTCATCACGCCTTACTTTTCCTACACGCTGCTTCACCGTCCTGACAGGACAGAAGAGCTGGCAGTGAAGGTTCTCCCCTCCTGCACAACTAAACCACATGTCTGTATATTTGGTGCAGATCAGGAAATTTGTTCTAATTTTTATTACATAAACAGATGTAACTTAGTAGCAGTCAGCACTGTTTTCATGGTTGTTAATGGGAGGGGGGGTTATTAAGCGAAATCGGCTTTTTTGAGCTTTATATCATGTTATAATGTATTATTCCCTCAGCCTGAACGACGACTCACACAAAGCGCCGCCTGTTTAACCAAAGCTCCGCCTTGAAGCTTCAGTTCCCAGCTGAGCTTTCTCCCCACAGAGCACCCCTCCCCCAGTGGAGCAAGACATTTTTCCTAAAACATACGTTAAAATGTCTTGTCCCTCTGGCAGGTTATTTCACTTATAACTCGAACTTTTTCATCAATATGAAGGAATTATTGATTGAAAACAAGCTCCTCTATCTGCTGAAAAGTTACTTATAAGTCAGTTTTGTCTGATTTCAAGTGTTCTCAAGATATTTGCTCTGGAAACTGGACCAGAAATACTGGGTGACATTTTGTTATTGTATGTAACTTGGCAGTCAGATTTAGCAAACTGTGCAGGAGGTGCAGTCAAATCAGTTCCATGTGCTGCACAAGGGGCCTTTTTTTCCACGAGCACCTGCCCCCCCAAATGACTGTGCACGCCACTGTCAGTGTGTGTGGTGAAGTGTGAGATCCATGCAGCTCTGCTGGAAGCCAAAACATCAGCTCGGTTTGTATGAAAGTCTAACGGGAATGTGTGACATATTTAAAATATCGAAAACATAAGCAAAAAAGTCTGCATTCATTTGTCTGGGTTTTTTTTTACAACAAAAGGAGCAATAATTATAGATAAATAAATAAATATAATAAGGTGAAATAAACTATAAAACTGGAAATATGCTAATTCTCCAAACTGTATTCATCCACTTGATTGTTTTGTGTGAGACGCTGCGGTTTCAGGGCCAGTTCTTCCACGGCCCGATGGAAAGAGCGCTCCGTGTGGGACAGACAGAGTAACTGGTCCTAAATTACACCCAGTAAGCAAGTCTGAAACACGTTACCTCAGAGTTTTAAGATTTATGAGCGCGTCTGCAGCCACCTCTGATTCACTGGGATCTGGAAAACACTGCGTTAGAGAGAAAAAGCAGGTTTCCTCAACACTTTTCTCTTTTTTTGTGAAGACGCGTGCACTTCCACTGTCATTCAGAAGAGGTTGTAAAAGTGAACTGCTGCATATAGCAGGAATGTAAGAAGCATACTGATCAGAGCGTCAGGCGGGGGTTAAATGAGGGCCAAGCACTTCTTCATGTTGACATTTTCTGCCCTCAAGCAGAGAAAAAGAGCTTTTAATGTCACAGGTATGCAGTGAAGGATGTTGTTATGCAGGATTTGAAACATTTTGAGAGGATTGAGTAAAGTTTTACTTTTTTCTTTACGTTTTTTGGATGAAAAACAAAAGCAGAAACCCAAAATAAAACCAGGGGGGAAAAGCCCGTCTGCTGATTGGGTTCTTGGGGCTATCCAGAACCAACTCATGCGCTGCTGTTGTTCTGTTTGTGTTATCAGAGCTCAGCGGATTGAGCTGAATTATTCACTGCTTCCAGCAGCGTCTCACTCTCTCTTTGCACCGACCTACTTTTCATCAGCAGTTTACAGGTTGGGGGGGGGGCAGGGGGGGTTGGTGATCTGCAGCCCTGTAGCCTCGGCTATCTGGCCCGGTGGAGAACAACCTCCTGTCTACATGATTGGCTTTTGACTGCCTGTAGGCTGAATAAAATATCAAACCAGCTGCAATGTGTTGTATTTGCACTGGGTGTGGGTTTTATGTGTTCCCTTTGGACACAGTTGATGTAAAAAAAAGACTATTTAAGTTGAACAAAGTGCTGGATTTCCACTCCTGATATGAACAGTTAGGTCGATGCCTCTGTGAAAAGGTAAAAACAGAAAATTAGCAACAAAAACAGCAGCTAAGTGTGTTTTATATTAGCTGGAGGTGTTCAAACTGCGCCAACAGAAGTCAAGCTTCATAGCAGGCCTGGTCCTAGTTTTCCATTCTGATTTCATCTCTGGAGAAGCCGTCTGCTTTGCATGGTTCTCCTGCAAGGATAGTTCTCCACCACTGAGTTTAAGGAGCGCAGGAGTAAAGTGAACCAGGATTTTGGTAAAGTTACAGACTTTCATGAAACAGTCCCACAATGGCATCTCTAACAGTTTACATCCATCATTAATGCCCCCAAAGTCCTCGCTGGCACTCGTGTTTTGACCTGCAGCGCCTTGCAAAAGTATTCTTACCAGTTTTCAGGTTTTTCAGACTAAACTTTTTCATATTTCATCACATTACAATCACAAGGTTCAGTTATCTCTCTGATCTCTCTTCTGGGAATTCCTCAGAGGTTTATTAAAAAACATCAGTGGCTTCCCACCTTAACGGGGCAATCAGGGAAGCAGCCAACTCTGAAGGAGCTGCAGAGATCCACAGCTCAGGTGGAAGAATCTATTAGCAGCACAGCCCAAAAACCTTTGCTTTTAACATGAAGCATTCCAAATCCACACGTATACGTGTGCTACAGATGTGATTTTCACATCTGAAGAACAAAGAACAAATTCATCTTTCAAGGAAAATGAGAAGAAGTCCTGCTTAGCGTTTGACACGAGCCATATGGAGGAAGGTGCTCTGGTTAGCGGTGACTAAAACTGAACTGTTTAGCAAGGATGCAAAATGTGATATCTGAATGAGGTGCTGTTTGTAAAGTTAGTCAAAAATTAACAGCAATAATTTGGCTTATTTAGCCTGTCAAACTCATATTTTCACCATGTTATTCATTCATTTATAAATGTCACATTTTAAAACTAAATATTAAATTAGTAAGATAAATATTTATGTTTAGTTTGAAGCTTAATGTTTAGTTAGCAAGCTAAATATTTTGTCGGCCAGTTAAATATTTAGTTTGAAGCTAAATATCTGGTTAGCAAGCTAAATATTTATAACCAACCTTTAGGTTCTTACATATACAAAATATTTTTGAAATATTTAGTTAGCAAGCTAACTGTTTTGCTCAAAACAGAATATTTATCTCTGAACTAGCTAAATATTTAGTTAGCTCTTAGCTAGCTAGGCATTTAGTTTAAAAACTAAATATTTAGCTTTATTTCTGATGCAGCTAAATATTTAGCTAATATGCAAATTCACTTGCCGATAAGCGGAACTGGACCATGAAAAAAAAAAAAAAAAAGTCTAATTAAATTCTTGCTGGTGAGACTGAATCCTTCAGTCTTGGTGCATCATTGTTGCTGTAGATCCACATGTAAACATCTGTGTTGCTTTTAAAACATCTCTTCCTTTGTTTCCAGTTAATATGTTGTTCATTAAAAGAGGAATAGAAATGATGATAAAGAGCTGACATGAAGCAATTTGAAAGCAAAAGTTTATGAAGAGGTTCAGAGGACCAAGCTGGTTTTTTTGATAGTCCCCATCTGGTTATCGGCAGGTGAATTTGTATATTACCTAAATATTTGGTTCTGAGATAAACATTTAGCTTCTATCTAAATATTTGCTTGCTAACTAAATATTTGGTTTCAAGCTCAATATTTAGTTGGTTAATTAAATATTTATCTCTAAGCTAAATATTTAGCCACAAACTAAATATTTGTGGCCAACATATTTAAATAGCAAACTAAATATTGAGTTTGAAACTCAATATTTAGTTTGAAGCTAAATATTTAGCTTGCTGACCAAATATTTAGCGCACTAACTCAATGTTCAGTTTGAAACAGTGACTTATAAATGAATAACATAAAATAGGATTTTGACAAATGAACCCCCAATTTGTTCTTGTCTGACAGGCTAAATAACCCAAATTACTGCAGTTAATTTTATTACTGTGTAACTTTACAAACAGTGTCCCATATATCTGGTGGCAAACCGACACTGCATATCACTCATTATGTCTCCACTGGGAAGCATGGTGGCAGCGGCATCATTCTGTGGGGATGTTTTTTCTTCAACCAGAGCTACAATTGAAGGGTTCAGTGAATTAAAGTATTCAATAAGGTGTTAGAATGACCTAGTCAAAGTCCTAAAAAAAATGAACGAAAAGTAAAATGCACCATATGTGTGTTGTCATGGTGAAATTTAAGGATGGAGAAGCAAAGAAAGGCCTTCTCGATGCCTGGAGAGCTTCTGATCAAAACAAGTTTGAAAGGAAAAGAACTAAAGGAGAGGATGGTTTAAAAGTTTTTATCTTTTCTTTTCATGGCAGCACTTAGTTTGGTGGCGGTGCAGCATTTTAAAAGCAGCAGATCCAAGATGGTCTCCCCTGATCCTGAGCAGCCTAATGCCTAATAACACCGTCCACCGCTAACAAACGCAGCTTAAGGTCAAGCTGTCCTCTGGTGGACGCGTCTCCAACCAGAGGACAGCATATCATCTCTGTAAGTGTGACCAACAATATGTCACAGTGAATTAAATTTGCCACCCGCAGCTGGAGAAGCGAATGCGTGATCCTCTCAGACTCTGACCTCTCCTCTCTGCTCGCCAGTCAGGCAGGAGGATGCCGCGAATGAATCGCGTCTGCAAAAGGCCAGCCCTGCTTTGCCTCCAGTCTGAGCTGCTGGAGCCACCGTCACGTGTGTTGTTACCGTCGAAACGAGATTACCGGCATGTGCTGGAGACACGTTAGGTTTGGGATTTACTGATGAAAGCCTTATGCTTCACCTGAACGAACACATAGAAAACAAAAACTGTTTATAGGAAAAATAAAAGCAATGCTATTACTTCTCTTAAGCCCATTAAATTGATCATATCACTATGAGTACTCCAATAGTCGTCCTGTTTGCTCAGTGGGCAAATTAGACCTTGATAAGTGCTGCTAATTACATCTGGAGCGAGGCGTGTGTCACTGGTGAGTTTTATGAGTGTTGTGTCATTACGTTATGGGTCTTTGGCGCTCAGAAAGGATCAGTGACATTTATTAGTGGATGGAATAGCCCACCTGGGATGAGAGCAGTCGTGACATTTCAGCTGTGGAGCAGGGTAGTTACCCTCCATGTCAGCAGCAACACAGCAACGAGTCCCTCAGTTGTTCTTCAGCTCATCAAAGCTTCGGTTGTAACGTTGATTCTCATGGAAGAACTGGAGCAAAGATATATTTAGCTTTGTTTATTAGTCCAAAACTACTTCTGTTACATTATCAAACAGACACTAGGAGGTGCTAGAGCACCTGCCCTTTTTCCTCTGGCCAAAAAAGTGCCCTTCTGAAATAGTCTTTTTTTTTTTTTTTTTTTTTTTTTTTTTTTACCAGGTATCGTGTGTTCGCTGGTGCAGCACGTAAAGCACCTCTTCTCTCCTCTCCTCCACCGTGGGATGGAGCCCTGCCCTGGTGACGGGTTGGCTAACCACCCAGGTAACAAACAAAACGAGTGTGTTTGCCTCTTAAACCCCAGATTTAAACTTTAAACAAGCATCCCCACAGTATGATGCTGCCACCACCATGTTTGACAGTGGCGATGGTATTTTCAAGGTGATGAGCGTAGTATTTTGCATGTATTTTGTTCCGTTTGAACTGATTACCTTTTTCCACATGTTTGGTGTGTCTCCTACATGAGTTGTGGCAAATTTTCTTGCAAACTTTTTGCCACTCCTTCTTTTCCTTCCATTTAACAGTAATTCATTACTTTGTGTTAATCTTTCACATAAAATCCCAATAAAATAAACTGAAACTAGGTTACGGTGAAGTTGAAAAGTGTGGAAAATCATATCAAGGTAGGTCAAGGTCCAATCAGTACTTCCCTGCTGCTGAATTGGTTTTACGTTTTCTAAAGTCCGGTTGATTAATAAATACTCCGGGGGGGACGAAGCTCGTCGCCCGCTGCAGTCTGTGAGAAGCGCATCACAAGCAGCGCCAGGCTCCCGATCAAAATGAACCCAGCTGGATTTTTTATGACCTTTCTCTCCATGTAGTCTTGAATAAAGATGTCCACTAATCATCGTGCTGTGCGTCGCTTACCCCCGCCTTCATCGCGGCGCGGCGCTGCTCGGCCCAGAAGGCTGCTAACTGAAGGTCACGGCAGCCCGTTCGGATCGGAACCTTTTCGCGCTCGACCTTTCTCTGTCTGCCACCTTGCAGAACGACACAACTCACAGCGCAGGGACTCGACCGCATGCTGGTTTACATCACGACACCTGAGCCGTGATGTCTGCGGTTCATCGTCTCAGCCATGAGGATGGAGTCATGTTTAACTTCATACCTGGAGTTCTCATTAATAGAAAAGCATCTCAGTGTCTCGGTTCATTCTGACATCTGCACCGCAGGGAAACAGAAGATTGTTGTTGTTTACCAATCCTCCACCTGCTTCTGAAAGTTTGGTTTTTGTCTTAGTAAGTCATCCACTGAAAAACACATCTTGACTGACAACTAGCTCCTCACCTCCTTTGTTTGGAAAACGTGAAGCAGAATTTAGTGCTTCATTACCCAGACGATTAAAGTATCCATTTAATAAAAGAGAAATTCATGAAATCTTTTTGTTTTTGTACCAGCAGATTTAAAATGTCCCAGTCAAGATTTCCAGAGTTCCAGTCATAAGTTTACATGCAGCTTCTGTTTTTCTAACATATTTGGATGTGTAGAACATAGTGGTGGGACCCGATTAAATGTTTTAATCAAGTTAATTGGAGGGTCTGTAATTAATTAATCATATTTAATTGAAAACTATATATCAACATTTTAAATTCAAAAATCCTTTTTGCTGCTAAATGATTGAATCAACATCCATCTGAGCTCAACAGCAGAGATGTTTCTAGCTTCTAATCTGCTCTTCAGGTTCTTCCAGCATCAGGTTGGAGCAAAGCTCATCTCTCCAGAGTTTCAGGAACCCTGATCATTCATGGAGCTTCTTTAGAAACGTGGACTGTGGACGCTGACGTTAGCGCTGCTGCTACATGGTTAGCATTGAGATGCTAGTCTAGGCTAGCATAGCTTCTCTGATAGGCCGACTGCTTTTAGCTCAACTTGAACACAACCAGAGTCTTTTCCAGCGTCCCATCAGATCGGCTCTGGAAGCAGAAATTAACCCCCAGAGGACCCAGAGGAGCTGCTTCGCCACTGCTGTTAGCGGATGGAGCTGTGCGTCAGATTTACAGGCGTACCAGGAACATGCAAATACAGAAGTTTCAGATGGAACCTTTAAAATCTGTGTAATAACTTAATCAAAATTAACGCAATAAAGTCCCAACCCTAATAGAAATGTAATATCATTTTATGAACTATGCAAAGAAGCAATAAAAACTGAGAGGTCTTTTGAAATTTTCATTTAGAAAAGCTGTTTCTGGTTAAATTAGAACACCTCCACATTTATTCCCTCTTAAAATGTCTAGAATCCCACTCAGGTGTATCACATCAGGAACACATGGGTAGGAAAACATCACTCAGCATTTAGAAGGACGTTTAATCCTCCCACATTTCGTTTGATGCTCCTGGCTGTTGACGTAAGAGCGAACCTCACGATGAGATCCAGACATATGGAAAATAGTCTGTAAGCAGAGGACATTCAAACTGCCACATGCCTCAGTCCCAGAGGAGGATCTTTAGATATAATGAATAGATCTCCAAACATCTCCCCTGCTCAGTCTGAATGATGCATGTTGCACTGTGGGATAGGAAGGACTAAATGTGTGGTTTGAAGGGCTGGCATGCTCCAGGAACATGGTCCACTGGCTGAGTTTATTGTAAAAATAATTCCCATCTGACACTCTGCCATTCTGTCGCAGGAAGTCTGGCAGCAGAGCATTACAAGGCGCTGGCATCAGCCTAATTACTGGGAATACTGCCTGTCAGGAATTTAGAGTCTGCACAAACAACATGAAGAAGGCTGAAACTGATTTAATTAGATTTTCACCTTTTTCAGGCGATGGAAATCACAGAAAATCATTCTTTTACAGCCATACAAGTTTTGTTTTATAGCTGAGATTAAAGCCTGAGACATGCAGTCACCCACATGACTAAACATCATCCTTTGCTGTATCTTTAATTTGATGTCATGTTAGTATTTTAGACGTTCAAGCCACCAGATTTTGCAACCAGATGATGAATATTTGCAGGTTAAAATCCCTGCAACACCTTTAAATGGGAAAATGATGCTCTTATTTTTAGAAAGTTCTTCCTTATGTAACCAATTAGGGTATTTGGCTCTGCAATGCTTGCATGTTGTGGTCAGTTCAGATCCAGCTGATGTCCATCATGAGTTGAGGACCAGATGTGTTCCACAGAGATTCCTGCTCAGCAGAACTGGCTCTGATCTGGGTCATCTGGACGCCTGTTGGCCGAAAATGAAATCAAAACAGACCCACTATGAGTAAACTGACCGGAAAACAGCTGTTACCCTCGTATGCACAGCTTCAAATAGACTAAACAACATAAAACCCAAAGCTCAGAGATTGAAATTCCTCCCTGTAGCACGGCGAGGGGAGGACGAGAGGCTTCAGTAGATGTTCGACCACATATTAAACTCTGGATGCTCAGATGGGATGTTAAACCCTGCTCACTCCCTCAAAATCACATCTTTTCCTCCTGCAGTAGATTCTGGTGATGCTCCCAGAGGTTCTGCTGTTCTGGGTTCTTCTTCTTCTGCTCTGCTGGTGTTGCTCTCCTGGCTTTGGTCGGCTAAATGTGCCCGAGGCTCCGCTCATGTTCGTCTCCCAGCACCAAGAAGAGCTTCTGCTTCACCAACCTGACAAGGATTAGAACATGTTTTTGCTGTAAATATCCATAAGTATAAACATAAACATCTGATAGTCTCATTTAGGGTTAACATAATGAACTGGAGATGTTTAAATCAACAAAAAAATGCATTACTACTTACTTAATCAACTGATTGTACAAATGATGACAAACAAACGCTATAAATAAAAACCATGCTCATAAAAATCAAGTTTCAGGCCAATCAAGACCAGTCACTGATCTGTCTGCTTTATATCATCCTAGTACTGAATTATTTTTAGACGGATCACTAGCGCACTGATTCAGAGGAGTGAAATGGGTTAATAATGTCATAACTCAAATTATTCACTTGATATCTCATGAGACAAGTGGATGTTGTTTGTTTGCAAAGCGGCGATATTCAGAGGACGGCAGCCAGCAACTGTCAGTGGTTCTGCAACTGCAAAGGCTTCGGGTTCAGAGAACAATTATCAAATCCGCCTTTTATTTACAGCAAATGACACGTGCACGCTCACAAACACACACATGCATGCGCACCGGTCATTTCACAAGGCAAACATCGTCTCGTACAAGGCGCGCTGCATGCTCAAAACGATTGCTACAAAAACATTCAATTAAACTACTGAAAAAGCAACAAACTTAAACTTGGAGTATTAACAGCCTCTGGGGCTGCAGCAAAATTAATTCCTTCTGCTACTTTAAAAACAGGTTTTCCTGCTGTATTTCCAATGAATATAGATTTCTACATCAAAGTAGATTTTTACAATGCATCTAAGTGGATTTTCCTCCAGGGACAGGCAGCAGATGTTTAATTGCATTTATTTTGAGTGTGGTTTTAATTAGACTCAGCGGATAATGAGCTGAATGTATAAAACATTTCCTTGTTGTCATTATGATCCCGACCCCAGGAAGTCGTAATAAAGGACTGAGAGGCTTGTATTTGAACTGAGTACAGGGGTCAAATCTTGTCCTGTATTTCCACAACCTTTTCAAATCTGGTTCAGTACAAGGGACAATATTACAATTTCCAATAAATTCAGGTTATTTGATCCACAACTTCAAGCCCCATCTACCAGGGAGCAAAGGAAAAAAACCGCAGAAAGAGGGGAAAAAAAAGTGCAGAAGCCGTATGAGTGAAGGTGCTCTGAAAAACAATGCAATTTCCTTCTGTTTTTTGACGCGCTTAAAATTTTCAGATCATCAAATCTAAAGATTATCTGAGTAAATTCAACGAGCTGTTTTCAAATGATGATTTCCTTTAAGAAGAAAAAAGCCTCCAACTTCAGACAAAAAAATACAAAGCAGTCTGACCCGATGTGAAAAGTGATTACCCCAAGCCTGATAACTGGTTGTGCACCCTTGGCAGCAACAAATGTGTTTAATCATATCTGCTAATGAGTCTTTTACACCGTGGAGGAATTTTGACCCACTCGGCTTCATAGAATCGTTTCAATTCAGCCCCAATATTGGGTTTTCTAGCATAACCCTGATACTTCTGTCGCAGCCATTATACTATGTAACTTCTGTAAAGACACTCCAAAGGTTCACCTTTAAAGGCGTGTCTTTGTCCCTTTGTAAATTACTTATGGAGTTCCCCAGGGTTCCGTGCTTGGATCAGTTCTTTTTAGCTTGCACATGGTCCCTTTTTAATGCACCATTTGGACACATTGCTAAAACTTTCATTTGTATGTTGATGACATACAGTTGTATCTGCCTGTCAAGTCTGAACACTTGTCATTTGGATGAAATACAAACCTGTCTAAAGGAGGTGAAATCTTAGAATGCCCTTAATTGTTTGTTGTTGAATTCTGGAAAAACAGAAGTTATTAGCTTATCTTGATGTTGTTGTACAACTGTAAGAAACATATCTGCTAAAATCAGGACCATTTTCCCTCAGGATTAGGCTTAATAGCTTATTGCAGCTCATGCTCACATATTCAGAGCTGAATTTAAAATGACTTTTCTCACCAATAAAATGTCAATAACCAGAATAACCAGGCTCCAGCATATCTTAAGCACATGTTAGTTCCGTGTCGTCCCAACAGAAGTACTTTTCATGAGTTTTGAAGACCAGGCCTTTATCTCACAGAGCCTTTTATTGTGGAACCAACTGCATGTTTTGATTTGAGACTCAGACACTTTACAAAGTTTTTCTTTTTCCTAAGGCTTATGAGTGAATTTAGCACAAAATACTTCGAGCTGGCTTTTAGTTCAACCATAAATCAAAGCATATTTTTAATATCTCTGTCTTCTGCTTTTATTTCTACCTCTGGATTTTTAACAGTCAGACTGAAATTGGATTTTTATTATTATGGTTTTTACTACTTAATTTTTTTTCCTATTAATGTATTAACTTGTTTTTCTTAAGTGAGTTATAATTTTCTTTTTAAGTAAATTTGTACCTAATGCGTGCAGTTTCATGTCACTGCACTGGAAATACAAAAAAATCTCACCAAGTATTTTTGGTCTGGTTTCCAGTGCAAATATCTTAGTCCACTTGAAATAAGACAAAACTAACTTACAAGTAACTTTTCAGCAGACATAAGAGCTGGTTTTAAGTCAATAATTCCTGAATACTGATGAAAAAGTTCGAGTTATAAGTGAAATAATCTGCCAGTGGAACAAGACATTTTAACTTATAATATGGGAAAATATCTTGTTCTACTGGCAGATTATTTAACTTATAACTGGAACTTTTTCATCCATATTAAGGAATTATCAACTCAAAACAAGCTCCTATATCTGCTGGAAAGTTACTGTAAGTTAGTTTTGTCTTATTTCAAGTGTATTTAAGATATTTGCTCTGGAAACTAGACCAGAAACACTTGGTAAGACTTTGGGTTTTTGCAGCATGTGGTTGTGAAAAGCAGCTGCCTGTTGGGAAAAAAAAAGGGATCTAAATAAAGCCTGAGAGCTAATGTTCAATAAAACCTGAACGACTGTTATGCGAACACAGAAACTCTCTTTCCATGTCCTGCCATGCAGAGAACATGTTGGATGCAGGAACAAATAAAAGCCATACGTTTGTGTTTTTTTGTGTTGTAGTTTGGTTTGTAAAGAGGAAAAACGCTTTGCCCTTTGAGATCCTTCAGACGCCTTTACCTTTATGTTTGTATTTTTTTATGTCTGAGTGCTCGCTGCTATTAGTGTCATATCACTAAGGTGCCCTTGACACAGGTCAAGCTGCGCTGCACGTGTTTCTAATGTCTGCAGCCTAAAATACTGCTCTGCACAATGCTGAGTGGATGAAATGTACAACTTTCATCACGACCTGCCTGTGTTTAGCCACTCAGACTGGGCTGACCGTTCAGGGAGCGTAAAGGACTCTCTGGTTGTAAAACGATAGACGCATGAGATGGAAAAGCTGTCAAAGTAAGATATTTCAAGCAATTTTAAAAGCAACAGGTCATATGCTTAATCAGATACAGGATTATATATATGGAAGAAGAAGAACTAATGCATAAAAGCAGCATTGTTAAGGCAGAATAAAGTGTTGTTACTATGAGGTCTGTAACGACAGCTCCACTTGCAGCTGCACCAATAAGTCTTTTTAATGCTACATTAGTTGAAGAGTTAAAGTCTTGTGTGGGCGGCTGAACTGCACAGGGATTACACACAGCAAGCTCATTAAACTATTCAGCCATTGTTTTATGCCTTTCAATTTCACAGTTTTACTTGAGAGAAAATGTTTCCAGTGTGAGTCCCAGCAGGACGGAGGCCGACTGTCATCTTCCCAGGGGGTTAATTGGTAATTTCATGGGTTACATTACAGCATATTTTCAGCAAACATTTGTGTTTCAGCCTTTTTTAATTATGTTGTTAACATTGTTATTATGTTAACAATCATAGATTTGGAAAAGCAGCATATTACCCACTTTTTTAATGTTGTAAATAAATTCCAGTATCAGATAAAGTGTCAAAAACTTTCACCCCACGTAAAAAGTAGGCAGAGTAGGGCAGATAAAATGTTTTTTTAATTTCTTCACGTTGACCTCATTGTCCCATAACCACAGGACCTTTTTAGGACATTTTCATGTTGTCAAAAAGCAGAATGCAGGAAGAAATTTCAAATCGCTCCAGTTCTGACCAGCATTGTTATGCTGATGTGCATGGCCATCAGCACTCTAAATAACTGTATTATCAGGATACTTTATATTGGTGAGACATGTAGTGGTTGTGTAAAATGCAGTGGGAGTGAAGAGAAGTATCTGTAAGTCTCACTTTTCTACACATAACTGATGTGTTTCCATTATGAGGGTTCTACTGTTCCACAATAAAAACATTATTTTGAGGAGCCCATCTCCTCAAAAGCCCTTCTGCAAGCAGTTGTCTTACATCAAGAAGTTGTTTGGCTAATGCTAATGCTACCCACGCGAGGGTTAAAACAGAAGTCATCCCGTCGATACACAGTATGTCGTTCATTTGGCTCAGACACTAAGAAACATTGAGTCGTCGATGTAGCTAATTATCCTGAGTCAACATGAAGGTTCAGAGACCATTTCAGAAATACCATTTACTAACAGATGGCACAAAATCCATTTAAAAACAATGTTAAACAGCACACCTTGTCTGTAAAAACTTTATGCTCACAAACAACACCCAGATCCACATTTTCCCAGTTCACGAATATCAGCCTCCTTTTTTCTTGCATTGAAGGTCTTTGGGGAAAGTAAGAGTGCTCACTCTTTTGTCTCCTGTGTTGCCATTAAATGACCCCACAGCTATCTGATGAACCAGGTATGAGTTCAAAAATTACGCATTTCTGTCAAATAGTACTTTAGGGTGTGCATACTTATCCAGTCAGCCTATTTCAGGTTTACCTTTTTTTTTTTACCCCTCTAACAGATTTAGCTGTGGATAAACTATGGTTTTTGGACTGATTTATTGTTTTAATTCAGAACACAATAGATCACCCGTCTGTTTATAAGACACAACAGAAACAAAACACCCCAATAAAGAGCTTTTCCTCAAAGCGTGCCACGTTGCCAGACTCAGCTGCAGACTTGTTCATTCCTACGGGAGCACTAAAGGAAAACAAGGAATGCGATTGATTTTTTTTTTTTTTTTTTTTTTTTTTTTTTTTTTTTTTTTTTTTTTTTTATTCCCAGGGAAAAAACTGACCCACTTTACAAGAACTTCACGTGTTTTTGTGAACATTTTGAGACAAAACTGGAGTCTTTCCTGCAGAATCTGGTGACATCAAAACTTGTGAGCAATGCTAAATCTATGAGTTTGGGTTTTGATATTCATCCATCCATTATTGTCCACTTAATCTGGGATTGGGTGTGTCCTGGGTCTTCCTCTGAGCCTGTTATCCAGATTGACTCATATTACTCCACACAGATATCCACGTCTGTATATACTGCTATATAGCATCTTTAGCACAACCATATGAATATCTCAGCCCTCATTTGAGATCAATAAACTGAATTAATTTGATAAATTGTACATTACCCTATATAAAATGACAAATACATTCACAATTTATAATAATTTTGCAATATAATTTTTTGAAATAGCTTCCAGACTAATGCATGAAACATGGCGTCCATCCCCGACCCGGCTGCGCTCTGTATCAAGCTGGGCAAAACAGACAAGAAGTGCTGTGCCGTCCAAACACAGAAACCCAGAAAGATGTCCTTTTCTTGGATCAGCAATCCCTCTACCCCTAAAAAGTGCAACCAGAGCCTCTTTAGAAAGATTAATGACCATTGATCCCCAGCACAAGTCACCAGGGCAGCAGACCGCTGTTTTCCTTCAGTCGGCATGAGCAGCAAAATTGTCATTACACACTTTCTGAGTCTTTAGGTTCCACCTCTGCCCGGTCCAAACCAAGCCCAAGGACAGCTGCTGGTGCTCGCTGTGTTTTCTGTTGTTCAGCAGAGTCAGATGTTGTGGCTGATGTTTGCATAGTGGAGTCTTTTCTGTGCTTTGTGAATTATAAAATCTGTTGGTTTTTTTGTTTATAACACATTTTTGAAGCGAAAAGTGCAAAGTGAGAATGAGTGAGCATCTAACGTGAATCAGAAAGTGGAAAGCAGAACATTTCAAAGGGAGGAACGCAGGCAGCTTTGCTGCTGAGGCTTTCATGTTCCTGTTGCTGTTTTCAGAACTGGCGACCCGTGTTTGCATCCGTCTCCAGAACCTGCCAGAACACGAGCATTTCAAAAAGCATGGAAGCGCAGATGGTTGCTGCCAATGTGGAAATGCAACAGGAGTGATAAATAAGGAGGAATGGCATCCGGAGCTGCAGATGTATTCAGATCTGCGGGCAACAGTCTGACTTTTCCTGTGTTTGATGTTGAACCGTTGAAGTGAGACTGATTCAGATGTAACAGAGCTGGTTTACTCTGCTCACTGTGAGATTAACAGGCTAATGAGGTTTGATAGGAATGAGCACTCATATAATGATTAGCTGGAGAAGTGCATGTTTCTCACGGTGGGGGGGCAAATCAGAGTTACGGCTCTGAACCCACGAGAGAGGCTGCAGAAATGATTGACTGTTACTTTGTCATTTCCTGCTTCCCCCACATCACACATTATCAGCCCAAACATACAAAGAAGGGGATTATGGTCAATATAGAAATGCATTTTCTCAAATACTGTGTTTTTACATTCATCTCCTAGTAACAGCTTTCTGGTCACAGTTAGTGGCTGGATGCAGATGGAGGAAACAAACCTTGTCTTGCAAATTCCTGACTTTATCATGTTGGTGAATGTCTCAGTGTTGAATGTTTGCTTCCAGTCATGGAAAACTGTCATTTTTTCCTCACAAATACATAACTTTTCGACATCTGTGAAATTCCACCTTTTTTTTATTTATTATTATTTGTTTGTTTGTTTGTTTTGTTTTGTTTTTTAAAACATGTGAAATGAATCTTTAAATTTTGGAGATTTTTGACCTGATATTCTGTCACAACATTTTGTTCCAATGAAAAGAATTTTGTCTTTAGTCTATTATTTATTTGTTGTAAAAATGATTCTTAGCAATAAATCCCAGTCTGTTGATTAGTGTGTTTATATCTTGTTCTGTAAGGAAATGCGTTTGTGAACTGAGCAGCAGAGTTGAGTCTGTGGCGCGGAGTCTTCAGTGCTGAGTGTCTCAGCATGCCAGAGGAACGTCAAGTTAAAGCTGCAGGATGTAACTTTAATAAAAGATATGTTTTTACATATTTGTTAAAATTATCCTTATGTCGTGACAGATAATCTGTGAAAAAAATCCAGCTCCTTTGCCTTCGCCCAGTGCTCCCAGTAGGAACTGCAGAAATATGCCACCCAGTTAGAAACAACCAATCAGAGCCAGGAGGAGGGGCTTAGCGCTGTCAATCACCTTCATGCACGCGCCGCTCACCCCCTCCCACCCCCTCCCTGCTCTCTGCTCCTCTACAGCTGGTTCATCACAGCATAGCCTGCTGCTAATGCTAAGGCTAGTTAGCATGGCCACCGATGACGGCAGATAAACAGTTTTCCTGGAACGGTGAGCTGTTTCTCCACCATTAGCACTTTAGCAGCGCGAACACGAGGGTGATTGGCAGCGCTAAGCCCCGCCTCTTGGCTCTGATTGGTTGTTTCAGGACGGGAGCGGAGCATTTCATTAGACGGTGATAGCAGCTCAGGGAGGAGGAGGAGGAGCTCCATCTGCTCACAGATCATCTGTCTCAGACCAAACTGTCACCACATGGAGACAGTTTTAACAGATATATGCAAAAAACAGTTTTTGTAAAAGTTACGTACTGCAGCTTTAAGTTAAGCTTATTCGTATGGCACATTTTGACAGCAAGGCAGTTCAAAGTGCTTTACATCATCAAAATCCTCACAAAATCATAAAACCATCAAGCAAATATGCATCAAAGCATCAGTATCCACCTAGCAGAGCAGGAAGAAAGGACACCAAAGTCTTGGGATGTTTGTTCAGATTCTTGATTCTACGATCTGATTCCTGATAATCGGCAGAAAATAGATGGAAAGTTATTAATCATTCAGTCGTTTGCTACAATAAACATCCAGTAAGCCTTTATGATCAGAACTAACTTTGAATTAACTGGTTCTTATTCTCAAGGATATAAACTTCTGATCAAGTGTACGACGTCTTTGCAGCAGCTAAAATGTTGGTTGCATTAACAATATGCAGCCAACAACTTCTGCAACGGCTCCATAACTGACCTCTGATTAATTTCTTGAGTGCAAGAAGAGGTAAACCTAGATTCATGACGCGTCCAGATGAGCAGATGAAAGTCAAAAATTGACCTGCAGTTCTGACGTTGGTGGTCTGGAACGGCCAGTGGTGTGTGGATAAGTTTCCCATAAAACCAGGAAGAGGAAACACGCTGTCGCTGCAGCTTGATCATTACCACAGCAAACAAGGAGACGCTCGGCTGGACGCGCATCACTCAAGATCAGCTGCGTTTCAATTAACCAATAACATCTGTTCACACGGCTCCTCTGCTGCTCCCCATATGCTGTCCCGCCTCAGTGATGATGATGATAATGAAGAAGCTTTTTTTCTGCTGCCAACATTTTGGAGAAAATAAGCGAAAAGATCAGAATCGATGCATTTGGTTGATGCTGTGTCAGAACTAAATATCCCAATGACTGGTGAAAGTGACTTTAAGGACTCAGAAACTGACGAGAAATCTTGATGGATGGATGGCAGCGACTGCTGTCCTCATGGAGGCTGCATTCATTTCCTTGCACAAATATTTTCCTTTTCACTTTCTATGAAGGATTTTCATCCAGGTTTAGGTCTGGCCTTTGACTAGGCCACTCAAACTTTTGATCCACACCTGGGGTCGGCAGCCTGAAGCTCCAGAGGTGCAAGTGGCTCTTTGGACTTTCCACAATGGCTCTTGGAGACTTGGTCTAAAATTGATAACTGATTATTTTAAGTATAAATATGATTACAGGTGCAGGTTTTAGCAGTTTCTCATTTTGATGGAATAATTTTATTGAATTTCTACAACAGAACAGCTCTGAAAGAACCAGTAAAATAGATTTTTAGCTCTATTTTCCTTGTCATCAGGTTGGAAACTGGGCTTTTTTTTTTTTTTTTTTTTTTTTTTTTTTTTTTTTTTTACATGATTTTCCACAAATATCAACATCCCATAGAAGAAAACGTATCCATGCTCACTTTTTTCAAAAGTTTGATGGTTTGCTTTATTTCAAACCTAGAACTGGAATTAAAATTTCAATTACTAAAAAATCATGCATTGTCTTCTTTCAAAAGATTCCTGTAAACAAGTGTATTGAGCTGGACTGAGGGCAAAAATTGCTCTTTGGATTGAAAGGGTTGATGAGCCCTGATGGAAACCATCCCATCCTATCTCTGGCTGGACGTTCAGGGCGGTGGTCCTGCTGGAAGGAGAGCCTCCACCCAGTCCCAAGTATCCTCTTCCTTCCACTTGACAGTTGGCCTCATTATTTCCTCCGATAAATGAAAAAAGTCATGATCCTGAGGGTGTGAGCTGTGGAGCAGCAAAGCGTCCCCACACCATGACACTTCCACCTCTGTACTTTAAAACTTTGGTGTCCATATAATTCAGTTTTAGAGTCATCAACAGGTCCTCACCGTTGTTCAGGTTCTCTGCTGCAAACTTCAGTCAGACCTTCATGTTTTTCTCAGAAAGCAAATGTTTTAGAGGAACGGCTGATTTTAAACTCTCCTGATGCATCTTTAGACCCTATACCAGACTCATAAGCTGCTACAGCCTTCTCTCTGAAGGTGAAATTTTACTTTTGTATTATATTTTACAAAACAAATACCCATATTGTCAAAAACAATACAATTTTTTTATTTTTTTATTTTTTTATTTTTTTGCCGTAGAATGTCCAAACATTTTCGTGTGTCTGTGAGTTTTGATATTTCCTCAAATCACTGTCGTCCAGGTAAGAACGGATCATCTTCATCTCAGAAAATAAAAAAGGGAAATCAGATTAAATCATTTCAAAGATAGAAATTGCTAATTTGTGTCCAAAATTGTCCAACGAAACCTTTAAGTTTGGAAAAAAAAAAGTAAAGGTGCGCTGGTTTTCACCAGGACTAAATGTGTGTGTCAGCACAACGGGCGCTCAAGCTCTGCTGGTGTTTCCATCCATAGCTGAACAATTTTCTGCTCCTCTGGGATCCTTTGCATCAATTCAATTTACTTCCCTAAATGGACCAATTCATCAGGGAAATTTGGAATGTCATTTGTGTTTTTCATCAGGCCATTTTTCACCAACACAAACGGATTCCGCCCTCATGCAGACACCTTGTACCTGCAGGACGTTTGCGTGACGTTTTTTGTGAAATGATAGCGTAGAGGGGAACGCTTTAGTGCATATTTAGCAGAACCGCTGTAATTAATGCGACCGGCTGTTTGCCGTTGAGTTAAAGTTCATTTACTGCGATTCGTTTTGGAAGTAAAGAGGCGACAAAAAAAAAAAAAAAAAAAAAAAAAAAAAAAACACCAGAAGAGAAGCACAAGAAGCCCAAGTTGCCTGCAGGGTTCAATGAAACCTACAGGAACGTCCGCAGCTTCCGGCCTCGCTCCCGGCTCACACCGACAACATCATGTCATCCCCGTGACATTTCAAGAGCCCTCACATTTCATCGGCACGGTAATTAATCACTGCTGGAACAATGCGTTGGCCTGGAGCACGGCGGCGCGGCCGGGGGCCTCCTTGGGGCACGCCGGGGTGCGACAGGCGAAGCGTTGCCATGGTGAAACCTCCGCAGCATCCAAGACTACCATCCCGCCGCGACATCTGCTGGCATCTCAGATACAGTTAGGCTTCTACATGTCTGCACAAAATGACCTGATTTAGATAAAACTCATCCCGAAAGGTTATCAATTAATAAATACCCTGCAGACTGAAAATGCTCATTATTAATATTTTATTAAGTTTTTCTTTTGTAAAAGAGACAAACTTCACGAGGGAAAACCGAAAGGGGAGGAAAACACTGAACAGTAAATACATACAGAGTCATGCATACAGATTGCTGCCGATTATAATAATTTCTCAGTCTGTATTTATCATCATCAAATAGTAAATATTCAGTAATTCTGTTCGACAGAATCAGTTTTATTGACCGGGTTTGCTCTCAGTACAACGGTGGGAAAACCTTTTTTATGTAAATATGTATGTGTGCAACATTTTTACAACAGAAGAAGACAAGGTTGAATTCGTGCAAATATGCCTGGTGTTGATCTGGACACTGTGAGACTGGTAAGTTTTAACTGGTCACAAATTAAATTAGTAAATTATATAGAATTATCACCCAGATGGATTATAATTCAAGCGTGTATTTCTGTTACTTGTGGTTACAATTAATAAAAACACAAAATCCACAGTCTCAGAAGGTTAGAGTATTACATAAGGCAAACAGAAAATGGTTTTAAAAGCAGAAATGTTGTGTTAAGCCCAGATTACTGGCTTCATATGGAGGGTGGCCCACAAACGGACGCAGAAATGTATTTATTAACCCAGCAGGAAAAGTCTGGGAACGACTGGTTTCAGTGATGTTGAAACTAAGTGTTGTGTTTTCATTAGCTGCTGGTCATAATCACCACTTTTTGAATTAAATGACTGAACTAAATTACTTGTTTCAGATGCACCTCTGGATCACACAGATGGAAATGACCCAGTGGCCAAACCTGGTGGAGCACATCTCTTCTCTTGTGAGGCTGAGCTGCTGCCACTCGGCTTCCTCACTTCACATATATGCTGATATTTTTTTTTTAAAAACACGGTGTGAGTCCGAACATGAGGCCATGAAGAAGGTTTTGTGGGACATCAAGTCCTGTGCTGCTTTTGATTCACCAAGACTGAACCGATAGTTGAGATAAACCCCTGGTGTTCTGCCGCATCGTCACCAGGTACCTTGCTTTTCCATGACGTCGCCTAGCTTGGATCAACGAACTTTGGTGAAATTTGTTTGATGATATGTATAATATAATGTGTAATGATAGTCGCTGGGCAAATCCATCAGACAGCGAGGGATACCTCAGGTGTTACTTTCACTTTAAACCAAACGGCTTCCCAGCTGAGCGAAGCGTCTGTGATGCGCAGTGTGACAGGAAGTGCTGTTATGACCGGATCATTGCTGTGATACTGGAGATGCTTTTACCTCACTTCTGCAGCTCTGGTGCACATCTGTGATGCAGATGATGTGTGACAGCCGAGGTGATCCAAAATGGCGTCCTGGTTTCCGTGGTGATCAAACTGTGTATGCTGCAGAGCGAAATGTGTAAGACTGAGATGAGGGAGCGTTATTTTCTAAAGGCATCATGTCTTCGGTTAAAATGAAAGGCTGATGCCGCCACAACCCCGGGTCTTTGTGTTCTTGGTTGTCACTTGGTTTTGGATTATTTAGGGTTGTTGATTGTTGCCACTAATGGTGCGCCGTACAAGTTGTTCATTTTTCTTTTGTTTGGTTCATTGCGTTTTGATAAAGATGCTCGTTTTCGTTAGTCTTCAGCTTTTGGTTTGGTAAGATCCTTCTGTGTCTTGTTTAGTTCCCTGTGTGTTTATTTCTCTGTAAACTCCTCGGTTTCGGCCCTCACCCAGATGCTCTGCAGCCTCCTGACGCGTCTCTCTTGGTTCCTGTTGTGCCTGTTCCTTGGTTTCCTAAGTCTTCATGACAGCCTTGCAACAGTGGGACACACGTATAATGTTCCTGCACAAGGTTCTAAATAAATGAACTCCAACATGCAAATCAGTGATGGCAGCACGTTTCCTGGGAGGCAACCAGAGGAAGGATGTCATGCACCTCTCAGTTTAAAGCAGCCATTAAGCTTTTCTAATAAAACTTGTCCTTAACATCCGTAAGATGATGCATTTTGTGGCGGGAGTTCAACACAGCTCTCAGCAGTGGTATAAGATTCGATTCATTTTCATAAACACTCATCATTTTATCCAATTATGCTTTATATAAATCTAGACTTTAGTCCTCAATAAAAACAGAAAGAAGTTTGTGTCAGCCTCAAAACTTTTAGCCATGACTGGACATCCTTTCCCATCTCTGTCCCCCTCTGTCCCTGTGTTTCTCTGGAGTCTGCAGGAGCGCTGACCAAAGCCTGGGACGATTATTAATGCTACGTAAGTCACTTTGTTGCAGATGAATTGGAATAAAAAGCATGCATTTTTTTTTATTTTTGCAGTCATCCCTGAAGTATTCTTTTGTGATAAGAAGTACTCATCATGTTGCAGGTAGATGGAAATGGTTTCATGAACAACCTTCTCAGATTTCTGAATCACGTCGATGTATCTGCAAGCGACCCAAATGTCCGGCTGTTTCAGTTCCTCCCAGCGAGTCGTGGTCACTGGGATTGTAAAAGGAAAAAAAAAAACAACTTGAGAGCTTCCGGATGCTGCATGTGACACTGAACGTCTTACTGCTGACTTTAAAGCATTTTAATTAGCAGGAAAGTGTTGGGCTAATAATGCTGCTCTAATCACACTTGAGTAGATTTCCTCCCTGGAGCCTGATCTGTAAGCACACAAAGCACAGCAGAGGGAAAGGCGGGAGCGTCGCTGTTAAATAAAACAAGAGGGATCAGCTTAATGCTTCCACATCCTGCTAAGTGAGAGTAAAGCTTTATGAGTGGCATTAACAACGTAGCAAGCCAGCACAAACTGACCTTTAAGTTTTACTCATACCCCTGAGACCAGGCGGACAGGAGGCGTGTCCTGCTGTAGCTTCTATTTGTAATTCAACCCCTGGATTATAATAAACTCACAGTTTTTGTTTATTAAATGTTTCTCTTAATTGTTTTAATATACAATGCTTTGTAAATATATATATATATATATATATATATATATATATATATATATATATATATATATATATATATATATATATGTGTGTGTGTGTGTGTGTGTGTGTGTGTGTGTGTGTGTGTGTGTGTGTGTGTTTGCACTTCTTCAGGTTACAAGCACAAACTTTAATCTATTTTCTAGGGATTTTATTAGAGCTGAAGTGATTAATCGATGACTGAAATAACCATCAACTAATTTAGTAATCGATTAATCACCAACTGGAGCGTTCAGACTCAAATAAAAGGCCATTTGCTGAAAGACCAACAGAGTCAGAGCTGTAATTAAGCCAAAACTGTTCAAAAAATATAAACATTTTGCATTTAAGATTTAAAAAAACTCTTTGTCTGTAAATCTGTTCTACCCAAAACTCCTTAAGTGGCAGTTTTAGCTTCACCTGATTTAAATTCTGTCAAAATAAAAATCTGCTATTGAGCACCTTTTGCATCCAGTTATTAATCGGTTAATCTAAAAATGAATCAGCAGATCAGCCCTGCAGTGCGCTGATGTTAGATCAAGCAGAAAAGCCTGAGTTTTTCACCTTTTTTTGCTGCAGATGCATCCTTTGCTTCACTGAAGGAATGCTGATATTACATTTTAGGCAAGACAATGTATATTTAAAAAACATAAATTGAATTATTTGTTTATTTGCAGCCTTTAATAATAGTATTAGTATATATTAGTATTTCTAATATTGTATAAAAAGGCTTAAGTGGTTCAATGAAAAATCTGCAGAATATGTCTATTTTTTATCCGATTTATCAATTAACCGTCAGAATAATCGATTACCAAAAGAATCAATAGCTGCAGCTTCAGATTTTATGTGATTGGCCAACACGAATGAATGCATGATTGTGAAATACAAGGGAAGTGAAATATGCTTTTCACATTTTCTTACATATAAAAACCTGAAAAGATAGTAATCTATTTTCTGACCCCTTACTCTGACACCCCTAAATAAAATCCACCACAACCAATTACCTTCAAAAGTCACCCTAATTAGTAATCCGAGTCAATCTGAGAGTAATTTAATCTCAGTCTGACTGCAGCTGTTCTGTTTCTGGTCTCAGAGAGCAACCAGCATCAAGAAGACAGCAGACAGGTGAGGGGGAGCGTTGTGGAGACGTTTAGACCTAGAGCAGGGTTAGGTTTCACAAAAACATCCCAAGCTCTGAACATCTCCCAGAGATCTGATCAATCCATCATCTGGACGTGAAAAGAGGATGCATCCATGGCAGCTTTGGAGGGGCTGCAGACATCCGCAGCTTTACGGAGGCCGTTGTTGAAGAAAGCTGTGAGCTGTGTTTCTAAGAATAGGAGACACAGCAAAAAGGTGCTCTGCTCAGTTGAGATCAAATCTGTTGTTTTTGGGGGGTTTAAAATGCCGTGTATGATGAAAAACTAACCGTTATCCCTGAACACACCATGGTGAAACCTGGTGGAGGCAGCATCATGCTGTGGGAAAGGTTTTTCTGCCGTAGAGAAGATGGTCAGAGCAGATGGGAAGATGAATGCAGCTAAATGCAGAACAATCATGGAAGAAAACCTGTTCGAGGAATGCTTTAGAATGGTCTAGTCAAAGTAAGGACCTAAATCCAGTTGAGAATCCATAGCAATTCTTTGCAACATGTTTGTTCTCTAGTCTCCAGAGTGAGTCGCTGAACATTAAAGCTGTACCTGCAGCAGAAGCTGATTTTATAACATATTCAATATTTAAGCTCGCCACAGTTTTCTGAATTTGTCGTTTTTTTTCCTTCCGTTTCAGAAGAAGGATCCACTAAATGGGTCGTGGTTACGGTCTATAACATAAGATCAAAATGAAGTGACCTTATGGTGGAAACAAATGTAAAAAACCAAACATCAAAAAGCTATGAAGATGTTTGCAAAGCACTGCTTGCCTAAAGAACATCCTTGAGTTTGCATAAAATATTGAAGTGCAGATCTTGCTGCACCGCAGGCAGTAACTCAGACAAACCGAACCTTGAATCTGTTGTTTAGTTTCCTGCTTGGCTGCTTTTCTAAATGCTCCAAAAAGTCACAACTCTCCAAAGTCTCCGGCTGCTCCTCTGGTGCACCATTCAGCTTGTAGAGCGATCAGAACCCTGACAGGCCTGCCACCTTTCATTACGCCGCTTACTCTGGGAGCTGACCAGCAATATTCAGAGGAGAGGGCTTCGGGAAACCCCCAACACTGACTCTTAGCACTGTGATCATGCAAAAGAGACTTCCTAGTTTCAGATTAGTTCCATGCAATTTCTCCCCATAAAAAACCATTGAAGCTGGGATCTGAATTGTTCCGTTTCAACGTTTTTTGCCATTTAGATTAAGACCTTCCATCAGATTTGGTGAACTGGGATTTGGTTTGCAGATAAATATAGTGAAAACAACAAATTGCTTGAAATACTAAACTATGTTGTTGACATCTTTTATTGTCCCAGTTAAGAGCTGCAACAAACCAGATGCATCCAGTTATTTAAGGTGGAAGTAAAAACAGCTGAAATACAACAAACCCGGATGAAAAAAGTGACAGTTGTGGGATCAGCTGTCTGAAGATGAAGACACGTCCTAGTTTTTCCATCAGTGAGGAGAAGCTTGTTTGGCGAAGCCATTAAAAATGAACACCCGGGTTGACGGTGGAGTTTAGTGGTCCTTGATCCGCCACAAAGTTCTCCACTTACTGTCTCGCCAGCACCAGCTTCAGAGGAACAACCAAGTCTCGTTCACAGCGGAGCCGCAGCTCAAAGCGAGTTAAATAATGAGCACAGAGAGGCTGAAAGATGGCCCTGAACAGATGAAAAAGCTCAGTGTGTCGAGGCTGGTAGCTATAATTCTGAGCAGTGATGAGGTTCTGATGGTGAGTGTTTGGGTTCACTAACAGCCCTTAGATGATCCAAAATGTTTTAGCAGGTGTTATGATGAGAGTTAGAAGGAGAGATGATATTTCTCCCCTTTCAGCTTCTCTCTGTTGGCTTCTTAAACACATGAGATACCAGAATGGGCCGTTCGAAACCTCCTGTAATTATAATGTAGCGCCAATTCATGACAAATGTCGACTCAAGGCATTTTACCAAAAAAAGTCATTTCAGTTCAATCACACATTCATTCCAGTTGATCTGAGTTATCAAACGGTGCAGGAACCTCAGTTTATTATTCAAATTAGTTTAAAAAGTTTCCCAGCAGAGTATCGAGTTGCAGCGTTCACTCCTCCTGACCAGCAGGGGGCGACCGCATGGCATTGTGCCGTTGACTTTCCAGCAATCCCTCATGCCGAGCATGCATGTAGCGACAGTGGAGAGGAAAAACTCCCCTTTAACAGGAAGAAACCTCCAGCAGAACCAGAACGAGCAACCGTCTGCCACGACCGACTGGGGTTTGAGACGACAGAGCAGATACACAAAAAAAAAAAAAAAAAGAAACAGAAGATCTGATCCAGGAGCACTTTCTATGTTCATGAAAGTAAGAAGTTAACAGCAGGAGAAGGAGAGCGATTAGTTGATGGCAGCATCATCTCAGCTGAAGCGCTCCTCCAGGAAGGCATCACAGCCAAACAGAACGCCAGACCAGGTGCACCTTCTATGGAGAGAAAAATAACAGAGAAAACAAAAAGCTAACAGTTGAAATAACAGCAAATAATGCAAATTGGAGAGTAGTAGAAGAAGAAAGTGAGGAAAAGTGATCAGGTTGCCCTCCAGCAGCCTGTGGCAGCATAGCTGCAGAGACAGACCAGGATGATGGAACCCCTCAGAATGAGGCAGAGCCAGAGGGAACGCTCTGTCGTTCTTTCCCTCACTATCAGTCACTTGGTGATTTGCTGTGTCTTATTGTTCGCAGCAGATTTAGAGTTTAACAACTCTTTTTTTGTGACTTGGTGGTTTTTAAATAAACACAACTTTAGCCCGTAGCATCAGAAGCTACAGGTTAAATGTAATTCTGCACCCCTGAGACTCTGGTCGCTTTGGATGGCACCTTTAAGGTTTATCAAATTAAACAGTGAATAAAACTGTTTATTTAACACAGAGCAGAAACAGAAGGAGAAAAAACTCAGCTGGAAATAAATCCGACCGATGAGAGGCGGTTCCAGTTCAGGGGTGGAGCAGAGCTCTCACCAGCACCTCCTCCAGATGCTAAACTCTCTTCAGACTCTGATCTGGATCTTTCCTTCTTCCTCTTCTCCATCTCTCATATATACGCCCACTGGCCACTTTATTAGGTATACTGGTTCTGATTGCTTGTTTACATGCATAGCGGATGAGCCAATCACATGGCAGCGGCTTAATGCATTTATGCATCCAGATGTGGATCTCCACGATGACTTGCTGAAGTTCAAACTGAGCATCAGGATGACGCTGTCTCTGCTGAGGAAGGTATCCCCACAGCATGATGCCGCTTCCACCATGTTTTACAGCAGGAATGGTGTGTTCAGGGTGATCTGCTGGATTCGTTTTCCACCAGGCTTCTTGTTCTTATGGCCTTGTTCTTGGCACTCTGGCATTTTCCATGCATGCAAAAATTTGTTCCCATATAATAAGTTAAAATGTCAAAATTAATGAATGATTTATTTAAAACAAGCTCCTCTATCTGCTGAAAAGTTACTTGTAAGTTAGTCTTGTCTTGTTCCAAGTGTATTTAGGACATTTGCAGTAGAAACCAGACCAGAAATACTTGGTGAGACTTTGTGTTTTTGCAGCTTCAGTCGTTCAGATCTGTGAATTTCCTCTTTGATCGCTTAGAACGAAATGTGTTTCTCCACAGAATCACTGAAAAAAACGCAGCTGGAAATCTTTTACATTTTTCAAACACGCAGTGTTACTGTACTCACTGGAAATGTTGAAAGACCTTGAGATGTGAGGTAATCTGCACGTTTCTCCTCAGGAACTAAAGCTACTTCGTTGCTGCCAGGCCTCAAGGCATCATCAATGGGAGAGTGAGGTTTCATGAAGCTGGTGCTGCTTCCTCTCGAGGACCGTCTGTGGTTTTCCTTCACCTGCAGAATGTTTTTGGTGCAGAAACACCGAGGGAAGGAATCAGATCTGCTCTCAGATTCTCTTTGTTGCTTTTGACAGGGAGTAAAAGAGGAGAGGCAGGAAACATCTGACAGACACGGCTTGAGTTTTAGAAGAGCAGCTGTTGTTTCTTCAAGGTGCAAAGAAAATGTCAGGAGTGGTCATGAACCAGGCTCATCATTATGACCGCATCCCTTATAAGGAGGGACGTCTGGGGAACATTAGCGACATCCTGTGGATTTAGAGTGGGATCTCTCTGGACTGATTCATTCCCGCCCGACAGACGGATTGCTGTTGCCGTGTGAGTCAGGCATAAACCCGGAGTCAAGTTTTTAAAAAGTTACCGTTTCCAAACTGTTAAACTTTATCCTGTTAATATTTCTGTGGTTTAAAGTCCTTCCTCTCTGCCTCTAAAGGGGCTTAATTTATATCCTTTTTCACCCGCTGAGGCAAAGCTGTTGTTACTGTTTGTGTTTTGTGCCAGCAGCAAGTTACTTTTTAGATTATTTATCATTACAATCAGTCGTTTATATCAACTTTTTTATGGAAAGTCATGGTTGCTTAAAATTATTGATAGACCTATGGTGACCCTTTTCCAATTTTTATCCATATTTCCAGGATTAAAAGGCAAAAATGAATAAATATTAATAAACAAAAATAAGCTTCTTAAATAGAGGTCATTATAATTTATCCTGTTGACACATTTCCCTCCCAAATTAATAGCCAGACAGGCTGTGGTTGTTAAAACACCCCACTGTAGATGCAAACATTGTATTAATGAAGTAGTATAATGACTACCTATCTGCAGTTTTCAATAGATCACTCAGACAAGTCAGGGGGCTGCTGCAGAAACAGTGCAACTCTGTGATTTCTCATTTTAATAGAAGAAGATAATACGTTACATTTCACTCTGCAATAACAAGCATATCTGTGAAATGTGGTGGAAGTCAGTGAGGGCACTGCTGACTAAAAAGTTAGTTGCGCTAACTTCAAATCTTAAAACTGTAGTTCTGCTCATGCTAAAATGCTACAGCTAATGCTAAAGCGCTAACTTTAAATTATATCTGCTCTTGAAAATCTACAACCCTTGAGCACCAATCTAATTTTGACATTATAATGTAAATGTCCCACATAGCCTTTAGCTATTGTATTTATGTTTATATCTTGTTCCTCATGTCTGTGTTTTATTTTGTTCCTGTATGTTTATTATTTTAAATAAAGCTATTGGGGGGGGGAGACTGCAAGGAGAGGAAATGGAACCGCTAATAAACACCCACTTCAAAATAAGAGCATGAACATAAACGTCTAACTATTTGAAGAGTTCTTAGTCAATAACCAAAACTTCAACACAGAAGTTGAACTTTACTCAACTGTAAGTTTGTAAAACAGCCAAGTAAATCAGCGCTTTAGAATTTATCCAGAAAAATTAATTTAGGGGAAGCTAAGTGCACTAAACGTTTTCAAAGTCAGCAAAAATGCGAAACGACTAACTCGTGGATTTCATCACATAGTTTCTTGGTAAGACGCCGGCCAAAGTCCTCTTTTGACTGGCCAGAAGCAATTAGTACTGAACCAGCTGAACTCTGGAGAAGAAACAGAACCATTGAACCAGCAGTAATTTTTCCCCAGTCACATTGGACCCAGTACCCTTCCGACATTCAGTTTCAATAAGTATTTTCTATTTACATAACACACTTTTACATTAATTTGTTGCAAAATTTATGAAAATATTTCTGTTTGATTTTTTTCCTGTCCTGTTTCTGGTCTCAGAGGTTCACCGGAGAACAACCAGTATCATGAAGTCCAGGGAACCCAGCTGAGAAAAGTAGCCCTGCACATCACCCTGAACACACTATCCCCACTAAGAAACACGGTGGTGGCAGCATTGTGCTGTGTGGATGCTTTTTTTTCAGCAGGGAAAATGAAGCTGGTCAGAGTTGATGGAACAAAGATGGAGCTGAATCAGGACAATCCTGGAAGAAAACCCAGCAGAGGCTGCAGAAGACCTGGACCTTGGGTGGAGGCTCACCTTCCAGCAGGACGACCAGCCTGAACACAGAGATACCCATGTGTTAGAATGGCCTAGTCAAAGTCTTGACCTAAATCCAACTGAGAATCTGAGGAAAGACTTGAAATACTGTTTTCAAAGTTGTCATGTTTTGAAGAAGTAAAAGTCCTATTTTTTTTTAGCAGAAATGTAATGAAAACATCTTAAATGGATATTTTTCATTTTCATAACAATTTTTAAGAGCATGTTTAATATCAGCAAAATCAATCACATCAGTAATTTGTTTTCATAAGTTTTGTGGAATTAAAACATTTGGTAAAAGTTACATTTATTTGAGGAGTTTTAAAATCTCAGCCTGGCCTGTTTGTTGTTGTCTGTGATTTATTGTTTGGTAGAGATCTTCCATATTCTATGCAGTAATAGCTCAGTTTGGCCTTGCAGCTGTGAGGCAGTTATTTACTAAATCAAAAAATGCTCTTAAGGTGGAATTTTAAAGAATAGCCCCAGGAAAACAGGATTGTCTGGGCTTTTTTTTTTTTTTTTATCCACTTGAAAAAACCAGTTCAGGTTTCCTGTAACGTTTCTGCAGAAACGTTGACAATCCCAACATTCAGAAAACTCCAGATTGATAAACAGAGGTTTATTGCTGGAAAAACAGCCTTGACTCTTCCAGTCTGACACATCGGGATGTGAACAAACAAACCTAATCAAATGCAAGGATTGATTACTGTGGGTTTCTCTCCAAATGAAGCCTCTTTACCTGGTGGATAATTAGGAAGTGAGCAGGTGCTGGTATTGAACGCTCCGGGCAGCTTCGAGAGGCAGTAATTGTTTTCTGTCAATCCTGTGGCCTGTTGACTGAAACAGCAGGCCGCTGCGAGAGCGACCACATACCTGGCAGAGAGGTTTTCCAACCTTCTTATTCAGAAACATACTCATGGCTTTGGCTACAGAAGAACTTCTGAGCTATTGAAGGTTCCAGTGAGCGCTGTTAGAGTAGGAAAGAACATCGCTACATCATAAATTTGCCAAAACGAGATGCTCCCAGCAAGATTTCAGACAGAGGAACAAAACGAAAGTTGGCCAAAAGCAAAGGATTGCTTGTGGAAAGCTTCAGAAAGATCTGGAGTTAGCTTGTACAATTGTTTCAACGAAAACAAGTAATGCAACCACCGCGGTCAGTATGCACACTCATTGCACAAGACTCCACTGCTGAAGAAAAATCATTTTGAAGTGCGTTTAAAATTAGCTGAACAACATTTAGACCAGCCTGTGAAAGACCGAGCAGGTAAGATGTCATGTTTAGTGGTGAAAAGACACCAGCAGTAAGTCCTGGAGGCGGGAACATCCTGGTGTGGAGCTGTTGTTTACCGTATGGCACAGGAAGACTTCAACAGAGGAAAGGATTAAGGGACAAACATACCTCAATAAAAATCTGATGCCATCTATCAGGATGATACGACAGTAAGGGCCACAGTAAGAGATTATTTTTGTTACGAGAAAGAAGTCATAATATTTTGAGGACAAAATACCAGATAATAGTAGTAAAATCATGAGGAAAAAAAGTTGTTTTGATGAAAAAACTTTATTCTTGTATTATTAGGACTTTATTCTGGTAATATTAGGACTTTTATCCTAATATTATCTCATATTATTAAAACTTTATTACAACTTTATTCTGGCAATATTATGACTTTATTCTCATATTATTACGACTTTATTTCGGTAATATTACAATATTATTTTCGTACTATTACAGCTATTCCTGTAATATGACTTTATGCAAATATTAATACGACTTTATTAACATATTACAACTTTATGCTCATATTATTACTACTTTATTCTCGTATTTTATGACTATTCTCATATTATTATGATTTTATTCTTATATTATTACGACTTTATTCTGGTAATATTACAACTTTATTCTCATATTATTGCAGCTATTCTTGTAATATTACGACTTTATTCAAATATTATGACTTTATTCTCATATTAATACGACTTTATTAACATATTATTATGACTTTATTCTCATATTATCACGACTTTATTGTGGTATTATAATGACTTTATTCTTGTAATATATTCTGTTAATATTACGACTTTATGCTCATATTATTACGACTATTCCCATAGTATTACATCTTTATTCTGGTAATAATATGACTTTATTCTCATAATTAAGCATGATGTAAAGACTGGGTGGGGAGTTACACCTTTTTGTTTTATTTTCCCTCTTGATATCAGGTCACCAGAGCCTGCCTGGTACATTTATCTAAAAGAGGAAAGTCGTTACTAAGGGTATCATAAGCTGTCCTCCAGAAGCATTTTCTATATTCCCAGAGATCACGGTGGGAGATATTTAGTGATTTTCTTGAGTGCTGGCGCCATCTGCTGGTTGGAATAATTACATGGATTTCAAAATCAAAGAATCAGGGACAAAATAAACTTCTTTCATGTTGTCAGAGAAACACATCAGTGCTGCCACCCTCCCTCATATTTCCATATACTGGAGAAGCAAAACTCACAGAAATTAAAAATACATTTATTTATACCTTTATTTTGGGTTTATTCATCCTGTTAAAACTTTCAGCAGCGCCCTTTTGCTAACTTCTCTTCTTCTTCTCCTGTAATATTTTCCAAGGTTGGAGGGATGAAGAAGAGGAACCTTGGTCCAGTCCGTCCAGATGGTCCAGAGTCCTGGTTCCTGTCTGATACTCTGCAGATCAGCCCGCAGCTTTTCTACACCATCGAGGTCTGTGGACTGAGACGGCCTGAGGAGAAGGTTGATTTTGTTTCTGATGAACCATTTCTGTGTTGATCTTTATCAAAGTTCCCAGAACCTCTGGAAGAGAAACAGGCCCATAGCAACACAGGTCCTCCACCGTGCTTCACAGTGGGCACAAGGTGCTTTTCCTTGGTTTCACACCAAACTCATCTGTAAGACCTCATCCTGCGGTTAAAAAAATAGCCTCTGCATCCATCCATCCATCCATCCATCCATCCATCCATCCAAAAACAGGAAGTGATAAATTACTAATTAGAACTTCCTGGAAACTGATCAGTTTAAAAATGTACTTAAAAAAAATTTAATTTACGTTTTTTTTTCCTCACTGAATAAATTAAATTATTATTATTATTATATATTGTGTTGTATTATTCTATTTTACTTTATAATTTTTCCAGTCTGTCATTGGTGCAGTCATATTTGTCTTGTGTGTGTGTGTGTGTGTGTGTGTGTGTGTGTGTGTGTGTGTGTGTGTGTGTGCACCATTTACAGCGTGTGGGGAAAAGGAGTTACAGATGGCGGCTGAAAGAGGAGGGTGACTTCCTCCCGAAGCCAAGCCTTCATTTTGTTGACGTAGTGAAAACATCAGCTCGGAGCGAACGAAGCAGATCAAGAAGGGTGACTGAAAGATGATGGAGGCTCAGCCCATTCAGACGATCTGCTCAGGTTACATCCACCTCAACCGACCTTAATCTTGTTGGAAAGACTAAAAACTAACATTTGTAGGTCTTTCATAGTGAAGAAATCCGAAAAGGGATATTTCAGGAATTTTGTGGTGAGGTTCTGTAAAAAGGTTAGAAACGTATTATATTATCTAGAATACATAACTTTTTAGCATCTTTATTGAGTATAAAAGCAGATCAGGTAGTAATAAAGGCTCAAAGTCTGTGAGAGGTGGACTTCTACCATCTTAAAAGCTTAGAAGTTGTTATATGAACCTTTAAATGTTTGCATTGGGCATCTGTCTGCATTCAGGTTTGGTCTCATCTGACCACAGCACCTTCTTCCACATGTTTGCGGTGTTTCCTGTTGACAGATTCTCCCACATGAGCAGCGGATCTCTGCAGCTCCTCCAGAGCTAGCCTGCTCTCCTTGCCAGTTTAGACAAGGGGTCTGCAACCTGCGGCTCCGGAGCCGCGAGTGGCTCTTTGCACCTTCCACAATGGCTCCTGATAACTTTGACTACAAACAAAAAGCAACCAGTTGATGTTTTAAATGCAGATATAATAACAAAAGTGGGTTTTTAACTATTTTCTTGCAGTATTTGCACTGAGTTTCCACAAAGAATGTCGCTAAAAGCACCAGCAACATGTTTTTAGATCTGTTTCCCTTGACATTAGATACCCATAAATTCCCCTCCTCTTTTATGTTTATCTTTATTTTAAATCCTAAAAATAGAACTAAATCACTGTTAATGCTTTAAAAATGACAAGACATTTCCTAAAGTAGAAATTTGTCTAAAAAGTTGTCTTTTTTCCAAAAGTCCTGTGACATTTGCGACTCTAAACAAGTTTCATTTGGCTGCCCGGAGACCAAAACGGCTCTTTCGGTTGTAAAGTTGCAGACCCCGGGAGGTTTGCAGTTGTGCTGTGACTCTTTTCAGATTTCAGAAGAAAATGATGTTTTCAGGCCATGCTGAGTTCTGGGTGGAGTCTTTAAAAGCCGTCCAGACATCCAAGTGTCGGTTCCTGCCAGAGGAGTCAGAGAAACCACAGGTATGTGCCAAGCCGGGCCGTGGCTTCCAGCTCGCAGCAAGATCCTCCCCCTCATCTGGAAGCTGTTGAGCTTTTCTAGCAGATGTAGGCGCCTGACTTCCTTAATGACACCCTGGTACAGGCTGGGATTCAGGAACACAACAGGAAAAAGCTGGAGGACGTTTCACTGTTCCGCTTTTTATCTCTGAGATGCTGAAATTTAGCTGCTTCGGACGTTTTCTGATGTTCAGTTTTCTACATTTTTCCTTTAAATCTGGAAGTAACGTTGGAAACTCCACAGTGAGACATCTGGGACATGCAGATCCACACTCGCAGCGTTAGTTTAACAACAGGTGCCTCTGACTTGGCCATCCTCCAGAGAGAACAGGCTGTCCAGCTGTCGGCCACACAGGGACACGGCTTGTAGAAGAGCTCTCACACACTTAGTGAAAGGCTGCAAAAAGCTTTTTTTTTCTGACTTGCAGTTCTTGTAGACAGCTTTGTTTTTAAATTTTAATCAAGTCTCCAAAACAATGCCTGGGAAGCTCAGGCTGTTGCACAGCAATGCCGCCCCGCCTCCCTTGTGGCCCAGTGCTGAAGTCTTCATCCGTCCCCGGTGAGTCTGCAGGACGGAGTCAGCAGAGATTCACTCACATGTACCTCAAACTGGGCCACAAATCCATTTTATCCATCAATCACATTTTTAAATATTCAATTTTTGGGGGGGAAAATCTGGATTATTATTATTTTTTTTTTTTTCCCACCAATCCACTCCTCGTGTTTCCATGGGTCAGAGTGACGTCATCACGCCCAGAGCGGCCATCTTGTTTGACAACTGTGTTTTACAGCTTCTGTTTATTTGGGCTTTGAATTCAGGTCAACTCTACGACGAAGTGTTAGGGGCAGGCTATGATTTTTCTCTTTTTAAATTACAAGAATAAAGTCGTATAACAACAGAGTCGAAATAATATGAGAATGAAGCCATAATGTTACCAGAAAAAAGTCGGACTATTAGTCCGAAATTAAATGAGGAATGCTGAACATCTTGTGAAGTTATAGTTGAGTATGAGTTTTACAGATAATATTTAACAGAAGTAGTTGATCTTTTAACACATCAGCATCAAATGATTATCAGTAGCAGTAGACTGAAACCAGTTTCACAGAAAGAACCACACGGTCTGAACTGCTCACGTCCGATTTCCTCTATAGAAACTTTTTTTTCATAAAAACAAATTTTTTTCATAATTTGAAGATGTCTTTTCTGCTAAAATGTCATCTTTATTCTGCTAATATGACTTTATTCTCATAATTAGATAAAAATGATCATAGCCTGACCGATACGTCATCGTCCAGCTCACAGAAGGGATGACTGAAATAAAAGCCACTTTTTGGAAACTATTTTCTGTCATTTGTAATTTCTTTTGTAGAAAAAAAAAAAAAGTGCGAAAACACAATCGATTAAAATCGAAAATTGGATCTGGTATGAAAAAAAAATCAGGGATTTTATCTTGCAGCCATATCGCCCAGCCCTGAAAACAGATCTGGAGAACCGATGTTCTGCGTCCAGCCCACCTGAGGTTGAGCTCTGCTCTTTCTGCTGGAGACAGACCCCAGGAGTATCGCCTCGGGGGGCTCAATACAAAATCTGCAGCACATTTCAGGATTTTACTTACATAAAAATATAATTATTCCTCTGCTTTACACACGCCATCACATAAAATCCCTATAAAATATTTAAAACTTGCTGGAAAGGTTTTTTCCAAGCGACTGGAATCAGAGTATTTGCATCTCTGGGCCTTAAAATGTCTTTACTGATTGGTTTTAAATGAGAAACGCTGGCTCCCCTGCTCGGCTTGGTGGACTCAGAGGGTGTGTGTTCTCCGGCAGAAGGCGGGGTTTTCTCCTTGGGGTTCTGGCCCAAGCTGCGTTATGTAACAGAGCCACAGCTTCTCCTCCTGATGGGTGTTAGGAAGTTCAGGCTGCGGCTCTGACTCAGTCGGGTCCTGTGGGCATGCAGGGACGCTTCCAGCGGTGCGTCTCCACACCCACGGAGGAGACGTTCACAGGAATGTCCCCAGGAACATCTGCTCCGGCGGGTTTCGGGTTTTAACCCGCTCGAAAGCAGCTTTTAAAGCAGCCTGCGTTCTGGCAGGGCTCGGTGCGCCTGAAGGGAAACGTGGAAACTGGAGCTGGTTTTTAGAAGCGATGGGAAGCGGAACCAGCAGAGGGAAGAAGGTGGCACCTGCGTGTGTCAGCGAGGTGAGGGTGTCCAAAGCAGGAGGAGCTGCTGTCCATCCATCCCAGCAGGCCACAGGTCCACTCAACCAGCACAAGGTTCACTGCGCGCAACCGGAGGGCCACGGGGAGGAGGGGGCCCACTCTGACGGCGACACAGATGGGCAGCGGGCTTCTGTCAGGAGAACCTCTCCGAGGAGAACTTTCACCAGGTCCAAAGTATATGGACTGTGTCCCTTCAGCGGGGAGGACAATGAGGACGAGACGAGCTGTTCGCCGCAGCTGGAGGAGCCACGTGGCCCACGGAGCGTGCCAAAGGACGTAAACAAGAGGAGCAACTGTGTGTTTACGCACAGGAAGCAACACACACCTGCAGGCTTCGTTCAGCGCCATGTAAGGCTTTACACCGCTGGTTTTCAGCGTTTTCTGTCAGTTACACAGAATACAGTTCTTAACAAAAGGCAAATAGGCTCATTATTACTCAGAGTAAGATTAAAAATACACAGTTAATGTCAGTATTATTACCCCACCTGATTAAATATGGAGTTACACAAGTAACACAGTCTAAATATTTAGTTGAGTATTTAGCTCCAAATTACATATTTAGCTTGCTAACTAAAATATTTAGCACCAACCTAATTATTGAATTAGCGAGCTAAATACTTAGCTCCAAAACAAATATTTTGCTGGCGACTAAATATTTAGCTCCAAACTAAAGTTTTAGTTAACAAGCTAGTCAGTTTGCATGCTAAATATTTGGCTCCAAAATAATATTTTGCTTGCTAACTAAATATTTAACCTGCTATAATTAAATATTTAGTTTGCAAACTGATGTACCATGCTAATATAGCAATCTCAGCTTTGCACATGTGTGATTTATTTGCAATGTGGACACAATGGGTCTCCTCTCTGCTCTGACTGCTGGTGGTTTGCTGCAGGACGGCTGAGAGAGACTGGAGAGTTCAAAAAGTTGCTAGGTTTGTTGATAGTCGCTTTTTGAGGAAAAAAAAAAAAAAAAAGTCATGAGATGGGTCTAAAAAGTCACTAAGTTAGCAACAGTCGTCCTGCCCACACCCCATCCACTCATCTCCACACTTGGCCACGCCCCAGTCCACTTTTAATGGCATTTTTCTAAATTTATCTGGGGGTGGGGTTTTGCTTTCATTGGGGGGTTAGTTCCACTTTATGAGCTACTTTGTGTTGGTTCATCATCCGATCCCAGTTAAATAACTTTAATATTGTCTTTAAAGCTGCAGTATGTAACTTTTACTATCGCTGTCTAAAGAAACGCCCCACTCCCCCCGACCTGAAACAGCCAATCAGAGCCAGGGGGAGGCGGGGCTTAGCGCTGCCAATCACCCTCGTGCACGCGCTGCTAAACGTGCTAATGGTGGAGAAACAACTCACCGTTCCAGGAAAACTGTTTACCCGCCGTCATGGTGGCCATGCTAACTAGCATTAGCATTAGCAGCAGGCTATGCTGTGGTGATGGGGGGGTGAGCGACGCGTACATGAGGCTGATTGGCAGCGCTAAGCCCCGCCTCCTGGCTCTGATTGGTTGTTTCTGACTGGTGTATTTCAGCAGTTAGTACTGGGAGCACTGGATTACAGATTATCTGTTTGATATTAAACTGTCACGACATCATGATAATTTTAACAAATTTGTAAATTAAAAAAAACCATATTTTTCATTAAAGTTGCATACTGCAGTTGTAGGTATTGAAGTTGTGATAAAGCTTTGCATTCCTCTCCTTACGTCCCTGTGTTGTTTAAGCCCGCCACGCAGAGGTTCTCCGCTGCAGGAACGTTCTTGGAGAGCGAGCCGGCATGCGATAAACAGTAAGTACACGGCTCTCTTCAATGATTCATATCCGAGCTCAGCGGAGCACGAAGCAAGTGACACTGGATCAGATTCACTGTAAAGGGATCAGAGAGGAGATTAACCTGACAGCTGATCATGTTTCACTTTAACCACCTTTTCATCCACTTCCTGCAGGACTTCCGGCAGCCCCCCCCTCCCCATGCCGGTCATCCTGTACGATGGATCGGAAGAGGAGCTGATGGACACTATAGAGAGAGACTTTAGCTAACTGGGCAGCGGAAATGAAGACATCTGTTGACAATCGTAAATAAATTAGGGTTACCTCCATGTAATCTGACCCCATTTTGGAGCATCGATGCTAAGAGATGTTTGCCCCCCTCCCGCCGGCTCTCACTGCCTTATTTAACAGCTGGAAGCCGTGTAAACTTGACCGGATGCCAGGAGGAGCCCAGGCCTCCTCGGTTGGTCATCTGGAGCACCAGGGTGTCATGTCAGCCCATTATTCCCACCAGGCTCCCTCAGAACGGACATGTTTGTTTCTTACGGAGCCGAAACTCTCTTATAAGGAAGGAAACGAGTCCGCAGAGCTCTGGTGGCTGCTGGCAGTACAGGCCCCCTCTTGAGACGTTTTGCCAGATTTGTAGGATGAACAGCTGGACTTTAAGCTGTGGATAGTTCCAGCAAAGGTTTGTAAAGGAAACATTTGCTTAAGTTTGTCCTCCCGACCAGTTCCTGCCCTTTCCCGGCTGATGAAGACAGAATGTGATTTACAGTCTGCACAGCTGCATTCCTGCGTCAAGAAGCTTCTGCCCCCCGGTGGTTTAACATGGAGCTGCATGTGTCAGACAAAAAATTGGATTTTGATACTCGTTTTTCATGCAAAAATACATGTAAAAAATCACAGTAAAAAGCCTGTGATGTGTGTGTTTGCAGGGGTATCAGGTGAATAGTACCACTGATGGTCATCTCCATGCAATGATTTTCAAATAGCGTATTTAATAAACAGCCATCACATAAACACAGCATAACTGTTTTGACAGAAACACTGTACAAAATAAAAAGTATATCTATAAAATAATTAAATAAAATATTATGCACAGTGTATGTTTCAAATTAAAATAGTCAAACCCTATATAATCTAGTGCTCCTTTGGCATTTTAGACAATGTTTAAGTGTTATTTTGCTTCTTTGAAGGCCTGTAGAAAGCCATCCTTCTCTGCAGACCCTTTAGCAGTTTGGGAGGTAGAAGAGGAACCTGATTTCTGAGTCTCTCCAAGTTTCTCACATTCTTTGCGATGTAATCCTCACAAATCCTGTCAAGAATTAAAAAAAATGTCAAATTACACTTCTATTTTAAGAGAGAATGTCCTATTTAAAGCAACATGACCTAAAAACAGGTTTCCTGCTAAGTTTTCATGCCAGGATTCCAAACTGACGTTTCCAGTATCTCACAGCCATGTTTTAGAGAACAAAGGGTTTCTGCTGAGGTCAGGCTGAAAATGTGACCCGGATGGATGGATGGATGGACAGACGGACGGATGGATGGACGGACAGATGGAAGGATGGATGGACGGACAGATGGAAGGATGGATGGACGGACAGATGGATGGACGGACAGATGGATGGACAGACGGACGGATGGATGGACGGACGGACAGATGGATGGACGGATAGATGGATGGATGGACGGATGGATGGATGGAAGGACGGACGGATGGATGGATGGACGGACGGACCGATGGACGGACGGATGGATGGACGGACCGACGGATGGACGGACGGACGGACGGACGGACGGATGGATGGACGGACGGACGGACGGATGGACGGACGGACGGATGGATGGATGGATGGACGGACGGACGGATGGACAGACGGATGGATGGACGGACGGATGGACAGACGGATGGACGGACCGATGGACGGATGGATGGACGGACGGATGGATGGACGGACGGACGGATGGACGGACGGACGGATGGACGGACGGACGGATGGATGGATGGACGGACGGACGGATGGACGGACGGACGGATGGACGGACGGACGGACGGACGGATGGACGGACGGACGGACGGACGGACGGACGGATGGATGGACGGACGGACGGATGGACGGACGGATGGATGGACGGACGGACGGACGGATGGACGGACGGACGGACGGATGGACGGACGGACGGACGGACGGACGGACGGACGGACGGATGGACGGATGGACGGACGGATGGATGGATGGACGGATCCTGAGCCTGTGCCTCAGTCCCGCCTGAATCAGTCAGGATTCCTGCTGCATAAAGGTTTCCTGCTTTCTGTTCTGCAGCTTCATGGGACCAAGTTTATCACCTGAACAAAGGATGCGGCTGCATCTGGAAAACTAGCGCGTCGTTGCAATGTCCCTGAAAAACATAGTGAGATGAGATAATTATTATTATTTTATTTACAAGAACAAACATTCATCATATAAGCAGCTTTAATCTTAAAGCTTGGGCCATCTAAACCAATGCAGACCCCATGTTTTTCTGCATAAAAACAAACACATGGATTAAAAATAAAAGCACCAGCATCCACCAAGCTCTCACAACCTGCTAAGTGTCACCAAATTTAGCAGATGTTTAGCATGATGCTTACAGTGTCAACAAGCAGGATGTAGTCACAGCTTCCACCAAACACAATGACATCAGAGTCTCTGCCGCTGCAGGCTGTGTGCCACAACCTGAGACAGGAAACAGAATCAGCGCTCGCAGCTTCCATTTCCCTGGGAAATACTCATCACTGGCAGGATCAGTGCAACACTAACGCAACATTAGTGTTAAAAATACAGCTGGGCAAACACGTTTCAGCTCATAGCGGGTGTTCTCTGATCCACACAGGGTCAAAATTATACATACATGCTCAAACACAGAAATACACCCCCACTAATCTTTGGTTAAATGTCTCTGAGAGACCTGGCTGCGTATTTAACCACCTGAAAGAGCTCACTTCCAGCCCCGCAACCTTTGGAGAGCCGTTTCATTCAAAATTAAATTAATAAATACTGTTATTAATAAGCTATTAATAAATACGCCATCAAATACATAAATGTCACCATGAAGTAAATACATAAATACACACACACACACACACACACACATATATATATATATATATATATATATATATATATATATATATATATATATATATATATATATATATATATATATTTATATATATATTTTTTTTTTTTTTTTTTTTTTTTTTTTAATTATTTTTTTTTAATGGGGTGCTTATTTTGCCATTCACATTTTACTTGTTTATTTATTTCATAGTGGTTTTATTTGGATTTTAGTTTTATAAAGCCACTTCACGTATTTCACGGACTTTTATCTTTCAACTCCGTTTTTATTTTAGGTTCTTTTTATTTCATGTTCTCATATTCAAATGACGGGGGCGGGATCCTGAAATCCATCAATAATTAAATACATTTAAATAAATAAATATATACTGTTATTAGTAATTCATGAATAAATACTCCATCAAATAAATAAATGTCCTCCATGAAATAAAAACAAAATAAATGTAAAAAAAATAAAATAAAATAATTTAAATGGGACCTTATTTTGCCAATCACATATTTACTTATTTATTTATGTCAAGACTTTTTAGGTATTTCTTTCATTATTTATTTATTTCATAACAGTATTTTATTTTGTGACACTTATTTAATGAAGCTACTTTATTTATTTTTCAACTACGGTTTTTATTCTAGGTTCTTTTTATTTCATGTTCTTATATTCAAATGAATGAGGCGGGATCCTTAAATCAACAAATAATTAAATAAATTTTTAAAAATAAACAAATTTTAAAAATCAAATACTGTTCTTAGTAATTCATTAGTAAATACTCCATCAAATAAATAAAGGTCTTCCATGAAATAAAAACAAAATAAATGTAAAAAAAAAATGTTAATGGGAAACTTATTTTGTCAATCACATACTTACTTATTTACTTATGTCAAAACTTTTTACGTATTTCTTTCATTATTTATTTATTTCATAATAGTGTTTTATTTTAACATAAATAAATAAATAAACTGTGACTGAAAATCTAAGCTCCTCCATTAAAAAAGTTATTATTTTAATATATATTTTGTTTTTATTTCATGGGGATATTTTATTATTTGATGGAGTATTTATGAATAACAGTATTTCTTTATTTATTTGATTTTGAATGAAATGGCCTTCCATGAAAACAGCCCCATCAAGCTGAGCTGGAATTTGCAGCCGTCCACACAGACAAGGAAAATGTTTTCTGTAGGACGGTTTGAGGACCAGACAAGATGAAAAATGAGCAACAAGAAGGCTTTCAAACTGAATGACACCAACTGTCATGCATGGTGGCGGCAGCATCATGCTGAGGGTATGTTTTGCTTGTTTTGAAAAACTATTCTAATGCATCTTTAAAAGCCCAAAAATAAACCCGACATTTATCCTGATGGTTTGCTTTCTAAATTTCTGACCTTTAATGTAAAAACCGGTACCTTGGCTTATCCGGATATGGATGCTCAAACTCCCTCCACTTCTTTGTTTCAACGTCAAACAGCCAGCCATCACCTGATGCGGAAGACATGTGAAGATGAAGAGCTCTGGACGAAAAGGGCTGAATGCAGTTCAGATTAATCTGCAGGTACACGTGCTCACTCATTGGTTTGCAGTCGACACTGAGACCTCCGAACAGGAACATGGTGGTCTCTGACACCGCTGTGACTGAATGCCATGATCTGCCCACTGGAGCCGCGGATAAAGGAACTCTGGATGTGAATGACAGACATATCAGTAACTTGGTAACCGTCTGAAATGCTACTGGACGTTTTAGGCTAATATTTGCTCATACATGTGAGCCATCAGAAGCTACATGATTGGAGCAGTCTGTGTTTGTTTGCTTACATCTCAGTCCACGTCCAGGATTCAAGATCTAGGCAATGAAGGTCATTCGTCCTGGTTTCCTGTGAGTAAAAATGAGCAAAGGTAGCATCCAGCTGCCCTACCTCAGGTTATTAATGCAAACATACTGCTGAAACCAGATATTTACATATGATGTATGAAAACATACACAAACAGTTTTTTTTCTGTCTGACATCCAATCACCCAGTGATGAGCGCACTTCCGCTAATAGTGGAGCTAAGTTTTAGATTAGCGCTTTAGCTAGCTTTGAAAACATTTAGCGCACTTAGCTTCCCTTAAATTAATTTTTTCAGAAAAATTATAAAGCGCTAATTTACTTGGCTGTTTTGTAAACTTTCAGTTGAATAAAGTTCAAAATCTGTGGTGAAGTTTTGGTTATTGACTGTTAAGAATTCACTTATGTTCATGCTCTTATTTTGAAAGGGGCGAAGACTGTTTATGTAGCAGTTCCGTTTCCTCTTCTCGGGTTGTCTCTCTTTTTTTTCCCCAATAACTTTATTACAAACAAGAAACATAAGGGAACAAAATAAAACATAGACAGTAAAGAAAAAGATATAAACATTAAAACAAACGATAGATTATAGAACATGTAAGTCATAATGTCAAAATTAAATTGGTGCTTGAGGGTTGTAGTCTTTCAAGGGCAGATATCATTTAAATTGAAGTTAGCGCTTTAGCATTAGCTTCCGCTAAACACTGTGCTGGTGTAGCACTTTAGCATTAGCAGAACTAATGTTTATGATTAGTGCTTTAGGGTTAGCGTAGCTAACTTTTAAGTTAACGGTTTAAAATCATCCTAAACTTTTCCTGTTTTAGGTCAGTTGGGATGACCAAAACTGTTTCTATCTGATAAACAGAGGCATAATGAGAGGATGTTTTATTACTTGAAAGTTTCTAAACGCTTAATTCACGACATCGGAGTTAGATGGAAGCACAACCAGGGGATGCTTTTAAGGCAACACCTCAAACATGCTGCTTCCAAAATCAGCCAAGATGTCAGGAACAGAATTATGGACCTCCACAAGTCCGGTTCATCCTTGGGTCAAATCTCCAGATGGATGAGGGTGCCAAATTCATCTCTTTAAAACATTATACAGAAGCTGCATCACTGTTCAGGAAGGAGACAGGTTCTGTGTCCCAGAGAGATACGGGGTTTGGCATGAAACTTGTGAAATGAACCCAGAATGAGTGCTAAAGACATCGTGAAAATGCCGCTCAAGCTGATTAGAAAGCATCATCATCCACAGAGAAAGGAGTCCTATAGCAGCACGGGCTGAAAGGCCACTCAGAGAGGAAGAAGCCAGTATGTAAATGCACTCAAAGACTTTAGTGTTTGCAGCCCTGTGGTCTCATGAATCCAAAACTGAAGTGTTTTGACATAATGACCATTGTAAGCTTCCAAACCTGAGAACACCAGCCCAACTGTGAAGTATGGTGGTGGCAGCATCATGCTGTGGGGGTGTTTTGCTGCAGGAGGGAGTGGTAAACTTCACAAACCGATGGCATCATGAGGAAAGAACATAATGTTGAAATACTGAAGAAATATTTCAAGACATCAGCCAGGGAGTCGAAGCTTGAGCTCGGTTTTCTAACTGGAGGATAATCCTCAGTAAATTAGTTATAAAGCAGCTAAAGGACGTCCAAACCTCTGATCTCAACCTCTGCAGCGCTGATGAGGTGTGTGTGAGCAAGGTGGCCTACAACCCTGACCCAGTGGAAATGGACGTAAGGTTCTGATTCTGTAGAAACGTTACAGCAACATGAAAAAAATCTCAAAGAAATCATTTTGATAATCCTCCCTGGCATCAAATAGAAAAAGCTTCATATGATTGAGACAGCGAGAACCAAAGGTTGTGTCTTTTTTTTTACGGTTTTTATAAATATCACCTCACCATGACTCTGCCTCCACAGACGTATCCTCTGCATCCGAGCGTGGCGCCGGCGTGGGCGGCCCTCGGAGCCGGAGGACGGCCCTGCAGGACGAAACCAAACGGTTCTGGTCTGAAAACGTCGCCGAGCGGAGGACAGAAAGTCTTCTTCATGATGCGCTTACATGAGTCTGGGGTTCAGTCCAGCTGCCTTGAACTGGGTCGAACACGTGAACTTCATTGTTCCATCCCCAAAACAAATCATCCACCTGCAAACAGAAAGATTATCTTAAAGATGCTCAAAAATCCATTCAGTTCTATCTGGTCGGGTAAACAGGTAAATTACCCAAGATGTTTCATCAAGGATGAAGTTTCTGTTCCTGCTGGTGATATCAGCCAGAACTTTATGGCCATATCCTCCAAAGTAGATGAGCCTGGGAGAACAATAAAGCATGGAAATATGTATATATTTATAGTGAACTGAGTCCCAAAACACTTCTCAGATTATTTTATTTTGTTTCATATTTTTGGGTTGGTTGACTAAATGACAAAGAGACACAAAAATTCAGTCATCCATCATAAGTCAACACACGATAGAGTAGCGATAAGAGAAACACCATGAATCAGTAAGAAAGACCCTCAGCAGCTGGTTTCAGATCAAACCCCAATCATCACCCCTCCACCACCGTGCCTGACACTTGATGTGCATCTGGATATGTTGCAGCACGTATTTGGAAAAGATGACAGGTTACCATTTTTCATCAAACTGTTTCTACGTTTATTAAAAGTTGCCACAGAAAGTAACAGAATAACTGCTTGTAACTAAGAGAAATACGGCGTTTCCCCTCCCCCACCTATTGCTGCGCACTGCCGGTGAGCTGGCTGGAGAAAACAAAAGCTTACATATTTTGTCTCTCTAACAAAAAAGAGGAATTAGGAAACAAAACCAATCTCTCTGATTAATTTACCTCTAACTACAGTCCCTCTAAATACAGATTGTTTTTCTGATTTTTGCCATCAAAATCAGTAATTTTCTGGTGCTACTTTAGAAATATTTCTGGTATTATTTCCTTATTAAACCCCTTCCAAAAGTAGGTTCTTGCAAGGCTTATGTATGACGGTAAATGTGAGTTTTTGTTACTCGCTATATCGCTCATGGACATCAAGTAAGGCTGAGGCAGCATTGTAGTAGAATTTAGAAACACTGCCACCTGCAGGTGGGAGTTAGCATCACTTAAACACAATGTTTTTGATCATATTTGCTGAAAATTTTGCAATAAACTCACAACTTATGAAAAAATGCTTTAAAATGCAGGGATCTGTTGATTTCCACAAAAACCTGGAGGGATTGCAAAGCTACAAGCGTCATGTCTGTTAAGCAGTTGGATGCTTGGATTAATTCAGCAGCTACGATCAGCTTTCTATTCTTGTGTTTTTCTATAATACAAGATTAGGGGATGAAATGAGAAAGAGGTGTATTATTCTGTGCAGTAAGTGAATGAAAACTACCAACTTCAGCAGGTGTTTATTCTACACTGCTGCTACAGTGCAAGTAACCAAATTAATTATAACATTTATAACATTAACAATAACTAAATATCATTACATTATACCTTCATTAACAGCATAATTCTAATAACCTGCATCATTTTTGTAAAATCGATGATTTTGTGAAGCTGAATTTCCTGCTGGCTCATGCCTTCAGCCGAGCACCCCCACTTTACGTGTCTAAAGGGCAGAATTTGAGAAATCCTGTGCAGCCATGTTGTTTTTAGAGTCAAAGCGCTTTCTGTTGGCAGTTCATGTTTAGCATCTCTGAAACCGTAGTTTCCTAAACTAACATTTTTACAAACTCAGGCCTGTCGATTCTGGTAAGGGAACACTTTGAACCTGGGGGAGACGGTGGACTTGATTGTGTCCACATATGAATCCACAGTCCCACTAGTGTTAAATGAGGCACTTTAAATTGTTATCCCTTCAGTTGGAACAAAGCCAGTCCTCCGCAGGATTGGCTGCTGATCCTTTTCCTCCTCATGGAAGCAGTAAAGATGGATGCCAGGGCTCTCATGGTGTTTCTGAATAAATGACTCTCCCTCACGCTGTTGTCTTTCTAAATATCCCTGGTCTCAACTTCTGACCAAGATACACAATAAAAGTAAGAAATTGGTCATTTTTGAGTTCCTCACTTTCCGTTATAAACCCAGCAGGACAGCTTGTCTCGAGGTGAGGGAGCAGAACCAGAGTCCGGTATGAGCTTCTTCCACGCATATTTACCGTCTGTCAGGTCGACACAGAACATCTGTTCAAAGACAAACGCAGTCGTGCGTTCATATTAACAGTGTTCAGTGTGAAATCACCGATGCTTGCACATTTATTAGGCTGACGAGGGTTGATCATGTGACTGTATCAGACGTATTTAAAAACATCAGATTATTTTACATCTACAACTGTAACATAAAAAAATCTGCAAGAAACCTAAACTGGAAACAGACAACACAGAGGATAATTAGAAAATATTTCACATTCACTGAAAAGGGTTGTTACACAGTCCCTTGAGAAAGTATTCATACCCCCTTAAGGCTACGCAAGGACCATTCAACCCTTCATCTAAGCACTGAGAGAGGACGGACCACCTGCAGACCTATCAGCGCCAAGGAGGGCATTAATCTGAGAAGCAGTTAAATGGCCCGTGGTGACTCTGGAGGAGCTGCAGAGATTCACTGCTCAGGTGGGAGAATCTGTTGATGCAACTACTGTTAGTCATGCATTCGACAAATCTAGCAACAATAGGCCATGATTTATTATATAAAAATAAAAATAGGTAAATATAATAAATTATATTAAATAGAAAATATGAAAAGCAAAAATGTTAAAAATATGTAAACAAAAAAAATTAATATGAGACTACAAAAAGGGGCAAATTCACAACATAAGAACCAACACATGAGCTATTTTCAAAGAATGGTCAGTCAGTCACATTAAAACCCAATAAAGCGCTTAAGTTTATGGTTGGAACATAATGGGTGTATGAATACTAGCAAGGGATTGTATTAAAATATCTCTAGTTTGCAACTAATTCTATCTGTTGTGTTTAAAAAAAAAAAAACATTTAAATATAATTTTAAATATCAAACAGAGGAGCTAGGTGACAAGTTCTAACCTGATTGGTCTGTCCGTCGTCATCACATCCTCCAAATATGTACATGTTCCCATTCAGGGAGGAGCCACAGGTCCCAGACATGGAGGGGGGGACGTCTCCTGTCATGTGAAACACCTCCCTTCAAAAATGTTGTACAAGACAGAAACAGAACCGGAGGATGAACTGCATTCACTGTCAGGAAACAGACGTGCCAGCCGCTGGTCAGCTAAAGCCGCAGGGTATTAGACTCTTACCAGATCCCTCCGTCCAAGTCATAGACCCAGATTTCATCACTGGGAATAAAAACTTCTTCATCTGCAATCGACTGCAAAATAAAACAGCCTTATTACTAACTGGCATCAATCCATACTAACTTATTCTATGATTTCATTAAACTGTTGACAGATACGATTTGTACCTGATTTATTTGGTATGAAATGGAGCCACTTGTTTTGTAAAGACTATGCGCAAGTTTGTACCGGGGGACATTTCATTCTGCTTTGACAGCTGACTATTTAAATTAATTATTTATATTCTGCTCAAGGTATTTTTAGTTTGATCTGGGCTCATATTCTCATTTTTATTAAGAACAGACGGTCCCAAACGGGGATCAGAACCAAACTAAGGGGAAATAGATTATAATACAAAGATTTTTTTTATTTATTTTACATTTATTTGATCATAGACAAGACATAAAACATGCTATACACGGTAAAGCATGGAAATAATAAACAACTCAAACCCCTTATGGATGAAAGAAGCTAATTAGTTTCCCAGCTGTTTCGCTGTAAATACAGTCAAGGTGGTGAATGAATACAACAAATGTTGGTTGATGCAAGGGCCTCTCATACTAAGGATACTATTAGAAGTACTTTGGTACCATCTAGTGGTCAGAGTGTGAACTACATGTTCATGGACGCAGAAATACCAATATATTGACCTACTAATGTCTTCTACAACTGATATATCAGAATTGACAACATGTGACTAAAAGTCATTTCTAATTTTGTGTTTGAAGCTTTTTATCGACACTAGGTAATGGAAATTATAGTATTAACTACCAATATGTACAATTTGGGTATAATTGTAGAAATTGTAAATTCTGTCCCATCAAAGGATTACTTTAGATCACAAATAATATATAAGTAACTAATTACATAAGTATATAATCTACTTTTTTTTTTTTTTTTTTTTACTGTAAAATGGGATAAAAGCTTAAAGGATAAAACAACAAAGGAATCATTTTGTATTTAGCTGTATTTAAAACACTAATGATGAAAAAGCAATGGTTATACATATTTTTTACTCAATTTCAAAATGCAAAGCAAGTTTAAGGATTAGCAGCATTAATGAAATAATCAACTTACTGGGACTGAATAGTCTGTTTCATTCATTAAGTGCCTGGTGGATCTAATTAGCATCACACATAAATTTACTCTATGGCAGGTGCAACGTGCAAATCAATAATCTCTAATATCTCTACTTTAACATTTGACTGACGGCAGAAACAAAATATATTATATATTTTTTGAACAATTGGATATAAATTCAGGCAGTAAGGAGTTAAATTCTGCTCGATATTTAAGCATTTCTACAAGATAGAAAATGGTGAAAAACCCGGACAGCTGCTGCTGAACATAAACACTGAGTCTCCAACGCGGTACTGGAGGAAATCCGCTGCTTTTCATAGAGATTTCCGTGGGTTTTGGTGACATATTCGTGTATTTTTCTCACCATGTAGCCTCCCCACACATACAGCAGGCTGTCCACCACCACGGCCGTGTGTCCGCTCCTTTCCCGGGCCACCAGCTCCGAGCAGTGCCGCTCAAAGGCGGGGTCCATCCTCCGTCTCTGTCAGCAGAGTGCAGAAAGACAGGAGAGGGCTTTTTTGTTTTGTTTTGTTTTGTTTTTTTTGTTTGTTTTTTTGATTAAAAACATTTTTACACACTCGTGAAAGAGAAGAAAAGCCTTTTTAAACAAACCCACAGATTACAGTTCGCTTCCAGCCGTCGGGTTTCCTTTTCTCATGCTGTTAAATTCAGCATTTTGCTTCCGAGTCCCAACAACAACTTCACCGTCTCCACCATCAGCTGTGTAAACACCACTACAAAATAAAATGCATTTCCGGTCCTTTCCTTTCAGCATAAAGCTCTAGTCAAAAGTCTCCTAATCTCTTTAATTACATTTTCTTACACACAAAGTAATAATTGTATAATTTAAATTTAACATTAAAACAATTTTTTAAATGAACTTGTTCTCAATATAACTCTTATTTCTGTGTAATAACACATTCATATACATTCAAATAGTTAAAATTGTTTGAAAGAGGAGAGCAGAAGGCCATATAATGAGGGTCAAAGAGGAAACCTTTGTATCTCCATGAACCAAGACTGACAGCATGCAAAAAAACGGCTGTGTGCTCATCTTTCTCTGACTCTATTTAAAGTCTGTTGTGTCAGTATAATAGATCTTTTGGAGCAAAGCATAATGCTGCTTATGATAACTTTTTCAGCATAACCCCTGACCCCTCAGAGTGCACATCCTGCCTCTGCTTGCCTTTTAATTGATTAGTTGTGCATAAGTAGAAAGGGTGTTTGAAGAACCGTTTGCAGCACTGATTTAGCATTTAGACGTGTTTATTTTGACTGTAAGGTGAGTGTAACACTGTTACAGCCACTTTAAATAACACTGAGATGTCCCCTTTTTGTGTTTTTACAATCGTATAAAGATTTTATAAATCTTTGTTGTATTTTAAGTAATCATTCCGGAGTGTAGGGTGAGTTAGTTTTTTTTTTTTTTTTTTTTTTTTAACTTTGCTTAACAGAAAATCAGATGCAGTCCAGATTAATTAAAAAAAAGTGAAATACAGTGGACCCCCGCCTATTTATGGTTCCTGTGGAACGTAGCTCCAAATTATATGTAAATTCTTTTAGATATGCTTTCATTGAGCACATCTAAAATATTCTAAAGAAATTGCAGCATGGGAAGCTAAATACCTAAAGGCTACTTGACACGCTACTAGCTGGCGTTTCCAAAGCAGCCAGTTAAGAAGCATTGTTCCTTTTCCTTGGCGCTGCTTGGCTGTACCCCCAAGAGCAGACATAAGGAAGACTGTGAATGTTAGCTTTTTCGGTAGTGCCAAATGGTTTCCGCTGTAGGTATTATTGCATATTAAGGTATATTTGGTGTGTGAAGCATTAAAATAGGCAGCTAATAGCGATTTAAAATGGGGTATTGGGTCCCTTTAATATAGATCCAAAATGAAAAATACAATCAGATACAATCTGCATTTTCCAGCGACACTGTACATCAGTGATTTCTTACAGTACATGACCAACTGAGCATGCAAATAAACAAACAAACAAAAAAGGAAAACTTTTTTGCCAACTGACATTTGACTGTTTTTCCAGTACCTGTGCCGCCCCATAGATTCAAGCCGCCTTGGGCAGTGAGCCATATCGCCCATATCCACTGCCCTGCTGTTTTGTTGGGTTTGTTCACTGAATACAGAACAGATATTATAATTTAGCACAGGCAGGCATAAACTTTACCTTTTCATTTTTCATCTGCACCGTTTTCTTGCTTTTATTTTGGTGTCGATTGCTGGGGAGGAAGTGACGGAATGTGTGCGGAAGTTGGCATTTAGCGCCAAAGTTGAGCTGTGAGACGAGGAAACATGGATGTTTCTCGGAAAATAAAGACTAAAGTTTCCACCGGCTTCAAGATGAGAGGCCTTATTCTTCGACCGTATGTGTTATTTGTTCACTGAAGTTTATTTTTTATTTTCTACCTGAACTTTAGTTGTTTTTTTCATCAATGAGTCTCGATGTTTAGAAGGTCTTAGTGTTTAAAGGCAGCAGCAGGCTGGTGTTGTGGCTAATAAACCCACAATAACTTAAAAATATAAACGAAAAGTTAAATAAGTTCAGTATTTCAGTTCAAGACCTGAAGCTCCTGGATTATACAGGTTCAGTTTTATACATTTTTATACAAATGAATTAAAGACAGTTACTCTTAAAGTTTTAATCTTACTTCAGACCATTTAGAAATGATTTTAATACAGAAATATGATGTTATGGAAGGAGTCACTGACGCCCTCCACAAGAAAGGTAAGCTACAAAAGGTCATTGCTGAAAAGCCAGCTGTTCAGGGTGCTCCATTGAAGAATATCAGTGGAAAGCGTAGTGGAAGGAAAAACTGGTAGAAAAGTTGCATAAACTTCACAGAGAGAGAACTGAAGCTGGAGTCAGAGCTGATGAGTTACCACATGCAGACATATCCAGGACGTCCAGAGCTACAAATGTCACACTTCTTGCGTTAAGCCAATCCAGAAGCTGAAACGGCATCAGAAGGTTCTTTCCTGGGCTCAGATGATAAAAATTAACAGAAATAGGGGTTTGAAATATGTCACTCCGGGATGAATGAATGTATAATATGAGAGCACTACTTGTTGACTATAATTGCTGAAATAAATTAACCTTTGGATCATGTTCTAATTTATTGTAAAGCACCATTTTTATAGGAGATAAAAGAAAATTTCTGTTTTCAGTTTGAGTTTTACCCAGGAGCTCTTTTCTAGGGCTGCAGCGATTAACGATAATCGTCAACTAATTTAGTAATCGATTAATCTTTAACTGGAGTACAAAGACTAAAAAACGCCATTTGCTGAAAAAAACACCACACACAGAGCAGTAATGAAGCCAAAACTGCACAAAATATATAAACATTTTGCATTTAGGATAAAAAGAAACGCTTTTCTGTAAATCTGTTCGACCCAGAACTCCTCATATGGCAGTTTTATCTTCACCTGGTTCAAATTCACTCAAGAAAAGCTATATTAAGGTGCAAACCTTAGGTCTTATTTAAAAAAATGAGCCTGTTTGTTTATTTGCCTCTTTTAATGTATTTCTAGTACTGTATGAATGTCCACATTTTTTTATTCAATTAATCGTCAGAATAATCGATTACTAAAATAATTGTTAATTGTAGCCCCACTCTTTTGTTTAATCTCATCAAAGACCTAAGAAAGGGAAGAAACTCTACGTTATCCCGTTACTCACCTTTCCGTTTGTGCACCAGTGAAGCCAGCAGGTACCTGCTGGAGGTTCTGGAGTCGGTGGAGCCGCCTGAACTCGACGCTGTGGTTGAAAGGGTCCTGGACGCGGTGGAAAAGCAGCCATGTAAGCCCCGCTGGGGTCAGTGATGATGGTGAGGATGGGTGTCTCTGCTGGTCCTGACCATGCCGTGTCTTCACGCAGTGTCGTCCAGTATGATCGAGTTGTCTGTGGTGGAGAGTGCCGTGCAGGACTGCACTCAGGCCGGCGATGACGCCACGTAAGTCGGGATGCAAATCAAGGGTTTTCCTCAGTTTTGTTCATTACCTTTCTAAAAGTTAAAATTTAAGCTAATTCTCATAAATCTTATATTTATATAGGCCTGTCGCAATAAGCAATGAATCAGTTAATCCCATGATAAATTAAAATGATCTTGATAATTTCCCTTCTGATGATTAAGGCTGAACCGTATCAATTGTATTGAATCAATTATTAAAATAATCGTCAACTAATTTAGTAATCGATTAATCATTAACTGCAGTACATGGACTCAAGAAGAGGCCAGTTGCTGAAAGAACAACACACTCAGAGCAGGAATTAACCCAAAACTGTGGAAAAATCTATAAACATTTTCTATTCAAGGTTAAAATAAAAACCTTTGTCTGTAAATCTGTTCTACCCAAAACTCCTTAAGTGGCAGTTTTAGCTTCACCTGGTTCACATTCTCGCAAAAAAAAATTCTCCTGTTAAGCAGCTTTTGCTTCCAGTTATTAACTGGTTAATCCAAATATTAATCAGCAGATCAGCTCTACACTGTGCTGATGTTAAGTCAAGCAGAAAAGCCTGAGCTTCTCAGATTTTTTAGCTGCAGATGCATCCTTTTCTACAAACAATCAAGCGTTCGCTAAAGGAAAGTTATATTATTGCATTTTAGGCAATAAAATGTTTATTTTTTTATTTAAAAAAGGAACAGAATTATTTGTTTATTTGCATCTATTAATGTATTTCTAATGTATTTGAAAGAATAATCAATAGATTAATCGATAACTAAAATAATTGTTAGTTGCAGCTCTACTAATGATTAATATTTTTTGAAGAGCAATTTTGTTTACAAAGATGTCATAATCTGACGATGCATGGATGGATGCATGGATGCTTTATTAATCCCATGTGGGAAGTTGTTTTGCTACAGCAGCAACAACAGGCAAGTAGATAAGTAAATGTGCACATATATAACTATAGAACAGAATAAACAATATACACATACAGTAAGGATTTATCCATTTTAGATATTTAAATTTTTTGAAAATACAAAAAAATGCAGAATATGGTAAAAATATATATAAATATATATAAATATAATGAAAAAAGTGACGGTAAATAAAAAAAATGTCAAAGTAAAAAATGAGAAAAAATAAATAGTGAAATAAAGGCAACTAATAAAACAATAAGACTGAAAATAAAATGGGAAATTAAATTATAGTGATAATGTAAAGTGTTTACAAAATTAAAGTTTATTGGTGTTTGAGAGGGCGAACTTGCATTATTATGCTGTTAACATATCACCTGAAAATGGGCTCAAAACAACAATATTATCGTTTATTGCAATAATTTCTGGGGCAATTTATCGTCCAGGAACATTTGTTATCGTGACGGGCCTGTCTGTATTTATAGATATTTTTATTAATAGTAAGTGCAGTGCTGGTCAGAAGTCTACATACACTTCTCCTGGGTCTGATATGATCAGGTTTGTTAGCAAGATGCATGGATATGCAAGGTACCATTTCAGTAAAGTTTAAAAACAGGAAGTGGGTTGCAGTTGGATTTCTCTAATAAACACAAGGTCAAAATTATACATACACTCCCAGTGGCAAAAACTGATGTGGTGTGTCTTCTGCTGTGAGATGAACCTTCCTGTTGGTCGTTAGGAAAAGAAACTCACTCATATTTGCTTGGATGTCCCTCAGAGTCGCAGCTCAGCCACAGTTTTTTGTAGCTGTCAACAGGCTACGAGCGTGAAGCAGATGAGAAAAACCACATCTGGCTGGATGTTTGTCCTGGCGTCGTGTCAATTAATCATTAGAGTAATCAATAGATTAATCAATTACTAAAATAATTGTTAGTTGCAGCCCTGTTCAAGTATGAATAAGTATAGAAAAATAAAATGGAGGATGGAAATGGAGAATGGCAGATGGAAAATGTCAGTTCTCATAAAATTACTACTTTGTTTTCCTAATATTACGACTTTTTTCTGCTCATTATGACTTCATTCTCAAATTATTTCGACTCTGTTGTCGTGCAACTGTATTCTTGTAATATTATGACTTTGTTTGATCAGTAATAAAATCTTATCCTGACCTGTCAGACATGGCAGAGGACTTTAACGTTGGCTGGTTTCCTGGCGTTGATCCGATTTTAAGCAACATGTGTGAAGTTTTAAAAAGTTGAATGTCAGCCTGAGTCATTCATTCCAGAACCGGTTTACATCGCTGATAAATTACACTGGTGGAGTCTCTCAGCATGATGCTTAATATTGCATACACTGATCTTGCAATGTCGACTCAAACACACATCCAGGCTGGTTCTAGAGACGATAAAACAAGGAAACAATAGGCTTCCGAACATCTGTCGTTTTAAAATATATCAAACGTGCTTAAAAGCCAACATTCGTGATCTCTAGAAGCTTGTAGATGGCTGCAGGCGTATTCATCGAAGCACTCGTGGGAGAGTATGTAAATATTTGACCTTGGATAAATGAGAACCTTCAGACTTGTGCATCTGCCTGTTGTTTATTAAAATCCCTGCAGTAGTTTAAAATGAAAAACTTTTTCAGCATGAAACCAGAATATTTTCCTATTTCTTGATCTTCTGCTCCTAGAGATAACGTTTTCAACATCATCGGAGCGTTTGATGTGCCCAGATGCATTTACAGCGTGGAGAGGAAGAAATTTGTACCGTGAGTAATATCTTCACTAGGGCTGGGCGATATGGCTTAAAAATAAAATCTGCAATTATTTCGTCTTTTTTTTTTTTTTTTTTTTTTTTTTTTTTTTTTTTTGCTCTCTTTCTTTTCTAAAACAAGAAGAATTACAGAAAATATTTTCAAAAAGTGGCTTTTATTTCAATCATCCTGTCTGGGAGTTGTATCGGGGCCAGAGTACGAGAATTTTTGTTTAATTACGACAATATAGTCACAATATGAGCAGATGCAGTTTTATCAGAAAAAACAAGAAAAAAGTTGTTTTAATGAGAAAAAAGTTCAGTTATCAGATCTGATGTGAGCAGCTCAGCTCCTGCTGATCTTTCTTCCAAATAAACTGTTTTCACGATCGTTTCAAAGTCCTGCTGCTGATAACTTGATGCTGATGTGTTAAAGGATGAAGTATTTCTATTAAGTATTATCTGTAAAACTTTTATACCAAAGTACAACTTCACAAGATGCTCAACGTTCCTCATTTTAATTTTTTTATTTTTTCCGTATTGGAGTTCTCCTAATATCATGACTTTATTCTTGTATTATTTCAACTCTGTTGTCATACAACTACATTCTAGTAATAATATGACTTTATTCTTGTATTATTATTCTCATAATATTACGACTGTATTCTTGTAATATTGCAACTTTACTCTCTTATTATTAGAACTTTACTTTTGTAGTATTATGACTTTATTCTGGTACTATTACACCTTTATTCTCGTAGTATCACAACTTTATTCTCATAATATTACCACTGTATTCTTGTAATATTACGACTTTACTCGTATTATTAGGACAGCTATTCTTGTATTATTACGATTTTATTCACGTAATATTACAACTTTACTTTCATAATATTAAGACTTCATTCTGTTATTACTACGACTTTATTCTCGTAATATCACAACTTTACTGTCATAATTTTAATGTCGTACGACTGTATTCTTGTAATATTATGACTTTATTTTCATTTTTTCATTTAATTAAAAAAAAAAACACTCGTAGCCTGGCCCTAATATTTCATCGTAGAGTTGACCTGAATTCAAAGCCCAATTAAATAGAAGCTGTAAAACACACTTGTCAAACAAGATGGCCGCCCTGGGCGCGCTGACGTCACTCTGAGCTACGGAAGCCCAAGGAGAGCATTCAGTCTTCAAAAACAATAAATTCGATGAATCGATTTACCGCCCAGCCGTGATCCAGGTGCATCGATCCGCTCAGCTTGTTTTGTGTTGTTGCTATGAGGGGAAAACGCTCGTCCTCTGGCCTCTGTGTCCAGGATCAGCATGACGAGCCACCCGGCGCCCAGTCTGTGCGGTTTGGCCAGAGATAAAGCTGAACTTTTCAGGGAGCGCTACACCATCTTACAGCAGGTCAGTAACATCCCAACAATAACGCTGCTGTTTGTTGTCATGTGACACAGTTTGTTTTTTTTCTCTTTTCAAGCGAACGCATCGCCACGAGCTGTTCACGCCGCCGGCCATCGGAGCTGCTGTAGAAGAAGGTCAAAACAAGTTTCAGGTACAGAGTCTCGACTGAGCTGGATTAGTGAAATGTGCAATTTACAATCGTAACTCGTAACGTGTTTGTCGTTTTCTGCAGCTGAGGACGATCGAAGCGTTGCTTGGCAGCACAGCTAAACTGGGAGAGGTGATTGTACTGGGAATGATCACACAGCTTAAAGAGGTGAGCTGCAGAAGACTCGAAAAGCCAAAGTTTTTGACATCTTCCTCCTCCTAGAAGGGATGAAAAGTTACTTTGAAATGTTGAGGAACATCTGAAACCATCTGTGGACTTTTCTAAAGGGTAAATTTTACCTGGAGGACCCGAGTGGGACAGTACAGCTGGACATGTCCAAAGCAATATCCTTTGATCAAGTTCAGTTTTTCCTCAGATTTGATATTTTATACTGTATTAGGTGACTTTTTTCCTTAGCCCCATCTTCACCAGTTTCATAATGGTCTGTACACAGAGTCTTGCTTTGTGCTGGCGGAAGGTAAGATTCACTTTATATTCATTTAACACCCGTAGAAGTGAAAATAAGCCTGGATATTAAAGGAATTGTGCAACATTTCATTTGATCTTTCAACTGTTAAGCATGGTCATAGCAGCGTCATCCTGAGGGGATGGATATGTGGGTGGAATAACGAGAAAGAATGACTGCCTTCAAGTTCTTTAGGTTTGTCTCAGCTGAGCAGCTTAGATGGTTGAAACTTGTTCCAACGGGACAAAACGTCTGAATGTTGGAAATGATTCAGAAGGTTTTTCAGTGAAGTGTTTGTATAAAGAAGGACATTTATTGAATTATCCAGAATAAATTCAAGGTGCAGGAAGTTTTAAAGTGATTCATCATCTCAAGTACCTTCCATTTTAACAGGGGTGTGCAGACTTTTGAGAGCTACTGTATTTGATTCTGTGAGATAAACCCCTCAATGAATCCCAGAAACTGATCTGATCGTGGGTCGATGGATGCAGCGTTCAGGAAGTGTCTCGTCTCTGTGTTGCAGGTTGGTACGAGGACTCTGTGTTCCACGTCAACGGCTTCGGATTCCCACCAACAGAGCCTTCGTCGGCTACAAGGTGGGTGCAGCTGGATATTTAAAGTATTCTTACATCAGATATGTGAGTTAAAAGGTATTCTTAGTATCTTCCTCCCAGTTTTTATCAGCGTGGATCCTTCCACTGCACAGTTATTCCTTACTTTGTGTTGGTCCATAACAGAAATTCAATAAATCAGAATGCCTTTATTACCATCTTATTACATTACGATGATTATGAAGTGACAAAATGTGACAAAAAGGGGGCTAAGAATGCGTTGAAGTTTCATTAGGAGATCGCTGCTACTGTAAACGACGGATATAATTAGGAAATTTGCCCAACAATGCTGAATAGCACATTATGGGGTGGCTACCAGGTCATGGTGTTTACTTTAAATTCAGGGCGTACTACGGCAACGTAAACTTCTTCGGCGGCCCGTCCACCACCTCAGTGAAGGCCTCCGCCAAGCTGAAGCAGCTGGAGGAGGAGAATGAAGACGCCATGTTTGTGATCGTCTCGGACGTCTGGCTGGACAGCGTCGAAGTGATGGAGAAGCTCAACGTCATGTTCTCAGGTCTGATTCTGCAGCTTTTTATCAGCCTAGAAGACATGAACTGTGGGGCGTTAGCCATGTTATCTTCTTGTTCTCTCTCTAACAGGATATGCTGCTCTGCCTCCCACCTGCTTCATCTTCTGTGGAAACTTTTCTTCTGCTCCTTATGGGAAAACTCAGATTAAGTCCCTCAGAGGTAAGGCCCAAGTATTGGTGTATTTTATCTATCGTCATTGTGTTACATTCGTGCAGAACATCAACAAAAATGTATTTTAATAATTGGATATTATGTAAAGCCTTCATGGAAGTGGAAAGAAATGTGTGCAGAAGGTCAGATCTGAAGTCCAGTCCCCGAAGATGTTTCACAGACGACGAAGTTTAGGGCCAGGCTAAGAAAAAAAAGTTTCATTTCCAGAATAAAGTCGTAATGCTACGACTCGTAATACTACGAGAATAAAGTCGTAATACTACGAGAATAAAGTCATAATATTACTAGAATAAAGTTGTAATAATATGAGAACAGTCATAATATTACGACAATAAATTCAAAATATTATTAGAATGAAGTCATAATATTATAAGAATAAAGTCTTAATATTACGAGAATAAAGTCATAATAATACCAGAGTAAAGTCGTAGTACTATGAGAATGAAGTCGTAATAGTACGAGGGTAAAGTCAAATTACTACAAGAATGAAATCATAATATTATAAGAATAAAATCTTAATACAACGAGAATGAAGTTGTAATATAACGAAAGTAAAGTCGTAATATTATGAGAATAAAGTTGGAATATTACAAAAATAAAATCGTAATATTACGAAAATAGTCATAATATTATGAGAATGAAGTCGTAATAGTATGAGAGTAAAGTCAAAATCATATGAGAATAAAATCATAATACAAGAATAGTCGTAATAGTAATAAACAGGTAATAGTAGGAATAAAGTAATATTACGAGAATAAAATCATAATATTATGAGAATGGAGAAAAAGTTGTAAAAGTTGTAATAATACCATGTGAGTAAAGTCGTAATATTATGACTGTTTTCTCGTAATTAAAAAATAAAATCTCTCAATCTGGCCCCAATACTCTGTCTTAAAATTTTACCAAATATTTCGGTTTAAGTGAAAAAAATTCATCCATTAAGTTTAAACTCTGTTCTGTTTGACTGATTTTAAGCATTATTTACTTCTAGAATCACTGAAGACCCTCGCTGATATCATATGTGCGTATCCCAGCATTCACAGCAGGTATGGTCCAACGCAGATTAGACTGGATTACGTGTCTCTATCGGGGTCTCTGAATGTTTCACGTGTCGTTTTGAACCTGTAGTAGTCGCTTTGTGTTTGTTCCTGGTCCCGAGGACCCCGGTCCGGGCACCATCCTGCCCAGGTAGGCCTCCAGAGCCGTCTGATTACCTCCGCTCCTCTGAGCTGAAAGCATCTGAACACAAGCATGTTTCCCTCAGGCCTCCACTGGCAGATCACATCACACAGGACTTCCAGCAGAGGGTGCCTTGCTCCGTGTTTACAACCAACCCATGCAGGTGAGCAAATATGAGGCTGCAGACACATGGATAACATGCCCTGGAGGGTTTTTTTTGTTGTTTTGAATGAAATGACTGTGAAAGTGTGATCTGGTCAGGATTCAGTACTGCAGCCAAGAGATCGTCATCATGAGAGAAGATCTGGTCAACAAGATGTGCAGGAACTGCGTCCGGCTGCCCAACAGTAACCTTGACATCCCAAATCATGTGAGTTTCGTTTTGTCTGACCGAACCTGTTCATACTGCAGTCAAAATATTCACACCCCTTAAACTTTTTCACTGTTTGTCACATTAAAACTGGAAATTTCAGTGCAGTTTAATCTGACAGACCAACATAAAGCGGTGCATGGATGTGAAAGGAAACTGATGCATGGGTTTGATTTATTTATTTTATTTTACAAATAAAACCTCATTTCTATTCAGCCTCCTTTACCTGATACCCCTCAATAAAATCCAGTGTAATAACCAGTGTCATGCAGAATAAGGAAGTCAAGTCAAGTTTATTTGTGTAGCACGTTTCAGCAGCAAGGCAGGTCAAAGTGCTTCACATCGTAAAAGCATCATGCAGTTAGCAAGCAAGAAACATTACATTTTAACAAATGCCATCATCAAAATCATCGAGCAAATACACGTCAGATATATTGATCTTTTTAAGTTTAAGTTGTATCAGCCTTCCAGACCACTCAGGTCTTCTGGTTCTGGTCTGCTCTGCATCCCCAGAACCAGAACCAAACATGGAGAAGCGGCTTTCAGGTTCTATGCTGCTCTAACTTGGAGCAAACTCCCAGAAAACTGCAAAACAGCCGAAACACTGAGCTCCTTTAAATCAAGGCTGCCTTTGATTAATAGTAAGTGGAACCTTGATCATTATATCTGAAAAACACTTAAAAAGTGTTTCCCCTTCATTTTTTTAAAAGAACTCAAACATTATGTGCAAAACTAAAAATCTCGCTAACATAAAAGAAAATCTCAAAACTCCCTTTTTTTTAAAATGCTTTAGTTGAACTGAACACCAAAATATTTGTCACATAATAAAAACTGTAAAAAGTGAAAGCTTGTTCCACCTCCATAACAATCAGGACCGTTGTTCGTCCTTACTTCTTCCATCCGTCGCAGACATCTCCAATAAAGTAATGACTGTCCGTGTTTTGCACTAATATCCACTCATTTGTGGTGGTCTGTCACTTTAAATCCCAACAGAATACATTCAGCTTTATATACGCTTGTGACAAAATGCGAAAAGTTTAAGGGGTTTAAATACTTTATTAGTAAAAGCTCCATTCCTACTGAAACGTCCTCTTCCTCTCCAGTTTGTAAAGACCGTCCTGTCCCAGGGCCACCTGACTCCCCTGCCTCTGTACGTCAGTCCTGTTTTCTGGGCCTACGACTTCTCCCTGCGGGTCTACCCCGTGCCTGACGTCATCGTCTTTGCAGACAAGTACGACCCGTTCACCATCACCAGCACTGACTGCCTGTGTCTCAACCCGGTATGAAAAGAAACAGAAAACTGTCCTCATTTTGCATCTTTTCTTTGGAATATGCTATAATTTTTCCTTTGAGTGGGCTTTTTGTTCATGTGTCATCATTCCTCCAGGGCTCTTTTCCTAGAAGTGGCTTCACATTCAAGGTGTACTACCCGTCCAACAGAACAGTTGAAGACAGGTGGGGCACACTGTTGTTGTACTTTTCACTTCTGGACACTTCCCATTACTAGCAGTGGTTTCAGGCTCTTGTTCATAAATAACAAAGAGTATTTTTGTTTTCACAGCAAACTTCAAGGGCTTTAAGGAAAATCCTGGACCTGCCTATTCTTCTGTTTCAAATCCTCTTTGTATAATAATGCATGTTAAATGTGACGAGTAATCAAATACCTGTTTTTTAAATGTGTTTGTGTCTAAATAAAGGTTTTATTCATTGAACTTAACATTCCCACAAGCTTTTTTTGATTATAACGCTCCTTTGTATGTGTGGCTTTGGCACAGCCAGTTTTTGAAGAGGGGAAATCTGCACAGCAAATTTCCTGAACACTGGCATTAAAATGGGAATTTTTACTACACATTACTGTCTAAGCAACAGCAAGGTTTGAGAAAGTTATGGTTTTTACTTTTGTACCATTCCTATAGATTAGTACTTTTAATGAGATGCCAAAGAATATGCAGGAGGAAGCTGGATTTTCTCCCAGAGGAGGAAGAATGAATTCATACCTCACTGGTGAGCAATTTCTACTATGAACTTAAAGGACTTCAAGGAGGTTCTGGATCGGCTGCTCCTCTAAGGTAAGATTTCATCAGTCAAATTAACAACAAGGATTCGAAGATTATATTATAGAACAAGACATGTCTTATTTAGTTTAATAATTAAAACAAGATGAGGGGAAGTTTTTGAATAAGAAACAGAACATTCAAAATATCTTTTCTTATTCAAAGGGGACCTATTATGCAAAATTTCTATTTTGCACATCTTAGTTCTTCCATTTGGGTCTCAGCTGCTTCTAAAAACGGCCCAAGAGCATAAAAATCCACCCAGCTGTTTGTTTGGGTTTTTAGCAACAAGTTAATATTTTTTAGTGTCTAGAAAACAACCCGTTTCAGAATCCTTCCGAATGTAACCTCACACTTCGCCGTTTCCCAGTGGCGGACTGGCATAACTCCCCGGTGGGCCGGTGGTCGTTCAGCCCGTGAACCACCGAGCCTGACAGCAAGTACACGATAGGCGACGGGTTCTGGGGCGCTGATCTTTTGCTGGGCCATTGTGCCCCAAGCTATGCTGTACCAAATGGCTTCTCTCCTTCTCCTCCGCTCCAGTCAGGCAGATCAGCTCTGCTGCGCACGGCCGCAGAGCTGATCTGCAACACACGAACACGCCTGCAGGGCCGGTGGGCCAGCTGAGCTGACAATGAAGAGCGGAGATCAGGAAAAACTCGTCCCAGTAAGCCCGGGCTACTAAAACAAACAGTGGCGCTTATTAAAAACTAAACATTCACAAAATAAGAAATGCCTTGTCCCTATTAGTGCCACATAAATTAAATCTCCGTTCGTCTCTGGCATCCAGCAGAGAGATGCACAGCGCAGCGGCTCTCGTTCACCGTCTCATTCCTCCACAGAGCATTACCTGTCCGTCACTATCAGCAACATTAAATAACTCCGCATTAGCCACGAAGATGGAGCAGCGAAAGCAAAGTACAAAGTTTTAAAGTGGCTCTGAAAAGATGAGCGAGAGAGAAAAAAGAAAGCCCTGCAGGAGAGCGCATCAACGAACGTAAACATTGCTGACCCGTTCGGTGGGCCCTCCCATAGTTCTGGTCTGGTTTCTCCACCAGACATGAAAGGTCAGACGACACTGCCTGCAGAGGCTTAGGCGAGGTCAGCATATATTATATTTCTAAAATATTTTTGTTGCTATGCCATGTTTTTTACACATGAACAACACTAACTTCCTGCACAGACTGTGGCTGAGGATGACCCCGCTGAGCCAACAGAAAGCCAGAGGGACCAAAGCTTAGATTCTGCTCTGGGGGAAGAAGAGCTGCCTGAAGAGCATTTACAAGAACAAAGGCAAAGCACTATGGTTGCAATAACAATCTTTACTCAATAAGTCATGCACTAAAACCAAGTAATCAAATTCAATCAATTAGAATATTGCTGAAAAGAAAAACATCATATTGAGAAGAAAAACTTGATTCACTAAGTGAAATACATTATATAGATTAATTAGTAATGTAATTAGTTATGAAAACATGATGTTTAAGGTTAGAATATTGTATCCAACCAAGCAGCAGTAGGTGGGCCAGTCTGTTAGGAACTCCAGGGCCACTTTTCTCCCCAGTCCGCCCCTGCCGTTACCTAGCAACCCCAGCAGAGCTCCAGCACCATTGGTCAGCTGGTTTTACCCCTGTATCCATTGCACAATGGCTGCTGGGAAAGACAAGTGTTTACTTTTAGGTTTACTTTTCAATTGTCCTTGTTTCTCTCTGGGTATGAGGAAAGTTTTCACAGCTTGATTTTTAATGTCTAATATTCTGCTGGAATTCTGAGGAAAAAAATTTGGGGGAAGGAAAAAATCAAAGAGACATTCAAAGCTGCAAACACTGAACACAACTTTCCAACCACTGGAAAAGCACCTCAGCAGAAGAATCAGAATGCCTTACTGTGGTCCAGGTCACGTCATGTCGCCTCTCTGTGACTCGGTCTGGGTCTCTCAACCTGCGGTTTTGATCGGCCCATTTCTCAGCTCAGCTGATGGGGAAATTTTTAGCACAAAATCAGTTTTCTGGCCTGATGGTTGTTCTGTAGTATGAAGGTAACAGCTGGCTTATCAGGCAGAAAGAGGAAATCAGAACCATTACACAAAAATGTGATTATTAATTATTTTAATAAATGAAAATGATTAAATAATTGAAATGTGGCAAGTTGATCAGGTCTGGTTCTGGTCCAGCTGGATAAAAGGTTCTGGTTGACTGAGCTGATCAACCAACCAGATGCAGATTTAGGACAACATGTGACCACATCACATTACACATCTCATAGGAAAAACCGAATACTATATATTTTTTTAAATCTTTCTGTTGTCTTGAGATGTTGCTTTAAATGTAATAATTTAAAGTATTCTTTCGTTATCATGCCATCAATTAGTGAAGTTCATCAGTCCCTCCTGCAGCAAAGAAATCCCACAGCATGATACTGCCGCCACTGTGCTTAAAGGCTGGAATGATATTCTCCTGCTTGCAAGCTTCCTCCTTTTTCCTCCAAATATAGCAGTCATCACCACAGTCAAAACCATTCAAACACATCATCAGAGGGCCCGCAAATTATTAGGCCTTAGAGGGGCCACATGTGTTATTTGCAAATAATACATACACATATGCTACTTGTTACGTTTATTACTGCTTATTACATTTTCAAAGAAACCTCATACATAGGAATTATTTTAAATAATGTGGTAAAGAGAAGTATGTGATGAATTTCGTTAAGAACTTTTATCATCCGATGATATCAGAAGCTCCTCTGATTGGATTCTGTTAAACCAATCAGAGGATTAACAGAATCCTCTGATTCATTCAAAAAAGTCAATTTTTCACTGACTTTTATTTTGAAAGTATCGCTCTTGTAGTCACTTTAGTGCTTCTTTTGAAATGCCCTTTTCACTAACTCTTGTTTTAAGTTGGTATACGACAGGACACAAAGAAAGAAACTACTTTAAAAACCACCAAAAATTAAAAAAACAAACATTTTTAGATGTTCTGAACGTCTTTGTTACTCCCGAGAATTTGAGGCGACGAGCTGCTTCGTTTCCGCTTGAAAAAGTGGGTTATTTCCGGCCTGATTATACGCTCATAAACCGAGGACTGTTTTGAATATTTCGGATAACATTGCACCTTCAAGGTAAGTTTGTGGCTAATGTTAATGCAGTTGGAGCAGGCCTGTCAAATTTCGGTTAAATTTGACACGGCTAATGCTAGCGTAGCTCGGTGCTAATTTACCGAACCTGCATAGAAAATGACAAACGGCTGTCACTTGATTTATTACTCCGTCTTTTAATGTCGTTAAGGAGAACAATCCAAACCACCGAGGTCAGTTTTTACGCTTATTTTACTACATTTACCAGCAGCTAAACCGAAGTTAATAACCTGAATATTTAAGCTTTTAAAGTGGGTCAGCATCTTTAGCTAGCTGCTGCTAGCTAAAGATGCTCTCTGCCCCTAACAACCTCTGGTTAATTTAATTTGTGGGGAAAGCCTTAATATAAATGCATCCTGAAGCAGCATAATCTCACAAATAGAAATTATGAAAATAACAAACTTTAACTTGAGTACATTTATTTAGTCTGGGACACACAGAGAGAGGAATATTTGACTATTTCACCTCCTTGCAAAATCTCCAAAGAAAGTTGTTTTTGTGTTAGTGTCAAGTTGAACCATTTTGGTGTTAATTTGGTTTTATGTTTTAATTCTGACCCAGTCATGACTCATTTTCAGATTTCTGGGAGAAACCACCATATTTTCTAATAATCTAGTATTTTAAAGACTCTAATATGCTCTAACAAGGTTCCCAGGATCTTTGGAATGAAAAAAGGGCCCACGGCATCATACATCCTCATACTTTTCTTTATGGAAAACAAAATCTGGTCACCAGAAGTGGGTAGTGTGCCCAAAAAACTGTACTCCAGTAAAAGGAGCTGTACTTAATAAGATTTTTACTCAAGTAAAAGTTAGATGTCACGGTCTAAGAAATTACTCAAGAGTAAAATAGTACTTGGTAAAAAAGTGCCTGATCAGAACATCTAATTTAATACTTAAAAATTCTGTCATCACACAGACAAAAATATAACGTTATATGCAAATTCTGGTATTTTAAGAACTTAAATGAGGAGAAAAAGAAAATACAAATAACACAATGAAGCATAAGAACCACTCTAAAAACAAGTTTTTCAACATAAACTTTATCAAACCAGTATTTACAGTTGGTGATTGTGGGGTTTGTGTTGGAGAAGCCTCAAACAGGATGAAAGCCTGCAGGTAGGAGGAGGACCGCAAGATGAAGAAAAGGCAACAACAGGCTTCAGCAGCTTTCCCGAGCTCTGAATGTTTTTTTTTTTTTTCTTTTAATTTCTTTAAAAAAAATTGTACAATCATCTCCCCAGTTGCAGATTCTGGTGCAGTTGAACTGCATCAATGGACAGGCTGAAATGTAGTTTTAAAGCAACTCCCCAACTACTCTGAAATCCTGCTTAAATATGTAGAGACCCTACCACTGTTTAAATTTAGGGGGAGAGTTCCCCTAAGCAAAACAGTTACAGAAAGCTATTCAAATTACTAAGAAAATAATTTAACACACACAGCTGACTGGCGTCTTATACAGATCAGACCAAAGTTTCAGTTCACTTTAAGCCTCAGCTTCACCCGGAGGTCTGCCCCCATCAGATGGATGCGTAGGGAACCCTCTCCAGGTGAAGTCATTCGACGGCCATCACGTGTGCCCTCCATGAAGTTAGCTCTCAGGAAGTTGACCTCAAAGAAGACAAAGTTACTCTTCAAAATAAAAAACAAAACAAGCTTCCTGTTCGTGTCTGTGTAGAGCCCTCACAGGAGTGTGTGTTAGAACAGGATAAAGTGCTTCCAGTGACAAAACTGAGTGTTTACTGTGTTTTTTTTTTTTTTTTTTTTTTTTAACTCTTAATGGCTCAGCAGATGGAAAATAACATTAAAACAACAAAGAACCAAAAAAAACAAGATGGCTCCTGCATTTTTTCATATAGAAGTTACTCGCAGTGGGTAGATATCCGGATTTTTTACTCAAGTAAGAGTAGCGATACTTCATAAAATTATTACTCATGTAAAAGTTTAGAAAAACTACTCTTAAAAGAAGTTGTTTTTTTTTTTTGTTTTGTTTTTTTTTTCCCAGAAAACTACTTAAGTAACGCCGACCGACATGGCAGAGAGGGAGGCAGACATGGAGGAAGACGCAGGAGAGCTCCCGGCCAGAGAGGGCGACAACGACTCTGACAGAGAGGAAGACGACAGATTGTTTGTCTGGATGGTGAACCAGGACATGGATGAGGATGATGAAGAGGAGGAGCTGGAGCACGGACAGCCGGTGGACACCGAGGCGTCCGAGTCGTTCGAGCTGGACGCCCCAGCTGAGCGCAGCGGTCACATTGCTGTAGTTGATAGAAATATCATGTATGTGTGGGGCGGATACAAGGTAGGAGCTGAAGGTATATCTTCATTTTCAGTGCTATAATTTTAGTTTCCTAAGTCCTGTTCTCTTTTTCTACACAAGAATGGCCAAAATCACGGATTCTTTGATTTATACCTGCCCAGAAATGAGGTCTGGACGTACAACATGGAGTCAGGAGTGTGGTGAGGAAGGCCTGACGCCCTGTCGTCGCCATCTGTTTGGATGCTGTGGCGTTACCGCGCATGCATCACAGAAACTGTTGCACGTGTTTGCAGGATGAAGCATGTAGCTGGAGGCAACCTGCACACGTCCATGTCAGGCAGCTGCGGGACGTGTCTGGACGGGGTCCTCTACCTGTTCGGGGGTCATCATGCCCGGGGAAACACAAACAGGGTGCGGTGTTCGAAATGCAGCACGTCTGTTGGTGCCGAGCATCTTTGTGTAAACCTGTCCTGTGTGCTTCCCTTTAAAGATCTACCGTCTGCCTCTGAGGGCGCCCAGCCTCGTGTGGGAGGAGATGAGGGATCTGAAAGGACTTCCTCCGTCCTCCAAGGACAAGCTGGGATGCTGGGTCCACAAGAACAGGTGACGCCTTACGAACTTTCATGGATTTCATTGGTTTTATTCCATATTCTGATCAACTCTGACCAGCTTCTGTGTCCCTGCTGAAGAAAAGCATCCCCACAGCATGATGCTGCCACCACCATTTACCAACGAGATGGCATGGTTGCAGTGTTGGGCTGTGTTTTGCCATTAAAAGTGCTTTGCTAAGATGATGACAACATCCTCCTCTACCTTTGTCCACCGCTTGTGTTTTTGTTTTAACGATGGCTCTCATCTCACCACTTCACCGTTCGGGCTGGAGAACATGGCCGACGCTTGTCCCGTCAGCAGATCCTCCCACCGGACCTCCAGAGGTACCACGGGCCTCTTGGCTGCTTCTCTGATGGATGCCCTCCTTATCCAGCCTGTCAGTCCGGGCCAGGGGTCTACAGCCTGCAGCTCTTTGGTTGTTCGCGATGGGTCGTAATAACTTAGGCTAAAAATTAAAACGAAGCAGCTGTTGTTTTTAAATGTAGATATAATAATAATAAAGCAGGGGATTTTTTTAAAACAGTTTTTCAGTTTATTCCTGCAATATTTGCATTGAATTTCCACAAAGAATAACACTGAAAGTTCTTGTAATATGTTTTTAGATCCGTTTTGTAGGTTGGTATCTGTGCTTTATTTATTTTTTTACATCATTTTCCAGCCTACAAAAAAAGATCCATCCCTTTTTTTAAATTTTGTTTACCTTTATTTAAAATCCCAAAAAAAAAGAAATAAAATCGCTTTTCGCTTTAAAAATTACAAATTTCCTACAGTATATATTTATCTAAAATAAAATAATTTTTCTAAAATTATAAGGTTTTTTTTTTTTTTTTTTTTTTCAAAAAGTGGTGTGTAAAGGTTGCAGACCCCTGGCCGAGGTGGACGGCGGGTTTGCAGATTTGTGGAGATGTTCTGGAACGTAACCCTGCTTTGAACCGCTGGGTCTCCATGATGCCGTTGGTCCTCTGATGATCTCTAACGAGCCTCTGAGGCCTTCACAGAACCGCTGCACTTGGACTCAGATCAAACTTAGCACAGGTGGGCTTTGTTTACATGTCAGCTGACTTCTGAAGACAGTTGCACTGGATTTTGGTTTTTTTAGGGGTATCAAAGTAAAGAGGCATAAAAACAAACAAAAAATGTAGAAACCCAGTATCATTTTCCATTTATGGAAAGTTCATATTGTTGACTCATAAAATCCCTCCCATTGTTGACGTCTGTTTGTAACGCAACGAGAAGTGAATCAGTTCCACAGATGGTTTGATTTTGTTTCTCTTGGGAGGTTTAATGATGTGATCTTATATTTGCAGACTGATTTTCTTTGGCGGGTATGGCTACACTCCGCAGGGATCCCATCGAGGGACTTTCCAGTACGATGAATCGTCCTCTCTTATGGTCTGTAAACAAGTAACGGCATCAGATGCAGTTCTTTCTTGGTTTGTGGATGTATAGTTTAAAAATGTGGTCAGAATGATAGAAAATAAGATCCTCTGTTTTATACAAAGTTTTTGCAGAGGCCCCTAAATGTCCTCTTTCTGCAAGGTGTTATGTGTTTGTGTAAAACCAGAACCAAATGCGTTATGAGGAGAAATCTCTACAGGATTTCTGCTTGAATGTGGACTTTTTGTTTTATTTCTGGTGCAGTGGGACAGCCCTGGACGAGGCTGGAACAACCACATCCATGTCCTGGACCTGGAGACGTCAACATGGAGTCAACCCATCACTCAGGTGAGCAGAGTCTCTCAGCAGCAGCACCTCATGCTGATCTCTGCAAACTGGGGGATGCACGATATCTCTGCATTAATATCTGGGTCGGCTGATGTGGGAAAAGAAATAAAGAATAAATAATAAAGAAATAGAACGAATAAGTAAATAAAAGAATATAGAAATAAATATTATAATAAATAAATAAATAATGAGAGAAAAGAATAAATAAATAAAAAAAATAAAGAAAGAAGGAATAAATAAATAAAATATAGAAATAAAGATAGAATAAATAAATAAAGAAAGGTAAGAATAAATAAAAAGAAGAAAGAGAAAGAAAGAAAGAAAGAATAAATAAAAATATAGAAATAGATAGAATAAATAAATAATAATAAAAGGTAAGAATAAATAAAAAGGAAAAATAAAGAAAGAATAAATAAATAAATAAAAGAATATAGAAATAGAATAAATAAATAATAAAAGGTAAGAATAAATAAAAAGAATAAATAAATAAAAGAATATAGAAATAGAATAAATAAATAATAAAAAAGGAAAGAATAAATAAATAGAAAAAAAGAAAATAAATAAATAATAGAATATAGAAATAAATATAGAATAAATAAAAAAATAATAAAGAACAAATTAAAAAAGAAGATGCAAAGAACAAGTGCATAAAGAGAGAAATAAACATAATACAAAAAAGAATAAATAATAAAGAAATAAAAGAATGAAGAAATTAAGTATAAATAAAAAAAAATAAAGACAAAGATAGACTAAAGAAAAAAATAAATAGAAGAAAAAAAGAACAAAGAAAGATGGAATAATAGTGGTATGTTGGCCAGAACGGCAGTATCGACCCAGCTTTTCATATCGTTGCATCCTAAATAAAAACACACCAGGGTGAAATATTGTTGCAGTTAATCAGTTGTCCTCTTTGTTTTCTGTTGGCCTGGCGTGATTCAGGGCAACACGCCGTCCCCCAGAGCAGCTCACGCGTGTGCTACAGTCGGGAACAGAGGTTACGTGTTCGGTGGACGATTCAAGGTGAGCGAAGCTGTTTTCTGACTTTCTTCATTTGCAGCATTTTATTATAACGTTAATATTCTTTTAATATTAGCAGAGCTGAAACGATTAGTCGTGTTGAATCGATTAGTGAAATAATCATCAACTAATTTAGTCATCGATTAATCGATAACTGGAGTAAACAGACTCAAAAAAGGCCATTTGCTGAAATGGATTAATTACCCAGAGTTAATTAATCCAAAACTCAACAAAATATTTAAACATTTTGCATTTATGATTTAAAAAAAAAAAAAAAAAACCCTTTTGTCTGTAAATCTGTTCTACCTAGAACTGCTCAAGTGGCAGTTTTAGCTTCACCTGGTTCTCATTCTCTCATTAATCGGTTCATTCAGTAATAATCCCCAGATCAGCTCAGCTGAGTTGACGTTCAGTCCAGCAGGACGAGCTGAGCTTTTCACGTTGATGCTGGAAGGATTCATTTCGCTGCAGATGCTTCCTTTGCTATAAACGATCAAGCGTTCACTAAAGGAACGCAGTTATTGCATTTTAGGCAATAAAATGTTTATTTTATTATTTAAAAATAAAAAATTATTAGTATATTTGCATCTTTTAATGTATTTCTAATGTATAAAAAAGGCTTAAATGAAAAATCTGCAGAATGTGGCAGTTTTTTTTGTTGTTTTTTTTAATCCGATAGATGAATCGATAACTTAAATAATTGTTAGTTGCTGCCCTAAATATCTAAGACGATGTGATTTAAGGTCATAAATTCATCAGATGATGAAGTCAACAGTCTGAACTATAGATTTATTAGGAATATTTGGGCTTAATTGTGCAAAAATCAGAAATTTGAGTTAAAATATTTTGGAACATTGCAGATGAGGACATGAAAGCATTTTACTTCTTTCCTTGTAAGTTTTGTTCAAATATCAACCATTGAGCGACATGCAGTGAGCTGTAATCAATTTCATACAATATGATTACAAGAAAAATTAAAGAATATTTAATATAAAGTCACATTTGATTTTTAAAAATGTGAATGTTTTCTTTGGCTGACATCTCTCTTTTCTGATTAAAATTGCAGCTCGTGTATGATCTTGCGTTTATTTTCATATGAAGTCCAGCGGCTGTCCTCCTCTCGCTGTGTGAAAAACATCCTCGTCTCTTCTTTTGCTTTCGTTTTTAAAAATCTGGCAGCTTAAATGAGGAAGATCGCCAAGGAGGAGAGCGGCTTTGAACCGCTCTATTCCCACTGTGGTTTCTCGACTGTTTTCAATGCGTAGAAGAAGAGCACATGTCGCCTGTTGTGCCTATGAGGCTCAGCACTGCCCCCTATCAGTGAGGCACGGTACTTTCTGCCTCACCCTGCGTGTTTTCAGGCCGCATTTATGGACGATCACAAAGACTAAATGTGTCGCTCGCCTTCATTAAATATATTAGACACACTGAAACTGTCCAGCTGCCTGCTTCATTCACTGTGAGACATAGCGCCCCCAGAGGTGAGGCACAGCACTACTCCTTCCATGTATTTGAACAGTCAATGCATAAATTCAGCGTTTTTTTTTTTGGTTTTTTTTTAAACCATAAAAATGTTGATATTACCAACAAAAATCCTAATTTATAGAAAAGTAAAAAACATCAACAGGAAACTTTGATTTTCCCTCATCATTGTTAGCATCTGTTTTAATTCTAATGTAACTATTTTACTGCACGTCGCTGCAACCATTAATTATATTTTCTGCCAATCCACTCAAATACATTGTTGTGTTTTTTTTTCTCCAGAACTACAGACTGAATGACTTGTACTACATTGACCTGGAGACATGGGAGTGGCACGAAATGTAAGTCTGAACCTATCGTGACCTTTGCTCCCACCCTGCTGTGTTCATCACGAGGGCGTTCAGTTCGTCACACAGAGACTGCCCACTGTGTTCGTGGGTTGTTGCAGCGTTTTTAGCTCGTCTTCTCTTCACTTTGTCCAACAGCGTTTCAGAGTTGGTGGGAAAAATGTCACATGGTGGTTTATTAACAAATGATTACAAATATGGATTTGTTACACAAAGCCTTTTAATATTTTAATAACAGTTAAATAGTGTGTACACATCCTTGCAGAAGTATTCATACTCCTTAAAGTATGAATACTTGGGGGGGCCATATATAGATCATGAATGTTCAAACTGTTAAAGAAAATTAATAAATAGCCGTCTCTGGATTCAATAAGTACTTCTTGAATTTAATAATATTAGGGCTGAAACGATTAATCGGGAAGAATCAATTATTGAAATAATCGTCAACTAATTTAGAGATCGATTAATCGTTAACTGGAGTAAACAGACTCTAAACAAGAGAAAATAACAAACCCAGAGCTGTAATTAAGCCAAAACTGTGCAAAATATATACACATTTTGCATTTAAGATTTAATAAAAACTTTCTCTGTAAATCTGTTCTACACAAAACTCCTTGAGTGGCAGTTTTTGCTTCACCTGGTTCAGATTCTGTAAAAAAAAAAAAAAAAAAAAAAAAAAAATTAAAATATCCTATTAAGCACATTTTCCTATCCAATTATTAATCTGTCAATCCAAAAACTAATCAACAGATCAGCCCTCCACTGTGTTGGCGTTAAATCAGTCAGAAAGAGCTGAGCTTTTCATATGTTGGTGTTAGAATTGTTTTAGCTGCAGATGCTTCCTATGATTTCTATGATGTTGATGCATTGATCCTTGCTCGATGATGCTGATGTTTTTATGATGCGAAGCACTTTGAACTGCCTTGGTGCTGAAATTGCTGTGTTGTTGCATTTTAGGCAATAAATTGTGTATTTTCTTATTTAAAAAAAATAATTATTTGTTTATTTGCATCTTTTAATGTATTTCTAATATTGTACAAAAAGGCTTAAATGAAAAAAAAGCAGAATGTGACAATTTTTTTTATTTATTTTTTTTTATCCAATTAATTGATTAATCATCAAAATACTCGATAGATTAATCGATAACTAAAATAATCGTTAGTTACAGCTCTAAATAATATTGAACATTTTTTCACATTGATCCGTCCCGCCAGGATTTTGCGATTGTTTGTATGATTTTTTTTTTTTTTTTTTTTTTTTTTTTTTTTTTTTTTTTTTTTTTTTTTTTTTTTGCAATAAAAATCAAAGATTTGGTGATGCTAATTTAGAAGTATTTGAAAGGAATTTTGCAATATTTGCGCTGATGTATTATTGTTAAATGTGACTTTACCACATCGATCACAGACGAGAACTTCAAGTAAGGCTGAGGCAGCGGTGTCGTAAAAGTAAGAAATACCGCCACCTTCAGGTGGGAGCTAGCATCACCCATGGGTTTGACAATTTCTGCGTGAAATTTGCAATAAACTCACAATTATGCATTAGTGAGAAGAACTGCGGGGATCTGTTGAATTTGCGTGAATTTCTGCGATTGGATTTGGCCCCAAGTTCCCTTTTTAGAAATCACCTAATTATTAAGCAGAGTCCAGCTGTGTGTAGCATGAGGAAATGATGACTTTCAGCACGACTCTGTATGCAGGAGAGCAGGGCTTTTCAAAGTGTGGGGCGTGCCAGAGCTCTGCAGGGAGGGGCGCGACATGAGGGGAAAAAAATAAACAAAATAACTGCAGACATTTAGCCAACTTCACCAACCTGTTCATTCCTCCAGCCACCGGGGGCGCTGTTGTAAAAGTGCTGCCAGATTCAGCTGCGAGTTGCTTGACGCTCAGGTTGTCTGGATCCTGAGGTCCAGTTTTGTCTGTTTTTCCACTTCCATGTTCACAGAACAGAACTCTATCGTGGAATTTGGTTATTTTTGATAAGTTTGTTTATAAAACTATTTCAGACCCTGAAATAGAACTATTGGTTACTCTTGGCTAATGTTTTAAGGGTCCTTAACAATTCGGCTAAATGGCCATTGACCCATTTATTTATTTTTATGGTGTTTTTGACATCTTTTAAAATGCTAATGCTTGTAGCATTGTTAGCAAAGTGCCTATGATGCCTGGGCTTAATTTTGGTTTATGCTAACAGAGTATAGCGACAGCAAAGGTTTACAGAAATAATAGTTGGGGGGCGCGGTTGTCGGCTCTCGTTCTTGTTCAGATTATGTTAAAAATGTATTTATTTTTCCTGTTTTCTGTAAAAATCCTTCAGATGAGACGACATTAAAGCCGTCCTCGGGTTAAAGTGGTGACACAACCTAAACTAAGCAGCTTCCATCTGAACAGTTGGACTGGATTTGATTTTCCTTGTAATAAAAGCAGAAACGGAAGCATTTTTGTCCCTGTGTGTTGCCGTAGGAGCGTTCCCCAGCATGGTCCCGTGGGCCGGTCTTGGCACTCCTTCACCCCCGTTTCCTCAGATCACATCTTCCTGTTTGGAGGTTTCACCACCGAGAGAGAAACACTGAGTGAGTTTTAGGCTCCGCCTCCTTGGCTGTGGGCGGCTTTGAGCAGGAGGCCTTGCAGAAACGCTCTTCTCTGGTCTTCCAGGTGATGCTTGGCTCTACTGCGTCAGCAGGAATGAATGGAAGCCTTTCAAACACAGCCACACGGAGAGCCCCAGGTAAGCGCCCCTTCTTGTTGTGAAGCTGCGATGGCGCTCGGCCGCTCAGCTTGACGTCCCTCTGTGCTTTCAGGCTGTGGCACACGTCGTGCTCCGGGCCGGACGGGGAGGTGTTCGTGTTCGGAGGCTGCGCCAACAACCTTTTGTCTCATCAGAGAGCTGTGAGCTGCACTCCAGATGTTTATGGACAGCTTTTTATAGGGCTGGGCGACGATTCAGTTTTATCCAAGAGTCTAATTTTTTTTTTTTTTTTTTTTTTTAACCAATGCTCTCCTTGTGTTTCCATAGTTGTGATGTCAGCGCTCCCAGGGCGGCCATCTTGTTTTACAGTTTTTACTAATTTGATTCTGTTTCGAAGAAAGAACTTCACAGCCGTAATATTTTATTTGCAGAATAAAGACGCAATTTTCCAAGAAGAACGTCTTAAAATTGCAAGAAAAGAGCCGTTTTAATCAAAAAGCTTCTAGTTTTTTTGGGGGGGTTTCTTCACAAAAATAAAGTCATAATGTTACAACAATACAGTCGTAGTAATACGAGAATAAAGTCTTTATATTACCAGAATAAAGATGTAATTTTATAAGAACTCCAACACGAGAAAAAAAAAAGTATTATCCAAGCTTTTTTCTCATTAAAGCGACTTTTTTCTCGTAATTTTAAGATGTTCTTCTTGGAAAATGGCGTCTTTATTCTGCTAATAAAATATTAGGGCCAGGCTACATTTTTTTTTGCATCATTATTCTGCCAATATTATGACTTTATTCTCCTAATTAAACAAAAATTCTAGTAGCCTGGGCCTGATACTCTGTTATACAACTCCCAGAGAGATGATTAAAATAAAAGCCACGTTTTGAAAATATTTTCTGTCATTTTTCATTTCTTTTTTTAAAAAAAAACAAACAAGATTTTTTTTTTTTTTTTTTTTTTTTTTTTTTTTAAAAAGGATTGTAATCGACTCGGGTATGAAAAGATGTGGAGGTTTTAATTTGAAGCCGTGTCGCCCAGCCCCAGCGTTGTGTTTTGGACTCGTTCTCATGTTTTCCTCCTCTGCCAGGCTCACAGCAACGAGCTGCTGATTTTCAACGTCCAGCCCAAGTCCTTACTCCGGTGAGTGCTCCGAGAAGCAGGAAGTCAGCGAGTGGGTTTGTTTTCCGCCGCTAACCCGCCTGTTCTCCTCAGGTTCTGCATGGAGACGGTTCTGCAGCACAGGGAGCGGCTGTCCTGTTACTGGGACTGCTTGCCGAAGCACCTCCTCCACAGCCTCAAGCAGAGAATGTCCCGGGTCAACACTCTGGGCTCCTAGGGCCGCTGGATGGCGCGACCAGGCTTCTGTGCAGGAGACACTTCTGCCTGCAGCGTTATCTAACGTGTGAAAAGTTGAATTAAAGTGAGAAACAGTCGGTTTTAAAGTTCTGATGATGCGCCCGGTGATTTTCCCCGCACAGCACGGCCAGGAGAACCTCTGGGATCTCACCAGAACCAACGCCCGCCAATCAGGATCGCAGAGGAAACTAAACGAGTCGTGGTTCAAAGTTCAAACATGACTCTGGGTCGGTTCCCCGTTTTACTCCGAAGCAGACCTGAGTTTAGCTTCCATTTGACCGTTTCCTGTTCTTGCTTGGTGAGACTCGGCCAAACTTTTCTAGACCTAGAAATGGAAAACAGTCGACCCAAAAACCCAAAACTGGATGTTTTGAAGAACTCCTCTCACAACGGAGTATTAAGGCAGACTAAGATTTTCTTTTTTGTTTAAATTAGAGAGAATAAAGTTATAATATTAGGAGAATAAAGTCGTAAAATTACTAAAGAAGTTTTAATAATAAACTTCGTGATCAGCTCGTCTAGTCCGTCATTCTTTCTTCTAAACGGACTCAGTTGTTGCTCAGTCGTTTTTAAAGTCCTGCTACAGATAATTTGATGCTGATGTGTTAAAAGATGAAGTATTTCCTGATTTATAAAACCGATACTAAAGTATAACTTCACAAGATGCTCAGCTTTCCTCAGTTTAATTTGGCGAAGTGCTGCGAAGGCCTATTTGAAGGATTTCTTCCTTTTCATCTTATTTGTCCTCACCTTAACATACTCAAAAACTCAAACTTTACCCAAAACTGTCCCCTCGCGTGAAATTTTATGATTTTAATGGAATCGAAAATGGGCGTGGCCAAACGGCTCTGTAGCGCCCCCTAATGTCAGATAGGCTGAACTGTACATCGCAGAGATCTGAAACTCAGTTCATTGGAAGATCACCTCGAAACAGGAACAAAAGTCTCTTGTCCTAGAATGTACAGGAAGGCAGCCATTTTGGGTCAAAGGGCAAATTTTGGCCATTTTTCACGTTTACGGACGTCGAACTTTAACGACTCCTCGTCGGGACTTTGGGCTACTGGCTCCATATTCGATCAGTGAGCAGATAAGATTTTGATAACTTTTCATCCCCTGTCTCTTGAGTTTTTCAGCATGTTTAGGAGGCGTGGCCAGGCGGCGAACTTGGAGTACTCGCCAAAGCAAACGAAACGCTATAACTTTCACATACATGGTCTGAGTCATCCATGTTGGATGCCCGACGATCCTATGTGGTCATATTCTGATGTCGTCTAAGCCCCGCCCCCTCAAAACAGGAAGTCCCTTTTCTTCCTTGGAATGCTCCATCTCAGACCCCCTTGATCTAATCAGGATGACCTTGTTTCAGGTAACAAGTTGGTCTCACTTCCTTTAAAGCACCAGGACGTTTCGCTGGAGGGCGTGGCCTTGGCGGCGTGGCTAAGTCAGACATCTCGTACGTTTGGCTCGAAATTGCACATATTACAGCCAAGCTGCACCAAACTCACGATGATCAATCCTTAAACACAACAGGAAGTCGGCCATTTTGGATCAAAGTCGACATTTTGTCTTGACTCCAGTGCGCCTCCTAGATTATTCCAGCAGTTATAGCAACATCATCTGATCTGCAGCAGATTTTTCTTAAGCATCATCAGGGAGCATTGCCAGAACATTGGTGTGGTAGTTTCATGACATCACTTTAGCCCCGCCCACTCATAGAAGTGACTGAGGATTGGCTGACTCCTCCAGCTTCTCCACTAACCCTTGATAATGACACACGACTTGTTCAAAAGCCTACAGGAGGTCCTCGCCATTCCTTCGCCACAAAACAGGAAGTGACAACAGCTCCTGCCTGGAAGGTTGGATTTAAGTAAAACCTTTAAGACTTGATGCTGGACTGGTACTGAAGGCGATGTGGAAGATTCACCCGATGCGCCGCCTGGTGGACGGGTGCGGGAGTGGTGTCAGCATTGGCGACGGCGTGGCCGTGCCAGAGCTCCTGCGGTCGCCAAGGCTGCTTGCAGATTTATTTTTTGTGTAGTTCTTATAAAATTACGACTTTATTCTCGTAATACTTTATTGTATTTTTTGACTGTCGCACGACTTTATTCTTACATTACGACACTATTCTCGCAATATCACAACTTTATTCTTGAATAACTTTTTTTCCTATTACTTTATTCTTGTATTATTTTGACTGACTGTCATAAAACTTTATTCTTATTACTTTATTCTTGTACAACTTTTGTCTCGTAATACGACAACTTTATAGCTGTATTATTATTTCGGCTGTTGTACGACTTCATTTTCATATTATGACTTAATAGCCGTACAACTTTCTCACAATATTGCAACTTTATTCTCCTTTCTTCAGCTTACTGTCGTATGACTTAATTCTCATAATAATAATTTAAGTCTTGTACGACTTTTCTCTTGTATTTATTCTTATCCTGGCCCTAATACTCTGTTGTATTCCTGTCATGAAGCCATATTTTCTTCTAGATTATTGATACTTGGCGGGCAGAAATGAAACATTCAGCTGCAAAATGACTAAAACTGGGAAGGTGGGAAAAGGCAGAGTGAGGAGAAATGACCAGAACCCTTAAATCCTTTGTTTAGAAATGTCTGGCGGCTCAGCAGAGCCTCTGTTGATGGAAACCAGAAACATCTCCTCCATGACTGTTATTCATCTGTTTAAAACAAACATGTTTTTAAATATTTATTGCTGAAACCGGAGAGGAACTCTCTAAGAAAACCAGTGACGTGTTTGTAAATCTTTAAGTTACCTTCATGCAAATGTAAAATAGTGATCTTGAGAGGTTTGTTTTTAAATGTCTTGTCTGAACACTAAAAAAAGGCAATCTGGTGTGGAACCACAGAAAAATCACCTCTTAGTGTTGCTCTCTGTATAGCTGTAAATAAAAGTGGCTCCTGTGGCGCTCTGATGTCGTTGCACTGAAATGCCTCTGTGTCAGTTTGGCTTCGCTTGCACAAAATTACCTTCTATAATTGTAGGTAATACAAGTTTGCATCCAAATAAAAAGACACACAAAAAAAAATGTTTGCAGCTTTTCTGTTGTTTTTCTTTTTTTATATGTTTCTGTAAATGTAATCAATACAACCTTTACAATTAAAGAGCTCTTATTCCATCAGAGGAGCAGCACTGATCACTGAAGTCTCATCAAACAGCAGAACCTGGTGGGTTTGGGTTCATTTCTTCTTGGCAGCCAGCAGGTTGGGAGCCGACACCTTCACCTTCCCCGGCATGTTTCTGGAAAGGTCCGCATCCTGAAACAGAAATCCACTAAATGCTTCTGGTATTGAGGTACCGTGTATTTCTCAGTGGTGTTGATATTGATGCATATTTCTTTTCTCTCTTTCTGCAGGTGTAGAAGCAGACTCCTCGAGGGTGGTCTTGTATTCTCTCCTCTACTATCTCCTCCTTTCCCTTTAAACCTGTTTCCCTGTCTCTCTCTTTGTATTAGGAAAATGCGTCATTTTTCTTCCACTTCACAAACAGTGGGGCTTGTAGGGGTGTAAATACTTTGTGTTCCTCTACCTTGACGCTGCGGAACAGGTCTTTCTCTCTGGATGAGGCGTCTTTAGCTTTTATGAAGCTGAGCAGCGCCGTCCGAGCAGCTGGAAGAGACAGAAACCGTCACGTCGCCGTTCAGGAACGACCTGCAGTTGTTCTCCTGGATCGCTCCTTCCTACCTTTTCCTTTCTTCTGAGAGCCTGGAGTCAGCTTCACTTTGTGCCTGTGGACAACAGAGGGATGGTCAGACTGTGGGATTCTGCCTCTGGGACGCATACTTGGGCACGTACTTGTAGTTGGACAGGGCCGTGTAGGGAGCGCAGACCGGGACGGCGAACAGCAGCACGTCGTCGGGGTGAGGCTGGCCGCTCAGAGACGTCAGCAGGTTCTCCGCTTCCTGTTGTCACAAATGGGCTGCCGTGATTCTCAGCCACACATTTAACCACCTTTACATGTCAGAATCAGGAGTAGGGCTGCAACAATTAATCAAATCGATCGCTGAAATAATCGTCAACTAGTTCAGTAAACGATTAATTGAAATCCGATTAATCCATCAATCGTCAGAATAATCGATTGCTAAAATAGTCGCTAGTTGTAGCCGTAACCAGGAGGCTGGCCTGGCCGCACATCAGCTTCATCCATTCATCGAGTTTTTGAAGATTTAACTTTTGGAAAATCTGGAGATTTTTTCACCAATGCGCTCCTTGGGTTTCCGCAGTTCAGAGTGATGTCATCGCGCCCAGGGCGGCCATCTTGTTTGACAAGCACGTTTTACAGTTTCTGTTTATTTGGACTTTAAATTCAGGTGAACTCTACGACGAAGAGTTTGGGGCAAACTACGAGCTTTTTTCTACGAAAATAAAGTCACAATGTTACAAGATAATGTCGTAGTAATAACAGAATAGAGTCACATGACAAGAAAGTTGAAATAATATGAGAATAAATTCTTTATGTTACCAGAATAAAGTCATAATATTTAGAGAATGAAGTAGTAATTTTATGAGAACTCCAACATGAAAAATAACATGAAATTAATCATTCAAGCTTTTTCCTCATTAAAATGACCTTTTTCTAATTTTTCTGGTAAAATTGTGTCTTTATTCTGCAAATATTTTGACTGTATTCCCATAATTAAAAGTTCTTGTATCCTGTCCCTGACACTCCGTCGTCGTCTTTTTAAAATATTTTCTGTCATCCGTAATCTTCTTTAGAAAGTAAAAAAAAAAAAAAAAATTTGATTAACATCGGACCTGGTATGAAAAAAAAAAAAAAAAAAAAAAATCGGGGCATTTTATTTTGAAGGCCGGCCCGACCCACCTCTGCTCCAGGGTTGTCCTGATCCACCTCGTCTTCCTGCAGGAAATGAGATCACTGATGAGTCGCAGGAAGTAAACTGAAGCCTCCTGGCTTTGTTTCCATGCTGTGTTTCCTACCTTCTCCTCCTGCTGCTGATCTCCAGGTGGCTTCTCCTCCTCCTGCTCCTCTCCTCCTCCTCGCTGCTCCGGTTTCTTCGCTTCGGTCGCCACATTCCGAGGTTTCTGCTGCGGTTTCCTCACAGGCTCCTCTTTTCCCTTCCCCTTCTTCCCTTTCTTCCCTTTCTCCCTCTCCTCCTTGGCAGAGCCAGCCGACTGGAAGGCAGAACAGCGACGGACGTTAGTCACGCGGGCCTGGAGCTGGACCAGCAGCAGAATGACGTCCTCCTCACCCCCAGCAGCTGCATCATCAGCTCCCTGTCCTCTTCGTCCTGGTCCTTGTACTTCTCTTTGATCTTCTTCAGCTTGTTCTGTCCCAGCAGCAGGAGACACGGTGCTAATACTTCATATTCCACCTGACTGCTTCTGCCTTTCTCGAGGCGTTTCTCTCACCTTCTGGCCTCTCTTCAGAGGCGGCTGTGAAGGACCTCCTCCACTTTTGGATCCCTGATCCACGACGGAAACCTCAGTCTTCTCCTCACCATCGCCGTCTTCCTGTTTCTGCTTCTTCTTCTTCTCTTCTCTAAAAAATGAGGCAAAAAACCCACATTTTTCCCATTACAACCATCTTTCATGTATTTTATTGGGATTTTATGGCAAACCGACACAAACTAGATCATGATTGTGGAAAAAGAAGAAAATCTGAGATGTGTTTTGTGTATTTTTCCCTTGAATATTATAAATACTTTCATGTCCACCAGCTTTGGACATCTACAGACTGAAACTTTTGCCCATTCTTTAGAATGGAATGAGTGGATTTTAGTTCTTTATGTCCGGTGAGCCTGACAGGGCGAATGTGCAGCAAACTGCAAAAAACACTGCAAACATGAAAACACGCAAGGACAAAAAAACCCCCAAATGCAACAGAAAAATGCTGCAATCAAGGGAATAGAAGCCGCAAACAGCAAAAACAACAGCAAGTATGAAACACTTAAAACTTGTGCCACAAAACCAAAGTCCTCCAGACCACTAGGGGGAGTCTAGAGTCGGTAATATTACCTACTCGAATATGCTCCTGTTCTCTTATCGTAAGAGACATGAAGTATAACACGCCTTTTCTTTTTTCCTCCAACTTTCTTCTGGACGTCCTGATAAATCATGCCGTCTTTACTGAGGGTCTGGTCCCATATGATTTGGTGTTCGGCTCCCCCTAGTGGTCTGGAGGGCTTCCAATTTGTGGAGCAAGTTTGCAGCATTTTATTCTCTGTTGTTTTTGCTATTTAGAAGATATTCATTCTCTTTTTGCTTCCATTTCCTGTGGTTGCAGCATTTTTCTGTTGGATTTGGTTTTGTGTGTGTGTGTGTGTGTGTGTGTGTGTGTGTGTGTGTGTGTGTGTGTTTTTGAGTGTGCATCACTCGTGTCAGTCACCGTATCCATGGACTCATTTAGTAGAAACGGGGAAAAAGATTCTGAGGCTGGTTGCTCACCTTCTCTGCTTGGCGCTCATGTGTTTCTTCCCTTGTGAATCGGCCTCGGCCTGAAGGGACAAAATATCAGAAATTCAATAATATAATCAGATAAAATAATTGGAGAAGTGGAAAAGATTCAAATAGTTGCCTGAGTTGTTTCTTTCTTGAAGACAGGAGTCTGAGCCGTCCTAGAAACGAGGATTTGTTGTTTATGCAGAGAAGAACGAAGAACTTCCTTACCAGACGGAGACGTTTACCTGTTTGGCTGTAAATGAGAGAGGGAGATGGTCGTATCTGGAAAGCTGAATTCCTCGCTCTTTGTCTCGTCTTCCACGCCGCTGTCTTCGTCGTTACCCGGCTCTGACCGCAGCGCGCCACCGTCAGCGGCGTCTCCCTCAGCGGCGGCGTCCATTTCTGCTTCTTCGTGGTTCTCCGTCTCAGCTGCTGCTCCTCCTTCACCCTGGTCTTCATTGCTGCTGTCCTCCGCTGTGAAAATCAAATCATTAAACACGTTTCAATGTCAGATGCCAACCCGTTTTTAAATGATGATTTCATGCATAGAGGGAAGACAGCTGTTAAAAACAACCTGGTGCTTTGTGAGAAAAGTAATCACCCCCTAAACCTAGAAATGGATCGAGTCGGGCTGCACCGAAGACCGAATTCATTGTGATTAATCAAAAATCATAATCTTCAACCTGTTTCGTAATCGATTAATCGTTAACTGGAGCATAGACTCTAAAAAAGGCCATTTGATGAAAAAAACACGCACCCAGAGCAGGAATTAAGCCAAAACTGTACAAAATATATAAACATTTTGCATTTAAGATAAAAATAAAGAAAAGCTTTATCTTTAAATCTGTTCGACCCAAAACTCCTGAAGTTGCAGTTTTAACTTCACTAAAGGAAAGCTATATGATTCCATTTTAGGCAATAAAATGTTTATTTTCTTATTTAAAAAAGGAATTTAATTGTTTATTTACCTCTTTAATGTATTTCTAATATTGTATAAAAAAAAAAAACCCCAAGTGGTTAAATTAAAAATCTGCAAAATATTCAAAAAAATTTTATCCTATTAATCGTCAGAATAATCGATTACTAAAATAATGGTTAGTTGCAGCCAGAGTTATAAGGTCACTCCACAGCATCTCAACTAGTTTCATTCAGACTTTGACTAGGCCACGTCAAAAGTTTGTTTAAAGGGGCAGTATTATGTAAAATCGAGTTTTTTAAGCTTTCCATCGTGTTCCAATGTTCTTCCCTCATCAAAAACATACCTGGAGTGCTGCTTTGATTCTTCGTGCATGTTTGACAAATCCCTTAATCTCCATGACAACCATTCAACTGAGCTAAACGGCTGGATGGATACAGCGCTGCCTTCAAGATGCAGCTCCTCCTCAGAGCTGCAGTTTCTAAGCTTCCAAGTTTCCGCCTCCCAGAGCCCCCCTCCCCTGCGACTTCCCCACTCAGCTCCTGCAGAGTAGCAGCAGCAATTAGCAAACACCTGGTGGAACTGCGCATCCGCTGAGCTCATTATACTAGCTACTTCTCAGTGAAACGCTGGTAAAAATGTTATTATAAGGGTCAATAGAGGAGCGCTGTTGTGATGACCTCCTGAAGGCGGAGTTTCAGAAAGAGCAGGAGTTTTTAAAGAGACAGAGGCCCAATTTCAAGGAGTTAAATTATGAAATCAAATTTCTTTTAGGTTACATTTGATATTTACAGCATTTTTATAACAACTGAAGGTAACAGTTACTTTATTTGCTCTAAAATGATTCTATGTGGCTGGACAATACACAATACTGCCCCTTAAAAATAAATATTTAATTCACAATTTAACAATAGGGGAAATAATAAATTTTTCATAGAGGTTTTTAAAGCTTTTTGTCTGAAAATAAAAGCATTTTGATCTGAAACGAAGAGAAATCAGTGGGAAAGTCTGAGCGCCTTGGTACCGATGAGCTCCTCTCCCTCCTCCAGCAGCTCGGCAGCTCTAGACGTGACCTCCTCCAGGTCCTCCTCGACGGTTTTCACCTTCCGCTCCCCGCGGTGCCGAAACACACTCTGCTCATCCACCTGTCAGAGAGTCAGAGGAGCGTTTGGAAACCGGAGCGTCCCAAAGCGACCGTGCCGAGGAGCGTCCGCTTACCTTAAAGAGGAAACCAAAGCCCATGATCAGGTAGGACGGAGGGAGGAAGTTTTTCTTCCCTGAAGAGCAAAAAGAAGAAAAGAGAATCAATCTTTTCAGATGAAAGTATTTGAATGTGTTGCTGGCTGGTTTGACAAACAAGAAGCGACGGTGTTCCTGCGTGGAAATGATGGAGCGTCGAACCTCTGATCATGAAGCTTCCAGTGGTCAGATACTCTCCAGTGGGAGCCGTCTTAGACACCTGAAAACAGACACTTTACTTTTTCTCAGCCAATAAACATTAAATGCTTTTTATGATCTCATATAATTTTTCTAGTATTTTAGGAAAATTAAAATTCTTTTTAATTTAATTTCTAATTAAAAAGGTTAAACTGCACCCTGTTTCTGTTACAGCAGAAGAAAACAGACCAATAATAAAGGATTTTCTTACACTACACTCTAATCCAGGGGTCCTCAACGTTTTTTAAATAATTTATTTGTGTTTCTTTATTTCACATTCTTTTTTTAAGCATAAGTTTGAACAGAAAAGTGTTGTGTGACTGTTTAACACTCACTGATTTTAGCTCACTGAATATAAATTTGACTGAAATATCTCATTTTCACCTTTTGTTACATATTGAAATCATGTTGATGTGTGTTTAAAGACATAACTTTGAATTTAAAGAAAAAAAAAAAACATCTCACGACCCCACTGGAGTAGCTCTGTGTCCCCCCTAGGGGGAGCGACCCCCACGTTTAAGACCTCTGGCTTGACACAATTAATAAAAAAATTGCAGTCGACCTGCTAACGGTGTTTACAACTTTTTTTTAGTGAAAAGTTGAGTGGAAGGAAAAGCTGTGGTTATCTCCAGCTTCCTCACACAGTCTGAAAACATGACTGTTAGGTTAACCGGTCTCCCTAAATTGTCTTTAGGTGTGAGATGACTGACCTGATGGTGGTGGACCCACCAGGCGCTGGTGATAATCTTGGCATCCCAAGCAGCGCTGTAGCACACAGCCATGGTGCCGGCCTCTGTCAGAGTTCGGGGAGGAACGGGATCCCCTGAGAAGACCCAGAGAGATAAAGATGCTTCAGGTAAAAGCAAACATAGCAAAAATGAACCTTGATGAGCTTTTGACCTGCAGAGAACCTGATGGGTTTTTGATGACACAGCTCGTTGCTCCGTGTAGGTCGGCGTGAACGTAGATGTCACCTGCAGGAGAGGAGGTAGCGGTTAGCCCCACGCGCCACGTCATGCCGGTAGATGACCCAGCATGTCGTCTCCTACCTGCCCGAAGGTAGCGCTTCACGATCATCTCGTTCTGCTGCTGGTCCCTGCCTGCGATCACCAGGTAGTTCTCAGAGCTGATGAACCACAGGAACTTCTCAAACCTGCCAAAACGACGAGGAACGGACGAATGAGCTGCCGCGTCGTCGCAGCGCCATGCAAAAGTATTCATACCTCGCCCTTTTAATGTTTCACGTTTTGTCACGTCCAGAAACTTTCATGTGTTTAGTTGGATTTCATGTGATCAACCCACTCAAGGTGCAGCATAACTGTGGAAGGAAAGCGATGCGCGTTTGGCTTTATTCTCGTATTATTACGACTTTAAGCTCACATTATAATGACTTTGTTCACCTATTGTGATTTTATTCACTATTATGACTTCGTTCACAATTATTACGACTTTTTTCACATATTATTACAATTGTATTCTGGTGATATTTTGACTTTATTCTCACATTATTGCGACTTTGTTATCGAACGACTTCTCGAATTATTACGACTTTAGTCCGATAATATATGACTTAATTCTGGTATTATTGTGACTTCATTCACATATTTTTATGACTTTATTCACATATTATGATTTTATTCACCGATTATTACGGCTTTATTCTGGTAATAGTTTGACTTTATTCACTTATGACTACAGCTTTATTCTAGTAATTTTATGACTGTTTATGTATCATTACGACTTTATTATCGTACAACTTCTCGTATTATTATGACTTTATTCACATATTACGAATTTATTCTTGTATTACCAGGACTTTATTTTGGGAATATTATGAGTATTCTGGTAATATTGACTTTATTCATGTATTATGATTTTATTCATGTATTATTCTGATAATTTTATGACTTTGTTCATGTGTTATTATGACTTTATTGTCCTACGACTTCTCAGATTGTAACGATTTTATTCTGGTTATATTTTGACTTTATTCACGTATTATTACGATTTTATCCTCGTAATTCAAAAGAAAGAAACTCTTCACCAGGCTCAACTGCGCTGTTGTGGAAAATAAATGCAAACGACTTCCTGTCAGCTTTTTGTTCATAAAAACGTTTGAAAACCATTCATGATTCTCCTTCAACTTCACAACTGTGCACAGCCTTGTGACGGCCAGTCACATAAAACAAAGGTGAAAAGTTTGCAGCGGCGTGAACACTTATTTCCTCTCACCAGTAGACCTTCCGGGCTTTCTGAATGGTGGTCACCGTCTGGACTTCTTTTAGGGTCTGCTGGGTTTTCTTCTCTGCAGATTTCATGGCCTGCAGACGTGAGGAGGAGGAGGATCTGTGAGCTGAAGCTACGATCACTCATCAACTAGAGAGTAAACCACATTGGATCCTAGTTTTTATTATGAATAAAGGAAAATGCAGCTTTCCCACCTTGCCTGCAGCTTCAATGGTTTTCTGCTCCTTTTTCTCAGCGCTGCGTTTGTGGTCATAGTACCTGAAAGTGACACAATAATAAAACTCCATCAACCTGGAGCCTTTCAAACATCAAGTACACGTCTACCTGAACCCCGAACTGCAGCTCCACCTTTTGGCGTTGGCATAAGCTGACAGGCCCAGATCCACATCCACCAACATCGGCTTGTTCCTCTGCAACGTCTTGTTCTGACCTTTGTCTTTATTCTTGTTTTTCTTTCCTTTCTCCTCCACTACCCTGATCTTCTCTTCCTCTTCCTGTTCTTCATCAGAAACGTAGGGATTTCTGTTGGACAAAGAAAATGATCATGCAGTGATGAGTGTATCCCTTTAAACCAGATGGACTTACAGTCTTCGAAGCAGCCTCACTTTAAAAGCATGGTGATATGGTTGGTTTGCAGCTTCAGCTCCTTGATGGCGCAGGCCACGGGGTCCCCAGAAGCCTGGGCTTCCTTCACTATAATGCCAATTTCAGTCCAATCCACCTGGTTGGCCAGCGCGCTGCGCACCACCTGCAGCGCCCTCTCCACCACAGGCAGGTTCATCTCCACCAGTTCACCCTTTACTCTGTCCACCTCCTGTTTTGGTGCAGTAGATCATTGAATATTTCAGCAAAATCTTTCACGTGTGGACATAAGAACCCAACTGTTCCCAGGGGCTTGCTTGTTTGAAAAACAAAACAACAACAACAAAAAAAAAAAAACGCTAACCACTGAAAAATTCAAGATGGTCCCCATGGTCGTCAAGGAAAATGTATTTTTGCACAAAACTTGACAAAATGTATCACAGATGAATATTTTAAACTGCTAAACACATTTTTAAAAATGGCAGAAGCTAATGCTACACTGCGAAACACATTTTAAAAATTAAAGGACAATAACGCTCAACCGCTAAACAGATTTAAAAAATTAGAGGAAGCTAATGCTAAACCGCTAAACACATAAAAAATTAGCAGAAGCTAACGCTAAACAGATTTTTAAAATTAGCAGAAGCTAACACAACTGCTAAACAGATAAAAAAAAAAAAATCAGAGGAAGCTAATGCTAAACCGCTAAACACAGAAGCGGTGTGTTTAGCGGTTCTAAACCGCAACATGTTTAGGTGTTTAGCTAAAGCTAAACACCTAAACATATTTTAAAAATTAGCGGAAGCTAGCACTCAACTGCCAAACAGATAAAAAAAAATTAAAGAGGAAGCTAACGCTAAATTGCTAAACACATTTTAAAAATTAGCAGAAGCTAATGCTAACCACTAAAACGACTGTGTCACACATCTTCATCTCCTCAGTTTCTGATTTTGCCTCATATTACTAAAGTTGCATGAACAGGACGACCAAAGTCGAAAAGTTCATCCAAGTCATGAAAACAGGTAATATTTTATGACAATAATTGGTTTAAAAGGCTCAAAAACATCGGCCATCTTGAAAAATGGCTGTGAACCTGAAGTTCAAGTCGCTAATGTGAAATATGAAAAACCTGATGGGTGAGTGTGGGTGAGTGCGCTTGTATCAGCACATTGTTACACATGCATGAATTACAGCAAAAAGAAGCTGCCTGACGTCAGCCCATGCAGACAGGGCGTGTAACCTGTGCTTGGTGCAAGGCCTCCAGCCTCTGCTCGTGGTCTTTCTTCACATTTTCCAGCTTCTTCAGAGCCTGTTTCTCCTGCTGCAAGGCTTTCATGTCGATCTTCTGGCTCTCCATCTTAGAAAAGAACTCATCCACCGCCTGTGGAAAGTGATTTTCGTCAGTATTCTCTCTTCACGGCAGGAAGTTGTCAGTCAGGATGATATTCACCTTGTTGAAAGTATCAAACTCCAGATAAGGGCAGTTTGTGTGCTGGGCGAAGAGGAACGGATGGAACTCATCGTACCTGAGAGAAGATGTTACTGGAACAAACTAATAATGCACCCAAGCAGCAGGAGGGATACAGAAGAAAACATACGTGAGCAGTTCTTCACCGGGTTTCCCTGGAGTCAAACTTGGTTTCTTCTCACTCTTCTGAATGATGTAACCCTGATCACACCAAAAACAGAGACTTCATGAAACACAGGATCTTAGAAAAACATTCATGCACCCTGAAACTCTTCACATTTCAGAAGGTTGAGAAAATCTTTATTGTATTTTGATAGGATTTTATGAGACAGACCAACACAAAGCAGGACAAAGCAGTCGAGTAGTAGGAAAACGAGACATAGTTTTCACATTTTACTTTACAAATCAAAACGTGAGGTCAGCGAGAGCCACAATAAGAAAGAAAGGAAAGGAAAGAGCGAAAGACAGAAAGAAAGAAAAGAGCAAAAGAAAAAGAAAAAGCGAAGGAAAGAAAGTGAAAGAAAGTGAAGGAAAGAAAGAATAAATAAAGAAAGAGCGAAGGAAACAGCGAAAAAGAAAGAAAGAGTGAAGGAAAGAAAGGATGGATGGACAGAGTGGAAGATAAAATAATCCTTTATTAGCTCCTACAAGTGGGAAATTTAAGTTAATTTAAGTAACATGGTGGTGGCAGCACCATGCTGCGGGGCTGTCATTCTGCAGCTAGAAGGTCAGAGTTGATGGGGGGATGGGTGGAGCTAAATCAGGACGATCCTGGAGGAAAGCCTGCTGGAGGCTGCAGAAGACCTGAGACTGGGGTGGAGGTTCACCTTTGACCCTAAAGATCCAGCCAGAGACATTATGGGATGGCCTAGTCAAACTTCCCGTCTCTGGATGTGCAAAGCCGGCAGAAACGCTATGACGGGATCAATTCCCATTTCACTCACTCTGCCGCTGAACTTCTCCGTTTTTGCCACGTAGGCCTCGGCCAGCTGCAGGGCTTCCAGGATTTTAGGCGCAACTGAAAACCAAAGGAAACAAAACGCAGCTCGTTAGCGGAGTTCACGGAGGCGGAGAGCTCCTGCTGGACCGGCGCACCTTCAGCAGCGTCGGCGACTTTCAGAGAGCCCGGCAGTCCGGCTTGGATCAAGCTGTGCTCGATCAGAGCGGCTCCGTAGGCTGCAGGGGGGAAAACGCAACACAAAACGTTAAAGAGCAGTCCTTCTGCTGGCATCCTGAGCAGATTTGGTGATTTACAGCTGAGCAAAAGTGATTTCCCTTCAGGAGGGGAGAGTAAAGCCGTGGATTTAGAGCAGAATTAAAGCTCAGCCTGAACCGGAAGCAACCGAGGGCTGGGCGACGCAGCCTGAAAATGAAATCTCCCATTCTGAATCGGGTTTTTTCGATTTCTTTTTTAAAAAAAGAAATTACAAATGACAGAAAATCATTTAAAAAAGTAGCTTTTATCATCGCTTCTGTGAGTTGTACGACGAAGTACTAGAACCAGGCGACAGATGCAACTTTACCAGCAGAAAAAAAAAAGTCATTTTAATAAAGATCTGAGGTGAGCAGCTCAGTTTGAGCGCTTCTTCTTTCAAAACAGACGCAGTCGCCGCTCCGTCGTTTCAAAGTCCTGCTACTGGTAATAATTTGATGCTGTGGTGTTAAAAGATGAAGTATTTCCTTTTTTATAAAACCGGTACTGAAGTATAACTTCGCAAGAGGCTCAACATTCGCATAAAATTACTTCATTCTCCTAATATTATGACTTTATTCTTATAATTTTAAAAATGAATCAATCGCAGCCTGGCCCTAAGTTCAAATAATACAAGCCATAAAACACGCTTGTCAAACAAGATGGCCGCCCTGGGCGCGCTGACGTCACTCTGAGCTACGGGAACCCAAGGAGAGCATAGGCGGGGGGAAAAAAAAAAATCCAGATTTTCCAAAAATTAAATCGTCAAAAACCATAAAATCGATTTATTGTGAAAAACTGGAGGGACTGACTGATGTAAACTTTGATTTGACTGATAAAATAATATTTAAACACACAACTGTTATCTTGAATGTCTCCCTCTGGAGTCTGGAGGGCCACATAAGAAGACACGGCGGGCCGGATCCGGCCCCCGGGCCTTCAGTTTGACACACCTAAACACAGCATTCTGGCTCCTAGCTGAGACTCAGAAGGTCAGCACTAAACCTCTCTGACTCCCCCCCACTCTTAACTCCCCCCCTCCCTCTCTCCCCCCCTCACCCTCTCCTCCCCGCCCCTCCCTCCTTAGCGCTCCTTATTCCTGCCAGTAGCTCTTTCTCCCTCCGTTTCGGATCCCGGGCCCGACTACTCACGCAGATGTGGGTTCAGGACTCGTTTCACCTGCTCTCCATGTTGAGCCTTGCTCAGGATTTCTGACAGCCTAGAAAACATGAGCGTCGAAGTTTCTCCAGGTGCTCGTCATGAAGGTCCAGTGAGTTACGACATTCGTCCTCATGATCCATGTTACCTGTCCAGAGTGATGAGAGGTTCTGGTCGCCTGGCGCTCTCCACGGGGTAGCGCTCCCTCACCGCTATCTTCACATCTTCTTCTTCTGCCGTACGAAACCTCAGCAGGTTCAAGATGGTGTACTCGTGGTCCGCCAGGATGACGTTACCCTGACAACACACAGCCGGGTCAGTACGCTTGCTGATCCGAACCGGGCTTCGGCACGGTACAGTTCTGAAAGCGTTCTGACCCTGTCGTACAGTTCGACGATCAGGTGGTAGGCGGCCTCGTCCGAGCCGAACTGGATGTCGACGATCCGGTCGATTCCCAGCTGCTTCACCTGAGCCAGCCGCCGGGTTTTCAGATGCTTCCGGCACTGCGCAGGGAAAAAAGGTGCTTTTATGTTCAGCTTCACCTCAAGGGCTGCTCCAAGATGGAAAAATAAAAACGTTTTCCGACGTTACAACCACAAGCTTCCGTCTGCGATTGTTCATGACAGACCGACGTAGAGTTAAATACTGAAGAGAAAACTTGCATTTTCCAGCTTTACACATCTGGAAACAGGAATTTAGTTTTCAAATCCACTGAGTATCAATTTGATTTAGGTCTGGACTTTGACTAGGCCATCCTAACACATGAATCTGCTTTGATCCAAACCATCCCATAATATCTCTGGCTGAATGTTTAGGGTCAAAGGTGAACCTCCACCACAGTTTCAGGTCTTCTGCAATGCGTTTCATTCAGGATTGTCCTGGATTTAGCTCCTTCCGTCCTCCCATCAACTCTGACCAGCTTCCCTGTCCTGCTGAAGAAAAGCGTCCCCACAGAATGATGCTGCCACCACAGCTCTGGGGATGGTGTGCTCAGGGTGATGTGAAGAGTTTGTTTTATTCCAAACAGCATCAAAAACCTCAAGGTTGGTCTCATCTGAGCAGAGCACCTTCTTCAAATGTTTGCTTGGTATAAATGCAGACATAACTGCTTATGGTTTTCTTCCCATAAAGGCCAGGTAAGCGGGCAGTTCTCACCTCGCCTGACAGGTTTCAGCTTCAGATGATGGGTCCAAGATGTTCTAACCCTGCTTTAAACTGAACCACGCCTTCCTCCCTCACCTGCCTGCTGGGTTTCTGGGTCTTCGTGATGCTGGCTGCTCACCAACAAACATCTCAGACCTCCACAGAGCAGATGATTCACACAGCTGGACTGTTTTCTGTGGGTTGTACTAGATTTTAATTACGGGTATCAGAGTTGAAGGTGGATGAATAACATCGAACAGCACTCATAAACCATATATCACGATTAAAACGTATAAATACGCTCTACTTTATGTTCATTTGTCACATAAATTCCAAACAAAATACACTGAGGTTTGTGGTTGTAACAGGGAAAACTTTAAGTGGCATTAATAATTTTATTAATAATCATAAACTGACTGTTCAGCTGTTCTTACTTTCATAGCGAAGCCTGAAGGCATCATGTTCTTGGGCCATTCGAAGTCTGTGGCGTGGACGCGGGTCCCAGACTCGATCAGCAGAACAGCTTTGCTGTCGGGCCTGAAACAGCAACACATGGGTGTGTGTTGGTGTAACGCTCGATGACTAAAGCAACACTCCAACCTGTTACTGAGCATGATTATTTATCAGTTATTAAAGAAGATTCCCTCATATTAATTCAGCTGAATGATAATAATCATCATTTCTTCACAACATGGCTCATTTTCTAAAGAGGCACCAAACCAGAAACTTGAGTCAGCCATTTTTCTTCTGATCTGTGACTAAAGCAGTCAAACTCATTTTCATTTCGGCCTTTTTCAAGATCATCATCCTCAAATAGCCAGTTGTAGCAGAATGTACCACTTAAATGTTAAAATATTAATAAATTTGGCCCCCAGGTAGGGGCGCAGCGACGTACTTTCTGAGGTGTATGCAGATACATTATAGGAACTCCCCCAGGGGATTTCAATGCACAAACAGTTGTTAAATACAGAAAATTCTGACTAAAAACAATTATAGCACCATCATTTTTGGCGCCCCTTCTTGCGTGGCGCCCCTGTGCACGCATTTAGCGCATACCTGCCTTTTGCGCCACTGTCCCGGGCCTTAACTTTGACATGTGACCTACAGGATGTACTTTGATGCACTTTTTGAGTTTATTGAAAATCAGATAAGGGTTAGAGACGTGTGTTTTGATGTATCAATGGGGAAAATCTTGTAACTCTGCGTCTTTGATTCAGAACCTTTCATAGGTTCTGGTCCTGAGAGAAAAAGATATTGGAATCGATCAGAGAATCAAATCATTTTTAGAACAACACCTAAACTTATTAGCAGTATTAGAAACAAAATGTTGCTTTTTAACTGTATTGATGCAGTCAAGCAGAAACTCCTAAAATATCAAGTAATAATTCCAGTATAGAAGGCACGTCTGAAACTGTTTCATATTCTTCATAGCAAAAGCTCGTAAACTTGAGTTTTCAAGCTGCTCTTACTTCTGCAGACGGATCAGATATGTCTTATTGTCGATGTCATACACGTTATTCACTCTCATGCCGATGTAGCTGGGGAGGATGGAGGAGAAATAAATGAATGAGTGACCAACATGTGTAAAACAAATCAACATTAGCCGTGTTAGCAGCCGGCTATGTTAGCGTTAGCTCCGGCTAACAGCCGTCACCTACTTGGCATTGATCTCGGCAATAACTGCCCGGATGTCCACGGTGGTGAATCTGGTTTTCATGGTGAGTTAGATCCAGGGTGAAGCTATGTTTGTAATGTAATGATTGAGAACGTTACATTTCTAAAGCAACAACAAGAAAATCATGCAGAGAAGTTCTGCACAAGCGCAGAAACAGTGGGGCGGACGCCGCACGAGCGCCCGCATAGTGCGTCAACGTCGACGCCATATTGTGAGGGGTATTTTTTTTTAAATTATTATTATTTTTGCTGAACCGTCCATAAACAACAGTGAAAGACTTGTTTTTCATTGTAGATAGTAACTATTAAATAAAAAGATGAGCACCCCCACAAACACACACACGGAGCCGGTATTACCTGCCAGGACAAAAGAGGGGGCTAATAAAAATGAGAGGCAGCACAGAGACTGCAGTTATTAACAGTAATCAAATAATCCTTCACACACACACACACACACACACACACACACACACACACACACATATACACAATTTTTTTTCCCAGCTTTCATCATGTAATATATAAAGTAAGATTTGCTAATACTATCTCCACTTTTTCCCAAACAGGCAATGCTGGGTCTATAATAATAATTAAAAAAACACCTGAAAAACAAGGTTAAATGGTTAAACTCCTTACATATTAAGTTAAACTAAACACAGTTTAATAAATAGAACTAACACTGAATTAAATGAAGTTGTTCAATAATTTAAAGTCAGTTTAACTGCATTTCACGGAAACTATCATACTCGTTCTGTCTTATTTTGATTTGCAGAACTGTTTCATTTCGTCTCAGTTTTTGCCACTATTATTAAAATTGACATTTAAATTTTATTTAAACATGAATCTAAATTTGAGCTTATTCTATCCTGAAAACGTTTCCAGTCACTCTGGCGTTTCCGAGGAGAACTTGCCACTCACAATGTGGCAAACGCGCGGACGCCTTCCAACCCTCTTGAAGAGTTTTTTTTTCTACGGAAGCCCAACGGGTGCAAAAATGAAATGATCCACGCCTTTTACTCGCAGCAGTCACCATCAGTGAATAGAATGCTTTGTGCATGATATGAAGCCGCGTCTGGGAGCCTGATGCTGCTTTATGTGTTCAGTGAAGGAGCTGCTTCCCTCCTGTAAATCACCGGGCTCATGGTCTGCTCCTCACCAGTGTCTGTGCACCAATGATGCACTACTCTAACTGGCTCATTGACGTGAAGAACAGGGCAAGCCTGAGAAATGCTTGCAGGACAACCCCTGACACGGACTGGGTTAACAGTGTGCGGAACTACGGCGTGGAAACGCACAACAACAACCTGCAGCTGAATGAGAAAACCTCAGAGGTGCTGGTCACGAGCCACCTCTGGAGAAAAGGTAAGATCGCGACTAAAGGTTCGGTCCGGTCTATTATCTGGGCCTGCAGTGAACAACTGAGCTTGTCCCGCAGGAGGGGGGGCTTATTGTGCCTTCAAAGTGTGATATGTCCGGCCGAGGGTCCAGGCTGCCCCGGCAGTTGGACATCCCGTCTGAGCCTCCGTCTCCTCCTCGGGTCAGAGCGGAGGGCGAAGGCGTGCTCCGTTACCACGGCAACGGTCAGCTAACAGGGCGCAGCAGCGCGGCTAGGCTAGCTACCTCCAGTCAGACCGTTTCCGTGTCCTTTTAGAGGAAAAACGCCTCGTTTTTGCAGCTTTTATGACATGTTTGGTTCAGAAACGCAGGCTATAGATACGCGACCGACATGCGGAGTCAAAGAGTCAAAGGAATGCACTGTAAGTAAAAACGAAGAAAGGCTGACCAGTTTGTTTCCAGCAATTTATCTGCTTGAAGTTGCTTGTTTTTACCTGAAATTATGCAATTTTTTTATGTGTCGGAAGCAGATAAAAAAAATAAATAGATAAAACGACAAAAACTAATTTTGATTCTGTTTATGTTCAAATTTAATAAGTATTTTGGTGAGTGTTCACCTTCCTTCCACTGTCACCAGCAGGAAGGTCACGTTAAAAAAAAAAAAAACAATTACCAAATAGATAAAATACAGCAAGAAATAATTTAATTTCGAATAATCTTAAAGTGTAAGTAATCTAAAACCGCCTTAAAATGACTACACGAACAAGTTATTCAGAACAAAATTGTCAGAAGTTTATGGTTTTAAAGAATTATGTGAGCTTGGTGGGGAAATTTATTGGCTGACGAGGTAAAGATGAGTAAAAATTAGGGCTGCTACTAACAATTATTTTAGTAATCGTTATTCTATCGATTATTCCGACGATTAATCAGATAAAAAATTTTTGGCACATTCTGCAGCTTTTTAGTTTAACCTCTTAGGCTTTTTATATAATACAAAACTCCTCAAGTTGCAGTTTTAGCTTCACCTGGTTCAAATTCACTAAAGGAAAGGTATATTATTGCATTTTAGGCAATAAAATGTTTATTTTCTTTTTTTTTAAATGAATTTAATTATTTATTTGCCTCTTTTAATGTATTTCTAATGTGTAGAACATATTTATAGACAAAGTTTTTTTTTTATCATCTTAAATGCAAAATGATTACATATTTTGTACAGTTTTGGCTTAATTACTGCTGTGGTGTGTTGTCTTTTCAAGCAAATGGACTTTTTTTGAATCTGTATACTCCAGTTAATGATTAATCGATTACTAAATTAGTTGACGATTATTTCAATAATCGATTAATCATGATTAATTCGATTAATCGTAGCAGCCCTAGTAAAAAAAAAAATCCTTAAAATAAACACACTTTTTATCATAACAGAATAACTTCACACACAGACCAAAAAAAACCTTTGTGAGTTTACACTCAAGACGGATCTAGTGAATAAATGAATGTTAAGTACAGCCTCACTTTTAAATATATACTATTGTTTTTATTGTTGTTATCTTGCCTCATTTTATTGAATTGTACAGCACTTTGGTTAACGGCTGTTGTTTTTCTTTGCTATATAAATAAACTGAGCTCTTTGCACCACAGACAGTCCAGAGTCCTGGCTCCTTTCTGATTCTTTTTTCTCTTCAGCTCAGCCTGCAGGGCTTCAGGATTTAGGTCCGAACTCAGATGACCATGGAAGAGGTTGGGTGGTTTGTTAAATTGACTATGGGGACAATATCTTTCTCACCAAAATCTAATAAATAAGAAAAAACTAGCTCCTGTTTGAACAAAACAAGTAAATTCAGATTTTTCTGGATCACACATGACTGTCTGCTTTCTTCCCTTTCACCTCTCTTCCTGTTGTTCCTCTCCACTGTCGCCACATGCTTGCTCAGGAGGAGGGATTGCTGTAAAGTCAATAACTCAATGCAATCGGCTGGGCTTCCTTAGATAGAAACTTTTACCAAATAGCATAACATCATCAAATGAATTTGACTGTATTGTTTCATAATTATGAAAGAGTGGGACTGTATATGTATTTGAATCTGTCTATACGGTGGGATTGTACTGCTATGAACTGGATTATTCATTATTGCCATGATTGCAGGTTACAAAATAATCAAGAAAATCGGAGAGGGCACCTTTTCCGAGGTTCTGAAAACTCAGAGCCTTAAAGATGGGAAGTTTTATGCGTGTAAAACCATGAAGCAGACAATTAACAGGTATGTCTCCTTCACACGCACTGGCTCTTAAAAGCCTGCACACCGCTGTTAAAATGTGTTACGCTCAAATCAGACTGAGAAAAAACATCCCTATGTTTAATGTGACAGATATCCTACAGTTTAACTAATCCAATCAAATCAGTTAGTGGGTAAATATAACACATTAATACATCTATTGGTGTGTAAACTAATACTTTGTTAAAGCACCTTTTTGATTAAGTAATCAGACTGTACCCAAGAAGAAAAGCTTAAATTGAACCGAAAGGTGCATAAAACAAAGCTTTGACCACTCATTCAACCAGGTTATTCCACCTTTTTTAGTTTTATAAAAAATACGCTCCCCTCCAGCAGATGATTTTGTTTTTTAGTAACGGATAAAGGTCACATTAAACCCACTTTTATGATCCACTGTAAATTCTGATGAGCTAATAACTAAACAAAAGCCTTATCTTGTGTGGATTTCATCATTTTAAGATTGACTTTGTGCTTTGAATTTGTACTTTTATTGAGAAATGGTATACTAAAGCTTGTTTCCAAGTATAATTGAATTTAGTGTGGCAAATTACTGTAAAAATATTTCAGTGTTGACACAAGCATAAAAATTTGTACGCTTACCCTCAGGCCATATGTTTTTCATATTTCATATTACCCACTTAAATTTCAGGATGACGGCCATTTTTCAAGATGGCCGCTGTTTTTGAGCCTTTTAAACCAATTATTGCCATAAAATGTTCCCCATTTTTATGACTTGGATGAACTTTATGTTGCATCCTTTTCATAAAGCTTTCAGTAATAATATGTAGCAAAATCAGAAAATGAGGAGATGAAGATATGTGACAGACTGGGAGACAGTCGTCTTAATGTTTAGTTTTAGTTTCCACTAATTCTTTAAAATGTGTTTAGCAGTTTAGCATTAGCTTCTACTAATTTTTTATGTGTTTAGCAGTTTATTGTTAGCTTATGCTAACTTTATGTGTTTAGGAGTTTAGGGTTAGCTTATGCTAACTTTTTTATGTGTTTAGCAGTTTAGTGTTAGCTTACACTAACTTTTTATGTGTTTAGTGGTTTAGTGTTAGCTTCCACTAACTTTTGTATGTGTTTAGCATTTTAGCGTTAACTTCCACGAATGTTTTTTATGTGTTTAGTGGTTTAGTGTAGCTAAGATTTTTGTTTTTCAAATTAGTGGTTAGTGAACCTAACTTTTGGGTTAGCACTGGCAATAATTACTGCTGATTTTAGTGCAAGCATATATATTTTCCATTACAACCTGGTGGCCATTTTGAAAAAAGGCCAGCAGAAAAATGAAACACAAGATCAAGAAAATATATCTGATTTTGATAGTTCAACATATGTAGGCTATTATTTGACCCCAAACACATTCATCTAATTGGTGATTTTAGTGCAAAAACTAATTTTCCATGATAACCATGGCGGCCATCTTGAAATGTCAAAAAATTACTTGTGAATATTATTTCAATGGGTCCAATTATGTATAATTTGACACCAGAAATGTTCATCTATGATAAATATTGGCAAATTTAGTGCAAAAATAACTTTTCCTTGATGTCCATGGGCACCATCTTGAATTTTTCAAAGGCTAACGTTTTTGTTTTTTGTTTTTCAAACAAGCAAGCGCCTGGGAGCATCTGTGCCAAGTTAGGTTCTTGTATCTGCATGTGCTGAACAATGCACTTTATCTGCTGCACTAATACAAGCACCACTGGATTTTTCTCCAAGTCTGGAACAGGCCAACAACCTGCGGGAAGTCCAGGCCATGAAGCAGCTGAGCCCTCATGCCAACATCATCCAGCTGCATGAGCTGATATAGTGAGTCCTGCTGCGTCGCCCCACAGCATGCTCTAACGTGTAATGTGGCACGTCGCATTAACTGAACTCGATGTTTCAGTGACAAGGGAACAGGATCGGTGTCTCTGATATGTGAACTGATGGAGATGAATATCTATGAGCTCATACAAGGTAAGAAGGCTCAGGAAAATCAGTTCATGTTCTAACTGGAGCTGGAGGTTCGTTAAAGGATGTTCCTCGCTCTGTGCAGGAAGGCGAACCCCCCTGCCCAACTGCATGGTGAGGAGCTACATGTACCAGCTCTGCAGATCCCTGGAGCACATGCACAGGTGCCACAGAAAACACGAAATCCATTAACTCTCTGGAAAGAATTCAAAACCCACCCCTGAGATCTTCTCCCTTCTTCTTGAAACAGCTGTGGGATCTTTCACCGAGATGTAAAACCTGAAAATATCCTCATCAAGGTAAGGAGCGTCGTCACTATAAAAAGTCTACACACCCCTGTGAGAATCCCTGGATGCTGCCGTGTAAAGCGGTTTAACCAGGCGAAGTCCTCAGTTTGGAGGAAAACGGAACAAAGCATCTGAAATTCCTGGTTGCAGCCATTTAATGACAGTCCAGCAAAGGCACCTGCAGCTTCGAGGCGCTGCGAGATCAGAGCGCCTGCTGGCGGTGCTCTGAGCGCGTCTGTGAGGCCCAGCGTCTGTCAGCATCCAACCGTCATCCAACCACCATCCAACCATCCATCCAACCACCATCATACAACCATCCATCCAACCACCATCATACAACCAACCATCCATCCAACCAACCATCCATCCATCCAACCAACCATCCATCCATCCAACCACCATCATACAACCATCATCCAACCACCATACAACCATCCATCCAACCACCATCATACAACCAACCATCCATCCAACCAACCATCCATCCATCCAACCACCATCATACAACCATCCATCCATCCAACCAACCATCCATCCAACCAACCATCCATACAACCATCCATCCATCCAACCAACCATCCATCCATCCAACCACCATACAACCATCCATCCATCCAACCAACCATCCATCCATCCAACCAACCAACCATCCATCCAACCAACCATCATACAACCATCATCCAACCACCATACAACCATCCATCCAACCATCCATCCAACCACCATACAACCATCCATCCAACCAACATCCATACAACCATCCATCCATCCAACCAACCATCCATACAACCAACCATCCATCCAACCATCCATCCATACAACCAACCATCCATCCATCCATACAACCATCCATCCATCCAACCACCATCATACAACCATCATCCAACCACCATACAACCATCCATCCAACCAACCATCCATCCATCCAACCAACCATCCATACAACCATCCATCCATCCAACCAACCATCCATCCAACCACCATCATACAACCAACCATCCATCCAACCACCATCATACAACCACCATACAACCATCCATCCATCCAACCAACCATCCATCCATCCATCCAACCAACCATCCATCCATCCAACCACCATCATACAACCATCATCCAACCACCATCCAACCATCCATCCAACCACCATACAACCATCCATCCAACCAACCATCCATACAACCATCCATCCATCCAACCAACCATCCATCCAACCAACCATCCATCCATCCAACCACCATCATACAACCATCATCCAACCACCATCCAACCATCCATCCAACCAACCATCCATACAACCATCCAACCACCATACAACCATCCATCCATCCAACCAACCATCCATCCATCCAACCACCATCATACAACCATCCATCCATCCAACCAACCATCCATCCAACCAACCATCCATACAACCATCCATCCATCCAACCAACCATCCATCCAACCACCATCTTACAACCAACCATCCATCCATCCAACCACCATCATACAACCATCATCCAACCACCATACAACCATCCATCCATCCAACCAACCATCCATCCATCCATCCAACCAACCATCCATCCATCCAACCACCATCATACAACCATCATCCAACCACCATACAACCATCCATCCAACCAACCAACCATCCATCCATCCATCCAACCACCATCATACAACCATCATCCAACCACCATACAACCATCCATCCAACCAACCATCCATACCACCATCCAACCACCATACAACCATCCATCCATCCAACCAACATCCAGCCATCCATCCGTCTATCCAACTCATGATGTTTGACTCCTACCAGAGAAGCGTGGGGCTGAATCGATTAATCGTTATTAATCGATTATTGATATAATCATCAACTGGTTTAGTAATCAGTTCACCGTTAATTGGAGTATTCAGAGTAAAATATCCCATTTGCTGAAAGAAAAACTCTCTCAAAGCAGTAATTGAGCCAAAACTGTACAAAAAATGTAAAACATTTTTGCATTTTAGCTGAAAAACCTTCTTTGTCTGTAAATCTGTTTTACCCAGAGCTCCTCTAATGTCCCAGTTTCAGCTCCACCAGGTTCAGATTCTGTAAATTCACCTTTTGCTGTCCAGTTATTAACTGGTTAACTGAAAAACCAGTCAACAGACCAGCTGTGTTGATGCAAAGTGAAGCAGAAAGGGCTTATTTAAGTATTTATTTAGCTGCATCTGCATCCTTTGCTGTTGTTGCATTTTAGACAATAAAATGTTTATTTTCTTATGTAGAAAAAGTTTTTGATTTGTTTGTTTATTTGCAATTTTTACATATTTTTAATATTTTATAAAATAAGCTGAAGTGGTTAAGTGAAAAAAATGCAGACTGTGACATTTTTTAATCCGATTACTCGATTAATCGTCAGAATAACCGATTACTAGAATAATCGCTAGCTGCAGCGCTATTCAGGTGCAACCAGGTTATTGCAGTTTTTTTATTTTCTGCAGAACGTCTGTCACTTTACAGGCGGAGAACGTCTCGGACCGATTCCTCGATGCCTGATTGTTGTAAACACAAAGAGCATCTCAACAGAGGTGTGTGAGAGTCAAACTTCAGGGAACATTTTCTTACTTCTCTGCCTCTGAGTTGCAGCAAAACGTGTTGAAGCTCGGGGACTTCGGCTCGTGTCGGAGTGTGTACTCCAAGCCGCCTCACACCGAGTACATCTCCACGCGCTGGTACCGAGCCCCGGAGTGCCTCCTCACGGACGGATACTACAGCCTGAAGATGGACGTCTGGAGCGCTGGCTGCGTCTTCTTTGAGATCATGAGGTGAGGGCGGCGGAGACGTGTCCACCTGTCCCTGAACTCAGCTCCGCAGGTGTGACCAGACGTGTGTGTGTGTGTGTGTGTGTTTCAGCTTGAACCCTCTCTTCCCTGGAACCAATGAGTTGGACCAGGTGGCCAAGATCCACAACGTGTTGGGGACGCCGGACCAGAGTCTGCTGCAGAAGTTCAAACAGTGAGTCCGGACGTCAACACAGAGGCCATTTAACACCATCAGCTCTTCAGTTGGATTTAGGCTCTTACTTTGACTAGGACATGAATATGCTTTGATCTAAACCAGTGACTGTCATGGTTCTTTTGTTCTGGGTTGTTTATGGTTCATAGTTCTTGCATTATCAGAGCTTTGTGGACGTCTGTTTCTGGTGTTTCCCTTCCAGATCGTTTCTGCTGGTGTCTTGGTTTATTCCCTTTTGTTATTATTCTGGTTAAAGTCTTTTCATATTCCATCTGCTTCTTTTACTCCTTGCTCATCAAGTCTTGTCATGCTGGCTCATGTCTAGTCTCACAGGTTGTCCTCCAGCCCTGATTATTTGTTTCCCCCCCTGGATTATTGCTGTCATGTTTCTGGTTTTCTTACTGTCCACTCTCATTAGTTTCATTTCGGTTTGCTGTTCATTTCTTTACAGATGTCATGGTTTTCTTCCTGTGACGCTTCTTGTGTATTTGTATTTATTTTCTTAGATTGTTGTCAGGCCTGTTTCTTCTTTGGTTCTTTTGGTTCCTCTGTTCGGTTTTGCTCCATTCAGGTCACGTCTTCGTTCATGCAAAGGCTGTTTTTGAGAAAATAATTCAACATAATGTTGCACCCACCCTGACAGTGATGTCCAAACTAAAGAACCAGCTAAACACAAGATATTTTAAAGGGGCAGTCCTTTCTGGAAGGTGTCGGAATCATCGATGGAACCGGTTCTCTAGCAGAAAGTCCAGTAAAACCTCAAAGGGGCAGTATTCTGCATTTTCCAGCCACATGGAATCATTTTATAGCTCAGCCCAGTAATGATGGTACCTTCAGTTGCTATAAAAATGCTGTCTGTATCAAATATGACTTAAAAGAAATTTAATACCTTGAAATTGGGCCTGTCTCTTTAAGAAACTCCTGCTCTTTATGAAACTCCGCCTTCAGGAAGTCATTACAGCATCGCTCCTCTATTAACCCTTTAACAACATATTCACAAGCATTGCACTAATAAGTAGCTCGTACAATGAACTCAGCAGATACGCAATTCCACCAGGTGTTTGCTAATTGCTCCTGGCTGATCTGAAGGAGCTGAATGAGGAAGTTGTGGGGGAAGGGAGCTTTGTAAAGGGGAAGCGCGGAAGCTTAGAAACTGCAGCTCCGAGGAGGAGCTGCGCCTCGAAGGCGGAGCTAGGTCCATCCAGGCGTTTTGCACAGCTGAATGGTTGCCATGGAGATTAAAGGATTTCTCAAACATGCATGAAAGAATCAAGGCGACACTCCAGGGATGTTTTCGATGAGGGAATAACATTCGAACATGATGGGAAGCTTAAATAGTTGATTTTACAAAAAACTGCCCCCATTACAGTTTTAAAACAAGAAAGGCTCCTCCAGATTTGCCAGATTTAAAACAAACAAACAAAAAAACCCCAGCAAACCATATCCTAAAAAATTTCAGTTTGATCATCCTTTTTTTAGATTTTAGTGTCTTTTTAGCAACAAGAACAGGATTTTGGCTCACTCTTGCTTTATTTCGCCAAGTCTGCATTTTAGTTAAAGCCTCTGGATGTTTTTGGTCTCATGTGTGTTCAGGATGAGGTGCAGTGTTTCCACCCGACAGAGCGACCCGTCTATTGCTCAAAAAGTTCAGTTTTAGTCTCCTCTGACCAGAGCCTGTGACAAACTGCTAGCAGGACTTCTTCTTGACAGTTTTCAGATTTGTGTCGAAAGAGCTTCCGAAGCTGTGGATCTCTGCAGCTCCTCCTGAGTAATGGTGCAAACGCGCAGCAGACACATGGAAGACACAAACTCCAAAACATACAAATGCAAAAAAATTAATGCAACAGATAAAATCTGCAAATAAAAAAACAATGCAATCGCAGAAAATCGTAGCGAAAACATACGATTAAGAAAATGCAAATGAAAACCACAGGAGACAGGAGCAAGGGGGGGAACGCCACCATTAGTAAAACAACAGCAAATATGAAACGCTGCAAACTCGCGCCACCAAACGGAAGTCCTCCAGACCACTAGGGGGAGTCGACCAACAGATCGTGATGTCATGATTTAATGGGATGTACTGAAGAAAGATGGAGGCAGGAAGGAGGAAAAAGTGCGTTATACTCAATGTCTTTTTGAAGCACGCAGTCTTTTCCAATATTATTGAACATCAGCATATTTACATCAGTAATATACCTACGCCAGGCTCCCCCTAGTGGTCTGGAGGACCTCTGTTTTGAAGCTTTTCATATTTGCAGTTGTTTTTGCTGTTTGGGGCATTTTCCCTTTTGTTTCATGTGGTTGCAGCATTTTTTGTTTGCATTGCGTTAGATGTTGTTAATTGTAGGTTTTTGCTTCTATTTTGTGTGTTTGCAGCATTTTTCTGTTGCATTTGTGCTTTTGGGTTTGCATCATCCATGTGTTTGCAGCGTGTTTTCATCTGTTCTCTGGAGAACCTTTAAGGCCAGAAACAGAGCAGCTGTGTTTATTCACTCTGTAGGTTATTTTTATTTTGGAGTGTGAGAGTAAAGGGGGCTGCTGACACCCCTTTCCTTCCTCTTCTGCGTTGATCAAGATGCACAGCTTTTGGGTTGGAATGAGATGAAACCTGACAAAGGCACCGTAAGCAGCATGTATGTGTTTCTCCTGCTCGCAGGTCCAGAGCGATGCATTTCAACTTCCCGCCAAAGAAAGGAAGCGGCATCTCCCGGCTGCTCCCCAGCTGCCCGGCTCCGGCTCTCTCGCTGCTGTACCAGATGCTCGCCTACGACCCCGACGAGCGCATCTCTGCAGAAGCAGCCCTGATGCACACCTTCTTCAGGGAAATCAGGTGGAAAGCTTGACCGTAGATCAGGGCTGCAACTTATGATTATTTTAGTTATCGCTTAATCTGGCGATTATTCTGACGATTCTGCAGATTTTCCATTTAAACCTCTTTTTACACAATATTAGAAATACATTAAAAGATAATAAAAGAAATCATTCATTTTTTAAATAAGAAAATAAAGATTTTGTTGCCTAAAATGCAATAACATAGCAACCTTTAGAGAACGCTGGATAAGGAAGCATCTGCAACTAAAAGACATCAGCATGTGAAAAGCTCAGCCTTTTCTGTTCATTTTTCTCATTAACCGATTTTTATTTGGATCGCAAAAGGTGCTTTTATCTAAAATGCAAAATGTTTATATTTTTGTAAATTTTGGCTTAATTACTGCTCTGAAAATGTTCTTTCAGCAAATGGCCTTTTTTTGAGTCTGTAAACTTCAATTAATGATTAATCGATCACTACACTGCAAAAACACAAGTCTCACTAAGCATCTCTGGTTTCCGGAGCAAATATCTTAAATCCACTTGAAATGAGACAAAACTAATTCACAGTAACTTTCCAGCAGATATAGGAGCTGGTTTTAAGTCAATAATTCCTGAATATTGAAAAAAAAAAAAAAAAAAAAAGTCCTTGTTATAAGTGAAATAATCTGCCAGTGGAACAAGACATTTTTCCCATTTTATAAGTTAAAATATCTTGTTCCACTGGCAGATTATTTCACTCATAACTAGAACTTTTTTTTTTTTTTTTAATCAATATTCAGGAATTATTGACTTAAAACCAGCTCCTATATCTGCTGGAAAGTTACTGTGAATTAGTTTTGTCTCATTTCAAGTGGATTTAAGATATTTTCACTAGAAACTAGACCAGAAATACTTGGTAAGATTTGATGTTTTTGCAGTGTAAATTAGTTGACAATTATTTCAACAATCGATTCATCGCGATTCATCCGATTAATTGTTTCAACCCGACTTTAGATCATAAAGGAAAGCAGAGTGTTTAAACTAACAGACATGCATGGCATTGTTCAAGCAGAAAACATAAAAGGTGTTGGGGGGGGTGTTTGTACCAGGATGGGAGAGAAGAACGTTTCTGAGAACGTGGACGTGATGGGAAACACCGTGCCGCTGGAGCCGATATGGCGGCCGACCAGACTGGGCAAACAGCTGAGAGGAAGGCACCTCAGACAGACGCCTCTAATAAACGTAAGCCTTTAACGAACCCTGCAGGTCGGAGTGAGGAACGGATGAATCAGTGAAAAGCTGCGTCTCTCCTCAGCACAACATGAAGCGAGCGGCAGAGCCCCTCAGCCGGAGGAGCGCCCCCCGTCCCGCAGAGCTGCCCAGGCTCAACATGGCCGCCCACGGAGCACAGTTTCCGTTCCCGTTCTCTACTATGCCTGCATTTAATCTCAGTCACAGAGCAACACTGCCGCCCATCACGCCAAAAAAGTGCCAGACGCAGGCGCTCAAGGTGAGTCTCCTCACATCAGAAACACTGCGGCACATGCGCTTCGCTTTGACCCTTGACCCTTCCGTCTCTTCACAGCCCAAGGATGAGCCACCTTGCATAGCCTTGAAGACCTTCTGCGAATCTGAGAGACAAAAACCACCAAGTATCAGATTAAAATCCACCTGCTGGAACTGGAGCGACCTGAAAAACTGAGCCGTGTCGTTGCAGAATCTGTGAAACGTCGCAAGTCGCGCAAGGAAAACTCGAAAACCTGTCGTCTCCTCCGTTAGCGCTAGGATAGCGCGCCAAACGTGCCGCAATTCAAGATATAAGGCATTCAATAATGCTGTGAAAAATTATCTCCTCTGTTTTTGCTTTTTTTTCTCATAAATGTTTCTGATCGAATAAATTTTATTATCAGAGAAACTGAACCTGGGAGAATACAAGAAGTTTTTAAATGATTTTATTTATTTAGGTAAAAATCTACCAGGCGCTGTGTGGAAAAGTAATCACCCCCTTGGGAGCAGCAGCAGCCATCAGCTGTTCATGATAACTGATACCGAGTCTTTTACATCACTGAGGAGGAACTTTGACCCAGTCTTTGCTCAATTATTTTAATTCAGTCACATCGGAAGGTTTTCCTGCATGAACAGACTTGGACTAGGCCATTCCAAAACCCTCATTTTAAGCGCTAGACTTGCTAGTGTGCTTCAGATCTTTGTCTCACTGAAGATCCCAAATTTGTTTCAGCGGCAGGAGCAATTAGCAAACACCTGGTGGAACTGCACATCTGCTGAGCTCATTATACGAGCTACTATAATAAAGGAGCGATGTTGTGATAACTTCCTGAAGGTGGAGTTTCAGAAAGAGCAGGAGTTTTTAAAGGGACAGAGGCCCAATTTCAAGTTATTAAATTACGAAGTCAAATTTCTTTTAAGTCATATTTGATACAGACAGCATTTTTATAGCAACTGAAGGTAACAGTTACTGGGTTGAGCTATAAAATGATTCCATGTGGCTGGAAAATGCAGAATACTGCCCCTTTGAGGTTTTTCTGGATTTTCTGCTAGAGAACCGGTTCCATCGATGATTCCGACACCTTCCAGAAAGTTCAGCTTTTATCCCGTCACAAAATATTTTCCCAGAAGTCTGGAGGATCATTAAGATGTTTTTTTTTTTTTTTTTTTTTTTTTTTTTTTGGTAAATGTGAGTCGGATCTTTGTGTTCTTTTGGGTCAACAGTGGTTCTGGTCTTTGAACTCCCCCACAGAGGCCATTTCTGTCCTGTCTCTGTCTCCTATTGTGGAATCATGACCTGTGACCTTAGCGAGGACAGTGAGGCCTGCTGTAGATGTTGTTCTGGGTTCTTCTGTGACGTCCTGGATGAGTCGTTGATGAGCTCTTGGAGTGATTTAGTTTGGTCAGCCATTACTGGGAAGGTCTACTGGTTCTGAGGGGTCCCAGAGCCTTAGGAACGGCTCTGAAAGCCTTTCCAGACGGATCGACGTCACTGTCTTGGTTTCTCATTTATTCTTGAATCTGTTTAAATTTGAATCGTGGCACAATATTTTCCTTTTTGGGGTATTTTTCCCAACTTCATGTTGCCAGACAGGTTCTATTTTAGCGATTTCTTGATTTTACGGGTCTAGAGGGATTACTTTCTCACAGTGGGCCGGGTTGGTTTGGAGAGATGTTCCCCCTTAATAAATAATCATTTGAAAATTTTCCTCTGTAAATTATTGTCTGACATTAAACTTTTCATAATGATCTGAAACATTTAACTGTGATAGGTTGTTTATAATTGAATTGGTATTTAAATCATAAAATACATAATTAATATTTTTAAAAAAAAAAAAAAAAAGTGAACTTGACATTTAAATTAATTACAAATTAATAGCTGATAAGATTATTTAACAGGCTGGTGCTGCAGCAGATTAGGAGTTTATTTTATCAGTCTGACCATCAAAGTCAGCAAGGCGGGACCAACAAAGTTACAGACAAGCTGATTGGTCAGATGGTAATCTGATGCGGAGATTAACCAATCAAATCTCAGTCTATTAGATATGGGCATGGAGAACACCGAATATCTACTTTGAACAAAACATCTTAATTTATGTACAATTTTAATTGTAGTTAATAAATTATTTTATGCATTAATCAGTTTAAAACACATGTGCATATGTAATTGTTGTATTGTGTCACTTTCGGCCCCCCCCTGAGACCTGTTTAACCTGAATATAATATTACTGTGTAATCCGTGTGTTGTCCAGTGAAGCGTGTGATATTTCATCTGTTCATGTGTTACATGTTTATATCTCTGTAAAAATGGATTTAAGTCTCAACCCCTCAAACATATTCCACAAATTAGCTTCTTTTTTTTATTATTATTATTTTTTTTATGCAGATGACCAACTCGTTGTTCAAACTTGTGTCAGACACCTCCTGGGATTACTCATGGATGTTTTTGAAGCAAAAACTTCTTAGATAAACTCCAAACTGATTAAATGAGCTGGAAATGTTGAGATGACAGGCTAAATGTGACTTCCTGTGGTGTGGAGCATGACGACGGTCCAGGAACAGGAGAAATAAACAGCAGCAAGAACGTTCTTGTTTACATATTCCTGTAAACTTTACAAGGAAGCAGCGATCCGGAACATTTTTCCATATGACGAACGTGAGAAAAGACACCAAGAGGGAGAAGAAATCTTCCAGGGGACCTATTACGCAAAATTCACATTTTGCACGTTTTTACACTTCAGTTACGGTCTCGACTGCTAACAGACCAAGCGCTTAAAAAAAACAAAAACAAACAAAAAAAAAACAACCACCCTGCCGTTTTTTTGTACCGATAAGTTCGCTTTTTTGGTGTCTGGAAAACGAGCCGTTTCAAAAATCTCCTGCAGTCACAATGGACGCTGCGCCGTTACCTAGCAACCTGAGCAGAGCTCGCGCTGTACTACGGCTGCTAGAAAAGACAAGTGTTTAGTTGTTGACTTACCATCCAGAAACTAGTTGCTGCATCCTTGCTGGTTGTCCAGGAGGCTGTACTTCTGCTTTTCAAAGATGTACGGTTGTATAACTGCGCATCATTTTCACGTGAATGTAAACGTTGAGTGGGGGGGGGGGGTGGCGTGGCCAGCAGCAGTTTATTTGGATTTAAAGTGACAACAGCTCATTCTGAAAGGAGGCAGAAAATGACCAGACTGAAATCTCATTATCTGAGAATGATTCTGTGCAGCTATGCTAACCAGTTCAAGGAAGCATAATAAATCACCTTTAATCTGCATCACTATGACATCACCAAATACATCATCCCCCCACCCCAAATACACACAACAAGATGACAATACACATTGGTTGTTAATATCGACCCAGCTTTTGCTATTGGACCGATATCGATATGCTAAAGTGACGACATCGGCCAGTACCGATGTTGCAGTTAAATATATTTTATTTTCTACAATTCATCTAATTAAACAAATCTTTTGGGGGGGGGGGGTAAAAGCTTTCACACCAGATTTTCTGTCAGATTTATCTCTGTACTTTCACTAGGCCATTCCAAAACTTAATTTTGTCCTGCTGAAGTCATTTGTTTTATTGATTTGGACCCACACTAATGCAGAAAATTAGATTCTAATTGAGAAAATTACACACAGTACCTTGCAGAATTATTCACACCCCTTAAAATTCTTCACTTTGTTGTGTTGCGTTAAACTTCCTTCAGCTTGAAAATAAAAGCTACAAACCGCCTTCATAAGTTCAGAAGTCCAGCTGTGTGTAATTTAACCTCTGTACATGAATCTGTTGTGTTTCTCCACAGTGAAACATGGTAGTGGCAGCATGATGCTGTGGGGATGCGCTTCTTCAGCAGTGACAGGAAAACAGGTCCGAGTTGATAGGAAGATGGATGGAGAGGAATCCAGGAGGAAAACCCGTTGGAGGCTGCAGCAGACTGGAGACCGACATGCAAGCCACACTTTTCAGATCTGATTCCACCATTTTCTACTGATGCTTAAATGACAAGTGGAATATTAATTAGGTGACTTTCGATTTGTAAAAAAAAAAAAAAAAGAAAAAAGAAAAAAAGAAAAAAAAATTAAAAACCATGTTTGTGGCTGACAAAAGCTGAAAAACGTTTGAGAGGTTTGAATACTTTTGCACTAATGTGAATATTCCACTTTAGCATGTTACATAGCATTAATCCACACAGCCTCGTGATTCATGATTTCTGAAAGCCTCTTCGTTCTTCTGAGGCCTAAAAACCAAACCGCACCGAGGCGCTGGCCGGGTGAAACCTTGGTTTTAACCGGGAATCGGTGTGAAAATGTGCGATTTTAATAGATTTTTAAGATAAAAATCAGAGCTAAAGATACCTAATAATTCAACTAAAACACGTATTAAAGCTATTTTTGCATAAATGTATAGAAAAAATATGTTGCTGAACAAACTTGAAATATTAAAACTGTTTTTAAATGCAAAATGATGTTAGTGCAGAAAAAAACAGCCATAAAACAATGTATTCAAGATTATTTTAATATTAATATGTATACTTTAGGCTTTAGAAATATAACTATCAATGACAAAACTTCCACTGGAGTAATGGTAGTTTGCTTAGGCCCCCATCAAATCAGTTAATTACAATATACACATTATGATACAGAGCAGATCTGAATCTGAAATAATATTAAAATAAATGCTCAATAGATAAAGGTTTTAATAATTTTTTAGCGTTTTCTTCACCTACTGTATTAGCCATTTGTAAGTTCTTAGCACACCCAACAATGTAAAGCCATTTTCTTCTAATAAACTAATTTAAGTGCAAACCATGTTTCCTTTAAAAAGGCTGACTGCAGCGTCCTGCCCTCAGCCGAGTGCAACCAGGCAGTCCTCAACCCTCCTCCTGTTCCGTCGGAGTAGAAAAAACTACAGAAATCAGTGCAAAGTCATTAATGGGGAGATTTCTAGTCACAAAAGACAAGTCGTGGGTGAATATAGACGGACGTTTTTTTTGGTTTTTTTTCCCAATAAAGTTGTTCCAAAACGTGTAATTCAGTGGGTGGTTCTGAAGGGAAACATTAGGAGGAAATACACCGAGCTTTACTTCCAGAGGGGTAACAGTCTGAGATCTGACACGAAACAAAAATATTAATAAAAAAAAAGAAAAGAAAAAATATCATCTAAAATGTGTTAAAACTCCAGAGCAGGGAAGAAGAAGAAGAGCGCGACAGCAAAGCGGTCGCCCTCCTCCTCTAACTCCGGCAACAACCAGAAGAGCGGGGTCGGGAAGGGAACAACAGAAAAACAGGAAAACTTGCAACGCTTGCAGGGTGACGAGCAGCATCAGACTCTGGGTTGCAGCAGAAATATTCTGGCTATACTACTGTTCCACTGGGAGAGCTGGCTTGGTTTTGGGACGACAATAAACCCTGGAAGAAGGAAAACAAGGAGAGTTGCATTGGGAAAGTCCACATTCTGCAGCAAGAATCAAGCAACAAAAACAGCTCAGTAAACAGCGGCCCCAGCTTTCCACGTCCCGACGTCCGGCAGCTGGTCGGGACCAAGGCACTTCCTGACTGGTTCCCTCCAGTTTTTCAACATCTACATTTTACTCCACGAACACATGGAAAGCAGTTTAACTTCACTGGTTTATCGTGGCTGACTTTCTGGCACCGAGTGGTGAAACTAACTCGTGGTGAAACCTCAGTTCGTCGTCTGCGCGGAGGATTCGGGTAAACCTCGGCCTGCGCGATACGGCTTCAAAATAAAACCTCCGAATTTTTCTTTCCTAAAACAGAAATGACAGAAAATATTTTCAAAAAGTGGCTTTTCTTTCGATCATCCCTTCCGCGAGCTGGACGGCGGAGTATCGGGGCCAGGCCACGAGGATTGTTGCTTAATTATGAGAATAAAGTCAAAATATTAGCAGAAAAAAAACCATCTTGAAATTACAAGTTGTTTTGATTCAAAAAAGCTTCGAGTTATCAGGATGTGACGCGAGCAGCTCCCTTCGTGTCGATGTTTCTTCAAAATAAACTCGGATGTTTCCACCATCGTCTCCAGGTCCTGCTGCTCGGCCTGGGCGATACGGCTAAAAAAGAAAATCTCCCATTTTTTCAGACCAGATCCAATTTTCATCGACTTTTTTCTCGCTTTCTTTTCTGAAAAAGAAATTGCAAATGACAAAATATTTTCAAAAAGTGATTTTTATTTCAACCATCCCTTCTGTGGGCTGGATGACAGAGAATCAGGGCCAGGCTACGAGAAATTTGGTTTATCTACGAGAATAAAGTCATATTATTAGCAGGATAAAGACGCAATTTTACCAGAAGAAACATCTTAAAATCACGAGAAAAAGTTGTTTTAATGATAAAAAAGCTGATTTATTACCAGGATCTCACTTCGTGCAGATCTTTCTTCCAATTAGGCTGAGTCGTTTCAAAGTCCTGCTGATTATAATTTAATGCTGATGCGAAAAGTTGATTTTTATTAAATATTATCTGTCAAACTTTTACCAAAGTATAACTTCACAAGATGCTCAACTCGTTTAATTTTCTGTGTTGGAGATATTATAAAATTACTACTTTATTCTCCGAGTATTAGAAGTTCTTTCTGCTAATATTATGACTTCGTTCTCATTATTATTGTTTTCGTGATTAAAACTAAAATCTTCGTGGTAGAGTCGACCTGAATTCACAGCCCAGATGAACAGAGGCTGTAAAACACGCCTGTCAAACAAGATGGCCGCCCTGGGAGCGATGACATCACTCTGAACTACGGAAGCCCAAGGAGAACATCAGGGGTACAAAAAAAAAAAAACAAAAAAAAAAAAAAAACAAAAAAAAAAAAAATCCTCATTTTCCAAAAATGAAATCTTCAAGAAGGACAAGGTCGACTTATCGCCCAGCCCTACTTCCAAACTCTTGGAGACATTCTGAACCACCAGGAGCAGAGAGACCCTGGAGGACAGCGTCCCATGATGCATCAGGCTGGCCGCCGGAGCAGACGGCCCAACTCACCGGTCAGAAACGAGACCAGGAGAATTACCTCCAAGCTCAGCGGCTTGTTCTGCATTTTCATTTTAGCGCCCGAACCAGAAGAAATGTTTAAAGCGACAGCATTCCAGCTGCAATCAGGAGAGGAAGATCCGTGGCGCTCAGGTTGAGCCCGACGCCGTCACAAAACGGTGCCGTTTGGTTTTTACGGCATGTTTCACCAAACAGAACCAGGGGTACGTGTTTTTAGGTTCCGTCTGCCGTCAGCGAATAAAGATGAAACGGACATGACTCAAAGCAAGCATGCAGGACGTGAGGCTGGTTTCTCAGGCGACTCTTTACCTGGCAGCCGTTCTGAGCAGAGCACAGTCGCGAATTTTTAACTGAATTAACGTTTCTTTGTGTGACCCTGCTTTTTCTTTTTTTTTTTTTGTTTTATTTCACTTTGGCAAAACATATCTGGTTTGATGCAAATGCGGTAAAAAAACAAAACAAAACAACCTGTGGGTCATCGTTTACTTGAGCCGCTGAGTTCGGTTCAAATGGGACTTTTTGGGTATAAACCGCCGCTGCCAGGTGATTTCTGTTTCAACTGAACATCCACCAATCGGCACACGGCGGGCAAAAGCAAACCTCAAAACTCATCAAATTAAAGCCAATCTGTAAACTCAGGGTTCAAACTGAGAAAATGTAGAAATATTTGTCATGTATGATGAAGTATTTGGGCCACACTAAGAAAATAAAAACAATAAAATTACGAGAACGACGTCGAAATAACACGAGAAGAAAGTCGACGACTTTCTTCTCGTGTTATTTCGACGTCGTTCTCGTAATTTTATGACTTTATTTTTGAAATATAACTTTATTCTTGTATAAATTTATTCTCTTAATATTATGACTTTATTCTTCTTATTTCGACGTCATTCTTGAAATATGACTTTATTCTTATAATATTACAACTTTTTTCTCATAAATTACGATTTTTTTTTGTCGCATTATTTCGACTTCATCCTCATAATATTACGACTTTATCTTTCATCAACTTTATTCTTGAACTATGACCATCCTCGTAATGACTTCATTCTCGTACGAGCTTATTCTTGTAATATTACGACTTTATTCTCATAATATTTTTACTTTTTTTTCTGAGTATGGCCCTAATTCTCCATCGTCGATGTTCATTTTGGCATTCGTGTATAAAAAAGTGTCTTTATTCATCATATTTCTGTGGTAATCTTTAGAAGTTTTGGTTCCAAGGACGCAGGCTCGGCACCTGACTTCATAACCGCATTCTCAAAAATAATGTCTTAAAGTGTAATATTTCTACTCCGATCTTTAAAAAAAAAGCATAAATTTTTGTGGGGCCAAACTGAAGGGAGCTGAAAATGTGAAAAAAAAAAAAAAGAATAAAAAAAATATTGTGATCCCCTTTTTGCTTCTAGAAACAGTAAAAATCGAAACGATGCAAAGTGATTCGTTAATATCCGAGCTGAAAACTTTACAATATGAAAAAAAAAAAAAAAAAAAAAAAAAAGGCAAAAGGAGCCCCAACCCAAAGCTCAGGATTGTCAGGTGACTCGGCTAAATCCTGACTGAACAACGTTGCTGCCCTGCAGGGTTCTCGACCCAGGAGCCACGGTTTCACAGCTGCAGGGACATTCGAAGCGCAGCATTTTCTCGCTCCTCCCTATGAAAGCAGCTGCACACTGAGGTTTCAGCATATCACCTGTCTGCCTGCAGCGACAAAAAGCTACAAATCCAAACGTCGCAGGCTCGTCTCTCTGCCGATTAAGAACAGACAGGAAGTCATCACCTCAGCCTCCCCCCACATTTCCTGTTAAAAAGAACTTACCACTTTGCCCGGCCGCGCCCATGTGCAAATAAATCCCTCCTGACAAGCAGTCACTAAACAGTCCTCTAAAAATATGAGTACAGTCAGCCTCTCGTGTGCTATTTTTTTACAGATGAGGGGCTCGAGGAGGGGCACGTCCTCCATGCGCGGGCACAGCAGCGTGCCCAGAGTCTTGGCCGGGTCCGTTTTGGTTCTGGTCAGCAGGTTGAGCTTGTCGCTGCTCTTGCTGCTGATGTGACCCATGCTGTGGTTGCGTTTGTGGTCCTTCTCGTGATGCCGCTCCTTCCGGTCGTGCAGGGAGAGCGTGGCGAACTTGCTGACGCCCGTGGCGATGGCGCTGTCCATGATGCCGCCACCGCCGCCGGTCTTGGCGGTGCTGTTGGCGGTGCCGGCGGAGTGGGGCAGGCTGTTGGAGCGTGGTAACGTAGTAGAGAGGGAGTTGACGCCGGGCGTGTTGGCACCGCTGTTGTTTCCGTTCGTGGCGTTGCTAGAGGTGATGATGGTGGCGCCGGCAGGGGGGCTGGTGGCGTTCATCACGTTCGTGTGCGTCCGTGTCCGAGACAGAGGAAGATGCGGGAACAGGATGTCCTCAGTGAGGTCCCACAGGCAGAGCTGAGTGTCCTGGCCCACTGAGCCGAAGCGGTACGTCACGCTGACGGGCCGGCTGTCCGTGGAGTTGCGCTTGGAGAGGCGGGACTGCGTGCTGTTGGCGCGGTCGCGCCCGAAGTGGATCATCTGATCCTGGAAGTCCTCGTCGCTGCCGCTGAACTCCATCGGGTCGCTCTCCTCCACGCTGGTGGTGTAGTGGTCGAACGCCACCACGCTCACCCACGACTTGTGGCCGTGACCCCGAGCGATGACCCGGCAGTCCAGGAACGACCACACGGTGACCAGATCGTCCTCCCCGCCGGCGACGATGTACTTCCCGTCGGGGCTCCAGCACACGCACAGCAGGCCGCCGAAGTAGCTCTTCATGGTGCCGTGCAGCTCCACGGCGTCGAAGTTGAACACCCGCAGGAAGCCGTCCTGACTCACGCAGGCCAGGAACTTCCCGTCGGGAGAGAAGGCGAACTCGTTCAGAGCCCCCTCGCCGACCGTCCATTTTAGGAGGGGGTTCCGCGTGGATTTGCTCTTACAGGTGTGGACCGAGTAGTTCTCCCCCTGTTTGAGCAGCTGGTAGTGTGGCGCCGTGGTGCCGCAGGTGTGCTCCACGTTGTACAGGTACATGCTCCCGCTGGCGTGGGACACCAGGAACAGGCTCTCAGAGCCCGGGACCCATTTCACACACGTCACTCTGGACTTATCGATGAACCGCTGGCAGCGGGGAACCACAGGGCGGGGGTCAGGAGACGGATGGGGGAGGAGAACAGAGGGAGACGTATTTCAGTCAAACTGGGACTTTTATGATACATGAACAGAGCATTTAGCTGAACGATAAACTGTCCCAGAAATGATCGCGATAAATGATAACATTGTCATTTTGAGACCATTTTCAACAAATGCAATAGTAATAATAATGGCTTATTTAAGCTGCAGTATGTAACTTATGAAAAATATATTTGTTAAAATTATCTTTATGTCATGACAGTTTAATATAAGACAATCTGCGAAAAAAAAAAAAAAAAAATCTACTATGCAGCGCTGTCAGAAACAACCAATCAGAGCCAGGGGGAGGGGCTTAGCGCTGTCATTCACCCTCATCTTGGCCGCTCACACACTCCCCCCTCTCTCTGCTACGCTGCAGCGGGTTCACCACAACACAGCCTGCTGCTAATGCTAGTTAGCATGGCTAGGGTTGTCACGCTAAATCTTGCTGGACGTTAAATTGTCCCAGAAATTATTGCGATTAACGGTATATTGATGTTTTGAGACCATTTTAAGTAATATATGCAAGTTTGCTCTCTCAAAGACCAATAAACTTTAATTTTATACCGAACACTTAACATTGTCACTATTTTTTAATTTTCCATTTTATTTCCAACTTCTTGTTTTATTAGCCTCTATTTCATTTATTTTTGTCTCATTTTTTATATTTTAGTTTTTTTTTTTTTTTTTTACCATCACTTTATTCATTATGTACTTTATTTTTTTTCCATATTTTGCATTTATTCAGAAATGTAACATATTTTAAATATCCTCAATAAAACACGACAACCAAAAACAATAATGGAAATTAAAAAAAAACCCCACACAACCGAAACCATAAATAAAATGAATTATGATGTCTCTGAAAACAAAATTGCCCCGCAAAAAATATTCATCATCAGAATGGAAATTATTGAGCTCATGTTAATTTATCATGCGATTAGGATGAGGATGGCCACCGATGACGGCGGATAAACAGGGGCTTCTTCACCATCAGCATATTTAGTGGTGCGTACAGGAGGGTGATTGACAGCACAAGTTACCTACCGCATGCTTCACCGCGGGAACACCCACTCAAAGATCAATAAAACTTTCATTTCTATAGAACATTTAAAACTGGAAAACATTTCAAATATCCAAAATAAGCAAACAACAAAAGTATTAAAATGGGTTATGAAGTCTCAGCAACCAATGTTGCATTTCAAATAAATAATCCCTCATCTTAGACAGGGAAAACAGGCAAAAGTAGCAGGTAGTGCAAACCAGCTACTTCATATTGGGTATCAAATGTTTGCAGCGTTTCTCAAATTGCCGGATTTTCAACGACATTAAAAGCGAGCAGCTCTTTGATGACTCAAATTATTGCATTCATTTTAATTTATCATGAGATTAATTGATACATTGCTTCTATATATTATCGATATCCATATTTGAACCCTGTGGTAACAGTGCTCTCCAGGATGAGCATTTTCATACCTTTGCATTTCTGTTTAGATTCCTGTGAATCTGCATCTAGCTGTGGCGTTTAAAGACGTAACACAGTGGTGGTAAAGAAGCTGTAAAAATGACCAGGGTGCACCTCAACGTAGTGCTGGTTATCCAACTGGAAATGTGAGGAAGACCAGTGTGAAACATTTGGTTCGGAGCCCTGTTTCCCTGAGGGAGGGGCCTACCTCCTCGTTGAAGAGTTTGCTCGTCTCCTTCTTGATGGGGTCGATGAGCTGCACCTGTCCAGCAGAGAAGCCCACCAGCAGGGACACGCTCTCTGCGGTCGCTGTGAGGTGGTTGAAGTCATGGCACGTGGGCTGCGTCCCCTTGTAAATGCGCTTGTCTATGGGTTTGCTCAAGTCGGCAGCCTGAAGAGAAAAAAAGGGCAAGAAATGCATGAAGAACCAGCGGAAATCTCTCAGTTAGGCCTGAACAACAGAATCGCTGCTGTAGCATTCACACTCTGCATGCTGGCAATACATCTAGGGTGATGGGCGGACTCTGGACGCCCACAACTGGGGTAGACTTTTACTGGCTGAGACACTAAAGGTCATGGGAAACAGCAGGAACATCTGGATTATGGTTTTTGAAGATTTAATTTTTGGAAAATCTAGATTTTTTTTTTTTTTTTTACCAATGTGCTTCTTATGTGTCCTTAGTTCAGAGTGATGTCAGCGCGCCCAGGGCGGCCATCTTGTTTGACAAGCGTGTTTTACAGCCTCTGTTTATCTGGGCTGTGAATTCAGGTCGACTCTACGACGGAGTGTTTGGGTCAGGATAAGATTTTATTACTGATCAAACAAAGTCATAATATTACAAGAATACAGTTGCACGACAACAGAGTCGAAATAATTTGAGAATGAAGTCATAATGAGCAGAAAAAAAGTCGTAATATTACGAAAACAAAGTAGTAATTTTATGAGAACTGACATTTTCCATCCGCCATTCTCCATTTCCATCCTCCATTTTATTATTCTATACTTATTCATACTTGAACAGGGCTGCAACTAACAATTATTTTAGTAATTGATTAATCTATTGATTACTCTAATGATTAATTGATTAACTGGATAAAAAATTACCACATTCTACAGATTTTTCATTTAACCACTTAAGCCTTTTCTATATAATATTAGATATACATTAAACAATGCAAAAACCAAATTAATTTCCTTTTTATATAAGAAACATTTTATTGCCTAAAAATGCAACAATGCAGCATTCCTTTAGTGAATCTGAACTGTGCAAATATTAAAAAAAAAAAAAAAAAAAAAAAAAAAAAAAAAGACAAGTGAGGAGTTTTGGATGAAAAATATTTACAGACAAGAGTGTTTTTATCTTAAATGCAAAATATAGATATATATTTTGTACAGTTTTGGCTTAATTATCTGAATATGTTGCTTTTTTTCAGCAAATGGTCTTTTTTAGAGTCTGTCCAGTTAACGATTAATCGATTATTACATTAGTTGGCGATTATTTCAATAACTGATTAATCACGATTAATTTGTTTCAGTCCTATACTTGAATAATGATTAAATTGAATGTTATACTTTTCCACTGTTGAATATAACACAAGAACTTAACATCCATTAAATAAACTAACCAGGCAAGGAGAATAATGCTCTAATGGAGCATTACACACTAAAAAGACGAGGGCTAAGGGTTATTGCTTCAGATCCAGACTGACCGTCTTACAGCACGTGATCAATTAGAAAAACTCTTCAAGCCAAAGTGCAACAAATGCTGTGAAATAGTCTAAAAGCTGAAGATGTTACAAAGATCACTGCCGTGCTGTGAACAAGTAACCGGGTACATACTGGAGAAAACCGCAGCAGCAACTGCCTGATTTGTTAATGATCTACAGTTACCACCCAGAAGCAGAATGGAAACTTCTGTGAGAGCAACATGATGATTCTGTCGTTTTAACTTTAATACTTTCAGCTTTCAGGCTGTTTTACAGAAGCATGTCAGCTGCTCTGAGCTCTGCTGAAAACCCCACAGAGGCAGAAGAAGGAAATAAACACAGGATATACTCATGCAAAATTAGAAAATGAATTAACATTTTGGTGTAACATGAGAAGATGCCTTGAAGGGTTGCACCTTATTAGAAAATGATGCGACGTTAATGTCATTGGTAATTATTGGCCTCTGTTTATTTGGACCAGGGCTGCTAATTATTGAAATAATCGTCAACTAATTTAGTAATCGATTAATCATTAATTGGAGTAAACAGACTGTAAAAAAAGGCCAGAGCAGTAATGAAGCCAAAACTGTATATAAAATATAAACACTTTGCATTTAAGATAAAAAAATAAAAAAAACAAAAAAACCCCCAAACAATCTTTGCCTGTAGACCTGTTCTAAACCTCTCCTCAAGTGGAAGTTTCAGCTTCACTGGTTCAGATTCACTGAAGGAAAGCTATATTATTGCATTTTAGGCAGTAAAATGTTTATTTTCCTATTTAAAAAAGGAATGTAATTATTACTTTATTTGCCTCTTTCAATGTATTTCTAATATTGTATGAAAAACCCGAAGAGGTTAAATTAAAAATCTGCAGAATGTGCCGATTTTTTTTTTATATATCCGATTAATCGTCAGAATAATCGTTTACTAAAATAATCGTTTGGTGCCGCCCTAATTTGGACTTTGAATTCAGGTCGACTCTATGACGAAGTGTTGGGGCCAGGCTACGATTTTAACTTTTTTTTTAATTCAGAGAATAAAGTTATAATATTACAAGAATACAGTCACAGTAATACGAGAATGAAGTCATATGACTATAAAGCTGAAATAATAAGACAATAAAGCGTTAATATTACCAGAGTAAAGTCATAACATTAGGAGAATAAGGTGTTAATTTTATGAAAACTCATACATGATAAATAAAAAAATTTTTAAAAAGTGGAACGTTGAGCATCTTGTGATGCTGAACTTCGACATCAGTTTTACAGATAAGGAAATACTTCAAATTTGAACACATCAGCATGAAATTATTTTCAGCAGCAGGACCCTGAAACGACAGAGCTACACAGACTGAGCTGCTCACGTCAGATCTCGAGAACTCCTGAAGCTTTTTTGATTAAAACGACTTTTTTTCCCTCATAATTTTAAGATGTTGTGGTAAAATTGCATCTTTGTTCTGCTAATATTATGACTATATTCTCTTAAAATTTCTTGTAACCCGGCCCTGATACTCCGTTGAACAACTCACAGAAGGGATGATTGAAATAAAAGCCACTTTTTGACAATATTTTGTCATTTCTTTTTTAGAAAAGAAAAAAAAAAAAAAAAAAAAAAAAGATTTTATTTTTAAGCTATATTGCTCAGCCTTTCCTGGAATCAATTGTTGAATTGCAAACAATTATTTGCTATAAAAAATTACACACAGACATTGTGATAATTGTATATTTGTGATATACTGTGTAGCTTCAGTTTATGTATTGAAATAGGATTTCTGTCTTGCCAAAGAATAAATATTGTACATTGTTTTATTACTACCAGAAAAGCTACTAATTGTTATTTTAGTAATCAATTATTCTGACAATTAATTGATTCATAGGACTTTTAAAAAAATTGGAAAATTCTGCAGATTTTTAATTTAACCTCTCAGAACGACGGTTCCCCGCCTTTCTCATGCCTCATCCTAAGGGGTTAGGTCAGTGGTGTCCAAACTTTTTGCACCGTGGGCCAAAAACACAAAATTTAAAGCAATCAGGGGCCACAATTTGTTATTATTATTCAGTTAAAAATCCAAAATAATTTTATTGTGAATTATTTTCTTTTAGCCTCCTCAGCAACAAATTAACATGTAATATTTTATTTAAAGAAGTTCAAAAAAAAAATTGTCTCAAAGTTGTACAGTTTCCTAACTTATTGGTCAAGATATCATTTTTAGTTTATCCCCAGCAACAAAAACGAGAACTGGCTCTGAAAGCCCTTAACTGGATTTAGCCCCTTTTAATTACTGGGTGTGACTAAGTCTGTTTTTGAGGTAAATGTCACTGGAGATTTGTGGCCCTACTTACTTACTATGACATTAAAATTAAAAACAAAACAAAACAAAACAAAAAAAGCCTAATAAAAGAAAAATGGTCGTTTTTCTTGCACCCTGGGGCCACACAACACTACGCTAAGGGCTGCAAATGACCCCTGGGCCGCACTTTGGACACTCCTGGGTTGGGTCATCTTGAGTTTTCTCTGTAGTTATGCTGCTGTGGGCTTAATCTGATGGCAGGCAAACTGACCACTTTTCCTCACTCTGCTACGTTCTTCTTCTACTACTCTCCAATCTACATTATTTGCTGTTATTTCAACTCTTAACTTTATGTTTTCTCTCTGGTTTTTACTGTTCGCTAACACAGAAAGTACTCCTAAATCAGTTCATCTGTTTCTTCTTGTGTCTCTTCTCTAACCTCCAATCAGTCATGCAGATGGCTGCTCGTACTGAGCCAGGTTCTGCTGGAGGTTTCTTCCTCTTACAGGGGAGTTTTTCCTCTCCGCTGTTGCTACATGCATGCCCGGTATGAGGGATTGCTGTAAAGTCAACAACAACCCAACTGATTGTCTGCTGTCGCTACATGCTAGTCCAGAAGGAGGGAATGCTGCAAGCCAATGACTCAATGCTCTGCTGGACAGAAAACTTTTTAACCTAATTTGCATGATGAATTGAGCTCAATGCACGGTTTGATAACTGGGATCAACTGGAATGTATGTGTGACTGAAATGAAAATCCTTTTTTGGAAAGTGCCTTATGTGTTGTGAATTTGCACTACAGAAATAAACTGAATTTAAAACGACAAACATGATATTAGTATCAGTTTAAAGTTGTTTTATTGCTCTTTTAGACTGATTGTTTTGGCATTTTAACCTATCTACTTCCAGCCATCATAAATATTACTGTTATCAATCTTGTGCTTTTTTTCTTGTCTTTTGCGTTACACGGAAGGCTGTTCTGTGTTAAACTAGTTCATCTCACTGTATTATTATTATTATTATTATTAGTGACCACACCCGGACGCCTCTATCGGTCCAAACTCCAATCAAACATTGGCAAACCTGGAGTTATCGACACCTGACAGTCAAAACCAAGTCGACAGCATAACTATTGACAGCTTCCTCACAAACTGGACCTGAAACCAAGCGTATTTTTGTACCAGGAATCTCTGTCTCTAACAAAGGTCGCATTTATCCCTAAAACATTCATATTATCTCATAGAGTTAGGCTGAGGAAGAAGTTTAGCCTCTGGACTCGGTGGAGCTGCTGCCTTAGCCAGCCGTTAGCTGGCTAACTATTAGCATAGCCTAAGCTAACTAGCTCATGCTAGCTGAGTTGAAAGTCAAGCACCTGTCAGAGTTCTTAAGCAGCGCAAAGACCAGCCTAAACTTCAGCAACAGTTGAGAAAGCAGAGTTAGAACCCCTGTTGACATCATCCCAGTCATCACAGTACCTTTCTAACGCCTTTGTAGATGTAGAAGTAGAGCTCACGGCCCACATTGAAACAGATCCTGTCGCCGTTACCGGACTGGTCGTTGACGTTCACGAAGGAGACCTTGACGGGGTTGGAGCCTTGCGAGTTGAAAGGCACCCGGTTGGGACGGCTGTATTCGGAGTGAGTGAGGAGTTTGTAGAAGCCTTCCCGAGTGGTGAACTGAGTTTTAATTTCGTTCATCTCCTTCCCTCCTCCCTCCGCCGCCATCTTTGAAATTAACATTCATCCCTTTCCCCCAGGCCGGATCTTACGCACGGACGGCAGAGGGCATTCCGACTCTTCCACTCCCCCCAGTGGTTTACCAAGGAACTGCAGAAGTAAATTTACAACGTTTTAAAATTTATTTCTCACAAGTTTATATTCCTAAATATTACACTTTTATTTCAAATGAAATTAAATGAAAAACGATGGTCAGTCAAGGAAAAAATATTTAATTACAGCACTGTCTCCTCCTCGTCGTTTTGTTCAAACCTTCGCATACTGAGACTGTTGCAAATGTTTATTGCTCTTAAAATATGTTATTTAGATGAATCAAGTAGATAATCATAGAATGCTCAAGATACTATCCAGTAGGGTATTGTTTTTACTATAGGGCTGCACCAATTAATCAAATTAATCATTATTAATCAATTATTGAGATAATCATCAACTAATCATTAACTGGAATATATAGACTCTAAAAAAAAAAAAGGCCTTTTGCTGAAAAAACAACACACCCAGAGCAGTAATTAAGCCAAAACTGTACAATATATATATATAACTTTTGCATTTAAGGTAGAAAAAAAAAACCTTTGTAAATCTGTTCTACCCAAAACTCCTTGAGTGGCAGTTTTAGCTTCACCTGGTTCAAATTTACTAAAGGAAAGCTATACTATTGCATTTTAGGTTTAAAAAATGTTTATTTTCCTATTTAAAAAGGAATTTAACTGTTTGTTTATTTGCCTATTCTAATGTATTTCTAATATTGTATATAAAAAAAAACCCCTAAGAGGTTAGATTAAAAATCTTCAGAATGTTCCAATTTTTAAAAAATCAGATTAATTGATTAATCGTCAGGATAATCGATAGAATAATAGATTACTAAAATAATCATTAGTAGCAGCCCTACTTTTTACTAATAACTGTACACTGTCATGAAAAACACAGCTGCGTAATGAAGAGCATTGATTTCCACTGCAGAATTTTACAAGACATAAAGTTTTTATAAAAGCTGTTTTGGTTCTGTTTTGTATGTATTTGGGTCGATGACGTCACAAGAGGCATCATAACAGAGCTGATTGGGTGGCATTAGTAAAAACTATGGCGGATGAAAAGTTTTTAACAAACTTTGACATTAATTTGATTAATTAACTTGATCAAACTGCGATTTACAACAAAATATCAGTCTAAAACAAACAAACTGAAGGGAAAAAAAAAAAACCATGTTCGGCATGTGAGAAACGGAAACAGAAACGATGGATTAAATGATTTAACAGAAAAATGTCGTAGCTTTAATTTAACCGCATATTTCTTTCTGAAGATGTTTTATAACTCATTGTTTCCATTAATTGTAGTTCTGACCTAATTTCATTAGAACACCAAACTCCTGCTGGCAGATAATATCCTCTGGAGTCATAACTTTTATTTGCTTCCAGTAAATTATGATAAAAGATAGAAACTGGTTTCATATCACAACGCACGAAACTCCCCCTGGTGGCCAGACTGCTCTATTTCGTACCCGGAAAAAGTCGGCTATGAAACGACCGGGGTACCTGTATCTTTTAATATTTATCTCCGGCGTTTATTACCCAAAACAGACACAATTTACCTGTTTAAAATGTGATTTCTAAGTATCGGGACAACAGTTTGCGTACATTTTTCACGTTTTGCCTTATTAATCTTAAATAAATCTCGAAATAAAATAGAGTTTCCTCCTTATTAGGAAGAAACTGCTTTACAAACCTCAACTATTCTGATGAAAAATATTTTAAAATTAGGGTTATAAAACGGAGAGGACAGGTAAAAAACAACTTTCTTTGAAGCGTTCCTACATGTGCAGCCTCATGTTTTATTTTGAAAAAGCATTTAACCGGACGTTTTAAGCAGATCTTTGCGTTCTCAGCTGTGTCCACATTTTGCTGCTTAAAAATCACAGACACCTGTTACTCCGCTGATTTAACCGAGTTTACCTGCAGCGCGCTTTCTTTACTTTACCTCAACATCCATGATCAAAATGCACCAGTAATATCGATGCCATGCCCTGCAGGAGAGGACAGCGGCATTCACTTCCAGGTACACGCATGAAACTCTCTACAGGCAGTTATCTACATATAAATATTCTTATGTGATGAAACTTGAATATTCGGAAATATTTTTCGTTAAATATGCAAACTAGGTAGAAGTGAGATGTCCAACAGGTGCGTCTCAGTGAGTTAGAATATCGTTTAAAATTTAATTTATTTCAAGAATTCAATTTAAATAGTTTTATTTTAATTCTGATTATTAACACCTAATTTCAAAACATCAAATTTAGTTTCTAAGACATTTGGAATATTCCGTCAGACCAATATAAAAGGAAAAAAAAAAAGATTTTTAATCCAGAAATGGGATCCAGTATCTGCAGTCAGTGGTTGGTCTGGGCTCCTTTTGCATGAATCAAGGCAGGACTCCAAGCAACATGGATTCTGGTCCTCTCCACTCTTCCTCCAGACTCTGAGACCTTGATTTCCGAATGAAATGAAAACTTTACTTTCATCTGAAAAGACGACTCTGTGCCACTCAGAAACAGTCCGGTTCTGGTTCTGGTTCTGCTGAGCCCAGGTAAGACTCCTCTGATGCTGCCTCTGGTTCGAAAGTAGGTTCACACCAAGAATGTGACGGCTGGAGCCCATCCATGTCCTGGAAATGCTCCTTCAGCCCCAATTTTTTCTTCCATTCAACTTTCCATTAGTACTGCTTGTAAACCAAATTAATCAGCTGAGTTAATTATAATTAGGAGAAATAAAAACACTCTGTGTAACCAGTCCATGTATGGGTTTCACGTTTTAAATTTAATCTCTAAAATAAGTTCACCTTTCAGTTATACTGAAACATATTGAGATGTCCACATTCAGTGGAAACAAAGCACCTTTTTCTAACACACTTTTTCCTTCCACTAAACCAGGGGTCTGCAACCCTTACAGCCCAAAGAGCCATTTTTACCCCCAGTCCAGTTAAACACCTTAAGAGCCACTAATTTTACCTGACCTTTTGAAAGAAGATAAGTTATAATAATGATAGATATATATTGCATGGAATTTGTTGTAATTAAAAAGAAAACACCATTTGATTTCTATTTTCAGGTTTTAAAAAGGATGGACACATTTCCTTCTAAGGGATGTCGATATTTGTGAAAAATGATGCAAAATAAACAGTTTACAACCTAATGAGAGAAAAAAATGTAACTAAAAATATATGGCTGGTAGTTTTAGTGTCATTCTGTTGAGGGGATTTGATGTAATTATTCCATAAAAAAAAAAAAACAGAAAAATAACTAAAACCTGCATTTATTATAACTACTAGAGACAACCATTTATTGTATCATTTTTATAAAATATTTTTAATCATAAGAATTTAGATTTTTCAAACCAGCAATGGAATAAAGTTTAATACCCTAAAAACTGAATATATTGTCAAAAAAAAATTTTTTTAATTTAATTTTTTTTTTTTTTTTTTTTTTTTTTTTTTTTTTACCATTTTCTCTATTGTTGATTCCACTGGAGCATCAATAAATTTAAAAATATGATTAAATGCAGTTTCTGTGTGCAGTTCAGTGATAAGAGTCACCTTTTCCATGCTATTGGTGCCCTGAAGATGCCTGTTTTAAACTGGGTTTGTTTTTTAAGGGCTGCAGTTTATGTTTGTGGAGCTTTGACTGCAACTGCCTAAAAAAAAAAAAAAATAAATAAATAAATAAAAATAAAATAAAAAATAAATAAATAAGTAAAAAAAAAAAATTACAGTGGCTTGCAAAAGTATTCACACCCCTTGAACTTTTCCATATGTTGTCACATTACAACCATGGTGTGAAGGACCAACACAACATGGTACACATTGTGAAGTAGAAAGAAAATTATACATGATTTAAAACATTTTTGATAAATAAAAAACAAAGTGCAGTGTGCAAAAGTATTCAGCCCCTCAGTCAATGTTTAGTGGAACCCTGTTTTGCTGCAGCTGCCAGTCTTCTAGGGTCTGTCTCCAGCAGCTTTGCTCATTGAGTGACTGGAAGTTTTGCTCGCTCTTCTTTGCAAAACAGCTCAAGCTCAGTCAGATTAGATGGAGACCGTTTGTGATCTGGCCACAGATTCTCCGTTGGGTTTAGGTCTGGACTTTGACTGGGCCATTCTAACACATGAATATGTTTCGTTTTAAACCATTCTGGCTTTATGTTCACTGCGGTCGTCCTGCTGGAAGGTGAAGCTCCGCCCCAGTGTCAAGGCTTCTGCAGACGCCAGCAGGTTTTCTTCCCGGATTGCCCTGGATTTGGCTCCATCCATCTTCCCATCAACTCTGATCATCTTCCCTGTCCCTGCAGAAGAGAAGCACCCCCAGAGCATGATGCTGCCACCTCCCAACACGGCTTCTGGCAAACTGCAAACGGGACTTCTGATGGTTTACTTTTAACAACGGCTTCCTTCTCCTTCCACTCTTCCATAAAGAGCACATCTGTGCAGAGCACGACTAGTAGTTGTCCTGCGGACAGGTTCCCCCACCTGGGCTGTGGATCTCTGCGTCTTGGTCCAGAGTCACCACGGCCCTCTTGGCTGTGTCTCTGATCGGCTCCTTGATCAGCGCTGTCCTTGTTGGGCCTGGAGGTTTAGGTGGACGGCCTCGTCTTGGTGGGTTTACAGTTGGGCCGTGCTCTTTCCATTTCCAGATGATGGACTGAACAGCGCTCCATGCGATGTTCAAAGCTTGGGGAATCTTTTTCCAGCCTCAGCCTGCTTTAAACTTCTCCACAACTTTCCCCCTGACCTGTCTGCTGTGATCCTTGGACTTCGTGATGCTATTTGGTCCCCAGTCTTCTCCTACTCAGCCTCTAAGGCGTCACAGAGCAGCTGCTGAGATCAGATTCCACACAGGTGGCCTCCATCTAGTTACTAGCAATCATTAGGCAACTTCTGAAGGCAACTGGTTGCACTCAGAGAAAAGGGGGCTGAAGACTTTTGCACACAGCCATTTTCAGTTTTTTACTTGTGAAAAATGTTTTGAATCATGTGTAGTGTTTTCTACTTCACAATTGTACACCACTTGTGTTGGTCTTTCTCATTAAATTCCAATGAAATATATTTATGCTTGTGGTTGTAATGTGACAAAATATGGAAAAGTTCAAGGGGTGTGAATACTTTTGCAAACCACTGTGCAGAAAAGAAGTTGTAAATACTTTTTATTGTCACTTTTATTGTTATTACAATAAAAACCACTAAAGGTTGTGATAAAAGACCATATCATCGACCCTTATATAGAATTAAAAGCGTTGGTTAGTTTTAACTCCCATTTTCTGACAAACCAATTTTGGACAAAATTTCAATTAAAGTTCTGAAATGAATAAACTTTTTGGTGATGATCTAATTCACCGAGATGTACATGTATGCTTTTAAAAATCAGATGTGAGTTTCTGGTGACTTCATTTCCCGTTCCTGTTATGTCCAGACCCCAGCGATATTCGTGCACCAAACCCGACGGACTGACTTACTCTGAGCTGCATGGTGAGAGGAACGAGGCCTGATGCGCTTCTTCCCAGCTGGACGTTTTATTGATTTGGTAACATGAAATGTTCTTTCTCCTGCTGCGACGTTGATGGGAGATGTGTAAGATGGAGTCCAGTACAGATTCAGACTCGGAGATCAGCCCGAGGTCGTCCGACACCAGCACTCTGGTATTCCTTCAATTCCTAAACAATTGAAAGCTTGTCGTTTTTATAGAAGAACTTCAGACGTTTACGTAAACTTCTTACTCAGTCTGAGCTTTTATGACGTATCTGAACTGTTCTTTTCGAGGGTGGAAGGATTATCCAGCTTTACTGAATCTTAAAAAGAAGAACTAGGTGCACAAGTATGAACTGAATTTGGATTTTCTGTGAAACTCCCTGTGGAGATGAGTCAAGGCTGCAGTGTAGGTGTTAGAAAGATGAAACCACCTCTGTTCAAGGTTTGTTTTCCTGTTTCACATAGATGGCTTCTTTCACTCCTCTCTCGGACCATCTGTTCCTCTGTTTTCTTCTTCCAGGTTCAGAATAATGCATTTCCAACAGGGTTGAGGTCCATACTTGGCCTGCTTCATCAAGTCCAAACATGGTGTGAATGTTTGAGATCACTGTCCTGTTGAAACAGCCAGTTGTGTCCAAAGAAAGGAAGTCAGTCAGGATGTCAACCACCAAGGGTTTGGCTGATCGTGACCTGGAAGATCAGTGTCAGTGTGTATGCAGTGAAGCTGGTTGAACGACTTCATGGACTGAGATGGTTCCTACCAAGATGGGAAAACTCATCTTGCACCTTCAAGATCAGCCTAAATTGTCAGCTGCTCCTAGGGATAAGTAATCAGTCCTCTGGCAGAAGGTTTTGTGGTCTTTAGCATCACAGTTGAGGAGTTTTGGCCCAGTCTTTGTTGCGGAATTGTTTTTGGAGAGTTTTCCAGCAAGAAAGATGCACTAAAGAGTATGCACAGCAACTCTACTTTGACTAGGCCATTCCAAAACCTTCATTTTGTTTGTCTGAGATACTCGGAGGTGGGCTTACTGTTGGGTTTTGGGTTATTTTGAGCTTAAGGTCACAAACTGACGGTCGGACAGGATTTTCTGCTAGTGAGCAGAAATCATGGTTCCATTATTTACTCCAAGTCGTCCAGATCCTGTCACAGCAAAGCAGCCACAGATCATCATACTACCACCACCGTGTTTGGTAGGTATGATCGTCTTGCTCTGAAACGTTGGGTTCCGGACCAGATGTAATGGGATGCACACCTGATGTTCTAGGTTCTTCTGTGACCTCCTGGATGTGGTGTTGTTGAGTTCTTGGAGTAATTTCGGTAGGTCGGCCTCTCCTGAGAAGGTTCTCCATTGTTTTATTCATGGGCAATGGTTCACTTTGGAGTCCCAAAGCCTCAAAAATGGCTTTGTAACCCTTTTCAGACTGATAAATGTCAGGGACTTTACAGTATGGACAACGCTCTACATTCGTGGACTAGAGAAAACCAGTCAATTAAAACTTGTGTGCACAATTCAACTCATTGAGGTTCTTTTATAATCATTCCACCCAGGAGGAAAAAAAAGCTGTTAAAATTCATGCTGATGAGAGTATGTAAACTCCTGGCTGTTACTGCACGGATTGTATCTTCGAATGTACCTGCACAGGTCAGAGCCACTGAATCTCTGCTTGTTGGTAGCAGGGATGTGTGAGCAGCAGCGCAGCAGAGAGCAGAACCTCCCGCCGGGCCGTGTCGTTAACAGGAAGATATGCCTACTGTTCGTTGGTAAGCATCCTCCCATCCAGTCACCTCTGCTGCAAAAGCATCCTGCTGACCCATATGTACATGTGGTCTTGGTTGAACAGTTTTTGGACCCATACGATGGGTGCTCAGAGGATTCTGAAGAGTCCAGCAGTGGTACCAACAGGGAAAAGAGGCAGCAAGGTAAAGCCGGAGGATATGGGGTGCTGTTTGTAAAATGACACCGTCAAAAATTAACAGCAATAATTTTGGTTTGTTTGGGGGTTCATTTTTCAGTCATATTTTCATTATGTTGTTCATTCATTATAAATGTTATAGTTTCAAACTAAATATCTAATTACCTAGCTAAATATTTAGTTTCAAGTTAAATATTTAGCTCCATAAATATTTAGTAAGACAGCTATTCAGCTCAAAACTAAACATTTAGCTTTATCTAGCTCATATTTAGTTGGCAGTGAGCAAGCTAAATATTTAACTCCAACTTAAATATTTAATTAGCAAGCTAAATATTTAGTTTGAAGCTAAATATTTATTTTGCAAGTCAAATACTTAGCTCCATAAATATTCAGTAAGACAGCTAACTTTTTAGCTCCAAACTAAACATTAAGCTTTGAGCTAGCTAAATATTTAGTTAGCTCTGAGCAAGCTAAGTATTTAGCTCCATAAATATTTAGTAAGAAAGCTAACTATTTAGTTCCAAACTAAATATTTAGCTATGAGCAAGTTAAATATTTAGATATTTAGCTATCTCGCTAGTTTAGAGAAAACTATTTAGCTAATATGCTGGCTTGCTGATAAGCAGAAGTGGACTATCAAAATAAAAGCTGGGTCTTGACAACTTCATAAACTCCTGCTGGTGAGACTGAACCCTTCAGTGCTGTAGATCCGCTGGTAAACGTCTGTATCGCCTTTAAAACGTCTGTTTTACGTTTGTTTTAACTTGAAATGTTGTACACGATGAAGAGAAACGGTGATGATGAGGTAACATGAAGAGATTCAAAAGCAGGAGTTTATAAAGTGCGGAAGACCCAGCTTTTATTTTGGTAGTCAACTTCCGGTTATCGCCAAATAAATTTGCATATTACCAAAACATTTAGCTAAACTAAACATTTAGCTTTGAAACAAATATTTAGCTCAACTAAATATTTAACTTCAAACTATATATTTAGCTTGTTGACTAAATATTTAGCTTCAAGTTAAAGATTTAGCTTGCCAATATTTAGGTTGGAGCTAAATATCTAGCTTGCTGACTAAATATTTAGCTAGCTCAAAGCTAAATATTTAGTTGATTAACCAAATATTTAAATTGGAGCTACATATTTAGTTGGTTAACTAAATATTTACCTTGCTAACTATATAGTTAGCAAGGTAAATATTTAGTTAAACTATAACTTTAGTTTGAAACAGACATTTATAACTCAATGAATAACATGGTGAAAATATGACTGCATTTTTTCCCTTATGGCAAGCTAAATAACCGAAATTATTGCTGTTAATTTTTGACGGTGTAATTTTGCCAATGGCGCCCCATAGGAGGATGCAACCTCTCTGGTCAGAGAAGAAGGCGATGGTTCCTTCACCACTCTGCCTCTTTACCAGTCAGTGAAGTGGTGACAAACAGCATGAAAGACTCTTCAACACATCATCAGTCTACAGTTCAAGAAAGCGTTAGGTGTTCAACAAAGGGCAGCCATGCCATGGATGTAGAGGTGCAGCTTGATGACTCCACGCTGGATGCATCAACATCTTCCACGTGTTGGACACCTGGACTTCCCACCCCGGAGGAAAGGAGCTTCTCCCAGATGCAGAGCAGCTGCTCTGAGACATCCGTCAGGCCTCTCTGCAAGAGGAAGGCGCTTCCTCCTGGAGGAGAATCGTTGGAGGCGCAGCCAACGAAGAGGCAGTGTGCTAAAAGCATGGAGGACGAACGAGAAGAAACAGGATGAAGAATGCCGGAGGCTTCTAGGCACTGCCGATAAATGCTGTGAAATCTCATATTATACATAGTTACCCAGAAACGCAGGTTGTTCACTTGTTTTTGCTGAAATGGATGTTTATTCCAACCTGTTTTGATTCACCAGGAACATTTAGATTAAGTTTCATCTGAAGGATTCATTGTAAAGTTTAGATTCCTCCTGATTTTTAACATGCACCCAGTTATTAAAGTTTGCATGAATTTTAACCATAATTTGGTCAAATAAAGAGTTGCTGAAGCTTTTTTTTTTTTCGTTCACACTAATAGCTTTATGTTGTTCTGCTGTGAAACCAAAATCTTTACATTTCATGGCGTCTTTAAAGCAGAAAATGTAAAGACATGCAGCTGAATCCGACTGTTTGTCGTGCTTTTGCGTTAAATCCCGGTGGTGCATTCCTTAGACCAGATGAGTCAAAGTTTTCTGGTGTTTCCAAGTGTTGATGGTGCAGTGCAGTCTTAACAAGGCTCCCAGGGAAGAGAAACAAGCCCGCAGCATGGAGGTCCTCCACCATGCTTAATGGTGGCGTGAGGTGAGGGGTGCAACTAACAATTATTTTAGAAACTGACTATTCTGATGATCACTCAGATTAAAAAAATTGCCCCATTCTTTAGATTTTCGGTTTTGGGCAGAACATTTTTAAACACAAAGGGTTTTTTAAAATCTTAAATGCAAAATGTATGTATTTTGTACAGATTTGGCTGAATTTCTGCTCTGAGTATGAAAATGGCCCTTTTTTGAGTCTGTTTATTTCATTTAACGATTATTTCAACGATCTATTTGTCACGATTATTCCGATTGTTTCAGCCCTACGAGCTCAGAGGATAGACTTCAGTTCAATTCAGTTTATTTAGCGCCAATTCACAACTAATGTCGTCTCGATGCACTTTACAAAAAAATAAAATCAGTTCAGTCATACATTCATTCCAGTTGATCCTAGTTATCAGTTCAGCAGCTCGATTAATTATTCAAAATAGTTCAGAAAGTTTCTCAGGAAACCCAGCAGAGCATCGAATCGCTGACCTGCAGCGTTCACTCCTCCTGACCACCAGGGGGCGACCGCATGGTGTTGAGTCGTTGACTTTACAGTAATCCCTCATACCGAGCATGCATGTAGCGACAGTGGGGAGGAAAAACTCCCCTTTAACAGGAAGAAACCTCCAGCACAACCAGAACCTGGCTCAGTACCAGCAGCCATCTTCCACAACCAACTGGTGGTTTCAGAAGACGGAGCAGAGACACAAGAAGAAGAGATGAACTGATGTAGGATTATTGCTGATGTTCATGAGAGCAAGAAGTTAACAGCAGCAGGAGGAGAACGGTTAGTTGATGGCAACATCATCTCAGCTGAAGCGCTCCTCCAGGAAGGCATCACAGCCAAGCAGAATGCCAGACCAGGTGCACCTTCTATGGAGAGAAGACAAAAGTTAACAGTTGAAATAACCTTAAAAAACTTCTGGTAGTTTATAAACCACTGAAAAGCTTAAAGACCTGCTGTCGTCGTAGCAACCTTCCAGCCCACTCAGGTCTCCTGGTTCTGGTCTGTTCTGCATCCCCAGAACCAGAACCAAACATGAAGAAGCTGCTTTCAGTTTTTACGCACCGCTAATCTGGAACAAACTTCCAGAAAACTGCAAAACAGCCGAAACACTGAGTTGCTTTAGATCAAGGCTAAAAACCCTCCTGTTTAGAGCCGCCTGTGATTCCAAACAACTGGAACATTGATTAACTCTGGTCTGGACTGAACTGCCTTGTTGCCGAAATGTGCTTTAAAATAAACGATGAAAATATCAAATACATAAAATGAAGGAGAGGAAACAGAAGATGGCAGCACCTTATCCAATTAAAAGCCTGTTTATAAAGGAGGGTCTTCAACTGCGTTTTAAAATTATTCTCTGAAACTATTATGTTGCTGCAGGGCATAAAGACGAAATACAAAACTGAGCTTGGTTTCGTCTCTAAATGCTAATCCCCACCGGTAGGTGGCAGCACCACTGCCTCCTACTGGTTTATGGGTGAACTGCTTCTCTTTGCTTACTGGTTTATGAATTTATGACCAAAACCATCTGGAACATCCACAGGTTTCATCCAACCCGTCTGACTTCCTTCGAAGCGACATTTTACAGTTTAACGACTCTGTTACACTCATTTCCACCTGAACTGGACCAACTGGTTGGGTTTGGGTGTTTTATTTAAACCAGTACGGTTTGCTTTTGGCAGAGCATCCTCACAGCCGACTCCGAGCAAAACGATTTAAATTTCCACTTTTTTTTATCACTAATGTGAACTTTTATTTCACATGAAAGAACGTGGTTTAAAACTTGGAAATAAAAAATAGGATAATTTAATTTCTCTGAAGTCTGAGTCTGTGTGCACCCCCTTTACTCCGACACCTCTAAATAAATTGAAGCCGGTTTCAGACTTCACCGAATCAGCCAGTTCAAAGCAGAGAACCGGCCCGAAGGATGATGGGAACTCTGGAGGAGCTGCAGAGGGGAGGACTCAGAAAGGACACGACACACGGTGGTCTGTTCAGACCAGAATTTCACCCGAAATCCTGGAAGGAAAGAAATAAAAAATAAAATTACGATAAAAAGTTGTTTTACTGAGATCATCATCAAGATCTGATCCGCTCAGTCTGTGGGGTTTCTTTACTTCCTGCTGCTGATAATTTGATGCCGATGTGTTAAAAGATGAAGTATTTCCTGATTGTAGAACTGATATAACTTCACAAGATGCTCAACATTCCTCATTTTAATTCTTTTTAGTTTAGGGATTCTTATAAAATTACTACTTTATTCTCCTAATATGACGTTATTGCTGCACGACTTTCTCGTATTACAACGTTATTCTGGGATTATTCTGGTAATATTTCAACTTTAATCTCGTAATACAACTTCAGTATCATAAAACTTTTCTCGTTTTATTGACTGTGGTGCTAATTTATTCTCATCCTTTGTTCCCGTATTGACTTCAACCTGGTGTTATTCTGACTTTATTGTCCTACAACTTTTTCCTCATATAATTACCTTTTTGTCCAACTTTTTTCTTGTATTACAACTGTTTTCGTACTATTCTGACATTATTCCAGTAATATTTTAACTTTAATTTTGTATTACAACTTCTTTTTCATATTGAAACTTTTTTCTGGTATTAAGACTTTAATCTCGCTTTTTTTTTTTTTTTTTTTGCGACTCTACAGCTCTCTCGTTTTATAACCACCTTTTTTGTCCGACTATTTTCTTATTGGTAATTTTTTCTTGTATTCCAACCATTTTCGTACGACTATTCTCGCATTATTCCGACTTTATTCTGGTAATATTTTAACTTTAATCTTGTAATATAACTTAATTTTCATATTAAAACTTTCTTCTCGTATTAAGACTGTCGTGCTACTTCATTCTCATTTTTTCTCGTAATGACTAATCGTATTTTTTCCAACTTTGTCCAATAACTTTGATTCTATAACTTTTTTTCCCCTTGTATTACCTTTTTGTCAGATTATTCCCAATACTGTTTTCTTGTATTACAACTTTTTTTGTACGACTATTCACATTATTACGACTTTATTCTTGTAATAATTTAATTCTAATCTCTTATTACAATTTCATTTTCGTATTAGGACTTTCTCGTAATGAGTTTATTCTCATATGACTTTTTTCTTGCAATGACTGTAATGTAAAAAAAAAAAATCCAACTTCTTAGCCTGGCTGTAACACACTGTCGTAGGAAAACCCATGAAGACCAGGAGCTGCTACTGCAGCTGAAAACAAATGCATGCCGCACCTTTCAGTTATTCATTTATAATAGAATAAATAAAATCAAGACCCCTTTTAACTTATTGAAGCATTTTACCTTTTATTTATTGAAGGTTCCATCACAGCTCATAAGAAAACAAGACAAACTTTTTCATGCCAGTGCAAGAGGTTTAATTCAGTCTAAAAAGATACTTTCTAAAATGTTTCCAACCTTCTTTTCCTTCCCAGATTTACCATCCGACGACATCCTTCTTCACCTTCGATCACTTTCCACGAACCCTCCGAACGAAGCCGAGCTGCTGCACAAGCGTTTCTCAGCTCAGCGTTAGAACGCAGCACTACCACAACTACCACAACTACCAGTAAACGAGTAACGAAAGGAAGCGATTAAATGCAGAAGAACCATCGTATAATTGGGACTTCAGGGAGCAGGAGGGCCTGGGTGCGATTATTCGGTGCACAGGATGGCGACGCCGCGCTCATAGAAGCTGTGCGGGTCCTCCTTGGTGGCGATGTCGAAGTCCACGGTGAAGATGAGATCAGTTCTGGTGAAGTTCAGGTACACGGGGAGGGTCACCTGCACAGAAAGCACAGTTCCTCGGTTTTAAATCCGCAGACCTGGTTGCGTGCCGGTCGCTGGGACGCTGGTCGTACCATGTGCCTGCTCTCGGCGCTGCTCTGCTTCAGCCAGCGGAGCTGAGTGAGCGGCAGCTCGGTGGAGATGGAGGTGGACAGGGACAGCTTGTTGTTGGCGCAGGTGGCGCCCTGCAGCTTCAGGCCTGGACGGGACACATTTTCACATCAGAGCCAGCACATAAAACCTTTCCACACACAAAGCTGGTGTCTCATTCAGTTCTGGACGTTTATGTGCAAAACATTTATGCTGAAGATGCAGCAGGCAGGTTTTATTATCTGTGTGCTGCAAAAATTCATAAAAACATGAGACTGAATGTGTTAATTTTCTGGCCTCTAAATTGACACGATTTCTACTTTAACGTCTTCGGTTCTTGAAAGCAACTTGTTCAGTTTTTATTCCTTTATTCTGTTCATATTCGCAGGATTAGGGCCAGACTAAGATCTTTTTCTTAAATTACGAGAATAAACTCATCAGAAGGAAGACATAAAATAACGAGAATAATGTCGTTTATATGAGGAAAAAAAAGCTTCGATAGAGTCATCAAGATCTGAGATGAGCAGCTCAGTTCGTGATTCAACGTTTCAAAGTCCTGCGACTGATGATAATTTGATGCTGATGGGTTAAAAAAAAATTACGTTTTTCCTTATTTGTAAAACTGGGACCAAAATATAACGTCACAGGATGCTCAACAGTCCTCATTTTCATGGAGAAGTTCTCATAAAATGACTTTATTCTCATTTTTTTAATGACGACTTCTGGTAATATTACGACTATTCTCGAACAACCTTCTCATAACGTTACGACTTTTCTCGTATTGCGAGTTTTTTCTCATCATTGTGAATTTTTTTCACATTATTGCAACATTTCTTGCAATGACTATTCTTGTATTACAACTTTCTTCTCATGATTTTCTTCTCGTGTTATTACGACTTATGTAATTATGACGTTTTTCTCGTATTATTACGACTTTCCCGTACGACTACTCGGTATTATTACGACCTTATTTAGTTAATATGATTTCTCGTACGAATCGTCTCGTGTTATTACGACTTTTTCGTGTCATTTCGACTTTCTCATTATTACGACTTTATTCTTGTGTTACTACAACTACTTTGTAAAACTTCTCATATTTCGACATTCTTGTACGACTTTTCTCGCATTACGAATTTTTCTTGTAAAATTACAACTTTGTTTTCATATTTGAACTTTATTCTCATAATTTAAAAAACTAATTCTTAGCCTGAGCCCCGATACTCCACTTTAACTCTCCGTTTCCGATTCAAACCCTGATTTAAAGAGAATTAAAAAGCTTTTACGCTGCTGCTTCTCAGTCAGACTTAAACCAGAACTGAAGATAAAACACAATCAAAGATAAAGGCCGTCCGTCAAATAAAACAACGAAAATGAAATTTGTGAAGTGGGATTTCGTATCATTTAAAGGGTTTCTGTAAATTTCAGACCAACTGAACTGAACTGGATTTTTACCCGACTTTAACTCCTTTTATAAAGCAAGCATCAAACAGAGACTGACGACTGATTCTGTTTTTCCAACCAAACATCATTAAATGCATTTCCTCCTGAAGGAGCTGCTGGTGGATCAGGCAGCCATGTTTTAGTTTCCTGAAGGAGTGGTGCACAACCTGTGGCTCCGGAGCCACATGTGGCCCTTTTAGGGCCTCCTATGTGGAGGCAAAAATGACAGAATGAAGCCGAACTTTAAATACAAAAGGTAATAAAATGGACTAAATTATACGTGTTTTCTGTGTTTCCACAACAGAGGGACACTAATGTTATAGGTAACTATTCTGACCGTTTATTTGGATCTAAAATATCAATAAGATTGTGGATTATGTTACTCAGCAGGTCCCTGTTCGGTTTTGGATCGGCTGGAGACTTCCTACAGCCTAAAATTGAGACGATCAAATGTTTTCTACGGGTTTTTGAGACCGAGCAGAAGTTCTGCTTTCAGTAAATGACAGAAATACAGTTTGGAAATTTCTTTCATGCTCCTGATGTTTTAACAGAAGCAAACTACTCCATAACATTCCGTATTTTCCCATCCTCCGTCCAACGACAGCCCGGCGCTAGTTAGCATGGTCAGACCTTTGATGCCGAAGCTGCAGGCGTCCAGCGAGGCGCCCTGAGCCGTCGTGACGTTGACCTCCAGGAACAGCTCCTCCAGGGACCAGCTGTTGGCTTGCGCCACATACTGGCGAGTGGCGGTAATGTAAGCCTCTGGCACAAACAGGCTGCCCAGGCACACATGGATGTTCTGGCGGAGGCAGAAGAGCAGAAAATAACCCCAAACAGCCGTTTTCCCCACATTGAGAGCTTGTTTTTCCATTTGCGCACCAAGGGTACCTTTAGCTCCTTTGCACCGCCGCTGGCAGCCGCCTGGGAGATCTGCTGCAGCTGTTTGATTCGCTCGCTGAAGTCCGACACCCACTGGATCACCGTCATGGAGGTGGGGACGGTGTAGCGGCACCAGCTGCGGGGGAGGATTCCTGCGGGAAACGGGGACGGATTTACTCCAGACACACCAAGGAGGTTCTGATTTATTCATCCCAGAACAAATCCAAGACACGAACCTTTGACGAGGTCGCTGATGAGCGTGCGCAGGTAGTTGGTCTGCTTCTTTTTGCCTTCGCACACCGCCACCACGTCGGTCAGATCCTGGCGGACCTCCTGCAGCATCTTGCCGCCCATCTTCACCTCGCGCTCGAAGAAGCGGAACAGCGGGTCCTGGTTTCACCGTTCACACCAAGAGAAGAGTTCAGGGAAATGCAGACGCTGCAGAGGTGCTTTGAGGCAGCTTGCAGAAACTGCTGAATCTGATCACATTTCACGTTAGAACGCTTCAGGCTTCTTTATCGCGATTTTATGTGTTTTAAAACAAGCTCCTAGCGCCATTTCTCTGCCCTCCGGCCGTGGTGCTGGGCGTCCTCGCGACTGCCCGGCTGCTCAGAGCAGCGCCATATCAGCTCCGTGTCACAGAAACACTCGTCTCTTCTTCGTCTTGAGTTCATTGGCGGTTGGCAAACCGCTATTTATGTGCATTACCACCACCTGCTGGTGAGGAGTGTGGCTCAGAACGGCAATATTGTTCTAATACGCTTATGATTCAAAAATAATGTGAAGTATCTCAGTTTCCACAAGAAAAGGAGAATTATTTACGTTTACAGATGCTTAAGTTTTAATACAGTACTCCATATTCAGCACTGGCGTTACTGTACGACTGCTGAAAAATATGATTTACATATTTGTTAAAATTATCATTACGTCATGACGGTATAAAACAGATAATCTGTGAAAAAAATCCAGGTCCACTTCCTTCTCCCAGTGTTCCCAGTACTAACTGTCAGAAACAACCAATCAGAGCCAGGAGGCGGGGCTTAGCGCTGTCAATCACCCTCATGCACGCACACACTCCTCCGCTCTCTGCTACGCTGCAGCTAGTTCATCACAGCATAGCCTGATGCTAATGCTAATGCTAGTTAGCATGGCCACCAATGACGGCGGATAAACAGTTTTCCTGGAACGGTGAGTTGTTTCTCCACCATCAGCACATTTAGCAGCGCGCACACGAGGGTGGTTGACAGCGCTAAGCCTCCTGGCTCTGATTGGCTGTTTCAGGTCGGGGGCGGAGCATTTCTTTAGACCAATAGCAGCTCAAGGAGGAGGAGGAGGAGCTCCTGTCCACAGATCATCTGTCTCAGACCAAACTGTCACCACATGGAGACGGTTTTAGCAAATGTGTAAAAACCTGTGAAGCAATATCGAGTTGTGGGTTTTTTAACAATACCCAGCCTTGTTTTTCACATAAAATCCCAACGATGTACAATAATATTTATTTCCTAACATTACCCAACATCAAGCTGCTTTTCTGCACAGTAAGAACCTTTAAGGTGGATTTCTCCACCATCCGTCTTACCTTGATGTTTTCCACCGTGCGCTTCAGCGGATTGACCGTCTGCGGCATGAGCTGCAGCCAGTTGCAAGCTGTGGTGTGGAGGGTCCGCATCCAGGCCGGCTGCGTGTCCGACGTGGACGACGTGCGCTCCTTCTTCTCCGTCTCGTAGGCGAGGTCGTCCTCATCCTCCAACATCTGCATTTTCAGCATCTTACCCATCATGTCAGTGCCTGTGCAGCCCAGCGGATGGAGGGAGGGAAGACAAGACCGTGGGGGAGGGAGGAGGGACAAGAAATTATATTTTGGAACAGAAAACCAAAATGGCTTCCCTCAAGGGTTTGGGAGTTGAGACGCACACAGGTTCAGGCAACAATCGGAGAGGATAAAACGAGCCGATTTCTCAGCTGACTGGGTCTGTGGGAAGTAAAACCAACGCATGCGACAGGAAGGGGGAGAAACTGGGGGTGGATGCCAGGATGAGGGAGAAGGGAAGCGGCTCTACTAAAGGGAGGGGGGGGGGGGAGCCGGAGATCAATCTCAGCAAAGCAGCAGGATGGCTGTGAAATACAGCTGCTGGAGGGTGAGGAGCCGCACCCCCGGTCCTTTACAACCCAGCGGCCATGACGGCGAGGCTACGCAGGAGGCTACGTGACACAAGGCTGCGGCTGGATTACAGATTAAACCCCCGACTGAGAGCCAGATGAACAAGAGATTATCAGAGAAACCACTTCTGCAGGAAGCTGCTGCTCCACACACTGATCCAGAAGCTAAACTCTGTGGAGAAACCTGGTAGAATCAGGGCGGCCATGACTGGTGACAATCCGCGCGCGTCAAGATGTTTGGTCAACATAATGTTTGAGTGTTTTTAAACAGACGCTACTATGGAGCTAAATTGGGGCCATAAAGTTTGTTCAAAACAAACAAAATGTTTAGAAACTTAAAAGTTCAAAACTACTTTTCAGACTCACCTTTTTCCCCCCCCCCAGTTTCAAAACTGTCAGTTTCTCATCTTTTTTCCAGTTTCAGAATTTTATTTTCTTTAAATTTTTTTCAGTTTCCAAATTTTTCAGTTTCCAATCTTTATTTTAGTTTCAAAATTTTACATTGTTTCAGTTTTTTTCAGTTTCAAAATTAGATTTTTTCAGTTTCCAAATTTTTAGTTTCCAAGCTATTTTTTTATTTTCAAAATTTTATTTTGCTTCAATTTTTTTTCTTAGTTTCAAAATTGTGCAGTTTCCAAATTTTTTTTTTTTGCACTTTCAAAACTATATTTGATCAGTTTTAATTTTTTTTTCACTTCAATTTTTACTTTTAACTTTGTGGCCCCAGTTTAGCTCCATACGTTGCCAATGACTGGAGCCCGTGGCGGCAGCGGGTGTGCAGAGATTAGAGGCGAGCGGTGGCGGCCTACCCTGAGTGGTGAGCAGGACCTTCTCTGCATTGCTCGGCAGCCCCAGCCAAGATGGAGTCTGAGTGTCGGGGAGCAGCTCCACCCAGTGCATGAACTCTTCACGTCTGAAACCGGAGCAGGGTTTATGTAGCTTCAGGCATTTTAAATATCGCTTTGATGGTGAAGATCCAGTGAGTCGTCACCGACCTGATGCCGTCGGGCATTTTGATGTCCTTCTGTCCGTCCACCTTCAGCGCCAGCTTGAACTCGCTGTCGAAGCTTCCCTTGGTGAAGATGCGGTCCAGGAAGGTGATGAGCAGCCGCTGGTCGAACTCGTTGTCGATGCGGCCGCCGTAGATGGACTGGGCCATGAGGGTCTTCAGGGCCGCCCAGGGGATCTTATCCGGAGCGATGTTCTGACGACCCTGAGCCAGAAAAACACCAAGAAGGTAAACGGCTTCCTAAATCTGCCAGTTCGTCTTGGCTGAAAACAGAAAAAGGATCATTTTCAACCTTAGCCGTGTCATCCAACCAGGTGTCAATGGTGTCACAAGCAGAGCGGAGGTCCGACTCTCCAAACTCGTACTTCTTGGACCAGCCGAGCGGCGCGTAACGCAGGCGCTCCTGGATGACTGCGTGGAACCAGGCCAGGAGGAAGTAGAGACGTGCGCGCTCGTTGGGAGCCTTCAGAGGAAGCAGATGTTTAGATTAGAGTAGAAACCTGCTATCTGATCAGCTACTGCTGATTTCCTCCCTCCCCAATCACCTTGCACATGCGAGCCACCGGGATGCTGCTGAAGGTCCTGAGCATGTTGGCTTTGACGCCAGGAGGAGGCTCAAACACGAAGATTCGCCCTGCACGGAGCAGGTTCACTGGAACCTAGGAGAGAGGAGACTATACTGAGGCCAGATCCTGGGATGTGGAGAACAATTCAGAACATCTCCTTATAAAATGAAGGTTGTTAGAGATATAACAACATATAATGCAGGAGAAGGAGAGTAGTTCATGCTTGACTTGATGGTTTCACCACATAAAACATTAACATAAAACAAAGGAAATTCAAAGAAATGGTATAAGAAGGGTTAAAAACTTAACTGGAATCTAAATTAAATTAAAAAAAGGGATTAAAGTTATGTTTCACACGGGGGTTCCGCAGGGATTAGTATTGGGACCACAGCTGTTTATTTTCTATTCCAACTATTTTTTTTTACAATTTGTGAATTTCATACTGTTCAAACTACACAAATGTTGTACCAAGAACAAATCGTGATTGCAGATGAGGGGAGAAGTTAGTTAGTTGGATCTTACCAAGTAAAATAAAAATTATTATTTTCATCTGCATTTTATACTAAATTGCATATATTTTAAACTAAATTATGCTAAAACAAAGTATCTCAACTCAAACTTCTTGCAGTAGTTGGTAAATTATGTTGGCACTGGAAGTCAAGTAAAAATCTGAACTTCTGTATGATGTACAATAAAATAAAAATACATAATTGTATATAATTATATTATTGAAATTAAAAAATGGTGTAATTAATAATAAAATCAAATTAAAGTTAAAATAAATTGATACAAAAATATTCAATAATAATTATACTAATGAGGGCAGCAACTATCAGTTATTTTAGCAATCAATCATTTGATTAGTCTGAAGACTCAATCGGATAAAAAAAAAAAAAAAAAATCATCACATCCTGCAGATTTTTCATTTAAGCCTTTTTTGTACAATATTGGAAATACATTAAAAGATATAAATAATTCAGTTCATTTTTTAAAATAAGAAAATAAACATTTTATTGCCTAAAAATTAAATGACAGCATTCCTTTAGTGAACGCTTTGCAGCAAAGGATGCATCTGCAGCTAAAAAATATAAAACTAAAAATACATACTTCTAACAATACTTGTAAGCTCAACCCTTTCTGCTCGACTTATCAATACAGTGCAGGGCTAATCCGTTGATTATTTTTTGGATTAAGCGATTAATAATTGGCTAGCAAAAGTTTTTTTTTTTTCTTAAATGCAAAATGTTTATTTTTTTTTGTACAGTTTTAGCTTAACTACTGCTCTGGGTGTGTTCTTCTTCCAGCAAATGGCCTTTTTTTGAGTTTGTATTCTCCAGTTAATGACTCATCACGATTAATCCAATTAATCGTTTCAGCCCTAATACCAATAAACATTTTTTACCTTGGGGTTGATCTCCATTGTGAGGAAAAGTCTGAAGCTGGCGTGAGGCTGCATGGAGTGCAGCTTCTTCTCGAGCTGCATCAGCCAGCCGGGGGCCAGGTGGACGTTCTCCAGCATCACCCACCTGCAGGAAGCAAACGACAAATAAATAAAAGCATTCGGCAACAAAATAAAGAGCACGTCCGCACAAATGCACAAGCAACGTTCGTCACCTGCCAGACTTGACAGCAGTGTTGATGTCTCTGTCAGCCTTGTTGAAGCCTTCAGCTGAACCTGTGGAGACGCAGCACACGCGAACACTGAGTACCTTCAGCAAGCCCTTCGTTTATGCAGCGACAGGAACCAAAGTGTTACCGATGGAGACGGAGGTGATCTGTTTGTTCTGCTCCGCAGCCAGATCTCTGACCAGGCCGCTGGCATCGTAACCCGGAACGGAACACATCAGAACCGGAGTGCTGGGCTTCACCTGCAGATGTCAACAGAGCCGTCAGCGTCGGAGGTTTCCCCGCTTCCATTACCCCAAACCAGGGGTCTGCAACCTTTACAGCCCCAAGAGCCATTCTGAGCCCCAGTCCAGCCCAATAAAACACCTCCAGAGCCACTAAGTTTACCTGAGCTTCTGAAAGAAGACAACTGAACATTTATCATAAACATCTACTGCAGGAGATTTGTTGTAATTTTGAAAAGGACCAGCATTTGATTCTTATTTTTAGGTTTTAAAAAAGGATGGATACATTTTCCTCTATTGGACGTCAATATTTGTATAAAATAATGTAAAATAAACAGTTTCCAACTTAATGAGAGAAAAAAAAAAAAAAAAAACTAAAAAATATTGCTGGTAATTTTAATGTCATTCTGTTGAGGAAATTTGATGTAATTATTCGATGAAAAACAGAAATACCTAAAACCTGCATTTTTTTTTACTATATCTATCATTATGATGAAATTTTTAAATCATGACTAAAACTGGCTATATTGTCAAAAATGTTTTTACCGTCTTCTCTGCTGTTGATTCTATTGGAGCATCATTAAATATCAATAACTTTGAAAATATGATTAAACGCAGTTACTGTGTGCAGTTTAATGACAAGAATCACCCTTTCCATGTTATTGGTGTCCTGAGGATGCCTGTTTTAAACTGGGTTTGCTTTTTTAAGGGCTGCAGTTTATGTTTGTGGAGTTTTGACAAAAGAAAATGCTGAAAAGATATTTGTAAATACTTTGTCACTTTTATCGTTATTACAATAAATACCACCCAAAAATTGTGATAAAAGACCACGTTACCAACCCCTATAAGGAATCAAATTAAAGCTGCAGTATGTAACTTTGTGCCACTCCCAACCTAAAACAATCAATCAGAGCCAGGAGGCGGGGCTTAGTGCTGTCAATCACCCTCCTGTACTCGCTGCTAAATGTGCTAATGGTGGAGAAACAACTCACTGCTGTTAGTACTGGGAGCACTGGGAGAAGGCAGAGGAGCTGGATTTTTTCAGATTATCGGTCTTATATTGTCATGACAACAAATACGTAAAGATATTTTTCAATAATTATTTATTATTTTAAGCCAAAGTTGCTGAGAGCCATTGTGGACGGTCCAAAGAGCCACTTTTGGCTCCGGAGCCAAAGGTTGCAGACCGCTGCCCAAAAAAATTAATAATAATCATAATAATCATAATACCTCACTGTCCACGATATTAGCCAGGTCGAGCGGCTGCTCGATGATGTTCATGAAGGTCTCTCCCAGCACTTTGGAGACAAAGATGTGGGACATGGCCAGCAGACGGTCTGGACGGAAGGTCTGGATCAGCAGCAGCATGTGAACGGCCTGACCGATGGGAGCTGGGGGCAGAAAGATAGAAACGACAGATCAGCGCAGGCATCGATGGTTTTGGCTTTCATCGCGCGCCCATACGCCAGAGCTGTCCACTGACTTGATTGCTTCTCCTCTGACCACAGGTAAGGAACAGCCAGCTCTGGAGTGTTGCTCTGGATCCACATGAAGAATTGCTGAGGAACCAAAGTGATGAAGATCAAAACAAAAAAAAATTAGGTTTTTTTTAATCAAATACACCTCCAGAATAAAACCTTCCTCACTTTTTGCACGCGTAAATCCAACAGCTCACCTCATCAGCTTCGACTTTGGCCACCAGGTCCTTGAACGCAGGCAGGCGGCTGAGGCGGACCATGGCCTCGCACTGCTCCGAGGTCAGACCCTTCACTTTGGGCAGCGGCGTCCCCGTCAGGACGATCTCCTTACCGCGCAGGAAGTGCTGGAACTCTGCGTCGTACGACGGCTCACTGGACAGCGAAATGACGACGACCCAGTTAAAATCTCTGGAAATCCTCCTGCTGCCAGTATTTTGGGTAATTTGAACATTTTTTCACCTCGTCATGCCCTTCAGGCTGATCTTCGCCAGCAGCATGGCGAAGGTGATGTGGTCCTGGTGCAGCATTCCCCTGGCGACTCTGTTGAACACCACCTGACGCGACACGAAGCAGAAGAAAACTGAAGATGTTCTTCAAACCTGGAACTAGGGCTGCAACTAACGATTAATCCAGTTGTCTATTAATCGGATAAAAAAAAAAAAAAAAAAAAAAAAAAAAAAAAAAAAAAAAAAAAAAAAAAATTGGCAAATTCTGCAGATTTTTCATTCAAGCCATTTTTATTAGAAATACATTAAAAGATGAAAACAAACAAATAATTCATGTTTTAAATAAGAAAAACATTTTATTGCCTAAAATGCAACAACATAGCATTCCTTTAGTGAGCGCCTGATCATTTGTAACAAAGGCTGCATCTGCAGCAAAAAAATACTTTCAATAATGTGAAAATCTCAGCTGTTTCTGCTCGATTTAACATCAGTACAGTGTCGGCATTATCTGGTGATTAATTTTTAGATTAACCAATTAATACTTGGACATAAAAAGATGCTTAAATGGAGATTTTTTTTTTGAACCAGGTGAAGCTAAAACTGCCACTTGAGGATTTTTGTGTGGAACAGATTTACAGACAAAAGTTTTTTTTTTTTAAATGTTAAAAGCAAGATGTTTAAATTTTTTTGCACAACTTTGGCTTAATTACTGGTCTTGGTGTGTTGTTCTTTCTTTTTTTGAGCCTGAATACTCCAGTGAATGATGAATGGTTTCAGCCCTACCTGGAACAGATCCTTGGTGATGAGCGCGAGCCTCTGGGAGTGGTCGCTGATGCTCTTGAGGTTGGCGTTCTCGTAGAGCACGGTGTGGTACGTATCCAGGAAGAAGTGGAGGGAGTACTGGTAGAGGAAGTGCATCTGGGGGGAGATGGAAACGGTTTATGAGTATTCAAAGCAGCAAACGTCACGGTGCGTTCATCCTGCCGTGCATCAGACCAGGTTCAGAGCCTCCATGGTGAAGTAGATGCTGCTGCAGGCGGAGGACAGCGACAGATACTGCTGGGACACCGCCTCCACCTCCGCCATCACGATGTCCGTCTCCTCCACCTTCCTGGTCACCTCCGCCGCCTCCTTCTTCAGGTTCTCCAGGGTGGTGATGATGGTGTCGTCGTCGAGGATGCGGCCCTTCACCTCGTTCAGAGCCTGCAGGAGGGATTTCTCCAGCTGACGGAGACGCAGCTGGAACTCACCTGAGGAAAGTTTCTGAATTAAAACCTTGTGAAAATATTCCTGAACTTCGCAGCATTCTGGCTCCGTTAGGCTCCGTTCACACAGCAGGTCGTCATGCTCAATTCCGATTTTTGCTGGAATCCGATTTTTTTCCTGCGTGGTCGTTGCTGCTGTCAATTAACAGCGACTGCAATCGGACTTCTGTGTGAACGGTTTACGGCGCCAAAGCGAGAATTTTATACAGCTTGAATGCTAGAGAACATACCAACAAACTGTTTATTCAATCAATTATCCTAAAACTAAGAGACTTGATTCATTTAAAAATACTATTAGTTATGTTTAAAGCCAGAAAGAGACTGCTGCCAATTAATCTACAAGAGTTTTTTGTCTTAAACTCAAGAGATAGAAATAACAGGAGGAAGTAAAACTGTGCGTACTAATTTAAAACAAATGTAAAATTAATTAAATTAATTAAAAATGCTCTACTACAAATCAATTGAAAAGACTTTATAAGGAAAAAATGATTAAGTCTTACACAGTTTTGAGTGAATAATGAGAATGACATATTGTTTGCAATTTATATTATTAATTTAATGTATATGGCCATGAAAATTTAATTTGGAATTACTGAGGAAGCCGATTCACAAGATTTTTGTTCTTCCTGCTCCCTTTTCACTCGTGTATAGCAAGTGCTATCATAGAACATGTTTGTGAATTCACGATGAAATTGTTAAATCGAGTGAACAATCTGAACTGAGCTGAAAGCGACCGGCATCCGGCTGCAACGGTTAATTGATATGAACCGGTTATTAAAATGACCGTCAATTAATTTAGTAATCTGTTAATCCATCCAGGATTTTGATTGTTTTTGATTTTGTGGCGCTAATTTAAAAATATTTGCAAGGAATTTTGTGATATTTGCACATATATATGACGTTTAAATATGATTTTTGTCACTCGCCACACTGATCACAGACTGTAACTTGATATCAAGTAAGGCTGAGGAAGTGGAGTAAAAGTCAGAAACACTGCCACCTGCAGGTGGGACTTGGCAGTCACTTAAACCAGGGCTGAAACGATTAATCGGATGAATGTCGATGAATTGATTGTTGAAATAATCAACTGGAGTATACAGATTCAAAAAAAGATAATTTGCTGGAAAAAAAAAAAAACCACTCAGCTGCAACTAAGCCAAAACTGTACAAAAAAACAAACGTTTCACATTTTAAGATAAAATCTTTCTCTATAAATAAATAAATAAAATACCTCAAGTGGCATTTTTTAAAGTTTAATCTGATTCAAATTTTATTTAAAAAAAATAAAAAATAAATATAAATATAAATATATATATATATATATATATATATATATATATATATATATATATATATATATATATATACATATATATACATATATATACACACACGAGTAAGGCAAGTCCTGAGAAGCCAGCTCCGAGCTAAGATCCTGTGGGACTTCCAGATCCAGACAGACAAAATGGTAATGGCGAACCAACCGGACATCGTGGTGGTGGATAAACAACAGAGGAAAGCCGTTGTGGTGGATGTAGCAATACCAAGCGATTGCAACATCAGGAAAAAGGAACACGAGAAACTGGAGAAATACCAGGGCCTCAGAGAGGAACTGGAGAAGGCCTGGAAGGTGAAGACCACAGTGGTGCCTGTGGTCATCGGGGCCCTCGGGGCAGTCACCCCCAAGCTGGAGCAGTGGCTAAAACAGATCCCAGGAACAACATCAGACATCTCAGTCCAGAAATGCGCAGTTCTCGGCACAGCCAAGATACTACGCAGAACCCTCAAGCTCCCAGGCCTCTGGTAGAGGACCCGAGCTCAGAGGTTGAGAAAGACCACCCGTGGAGGGTGAGAAGGGAATTTTTTTTTTTTTTTTTCATATATATACACACACGAGTAAGGCAAGTCCTGAGAAGCCAGCTCAATGGCAAGAACAAGATCCGTGCGATAAACAGCTATGCCTTGCCAGTAATCAGATACCCTGCAGGAATAATAAGCTGGCCAAAGGAAGAGATAAAGACCATGGATGTTAAAACTCGGAAACTACTAACCATGCATGGAGGGTTCCACCCTAAATCCAGCATCCTGAGACTATACGCGAGCCGTAAGGACGGAGGCAGAGGACTAGCGAGTGTGAGAGCCACTGTCCAGGATGAAACATCCAAGATCCATAAATACATCAAGGTTAAAGCCTCAACCGACGATGTGCTCAGCGAATGTCTCAAACAATGGGGACCAGAGGATGAGGTGCTGGAGGAACCGTCATGGGAGGATAAGCCCCTACATGGGATGTACCACCGACAAATAACTGAAGTGGCTGATATCAGGAAATCCTACCAATGGCTGGACAAAGCTGGACTCAAGGACAGCACAGAGGCACTCATCCTGGCTGCACAGGAACAGGCCCTAAACACCAGAGCAATAGAGGCTCAGATCTACCACACCAGACAAGATCCAAGGTGTAGATTGTGCAAGGAGGCCCCTGAGACAGTCCAACACATAACAGCAGGGTGCAAGATGCTGGCAGGGAAAGCGTACATGGAACGTCATAACCAAGTGGCGGGCATAGTGTACAGAAACATCTGTGCAGGATATGGACTGGAAGCCCCGAGATCAAAGTGGGGCACACCCCCAAAGGTGGTGGAGAATGACCGAGCTAAGATCCTGTGGGACTTCCAGATCCAGACAGACAAAATGGTAATGGCGAACCAACCGGACATCGTGGTGGTGGATAAACAACAGAGGAAAGCCGTTGTGGTGGATGTAGCAATACCAAGCGATTGCAACATCAGGAAAAAGGAACACGAGAAACTGGAGAAATACCAGGGCCTCAGAGAGGAACTGGAGAAGGCCTGGAAGGTGAAGACCACAGTGGTGCCTGTGGTCATCGGGGCCCTCGGGGCAGTCACCCCCAAACTGGAGCAGTGGCTAAAACAGATCCCAGGAACAACGTCAGACATCTCAGTCCAGAAATGCGCAGTTCTCGGCACAGCCAAGATACTACGCAGAACCCTTAAGCTCCCAGGCCTCTGGTAGAGGACCCGAGCTCAGAGGTTGAGAAAGACCACCTGTGGAGGGTGAGAAGGGAATTTTTTTTTTTTCTATTAAGCAACTTTTGACATCCGATTATTAATCAGAAACCAAAAAAAAAAAAAAAAAAAAAAAAAAAAAAAAAAAAAAAAATTAGCCCCAGTCTGTACTGATGTCAAGTCAAGCAGAAAGAGCTGAGCTTAGAAGTATTTATTTAGCTGCAGATGCATCCTTTGCTACAAATGATCAATCGTTCACTAAAGGAATGCTGTTGTTGCATTTCAGGAGATAAAATGCTTATTTTCTTTTCTTTTTTTTTTTTTTTTTTTTTTTTTTTTTTTTTTTTTAAAGAAATTTAATAATTTGCTTGTTTGTATCTTCTAATGTATTTTTAATATTGGATAAAGGCTTGAATGAAACATCTGCAGTATGTGACAAATTTTTAAATTGATTAATGAGCATTTAATCGATAGATTAAAAGGATAACTAAAATAATCATAACCCTGCTTTAAACTCCTTCCTGACCCGTCTGCTGGGTTCCTTGGTCTTCATGATGCTGGTTGTTCTCCAACAAACCAACCGTTTGTCGGTCTGACTCATAAAATCCCAATAAAACGAACACTGTGGTTGTGACAGCGAGGCCCGTCCAGCACGCCGTCCTCGGCCTCGTTTCTGTCCATCTTACCCTGCAGCTTCAGGAGATCGGAGCGTTTCTCGTCCACGTCGGGCCGCTCGGCCTTCAGGACCTCGTTGAGACACTGGCTCTGGAGGCTGCTGCGCGTCACGGTGAAGTTCACAAACGTAACACGAGAGCACAAGTCTGGGGGGAACTCGACCTGCAGAAACACCAGACGAATTTTAATAACCATCAAACTGGAAGTGAATTAAACCGTTCATCGAACTGGTCTCCTTACTGTTGGGTCTCGCGTGGACAGGAAGATTACGAACGATGGAGACAGATCGATGTCCTGGTCTCCCAGGGTGATGAGGACACGCCCTCCGGTTCTGCGCACCTCTCTGTTCAGCACCGGGTTCAGGATGGGGTCGTAGCTCTCCACATCCTTGAAACAGTCACGGTAAATGGCAGCTGATGAGTCTGAGGAGTTTAATCCGAGAGGAATCACAGAATCAGGAGTCGGGAGCCGCTCCTACCTGGACCAGCAGCGGGTTTCCGAAACGCAAGGCGCTCTCCAGGTTCTTCCTGAAGGCGTCGTCCAGGAAGCTCGTTCTGGTGATCTTGCGGTCCTTGTATTCATTCATTATGAACTCCGTGGCTTGGCCCGACGGGTCGATTATCAGCGGGTACCTAAAGCAGATGAGCTCAGGATTAAACTCCAGATCAGCGGCAGAAACGTTTACGGGACGTCTCGGATTTCTCGGCACCGACCTGTTGAACCGTTTGAGCATGATGGCGTTTTCAGTGCAGAGGTCGTCTGCAGGGAGCGAGTTGGCCTGCCAGCGGAGCCTCTCGTCTGCGTTGGACAGGTACTCTGTTCTCGCGATGTCTGTGCGGAACTGCGTGAGAAATCACAGCCAGAGTTTGAATCATGCAGAACCAGCTTTAAACAGAACATACAATCGAGAAGAATCTCCTGAAAAGCTGCATAAAAAATTATTCTCATTTCGACTGTCGTGTGACTTTATTCCAGTATTATTGTTTGACTTTCTTCCGGCGTCTCTCTGCGACTTTCTTGTATTCTCATTTGACCTTCTTTTATTACGAATTTCTTCTCGTTGTATTTGAACTATTTTCTTGTTTCGACTTTTGTACAACATTATTCTGGTATTCTTATTCGACTTTCTTCTTGTATGATTACAACTTTCATATTAGAACTTTTTTTCGTATTATTACGATTTTTTTTCCCCCACTTCGTCATACGACTTTATTCTGGTATTCTCATTCAACCTTCTACTTGTATTATTGACTTTATTGTCAAAAACAACCAAAAAAAAATCTCAGCCGGCCCCTATTATTCCGTCAAAGCATCGTGATTTTTCGTCAAAGCTGGAGGTTATACGAACAACATCGGGAGGAAACTAAATTGGGTCATCATTGGGTCTCTTAGTTTGACAATGATCCAAATCATCAGAAATGATCAGAACCATAATCCCACAGAAAAGCTGAAGACATCTACAGAGGAACACTCAATCATCTCTCCCTGTGGTCCAGCATCGTGACACGTTATAAGACTAAGTGCTGTCCTCCAAAAGCGAGTTGGCCAAAGTATTAATTAAGACCCTAGAATAAACTATTAATTTAAAGATTTCTTTTTTGCCTCCATCTTCAGAGACGCTACACGGGTTCTACTTCAAAGAGGCCACAGCTTCAACCCCCGGCGAAGATCTACACTTCATTTCCGGATCCTTTAACTGAGTGAAATACCTGAATGTTGGCCTGCTGCAGGTGATGAGACCAAGTGGTGAACAAGTTCTGCCTCATCTGCTGTTCAAAGTAGCCGGCGTAGGTGATGAACGCAGCAGACAGCAGGCAGTCTCCTGCAATGGTGGACATCTGGTTCTTGAACGTCTCGCTGGTCTTCTCCCAGCGCTCCCTCTCAGCAGAGAGACTCTTCAGCAGGGCTGTGCTGCGGTTCACCTGCAGGAACACAGTGGAGTCAAACTTATTTTCGTTTTGAATGTTCTGAAAGAGCCGGTCGTGGCAGAACGCATTGATAAAACCCGTTAAACAGGTAAAACATTAATAAACAGCCGTCTCTGCGTTCGATAAGTTCTTCGCAAAATTGAATACTGAGTATTTTTTCGCACTGATCAGCCTCTCAAGGATTTCGCGATTGTTTTTGCAATCAAAATCACTGATTTTGTGGAGCTAGTTTAAAAGCATTTGCAAGGAATTTTGCAATATTTGCGCTCATGTATGACAGTAATAGGGCTGCAACGTTTTATTGATTTAATTGATTATTGAAATAATCCTCAACTAATTTAATAATTGATTCATTGTTAACTGGAGAATACAGACTCTAGAAAAGATCATTTGCTGAAAAAAGCGACACACGCAGAGCAGTAATTAAGCCAAAACTGCACAAAATATATCAACATTTTCCATTTAAGATTAAAAAACCTTTGTAAATCTGTTCAACCCAAAACTCTCAGTGGCAGTTTTCGCGTCACCTGGTTCAAATTCACTAAAGGAAAGCTATATTATTGCATTTTAAGCAATGTTCATTTTCCTATTTAAAAAGAGAATGTAATTATTTGTTTACTTGCCTCCTTTAATCTATTTCTAATATTGTATAAAAAGCCTAAGAGGTTAAATTAAAAATCTGCAGAATGTTCCAATTTTTTAAATCCGATTAATCGTCAGAATAATCAATAGAATAATCGATCACTAAAATAATGGTTAGTTGCAGCCCTAGACGGTTGATGTGACTTTTTTGTTACTTGACACATCGATCACGGACTATAACTTCACATCAAGTGATGCTGAGGCAGTAGAAGAAATACCACCACCTGCAGGTGGGAGGCAGCATCACTTAAACATGAAGTTTGACCATTTTTTGCAGAAAATTTGCAATAAATTCAAAATTCTGCATTAGCGTGAAAAAAAAAAAAAAAAAAAAAAAAAAAAAAAAAATGCTGGGATCTGTTTATTTTGAATGAATTTCTGAAACTGGAGGAGCTGATTGATGTAATTTAGCAGTATACAGGTAAAACACTGCCTTGCTTTGATTTGATTGATGAAGTAATATTTAAGCACAACTGTTATCTTGAAGGCTCTAGTTATATGGGCCGGATCTGGCCCCTGGACCTCCAGTTTGACACATGCTCTCGGACTGCCAGTTTAGATGATAACTTCTCCATGAGCCCGACAGGAAACGCAGACCTTTGCTTCGACCGCCGCCAGGTCAGCCTTGATGGCCTGGGCCTCTGAGATCAGCACGGCGTACTCCTCTTTGTAGCGGGCGATGCTAGCCTCCAGGTCCCTGATCATCTGCTCCACCTCCTCCGCTTTCGTCTTGTTGTCCTTCGCGTCGTCTTCCAGCTTCTGCAGCTCGTTGCGCAGGGGCTCCACACGTTTCAGCATGTCAGCATAATTAAGCTGCAGGAGTGAAGCGTGTTACTCATTAACTGGACTTTTATCTGATCAGCAGAGTCGTTTTCAGACCGTTCTGGATTCCCGACCTGAGCAATGGCCCATTTCACCATTGGGCCACAGGCCAGAGAAGCCCTGTTGACCTGGTCGTAGTTGTAGCTCGGGTTGGAAAGGTAGTTCTTCTTCATCTTCTCACGGATGGAGTCACTGAATAAAGTCAAACAGAAGGTTAGCGTGTCTGCCTTTATGTGGACAAACGTGCCAGAAATGACAAATCAATCACAAAGAATTAGGAAGGAAATTTAAAGCGACGTTGCAGAGGATTGTTTCGATTTGTAATGATACAGTAATCAAAATAAAAACCTCTACTTATGAATCTGCCTGCAGCTCAAACTAAATGAACAAAATCAGTTCAGGAAAAAAAATTAAATCAACATCAGGGTTCCTGCACATTTTTTTCCATTTCCAAACTAAAAAAAAAAAAAACTATAAATAATGAACATTTGTTGGTAGTTTTCAGCCCAGTTTAAAACAGAAATTGAGCAGCTCTTGTCCCGCAAATGTCTTGTCCTGCTTCCTCTCAAGGGTGTAATTATCCCTGTAACATCTTTTTGTACCATAGTTTATCCTTCCACTCAACTTTCCATTAATAAGCTTGGATACAGCCCTCTGGGAGGCCAGCTTGTACTTACACTCCTCTCCTTGAGGAGGGTGTCAGGCGCTCTCAGCAGGACAACTGCTAAGTCAGCAGTCTTCTCAATTTCTGCCTGAAACCACGTTATTTATTGGTCTGATGTAATATTCTAGTTGGCTGAGAAACTATTTTGGGAACTCTGAGCCAGAATCATCACACTTAACTAAAATAAAAGCTTGAAATATCACAGTGTGGGTAGTGAATGTTAGTTTCAGAACTGAATTACTGAAATAAGTCAGCATCGATGATAGGGCTGGGTGATATGGCTTAAAAATAAAACATTCCATGATCTGATTTTAATCGATTTTTTAAAAATTTCTTTTTCTTTTCTAAAAAAAAGAAATTGCAAAGGACAGAAAATATTTTTAAAAAGTCGCTTTTATTTTAATCATCCCTTCTGGGAGTTGTATGACAGAGCATCAGGGCCAGGCTATGAAAGTTTTTGTTTAATTACGAGACTAAAATCATAATATTAGCAGCATAAAGACAATTTTCCAAGAAAAACGTCTCAAAACTGCGAGAAACAAGTCGTTTTAATCAGTAAAAGCTTCTATAGTTATCGACATCTAACGTGAGAAGCCCAGTCCGTGTCGTTCTTTCTTCGAAATAGACTCAGTCGTTTGCATCCAAACAAATAGAAACTGTAAAACACGCTTGACAAACAAGATGGCCACCCCGGGAACGCTGACATCACAACTATGGAAACACGAGGAGAGCGTTGGTGGGGGAGGGGGAAATCAGATTTTCACAAAATTAAATCTTCAGAAACTTGATTTATCGCCCAGCCCTAGTCAACGATATTTTAATTTCCTGAGCTGGACTTGTAGCGGAACCACGTCCAGGGGAAAGCCGTAAAAGAACTGCGTAGGAACCCTGCGAACCTTCTGATCGCCGTGATTGGTTCTCATCGTTTCGTAAAGACAAAACCTCCTTCCTGACCTCATGTCCTCAGAGGAGAAGTTGACTATGCTGCTGATGAAATTATCTCTGATAATAACTTGTCTGATTTTTTTCCAGTCACTGGTCTCCTCGCCCAGCATGAGGCAGATAGACTCCAGGGCCAGCTTAACTGCACCGGGGGGGTTGGTCATGGCCCGTACTTCTACCAGGTGATGCCGCTTAATGGAGCTCACAGCTAATTAAGGAGGAGGAGGAGGAATTGAAGAGGAAGAGACAGAGAAGGGGGGGGCAAAGCAATTAGTGGACAAGCAAAAAAACAACAGTTTCGCTTATTTCACCTGATTTCTTCAGCTTCAAAGTTAACGATGGTGGGGATGAAGTTCTCCCTCATGATGATGGAGCGGATCTGCTTCCAGTCCGTGGTGCTCTCCCCCAGGAGCAGGCAAATGGACTCCAGAGCCAGCTTCACGGCTGCGGGGGGGTTGGCCATGGAACGCACCTCCACCAGGTGCTGCTTCTTTATAGACTTAACAGCTACCGGCCGAGGGGGGCAACGGGAGGGAAACGGGGCAGTGATGGAGGATGGACAGAGACCTAGCCGTTAGCTGGGAGCCATGTTTACACAGGTGTGTGTGGATAAAAGAGATGCTTCACTTAAATACTAATAATCCATCGGATAAATACATGTCCACATGAAATAAAATTACCACAACTAAATATTTTCTGGTTCCTTTTTTTTTTTTTTTTTTATTAACTATGCACCCTCATTTGAATATAAATGAAATTAAAATGGAGTTAAATAAATTAAGTCTCTGAAATGCATAAAAATCACAAAGTAAAAAACAAACACAAAACTATAAAATAAACAAAATACTGAAGTAAATAAATACTGAAACAAATAAAATGGCTAAATAATATTAGAAGAAAAAAAATATTGAATTAAATAAATACTGAAACAAATAAAATGGCTAAATAATATTAGAAGAAAAAAAAATATTGAATTAAATAAATACTGAAACAAGTTAAAAACCTAAATAAATAATTAAGAAAAAATAAATATTGAAATAAATACTGAAAACAGAAAAATGAAATAATCAAATACTAAAATAAATAAATGGAAAAAGCAATGAAAAAAAAAATTACACAAATACAGAACTTAAATAAATACAGAAATACTGAAATAAATACTGAAAAATAAATACTGAAATAAATACATACAGCGATTAATAAAATAACCTCACCCTTAAGATCATTTTATATTTTGATTTTTATTTCATGTGGACATTTGTTAATTCGACAGAGTTTTTATTAGTTTTTTATTAATAAACAGTTTTTTGTTTTTTTTTTTTTTTTGAATGAAACTGCTCTCTATAGCAAATCCTCCAAAACAAACAAACCACCATTTAAAGCCCATGTTACCATTCTGAGCCTCGATGACGGCGGGCTCCACCTGATCCAGGTCCTGTTTGACGCTCAGCTGCTTGTCTTTGATCACTTCCTGCTGCTTGTACACGGCTTCCTGGATCTCTTGGCTCATCACCTGCAGCCAAACAGGGAACAGCATGAAAATACACACCTGCAGGGTCTCTATCTGAAATGTTGAGCAATATTACAGAAAATTGTATTTAATATCCCAAATATTTATATATAAATCTGGAGTTTACGGAGATATATGATGACATATTTAAACTCCATCATGTTTTTGGACCAGAAAACCTGAAAATCTGGAAAGTATGAACCAAATAAAATTACTTTTGATGGCAGAATATAATTTAACACTTCTCTGGAAAAAAAAAACCGGCCGTTGATCAGAGAATGGATTAGCCTGACAAAAACAACTTTTTAACAGAAATATGTTGATCTGTTGGACACAGAGCAAAGAACCATGGAGGAGCTCTGGGTAAGTAAATAAAGGGAGGAGTTGTTTTCCTCCGTGTCTGAGCCAAATGAAGGAGAACATTCGACTATTAAACGTACCAAAATGCCGTGCAATTCTCTGGCCTAATCTGAGAAAACTGTAGACTAAGTCAGAGTAGCGCGGCAGACGTATCGTGGGACCTATGCTGTCAGGACATTTCGTCTCGTATGCATCACATAAAGGGGCTTCTGAATGGGTGAGGGTTGCGTTCAGGAGGAAAAACTAAGCTTCTAGTGAATGTGATGCTAGCAGGTAAGGACTGTTACGTAAATTCATACACAATAGCAGCTACATTGTCATTGCAGACTTGATATATTCGACATCATCTTCCAGTCTACCTTTTTCTTCTCAGCTTCCTGTTGGTCTTTCACCATCTTCTTCAGCTTGTCATTAGCAGCCGCGTTCTTTGCCTCCAGCTCCTGGCTCTTGATTCTCAGATCACGGCGAAGCTCCTCCACCTTGATGAACAGACACAGACACCATCAATGCAATGAACTAACGGCAGAAACCTTTTGGGCTCCTAACCTTTGTCATTTTTAAGGATTTTAATGTTTTACAGGCCGGTTCTACCTGATCGACCGTCTCCTTGATCTTGCGCAGACCAACGTTGAGATGCATCTGCTGCTCCTCCAACTCGCTGCGTTTCTCATTGAACAGGTTGGCATACTGGTTTATGAAGTCCAAGTAGTGGCGAGGAGTGATGGCCATGGTGTGACCTCCACGCTTGGCCAGGCGGTTGTTAGCCTGGAAGATTTGGTCACGAGTGTTACTTCACTAACCACAACAAACAAACTTCCTGTTTACATCATTAACTCCTGTTTAGCTCGACTCTCACTTGGTGAAGGATTATTTCGACATCACAACAACTTTACATTGTTTTTACACCACATTTACAATATTTTGTTACATTCAGATACGGTATAAAGCCGTATTTTTTCAAAATGAGTTACATAATCTCGTTATTTTGACATCAAAAGGCCTCGATCTCGTGCAATATTATATCTCATTATCTCAACATTACAACACTTTTACATTGTTTTGTTTCATCAGGAATAGGATTCAGCTGCTTTTGTTGCATTATTTTGAGATAAGATCTCAAGATTGTTTTGGCAAATGAACATTTCTTCATTTCTAAAAAACAGCCAGTCAAGCTGGTTTTATTGAGATAAACGCTGTATTATTTCATTATTTCGACATCAGAAGACCTTAATCTTGTTTTGACATCACATTCACATGATTCAGTTCCATCTGGATATGGTGTAAAGCTAGTTTTGTCCAGATCAGTTACATTATCTCGTTATTTTGACATTAAAAAGGCCTCAATCCTGTTTCAGCTGTATTATTTTAATCAAACTAAATGTTGCGGTTTCTCATCTTGACATAAGAATATCTTTACATTGTTTAGTTTCATCAAGATAATATCAAGCTGATTTTGTAGCATTATTTTCTTTTTTTTGAGACAAAATATCAAGTTTGTTGTGGCAAAGTAACCTTTTTTAATTCCCAAAAACAGCCAGTGAAGCTGTTTTTGCTGAGGTAATGGCTGCATTATGTAATTTATTTTGACATTAGAAGACCGTAATCTTGTTCTGACATCCCATTATTTTGTAACATCTGGATACGGTTTAAAGCTAGTTTTGTCCACATGAGTTACGTTATCTTATTTTGACATCAAAACATCTCTATCTTCCAGGTATTTTATTATCTTGACATAACAAAACCTTGGCATGGTTTTTTTCGGGTTTTTTTGGGGTTTTTTTTTTTGTCAAAATAACATTTTTTAAAACTAAAAACAGCCAGTCAAGCTGGCATTCCTGCCTAAACAGTTTCATTATTTCAACATCACAAGACTTCCTGCTCAGCTCGGTTCTCACCTGATGAAGAGTCTGATGAACGAACACACAGCCGTTGACGATGGCCTCGCGGTGTGACGGCGGCTGCGGCAGCTTGTCGTAGACGATGGGCATGTAGTCTGGAACTTTGTAGTTGGGCTTCTCCAGATCCATCTTGCTGGTGAACTCCTTACCCACCTGATAAAGTGCCTCTGTTGACCAGTCTCCAAACCAGTTCAACACACACCTATATCCAGAGTTTGTAATATTAAAACCACTTCAGTCTTTTCTTTTTTAAAGTAGCTGGTAATTATGATGAGTGTCTGGACCTGTTGAAGAGGGCAGGAGACGTGGCAGCCCTGTCCTTCAGGCCCTCTGACGAAGGGTTCATGGTGAAAACGACGTGGAGGTTTCTGATAACCTGGCTGGTGAACCACTTGTAAAGCTCCTCGTGAGTGTCCAGCATCAGCCCCTCTTTCTGGGCTCCTTCCTTGCACTGAGTCATCAGGGTGGCATATTCATCTCCCTCAAATAAACCAGGAACCTATAAAAAACAAAACCCATAGAACATTAGAAAAACAAGAGCAAAGCTAACATTTGTTTAGCATTTCAGAAGAAAAAAAAAAAAAAAAAGAAAGAGCAAATTGAGCAGGAAAGTCTTTGCTACAGCATAAACAATGAAGTCACCTCTCCATTGGCCAGCAGAGTGTTCATTCTCTCAAGGAAACCGGAGTCCAGCACATTGGACTCATCCATGATGAAGGCGATCTTCTCATTCTTGCATCCTGAGCGACGCAGCACTGTGCGAAGGTCTTCGTCAAAGTCCTCCCCGGTGTACTTCCTGTGCACCTGACGACACCAAACACGAATTAACAGAGAGACGATTCTTTAAAATAGCATCAAATGACCCTGGTTTGACTGCACCTACCTTAATCTGGTAGACGCTCAGCCCGTTCATCCAAGCCACAAAGCGAGAAAGTGTCGTCTTTCCTGCACCGCTTACTCCAATCAACAGGAGGTGGCCCTGAGGCTGACGGAAGATTCTACACGCAAAAACAAGGTTGAAATTTTAATATCCAAAAGAGTTGGGTATAAATGGCTGACTGCAAATGCATGCCACACTTTTCAGATTTGTATTTGCATAAAAAAAAAACCCCCAAAGATTTAAAACCATTTTCTTTTCACTATGCAATTATGCAGGGCTTTGTTTTGGTTTATCACAGAAAATCCCAGGAAAAAGTTGAAGTTCATGGTTGTAATGTGATGAAATGTGAGTGAAGTCTCGAAGATACGACAATAAAGTCTTAACAATACGGGAATAAAGTTGTAATTTTATGCTAATTAAGTAAAAATATTCCGAGTATAAAGTCGTATGACAAAAATTGAAATAAAACAAGAATAAAGTTGTAATATTACCAGAATAAAATCGTAATAATATGATAATAAAGTCATAATACGAGAATAAAGTTGGTATAATACTAAATAAAGTCATAATAATATGAGAATAGCCAATAAAACGACAAAAAAAAAAAAGTCATACGACAAAAGTCGAAATAATACAAGAATGAAGTCATAATATTAGGAGAATAAAACTAATTTTGTGAGAACTCTTACATAAAAAATAAATTAAAATGATAAATGTTGAGCATCTTGTGAAGGTATACTTTGGTCTCAGTTTTATGAATAAGAATATACTTCATCTTTTAACACATCACCATCAAATCATCATCAGTAGCAGGACTTTGAAACAATCATGGAGTCTGTTTAGAAGAAAGCGCGTTTTTTTTTTTTCCTCTTGTAAATTTGCAACTTTCAAATTTTTTTTAATATTACGTCTTCATTTCAGCTAACGTTGTGACTTTATTCTCGCAAGGGGCGGTAAAGGATGTGAAGAACTGGAAACGAGCTCACCGGTCGATTCTGAGGACGTGGTCCAGGACCTCATTGAACAGCACCAGAGGGACGTCCAGCTCCTCCTCGTAGAAGACCTTCAGACGGGCTTTCACATAGTCCCTCAGCTCCTCCTGCTCAACTGGGATGTAGTCCTACAAACACAAACAGAAAAAAAAATAGAAAAATGGCAAAACAAAAACTGGTCCAACAAGCAAAATAAAGGATCGTGATCAATTATTTACCTTGGAGAGCCAGTTGCTGTAGAGGATCGGCCTGTTTACAGCCTTCTCCTTATCGATGTTGGGGAAGTGTTTGAGAGCCACCATGTCAATGTTTTCATCCGTCCACCTTCTCTCGTCGTCACCCACAAGCCTGAAGACAAAACCACACAATCACCCCGTTTCACCACAATAGTTGGTCACAGAGTCGGCACCGCAAGAACACACGTTTCACACACCTGTCCTGGAAAAGACGGAGCGCCTCGTGAGCCCAGATACGGATGAGCCCTTCCACGGGGAGGGTCTCCAGTGGACGCAAGGCCTCAAAGATGCCCCGCACCCAGCGGGTCATCTCTCTGGGAGAGTAGATGTAGTGGGGTTGAATGTCCTGGGTGAACCGCTCCTAAAGGAGGCGACGGTTACGATTAAAAAAAGCTGGTGTATATGACGACGGTACTGTTGACACCGGGCCCACTCCTCTACCTGAGACATGGTGTAGAACTCGACCATGGCAGCCGTAAGAGGCTCCGCGTAGGTCCGCAGGGATGGGATGAGACGCAGCATCGCGCGGTTGAAGGTTCCGTAGATCTGGGTGAGGGAGGCGGGGCCCGGATAGTCCACGTACACCACAGGGACGTGACGCAGGAACCTGGTCAGGAGACACCACACATTTTTCCATTTTACCTTCCATACAATGCCCCCTTTTCATGACGGACTGTTAGGGCCAGGTTCAAAAAAATAAAATAAAATAAAGTCGTACTAATACAAGAAAAAGACGCAATAATGCAAGAAAAAAGTAAAAAAATACGAGTAGCACGACAAAAGTCGTACTAATACAAGAATAGAGTCATAGTAATACGAGAATAAAGTCGGAGTAATATGAGAAGTATGACGAAAGTCAAAATATTACCAGAATAAAGTTGTAATAATACGAGTAGTACGACAAAAGTCGGAGTGATATGAGGATAAAGTCATACAACAAAAGTCTTAATAATACAAGAGTAAAGTCAATTATACGAGAACAGGCGTAGTAATATCAGAATAAAGTCATACAACAAATGTCGTAATAATACGATAATAAAATTATAATATTATGAGAATAAAGTCGTAATTTTATGAGAACTCCTACATGGAAAATAAAATATTAAAATAAGGAATGTTGAGCATCTTCAAGTTATACTTTGGTCTCAGTTTTACAAATGAGGAAATACTTCATCTTTTAAAACATCAGCATCAAATTATTATCAGTAGCAGGACTTTGAAACGATTCTGCAAACGACTGAGTCTATTTAAAAGAAAGCAGATCTTTTTCCTGGTAATATTGCGTCTTCATTCTCCTAATGTTATGATGTTATTCTTGCGATTAAAATTTTTTTTTGTTTAAGCCTGGCTCTAACACCCCGTCCTACTTTCCAGAGGTAAAATCCAGTAACCAATATCCAGTACCTGTGGGTGAGCGGCTTTCTGCCAGGATCAGTGGGAGGATTACAGGCTCCAACAAACTGGATCCTCTCCAGTTTCACCCAGGTCTGGTCTGACGTGCGATAGAAGCCTCCATGCTCCACCATCTACTCAAACACCAGGAGTTAAACACTTGGCCTGCTGCAGGTCTCTCTACATTCACCCGCGAAACGGAGACCGCACCTGTCTGAGGAACGAGATGACTCTCTGAGTGCCGTACTTGTCCATGTCCGGCAGGTTGATCTCGTCGCAGAACAACACCAGCCACTTGCCCAGCTGCACGGGGGCAAGCACCACCCCGTTGGGGGTGCGGCGGTACTCGCAGTAATGGTCAAAGGTCTTCAGCAGGAGCTCAGGGGTGGTGGCGCTGGAGAAGTTCAGCCCAACAACCTGGTAAAGAGCAGAAGAAATTCATTCGTCGTCTCAATTTGGAAGAAGCTTTCCTGACTCAAACGTTTGAGCGTTTAATATGATCCAGTTTGATTTGCTAAATAATGTTTGAGGGTTAAAATACCACTAGCTGAGAACATGAAACTGTTCAATATCTCTTTATCTTTTTATATTCAGAACATCAGAACGTTTGTTTTGGTTGCATTTACCCAGAATTCCCTGTACTGTAGTTCGCTTCCTGCTTTTGGAGCGGTCTCTGGTCCGCTTGGCGTTCACATCTACATTCAAACCGAACCAGAGTTCACTTGAACCGAACCGAGACTTGTAGGCAGACCACAGTTCGATTACGCGTTCTTACCTCCCCAAACGAACTGGACTTTCAAGGCAAACTGACTGGAGTTGGATTAAAGCGGACTAAACAGAGCTGGTGAGAATGCAGCCTAAATTTCCGACATATTGAGTAAATTTATTAATTTCAACCCCAAATTGTGACAGCGAAGCTGCACAGAGTTAGGGATTATCCCTGAGGCTCCAAATGGGAACACTTGATCACACTGGAGAACCATAATCCCCAGCCATCTACAAAAAACATACATATAGACTGAGATAGTTTATGTTCTGGTAAATAAATACGTGTCTCACTGCAGGTACAACTTTTATCAGTTAATTAGCCTGAAAAATACTCAATGTTTCTCAGAAAGAAAGATTTTTTTTTATTCCTAAAGAACACAAACAAAAATGTGTTTTTTTTCCATACCTAGCTCTATTTTCTCCCCCAAACATATGATCCGAAGGAACCCTGAACACAGAAACTACTGTTCTGAAGTCATTAACAGGCTTGAATGGTTAAAACAGGTCCAGTGTCTCACCTCCATATCAGGCAGAGCCCTGAGGGCGCTGAACAATGTCATGGTCTTTCCAGAACCTGGGGGTCCACACAGAACCAGTGGCTTGTGTTCTGCGAGCCACGTGTAAAGCAAGGCTTCATGGCGAACCGTGTCCAGAGTTGGGACGACGACATCCGGAGACGCCACCTTGTGAGTTTCCACCTCAATCTGGGGAACTTTTCCCTGCCAGGACTGCCACTCACCAGAGATGCACACCTGAGGGAGAAAATGATCAAGATGAAGACATGTCGGGTTCATCTTTTCCATCGACTCCGAATAAAACCTTCTGTACCTCATAGTCAATGATGGGAACATTGGGAGCAGATGGGAGGGGCACGGTGGTGATGCGCCGGATGTACTCTCCAAGTTCTGCCCTCATTTTCAAACGGCCGTCGCCAGAGAAGGACCAGAGAACGGCGTAGATCAAATACCGCTGCGAGGTGAGGACAGAAACATTTTAAGCTTCGTGGAGCGGACGGGGAAGCCACGCCTGGGGAACGGAGCGCTACCTGCATGTATCTCTCCAGCTGGTCGATGGGCATGGGGAAGTCGGGGTGGTTGTTGTTGTACTGAGCCACGTTTCGGCAGGCTTGGTGCAGCATTGAGAACAGCGAGCCCAAGCAGCGCAGGCGGGTGAAGTCCATGATGTGCTCCATCTTGGAGGCGTGCTCCAAGGCTTTAATCACCAGGCCTGTGGAGGTGAAGTACGGCTGCAGGATCGCTGCAGCATCCCTCTGGATCTGGATCAGAAACAGAATCTCAGCAAGAGACAAAACACTGAAAAACATGCCGAGTAGGGCTGCAACTAACCATTATTTTAGTTAGAGATTGATCTATTATTCTGATTAATCGGATTTTTTTTTTTTTTTTTAAATTTATTTATTTATTTTACACAATATTAGAAATATTACAAAAGATGCAAATAAATAATTCTTCTTTTTTAAACAAGAAAATAAACATTTTATTGCCAAAAATGCAATAACATAGCATTCCTTTAGTGAACCCTTGATAATTTGTTGCAAAGGATGCATCTGCAGCTGAAAAAATATTTCTAACATCACTTCTAAGCTCATGCCTTTCTGCTTGACTTATCAATACAGAGCTGATCTGTTGATTATTTTTTGGATTACCAGAAATAACCACCAACTAATTTACTAATTGATTAATCGTTAACTGGAGTATACAGACCCAAAAAAAAGGGATATTTACTGAAAAAGCAACATAGTCAGAGCAGTAGTTAAGCCACGTCTGCCAACTCGTGAACATTTCAATAAACCAGTAGAAGTGAGCGTTGAATGTACTTATCGCTCTGGGTCTCGAATCAGATATTCCTGAAGGAAAAAAAAATTAAATAAACTTTGCCAACAGTCATTAAGAAATAATGCATTTTTTTGCAGGTTTTTATGTGATAAATATTTTTTAAAAGGGAGATTTTCTTTTATGTTAAAAATCACATTCTTAGTTTTGCTCATAATGTTTGAGCACTTCAAAAAAAAAAAAAAAAAAAGGGGGGGGGAAACAATTTTTTTTAAATTTTTTTTTTTAAACACTTTGTAAAACCAAAATTCTGTCGAACCACAGAAGTCTGTTATATTTGTCAAACAGAATAACAGTAAATGTTGATCTCTAGCTATTGATTGTTACTTTTTTTTTTTTTCTTTCACACCATTACTTACTTACTTTTTGGGATAATAAATATGGCTAAAACGGAAAAATGGAATTTGGGAAAAAATAAAACAGAATTTGGAAAATAAAAACGGATTTCATAGGGCCCTATATTTATGCACTTCCATTACCTGCAGCATAGGTGAAGCAGACTCCTCCTCATCCTCAGTGCCTTTCCTCTTACGCTGAGCTTCATCCTCCCCCTCGTCCAGTGGGATGCTGCGAATGCGAGCCAGGAAGTTGTTGAAGATCATGTCCGTGCTGAGGACATCTTCGCTGAACCAGACCATGCCGCAGCGAGACACGGTGGCCAGGGTTGCATACTTCAGGTCCTGCACCTCAAACATCACACGCACCTGGACAGAGACGGTAAAACAAGGGATCACAAACCTAAAGCCATATGCTGTGATGGTATAAAGACGAGGTGTTGGTCGGTATGAGACGACGTTTCACCGTATCAGAGCATTTAACTGCTTTATTTTAAAACAGAAAAGCAACATTTACTCCTACTGTGCCTAAAATAATCTTTCAATCAGTTTCATCTTCATTATCACCATTACAATCGTTAACAACAATCCAAAAACTCAAGAAAAGACAACTCTAATTTGCTCATATTTCTATAAACAAGCCATAAAGGTCTGAAGAAGGACCTAAGGAGGTTGTAAGAATCAAGAATCAGGTAATCCTTGGAGAAAAGCGCCCTGCAGTCTGTTAGGAAGCTGAAACACCTGGGTGGATTCAGCTCTGCTTTGGAGGTGCAGCTCCTCCTCGGAGCTGCAGTTTCTAAGCTTCAAAGCTTCCACAGAGCCCCCCTCCCCCACGACTTCCCCACTCAGCTCCTTCAGAGTAGCGGCAGCAGCAATTAAACACCTGGTGGAGCTGCACATCTGCTGAGCTCATTATACGAGCTACTTTTCAGTGAAACACTGATAAAAACGTTGTTAAAGGGTTAACAGAGGAGCGCTGGTGTGATGACTCCCCGAAGGCGGGGTTTCAGAAAGAGCAGGAGTTTTTAAAGAGACAGAGGCTCTAATTTAATTTCAAGGAATTAAATTGCAAAATCAAATTTTTTCTGAGTCATATTTGATATTTACAGCATTTTTATAACAACCGAAGGGAACATAGTTACTTGATTGAGCTATAAAATGATTCTATGATTCTATGTGGCTGGAAAACACATGGTACTGCCCCTTTAGTAGAAGTCCGCTGTTGCTTCTTCCTCATCGGCCATGTTTGTTTACTCAGAACTCATGTTTGATCGAGAGGTTTTGCGAGATTTTCCCATCTGAAAAATTCTGTTATATCTACAATTTTGTTTTCTATCATCATGTGTGGTCTCTCAGATTTGGAAAAAAAAAAAAAAAAAAGAAAAAGAAACAGAAATCAACCGACAGTTTTGAAACCTAACCGTGTGAACCAGGCACAAGTCTCACAAAATGTGCAGGAGTGGAAATGTGACTGACTGGGTGCTGAAACAGACAAGTGAAATTGGTATATACTAGTGGAAACCAATAAAAACACCTTCAGGTCAGGGTTTCAATGGCCTGCCCTTACATTAGGTGGTAAACTGAGACGCTCTCCGTTTGGCAACGTGAGCAGCTTGTTGTCATCGAGCACCGAGTTCAGGTTCTCCACCCACTCTGGGTCGACGTCGCCGTCGAAGATGATCCACTGGCGCTTCTGCAGCTCACCTCGGACGTTGTCGATGATCCTGAAATCAAAGGGAAATGATCTCATCCGTGTCTTTCTAAAGACGGCGGTTTGCGGTTAGCAGTTCTGATGCCGTCGCCACTCACTTCCTGAGGATGTGCGTGAACAAGCCGTCGGTCCATTCGCGCGTGTTTGGGTCCAGAGTTCCATACAGGTGGTCCTTACTGATGGCCTTGGGGTCGATGATGTGGGCCACGCCCTCCACCCCCTCCAGCCTCTCCAGGGCTTTGAGGAGCACCCTCCATGCCATGGTCTTCCCACTTCCAGAAGGACCCACCATCATCAGACCGTGGTTAATCTGAGTGATCTGGTACAGCTGGAGCACCTGGAGATGTGGAGAAGATTAATAAACTCACTGTTCACATGCGTTCCTCTTCACGTCAAGGCGGCGCCCTTACCTTCTCCACCCACATGCTGCCGACATCATCACCATCTCCGTAGGTGAGGTACATCTCGCTGCAGACCTTCTTGAGCTCCTCCCTCAGAGCGGTCATCTCTCCTCGCTGGTACTGAACACCAGGGAAGACATCAGACAGCAGGCTGAAGAGCAGAGGGATGTCCTCAGCCACCAGTTTGGGCACCATGGTCTCACAAACGCTCTGGATCAGGATCTAAAGCGACAAATCCAAACTTAGAGTCACGGCAATGACGCGACGCAACGCGACTCCGTTTGACGCGACCTCGGTATTCCTACCTCTTGTTCCGGAAGGTTCTCCGCAATATCGTTCTCGTCGACGTCCTCCCCACGCTCCAGCTTCTCCCTTTTGATTTTCTGGATCCGCTCGCGCTTGACGTTGCCGGCGCTGATCAGCACGCTCTTCAGGGCGCGGAGACCGAAGTCGTAATGGCTCTGAGACGACAGCTGCTCGTCGCACAGCCTGAAGATAAAACCGGGAGGATGAATCAGAGGGAGGGAGGGTTTTTAAAACGCCTTGAGATGAGAGTTAAAGTTGCAGTATGTAACTTTTACAAAAATGTGTTTTTTCTATATTTGTTAAAACTATTCAGGCAGGAAAAAAAAAACCCTCCATATCTTTCCACATTTAAAATGTTAGAAGCAACAATGAAAGCAAGAAAAAAAATTTAATTCTGGAGCCCTGCTCAACTTATTATGCATAATGCTTTATAAGCCTGTCACCATAAGCAACAATTCAATTAATTGCATGATAAATTAAAATGAGCGCAATAATTTCAGTCAAAGAGATGCTCCCCTTTAATATCATTGAAAAGCCGGCATTTTTAGAAATGCTGTAAACATTTGCTACCCAGTGCGAAGTAGTTAGTTTGCATTACCTGCCACGTTTTCCTGTTTACCCCATCTAAAATGAGTGATTATTTTTTTGAAATGTAATCTTGCTTACAGAGACTTCATAATCCATTTTAATTATTGTTGTTTCGGTTGTTTTTTTGTTTATTTTGGATATTTGGATATTTAAAATGTTTTCCAGTTGCAGTGTTAAATATTCTCTAGAAATTAAAGTTTTTTTGATATCTGAGTGGGTGTACTTGCATTAAAGCTGCAGTATGTAACTTTTACAAACATGTTTTTTCCATATTTGTTAAAATATGTCGTGACAGTTTGGTCTGAGACAGCTAATCTGTGAAAAGATGGAGCTCCTCCTCCTCCTCCCTGAGTTGCTATTGCCGTCTGAAGAAATGCGCCGCTCCCGAACTAAAACAACCAATCAGAGCCAGGAGGAGGGGCTTAGCGCTGTCAATCATCCTCATGCAAGCGCTGCTAAATGTGCTGATGGTGGAGAAAAAACTTACTGTTCCAGGAAAACTGTTTATCCGCCGTCATAGTGGCCGTGCTAACTAGCCTTAGCATTAGCAGCAGGCTATGTTGTGGTGAACCAGCTGTAGCAGCAGAGAGCAGGGGGAGGGTGTGAGCAGCACGCATGAGGGTGATTGACAGCACTAAGCCCCTCCTCCTGGCTCTGACTGGTTGTTTCTGACTGGTGTATTTCTGCAGTTAGTACTGGGATCACTGGGAGCACTCAGAGGAGTTGGATTTTTTTCACTGATTATCTGTCTTATACTGCCATGACATAATGATAATTTTAGCAAATATGGAAAAAACATATTTTTCATAAAAGTTACTGCAGCTTTAAACCTGATACTCACTTGAAGAAGGGAACGATCTTCTTGGCGAGGGTCTCGGCGGTTCGGAAGCCCTGAGAGTAGAGCATGACCTGAGCGATGAGCTGTCGGTCGGGCTTCGTCATGGCCAAGCTGCGGAACAGCTTCTTCAGGTTATCGGGCAGGTTGGAGCGGCCGGCGTAGCCCGGGTTCATGGTGATGAAGATGGCCATGTCGGGGCTCACCTTCACCTGTTTGTTCAGGAGCTCCGTGGTGACGGGCACACCTGAGTCACAGGTAACAGATCCCACTCAGTGTGTTGGATTTAGGATGATGAGCACAACGAGGACAAAGGAAACTTATAATTTGGGTTTATAAACTTCACACCATCTCTGTTGAGTTTTCTCAAAAGTATTCACAGCAATTTTTAATGCCTTTACATTTTGTCATGTTTCAGCCACAAACTTCAGTGTATTTTGGAATATTAGAGAACGTTTTGTTTCATTTTACCCGTTTCATTCAAAATTTGGTCAGATAAATCTTTTTGATGTAAAAAGTCAATAGAATGTGACTCTCCCATGTAAATGTGCAAACTGAATTTCATCAGACAACTGTTTGCGATTTGCTACTAGATTGTAGAACAATTCCCCATTTGAGAAAGGCATGGACAAATGTTTGTGCCACTATTTGTTTGTGCAATACCTTTGCACTTTGCATATATTCTGATGTGTAGTTTCTCCCTCCACAGAGAAAATGTATAATTTTGCATGGACTCTGATGTGGGATTTCTCCCTCTGCAGAGATCGTGAATAAAACAGTCAAGGACAGTAAAGCAGCTAATTTGGGATTAGAAATCTTGTTTTGGGACCAGAAGTTATGGATAGTTACCCATAACTACCCATAACTTGGAGCCGAAAGTATCTTGTCTCAGACCAGCTTAATTATTTTCAATATTGTATATTTTATTAGGAGTTTGGGATAGAACAACACAAAGGAAATCAGACATGGTTCCCAGCTTTTTCTTTTAAATCAAATACCTGAAAGCAGGGAGTGCTTTAGTAATCAGCCTCCATGATAAATTAATTTAATAAATGATCCATTAGTGTGTTGATCTATCAAATAAAATCCACTGAAGTTTGTGGTTGTAACGTGATAAAAAGTAAAAATTACAAGGTGGTGTATAAATGTTTGTGCTATTAAATAAAATGCAATTGTTCACATACTCCTGTCTCTGTTGGGGTTGCTGTGTTCCCTCAGCGCCACCTGGATGTACTGGACCTGCTGGGAGACGGCTGACAGCATTCTCTCCTCCAGACGATTGAACTCGTCAAAGCAGCCCCAGGCTCCCACCTGGCACAGACCCACGAAGATTCGACCCATGGCCTGAAGAAAAGGAAACCCAAGGAATTAGCTGGATGTTCTCCAGAAATTATCTCTAACATTTCACTAAGAAAGACCGGGAACATTCATGCTGTACCTGAAAGTCGAAGGTTTCATCACAGTTGAAGACCAGAACAAAGCGTCCAAGCTGGTGACCAAGGGCTTTCACAGACTCAGTCTTTCCGGTGCCAGCAGGACCTGCAAGGTGAACAAAGTGAGTCAATATCAGCGCTTATTATGAAATCATATTTTCATATTTAGAGAAAGGTCCACTTCCATACCAAAAGGTGATCCACCAAGACGAGCCTCCAGAGCCTGGGTCATGGTCAGGTAGCAGCGGTCCGTCAGCGGGGTCTGAACCAGTTTGTCCTGAACGCCCAGGTACTCGAAGCCGTAGTTGAACTTGGCGTTGGCCATCTGGATGGACAGCTGCTGCAGGACGTCCGTCTGCTTGGGGTCGAAGTAGAAGCGCATCTGGCTGAGCCACTCGAAGGACTTGGGGTTGTCGATCTTGCTCTTGATCAGAGTCCTTGTGACGTCGCGCTGGTGCACCAACTCTGTGATCTGAAAGCGAGATTTTCAGACGGCTCATCCAAAATAAAATAAAATACTGTTTCAAGATGATGGGAAACTCGTTTTACCAGGTGCTCCAACTTCCTCCTGCGGAGAGGAGGCTGCTCCATCAGCACAGTGTCAGCCAGCACATTCAGAGTGGCCTCGACGTTCGACAGCACTCCCTGCATGGGCGACATGTCGCCGCCGCCAGAGATGGTGGTCAGCGCGTACTCGATGTTCTCAGACCAGGCGATCTGGGCGGAGAGGACCACCAGCTGGGCCTAAAGAGACAGCAATCAATTTACGTCAAGGTTTGTGTCTGAAATACAGCAAATCTTCAGTGGTTTGCTCTGATTTACATTACAATGATACATTAAAATGTTTAAAATGCAGTTTGTACCATTTAGGTTTAATAATTCATATTTTACTGTAGAAAATACTTCACATTTTTTATATCCATCTCTGGTGTTCAATATTTTTATGGTTAATTTAATGCGAAGACAAGGTCAGGTTGTGAATGGATGCGTAAATGCATGCATGACTCAATGGATGCGTAAATGCATGAATCAATGGATGTGGAAATGCATGAATGAATGCATAGATGAAAGAATGAGTGCAGTAAACTGATACAAAACTTTTTGCTTTAATATAGAAATTCATTACTGCATGCCTGCATGGATAAATGAGTGACGGAAGGCAAGAATGAATGAATGAACAGGAATTAAAGTCCAAAAATCTGAATATTTTTCCATATTCATCATCTGAAAACTTGAAATCATATTCCAGCCTCATGATGAACTGCTCATATAATAATAATAATAATAATAATAATAATAATAATAAGTCGAGGTGTGACCGTTATCTGGACACCTGCTCCTTCACAGCTCTGCGTTACACCTGACTGCTCTATAGAGAACAAAACGGCTCCCTGGTTAACACCGACCAGTTCTCCCAGTCCTGACCTGGTAGCGATCAATCCAGTTGATGTACTGCGTCAGGTCGATGGCCGTCCCCTTGTTGAAGGCCGTGACCTCGGTGACGGACTCGGCGAGCAGCTTGGCCAGCGTCACCCTCATCTCCTTCTCCACCAGCGTCAGCCACTCGTTGATCTTCGGATGCTCCGTGATGGAGACCGGAGTCTTGTAGAGCACCTCCTCTCCCTCACGGGAGGAGATCCCCAGCACCTCGGTGTTGTCTTCGTTCAGCAGGATGCTGGAGACGCCAGCAAACATCTTCTTGAAGTGTTTCTGCAGTTTGGCCACGTTCTTGCTGTTGCCGATGATCTCGAGCAGGTCCTCGTCTCCAACGAAGTAGAACCTGTCAGCAAGGAGGGAGGATTCATGACAGCAACCTAAAAGGTTCAACCGGAGCAACTTGGACAGCAGGCGTCATCCGTCTCCACATCGTTTCTATCTGCAGTTTTGCTCCATTACACACGTTTTATCAGCTCAGTTTGAAGTAGAGACGCAAAAGTTCATCGAACTGATGGTACTGCAGCGGTCAGGATTTATATCTGGAACCTGGGAAATATGGGAAGGAAGGAAGGAAGAACAGAGCAAGGAAGGAAGAACGGAAAAAAGGACGGACGGACACAAAAAAGGAAGGACGGAAAGAGAAAGAAAGGAAGGACGGAAAGAGAAAGAAAGGAAGGATGGAAAGAGAAAGGAAGGAAGGATAAAGAGAAAAGGAAGGAAGGACAAACAGAGAAAAGGAAGGAACGAACGATATAGAAAGAAAGGAAGGAAGGATGGAAGAAAGGATGGAAAGAGAAAGAAAGGAAGGACAGACACAGAAGGAAGCAAGCAAGGACGGACAGACAAAAAGGAAAGAAAGAAGGACAGAAGGACACAAACGGAGGAAGGAAGGATATAGAAAAGAAGGAAGGATAAAGGAAGGAATGATACAGAAAGGAAGGGAAGGAAGGAAGGATACAGAAAGAAAGTATGGACTTGAAGGACACAAAGGAAGGAAGGAAGAAAAGCAATGATAGATGGAAAAAAGGAAAAGAAGGACGGATGGACAAAAGAAAAGATCAACAGAATGAAGGAGGGAAGGAAGAACCAGAGGGGCTAAAAAAGGAGGGAAGGAAGGAATAAAGAAGGTACAACAGAGTGAAGGATGGATGATGGGTAAGCGGATGGACTGATAGCTTTGATAAAATACGGCTTAAAGAGTCTCTGTTCTGACTTCTCCTGTGAACCCAACGGCAGCGCCGCCGCCTCCCTGTGCTTCCTCTGGACGTTCTCCTACCTCGGGAATGAAGATCTCTCCCTCTCCAGGTATTCTCCCAGAGCTTTCTGGATTTTTCCCAGCAGGTCGGCCAGGCGCTCCAGGGATCTCTGGACTCCCTGGATGTTCAGGACATCCATCACCAGAGGAGACTTCGTCACCTTCTTCATCAGGGCCAGGAACTCTGTGCTGATGCTGCCGGACAAACACAGGAGACGGTGCTGCCTCAGTACAAGAACACAAACTGGGGCTTTCTTCTTTTTTTAAGCATCTTTAGCGTCATTTTTAAATACACTGATAGAGTTTTTTTTCCCTCGCTTTCTTTTCGAAAAAAGAAATGACAAAAAATATTTTCAAAAAGTGGCTTTTATTTCATTCATCCCTAGTATGACAGTATCAGTGCCAGGCTACAAAAATTTTTTGTTTAATTACGAGAATAAAGTCATTCACCAGAAAAAAGATGCAATTTTACCAGAAAAATATCTTAAAATTCCAAGAAAAGAGTAGTTTTAGTTGGGAAAAAAAAAAAAGCTTGCAGTTGTGTGGTTCTTTCTTTGAAACTGACAGGTGTTTGCTCGATCATTTCAAAGTCCTGCTACTAAAGGCTGCAGAATATGACTTAAAATAAAATCTGATTTTTTCATACCAGATCCGATTTTAAATTATTTTTTTTTCTTGCTTTCTTCTCTAATAAATAAATTGTAAATGGCATATAAGCCACAGTTTGAAAATATTTTATTTCTATCATCCCTTCTGGGAGTTATATGTCTCAGCATCAGGGCCAGGCCACGAGAATTTTTGTTTATTTACAGGAATAAAGTCGTAATATGAGCAGAATTTTACAATTTTACCAGAAAAGCGTCTTAAAATTACAAGAAAAAAAAGTTGTTTTAATGAGAAGAAACTTGGATAATTAAATTTTTTGTTATTTTTCGTGTTGTGAGTCCTCATAAAATTAGCACTTAACTCTTCTATTACGCCTAAACCAAAATCGTAGCCTGGCTCTTATATTTCGTCGTAGAGTTGACCTGAATTTAAAGTCCAAATAAATAGAAGCTGTAAAAAAAACACTTGTCAAACAAGATGGCCACCCTGGACACACTGACATCACTCTGAGCTATGGAAGTACAAGGAGCGCATTGGTGGGGAAAAAAAAAAAAAAAATAAAATTTTTAGATTTTCCAAAAATGAAATCTTCAAAAAACAAAAGATTCGATTAATTGCTAAAATCGATTTATCGGCCTGAACTAGAGGCTCTGAGTTCACCTCTGGAATCTCTGCGTTTCCACTGGCAGCAGATGTTTGATGTCCGCGCTGCCCGTGAAGATCCCCTCCAAATACACCCAGCGCCTCTGGACGTCGATCCAAACGTCAAACAGAGCCATGATGCGGTTGAGCTTGTCCTCCCAGCTCAGAGCGTCTTCCTCGAACACCTGAAGAAGAAGAAGCACGGTTAAAATACGACGGAACATTTGAAACGGGCGGTTCGGGTGGAAACGGCACGAGCGTGCTCACCTTGTAGTAAGGAGACAGCTTCATGGCCGACACGCTGTTGATGTGCTCCTTGACTTTATTGAAGAGGTCGTCCCAGCCTCGGATCAGACGGCACTTGTTCTGGTAGTTCACCAGGTCCAGTTCATACGAGTTCCACACCTCGCGGATCTGAGGGGACCAGACGCCCGGTTAGATCAGGGAGGACGGATAGACGGATGGATGGATGGAGGGATAGATTCTTAGAGGACGGACGGATGGATGAACGGACGGAGGGATAGAGTCCTACAGGACGGACGGATGGATGGACAGATGCATGGACGGATTCCTCGAGGACAGACGGATGGACGATAGAGAGCAAGAAGATGGTGATAGGAAGGACAGATGGATGGATGGACGGATGGATGGATGGAAGGACGGACAGATGAACAAAAAGACAGGACGGATGGACGGAGAGAAAGAGAGATGGACGGAAGGACAGATGGACGAAAAGACAGATGGATGGATAGAAGGACTGATAGATGGACACACTGATGGGTCGAAGGACATAATTATGGACTAACTGCTGGACAAAAAGATGGATGGATGGACTGATAGATGGGAGGAAGGATGGACAGATAAACGGATGGATAGACAGGACAGATATATGGGTGGAAAGATGGATGGGAGGATGGATAAATGGACACAGATGGAGAGATGGATGGACAAACAGCCAGAAGAATAGACTGATGCACAAAAGGACAGATGGAGACACGTCAGACAGCTGGACGGACAAAGACAGATGAACAGTTAAAAAGAGTGGACTGTTGGATGGATGGAGGGACATACTGATGGGTGGAAGGACATAATGATGGACTAACTGCTGGACAAACAGACGGATGAAAAGATAAACAAACCAACGAAAGGACAGATGAACTGCTGGATGAGCAAACAGGAGGACATATGGCTCGGCAGACAGAAGAAGCGCACCGATTCCTGCTCAGTCCGGATCACACCGTCTCACCTGTTTAAGGAACTCCTCCAGCGCCATCTCCCCCTGTGCCACCAGCAGAACATCCTTCACCACCATCTCGTTCTTCTGCAGATCCACATCCCAGATCTGTCCCAGCGTCAGCTCCGAAAGCACCCAGTTCACATGCAGCCGCTTCATCAGCTGCTTCCAGTGGCGGTCCTTCAGAGCCTCCGATTTCAGCTCGATCACCAACATGTTGACCTGGAAAAGGACGGGGAAGTGACTTCTGCTTCCTTAACCACAAACACTGGTTGAAACATCTGCCTCTCATACTAAGGTTGCTAGTAGAAGCGCGTTGATACCATCTATTGGTCGGAGTGTGAACTACACGCTGTTCCAATGGGCTGACTGCATTGAATTTCGCTGATAAACTCAATAAAACATCTTAACTGAGTTAGATTGTGCAATAAATTATATATATTTAGGCTGACTAATGTCTTCTACATATATTAAAATAGACAACAAGCAACCAGAATTCTAAAATTACTTCGAATTTTGGGTTTGAAGCATTTTAGTGACAATCGGCAACTAAGGAATGGAAATGAGTGATAGTATTATATAGTATCTATAAAATTTGGGTACAAGTGTAGAAAAAGTAAATTATTTTCATATATTTTGATTACTTTAGATTACAATAAATACATAAATATTTATTTTTACAGGTACATACCCTAATACAATTTATTTTTAATCTTAAAAAGGGATAGAAGCTTCTAGGCAAGTATAGTGGGGTTTTTTTTCCATATTTAGCTAAATTAGAGAAACTACAGGATGAAAAGCAATTATTGTTCAAAAATATATGTTGAAATTTAATTTGTAAAAACTGGTTTCATATTGCAAAAAAAAAGAGCAAGGAGTTCATTGGATTGTGCAACAAAGGAATTTTGGAGTATTTAAAGCACCGTAATGACGAAAAAGCAATGGTTATATATATTTTTACTCAATCTCCAAGTCTCGTTTGAACAAAAGCAGCATCAATAAAATAATTAATATGCTGAGATTTGAACAGTCTTTCATTCCTTAAGTGCCTAGGGGACCTAATAAGAAACATTAATGTTCAAATTTATAATCTCCATCTAAATTACACAAGTAACGAAATTTTTTTTACATTTGGGTATAAATTCAGGCATTAAAGGGTTAATTATCACAACAGGTGCGGAAAGCCCGTTTTCTGACCTTCAGGTATCCCTTCAGTAGCCTCTGGACAAACTCATAAGAGGCATATTGTCTCAGTCGCGCCTGGAAGTTCTTCAGCTGGTTCAGGAGAGCATCCAGACTCTGGCGAAGCTGCAGGAGCAACAACAACTTTAGCCTCTGCAGAACTGAACCCAACGGTGGGTTTTTATCTGGTGCTGTACCTTGCGAGGCTGCACAGAAACCCATGGCTGCTCCTTCATCTGGTCGATCTGCTCCCACACCTTCGACAGCTCAGACCACACCTCCTTCAGGTCATGCAGCTCCTCCAGTGCCACCTTAAAATGAGAGGTGGAAATGATCAAAATAAGCGCCTGACCAATTTATTTTCATCATTCAAAGCGTGCATCTAGTCATCACCTGCACTCTCTCTTCACTGCCGCTGAGCAGTCCTGTATCGGTAAGCTCCAGCGCCTCTTTGGCACGAGCACACTTCTCTCTTTCCACTTTCAGACGGCTGAAGTTGCCTTCATAGATGGTCAGAGACTGAAGGGCTTCTTCAGGACGCAGATTCCCCTACGAGAAAAAGAACGTCAGACGCCCAAGTATGAGACATTTCTTGGGTTGTTTTGATGAAGGAGAAGTTTCTCTTACTGCAACAGGTTTGGTCTTCTCCCAGTCATTCAGGAGGTCAGTGGTGCGGTTCTCCACAGCTTTGTCCTCCTGGACAATCTTCATCTGAAGGTTGGCTACCTGCTGCTGGATAGCAGTGTCTTTACGCTTCATGATGTCACTGAACGCACCCCATTCACCTTCGATGTTGTCGATGTAGAGCCAAGATGGAGGGAACTGGAAGCGCTGCTTCTCCAACAGCCGCTGTCCGTTGCGGAACAGCTACAAGAATAAAAGGTTAAAGCTTAGGAAGAGACATGCAAACCCCAGAGGAAGCCGAATATAAATGCTTACCTCCACATTCTTCTCAAACTGCTTGATCTTACGTTTCAGGGTCTGGACATACGTGATGAAGTTGACGGCGTCAGAGGTGCTTGCTGTGTCTACAGAATGCTGTTCAAGATCTTGACGAGACTAGGAAAGGAAAGTCTCTGTTAAGTTATGAACACATTTTTTAGTAAAAATCAAGAGATGCACAGAGAAATCTGCCCCGGTGAAAGGTCAGAGACTGGTGAAACTGAGAAAACCGACCTATTTTCTGGTCCATGAACGCACCACGTCATGTTTACAACAGCACACTTCTGTTACTGAGCGAATGCCATCTTATTTTTCTAGAATCAGTGAAGTGCTTAAAATTAATGCATTTTTTAATTATTAATTTTTATGTAATTCGCAATTTTAATTGTTATGAAAAATTAATGCATTTACCTTTAATTATATATATTTTTTTAATTTAAAAAAAGTAATTCATTCTTTTTCATATTTATTTTTATTATTTTTTTTATTGAAAAAGTAATGGATTTTTAAAATATATATTTATATCTTGTATATTTTATTTATTTTTAATGAAAACTAGGGTTTTTTAAAATAAATTAATGCATTTTTAAATTTATAAATTTTTATTCATTTAATTCATAACTTTATTTTTATGAAAAATTAATTTTCCTTTTTATTTACATTTTGCTTTTTAATGAAATGTATACACTATTTTTAACAAAAAACTATGCATTTTCTTTTTTATATTTATTAATTTAATTTTATGTATTTATTAAAAAAATAATGCATTCTCTGTTTTTACATTTACAAATTTATGCATTTCCAACAATTCAAGTTCATGCAGGCTACAAGAGAGCAAGACTTTCAGAAGATAACAGGAAGGACGAGCAGAGCACAACTAAATTTCAACCTCCGTCACTGTACATCCTGGATTTGGAGACTTTAGCAGCTTTCTGGAAAACCTCAGCGTTAATGTAAGGACATATATTCTCTGGGGAATACACACACAGAGATTCCCAAATGCTAACCAAGCTAATCCCTAGTACAAGTTCCCTTTTTTAAAAAATAAAATAAAATAAAAATCATAAAACCTTTCTATACAGTGAATGCTTTCTCACACAGAGACTGATATCCCCTTTGTTTCTAACATAAATATTTAATAACCATTCTGTGATTTTTAGATCAACGCTCACCTTGGAGATCTGGGAATGGAAGTCCTGCATGTTCTGGCCGAGCATCTGACCAAACTTGCTGAGGACTTCTTTGTGCCAGGAGTCGTACTTCAAGTTGACCTTAGACTGAACCTGTTGCCGGGGTCAAAAACAGCCATTTAAAAACACCATCGACGCACAACAGGAGGGGAATAAAGCCACAGAAACTGTTGTCGTTACCTTGCCATAGTCGATGATCACGGGTCCAAAATCTTTACGAGTCTCTGCGTTGTCAAAGGTTCCACGTGCTTTGCGGATCTGGACCAGGAGGGCTTGCCACTTGGTTAGGTCCTCACCCAGACGGTTGTAGATGTTTTCAGCTTGCATGTCCCACAGGCACTGGTACTGCAGCCACACCTGAACAGGAAACACAGAGAGGGAAGATAAATCAGTTAGTCAGTTAAAACATGCGTTTCAGGGGTTAATTTAAAGAGGCTCTTACCTTTACGTACTGCTCCACTTCACCAACTATGTCCTCCACTGCATTGTAGGCTTCCTCCAAGGCTGCAGGACCATCTGGCATCCTCGTCAGGGCGTTACGATAGAACTTCTCCTCCTCTGAGAGCTCATAGTGGACGCCCACCTGGTGCACAAGGACAGGCTGGTTCAGGTAACAGCAACGACAGAACTACGAGACGATTCTGCAGACAATCCCTGCCTGGTATCTTTGGCTCTGAATCCTGGGCAGAGAAAGGATGATGGTCTTCCAGGCAAACATCTCCTGGTAGAGCTTGTAGCGGCAGTCTTCAATTGGTGGATTCAGATAGATCACCTGGTTGGTGATCCTCAGCTCGTGGACGATATTCTAGAAATTAAAAAAGACACTTATTTAAGAAGGTTCAGATATTTACAGTTTTTTTTTTTTTGTTTTTTTGTTTTGTTTTGTTTTTTTTAAGCAGGAGGTGAAGAGGTGACTACCTTGATCTTGGGCTCTCCTCCAGGTTTATGGCCGACCTGAGGCGCCTCGGTGTCCATGTCAACATCAGCTTTATCTTCTACCTGCCCGCGGAGCACCTGGGTCCAGGCCTTCAGACCAGCCTGGAGTCGCACCCCAAGGATCCGCTCAATCTGAGAGAACCAGCAGCATTTATGAGCACATTTAGAGTAAAATAGCAGCTTGTAGAAGTGTTTCTTTTTTTTACATTTTACCAAATTACAACCACAAGCTTCAATGGTTAAGATGGGATTTTAGGTGACACAGTTGGACACAGTTGTGAACTTAGGGAAAATGATACAAGATTTGATTTTTTTTTTTTTTCTTTACAAGGAAAATTTAAAAAGTTTGGAACTTTTGAATTAATATTTGGTAAAACCGACTCCTTTCTGGGGGTACGGCGTGTCCTGGGGGGTATACCTCTGCCGGCATATCTAAAGATTTTTCCCAACTTTATGCAAAGTAGCTGAAGCTTAGATTGGTATTCAGCTAATTTTAAATCTCGCTACAGATTCTCCAATTTGATTTAGAGCTAAACTTTGACTAGGCCATTCTAACAAAATAATCAACGTCCTGGATTTAGCTCCATCCATCACCACCTCCCTGTCCCTCCTGAAGAAAAGCACCCGACAGCATGATGCTGCCACCACTACGTTTCACCATGGAGACTGTGTCTTCAGGGTCATGCTTAGTGGTACTTCACCACACGCAGCGGTTTGCGTGCAGGCCAGAAAGATCCATTTTGACCTCATCCAAGCAGAGCTCCTTTTCTAGTCTTCCATAAAGGACAGCTGTTTGGAGAGCATCAATAGTTGAGCTGCAGATTTCTGCAGAGTTTCCAAGACCATCTACTGAGGTTAAATTACACACATGGACTCCATCTACCAATCAGGCATCCTCTGAAGTGAAATACTTGCAGTGGATTTTATTTGAAGGTATCAGAGTAAAGGGGGCAGAATGAGGTTTGTGTTTGCAGTCTGAAAGCGGGTTGAACACTTTGGTTCATTCTGACTTGCATACCTCAATGTCAAGCTTATTGACCCAAATGGGTAGGTTGGAGTAGGAGTGCAGGTTGAGGTCATCCACAGCTTTCTGGACCCGGTTGAGGATGTCTGAGAACGTCCTGTGGTCGAACATGCAGGTCTCCAAAGAGCGAACCTCCAGATCAATCTTCTCTTCAATCAGCAACAGATCATCAACCTGGAAACAAGAGCAACAACAATACGGTTCGGCAGGATTAAGGATTACTGTGTTCATTTGAAAGTCAGGATTTGCAACGTAGAAGGCCAAAATGGCGGCATCCTCACCTTCTCCTGGAAGTTAAAGACCGTCTCAGCCAGTCTCTGAACGTATGGATCCAGCTTGTAGGACTCCCAGACCAGAGTGATGCCCTCAGTGATGAGGGCCTGGACCTCCTTCTTCAGGCCAGCCACCAGCAGGGAGATGGAAGACCTCTCCTCCACTTTCTCACAGGTCCGCTCGTAGGTGCGCACGCTCTCGATCAAAGAGATGGCGAACGGGTACAACTGGTTGGCCTGGTGGGCCTTGTTGACGATGGCCAAAGGAACACGGAAGCTGAGCCACTTCAGGTTGCGGACTTCCTTGGATAAGGTGATGATCTCTGGGAGGAAGTTGACTTTAAGCTTCAGCATGTTTCCGGTCCTTCCACGGGCTCGAGTGCTCTCGATGGTGAAGATCCGCCCGGACACGCCCAGGTTACGCTGCTGCACCTGAAATGCAAAAACAAATACATTAAAGTGTAACCAACCCACACAAACTTTGTGTTTTGGTTTTTTTTTTTTTGGGTTTTTTTTTTGTTTTTTGCAGATAAGCTGTATAAACTGATCCTTAACAAAAGGTGCTATTTTTAGGTTTCTGTGCAAATTTTGCCATTTTCGTGTAAGTTTGTTTAGTTCTGCATATGCCCATCACAACGGAGTGTTTTTGTTGAGAGTTTGCTCTTTTTGTTTTGTCTGAGACCAAAGATTAATATTGTTTTAAAGGACAATCTTGTTTATAGAGACTTCATAATCCATATTGTCTATTGTTTCATTTGTATGAAGGTTTTTATTTCAGTTTAATTTGTTTAGTTCTTTTGGATATTTGTCTTCCAGTTCCAGTGTTACTCGTTCTTCAGAAATTAAGGTTTTATTGAACTTTGAGAGGATGTACTTGAATTCTTATGCTATTATCATTATATTATTACATTAGTTGAAAACGTCCTTAAAACGACAATATCAATATCATTTATCGCAAAAATTTGTCGTCAAGCAAACTTTGTTGTCGTGACAGGTCTGGTTCTGCAATATTTTGCCTAAAACCGTCTCAGTGCTGCCATCTTTGGGTTGAAGGGAGCTACTGCAGCTTAATTTTTCTTTTGGCAACAACAGATTGGTTAATGTCTACATCACACAGCCCCGCATTTGAGTAAAAAACCATCTCCGTCAGACTCATGCCTCCTGGTGGCAAGTCAGGAGTTGGACTAGCAAGTGTATTGAGCATTGATCGATAGCATTTCTCAGCTTTGCACGTGTGATTCATTTGCAGAGTGGACACAGAGTGGAATGGGTCTCCTCTCTGCTCTGACTGCAGGCAGTTTGCTGCAGGACGGCTGTGTGAGGCTGACTGCAGAGCTTAGAAAGCAGGAGGGGTTGACGGCAGCACCAGCTGCTTGCTCATTTGATGGAAAGTGACTGGCGTTTCCCATGTCGCTACAAAAGTCTCCAATAACCCAGAAAAAAGTCGCTAGATTTGTCACAAGTTGCTTTTTTAAAAGAAAAAAGTCGCTAGAGGGTCTGAAAACTTGATAAATGTAGTGACAGAGTCGCTAAGTTGGCAACAGTGCTTCTTTCGTCCTGACCACAGAAACCCCTCCCTCCGCTCATCTCTGCACGTGGCCACGCCCCTGGGTGTCTTGGCTCCGCCTACTTTGGTGGAATATTTCAGAATTTGTCTGGGGGCGGAGATTTGCTTTCACAAGGGGGGTTTGTTACACTAAGAAAATTAAAGGTTTTAACAAGTCAGTAAAACGTTCCATACCTTGCGAGCCCAGTCGTCAAATATCTCCTGAGTGTTGAGCTTAGCCCTGAAGCTATCTCCATCCTGCTTCAGCTTCAGCCCCTCCACGTGGTTCTCCCAGCCTTTGCCCAGAACGTCCTCCACCCTCTTCATATACGCAGTCAGCTGACGGTCGATCTGCTTGGCCCAGATGATGGAGCCAGACACGGGCGGCAGGTCGCGAACGTGGCTCATCTTGCAGGCCTGGCTCTGGGGATACTGGACTTTGAACTTGTCGTGCAGCGACTCGATGTCGTCTTTCACGCGCTGAATGAGCTGCGTCTGGTACTCCCGGATGGCGCCGCGGATGTGCGGCCGCACGAAGAGCGCGTTGAAGCGGGAGAAGATGCGGAACATCTCGTTGGCGTTCTTGGCGGTTCCCAGCTGGTCACGCAGACGGGCGGTGATGCGGGTCTCCACCCGGTCGATGCGCTCGTCGTAGCGTTTCATGGCCGCCTCCCAGGCTTCCATTCCTTCCTTGGACACATCCAGGCCGTCGACCTCTTTGACGTTCTCGTACGCCAGGTTGACCTCTTCAATAGCGTTGGCGTCAGCGGCGTCAAAGAGAACTCCAGCTACTTTCATGTCTTCAGGCTCAACCGTTTCTCCAGGGGCATGCTGTGGCACCGCAGAGACCTGCAAACAAGAAAACATTGCAAGGCTTTGAATTATTAATTTCTGATTAATCATTAAAATACTAATAATTAAAGGGTGAACATCATAAAACGATCATGAATACTAATAACTGAGGGGTGAACGTCAAAACAACCATTAAAATACCAATAATCGAAGGGCGAAGGTCAGAAAACGATCATTAATACCAATAATTGAACATCCTTCACCTGTGGTCGAAGCACTCTGACGATGACAGCCCTCAGCTGCTCGTGCTGCCTCCTGAAGCGCCTCATGTGGTCCAGCCTAGACTGGAGCTTCCTGTGGGCGGGGCTCAGGCGCCACACCATCTTCAGGTTCTCCTCTCGCTTCCTTTTCACAATGTCCCTCAGAAGCACCTGCAGCTTCTCGTACTCATCCTCCCAGGTCTGGAACACCTCAAAGCAAGCCACCATCACCTGCACACAGAAAGCAAAAGGTTCAAATTAGTTTAAGATGCCAAAATGAGCAGGAGAAAAAAAAAAAAAAAAAAAAAGAGAGAAAAGTCTGATTAGAGATGCAACACCACCAACCTTCTCAAATTCCTCATAAGCAACATGCATGAGCTTCCTGGTTCCCAACACCTTGAGAAGCTGGGAGCTCAGGTCCCTGGAGATCGCCTCCACTAGACGCAGCGCCCTCTGAATGGGATACTTGGTGTTCCTTATTTTTTTCAGGTGAGTAAAGATGGCGATGAGAGCCTGGCGGATCTTATCGAGCTCCGAGGCAGAAAGCAGATCATTGAGAGGGAAGTCTTTCATCAGGGGATTGTAGTCGTTCACAGTTTCCACCGCCTGCTTCAGACCTGCCAGGGGAAGAGCAGAGATCCTTCGCATTTTAACAAACCGATGACAGAAACAACTAGCGATGTCCCAATCAGGTTTCTTTGCAACATGAACTACATTTTAGGGCTGCAACTAATGATTATTTTAGTTATCGATTATTCTGACGATTAACTGGATAAAATAATTGCCGCATTCTGCCGATTTTTCAATTAAGCCTTTTTTTAATACAATATTAGAAATATTAGGGTTTTTTTTTATCTGAAATGCAAAATGTACATTTTTTTGTACAGTTTAGGCTTAATTACTGCTCTGAATATGTTTTTTCAGCAAATGGCTTTTTTTTGAGTCTGTATACTCCTGTTAACCATTAATTGATTACTAAATTAGTTTACATTATTTCAACAATCGATTCATCACGATTAATTATTTCAGTCCTGCTATATTTACAATACATTTACCGTAATCCAGAGTGGATCACCAGGAGTTTTATGCATGCATGATTCCATTGCCATGTGGAAACGGAATGGAGTGGGTCTCCTCTCCGCTCTACTGCAGGCTGCTGCATAACGAGGCTGCTGACAGTGAAACTGACTGGCTGCTTTGGAGGTGGGAGGGGCTCACAGCAGCTCTCACTGCTCACTGTAACTGCAGTACTATCGGCGCTTTACAGTTTTGTCACTAAAGTCTCCAATGAACCAGAGAAAGTTGCTAGATTTGTCGCTAGAGGGGTCTGAAAAGTTGCAAAGCGACAACGTTGCTAAGCTGAAAACACTTCAAGTCGATGCCGTGTTCTGCTTCACTCTACGGCAGTACTACTCCAAATTGCCGTGCATGTGTTGTTTTGAGACAAATCTGACTCTGTACTACCACCTAACTGTGGATACTAACTGTTATTATTCCGATTTGGGTTTAGAATAAATATACATATACATCCAATCCCTGATCGGGTCTGAAACCATGTGATCGGATCATCCCTAGTAAGATGCTGTCCCTCACCAGTGTCTGTATCAAAGCTGACGGTAGCATGGAAGCGTTTGCCATGTTTGAGGATGTCCAGTGTCAGCAGAACCTCGGGGCTCTCTCTCTTCTCTTGGATCCGGTTGAGGGCCCGCTCCAGGTTCAGCCAGAAGCTGATCTCCTGCAGGGCTGTGCCTGAGGCTGGATCCCGATCCAGCTTAGTCACCTGGCAAAGGGAGTTGAAGAAGAGTCAGAAAACCAAACTGTCTTGTAAGAATTTTTTTTTTTTTTAAATATTTCACAATTTTTGGAGGCTTTTCTCGGCTCACTTTCTGGATTTCTCGGATCCAACGGTTCACCCCAGACTGCAGCTGATTAAGGAAGGTGGGATCTTCCACTTTATCTCCAAAGTCAGTGACCTTTGGCTTCTCCCCACGCTCATAGCACTGCTTGGCAACGTTTGTGATGATGGGGTGGATGAGCAGGCTGATCTCAGGAATCTCAATGTTCTGCTGCAAGTGGAGAAGACCCATCTCCAGCTCAGCAATCTTTTTCTCCACAGAGGGAGCCATCTTATCCCCGTCTCTACAGGCCACATCAGAGAATATCGTCAGATTATCACCCATCATCTCTTCTCAAGGAGACGCTCGAGACAAAAAGAAATTATAATTAAATCACCTGTCGGCTTTGCCAGACTCCCGGATGTAGGACTTGAAGAAAGGAGCGACAGCATTGCTGATGAAAGAGTGCAGAGTCTCGTAGGGAGAATCCTCGCTCAGAGTCAGCACCCGAACCTGCGTCGATATGGGCTTGTCTGCATCGATGACACCCGTCCTCTTGATCAAAGCCAAGCTGTAATAGATGGGACGGGAGGTGCATCTGTGTTCAACTGAACTTCAGGTGAATAAAAGCAACGTCCAGGAAAAAATACCCACCTGTTGGACTTGATGCCGTAGTGGATGTCAATGCTGATGTTGTAGCTGATGCACTCCTTCTCCTCTTCTCCTTCATCTCCAACATCCTCTGTGAGAAGAACAGAGAAACAAATTCCTTCAACAAACAGGCCTGGAGAAGATTGTTCTTAATGCTTAGCAGCAATATGGACATTTATTGGGGAAAAAAAAATGAGAAGTGATTATAAAAATCATCTTCATATCTGTCACTGGATCCACTCAGACCCACAAACACTAATATTACTGCTCTAATCAGCCCCCACAGGATTTTGCGATTTTTTTTTTTGTAGACTTGTTGAAAATCACTGATTTTGTGATGATACTTTAGAAATATTTGCAAGATTTTTTCCTCATTAAACCCCTTCAAAAATCTACATATTGACGAAAAAAAAAAAAAGTCTGCCTAAAGAGTCAACCAGACAGCTGCAGCTGATCCAGAACGCTGCTGCTGGCGTTCCCACTAAGACCAGGAAGATAGAGTGCATCACCCCAGTTCTACAGTCCTTCCACTGGCTCCCTGGAGCTCAGAGAACAGACTTTAAAATACTTCTGGTAGTTTATAAATCACTGAACGGCTTAAAGACCTGCTGTCGTTGTATCAACCTTCCAGACCACTCAGGTCTTCTGGTTCTGGTCTGCTCTGCATCCCCAGAACCAAACATGGAACAGCAGCTTTCAGGTTTTACGTTCCGCTAATCTAGAACAAACTTCCAGAAAACTGCAAAACAGTCAAAACAGGGAGTTCCTTTAAATCCAGTAACTATGTTACTTTCAGTTGTGATAAAAATGCTGTAAATATATCAAATATTGCTTAAATGAAATTTTACTTCGTAATTTAATGCCTTGAAATTGGGCGTCCGTCTGTTTAAGAAAGTCCTGCTCCTTCTGAAACTCCGCCTTCAGGAAGTCATCAAAACATCGCTCCTCGATTAACCTTTTAACAACGTTTTTATCAGAAGTAGCTCATATAATGACCTCAGGAGATGTGCAGTTCTAATTTGCTAATTGCTGCTGGCTAGTCTGAAGGAGCTGAGTGTGGAAGTCACGGGGGAGGGGTGCTCTGTGAGGCAGAAGCTTAGAAACTGCAGCTCCGAGGAGGAACTGCGCCCCCCTGAAGCATTTTGCACAGCTAAATAGTTGCCACGGGAGATTATAGGATTTCTCAAACTTGCATGAAAGAATCAAAGCAACACTCCAGGTATGTTTTTGATGAGGGATTAACATCATAACATGATGTAAAAATCAGAAAAGTCAATTTTACATCATACTTTAAAGCCGTCTTACTCACTTCCAAAAGTGACAGCCATGACACCATTTATAGTCAAAGTCAAACTGATTAGTAACATTTAGATCCTAAATCTATGTTAATTTGAACTTTGTCTGCAGCAGGAATAGAATCCCGGTGCATTAATTTCATGTCACCCATCCCAGGCTAACGTTACATTACCAGTAACCCCCCCCCCCCCCAAAATCCAACAGCATGACCACACAGGAGGCTCACAGTGTAGCAGATCATGCGCATCTTAAGGAATAAAAAACACAGCTTTAATAAAATACCAGCGTCCAGCCAAGAAGCAGATGATCTCGCCTGCAGCTGACTGAAATTAATGTTTTCACTGACAAAGACTGGGTCATATGACACAAACCCAAAGACATGCAGTTGGAACAAATGATTTATTCATGAAGTTGCATAATATTAGGTCTTGTGTTCATGTTTGATGAAAGATCAACTCCAAGTGATTGCACTTAACCATGCAGCATCTCAGTAACTTTGAATATCATTGAAAAGTTATTTTCAAACTATATTCAATAAACTGGCAGAGTGCTATATTTTCTCTGTTAATTCTAATGATTCTAGCTGACAGCTAATGAAAACAAAAATATTTTCTTTTGATGGCATAAAAAAAATGTATGCAGATTTGTTGGCCTGCTAAACTGTATGTCCATGTACTGGACTGCATCTGCAGTACTTGGTCTGGGATCCTTTTGCATGAATTACTGCATCAATGCCTCCTCTCAAGATGCAGATACAACCATTGCGCGAGCATCTTTGGTCTACCACACTTCTTCCTTCTACACAACTTTCCTTGAATATGTTTGAATACAACACTCTGATCAGCCCACCTATTTAGAAATAAGCTTTTGTAACTGAAAAACTGTCAAGTAGGCAGTCTTACCGATGATTGCGTGGACAATAACATGCTCATAACCTAACATTTCAAAACCAAACCCTTCTTTTTATTGGTTTTAAGTGTAATTTTCTGAGAAATTGAAATTGGTTTTAATTTGAGGAATAAGCAAAAAACACTTGAAATATCTCACTGTGTCCTAAATCTATATAAAGTTCACTTCATGAATTCAACCACTAGATAAAGAAACTTCCTGATGATAGTCTGATTTTTTTGAAAAGCAGATTCAACACTATCGATATCAGGCCATAATACCACAATCAGATGAAGCTTTGAGGGAAGCTCCATCTTGTCGACCCCACCCTGTGGTGTAGATACTTTATAGATTTAACAGGTGGAGATGGAAAAACTTCAGTTTTTATTCTGTCAGACGAAAAACTGAATAAGTCAACATTCAAGAGCTCGATTAAAGCGGTAAATAAGCAAGCGGCTCATTTACCAACATTTCTTTGTCAGAGTATTCGTTTAAAAGTACCTTTGAGGGCACTTCTCTCCACCAGGACGGTGTGAACTTGGGGGTCGGAAAGAAATTTTCTCATCTGCTCCACGGAGCTCTTCTCCTCCAGGGCGGTTTCCAGGGAGGCCGGGGCCTCGCCGCCATCTTCCAGCAGCAGCGGCACCAGCTTCCGAATGTGCTTCTGCAGCACCGAGGTGTCCGCTACCGTTTGAACGGCCGACACCTCCATGGTGCCGCTGCCTTCCTCCGTCCCCCCGCCGTCGGACATTCCGTGGAGAGGTGGACAGTGACCAGAAAGTGTGTTAAGTTGAACAAAGAACCAAGGCTAACGTCGCTAAGCAGCTGGCTCTGATAGAAGCTGACTGCCTGCTGTCAAATCACCGCAGTTAGGACCAGCCTCAGTTGTAGGCGCAAAGGATCCTGGTACTTGACGTTCTGTGGGAAGGAAAGTCACTGGGGTGTGCTTTTAGAATACTACGCTACCCATGATGCTACTCGAATCTTCTTTTCTTTTCCCTTAAAACAAAAAACGGCCGTTAGAGGGAGAGAGGGAGTAGTCTCCAATGATACAGCATTTTTTAATTATGTTAAATCACTGTTTTTCTGTACAGCTTTTTGTAGTGCTATTATCGGCTTTTTTCGAATATTTAACCAATCCCAACCATTAACACTTTTTCTAAACTAATTTAAAGAATTTTTTTTTAGCGATTTTGTTTTTTTCTTACATTTTTCATCAATAAAACTGAGTAATGAGAAAGTAAAGATGACAAATACCACGAAAATCAGTACGGTAAAACAGCCATTTTTAGCGCTAGGCATGTTATATATATATATATATATATATATATATATATATATATATATATATATATATATATATATATATATATACACACACACACACACATATATATATATATATATATATATATATATATATATATATATATATATATATATATATATATATATATGTGTGTGTGTGTGTGTTTGTGTGTGTGTGTGTGTGTGTGTGTGTGTGTATATACACTTATATATATATAAGTGTATATATACACTTTTTGGTTAATATCTACTACAGGAAATGTTTGAGAAAAACATGAAACTTTTCCAAAAACAGGATGGATACATTCTCTTTCTTCTATGGGATGTTGATATTTTGTGAAGAATGATTTTTTTTTTAAGACATAGTTTCTAACCTAACATAAATAAATTTGATCTAAAGAAATATTATTGGTACTTTTGTCACTCAGCTATAGAAAATTAATGCAATTGTTCCATGAAAAAGCTGCCAAAACCTGCATTTGTTTATATCTGTATTTAAAAACAATAGTTGGTTCTTATTCAGAATCATTATGCGCTATAGTGGCAGGCCCAACAGAGTCACCTGCTGGTTGCAGACCCTTGCGTTAAACATTAAAAAAAACAATATATATATGGATTTTCCAACATTTAGATCCACATTGTCTTGCAAAAATGTCTCATTCCATTACCTTTTACACATTTTGAGTGTGAATCAATCTGTTCTATGGAGGTTTGTTGAAGAACATTACAGAACCATAAAGATGATGAAGACCACAGCAGATAAGTCAGGGTGGAAGTTGTGGAGAAGTTTAAAGCAGCGTTAAGTTCAACAACAATATCCAAAGCTCTGAACATCTCTTAGAGCTCTGATCAATCCATCATCTGGACATGGAGAGAGGATGGACCACCTGCAGACATGGACGTCCACCTAAACTAATGAGTATTCAGCATTTGCGTTTAGCCCTACTTTGCTTTGATCCATCAGATAGTTTTCCTTGTAAAATACACTGAACTTTGTGGTTGTAAAGTTAAAAAAAAAAAAAAAAAAAAGAGAAAAAGTTAAAGGGGCATGTAAACACAAAAGCTCTATCACACGTTGGAAATCAAGACCAAAGGTCTTTAAGAAGTAAAAATAATTTAATGCATAACAAAGATGTCTTTTTTTTTTTTTTTTTTAAAGCGAATCCTATAAAATGTGAAAAGTATAAAATAGCAGCATCTCAGTGTTCAGTATAGGGGCATAAATAAGACAAAGGAAGAAATTACAATTTAGTTGTTTATTCAATAAATATCAAGATGATGTGAATCTTTTCAAGAAACACTAATAGCCAGCAAACATAAAACATGAGGATAATAGCTTGCCACCAATTTTCCTGAGTTAGAAGTAAATATTTACAATTTTTACAACATTTCTATGAAAGCAGTTTATCAAATGTAACTACCTGATTAGTTTTAAATGTTTTTTCATGAGAAATATGGCTTTAAGATCATTGACCCATCAGGAGGAGGTAGCTTAAACTCTGAAGATGAAATAACCTGTTTCAGAAATACAGAGATAAGAAAATCTAAGAAAAAGTAGGTGTACTAGCAATACATTTAAACTCAAAATCCAAATTTCAACATTGTGACTGGAGTTCTGAGGTTGATCAACTACAGGAACAAGTTTCCTTTGGCTCTTTTAAGGATCCTCAGTCGTCTTCGGAGTTATTGAATTTAGCGTAAACGATGAGCATGACAAGAGACATGACGATACACAAGGAGCCAACCACGAGGTAGGCAATGCCCAGGAAATCATTCTTCCCTCCCATCCAAGAGACGTTGCTGAGCACCACCTTCTTTCTGCCGTCAAAGCTCAGAACGGGGTAGTCTTAGGGAAATTTGTTAAGGATATAATCATGTTTAGACTCCACAGCTTGTCTTTAGGGAACCTAAAGAGAAAACTGAAACATCTAAGAATGAAACACAGAAAGCACAATTTGTTTAAACAGATTAGACAAAAAAAAAAAAAAAAAAAAAACCTTTGAAGCAACCCCTCTCTAAACGGAAACCAGATTGTATAGATCAGGTCATCTGGGACCGCAGAACACAACGGACGACTGTTGCAAACTAAAATAGATCGTTTTATCCACAAGGAGACCTTCCGAATGGGAATGATTTGAGTAGATTTGACCACAATCCACAAAGAAGAAAATAATAAAGTCAGCACTCCTACTTCTGTTCAACATCTTTTGCGCAAAAAAATGGGGTCAAGTAAGGGGTTGAAAAATACCCCTCCAAGTTTATATATCAAGAATGGTTTCAAAGACAAACAACCCGAGATGGAGTGATGATTAAATAACATACGTCAGTGACAGATCGGTCTGGCGGAGTCAACAGCCACTGAGGTGTGTGGGTGTCGTTTGTGAGCATAAAGTTACTCAGCCAAGAAAACGTGTAGTTTGCTATGCATTATACTTTTATATGTCCTTTGTCAGCACAAAGTATCTGCTGTGGTTTCCAGATTGTAATTCAGACAATCTATCTGAACCAAATCAGTGACAGAGTGTACAGGTGAATATCCATACATCAATTCTGGATTTCCACTGATTCCTGACTCCTGCAGTGATATTTCAAGTTTTTACTTCTGTTCATTTGAATGATTATTACTTATAGCTAACAACAATAGACAGACCAATAAAAGAGGTTTTAATGCAGAAATTACATCGTACTGAACAGCATCTCCATTTACTGTACTATATCTACACTCAGTAGTCAGTCTGGGCTCCTTTGGCATGAATTACTGCATCAGTGCAGCGTGCCATGGAGGAGATTAGTCCATGGTTCTGATAAGGCATTCAGGAAGCCGCTTTGATAGCGGCTTTCAGATCACCTATGTTGCTTCATACTCCTCTCAAGGCTCTCTGTTGCTAGACCATCTCTTTTCCTTCCACTCAACTTTCAATAATATGCCTGGTTACAGCATTCTGAACAGTCAGATTCTTTTTCAAAGACCTTTTCTGGCTTACCATCCTCGTGGACGGTGTCAGTGACTGACCAGTCTTCCCCTACATTTGTTTAGGCCGTTACACTTTTCATTGTTTGATTGGTCTCCTTGTTTAATGTTCAAGTTTTCGGAGAATCTGAAATTGGAGTTTTCGTTAACCATAATCATCAAAATGAAAAGAAATATTACACATTTAGGAGTTTCAGTTTCACTTCTGAACTGAATTACAGAAATAAAGACCTCCCAGTGATACTTGTTGTAACTGACTGAGCAGCAGCGCTACAGTTTCAGGATTTTGACCTCATCTTAGAGCGTCAACGAACAGGAAAAAGACTCATGGAGTTTGAATGGTCTGGCTTCAGAGTAACTTTTTGACAGGTAATGGATTTAAACCCTTAGCACTAAAACAATGACTCATTATGTGTAGAAAAATTAGACTTTCAGCTGCTTCTCTTCACAGTTGCCATGCCGTACACAACCACTGTAAGGCTCACCAATAGAAAATACTCTAGTTACAGTTTTTTGGCAGAAAGAAAAAAGTGTAAAGTGAGTTACAGACTGACCAGGCTCGCCACAAAGTGCTTTTAAAACCCTGGGTAGGGTGCCAGTCTGTTATGTCTCTGAGCTCTCAGAAATGATTCCTCCTCTTTACAGGACAAATCTTAAACTAAATCTTCCTCTTAAGAACCACACTGAAGCTGAAGATTTTGCTATCACTGCTTTGGTCTTGTGTGGCAGTAAAACTTTTAGCTTTTATCCTCGAGTTCGGTGCTCTGGACGCAATATTCCCACTCTGCGGCAACTTTCAGCTGGTTTCACTTCAAAAACGCAAAATCTTACCCAGTGTTTTTGGTTGTGTTTCAACTGCAAATATCTTGAATACACTTGAAATGAGACAAAACTTACAATATACGATATAGAGGCTTGTCAATAATTCCTTAATATTGATTAAAAAGTTCTAGTTATAAGTTAAATAATCTGCCAGTGGAACAAGACATTTTAACTTATATGGGAAAAATGTCTTGTTCCATTTGCAGATTATTTCACTTATAACTAGAACTTTTTTTTTTTTATCAATATTCAGGAATTATTGACTTAAAATCAGCTCCTATATCTGCTGAAAAGTTACTAGTAAGTTAGTTTTGTCTTATTTCAAGTGTATTCAAGATGTTTGCAGTAGAAACTAGACCAGAAATACTTGGTAAGGTTTTGTGTTTTTATAGTGTTGTGCTCGTTTTCCTTCCTTCTCTTTTGTTTCCACATAGTTCTTGAATTTGAACTCATAAATGAATATAACCAACATGAGCTCCAAGCCCAAACAAAAATAAGAAGCAGCTGCTTCAACTAATAATGATATTTTCCCTTTAAAATATGTGGCGCTATGAATTTTAAGCAACTCACAGTCACCCAGAGGTTCGCACATCAGCACTGCATGACTTGCAGAGTTTAAGATAAAAAAAATAAAAATCTATTAATAAGTGTCACTCGAATCAAAACCTTTATCAGGATGACTCTTACCTGAAGAGGTTCAGCTTCTTGAAGCACTGAGAAGGCCCTTTGCATGGCAATCATTATTTGCCTAGCTTGTTTACCTGACTCAAAATATTTGCCTGTTCCTCCTTCACCTCAATGAACTCCTGAGTCACTTTAAGGTAAAAACCTCCTAACCAGTTGAACAAGTTGATACTATGCAGTTCATCCTCAGTCCTAAACCTTAACAGCAGTATAAAAAGCTAAAACCCATACTGATTCATAATATTTTATGAAATGTACCTCCCTCTGAGCCTTACTCCTCCGAGAATCCCTAACGCATATATAAGGATACTGTAGGAAATTTCCAGAGAGTAGTTTCCAACTGGCAGACCGTCTTGAAACTGATCATCTGTGATTCGTCGATACAGTTTCCTGAAATCAGGAAAAGCAGCCCTTCTCATCCAGACCAGGAAGTCTTGGTTGATGAAGCCGTTGTTATACTCATCGGAGGTGTCCAGCTCATAAGCAGGCTTAGGCCAATTTATGGGCTTCACAGTTCCTGAAAATAAACTTTATTTAATGCGAGACTCAAAGAGAAACGGAGCTCATTCTGGTTATGAAGCTGAAAGTAGTACCGTTGAAGGCGTTGACCAGGGGCGTCACGCTGGGATTTCTGTATTTGACGTTGTAGTCTGTCCACCAAGCAATCCCTTTTCCGTCTAGGGGCACTTCCTTTTGTGTCCCGTTGATCAGCTGATAGAGCTTAAAGGTGTCTTTCAAAAAAAGCAAAAAGAATTGAGGCAGTCAAAATAAAATCGGACAATATTTATCACAGGGAATAATTGTCATACATACCATTAAATATGCTGTTTGCCAGCGCTCCACAAGGCACGATTGGTTTATCGTTGCGGTCATAGTCATAGGGGTCACAGTCACTATTGGGACTCTTTCAGGAGACACAAATGAACAACTGTTCGATTTGATTTCTGAAATTTATGCAAACCATTACAAAATGTACTAAAACTATTGGTTCTAAACTCCTCAAAAAGGGCCTTTGTGGAAGAGTGTCAAGAAGACCAGCATCGTTCTAAAACCTCGTTTCCACTGAGTGGTACGAAACGGGTCGGTACACTATTTTGTCAAAGCAGACCTCTTCAGTTGGAGGTTCACAGGATGATGGTTTTTCTCACTTTCTTCTCCTACTACTCTCCAATTTGCATTATTTGCTGTTATTTCAACTGTTAACTTTTTGTTTTCTCTGTTATTTTCTCTCCATAGAAGGTGCACCTGGTCTGGCGTTCTGTTTGACTGTGATGCCTTCCTGGAGGAGCGCTTCAGCTGAGATGATGCTGCCAACAACTCACCGTTCTCCTCCTCCTGCTGTTAACTTTTTACTCTCATGAACATCGAAAATAATCCTGCATCAGTGCAGAGTCTCTGCTCTGTCTTCTCAAACCCCCAGTCGGTCGTGGAAGATGGCTGCTGGTACTGAGCCTGGTTCTGGTTCTGCTGGAGGTTTCTTCCTGTTACATGCATGCTCAGTATGAAGGATTGCTGTAAAGTCAATGACTCTACGCCATGCTGTTGCTACGTGCTCGTCCAGGAGGAGTGAACGTTGCAAGTCAACAACTCGATGCTCTGCTGGGTTTCCTTAGAAACTTTATGAACTACTTTGAATAATTAATCGAGCTGCTGAACTGTTTGATAACCAGGATCAATTGGAATGTATGTGTGATTGAACTGATTTTTTTGTTTCTTGTAAAGTGCCTCGAGACAACATTTGTTGTGAATTGGCGCTATAGAAATAAACTGAATAGAATTGGTACAGTACGGTTAGGGCGGAGCTGCTGGAGTCACACAACACAATCTAGGGCTGCACGAAATTAGAAAATCTTGCGATGACGATAACAGTTGCGAAACTTTCCGTCTCATCCATGCTTCCATCACCCTCTGAGGATTAGCATTTTGGGCGACGCCGTTTGTATCAGGTGTGAACATCTGCAGCCGTAAGATTCTGTCCAACAGGCTAAAGATTACATTAACATGTAAAACACGAGTTCAGAACACTTTGAATATATTACCCAACAATTACTGAACTCCAAACAGTCCTCTGCGATATGTATATTGTGCACGTTAATATTGCAAAGACGGTATATTCGCGATATATTGTGCAGGCCTAACACAGTCCATTGATTGGGGGACAGAAAAAGGCTTGTCATCACACTACTATGATGCAATGTTAGCTGGCCCAGTAAGCGTCCAACTGGCAGTGGAAACGCCCTCCTGAATACGCTGGACCACAAAATAGAGTACCGAACTGCACCGACCTGTGAAAGCTATATGAAGTCATGTTTTTAATTTGCCACAAGCCATGTAGGGGAGAGAGAGCAAGCACTGAACATTTGAACGGTGAAGTACAGTAGAGGCAGAGTCAAGCTGTGTTCCTTCAGCATGAACAGTGAAGCTGATCAGAGTTTATGAGAAGATGGATGGAGCTAAATCCAGGACAATCCTGGAAGAAAAGCTGTTAGAGGCTGCAGAAGACTAGGTTCACCTCCCACCAGGACAACCACCCTAAACATAAAGCCAGAGCGACAGTGGGATGGTTCAGATCCTGGATGAAAATGTGACGTTTTGCTAAGTTATTCTGTTTCACCCTTCATGAATTTTACTTTAAAAAGGTGTATCATCTTACTTTAAAGTTACCCAGGTCTCCATACAGCTGATTATCATCTTTGGACACCCCGTACTTTCTTTGGTTCTGGAAGTAGTTGGTCAAACCATAATAAAAGAAGACCGGCCCCTGTGTTGCAAAGAAACATGCAAAAACAAAACAAACAGCCTCAGATGATAAGACTAAAATGTTAAAATTGGTTGCTCGTAAAGCACAGTTTGTGTCAAACCTTGAACAGAGTGTTGAGGGAGAACTCCATGGTGCACACACATTTCTTTACACTTGGGTCACTGCACTTATAGCAGGGATCAGTTGAGTCAGCACCAGTGTAGTCCAACTGTTTAGCGAGGGAAATAAATGCAAAACATATTTTTTTATGGCTAAAACATGAACTCTTGCAAATCTGATGTCAGAAAGCCGAGTGGGTCGCTACAATCTGAATCAAAGAAATTCCTTTTGTTTCCATTTTAGCACTGAAAACAGTTTTGCATTCCCTGCTAACTCCGTCTTTTGCTAGTTTCTTCTGACATTTGACTCTTCATTCTCAGCCTGGTAAAAGCAATCGCTGCAATACACAGTAGGGGTGGGCGATAAATAATTTCATCGAATTTTTTTTTTTTAAAAGATTTAATTTTTTGGGAAATCATGATTTTCAAAAAAATAAATAAATAAATAAATAATTCCTTGAGGGTCCATATTACAGAGTGATGTCAGCACACCTATGGTCTACCATCTTGTTTGACAAGCGTGTTTTACAGTTTCTGTTTATTTGCACTTTAAATTTAGGTCAACTCTATGACAAAGTATTTATATTTTAATTTTGAGAATAAAGTCACAATAAAACCAGAATACAGTCGTAACATTAAGAGAATGAATTATTACGTTTGATGATAACTCCTACACGAAAAATAACAAAAATGTAAAATGAAGAATACTGAACATCTTATGAAATTATGCTTTAGTTTTACAGATGATACTTAATAGAAATACTTATCTTTTGACACATTAGCATCGAATCAGTAGCAGGACTTTGAAACAATCTTGCAACAACTGAGTCTATTTTGAAGAAAGAACCACAAAGACTGAGGTGGTCACGTCAGATCCTGTTAACTCAATAAAAATGTTTTTTTCTCATTAAAACAACCTTTTCATAATTTTAAGATGTTTTTTTTTCTGGTAAAATTGTGTCTTTATTCCGCTAATATTGAGTCTATATTCTCCTAATTAAACAAACATTCTCCTAATCTGGCCCTAATACTCCATCGTACAACTCAAAGAAGGGATGATTGACATAGAAGCCAGTTCTTGAAAATATTTTCTGTCATTTGCAATTTCTTTTTTAGAAAAGAAATCGAGGAGAGAAAAAAAAATCGATTAAAATCGGAAATCGGATTTGGTATGAGAAAAATCGGAGATTTTATTGTTTACGCCATATTGCCGAGCCCTAATAAACCGTCCTCGCTTACCTCCAGCAACTGGATGTCCCGTGAAGCGATGAAAAGAGCAACTCCAACACCGATGAAGGCGAGCCCAATGAGGACAAACCCTGGAATAACAATGCCTGCAGAGAGAATGGGCTGCCATGCTGGAAGCCGCTGTTGGGTGAAGGCAGTGTTGTCAGGCCGGTTGGACAGCTCCTCCTGCTCCTGCTTCACCATCGTCTTGATTCTGTTGGATTGATTATTTAATATCTTCAAAAATCTACTCCTGAATTATAGTTGAGGTTATACTTTAATTTAAGTAGTTATAGATTATCACTGGGTTTGAAAAAAACTTTGGAAATCCCTTGTGAAGGTAATTTAGATGGATAAACTTTTGAACTCTCTTGACTTCCTGTTTATATTCATATTATTATCAACGTTATATTTCATTTTAACCTATTACTGACCTACCTTACACAATAAAATGCTTTATATTTGACTCTTACACGCCAGTAATTCAGCGCTGAGCAACACTTAGACCAGTTATAAGCATAAAACACGCCACTAAATATACTTCTCAGTCCCCAAAATTAACTTTTTTTAAAGAATATTTGTGCTTAAGTCGGAATATATCTAAATTAACAGGTGATACTTACACGTAGTCGGGTGAAAAACAAAGAAATAAAAAAGTCGAAAAGACGCTGGGACCTCTTCCTGGATAGAAGGAGCGATGTAGCAGCTCACCTTTACCTGTCCTCCTACTCCCCTTCTTCTTCCTGCCCTGCCCTTCTTTCACATAGACATTAACGACATAGACACCGCATAGGCCCAGTCGAAACTAAACGTTTGTCCGTCCGCCATATTGTGAGTGGCTTCCTCTTGAAAACCAAAAGAACTGTGTTCATAAATACATAAATAAATGATTATAAAAATAGAAATATCTTTTATTGTAACAAAGTGGGGAAGTTTTGATGTACCAGCAGCAAGTTAAAAAAGGTAAATGGAAACATGTAGATTCCCTGTGGAAGTCCAATTCCACCATGAAAGAAAAAATAAAAGCCCAACAGGAAGTCAATATTCCGAGCTTTGATGTCATAATTATGAGATAAAAAGTCATAGTTTTGACTTTCAAAGTCATAATTATGACACACTGGAGCACAATTATAATCTCCTAATTATGACTTTGAATCTCATAAATATGACTTTGAAAGTCAAAATTGTGACTTTTATTCTCAAAATTATTACTTTTATTCTCATAATTATAACTTTAAAGCTTGTAATTATGACTTCCTGTTGGGCTTTTATTTTTTTTTCTTTTATGGCGGAAATGGGGTTGCATAAGATTCAAACTAAAGTAAAAATAAATAAATAAATAAATAAATAAATAAATGTGCAAGATGTGTATATTTATTCATAGAAAAGTGCAACAGAATGTTTACAAGAAATTTTAAAAAGTGAACATTTACTGAATTTGTTGGGAACAGAGATGATTATAAAGTCTTTTTAAGAAAGTATTTTTAAGAATAGCTTCACTGCACTGTACTTTTCACTTTTACATGAATAATATATTTATGAAGTATCACTACTACTCTTATTTGAATAAAGTTTCTGGATCCTCTACCCACTGTGAGTAACTTCACCAAATAAAGAACAACGTTGCTTTAACCAAAGTCGTCCCAGACAAGCGCACACACACGCCTACAGTTTATGTTAAAGTGAGACTTCTTGTTTGTACACAAGCTTTGTTGTTCTAGAATTATTTTCTATCTGCTGATCCTTTTGTAGATCAAGAGGATACAGCTAACACTATATATTCACTGGAAGTATTTTACCTTGTTCTAACATGTATACATTACCTACTGTTGAGTATTGGTTTAAAAAGTTTTATACTGAAAAAAATTGATTTAGAATAGAAATAGCCTTTATTGTCCCACAGATTTGGTAAAGTGTTTCTACCTGAATTGATTTTGTAATTATCTTATTTATTTGTATTTAATGTTTTCATTTTAGTCTTCAAAATATCAAAATGTTCCCATAACTTTATAGTTTTCTGTGTCTGATGAAATCGTTTTAAATTAATAGATCAGATGGTCTCATAAGTTACTCGGTACTTAGGTAGGCTTCTTACCTAATACTCTTTACTTTTACTTGAGTAAAAACATGTTGAAGTAGTGCTACTCTTACTTGAGTACAACTTTAGGCTATTCTACACACCTCTGCTTACCCCATTGGAACGGAACTATTTTGGACATCTTTATGCGATAGTTCTTCAAACATGCCCCTGACAACATGGCGACAGCATTGACGTACAATCGGGGCGTTCACTCTTAAATCCAATCTTCTTCCATACAGACGTCTTAAATCCAATCTTCTTCCACTCTGGAAGAAGATTGGATTTAAGACGTTAAGACGTTCCAGTTCCAGTGGGTCTTGAATCCGTTTTCTCAGACTGATGAAAATTAACTTAAAACACCAGATTCGGACCAGCTGTTAGAAATGAGTGGAAAACAGCAACAAAAAATACATTAAATTTTAAGGACGACGCAGACTGGATAAAACAAAAACAGATAAACGTCTATCTGTTAAACCCCGCCTTTCTTTTGATCGACGGTCTTGGTAGCCAATCATATCTGAGTGACATTTTCTAACGTTTTGTTATCCACCAATCACGGAAGAGTTCTTTGAAAAACCTGCATCTGCACCGTCTTTGTGTTGATATTTTCGGAGGGTTAAGAGGTAATATTTTTAATTTTATTTTATCATTATTATTCTATGACATTAATTTTGATGTGTAAATAGTAAATGAGCATTTTAACGCTTATTAACGGGACGTGTTTAGGATAAAACTGTTATGCAAACCCCTGCGTACCTGCTAGCTGCGTCTCATTGTTAGCCTGAGCTAACGAAGCATGGTCTTCCTTGGTCATTTTAACGGATTGCATTTAAAATGAGAAACGAGATGTGTTGGAAATTTATTGTATAGTTCAATTCGGTTCTTAGAGTATGAAATCTAACTAATATGTTGTAAATTTTGCTCGTTATGAGTAACAAAGCCATTGTGTGCACTAGCAGGTTCATCTGTCGCCGCAAGCTTGCTAGTTGACGTTAGTTCATTTAATCAACATAAAAATAGGAAGCTAGGAAAGGCTTTTTTAAACTGATGATTAATGTCAAAGCTACGGAAGAGGATTAGGGACACTGGGAGATAAAAGAATTCTGACTTTAATCTCGGGATTCTGAAAAAAGAAAAGTCAGATATTTGAGATTAAATTCAAAAATACTTTATTTATCCCAAAGGGAAATTAGATGTTGTCGTAACTCATATTGTCCTCTAAGTATCAAAGAGTCGTTGTGGATGGTGATGCTCTGAGCAGGAACAATCTCCAGTAGCAACATATCTGAAGAGGCCTCTGACTGAAGACTGTGGCCGCTAACAGCTCAATATCCGAGCATCAGAGATGATATTCCGCAGTAACATGTCCTGGTTGACACCAGCAGATGCTGGCAAGCACTGCTAATCCACCTCTTTTGCTTTTGCCGGTCCTTTCTTATTTATTTATTTATTTATTTATTTATTTATTTATTTGTGTGTGGAGGTATGGTTAGAAAGCAGGGCAGAAAAATGTTGGAGTCGGAAAGTCAAAATTGTTTGTTTATTTCAGTGACCCTGATTCTCTTCCATACAAAGCTGATCACACAGGAAAAGAAGCAGATTTTTTAAAAAGTTTTGATTAAATTGACTCAAACATTTCGCCAAATGATGCAAGCCAGTGACATTTCAGCTGATTTTTCTGACTTTATTAGCTTGTCTTGAATGAAGTGCCGACAGTGTTGTTCAGTTCGTGTCTGTAACCATATTTCTGGTTCTGTCTTCGTCCCTCAGTGTTTGAATGGATATTACCAGGTGTACGGAGAAATGGGTAAAACAAGACACGGTTACTGTACCTTGGAGCTTTCATTTCATGAAACCATCACACCCATGCACACTGTACATCGTTTCTGTCATCCAGTGAAGAGAAGTCTTATTAGACGGTGTATTACTCAAACTTACACTGAATTTGTGTTTTTACAGTTTCACACAGTAGAGAGAGGTTGTTTCATTACCTTTTAATTTGACATGATTCTAATTTATATCTGATTTTACTGCTGCTGGTTGAAAACTATAGGTGTTGATATCTCAGCTGTCTCATATTTAAATTAAATCCTGACTTTAAGTGTCTCTTTTACTTTCCCCTAAACTCTGTCTACAATTGTACTGTCGTGCATGACTTTGGCTTTCATAGAAACAGATTGAAGCTATCAAAAACAAGGAGTTAAAATTCAGCATATGTATAAATCTGATTTAGTTAAATCAACTAAAAAGGATTGTGGTATTGAATTGACTTTTTTTATTTTATTTTGAAGTGCCTTGAGATGACGTGCTGATAATTAGCCCTATATAAATAAACTGAACAGATATGTATATTCGCATTAGGAAAGCTGTCTCTGATCATTTTGACAGACCGAGAGTGCCTTGCAAAAGTTTGCTTTTAAACAGTATATGCATATTTTATCACAATATAACCTAAAACATCTGTATTGTATTAAGATTTTATGACACTTCAGTGCAGGGTAGTGTAGAAATATGAAGTGGAATAAAATCATGCACAATATATTGTCATTGCATTATCAGTATGTGTAATATTCATATTGCAGAGCACTGTTTGGAGTTGGTCAGTATATTCCAACTTGCATTTTTCTATGCTAATGTAATATTTAGCTAGTTCTCATGGCAGCAGATGTTTATACCAGACAGAATGATGGAAGCACAGATGAGAAAGAGAGGAAAGAAGAAAAAAGGCAGATATCACAGCTGATATTGTCATTGCAATATTCACTAATATTATCACCACAGAATGATTTACAAATGTCTTTCAGCCCTATACTCCATCCAATATGACTGCGATTCCGGTATTTAGCAAAGAAGAAGGTGCTAAAAAAAATATTTTCGCGGAAGCTGAATACTAATGCACACCACCGTTTCCAGATTCTTATTCATAAAAAAACTGAAATCCATTAATCATTTTCTTTTCACTTAAAAGTGTTGGTCTCACACTCAAAATCGTATTAAAATGCATCAGCATTTTTATTCTGGGAGTATGAATGTAAAAACATAGCTCAAGATGTCAGTTGGATTTAGATTCAACTTTTGTTTAATAAGTTATCATTTTATGCACATTTCTGATGTTTTTATGCCGTGCAAAAGTACTTATTTTGTTGTTCTTCACCTGCAACTCACACTTTGCCATTTTCATCAAATATTTTGAAATATTTTTAATTTTTAAAACATTTCACTCTAACAGTGTTTTTCACAGTTAACTTTACATTGTTCCTGCTGGGTATGTATGTGATCATATCCGTTTGTTGTTCAGGAGAGGCCTCCAACATCTTCCATCATGCTGTCTAGCAAGAAATCAGATGCAGGCTCCTCCTCCTCCTCCTCTTCGTCCTCTGTGGGAGCAGCGGGAGGCGAAAGGCTGCTGGGTGCTGATGTCCAGAGTGGTCCGTCAGCTTCGGCTGCCGGACCAGTGGATGTGAAGAAGAAGGAGAGATCGTCCCCTAGCGGGGAACCTGGAGGTCCCCCGTTCCCACACCAGTCAGGTCCCGCAGGGGCCGACGCTGACTCGGCTGAAGTCCGCAGAACGAGTCGGCGGAAGCGAGCAAAAGTAAACATTTTAGGGTTCTGAAGTTGTAAGAGTCGGCTTTGATAGATAGAACCAGCATGCAGCCCAGTTCTACAGACTCCTGCTAATGACCCGATTCTGTGATTCAGGTGTGTTGAAGCAGACCCACCTCTAAGCGCTGCAGGAGTCCGCCCCCGTTGGCTGCAGTTTGAGACCCCCGCTTTAAGCAGTTTAGGTTTCGTTGTTGTCGCCTTGGAAACTCAAAGTTTAAGCTTTGATCCTATAGTTTGTGCAAGATTGAGATCATGAGCTCACACCTATCCGAGTGTTTATCAAGCAAAACAGATTCTGCTTTCTGAGCAGCGTTTTACTACTTAAAAATATGTGAAACTGGGAAAAAAACTTTAATCTGAAAAGTAGTTTTGAATTTTTTTTTATTTTCAAAATTATAAGTTTCAAATCATTTTTTTTTTTGTGTCTAATCTGTTTTTTGTTTTTAAATCTCTTCATCTTAAAATATTTTTCAGTTTAAATTTTTTTTAGTATTATTATTTAGTTTCTAATTGTTTTTTCAGGTTCAGATCTCTTTTTAAAATCTTTTTCAGTTTAAAAATGATTTTTCAGTTTAATTTTTTTTAGTTTTTAATTATATTTATCGGGTCAAATCTTTTTAGTTTAATTCATTTCTAAATCTTTTTTTCAGTATAAAAATGATTTTAAAATTTTTTTTGTTGTTTCAACATTTCTTTGCTGTTTCAAATCTTTTTATGTTTAGAATTTTTTTCAGGTTAAGTATTTTTTTTTGTTTCAAATATTTTTTTATTTTTAAATCTTTTGAGTTTAAAAATTATTTCAGTTTCAAGTCCTTTTTTATTTTTTTTAAGCCTCAACATTTTTGCCCCAGGTTTAATTTTTTTTTTCTTTTTTTTTTTCAGTTTCAAAAAAATATTTTTCAGGTTCAGATCTTTTATACAGTTTAAAAATTGTTTTTTGGTTTCAAATCCTTTTTTTTATTATTATTATTATTATTATTATTGTTTGAATATTTTTTTTCCCCCAGTTTCACTTTTTTTTCAGGTTTAATTTATTTATTTTTTTTTTTTTCAGTTCCAAAAAAATAGTTTTCAAGTTCAATTTTCTTTTTACAGTTTAAAAATTACTTTTGGTTTCAACCCCCGCCCCCCAGTTTCACTTTTTTTTTTTTTTTTCTCAGCTTCAAAAAATATTTTTCAGGCTGTAAATAATAATTTTTCAGTTTCAAATCCTTTCTTTTTATCTTTGTGTTTTAGCTCTTTTCAGGAGTGTGAGTGAACAAAGGGGTGACCATCTGGAATGCCGGTTTTAATGGTGCTTTTATTGTGCCTACTGTTGCAGGTGGAGTACCGCGAGATGGACGAAAGCCTGGCCAACTTGTCCGAGGATGAGTATTACTCTGAGGAGGAGAGGAACGCCAAGGCAGAGAAGGAGAGGAAGCAGGTCATTCCTCCTCCGGCGCCGCCTCCTGAGGAGGAGAACGACAGCGAACCTGAGGAACCATCGGGTGAGTCGACTGCTCAAAAAGGCATAAAGTGTTCTGCTTTATTAGATAAAGACTGTCTCTGATCTGTCCTTTTTCAGTTCAGAAGACATTTAACATGAATGTTTTTAGCATTAAAGTGAAAACCAGCGTCATTTTTAGGTCTGGAAGGAGCTGCTTTCCAAAGCCGCCTTCCTCATGACAGAATGACGTCCCAGGAAGCCGCCTGCTTTCCCGACATCATCAGTGGTCCTCAGCAGACACAGAAGGTCTTCCTGTACATCCGCAACCGCACCGTACGCCACCGTCAACACATTTCTTTTTCTCCACAGACAGAAACGTATCAGCAGCTTTCAGGCTAATGCATCTCATGTTAATCCCATTCAGATCCAACTGTGGCTGGACAACCCTAAGATTCAGCTCACCTTCGAGGCTACTGTACAGCAGCTTGAAGCTCCATACAACAGTGAGGCATCAAAATTATTATTTTTTTGTTTCTCTTTTTTTTTTTTTTTTTTTCCAAGAAGAAAATTTCATGTTTGCTGTTTTCCTTTTTTTCCAGGCGACACTGTGTTGGTTCACAGGGTGCACAGCTACTTAGAGAGGCACGGCCTCATTAACTTCGGCATTTACAAGAGAGTCAAGCCTTTACCCAGTGAGTCCATTTCACCTGCTTACGTCCATATTTGTCCGATATGTTTACCAACAGTGAGGGGAATCCCAGCCAGGATAATTACTGTTAGAACAAAGCCTGACAGTAACTTCATGTTTTTACTAGTAAATTGATTTTATCAATTTAATAAAATTTTTGGTTTTTGAAGGTTTAATTTTTGGAAAATCCAGATATTTATTTTTCTACCAATGCTCTCCTTGGCTTTCCGTAGTTCAGAGTGATGTCAGCACTCTGGCAGCCATTTTGATTGACAAGCGTGTTTTACAGCTTCTATTTATGTGGACTATGAATTCAGGTCAACTCTACGACAAACAATTACAAACAACTACAATTATTATTTATTTTTGTAATTACAAGAATAAAGTTGTACAACAATGCAATCATAATAATTTGAGAATAAAGTCTTTATATTACCAGAATAAAGTCGAAATATTAGAAGAATAAAGCAGTAATATTATGAGAACTCCAACATGAAAACAAGAAATTAATGATCCAACCTTTTTTCTTATCAAAATGAATTTTTTCTCGTAATTTTAAGATGTTCTTCTAGTTCTTCTTTGCGTGTTTGTTCTGCTAATATTATGAATTTATTCTCATAATTAAAAAAAAAAATCTCATAGCCTGGTCCTGATATTCTGTCGTACAACTCCCAGAATGGATCATTAAAATAAAAGCCACTTTTTGAAAATATTTTCAGTCCTTTTGTAATTTCTCTTTTAGAAAAGAAAGTTAGAAAAAAAACGATTAAAATTGGAAATCGGATTTGTTATGAAAAAAATTTGACATTTTATTTTTAAGCCATATCGCCCAGCCCTAGTTATTACTGTAGTTTCATAATCTCACTCTGAAATACTTGAACAAATTCAGGTTTTAATTTGACTACATTTACCTATTTGATCAGAATTAGGAGCTGCTGGTTTACTTCTGTGTTTTAGACTCTGTTGCTGCTTTAAAAGGTTGATTTTATTTAAATGTCTCAACAACCCCAGTTAAAATCCAAACTGATCCAGAGATGAAGCATATCTTTGGTTTCGTTGCAGCAAAGAAAACTGGGAAGGTCATAATCATCGGTGGAGGCGTGTCCGGCCTGGCTGCAGCCAGACAGCTGCAGAGTTTCGGGATGGATGTTACAGTCCTGGAAGCCAGGGTAGGTCATCAGCTCTGAGCTGTTTCGATGATCCTAAAACCTTCATTTTGTTATCAGTGTGAGGATTTTCTTCTGTCTAGCAGACTGAAACATCATACCTGTTTTTAAATTCCTTTGCATGGACAACTTGTGCCTTTTATTATTTCTTTTTTGAAGGTGTTTTATTTGTGTATAAAGCTATTAACTTCTTCATTACTGCTGTCCATCACTTTCAGCCGTCCTTTAACAGCGAATTATAAACATAAACTATTAACAAAATTAGTCAATTATTTTTACTTTATTATTATAGTACAAAACTATTTTTGTTTATATTATGCTGTTAGTTTTAGATTCTATCTAAAAAGACCAACTTTTAGAAGTGTGATGTTGTGTTCACTTGTATTTTAGCCAGTCCATCCAGGTTTTCACACAAATTCACACTAAATCAATAAAATTCTGCTTTTTTTTTTCACGTTAATGTATAACTGTGAGGGGTGTTTTTTGCAAATTTTCTGCAAAATTGGTCAAAAACATTGTGTTTAAGGGATGCTAACTCCCACCTGCAGGTGGCAGTATTTCCAACTTCTACTACACTGCTGCATCAGCCTTGCTTGATGTCCAGTTATAATCCATGATCGATGTGACAAGTAACACAAATTGAGCTAGTTAAGTTCTTTAAAGAAGAAAATGTCTGTTTCCTATCTGTCTGCTTGTTGTTGTTTTTTTTCCTGTATGTGTAGATTTTGGAAAGGGTTTGATGAAGAGAAAATATCCCAAAATTCCTTGCAAATGTAATTGCAAGGAATTTGATTGCAAAAAATCACAAAACAATCGCGAAATCTTGGAGGGACTGTTTAGATTTCATCATAGTGTATTATTGTTTACATTTTTTACTGTATGATTTTAGAGGCTTTAAATAAGTATTGTTTTCCTCTATTCATCTTCCTTAAGAAATGTGTTTCAGGATGTCCATGCATCTTTAAAAAGGCGTCAATTTACATATCTAAAATCAAGGCCTTAAAATGTATTAAATTGATTAAAAAAAAAAAAAAAATGTAAGTTGGCCGTAAACACATAAATCACACGTCTTAAATTTGTCGTGGCAGGACTATTTAATCTTGTATTTCTATGTATTTTTTTCTTGCCCGACTTTTCTGTCAGGCAAACGTTTGAGTCGCACGCAGTCGACATCATTCCGCTCTGTGACTCGAGGCGGTTGAAGCTCCCGCTAACTAGCTGCTAATAAACCCTAGCTAGCTAACTAGCTTTTTAGCGTCTATCATTGGTAAGCGTAAATTATCGCCAGTTGGCTGGACGATGTTCGTCTTCGCCATTGGCTCACTTCTGTTACCAACCCGTACGTTGCTGCGGACGTTTTGTGCAAAAAAGCTTTGCACTGCTATATAAAGTATGCGATTTTCTTTTCAGTTCAGTTTATTTATATATTTTCACAACTAATGTCGTCTTCAGACACTTTACAAGAAAAAACAAAGTCAGTTCAATCATACATTCAATCATACACGTAGCGACCGCATGGCACTGTGTCACTGACTTTACAGCAATCCCTCATACCGAGCATGCATGTAGCGACAGTGGGGAGGAGAAACTCCCCTTTAACAGGAAGAAACCTCCAGCACAACCAGAACCTGGCTCAGTACCAGCAGCCATCTGCCACGACTGACTGGAGGTTGGAGAAGACGGCGCAGAGAGACAAGAAGAAGAGATGAACTGATGGAGGATTATTGCTGATGTTCATGAGAGCAAGAAGTTAACAGCAGCAGGAGGAGAACGGTGAGTTGATGGCAGCATCATCTCAGCTGAAGCGCTCCTCCAGGAAGGCATCACAGCCAAGCAGAACGCCAGACCAGGTGCACCTTCTATGGAGAGAAGACAAAAAGCTGAAATAACAGCAAATAATGCAAACTGGAGAAGAGTAGAAGAAGAAAGTGAGAGAAAGTGGTCAGTTTGTCCTCCAGCAGCCTCTGGCAGCAGAGCTACAGAAACAGCTCAGGAAGACCTCGGCCAGTCTGACTACCAGCTTCATCAGGGAGGAAAGTTTTAAGCCTCGTCTAGAAAGTAGACGGGGTGTCAGCCTCACGGACTAAAACTGGGAGCTGGTTCCTCAGGAGAGGAGCCTGGTGACTGGAGGATCTGCCTCCCAGTCTGCTTCTAGAACCTCCGGGAACCAGCAGTGAACCTGCAGGCTGAGAGTGAAGGGTTCTGGTAGGAACATCTGGACCAGTCAGGGCTCTGGTGGGAACATCTGGACCAGTCAGGGCTCTGGTGGGAACATCTGGACCAGTCAGGGCTCTGGTGGGAACATCTGGACCAGTCAGGTCTCTGGTGGGAACATCTGGACCAGTCAGGTCTCTGGTGGGAACATCTGGACCAGTCAGGTCTCTGGTAGGAACATCTGGACCAGTCAGGTCTCTGGTAGGAACATCTGGACCAGTCAGGGGTCTGGTGGGAACATCTGGACCAGTCAGGGCTCTGATGGATGATGGAGCTGATTATAAATGTGCATTTTCTACATTTCTGTCATGATTCAGGTCTTAAATTTCATTCATGATAGTCCTAAAAAGGCATTGAAAAGCCTTGAACTTGAGTTGGTGAAACCTGCAGAACCCTGATTTGATTTGCTTGAATTTGTCTTTTATTTACTTATTTTAGCGATTAATTTTATCTCTTTACCTGTTTTGACTCCATAGCACTTTGTGTTAATCGTTTCATGAAAACTGCCCTGCAGCTAAAGTTTGTCAGGTTTAAAAAAAACCCAAAACAACCTTTCAGTTGAGTCTGTTTCTCACCCTGTCTGCATGCAGGACCGCGTGGGAGGAAGAGTGGCCACATTCAGGAAGGGTAACTATGTAGCGGACCTGGGAGCCATGGTGGTAACCGGACTGGGTGAGAGTCAGAACACTGAACACCAGACAGCTGTTTATGTCGAGCTTTTTATTCCACGTTGAGTTATTCTGAAGAATCCAACCTTAAAGAGGCAAATGATTAGTTTTTGTTATTATTGTCATCATGTAATGCTTTAATGGCCTTCATGGAGCTCCTGTAGTTACAGGACGTTCCAGCAGGGGGAGATATCTGCAAGCAGCGGTGATCTTTATGCTTGTGGGCTTGTTGTTTTTTATAATCAGGAGGGAATCCCATGGCTGTGGTCAGCAAGCAGGTTAACATGGAGCTGGCCAAGATCAAACAGAAGTGTCCTCTGTACGAAGCCAACGGCCAGGCTGTGAGTAGAACATCCATACCAGAAACTTCTCAGCATTGTTTTTGGGTTCATTTTGATGATTCTGGCTTAATGATTGTGAAGAATCAAAATCTGAACATTACATCAGACCGATAAAAATGATTTTTGATGGAGAAATGTGGTCCTGCGGAGCAGAGTAGAGTACCTGGGCTCCTTTGGCATGAGAAGCTGCATCTGCAGCTGCGTTTCCATTACAAAGCTGCGCAAATCTCTGTCGAAAAAACACAATTTAACAGCTGCGGTGTTTCCATTAAATAAGAAGTTAAATTAAAATCTCACGTGAATAAGCTTGTTCACGCGATAGGTCATTAAAAACATGCCGCGCCGTGATCCTCCAGCTACTTCTTGTTGTCTTCTTCTTCGTGTTTTCCGCCAGTGGCAACATCCAGCTGTTGATCACGTGACTCGTGTGATGAGAAAAAGTGTTTCCATCACAGTTTTGCGAAATAAACCAATTTCGATACGGCCGAAAAAACCACCTCATCCTTGCGCCAAAACTTTTTCTCGAAAAGGGAGAATTTTTTTTTTTTTCAGAAATGGCGTCTTTCCGTGAAGCAAATTTATTTTTGTAGTTTCAATTTCCACAATTTCAAAGTTAATAGAAACACAATTGGTGTGGCGGCGATCAGCGTGTGGTGCTCAGGAAGCAGCGGCCTTCGGCTCGTCTGAATTGTTGACTCTGGTGCGTCGCTTCTCTCCGTTGACAACAACCCTTAGATCCTCTGCTTCCTGGCCAGTCCAGCCTGTGATTAAAGCAGGTGTTGGTACCAAGTCCTGCTGCAAAATTAAACATCTCCATAAAGGTTAATAGTTCTTCCTTCCACTTAACATTCTAGTGCAAGGCTTTGTTGCTTCTCCTCCTTGTGGAAAGTGTTAGTGACTGTTGGACAGCTGTAGCTATCGACTATAACAGCCAATATTTCTCAATTAAAGACATTTTTTACTGATATGTATATATGTGCATTATTGTAATTTTCATAAAACAGAATTTTTTGTTTTCATCAGCTGTAAGCCATAATCATCAACATTATCACAGTGTGTTTAATGAATCTAATCTGAGCTGTTTTATTTTTTGTGTAACTATTGAAATAAAAGAGCTTTTCAGTGATTTTCTAATTTCATAAGGCAGACATGTATAATTCAGAAGTTCATAAAAGGCAACAGACCAGCAGCAAACAGAGCATGTTTGAAAATATGTGCTCGTTGAACTCAAACTGACCTTTATGACACACCTATTAACCAATCACAATGCTGGAAGTATGTCATTACCTCATTCACCAACGTAGGGTTAAAAATAAATAAAAGTCAGCGGTTTGCTGTTGCAATCTGAGCTAAATTTCTCTCTTTAAAAACACGCAGCGGTTATATTTTCTGTTTCATTTGACTCATGAGGTGTTTATTGCTCACATACTTTTCTCAGCACTGTGAATAATTGAAATATGTGCGTTTAAAAAATAAAAAAGGACATTAATTTCTGTTGCAAAATAAAAAATGTGGTAGATAGTAGTGGTGGGACTTGATAAAAAAAAATTAATGGAGTTAAGCAAAGTCTAATTAATTAATTGCATTTTAATAAAAAAAATTTAAGTTCACAAACCTTTTTTTGCTGATAAATTATTGAATAAATAGGCATATGAGATCAACAACAAATATATTTATTGTTTTTAATCTGTTATCTAGGTTATTCACCCGTCAGATTGGTGCAAAGTCCTATTATACCCACTCAGTTCTCAGATGAGTCGCTTGTGCGTCAGATTTATGGGTGTACCAGAAACACACCACCAAGGTTCCGGCTCGGGACTTTTGTATGGAAAAAAGAAAAAGGCCATTTAATTGCATTAAAATTTTTAATGCAATTAAATCTTTGTAATTTAATTAATCGAAATTAGCACATTAAAGTCCCGCCACTAGTATTTAGTGATTCATTTATATGTGAGTTTGCTTTGAATGTTCTGTAATTTCTGTGTTTAAGGCTGTTTGTGGAACACACTGCTGTCCTCTGACACAAGTTTGCTTTACAGGAGCCACAAAACCTTTTTAGAAACGCTTTTAGAAGCAGAAAAAGACGCTGCAGCTCAGTGATATAAATCAGGAATGGATTTTTGTTGCAACATTTCCATCAGTTTATAAGCTTTTTGAGGCTTTCAAAGAACTCACATCATGTGTAACTTTATCTGTTGTTTTGTGCAAACCTGTCTGAGGTGAACCTTGTGTTTAACTCAACATGTTCTTTGTTCTCTCTCTCCTCCCCTCTTGTCCTGCTGAAGGGTGAACGGTGCACAAGTGTATGTATATTTCTATTTATATGATCTGTCTGTAGTTTTGAGCTGTTTAGCCATTTTAGCCATTTGCAACGTAACCATTTCACAGCCATGTAGCACCAGAAGCAAGCAGCAGCATTAATTCAGGGAATATCCAGTTAGATACTGTTGTTTGTTTTTGTCCTGGTTTTGTTCTATAAATCATGACTTTAAATGTTCTCCATTGGTCAGGCGATGTTAATGTTAGAAAGAAGTTCACAGTTTCAGTCAGTGCTGTAGAGCTTGATGACCCAGATGTGGCCTAAACCATCATGTGTTCCCTGTTTAGCCTGTTCTCTGCTAATAACTGTCTGCTACCATGGAATGAAGCTCACTGCATGTAAATAAGAGCACAAAATAGAGAATAATCAGTGTTTACAGAGACTCTTCCTTGAAGGAAAGGTCACGTATTCTTATTCTGACTCCAGTGTCTTGAAAAGCAGCTGTTTATGGTTTTTGTCAAACAGATTTTAAATTCAGATTAAAAATAACCGAGTAAATCCAGGGTGTCCTTAAATATCCTTAAAATGTCTTAAATTCATTGAAAAAAATCAGTCGCCCTTGAATGCGTTAATCGCAGGTCTTAAATTTTGTCGTGGCAGAATGATTTAATCTTGTATGTTTAGTGTAATTGTCTTTACTGTTATGCACAACTTTGAGTCACGGGCAGACATCTTCACTGCGTTCTGGGACTCGAGGCGGTTGCAGCTACCGCTAACTAGTTGCTAAGCTAGCTAGTTGCTAAGCGAGCAAGCAAGGGTAAAGCTAGCTAGAGTAAGTGCAAATTTATCGCCAGTTAGCGGGACGACGTTCGTCTTAGCCATTGCCTCACTACAGTGTGACTTCCTGGATTTTATTTTTCTCATTTTGCCTCTCGGGGTTGAAGTGTAGCTATGATGAGCATTACAGACCTCTCTCATCTTTTTAAGGGAGAACTTGCACAATCAGTGGCTGACGAAATACCTTTTTTGCCCCACTGTGTATCTCCCTTGAAAATGGTCTCTAAAAACAACGATTATTGTTGATTGCAATAATTTCTGGGGCAGCACAATTTGTTATCGTGATAGGCCTAGCTTTGGGACTCCAGATAGCTAGAAAGTAAGGTTTTGAAGTGGCCTAGTTAAAGTTCAGACTTACACGCTTTCTGCAAAGCAGAGTGGGCCAAAATTCCTCCATGTGTAAAATTCTCGTTCCCAGTTATCACAAAAGTGTGACGGCAGATGTTGCTGCTTAGGGTCAAAGGGGAAACTCCTGTTTGGACACTGGGTCGGTTTGGGTATCAGTAGAAATACTCACATTCAGAGGATAAATTTCATGAGCAAATGATGCCCATATCATATCCTCAGTCATGTTGCGTCATAGCCATATTGTCTCTGTTGTCCAGGTCCCAAAGGAAAAAGACGAGATGGTGGAGCAGGAGTTCAACCGGCTGCTGGAAGCCACCTCCTACCTCAGCCACCAGCTGGACTTCAACTTTCTCAACAACAAGCCAGTTTCTCTGGGCCAGGCCCTGGAGGTGGTCATTCAGTAAGCATGAATACACATATACTGGGATTATATGTGACGGACCAACAATCACATGCAGAATTAAGTAGGAAGATGCTGTATAGACAGCAAGGTTACAATATCCTAAGCAAACCAACCCAGACATGGCTGTCCATAGGCCTGCCTGGCAGCCAGGAGCCCCGTGGTAACTATGGATGAGCTGCAGAGCTCTACGGCTCTGGTGGGAGAATCAGCTGAAAGTTGTCCACTGCAAAATAAATCTGCACTTTATTAGGGCTGAAACGATTATTAATCGACTGTTGAAATAATCATCAGCTAACTTAGTAATGGATTATAATCGTTAACTGGAGAATGCAGACTTTTAAAAAAGGTAATTTGCTGAAAGAACAACACAATCAGAGCTGTAATTAAGCCAAAACTGTACAAAAAATATAAACATTTTGGATTTAAGATAAAAACCTTTCTTTTCTTGTAAATCTGTTCTACCCAGAACTCCTCTTGGACCACCTTTAGCTTCACCAAGTTCACATTCTGTTAAAAAAAATCTCATATTAACAACCTTTTCTATCCAATTATTAATCATTTAATTAAAAAAATAATCACAAAATCAGCCCTACACTGTATTGATGTTCAGTCAGGCAGAAAGAGCAGAGATTTTTTTGAGTACTTTTTTGGGGTTTTTTTTTTTTTTTTTTTTTTTGCTACAAATGATCAAGTGTTCACTAAGGGAAAGCTATATTTTCGCATTTTAGGCAATTAAAGGTTTTATTTTCTTATTTAAAAAAGGAATTATTTGCATCTTTTAATATATTTCTAATGTTGTGTAAAAAGGCTTAAGTGGTTCACAGAAAAATCTGCAGCATGTGCCCATTTTTTTAAATTTATTTATTTATTTATCCGATTAATCATCAGAATAATCCATAGATAACTAAAATACCCGCTAGTTGCAGGCCTTGACTTTATGCTGGTGTGGTAAGAAGAACGTTGTTGGTGGAAGAAAGCCATAAATGTCCTGCTCTCAGTTTGCTTCAAGCCGCTAAGGGGGCGGAGCCAAGACGTGGATGAAGGTCCTCTGGTTAGATGAGACCAAGCTTGGCCGACCTGCAAAGCGCTGTGTGTGGAGGAAAATGCATCCCACTGAACACACTGTCCCTACTGTGAAACATGGTGGTGGCAGCATCGTGCTCTGGGACAGGGAAGCTGGTCAGAGTTGATAGGAAGACGGATAGAGCTAAATCCTGGAAGAAAAGCTGTTAGAGGTTCACCTTCCAGCAGGAAAACCACCCAAAACATCCAGCCAGAGATATTATGGGATGGTTTAGATCAGGGGTGTCCAAAGTGTGGCCTGAGGGCCATTTGTGGCCCTTCGAGTAATTTTGTGTGGCCTCAGGACATGGTTTAGGAATGGTTAAAATGGTACTCCAACAAATGGAGCTGATGGAGACTTTTTGTGTTTTTCTTTGAACACGATTTTCAATGACAAATTTATATCTTAAATAGAAAAATTTTAGGTACAAAACAAGAACTTTTCTTTTTTGGGGTTTCTTTGCTTTCATTTTATTGTCATAGTAAGTAGGGCCACAAATCATCTTCGTCACACCAATAATTAAAATGGGCTAAATCCAGTCAACGGTTTTCAAAGACAGTTCTCATTTTTTGTTGCTGGGAATAAACTGAAAATGATATCTTGACCAGTGAGTTAGGAAACTGTACAACTTTAAGACCCTTTTTTTGGACCTTTTTAATTAAAATACATGTTAATTTGTTGCTGAGCAGGTAAAAAAATATATATATTTTGCATTTTTTTTTTAATTGAAAAAAATAAAAATAAATTGCAGCCCGAGTGCTTTCAGCTTGGCGATTTTGGCCCATGGTGCAAAAAGTTTTGACACCACTGGTTTAGATCAAAGCAGATTCTTGAGTTAGAATGGCCTAGTCAAAGCCCAGACGTGAATCCAACTGAGGCAAAACTTGAAAACTTATGTTCACAGATGTTCTCCATCCACCCTGACTGAGAGCGTAAAATGTCCAGTTTCTCTGTTTGCAGAGTTGATAAAGAAAAACCCCAAAAGACCCGAAACAGCAGTAAAAAATGGTTCTACAAAAAATATAAATGCACTCTACACTTTTCAGATTTCATTTGTATAACTACTACTTTCTTATAGAAAAAAATCCCAACAAAACACACTAAAGTTTGTGAATGGAATACCACAAAGTGTGAAGAGATGTAGGAGTACAAAACATGTTAAAACATCTCTTCCCAACTATGTATCTGTGCGTGCAGGCTGCAGGAGAAACACGTTAAAGACGAGCAGATCGAACACTGGAAGAAGATTGTCAAGACTCAGGAAGAACTCCGAGATCTCCTCAATAAAGTGATCATAAGCCACAAGTCCACAGAAGGTAACCCTCCACCCGGAGTTTGAAGTAACCACCATGTTTTCCTTCACAGATGGTGTCCACTAAGGAACGCGTTAGGGAGCTCCATCAGCAGTACAAAGAAGCGAGTGAAGTGAAGCCACCCAGAGATATCACCGCTGAGTTCCTGGTGAAGAGCAAGCACCGCGACCTGACAGCCCTCTGCAAGGTAAGGCCATGAAATTTAGAGATCAGTGGAGATCAGTCAGTGCAGCCATAGATCAGCAGAAAACTGCAGGAGGGAGGCTTCAACAGGGCTTCAACTGGCCTTGAAATATATTACAGTTATTTAAAAAAAGTAAGTTGGCCATAAATATGTTAATCACAGGTCTTAAATTTTGTTGTGGCAGGACTAGTTAAACTCATTTTTTTGTCTGTCAGGCAAACATTTGAGTTGCATGCAGACATCTTCATTCCATTCTGTGACTCGAGGCGGTTGAAGCTACCGCTAACTAGCTGCTAATATACCCTCGCTAGCTAGCTTTTTTGGGTCTATCATGGGTAAGGGTAAATTTATCACCAGTCTTTGCCACTGGTTCACTTCTGTTGCCGACCGTTACGATGCGACATTTATTCTGTGGTTCAATCCTGGGACCACTCCTATTTGATATCTACATGCTCCCGCTAGCTCAGATTATAACAAGTAATACGATTAGCTACCACAACTACGCAGATGATACACAGCTCTATATCACGTCACCAGGTGACTCTGAACCCATCCAAGCACTGAACAGATGCTTAGAACAAATCAATGCGTGGAGGTGCCAAAACTTTCTCCAGCTGAACAAAAACAAAACTGAAGTTATTATCTTTGGACCTAAAGAGGAACGATCTAGAGTCAGCGCGCAGCTTCAGTTATTCCAGCTAGAAACTAGTGATCAAGCCCGAAATCTGGGTGTAGTGATGGACTCAGACCTGAACCTTCAGAGACACATAAAGACGGTTACAAAGTCAGTCTTCTATTACCTGAAGATCATTTCCAGGATTAAAGGACTGATGTCTCAACAAGATCTAGAGAAACTCATCCATGCATTTATCTTTAGTTGCATTGATTGATCTGCCTAAAGAGTCAATCAGACAGCTGCAGCTGATCCAGAACGCTGCTGTTGACAGACAAAGCTCATCATCCCAGTTCTAAAGTCCTTCCACTGGCTCCCTGGAGCTCAGAGAATAGACTTTAAAATACTTTCATTGTTTTGTTTTTTTTCTAATTTTTTGTTTATATGTTGTAAAAAAAATTTATTTACCATCAGTTTTTTTCATTATGTATTTTATTCTATTTTTTCCATATTCTGTATTTATTTAGTAATTTTTTAAAAATATTTTAAATATGCAAAATAAAACACAACCAAAAACAATAAAAAAAAAAAAAAAAAGAAATAAAAACCACACACAAGTGAAACCGTAAATCAGATGGTTTAGGACGTCTCTGTAAACAAAATTGCCCTGCAAGAAACATTAATCATCAGAATGGAAATCATTGAGCTCATTTTAATTTATCATGCGATTTAGTTGATTAATTGCTAACTGCAACAGCCCTAGGCACTACTATATAAAATATACGATTTTCTTTTGTGTATTTTGGTCTTAAATTTCATTCATAAAGGTCTGTAAAAAGCCATTTTTAAGACCTTTATGAGTTGAGTTGGGTTGGTGGAACCTGCAGAAACCCTGTTAAATCTGAAGAGCAGCACGAGTCACGGCGGTCGCTTGCAGCTGGATTAGAAACCACCAGATCAGGATCTATGCCTCGGTGCTGTCCACGTAAACCAGACGAGCTGCGTTTCACGACTGCATTATTAGCGAATGCTGGTGTTTTATTTCTGGTGCGGATAAATCACCTCCACCGCTGCTCTCTGTGTGGGTTCAGCTGCTTTAAACACAGCTGGGATCTGGACCGGAGATGTCTTAGAAACCACTTCAAGGCTTCGCGTCGCGCTCCGGCGGATCTATTTACACTTTCTGAGCAAGACGGATGGCGTCTGTGTGTCCATGAAGTGGGTTTATAGATTAGATTTCAGCCGTTTCGGTCGGCGTTCCTTTGTTTGGAGGTTTTTTTTTTTTCTTTTCCTCCCACATTCAGCTTGCTTTGTGGGCGACGTTCAGACTGTTGGTCCAGTTTATGTTGCCGTGGCGACAATAGTGGGCAACAGTGACGTGGAAATAAAACGATTCTCTTATGAATAAAAACCTTGAGCCTAGGGCTTTTGAAGATGGATTTTTTAAAAAAAAATCTGGATTTTTTTTTTTTTTTGTGTGTGTGTGTTTTCTACTGATGCTCTCCTTGTGTTTCCATAGTTGAGTGATGTCAGCGCACCCAGGGCGGCCATCTTGTTTGCAAAGCGCCTCTATTTATTTGCACTTTGAATTCAGGTCAACTCTACGACAAAATATTAGGGCCAGGCTAAGATTTCTATTTTTAACAGAAAATAAAGTCATAATGTTACCAGAATACAGTCGTAGTAGTACGATAATAAAGTATAATAAATATAACCAGAATAAAGTCATGATATTTGGAGGATGAAGGAGTAATTTTATGAGAACTCAGACAGTGCAGCTAACTCGTGGTTTCTGTGTGGTTGTGTAGGAGTACGATGAGTTGGCAGAGATGCAGGTGAAGCTGGAGGAGAAGCTCCAGGAGCTGGAGGCCAACCCCCCCAGGTAAAACACCTTTTTATTGCTCCTCATTCTGTACTGGTGCAGCTGGAGTGGATGTTGGGAATGTTGGGATGAGGGCTGAAACGATTAATCATGTTGAATCGATTATTGAAATAATCGTCAGCTAATTTAGTAATCGATTAATCGTTAACTGGAGTAAACAGACTCAAAAAAAGGCCATTTGCTGAAAGAACAACACACCCAGAGCAGGAATTAAACCAAAACTAAACAAAATATATAAACATTTTGCATTTAAGATACAAAAACACTTTGTAAATCTGTTCTACCCAAAACTCAAGTGGCAGTTTTAGCTTCACCTGGTTCACATTCTCCAAAAATCTCCTATTAAGCAGCTTTTGCTTACAATTATTAATCAGTTAATCCAAATATTAATCAGCAGATCAGCTCTATGCTGTGCTGATGTTAAGTCAAGCAGAAAAGCCTGAGCTTTTCACATTTTTTAGCTGCAGATACATCCTTTGCTACAAATTATCAAGCGTTCGCTAAAGGAATGCTGTGCTATTGCGTTTTAGGCAAGAAAATGTTTATTTTGTTATTTAAAAAATTAACAGAATTATTTGTTTATTTGCGTCTATTAATGTATTTCTAATATTGTATAAAAAAGTTTAAATAAAAACTGGAGAATGTGGCATTTTGTTATCCGATTAATCGTCAGAATAATTGTTAGTTGCAGCTCGAGTTGGGACACAGCATCTTCCTGGTTTGTTTGCGACTGTTTTTGAACATTCAAGCATTAGTATTTATGGGTAATGTTGATTTTACACTGCAAAAAACACAAAATCTTACCAAGTATTTCTGGTCTAGTTTCCAGTGAAAATATCTTGAATACACTTGAAATGAGACAAAACTAACTTATAAGTAACTTCTCAGCAGCTATAGGAGCTGGTTTTGAGTCAATAATTCCTTAATATTGATGAAAAAGTTCTCGTTATAAGTGAAATAATCTGCCAGTGGAACAAGACATTATTCCCATTTTATAAGTTAAAATATCTTGTTCCTCTGGCAGATTATTTCACTGTTAACTATTAATTTTTCATCAATATTAAGGAATTATTGACTTTAAAACAAGCTCCTATATCGGGCTGTTAGATATTTGCACTAGAAACTAGACCAAAAATCCTCTGATTTTGTGTTTTTGCAGTGTACTTGTGTATTTTTAGTGTTCTAGTTGATCAGCGGGGTGTTTTTCTCTTCTACTTTGTGAAATCCAGAATAAGACGTGTTATTAAAGTTTGCAGCAGCTCCAGTCATGCTAACTGGTGTGTCTCTGAGATGTTTGGAATGCTGCCGCTCTACATGGTGTTTTCCCTTCTTTCCCACAGCGATGTTTACCTTTCATCCAGAGATCGGCAGATCCTAGACTGGCACTTTGCCAACCTAGAGTTTGCCAACGCCACACCCCTCTCCACCCTGTCTCTGAAGCACTGGGATCAGGTAGATACATGCACCCGTTTAAACCGTCAGCGCTCCTAACCGCGCTTCATGCCTTTGTTTTCCAGCTACTCTGGGAGGGGTTTCTTAGACGTGTTTGTGCTACTCTCCTCAGGACGATGACTTCGAGTTCACCGGCAGCCACCTGACGGTACGGAACGGCTACTCGTGCGTTCCCGTGGCGCTCGCCGAGGGCTTGGACATCAAGCTGAACACGGCGGTCCGGCAGGTCCGATACACGGCGTCCGGTATGTTGCAGCCGTACAAAAAAAATCCCAAAGCAAGAACGAGAATTGATCCAGATGTGCACTCAAAGGTTTCCGTCATGTCCTGCTGCAGGCTGTGAGGTGATCGCCGTCAACACTCGCTCCACCACACAGACCTTCATATACAAGTGTGACGCCGTGCTCTGCACGCTGCCTCTTGGCGTGCTGAAGCAGCAGCCCCCCGCCGTCCAGTTCGTGCCCCCACTGCCAGAGTGGAAGACTTCAGCCATACAGAGGATGGGGTTTGGTAACCTCAACAAGGTCAGACATGGTCCCTGCCGTTTTCCCCGATTCCGCGATCGCGGAAATTCACACAAAATCAACAGATTTTTTTACAAGTTTATTTCAAATTTTCTGCGAAAATGGTCAAAAATATCAGGTTTAAGTTATGCTCACTCCCACCTGCAGATGGCAGTGTTTCTAACTTGCACTGCCTCAGCCTTAATTGATGTCAAGTTATCATCCGAGATCCGTAAGGCGAGCAACAAAAATCAAGCTATTAAACTGTTTTAAAGAATAAAAAATATTTGTGTGCCCAATCCGTCTTTCTTGGAAAAAATATTGAAAATATTTCTGAAGTAGCACCACAAAATCAGTGATTTTTTTTTTTTTTATTTAAAAAAAAAAAAAACTCAAAAACAGTCGTGAAATCCTGGAGGGACTGACATATGGAACGTCTTCTATGATCTGAGTTAGGATCCAGGAAATGCTGCAGAAAGTTGTTTTACATATTTAATGTAGTCAGAACTAGAATATGGTAAGGCTGCACGTTATATAGCGAATATATCAGCATTGCAGTATCGGTGTGCGAAATATTCATTTTTATTTCCATTTAACTGGAAATACTAATACCTAGTAACCCTTTTTTGAGTACCTCTTCAGCTTTATGTACTGTATTTAAAAATATATGTTTTATTTTTTCTTGTTGCTCTTTTCTGCTCTTCTCCATCTCTGCTTGTCCCATGGCTACATCAGCTTTGTTTTGAACTTGTTCTACTTTGAAAACAAAGAAAAACGTGTTAAACAGGAAAACAGGCAGATGTCACATCTGATATCGTCATCATCGCAATATTTATTTACTAATATATAAATATTTATTGATTTATTGTAATATTATCATCAAAGCCAGATGTTCTAATATTGAGGAGGCCAGGAGCTGGAGAAAACTCAGGTCAGGGTTTATTCATTCATTCATTTATAAATGTCACAGTTTCAAACTAAATAGTTAGTTAGCAAGCTAAATAGTGTGTTTGAAGCTAAATAATGTGTTTGAGGCTAAATATTTAGTTTGGAGCTAAATATGAAGTTTCAAACTAAGTATTTAGTTCTGAGTTAGCTAAATATGTAATTAGTTTACAAACTAAGTATTTAGCTAGCTCAGAGCTAGATATTTAGCTTAAAAACAAATATTTAGCTTGCTAACTAGTTTAGTAATGAATATTTATCTCCATAAACATTGAATGAGCAAACTAAAAATTTAGCTCCAAAGTAAATAATTAGTTTAGAAACTAAACATTTAGCTCTATAAATATTTAATGAGCAAGCTAACTATTTACCCCACTCACTTCACAAGATCTCTCATTCTAAACATTTTCTGAACATTTTTTGATCCCAGTCAGGAGCCCCCCACGCCTTCGAGGAAGGAGGTGAAACCAGGTAGCCTAGATGGGAAAAATACATCCGATATTCACCAGTTTATGTTGACAAAGTTGTTTTTAGCTTCTTTAAGCAATTGAGTAGGTTAAATAGAAGTTAAAGTGATCAAGCATTGAGTTGTTTTTGTACACTGAACACAGTGAAACGTGTTGAAATCATCCAGAAATAACTTGTAAATCAAAGTTTTCCTCCATGATCTGGGCCCAGCGTTGAGCAGAAGGGGTTCTGGTGCTCCTGGTTCTGTAGTTATGTTTGTTGGTTTATCCAGAGCAGGTGGGAGGCTTTCTGCATCACTGCTGCAGGGAAGTTGCTGCTGCAGCAGGGAGTGCTGCATTATTATGCAATCCGAGCTGCTTGTGCTCCGGTTTCCCCAGTAGAGGGAGCTCTTCTCTTCACACGCTGATCTTAACCTCTCACAGCAAATATGTGTCCGTGAGGTTGTCATGGGAGACTTCCTGAGGTTTTCAGTTGTTTTCTGACTTGTTGTCCCTCCGTGTTGGAAGGTGGTACTGTGTTTCGACCGGGTGTTCTGGGATCCAAGCGTGAACCTGTTCGGTCACGTCGGCTCCACCACTGCAAGCCGGGGCGAACTCTTCCTCTTCTGGAATCTCTATAAAGGTGAGATGAGATCACGCCACAGACGTTGGCTGGGGAAGTTCTTTATTTGTCTAAAAAAAATCGCTCCTCCTGCAGCTCCCATCCTGCTCGCGCTCATGGCCGGCGAGGCCGCTGGCATCATGGAGAACATCAGCGACGACGTCATCGTCGGACGCTGCCTCGCCATACTTAAAGGAATATTTGGAAGCAGCGCTGTACCTCAGGTAAAACATTCACAGGGTGTCCCCACATCCTTAAAAAACCTTAAACTGTCTTAAATTCAGGAAACAAATGGACTGTAGCCTTGATAGTTGTTAATCAAAGGCCTTAAATTTTGTCGTGGCACAACTTTTTAATTTATTTATTTATTTATTTATTTTTACTCATGGGACTTTTCTGTCAGGCAAATGTTTGAGTTGCACGCAGACATCTTCATTGCGTTCTGTTACTCAAGGCGGTTGAGGCTACCGCTAACTAGCTGCAAATATGCCCTGGCTTGCTTGCTAGCTAGCTATCTTTTTTGCGTTTATTATGGGGTAAGCGCAAATTTATCGCCAGTTGGCTGAACAACGTTTGTCTTTGCCACTGGCTCACTTCTGCTGCCAACCCGTACGATGTCACGTGCATTCTGATATCGTCACCATCACACTATTTATTTACTATTTAATATAAATATTTAGATTTATTTATTGCAGTATTATCATCATGGCCAGATTTTCTAATATTGTGCAGGCCTAGAGCTGGAGAAAACTCAGGTTAAGGTTTACTCTGGAAAAAACAAAACTGGGTGTTCATTTTTAAAAGTCGTATTTACACCGTGGTATTCATTCATTTGTAACTGTCGCAGTTTCAAACTAAACTTTTAGTTCACAAGCTAAATAGTTAGTTTGAAGTTAAATATTTAGCTCCTTGCTAAATATTTATTTTACAGTTTAAGTCTTTAGCTTGCTCAGAGCTAAATATTAAGCTTCAAAGCAAATATTTGGCTTGTTAACTAAATATTTAGTTTCTAAACTAAATCTTTAGCTCCATAAACACTTAATGGGCAAGCTAACTGTATAGCTCCAAACTAAGTATTTAGCTCTAAGCGAGCTAAGTATTTAGCTTCAAACCAGATATTTGGCTTGCTAACTAAATATTTAGTTTCTGAACCAAATATTTAGCTCCATAAACATTTAATGAGCTAGCTAACTAGTTAGCTCTGAGCTAACTAACTGTTTAGCTTCAAACCAAATACCAAATATTTTACAGTGCTTTTCGCTCATATTTTTGTTTTTTATTTCTAGCTCCTTCCTTTTTATTTGTAACTTTCTTTTCCTGAGGAATTCATTCCTGAGTGGACCCTCTAAACCGGCGCCATGGTCATGCCTGAAGGTGGTTTGGACGCAGACGGCGCTGCATCCTAACCGCCCGTCATTACAAGTCATTTGCTTCTGGTTTCTGTTCGCTGCTGCCTCCAGCATCATCATGGAAAGGCTTTAAACGTGTTGTTGTCTGTTGTCATGGCAGCCAAAGGAGACTGTGGTGACTCGATGGCGTGCCGACCCCTGGGCAAGGGGCTCCTACTCCTACGTCGCAGCGGGTTCTTCGGGGAACGACTACGACCTGATGGCCCAGCCCATCACACCTGGCCCGGCCATCCCAGGAGCCTCACAGGTAGGAAGAGTGGAATCTTACTGGGAGTGCTGGTGTGGGAGAGATGGCATCCCAGCATGCCCCCAGTACCTACCCAAAGCAAAGCAGTTATCAACACAGATGTTTTTCAGCTGTTCTGATGTTGCCATACCGATTACTGTAAATAAGGGATATTTTTACTACTACGAAAGTATTCACACCCCTTCAGCTTTTCCTATTTTATAATATTAAAGCCACTGAATTTCATGTGTTTTATTAGAATTTTGTTGGAGCTGAAATGATTGATCGATTATTGAAATAATTGTCAAGTTTATTTGTGTAGCACATTTCAGCAGCAAGGCAGTTCAAAGTGCTTAACATTGTAAAATCATCAAGCAAGTATCAATGCAGCAAAATCACCAAGCAAATATAATTCAAAAATATTGATCAATGTTCCACTTACTTACACGTATGGATGAGTTTCTTTAGATCTTGTTGATACATCAGTCTTTAGATTCTGGAAATGTTCTTCTGGCGATAGAAGGCTGACTTTGTAACCGTCTTTATGTGTCTCTGAAGGTTCAGGTCTGAGTCCATCACTACACCCAGATTTCGGGCCTGATCACTAGTTTCTAGCTGGAATAACTGAAGCTGCGCGCTGACTCTAGATCATTCCTCTTTGGGTCCAAAGATAATAACTTCAGTTTTGTTTCTGTTCAGCTGGAGAAAGTTTTGGCACCTCCACGCATTGTCAACTAATTTAATAATCGATTAATCGTTAACTGGAGTATGCGTACTCAAAACAGGCCATTTGCTGAAAAAAAAACACACCCAGAGCAGGAATTAAGCCAAAACTGTACAAAATATATAAACATTTTGTATTTAAGATTACAAATCACCTTTTTCTTTAAATCTGTTTTACCCAGAACTCCTCAAGCGGCAGTTTTAGCTTCATTTTTTTTAAATTCTGTAAAAAATAAAAATTGAAAAAAATCTCCTATTAAGCACCTTTTGCTGCCCAGTTAATAGAAGAAGTAACATCAGTACAGCATAGGGCTGACCTGGTGATCAAGTTGAGCAGGAGGGACTGAGTTTTTCGCATTATTGAAAGTATTTTTTTAGCTGCAGATGTATCCTTGCTGCAAATAATCCAAGCGTTCACTGAAGGAATGCTGTGTTGTTGATTTTATCGATCACGATGCTCTCCTTGTGTCTCCATAGCTCAGAGTGACGGGCAACCATCTTGTTGCCAAGTTGGACGTAAACGACAGTCTATTTCTCACGTCAGATCGCAAAAACTCTTGAAGCTTTTTTGATTAAAACAACTTTTTTTCTCATAATTTTAAGACGTTCTTGGAAAATTGTGTCTCTATTCTGCTAATATTATGACTTTATTCTCATAATTAAACAAAAATCCTCGTAGCCTGGCCCTGATACGCCGTCGTACAACAGCGGCCATCTTGTTTGACAAGCGTTTTTTTACAGCCTCTATTTATTTGGACGCAAACGACTGAGTCTATAAAGAGCCACACGGTCTGAGCTTCTCACATTAGATCGCAATAACTCTAGAAGCTTTTTTTGATTAAAACGACTATTTTTTTCCACAATTTTAAGACTTTCTTCTTGGAAAATTGTGTCTTTATTCTGCAAATGTTATGACTTCATTCACATATTTAAACTAAAATTCTCATAGCCTGGCTCTGATACTCCGTTGCAATTTCTTTTTTAGAAAGGAAAGCGAGATAAAAAAATTCGATTAAAATCTGGGCTGAAAAACTCGGGAGGTTTCATTTTGAAGCCACATCGCCAAACGTTTCCCTTTCTCTTCTCTCCTCAGCCCGTCCCTCGACTCTTCTTCGCTGGTGAACACACCATCAGAAACTACCCGGCCACGGTTCACGGCGCCCTGCTCAGCGGTCTCCGCGAGGCCGGCCGCATCGCCGACCAGTTCCTGGGCGCCATGTACACGCTCCCCAGACAGGCCACGCCCACCGCCAGCAGCAACCCTCAGCAAGCGCAGCCCGCCGCCGCCGTCTGAGACGCCTGCTCTGGACCTTCAAGCATTATAGTCCGCCGGAAACCTCCAGCTGGTCTGAACGTGGAAGACTGTGAAATCACATCTTTACTGGGATATTTCATTCTGGATGTTGGGATTCTCTGTTTGGGCAGATTTTAAACCAGTCATCATCAAAGACGAGGTTGATTTGATCATTTCTCCAAGTCTAGATAAGAATGGAAAAATAAATATTAAATATGGAGAAAGAGGATTCATTATCTGAAAGATCTTTCTTTTCTTATTTTTTTGTTGCATTCAGATGACGACCTGTACTTCTGGTTTGGTACCTCACAGCTTTATCGTTGAGTTCCTGACATTCGTTGTCAAATCAGAAAAGGGACATTTCAGTTTATTTTTAGCTTCCAGATCCGTTTACATCGTCGTTTTAAACCGGAGCCAAGAACTAGCTTTAGTTTAGAACCAGAACAGCTTTTTTTCAACAAAGATGTTACTGATCACAAACTACGATTTTAAGGCTAGTTCTTCTAGGATAGTGCACTCCAGATTTCAAATTGTGTAATAACCCTTTATAAGAAGCCAGGTTCAGCACTTTGCTTCATGAGTTGATGGAAAAACATACAAAAAAAACAACAAAATGTCCTAAAAATAAAGGAAATCATCTAGAAAATGTTGTCTGGAAGTGTTGTAGGATCCCGATTTATTGTAAAGTCATGAGAATCCTTCATACGTGAAGCAGCAAACTGGGATTACGATTGATTTGTGACCTTATGTCGGGGTTTCTTGTTTCCAAGTTGAACTTCCATCTGCACTGAAACTGAAAACTTTTCCTTCTGTTACACTAGAACATGTTGGAGCTGTTTGGCTCTGAGTGGAAGAGCTTAAAATATGCTTTTGTTTAAAGAAATCAGATTTTTCTTGTTCACTTTTCCAAGTTTGGGTTCCATATTTGTTGTTGAGACTTTTTTTGTAATGTGAAATGTTTTCTTTTTTAATAAAAGAGGACCAATGTTAAGGCGTGGTTTTGTGGAGTTTCTTGATAAAACACCAGACCCTTCAGAGCTGCAGCTTTAGATTTGGAAAGTTTTCAGCCCCTTGAACATGGGTTTACTCCGAACTTCAGCTCCTGTTTTCTTCTGTTCCTATCGTGACCAAAGATGTTTGATGTAACAGTCATTTCAGCTGCACCACCTGCTGAACCGTGTGGCTCTTGATGCGTGAAGTCTGAAAGGTGCTATTACTTTACTCCCAGTGCTGCGAAATTGGAAACCATCTGAGAACTTCACTGAAATGTGTTTAGGGCAGCAGAAATGGCTTCAGCTTGTTACCACTTTAAATATGGGGTGCTGTTTCAAAAGTTACACAGTAAAACAATTTAAAATATTTAGTTTGCAAACTGAATATTTAGCTAGCTCAGGGCTAAATACTTAGCTTCAAACTAAATATTTGCCTTGCTAACTAAATATCTAGTTGAGAAACTAAATTTTTAGCTCCATAATTATTTAATTAGCAAGCTAACTATTTAGCTCCAAACTAAGGGTTTAGCTTTGAGCTAGCTAAATATTTAGTTTCCTCTTAAATATTTAGCTAGCCTAGAGCTAAATATTTAGCTTGCTAACTATTTAGTTAAAAACTAGATATTTAGCTCCATAGATAGTTCATGAGCAAGCGATATAGCTACAAACTAATTTAGCGCTGAGCTAGCTAAATATTTAGTTACCTCTTAAAATTTTTAGCTTGCTAGCTAAATATTTAATTTCAAATATTTCTTGACCATGCTATTTAGTTACAAACTATTTATCTCCGAGTTAGCTAAATATTTAGTTAGCACTAAATATTTAATTTACAAACTAATTTACCTATCTCAGAGCTAATTTAGCTTTAAACTAAATGTTTAACTTGCTAATTAAATATTTTTGGCTGAAACTAAACATTTAGCTCTAAATATTTAATGAGCAATGTATTTAGCTACAAACTAATTTAGTTTTGAGCTAGCTAAGTATTTAGTTACCTCTTAAATATTTAGCTAGCTCTAAGCTAAATATTTAGCATGCTAGCAAAATATTTAGTTTCAAATATCGCTTTATCAAGCTAACTATTTAGCTGCAAACTAATTAGCTTTAAGTTAACTAAATATTTAGCTACCACTAAATAGTTTACAAATTAATTCAGCTAGCTTAGTGATAAATATTTAGCTTCAAATTAAATATTTAGTTTGAAACAGTGACGTTTATAAATGAATGAATAACCTGGTGAAAATATGACTCATGATGAGCTAAATAACCCAGATTATTCCTGTTAATTTTTGACTAATTGTACAAGCAGCATCAAACAACTCAGTAGCTGCAGTGCTTTGCTTAAGTATTCACACCGCTCTTTTTGTTGTTTATACACATTCAAGCGGTAAAACCTCAACAGGTTTTATGTAATCGACCAACACAATCTAGGATATAATTCTGAAACAGAGTTAAAGTGGTTTTTAACATGTTTAACAAATATTTGAAAGTTCATCACGCTCCTTTTGTGCCGATGCCCTTCAATAAAACACAGTGCAACCAGTTGCCTTCAAAAGGAGCCAAACTGGTGCCACACATCCTTTGTCTTCCATGTCATGGTTGTGCACCACCTTGTGTTGGTCTGTCACATAAATCCCGATAAAATATTATGACCCAGCCAGGTTTTACCCCTGACTCTTCATTGGTGGAGAGTTAATGCAGAAATGTTATTAGTTTTTTTTTGGTTTTTTTTTTATGACGACGACACTGGAACGAGTTTTTATATTAAACATGCTCACGCTGGCAGCATGTTGAAGCAGCTCTGTTATTTTAGCGCTGATTTGTTCTGTTTGCTGACTTTAGTTCATCTTTTTTGGGTTTAATTGTGTCATGTTTGGACCATTATTCCAAGAACAGAGCTGGAGTGCCGCCTTAAAGAGGAGCAGCAAAAGCAAATGAGGCAGATTAGCAGAGCTGCCAGCAACTGCTGGTGTCCTCCATACTGTGAAATATCATCTCTGCTGCCTGGACACTGAGCCGTGAACATGTCATGACTGTCATCAGACTTTTATACAGCAACAGTCTTCAGTCAGAGGCATCTTCAGATTTGTTGCAAGACTGACTGCTACTGGAGATCCTTCCTTCCCACAGCATCACCATCCACGACTCTTTGAAAATACCTGAATGATATAAGTTATGTCAACATTTAATTTCTTTTTGGGATTAAACCGTGTTTATGAACTGAATCGACATTTTAAATGCCATTATGACCAAAATGTCTCTATTTCTTTCATTATTGATGAGGGCTGCACCGATTGATCGAATTAACTGTGATTAATCAGTTACTGAAATAATCGTCAGATGGTTTAGTAATCTATTAATCGTTAACCGGAGAATAAAGACTCAAAAAAAAGCCATTTGCTGAAAAAAAAAACACACACCCAAAGCAGTAATTAAGCTAAAACTGTACAAAATATACAAACATTTTGCATTTAAGATAAAAAAAAAAAGAAAAAAAAAGAAAAGAACCTTTGTCTGTAAATCTGTTTGACCCAAAACTCCTCAAGTGGCAGTTTTAGCTTCACCTGGTTCAGATTCACTAAAGGAAAGCTGTATTATTGCATTTTAGGCAATAAAATGTTTATTTTGCTATTTAAAAAAGGAATTTAATTGTTTATTTGCCTCTTTTATTATTTTATTTTATATTCTATATTAAAAAAAAAGCCAAAGAGGTTAAATTAAAAACCAGCAGAATGCTCACAATTTTTTATCCGATTGTCAGAATTATCGATTGCTAAAATAATCATTCGTTGCGGCCCTATTATTGACCATACTGATGTGGCGTGCTGCAGTTTATACTCTGAATTTAAACCAGGTAGATTTTATTTAGGAGTATGACTGCATACCGCTCTGCATACTCATATTGTAGCTCTGCTGCCAGAGGCTGAGTTCTGGTTCTGCTGGCGGTTTCTTCCTGTTAAAGGGGAGTTTTTTCTCTCCACTGACTCCACATGCCTGCTCGGTGTGAGGGATTGCTGTAAAGTCAACGACTCAACGCCATGCAGTCGCCCCCTGGTGGTCAGGAGGAGTGAACGCTGCAGGTTAACGACTCGATCTACTTTGAGTAATTAATCGAGCTTATTGTGCTGTTTGATAACTAGGATTAACTGGAATTTATGTAGGATTCATTTATTTTTTTTGTAAAGTGCCTCGAGACATTTATTATGAATATATATATATATATATATATATCTAAATAAACGGAACTGAATTTCCCTGCATCGTTTTTCCTTCCACTTCAGAATAAAACCCAGTGAATGACGCCGCCTCCATCATGATGTCCAGACCCGGCAGGGCTGGGCCCCCGAACCGCAGCAGATCATCCCAGCCCGTCGAGCCGAGCAGCCGCTGTGGAGAGCGATGTGTGCTGACTCGACGTTCCGCAGCAGCTTGTGGCTTTCCCTCTTTGAACCTGAACAATTTCCCTGCTTGCTTCTTCTGCGTCAGCTGTTGCTCTCCCTCACACACACACACACACACACACACACACACACACACACACACACGCATGAACTTTCCGAGGGCGTACCGCCACGAAACCCCAACAGTAAGCAGAAAAAAAAAAAGCAACATAAAAGAAGTGGACACCAGACAGACGTGTTGCAAACAGGTCGGTTTTTATTTTTTATTGGAGTACATATGGCGTGCCGTGCAGCTGGCGGCCTTAACGAGGCCTACATGCAGGGCGCCAGCCGCAGCGAGGTTAAAACTTGCGCGGTGTTACATCTGCAGCGGAGAGCCAGCGTCCTCCCGCAGCCCACCTGGCTTCACTCAGACCCAACAGCAGCTCGGTTCGACTTGTTCCGCTCCAAACTTTGGAATGGACGAGAGGAAGAGGAGGGATCCAGTTAAAAATATCCTTTATTTCTCATTTCTGGTTAGATTATTTCTCAGATTTACATTTATATACACATACAGGTGAGGGGGGGGGGCTGCATGGTTGAATCAGGATGCAGAAACCTTGAATTTAGGAGGGAAAACAGCAGATCTGAGGCTGAAGAACCAAACGGCCCAACTTTAACCTGATCTGATCCAAAATGCAACAACTTTCATTTTTCATAACAAAAAGAAACGCCGAGAGAAAGTCCCTCAGAGGCGGCGGAGCAGAGCCAGCAGAGGGCGAGGAGGACTCTCCAGGAGTGTCAGAGCAACGATGAAGATACAAAAATCACCCAGATGGCAAATATTTAATACAGCTCAACAATAAAGGCCCACTTTACAAAATTACACAGTTCTCCTTAAATAAAATCTGTCCAATATAGATTCAAAAATAATCTGCTTGACAGAGAAATAAAAACATACAGGAGCAGAAACGGATGAAGAAAACCCCTCAGAGTGAGCATCTCCGCTTTCATCCAGCATCTTGGAGACAGATTATGCGTCAGGGTGGGGTGCGTGGGTGGGGGGGATAAACTGGGAATACTGTGGAATGATTTTGGCACAACGTTAAAAAACAAAAACACAGAAATGATTCTGCCGAGTTCTGCAGCAGCTTTTAATCTGAGCATTCCCATCCCGCACAGCAGTTCCAGTTCGGACTCCAGTGGAACTGGGAGGAGGAACTGGTTTTACGTCGCATGCCTTCCCGGAGAAGCGGAACGAAATGTCCTGAAATGATCCTGGCGGAGGTTCTCACCAGCTGACCTGAAACCATCAGAACCATCAGAACCAGGTCGACCCAATCCCAAACATGGCTGCCGGATCCGACCCGAGGCGCCGCAAAAACACGCAATCACCGCGCCGCCCTCCACCGCAACCCACCCGGAACCAGCTCCTGTGTCTGCTGGAAGCTGCTGCGAGTGAGTTGGGTCTGATCTCACCCGCGGTCGAACCGAACCTGGACCAGAACCCCTCGGTGAGACGTTTAATGCGGCCTGCACGAACCCACCCGTGACTTCAGGTGTGAAACTTTCCCCAGGTGAGGAGGAGGAGGAGGACAGGGCTGAAGTTATGCGGCTCTTCTGATCCACACAGGTTCAAAGCGCACATAACAGCTCAAATATATACATACGCCCCCTCATATCTGGTGAAATGAAACCATGAGCCCGGCTGCCCAGCCCTCCTGCCATGGGGGCCAAAATCAGGCACTGGTGGCACTGGTGGGGGGGAGTGGGGGGACATCTCTTCTTTTTTTAAATAAAATTGTTGCTTCTTGCACCTTTTCCATTTTAAAGCCACCCAATAATAAACCAAACACTCCAGATGTTAAAGAGATGAAGCAGATAGTCTGGCTCTTTTAGAAAAGGTAGAAGTTCTGAGGACCCGGAGCCTGAAACGGTCCGGGCGGTGAGCTTACAGTTCGGGATGTTTCTCGCCTGGTTGTTTCCTTTTTTGGACCAGAGGAACTTTTCTCAGTTTAAAGTCAACACCACAGACGATAAACTGCTTCCTGTATTCGTCAGCGGACCCAGAAACCTGGTTTTGAGTCAAAGTTGTGCTAAACAATGAACAAACCCGGTTGACAAACGAGAAATAATCTGTTTTATTGAACGCTTTCTTAATTACGTTAAGACTGTGTCATGCTTGAACTGCTTCCGCTTAATGTGTTAAAACCAGTCGGGGGGCTGCAGACTGGACTCCTCCGTCCAGGTCTGCGCGGAGGAAACACAGGTGTCGCTTTCTCTGCTTCATTTCTTCACAAACCAGCCTGGATGCCTGGGATCGTCGTCCTGCTGCTGGAAAAGCCCCCAGGTTCCCTCAAACCAACCCAAAGTTCCCGCTCAGAGGAAACGAAGCTGGTTCCGATGGTCAGGAAGCATCCAGACTCGGAACCAGACAACACGGCCGCCGGACGCTCGATCCCCCGCCTGCATTCAGAAGCCCTGAGTCCAGACAGCATTAGCCCTGACCTTTGAACTTCCAGCCGCCCCATCAGGACCTGAGACGAGGTCGAGGCTTTCGCTGCAAAACCCAAAATCTCACCAAATATCTGAAATATCTTAATACGCCTCAAGACCGAACTAACCTCAGTTACTCTGCAGCAGCTTGTTTGGGTCGGAAATTCACTAACGTTGATAAAAAAGCGGCAGATTATTTCAGTCAGAACAAGATATGTTCCCATGTCTGAAGTAAAATAATCGGCTGCTGGAAATGGAACTTTTTAAGTCAACATTAAGGAATCATTGACACAAACAAGCTGCTCCATCTGCTGAAACCTTAAACGTTTTCTTCTGTCAGGTTTACTGAGACGCGCCGGGAACTGGCGCAGAGACACTCGCTCAGACTCGGTGTTTGTGCCGCTCCGCAGCCTTCCGGCCACAAACCGCCAGCCGAGGCGCGACGCGACGCGACGCGACGCGACGGAGTCGCAAAACCGCAGCGATCCTCCTCCTCCTGCCTGCAGGAGCAGCTGGAACCGGAACCGCTTCTGCAGACGCTTCCGGGAAGTCCTCGCAGAAACACGCGCCGCTTCGCTCAGGAACTCCGCGGCTCATCGCAGCAGTTTGTGCGACACCGCCCCGTCTGGCGTGGAGAGGGAGGTGCAGAACGGGAAGGGAATTACAGAAAACGGTAAAAAACAAAAAAACAAAAAAAAAAAAAAAAAAAAAAAAGATAAATGATCCCAGTTTCGCCGGCGGGTTTCCTTTAAGCGCCGCGCACGCCGAGTCCCAACTTCCAGCGCTTTTCTTTCTCCACTTCCAGACATGCAAACGCTTGCTCAGCATCCAGCAGCCACTAGGCGGCGCTGCAGAAGGGGCCGACATGGCGAAGAAACCCTCACCGCGCTCCTGCTTGTTCGTACGCATGTCTAGACGGAGAAGAGCTTGGGGGGGGGGTCTGTTTGGGGGGGGGGGAGGAGAGTCGCTTCCTGTTTCTGGTGACGAAGGAAGATGTCTCGACAGTCCGGCGTCGCCGGCGGGTTACATTACAACACATCCAGCATGAAGCAGAAGAGGAAGCACAGGTTGATCCGGGGGGAGGACGTCCAGCGAAGCGGGCTGGGGGCTCTAACGGGGGGGGGGGGGGGGGGTGCGCAACAGATGTTCGCTCAGCGTCGGTGGAAAACTGGCTCAGAGCTGAAGGAGAGCTGCCAAGGAGAAATGAAGCAGGGTCAATGCTCGCTGGCTAAATGAAAATCATCCGAATTATTCTTCTTCTCAAACAAAATACTTTCCTGAAAGACTCCAAAGGCTCCTTTGGTGCCAATTTTTAGCAAATTTCCAGAAAAATATGGAGATTTTTTTCCAACTGGGGAGTCAAACTCACTTCATTTTGGGGCCAAATCAAGATCACGAGTGTTTTCAAATGTTTTTTTTGTGCCAGAATGTATTAATAAAACCCAAAGATTAAATGAATTAATCGATTATTGAAATAATCGTCAACAAATTTAGTAATCGATTAATCATTAATTGGAACATGCAGAGTCTAGAAAAGGCCATTTGCTGAAAACAACAACACACCCGGAGCAGTAATGAAGCCAAAACTACAAAATATATGAACAGTTTGCATTTAAGATTTAAAAAACAAACAAACAAAAATAAAACAAAACCCCTTTCTCTGTAAATCTGTTCGACTCAAAACTCCTCTCGTTGCAGTTTCAGCTTCACTGGTTCAGATTCACTGAAGGAAAGTTTTATTATTGCATTTTAGGCAATAAAATGTTTTATTTTCTATTTAAAAAAGGAATTTAATTATTTGTTTCTTTTAATGTATTCCTAAGGTTGCATAAATTGAAAAGATTGCATATTTCATCCCCTGAAGAGGGGCCAGATCTAACCAACGTCTGCCCCTTTAACTGTCCTCCTACCTGCTCCCAGATCCTAGCGATGTTCTGACTGACAGTGGCTCCGCGGCCTGCTTCCCGCCCCGGTCCTCCCCTCCGTCCTGCTCCCCGCTCCCTGCCCTCGGCCGGACCACGGCTCCCCTCCTCTGGGCGAGGCTCCGGTCGTCTTGGGCAGCCGGTCGTAGGAGCTCCCCAGGTGCTGCTGGCTGCCGGGGGGCGGGTGCCGCCTCCAGGAGGCCGGGCTGAGGCAGGGCTTCGGCGCGGGGTCCAGGTTGTCTTTAGTCTGGATGAAAGGAGATCGGAGACGGGAATAAACGTTAAAACGCCGCCTGATTTAATGTGTGGAACATAAACAGGTCCGTATTTTCCGCGTTGTGTGGAAGACTCCTTCACTACAAGCTGCTTGGTGTGTGACGGAGAAAGTTTGCCAGGGGAAAAATTCCCAACCAAACCCCCCCAACATACCCCAAGATGAGAGATTTATAATTTTGGTGGGCCGACGAGAAAATAAAGCCCAAGTTACTAGCTTGTGGCCGCAGCCTCGGCACGTTCCCCCCTCATAGCCTCGGTAACCCCGCTGCAGGAAAGAGGGGGGTTGGAAGATGACGGTGCAGTTCCAGCAGCCCGCTCCTGTAATTTCAGCTTTTTTTTTTTTTTTTTTTTTAAAAAGCACCATAATTAGTGACATTTGGTGGGCTGGAGCTGGCTGCCGGTGCCGTTTTAGAACACGTTCTCACTAATTGGCTTTAATGGAGCCCCGCCGGCCGGCCTTTCTCCGTCTCCAGGGGCAACAGACAGGAAACGAGTCACCGACCGGCACCGCCGAGTGGGTGTGCTCAGCATGATCACTTCCTGCTGCCGTCGCTGAGGGAGGAAACAAACGGGTATTTTCTCCTTCTTTGGTAGCCAAAAGTTGTTAATGATTGCACGACTTCTTGGAAAAACGCTGATCCAACAACCTAAAGCTGACCCGTGTTCTGAAAAAGATTCCACACCCTTAAACTTTTTGTCACGTTACAACCACAAACTGCAGTATTTTTAATCATAGATTTTATGTTATAGACCAAGAGAGTAATGCATATTTGTGAAAAAACATGAGACATTGCTTAAAAAACATTTTTACAAATAAAAATCTAAAAAGTGTGGCAGGCAAATGCATTCAGGCTATTGTTAGTGTCATAGCTACCATTAGGCTGTTAGCGAATTTCAGCTTACAGGCAATAGTTTCAACACTAGATGGAGTATGTATATGTTAGCCCACATGTTATATTACTATTTTAGCTAATATTAGCTTTTTACTTAATTGTAGTTCATACACTGCTGCTAGCACACTAAATGGAGTAATTTAATGTTTTTAAACATGGTGGTTAGGGAACCACAACCTTATTAGCATATTAGCTAAAAACACATTAACATGTAAACAAATTTTAGCTTACAGGAAATAGTTTCCATACTACATGGAGCGTGTTAATGTTAGTCAGCATGCTAGTGATAGCCCACATGCTACTGTCAGTATTTTAGCTAGCATTAGCTTTATAGCTAGTTTGTATGCCACACAAAGTAAATTAATGTTAATCTACATGCTAGACATAGCTCTCGGGCTATTGTTAGCGTTATAGCAAGCATTAGGATGTTAGCAATTTTCAGCTTACAGGCAATAGTTTCAACACTAGACTTAGTATGTTAATGTTATCCCACATTACTATTTTAGCTAGTATTAACTTTTTAGCTAATTGTAGCTCATAAACTGCTGCTAACATACTACATGGAGTAATTTAATGTTTTGAAACATGGCAGTTTGCAAGCTACAACCTTATTAGCAAATTAGCTAAAGACACATTAAAATGTTGGCAACTTTCATCTTATAGCAAATAGTTTCCATACTAGATGGGGTATGTTAATGTTCGTCAACATGCTAGTGATAGCCCACATGCTACCGTTAGCATTTCAGCCAGCATTACACACTGCTGTTACCACACTAGATGGAGTATTTTAATGTTAGGAAACAAGGTAGTTAGCGAGCCACAACCTTACTACACAGTTCTGTTTTACTCTCTTCAGTCAGGGTTTTTGTACTGACTTTGGGGTTTCAACCATTTTAAAACAGTTTTGCTTTTTTCTGCTGCTTCTGCTTATTTATTACATTTCAGCAAATTTTCTGCAGTTGACTTCAAATACAGCATTCACGTTTCTAGACTTTCTCAACGTTTTTCAAGACTTTCAGGAATAATGCAAACACATTACTGTTTACAATCTCATCTTGTAAAGTTGCTCAAATTACGGTGGCTGCACCTACTGTCTGGAAGACCACATCTTCTCTGTCTTGTTGATGTTTAAAGACCTGTTTCATTTTAATTATATCATATTATAAATTATTAAGATTGCTTTATTGCCAAGCACTACCCTGCTGTACCTTCCATTTAAACAAATGCTTGGTTTAATGTCAGTGGAAGTCAGACCTTCAGTGGCAGCTAAATGAATACATCCACCGAGCAGCACCATTTATCTGAACACGTCTGGTTTCATTTCTCTGAAACTAATTTTACAGGTTGGTACCTTCGGTATAAATACAACAAAGAGAGTAAAGTTGGGACGGAGGCAGAGATCCAGTATCCAAAAGTCTGAGAGCGTCAACATTTAGAGATTCACCATCGTTGCTATTTTAGCGAGTCGGCTCTTCTGTCTGCTTGGTGGACATGAAACCACATACAGTGAAGGAAAGTGGAGAAATAAGCGAACTTATGAAGGAAGTGCAAAAAAAGGCACTAATTCAGCTTGTGTAAGTAAAGACTGAGGCTATTTCTGTGCTGGATTGAGCACAGTCACTGACTTTCTGACCAAATCCGACCAAGTGACACAAAAATTAAAACTTTACTGATTGTCTCGTCTTTATCAGGGCTGCATTTAAGCTGAACTTGGCTCCTTTGCACTGAAGGAAAGAGAGGAGTCGAAAGACGAGCTCCTGTTAAATTACATCCCAGCTTTAAACGGCTCCGTTCGCCTCTTCTTCACCGGTGTTAAGGAATGGTGCTGCGCTGCCAACCCAAACTCTTAAATCAACCTTTCTGCCCGACAACACGAACGTCACACAGGAGACGATTTCTGCTCTGTTTTGCTGCTCAGCTGATCAAACAAGCATTTAAACGTGCCACTGTGTTTTAGCTCAGCAGATCAGGATGTTTTTGGTATCGTCTTGTGGCAAAGATACGTTCTTGGCTCATTCATGTCCTGCCTGAGGCGGACTGCTCTGTTTAGCCATCTGAGGTGTGGATCAGCAGTTCAAAAACAAGAAATCTCCACTGGTCGAACAGCCGAATGCTCACGGTATCCAAGCGTGTTATTGGAAAGTTGAGTGGAAGGAAAAAGTATATCAGAAAATGGGTTACGTTTTATGGAACTGTGAAGCTAAGCCCATTCAAGGGTTTGGGGGAGATTCGAAAGCCGAGGTTACAGATATCTGGTATCAGCAGAGAATATCCATTTTCTTGAACTGACCATTTTTTCCCAAGAATTAAGGCAAACGGGTCCATCCTGGATACCCTGCAGGGTGGACCTCCTGAAGATCCTGGTGAGTAGATGCAAAGGTTTGCAGGAATGAATATTTGTATATTTGCTGCAGCTCCAGCTGAGGTTTTGTTTTTGCAGCCTTTTGATAAAAAAAACAAAAACAAAAAAAACAAAACAAAAAAAAAAAAAAAAAAAAAAAATGTGAACATTTCAGCGACCCTACAGAAAACCTGAAGGTTGAAGGTTAAGATAACGGCGGTCATCCTGGGGACACGAGCTTTCATCTCAGTCTCATCAACACCTCAGCTTCTTTCTTATAAATAAACAAACTTAAACTAGTTAAAACAAAGTTAAACAACAAAGCTGCCATCAGCCTGCCTGCTTCCTGATGGCCGGACAAAGGAATGACTTTGACACATTATTGATCCATAATCAGCTGATTCCAGATCTGTTCTGGGCTCCTCAGCTGACATGACGGATGATTTCTGCACATTCACATGTTTTTTGTTTTTTTTTTTCTTGAAAATTACCCAGAAAGTGTTTGTGCCAAACAAGGCTGCAGCTAACGATTTATTTTAGTAATTGATTATTCTTTTATCCGATTAATCGGATTAAAAAAAATTGGCACATTTTGCAGATTTTTCATTTAACCACTTAAGCCTTTTTTTATACAATATTATAAATACATGAAAAGATGCAAATAAACAAATAATTCCTTTTTTAAAATAAGAAAATAAATATTTCATTGCCTAACATGCAACAACAGCATGCCTTTAGTGAACAAATAATTCAATTCCTAACACACATTTTATTGCCCAAATAGTGAACGCTTGATCATTTGTAGCAAATGATAAAAATACACTTCTAACATCGAATTATGTAAACCTCAGGCTTTTCTGCTCGACTTAACATCAATGCAGTTTCAGGCTGATCTGTTGGTTATTTCTGATTAGTAACTGGATGGAAATGGTGATCAGTAGGAGATTTTTCTCACCGAATGGGAACCCGGTGAAGCTGAAACGGCCACTCGAGGAGTTCTGGGTTGAACAGATTTACAGATAAAGAAGTTTTTTCATCTTAAATGAAAAACATACATATAAATTTATTGTACAGTTTTGGCTTCATTGCTGCTCTGAGTGTGTTGTTTTTTAGCAAACTGCATGTTTTAGTCGAGTTTACACTCAAGTTAGCGATTCACTAATTACTAAATTAGTTGATGATTATTTCAATCATCGATTCTTGACATTTAATCCGATTAATTGTCTCGGCTGCAGAGCCAAACTATGTCTGTATTAAATAAGAAAAGCGATGAGTGAGCGAGCTTCCTGTGACAGAAACATGCAGACGAACATCATTCGAGTTTAAGATGCGACCAAACCTAGAAGTTCAGGCAAGAGGGAAACGAGAAGCTGGGCGCTGGCTCTTTTGACCAACACCACGCAGCTTCACCCGTCCAACGAATCGATTTCATTCAGAGCGCTGAAATGTTGCTGAAGTCCAAACCCACGCAGTCGGCTCAGCTCCAAGCTCCGCTTCCAAGCCCGCCGCTGGCCGGAGGGATCTGTGCTTCTGCCTCAACTGCTGTCCGAACCGAGTGACCAGTTCGGGCATCAGCCTGCTGCACCGCAGAGTCAATTAGGTGGTTTGAGGAAATCGCCACAGAAATTCGACTTGATTGGCTGACAGGAAGACGGAGCCGATCCACCACATCAGAGGAGCAGCTGCTGGGTCCAGATCGCTTCGTCTCTGGGCCCAAAGGCGGCCAATGAGAGGGGAGGAAGGGGGTCATGTGGTGGAGCTTTACCCAAACCTTAATGCTACGGCCACGTTTTATCCAGTAATGACCCCTTAATGCATGTTTTCACGCCAGATTTATTAGGAGAGACGACAAAGCGCAGAATTTATGGAGCAAATATCCAGATTTCACCTCTCGTCTCACAGCGGTTTGAAATGTGCCTTGGAGCAGGAACGATTACTCGGATTAATCATGATGAAAATGATTATTGAAATAATCGTCAACTAATTTAGTAATCAATTAATCGCTAACTGGGGTATGCTCGCTCTAAAAAAAGGTCATTTGCTGACAGAACAACGTGTTCAGAGCAGGAATGAAGCCAAAACTGTATGATAAATATACCAGTTTTGAATTTAAGATGAAAAACCTTCTTTATCTGTAAATCTGTTCAACCCAGAACTCCTCGAGTGGCCGTTTCAGCTTCACCTGGTTCACATTCGGTGAGAAAAATCTATTAATCACCATTTCCATCCAATTATTAATCAGAAATAACCAGCAGATCTTTCCTTCACTTCACTGTACTCGACGTTAAGTCGAGCAGAGAAGGCTGAGGTTTACATAAGTTGATGTTAGAAGTGTAACTTTTATCTGCAGATGCATCTTTTGCTATAAATGATCAAGCGTTCACTAAAGGTAATGCTGTTGTTGCATGTTAGGCAATAAAATGTTTATTTTCTTATTTAAAAAGGAATTATTTATTTGCATCTTTTAATGTATTTCTAATATTGTATAAAAAAGGCTGAAGTGGTTACACGTAGAATCCGCTGAATGTCACAATTTTTTTTAATGCAATTAATCGTCAGAATAATCGATTGCTAAAATAATTTAGTTGCAGGCCGACCTCGGAGCAAACAAAAGGTATTTACGTTGATTAACGTCAACATTCGTTTTACCTTCATGACCCAAAATTATTTCTAGTGAACGTTACTGGAGTTTAGTAATCTGTGAGAGGATCCGAGGTTGGGATGTTGTTTTATAACCTCACCCTGCTTTAAACCTCCCTGATCTTCATCATGTCCAACCAGCTTCTCTCAGCCTGCTGAAGAACAGCATGATACTGCCACCACCAGGATTCACCGTGGACAGTGATGTGCAGCGTGCAGGTTAAACGTTGGTTTGACCAGAGCATCTTCTCCCGTGGATCGAACCGAGCTTGGGACGATGTTGAAGAACCTCACCAGGCCTGGGCGATGTGGCTTGAAAATAAAATCTCTGATTTTTTCATCCCAGATCAGATTTTGTTTGTTTTTTGGGGTTTTTTTGTTTTGTTTTTTGGGTTGTTTTTTTTTTTTTTTTTTTTGGCTCACTTTCAAATGACAGAAAATATTTTCAGAAATTGGCTTTTATCTCAATCATCCCTTCTGGGAGTTGTACGACAGAGTATCAGGGAGAATAAAGTTATAATATTAGCAGGAAAAAAAGACGCAATTTTACCAGAAAAAATGTCTTGAAATTACGAGAAAAAGTTGTTTTAATGAGAAAAAAAGCTCAGAGTTATCAGGACCTGACGTGAGCAGCTCAGTTCGTGTAGATCTTTCTTCAAAATAAACTCAGATGTTTCCACCACTGTTTCAAAGTCCTGCTGCTGATGTAACTTTATGCTGATGTGTTGAAAGATGAAATATTTATTTTAAGTATTATGTGTAAAACTTTTACCAAGGTATAATTTAACAAGATGCTCAACATTCCTTATTTTAATTTTTTATTTTTTGTGTTGGAGTTCTCATAAAATTACGACTGTATTCTAGTAATATTATGAGTTTATTCTCTTTAATAATTTTTTTTTATTTTAAATCGTAGCCTGGCCCTAACAGTTCATCGTAGAGTTGACCTGAATCCAAAAGTCCACATAAATAGAAGCTGTAAAATGCTCTTGTCAAACAAGATGGCCGCCCTGGGCTCGCTGACATCACTCTGATTTATGGATTGATGGATAAGCATTGGTGGGAAAAAAAAAAATCCAAACTAAATCTTCAAAAAAATTTGATTAACTGATAAAATCAATTCAGCCCTAAATGTAACGCTGCTTTAAAGTTCTCCAGAACCTCCTCCCCGACCTGCTGCTGGGTTCCTTGGTCTCCATGATGCTGGCTGTTCCGAACATCTGCATTCAGACTCAGATTGAATTGATTCTGTTCATTAATGAGGCGACTTCTGAAGGTAACTGATTATTTAGGGGTATCATAGTAAAAGAAGCTAACTACAAATGCACACCACACTTTCCAGATTTAGATTTATTTATTTATAAATATATTTATAAATATATATATATATATATATAAAGCATGAAAACTTGTATTATTTTCCTTCCACTATCTCATAAAATCCCACACACATACCTGATGGTATGTGTGTGTTCTGGGTTTTTGGACGCTTCTGCTTGGTTTTTATTTCTTTTTGGAAGCAAAAAAAAAAACAAAACAGCAAAACAAAGCAGAACCTTGAAGATCAGTATAAATTAACCTCACTGACATAAGAGCAGTGGGCTTTAACACAAACTCAAACCTTTGCAGTAGTTCTGTGAACATCCAGAGGTATGTTTGTGTAAAACAGTGTCAATTTATAGCACTTTTAAACTCCAAAGGTCCATTTTTTTCTTCTTGAGGGTTTCTAACCCTCTTTTCCCACAGTTGGTGTCTGTTTTTTTTACTTCCTTCCTTCTTTCTTTTGTGCCCCACCCTTCTCTCTTTGTGTGCAGCAGGAGGGAAGCCTGCAGAAACTCTGTGCTGAGCTTGAAGTCACAGAGCTCTGGCATGAAAGCTGAGCTTTGAAAAGGAAGCAGAGCGCTGCAGCTGTTTCTTTTGTACTGATCCAGAAAACATCACGTCTTCAGCCACATTTTAGAGAGGAATAGCCCTTTAAAAATCATTGCTGGTTTAAAAATTATCTTAAAGTGTTTCGAAAAGATCTTTCCTGCCAACAGCCATCTGCATCTAAAACAACTCTTTGAAGAACCTTGAATAATCTGAGTTACAACAATATTTAATTTCCCTTTGGGATCAGTAAAGTATGTTTGAATTGAATTGTTAGCGAACATACTACTGTTGGTATTTTAGCTGGCATGTTAGCAAATTTTAGCTTACAGGCAAAAGCTTCAATACTAGATGGGAGTAGGTTAATGTTAGCCTACATATTACCATTAGTATTTTAGCTAGTATTAGTTTTCTCACTATTTTTGGTGAATACCCTGCTGCTAGCATACAACATGAAGAAAATTAATATTAATCTCCATGCTAGTGATAACTCTCAGGCAACTCTTGGCATCTTAACTAGCATTAGCATGTTGGAATTTTAGCTTACAGGCAATAGTTTTAATACTATATGGAGTAAATTAATGTTAACCCACATCCTAGGTTAGTATTTTAGCTAGTATTAGCTTTTTAACTAATTGTATCTTGTACACTCCTGTTAACACACTAATTGGAGTAATTTAATGTCATGAAACATGGTGGTTAGCAAGCCACAACCTTATTAGCATATTGAAAACAATAGTAGCTAATTTTAGCATATATGCTGCTCTGACTGTTCTAGATATGCCTGCCAGTGCTCTGCACCAATGTTTTATACTCTTCATTTAGGGTTTTTGCTCTGACTTAAGGTTGTCAACCATTTTAAACAGATGGTTTTGCTTTTTTCCTGCTTCTTCTGCCTCTTTACCGGCTGCAGTTGACACCAAATACTGTTTTGTTTTTTGTTTTTTGTTTACAATTGTCAGCAAAAAGACTCATCTTACAGTGTTTGATACAAAGGGATTTCTCTAATTGCATGGAGTAATGCAGTGCCACCCCTCCCTCAATTGTTGCTGTGCACTGCCAGCTTGCTGGCTGAAAGAAGGCTCCTACACCTTTCCATCACTTTAAAGAAAGACAGATCTGGCCATCTGGACATATTTTTTTTCCAACCACGGCGTGTCCAGTAGACTCTGTTCAATCGGGACCAAAATTGCAACATTTGTTGCATTTTCAGCTACTGCGGTTCTCTTTCACGCTGCACTGTGTTGAACTAACTAAACCCTTTGAGCAACCTGTTACACTCCTCGCCTGTGGGGGCGCTGCACCAAGAACCACTGAAGGAAACGACACAAAAACCTCTGAAGACGACACTGAGCGCAACTTTCTTCTTCACTAAGTGTAAACAAAAATGGAGCGGCGTCAGATTTTAGCGGTTGGAGGATTTCTCTTTTGTCTTTGGCTAAAGACCACGAGCCATTTCTCCCGCTAGCGCTAGCCTGGTGTTTGTTTTAGTTGTATTTACCCAGAATGCCCTGCGCTGTAGTCCACTTCCTGCTTTTGGAGCGGCCTCCGGTCCGCTTGACGATCACATCCGCATTCGAACCAAACCAGAATTCACTTCCACCGAACCGAGACCGAGGTTTGTAGACGGACCAGAGTTCGAGTCGGAGCTCAGTTACGCGTTCACGCCTCCCCAAACGAACCGGACTTTCTATGCAGACGGACTGGAGTCGGATTAAAGCGGATTAAACAGGCCTGGTGGGAATTCACCCTTAAAAATCTGGCAGCAAATTCAAATCAGCTAAAACTGGGATGAGGGGATCATCATGTTGTAATATTTGTTGCCTTGGCTCAGAATCTCTCCCCCCAATTAAAGTTAAATGTTCATTCTTTGTCTTATTAATATGAATCTTTGTATCAACCCTAACGGAGCTGTCCTACCAGTGGTGGCTGGGAGTACGATCGGCTCCAGGACTGGGAGGTAACTGGTGCGTGGGGTATGGTCCTTCCCAAAACTCCTGCCTCCAGAATGGGAGACTCCGACCTCCTGTCTCGGCGAAGCATCGGTTCTTCTGCTTCTTTAGCGCTTGTTACACTGCTGTACCTCCGCATGTACGCCTGGGGCAACGGAAGGAGAGCAACATGCAGGTGGTCACTCATCTGCAGAGCATTCTGGGTACAGATCGATCCTTTCTGACAAACCTGGCTCACTCTCTCACCTCTGCTGGTTTAGTTTCTTTCTGCGGCACCACGCCTGCTGCACTGTTCACGCCTTCCTCCGAGTCAAAGGTGGTTGCACGGTACGCTCTCCATGTTGTTGCAGCCTCTGCTTCATCTTCAGACCAGACATCCATCAGTGCCTTGCTCGCGGTGGTCGGGTTCCTCCATGTGCTCCTCACGGTCACATTCCTCGTGTCCGATAAAGCGTCGTCCTGGGAGTGCTCCGTTTGTCTCTGGCTTCTCCAGCTGGTCACCGTGGCTGTGCTGCTGCCGCTCTCGAAGCCCGACTCTGTGTCGTTGAGGTCCGAGGACGGGCGCCTGCCGCCGCCGCGCTGGTGGCCCACGTGGCTGCTGGTGGTCTCCACCCTGGAGGTGCTGGGGAGTTTGGACCTCGTCGGCACGTCGCTGCGGTCGTCATCGCCACAGTCCTGGTCTTGGCACTGCCGCAAAGTGATTTCACTCTTGGGGATGGAGATCTCATACGGGACGGAAATGCTGCCGCGGTGGTCACTGCTGGGTCCTAGCAAACAGCAGAGCCACAGAATGCAATTAATACCACCAATAATAATAATAATAATAATAATAATAATAACTTATACATAAATACATTCATACATTTCTTTAAAAATAAATACTAACTCAAAGGTCCTATTGTCAAAGTTATACAACTAATTAACATAATAACAATTACACACTTTAAATCACACATTTATATTACATATATATTATTTTGTATTCTTGTGCAGTTGTTAATAATAATAATAATAATAACAACAGTAATACTGTTTATATAATTAAAACAAGTAGTAATCTCTTTACCATTATTTAAAAATAATAATGCTTAAAAAAGTAAAATATCAATAAATTATATTATTATTACTATTATTTGTAAATACTAGTAAATATATTATCATAATAATAATAAATAGCAGCAGTAATAATCTCATTACTATTTACTAATAATTTATAAAAATAACAGATTAAAAAAATAAATCAATAGATTATTAGTAATATTTAAAAATATGTAGATACTTAAATAATAAATTAACACATTATATTATTTATATTAAATACTATTTAATGTATAATAACAACAATAAATAGTGGTATTGGTAATCATTTTATTACTATTTAATAAAATAAATAAATGATCAATATATTACTTTATTAGTAATATTGTTAATAAAATAAATATTAATATATAAAAAAACAAATAATCCTATTACTATTATTTAAATTAAAAAAACGAGTAATGCTAATCCTTTTAGTAATCATTGTTATAATAAAATCTAAAAATATAAATTGTAATAATAATACTAATAATAAAAAAGTAAAACAAATAAATAATAAAATGCTTTAAAATAAAAACAATATTATACATTGTTATTACTACTGCTAACACTATTACTACTATTATTATTATACAGTTTAAAGTTTTATTTATCAACGTCATTATTATTGTTATCATGTTGATAATGCTGGTTATTAACTATGTTTATTTTGCAGCACAGATACATTCCAAGGAACCGATCTCTGCACCTACCTATGAGGATGTTACTGGTCGACGTGTGGCGCTCCCTTGCCGGCAACGGTTCGCTGGATAAGCTGCTGCTGCGGCTGCTGGTTCTGGAAGAGCTCGGGTCACTGGGGTAGATGGTTATGCTACTGGTCATTTTGCTGCTGGTTGTCACAATCGGCTTGGTGGAGATCTTGGGTTTGCCGTTTGTTGACAAGGATTCTGAAATCATGACTTCCTTCCTGTCGATCTCAACAATCGCGGGCTTGATGACAGCTTTCGACCTCAGGGCCTCTCGGGGGCTGCAGACTCTCTGGATCTCGATTGATGATGGAGTCTGAACGGGGGCGTGGCGGCCTCCTCCGTCGGAAGGCTGCGCCCGGGTGTGCAGCTCCTCGTCAAAGGAGCTCCTGGAGGAAGACCCCTCTGAGTGCGAGTCATGGACGTGAGGGTATCTGGTGTACCTGGAGGTGGCGGTCCTGCTGCTCACAGATGCGCTAATCGTCTCAGCTACAGGTTCTACTTCTGAGGGTCTCGAGCCGGTAGACTCAGTTTCAGAAGCAGATGAATGGCTGTCTGAGCCGTGGTCGTTGGGGAGCAGTGGAGTGATGTGAGATCTGTAGGCTGTGTACGATCCGTTGGCTTTGGACGCCAAAGATGAAGATTCCTGGACTCCGTCTGCCGCCTCCGACGCCGCCTCCTTCTCGAGTGCAGACACGTTGTTCACGCTAACGGAGCTCTCCGGCACAGCGTCGGAATTGTTCGATTCAGTATCGCTGCCTGTGTACGCCTTAGAGAACCTCTCTCGGTTCTTCACCTCCACGTCCGTCTGCTTGAACGGCGTCCTCAGAGGCTTCTGCTCATTAGCAGCTGGAGGGTAGCGACTCAGGACGGACGCTTTCTTGACATCAGAGTTTGCAGTAGCTCCTTTAGGCCTCTCCTCAGGGAATCGAGTCGTGACTCCGTTATCGGATGAAATGGTAGAAGATGGGGTTTTGGGCGTCCTTCTGTTCCTCAGAGAGGGACTCTGAGCTCTCCTTACCGTCTTTGGAGAGCTCTCCTCGGAACGGCTGAGGTCTTTGCTCCTCAGCTTGGTTTCCCTCCTGTGCTGAGGAGAGAGCTCCCTGTTCCGGTGCTTCGGAGAGTTCGGCTCTGGAAAAGCTGCTGAACTTTTAAATTTGGGCTTCTCTTGCCTGAAACCTCCCGTCGAAACCAACTCCTCACTCTCAGCTTTGCCGTTCTCCAGGACCTTCGTGGGGTTTACGCTGCCATGTTTTTCCATGTTACCAAATCCTTTTCCCCCAACTCCAGCTTTTCCGCACAGCTGCATCCGGAGCTGCTCCACCTGTTCGCTCAGTTGACGAGCTCGCTTTTGCTCCACCTGAAACTTCTCGTGAAGCTCACCATTCTTGAACTGGGAACTCTTCAGATCCTCCTCCACCACCTCCAGCTGCTTGAGGCGGTTCTTTAACTTCTCTACTTCCTGAGTCAGCTCCTTTACTTTGTTGTCTTCCTCCTGCGAGCCCTTCTTAATCTCAGACTTGTTGACAATGCCTAGCTTCTCGTCGGCTAGCTTCAGGTAGTCAAGGTTCTTCTTCCCAGCCAGTTTACTTGTGAAGAGTGCGGTGGAGGCAAGTTCGTCCTCAATCCTTGAGCTCATGAAGTCTGCACGGGCCGGGTCTGTTGTCACACCAAAGCGGTTCTTTCTTTCTTCTGAGAGCTTCTGAATGATCTTCTCATCCTCTGTTTGCTTCTCCAACAGCCTCTTCCGCTCACTGACAAACGCCTGAGTGAAGGCCTTGAGCTTCTCGAGCTCTTTAGCCAGAGCCTGCTCTGCTTTGTCCAGCTTCGTCTCAGAACCCTCCACTTCCTTCACGCGTGCTTTGAGCGTTTCCAACTCCGAGGAGAGCTTCTTGGTGAGGTTCTTCTCCTCGTTGAGACTGAGGCAGAGTTGGCTGCAGTCAGACTTGCTTTTAGCAAAAGCTTCTTCCAGTTTCTCCAGTTCAGCCATCCTCCGCTGAAGACGCTCGATCTCTCCCTTTAGCTCCTTCGTGAGGTTTTCCTCTTCTTCCAGTTTCTCGCGAACTGTGCGACAGAGGTCCTCCGCTTTGCGTACCTCCTCATCCTTGCCCTGGATCTTCAGGAGACGCTTCCTTAGGGCCTCAACGTCACCCAGCAGGGATGAGTTGCTGCCTTCTGCTTGGATAATCTTGTCCTACAGATGAGGGAGTTCATTAAAGGGACAGTATTATGAATGTTCCAGCCACACAGAATCATTTTATAGCTCAATCGATTAGCTATGTTACCTTCAGTTGTTATAAAAATGCTGTATATTTCAAATATGATTAAAAGAAATCTGACTTTGTAATTTAATGCCTTTAATTTGGGCCTCTGTCTCTTTAAAAACTCCTGCTCTTTCTGAAACTCTGTCTTTGGGAAGTCATCACAACATTGTCCTTCTATTAAGACTTTAACAACGTTTTTATCAGCGATTCACTGAAAAGTAGCTTGTGTAATGAGCTCAGCAGATCCACAGTTCCACCAGGTGTTTGCTAATTGCTGCTGCCGCTAGTCTGAAGGAGCTGAGTGGGGAAGTCGCAGGGGAGGGGTGCTCTGTGAGGGAGAAGCTGGGTCTCAAAGGTGGCACTAGGTCCATCCAGGCGTTTAGTGCAGCTGAATGGTTGCCACGGGAGATAAAAGGATTCCTCAAACATGGATGAAAGAATCAAAGCAACACTCCAGGTGTGTTTCTGATGTGGGAATATAAATTTGTAGCAAGTTGTAGCATTTCTGCATCAGTCGTTGAATTAGCCTAAAACAGCTAAGCAACATGTTTTAATTTAAAGGACAAAAAGTTGTACAGAAAAAAATATTTTTGGTCCCATGTTGAACTTAACGGAAACTAATGCATTCCTTTATGGTCAGATTTCATTTTGGGCAACTAGCTAACAATTATTTATTTTGGTTGTCCATTAGATTATTGCCAAGGGAGCAGAATTTTAACGTTTTTTTCCCGGCAAAGGAGCCAAGCTACCGAAATAAGTATCACTATCGATGCGATAGTATGTATATTAAGGAAATGCAACATTTTTTAAGGAAGTTACTTTTGTCATTGAGAGCTTGATTTTAAATCTGACAATGCAAACAATAATAATAATAATAATAATAATAATAATAATACAAAATGTATTTTATGGAAGTTATTTTAGTATTTGTTTTTCTCCCCAGTAAAAAAAACTGTGAGGGGAATGTAAACACACTGGCCTTTGATGGGATAAAATCCCAAAAATGATAATATTATTTGACTATTTCAGGCTGAGGCAGTTTTAACAAACTGACTGGATGAAAGTGCAAAGCAATAATATTTTGACAGCCGTTTTAGGGAAACAGACATGTTTATAATTGACTGTAAATTTTTAAAAATGTTTTAAATCCGACATTGCAGAAAAACTGACGATGGACCAAAATGGATGTTGATGCCATTGTCTGACCCATCTCAGGGTCTCATAAATATAAGCAAATACACCTTGAAATATATTTTATTCAAATTATTGTTGTATTTTATCTGTGGAGATAGGTAAACACAATGACCTTTAATAAAGTGAATATCCAGAAAATATTATTTAATATGAATATTTCAGACTGAAACAGATTTAAATGATTAAATTGTGTAAAGTGAGAAAAAATATTAAGATATAGTTTTATTTCAGCAGTTTTGGGGGTTGTTTTTTTTACTGTTATTTTAAAGAACCTCTTAAGGCTTAGATCACGGTGTAATAATTACTTTATTATAGTTAAGTATTTTCATGAATTATAAAGAAAAACTTGCATATAATTGAAATTAAGAGTTTTTCTATTTTCTTTATTTTGATTTGATCCCCATAAAATGACCCGAGTCGGCTCTAAACATCTTCACGGACACCGACCTGCACGTCCAGCAGCTCGTCCTCAGACTTCTGCAGCTTGTTAGTCGCTTCTTCCAGTTCGTCCAGTCTTCTGCCGAGACTCTGCAGCTTGTGCTTTAAGTGGCGGTGCGTCATGTCCTTATGATCCGACATGGCTGCAAACTTCAGAATGGATTCCTTGGCTTTGTTTTCGATGTCCAGGTTATTTGATAGCAGAGTTTTGGGACTTCCACATCTGTGTGGCAGTGATAGCAGGACCTCACGGTGCTCTTCTGGTCCTCTTGTCAGCCTGTCTTGTTGCGGTGGTCCAACGGTTTGTTTAGGTCTCCAAAACTACCTCTAAATGGTGTTTAGCAGATGAATCTGTCATCTATAGGAGAGAAAGAGAGGAAATAATTAGTCTTCCATGATTTGTCAATGAACATTGGCGTTCCCAAAAGTAGAAACGAAAGAGAGGAAAATGAGTCAGGAGTATCTGACTGCACACCGCTTTACACACAGTCACCAAATAAAAATCACCCTTCAACTGGAATCATTTTTTTAGGTTTTAAGATGTTGGACCTCCAGTCATAATGGACGAACTGCAGAAGTACAGAAGCTGCTAATCCAATGCATCCGTTTCTAGAACAGGTGTTCTGTCCGTTTGGCATACACCGTCAGAACAGCATACGCAAGTCTACTAGGCTACTTTATCAAAACAGGATCCCGATGTTTGTGAAGGGGTATGCTGTTTTGATGGGTGTTACACTAAACCAGCAGATGCAGTGTACCTCACTGAAACAATAATAAACAAATTATTAATTTGTTGGTTGCCGGGGCCAGTCAGATTGAGCTAGTTTTAGGTGTGCATAGAGAAAAGAGACGTCAAGTCCTGAACAATAACGTATATTTGCTAAATAAAACCCCCAATTTGAAGTACACGCTTGAAAGTACGTTATATTAATAAAAAAGCTTTTATTTTGAAGGTTACCGCTATACACATCCTCCTAGCTGTTCGCTAGCTTGATGAAGTAGCGAACCGAGAAAGCGAGGTTTACTGTGTTTTAAAGCAGGCTGAAAAGAATGTTAGAATGGCCTAGTCAAAGTCCAGACCTGAATCAAATTAGCTAATTCCTTTTAGCACAACTTGAACACAGCTACAGTCTTTTCCAGATTCCCTTCAGATCGTTGCTAGCGGATGTCGCTTGTGCGTCAGATTTATGGGTGTACCAGAAACACGTGAATACAAAGGTTCCGGGACGTTTGTATGGAAAAAAAATAAATAAATAAAAAGCATCGAAATTTATGTAATTAATTGAAATAATTGAAAATTAACGCGTTAAAGTCCTGACCCTGATAAATACAAAACTAAAACACTAATCATCGGTGGTGGAATCATTCAAAGAGACCAAGCTAATTTCTGCTGCCTGTCTCTCACCTTGCCTGTCCTTTGTAGGGGGTTTTGTGTGTGTGTGTGTGTGTTTGTGTGTATGTGTGTGTGTGTGTGTATGTGTGTGTGTGTGTGCGCGCGCATAGCGGCACATGCTCTGTTGTCGTCTCCCTGCTCTTGTATCTCACATTGATCTGCTGACAGCAGCACATCTCGACTCTGCCTCCCTCCTTCACAGCAACACCACACCTCCTGGTCCCTCAGGACCGTCATTAAGGACCAGCAGACAATCAGAAAACCTCATCACTGCCACCAACATGGCCGTCCTTTGCGCCGTTATTCAGGGGACGGGGTTAGGCGGTCGCTAGGGGTCACCATTAATCTCATGCATGATTCAGGTATTGGCCTTCATCCCCTTCCCCCATCACTAAGCGGAGCTTCTCACATTGACCGCAAAAGAAGAAAGAGAAGGTCCATATCGACCTGAGGGTAGGACACAACATCTGGGCACATCATCACTTATCGTCCCCCACCCCTTCCCTGACGGCCGGCTCCATGTCTCCTCTTCCTCCTGCTTTACGGGGTTTACCATCCTGAAGCCTGAAACCACAACACAGAAGGATCTCTGCAGCTTCCTTTGACGTCTCGCTGCTGCGAAGACATCAACCAGCGCCGTAAATCTGCATCCATGTGAACCATGTGTGCAGAGCTCTTTAACATGTCATTAGGGTTCCTTCAAGACGGAATAATACACTTTCTATACTTTTATTTGGTGTGTTGAAACTAAAGCTGTCTTCCCACAGCTCATTAAAAGTCTTATTAGAAATAAATATGCTTTGAACGTCTGTTTGTCATCGACTGAGGAGCGTTCAGATGAGACGTTTTAATCGTGCTCGTCTTTCCATGAGGTCTGGTGGCTCACTGCTGCTCACATCAAGGAGATAAACTCAGGCAGGGAGGAGGAACAGAGGGGAAGCAGCCCATCTCGCCGTCGACCAGAAACACCGTTGCACTGGCGTTCCTCGTCTGAGGAATGAGTTGTAGCCCCATGTTTTCCTCAGCCAGTTGCTTGGATCCACGACTGTCCCTCCGACTGATCCTCTTCCAGCAGACTAAAAATACAACATGAGATTCTCATAAATCCGTCAGAAAGAGATTTGGTCGGTGGTGGAAAGTATTTCAGCTCTTGGTGATGGCTCAGGGCTGCAGGATGTGTTTCGGGGAAAACGTTACCACTGAAAACTAAAGGAGGAACCCTGTTGAACCCTGTCTACCTGAGTTACAGTCCGCACAGTTGGGAATGGGATATTTGGCAACAAACAAGTTTTTAAGTTAAGTATTTGTTTTGAAGCTTAATATTTAGCTTACTAGCTAGACAATACGTAGCTTCAAAGTAAATATGTAGTTTGGAGCTAAATATTTAGTTTTAGTAAATGTTTAGCTACCAAGCTAAATCTTTAGCTTTAAAGTAAATAATTAGCTCAATACTAAATATTTAGCTCCAAACTAAATATTTAGCTTGAAGCTAAACCTTGTTTTGGAGTTAAACATTTATTTTGAAACCAAACATTTAGCTTTCTAGCCAAACAGGTAGTTTGAAGCTAATTATTTAGTTTGAAGCTAAAAACATTTAGTTTGAGGCTAAACATTTAGCTTGCTAGCCAAACGTTTAGTTTGAAGCTAAACATTTAGTTTGAAGGTAATTATTTAGTTTGGAGCTAAACATTTAATTTGAAGCTTAATATTTAGCTTGCTAGCCAAACATATAGCTTGAAGCTAATTATTTAGTTTGAAGCTAAACATTTAGTTTGACGCTAAACATTTAGCTTGCTAGTCAAACATTTAGTTTGAAGCTAAACCTCCACCAGAGAGTCCTCATTAGCTTCCATTTTCAAGTTTTTTTTTTTTACAGATTCTCAATAGGATTTAGGTTTGGGCTTTAACTAGGCCATTCTGACACAGCTATGATAGTGTCTCATTGTAGCTCTGGCTGAACGTTTAGGGCTGACGAGCTGGAAGATGAACCTCCTCCCCAGCCTCAAACCTCTAACACTTCCTGCCGTAAGAGACGCATCCCCACAGCATGATGCAGCCACCACCATGTTTCACTGTGAGGATGATGTGAATTGTTGGTTTTTCATGCAGGCCATAAATTTTAATTTTAATCTCACCTGACTACAGCACTTTCTTCCACTGCCGTGCCCCAAACTGCCAGCTGAGAATGATATGGTCGATTAATTTAACGCTGTTCATGCGTCGCCGCTCTCACAGGGAGAAGGTGGTTCCTTTAATCTGAGAATAAAACTGAAACATCTACAAGATGTGGCTGAAGTTTAGTAGAAAGGTTCTATCAACAGCCCCAGAATTTCTTAAAAACCCAAACGCACACATGCCAAGGTTACAATCAGAAACCATATAATTAAGGCTTTAGGCCGGACCGTTCCCCTGCAGGACATTTTGTTCTCTTCAGGAGAAACAGAAAGAGGGGGCTAGGGGGGGGTCTCTTTTTTGCACTTGACATTAACTTGGTTTTGAGTCTCTTCTGCTTCATAAATACGTGTTAATAAAGGGTCCAATCCAAACGTCCCAAGCACATCTCCATGCAGGGGATGACTGCCAAAACAAAAACGGCCACAGAAACTGTGTATGTAAGCGCACGTATAGATGTGTGTGGAAGGACGACTGCAGTGGATGGATGCTGGCGCAGCACTGGAACCACAAGATGGTGGAGACCTGAAGCTTGGCCGGCACTTTTCCGTTTTTCCAAGAAAAAGAAAACCGGCATCCTATAATGGTCGGTTTGCTGTTTCCTGTGCTGTCATGTTGCCTTTTTCTCCTGGTTCTAGCGTTTTTTCAGGCTAGAAAAATGACAACATGAAAGGCAAGATCTCATTTCTGCAAAAATGCAACTGAATGTAAAAACAAAGGCTCAATAAAGAAAACGGAGCTGGATTTTCCTTCAGATTCTGACGGAAAAGGTGCTGACGTGGGGAAACCGAGGGGAAACAGAACGTCTTCTGTTGTAGAAGAAGAGCTTTGTTTGACTGTTGAAGACATGGAAGTTGACCGCAGCGCCTCTGCAACAACAAAACAGAAGCTGGGAGCTTGTTGTTCACTGATGGTGCACACCTATGGGGGGTCCCATTTGTAAAGTTACAAATCAAAAATGAACAGCAACAATTTGGGTTATTTAGCCTGTCATTACGGGGAAAAATGGGGGTTCACTTTTCAAAGTCATATTTTCACCATGTTATTTATTCATTTATAAGTGTCAGTTTCAATCTAAATATAGTCTGAAGCTAATATTTAGCTATAAAATATATATTTAGTTTGCAAGCTAAATTTAGTGTGAAGCTAAAAGATTAGCTAGCAGGCTAAATCTTTAGCTCAATACTAAATATTTGGTTTGAAGCTAAATATTTAGCATGCTAGTTAAACATTTACCTTCAAACTAAATATTTAGTTTGAAACTAAATATTTAGCTTGCTAACTAAACATTTATCTAGTTTGAAGCTAAATATCTAACTTGTTAATATTTACTTTCTAAACTAAATATTTAGTTCCAAGCTAAATATTTTTTTATTTCATTTTTGAAGCTAAATGTTTAGCTAGTCAGCAAAATCTTTAGTTTTAAACTAAATCTTTAGCTCAACACTAAATATTTAGCTAGCTAGCTAAACATTTATCTAGTTTGGAGCTAGATCTCTAGTTCGCTAAATATTTAGTTCCAAGCTAAATATATATATTTTTTATTTTTGAAGCTAAATGTTTAGCTAGCAAACTGATTACAAAAAAAAAGAAAAATAGAAGGAAAAAGGTAAAAGAAAATGACAAAAAAGTTAAGAAAGGATGGGAAGAAAAAGGCGAAATAGAAAAAAAGAACAACATTGAAAAAAGAAAGCAAAAGAAAAAAAAGCAGAAAAAATAAAGGATTTAGGGACATCAAACATTTTTGATAAATAAATTGCATCTGATCTTTTAAATTCATTAACAAGTTGCTGGCTGTGGGATGACAACAGGAAGTGACCTAAAATTCATCTCTTCCCCCATCATGTGACCTCCATCCACCAGTTTCCTTCTCCTCACCTCCATCCTGCTCCTCCTGCTGCAGTTACCGCAACGCATCGATCGACTGGGCATTGTAAGGAGCTAGAACACACACACACACACACACACACACACACACACACACACACACACACACACAGCACTGCTGCATCAGCCCAGGTTCTGGCATTAGCGGCCTGCTGCAGCTGAATGGGGAGCTCACACTGCAAAAACAAAATCTCACCAGTTCTGCTCCAGTTTCTTCTGCAAATATCTTTAATCCACTCGAAATCAGACAAAACTAACTTAAAAGTAACTTTCCAGCAGATATAGGAGCTTGTTTTAAGTCAATAATTCCTGAATATTGATGAAAAAGTTCCAGTTATAAGTGAAATAATCTGCCAGTGGAGCAAGAGATTTTTCCCATATTATAAGTTAAAATATCTTGTTCCTCTGGCAGATTATTTCACTTTCTCATCAATATTAAGGAATTATTGATTTAAAACAAGCTCCAATATCTGTTGAAAAGTTACTGGGTAATTAGTTTTGTCTTATTGCCAGTGTTTTCAAGATATTTGCAGTAGAAACTAGAGCAGAAATACTTGGTTCTCGCCTCTTTAAAAGGTCTTCTTGCTTTCTGAAAGGCATCGGTTCAAATCTGTTTTTTTATTCTAAGAGGTTTAAAGAATTTTGCATGAAGATTTGATCCTTTCTGTACACCGCAAAAACACAAAATCTCACCAAGTATTTCTGGTCTAGAGCAAATATCATGAAAACACTTGAAATAAGACAAAACTAACCTAAAAGTAACTTTTCAGCTGATATAGGAGCTGGTTTTAAGCCAATAATTCCTGAATATTGATGAGAAAGTGAAGTAATCTGCCAGTGGAACAAGATATTTTATTTTATAATATGGGAAAAATATCTTGTTCCACTGGAACTTTTTCATCAATATTAAGGATTTATTGACCTAAAACCAGCTCCTATATCTGCTGAAAAGTTACTTTTAGGTTAGTTTTGTCTTATTTCAAGTGTTTTCAAGATATTTAAACTGGAAACTAGAGCAGAAATACTTGGAGGATTTTGTGTTTTTGCACTGCAGTCGCTCTCTGGTGAACGAGGACTGCAGAGCAGATGCGGCAGCAGCTAATCAGAAGGTTGGCTGCAGCAAACACGCAGAGCATCGCAAGGTTGTAAAGCTAAAACAACACCCATAAGAACGCATTTGTCCCCACTGAAATAACTATCTATGAGTTTTACGGTATGAACAAACTGACGACATCATGATGGGTGAACGAGTTTTATTTTGTTCGCAGAGGCGAAGTTAAATTTTCCACCTCGGTCGACAAGTTTCGTCTCTTCTTAAAAACAGATTGCTGGTGTTACCATGGCGATTAAATCAGGTGCTTTTGGCAGAAAGTCTGCAAGAAAACCAGCATCTTTGTAAAAGTTGTCAGCAGAGAGAAGGTTGCAGTTCCCCAAAACTTCCTGGTAGATGGTTGTTCTGAGTTCGGACCTGATAAAATCCAGAGGACCAGAACCAGCACGTGATCAGGCTCCCAGATCACCACTGATGGTGGAAACGTCACACTGAACCTCCATCCAGACTCTGGGGTTTTGATTTCCAAATGAAAATGCAGGATTTAATGTTATTCCGGAAACAATTTGATTTGGACCACTGAGGAACAGTCCCGCTCTTGTTCTCCTCGGCCCAGGTAGGACGGTTCTGACGTCGTCTCTGGTTCTGGAAGGGTTAAACACCAGGAAGGTGAACGTTGTAGCCCAAGTCACGGATCCACATCTTGGGAACCTCTGCAGAACTCAAAGGAATGTGGTTATCCCTGCTCTTTGTGCACATTTTCCAACCACAGATTTTCCTTCCACTCAACTTTACATTAATATGTCTGGCTACAGAAATCAGTTCTAAAGGAGCAGCTTCATGAGCTGTAACCTTTTATGACTCCCCATGATTCTTAAGGACATTTCAACAATAAAAATACATTTTTAAAAAAATAAAAATACACTAATATGCTTGGTTCGCTATGGCGGCGCTGAGAAGACGCAGAACACCATCTTTTGCAGAACCCGATCCGGAATAAAAATGCAGGAACGACAGGTAGGTCTCGGAGACACAGACGGCGGTGGGTGCAAAACCCCGGCTGCAGCTGTGGATCTGAGCCGGCTGATCCACACGTTGCAGAGAGCCTGGGCGTGTCGCTGCTGCGTGACTGCGGCCGCCACGGCAGGAAACACGGCGCCGGCATTTGTGAGCCCGAAAGGAAACAGGCCCACGGGTGGGTAGGAAGAGGCAGGCTGTGGGAACGGGCGACGCAGACGGACCCTGGTATGGTGCTCGTTCTAAGGCCAGAGGAGACCAGTTTGTCCCCTCTGGGTTACCGTAGCTATACAGCTGATTTATATCCCTTCCTGCCAATAGAAACATGAAATAAGACATTTGTTTCTGAACAGGCCTCCAACCCACCGCCACGGTTTGGTTTGATTTAATGTTGGCCGGGAGCAGTAAAAGCATGCAGTCCTGCAGAAGTATTCAGATGTTCTGCATTTCTTTGCATTTTGTAAGTTTATAACCAACTTCAGTGCATTTCATTTGGATTTTATGTGTGAGTCCAGGGCTGCCCAAGTCCAGTCCTTCAGAGCTACCATCCTGCAACTTTTAGATTAATCCCTGCTCTCCAGAAACACCTGAAACAAACGTCTGATTTCCCTCATCGGCATTCAGTCATGCAGCTCTGCAGAAGCCTGGCAACAAGCCTTTAGTTTGATTAAGGTCTGAGGATGTTTCCCGCCTGATAGTTCGGTAGACTCGGTTCGATTCGGGACCAAAATTGCAACATTTCCCCCATTTCCAGCTGCTGCGGTTCTCTTCCTCGCTGCTCTGAGTCAAACCAACCAAACCCTTTCAGCAACCTGTTCCCCTCCTCACCTGTGGGGGCGCTGCACCAAGAACCACTGAAGGAAACAACATGAAAACCTCTGAAGACGACACTGAGCGCAACTTCCTTCTTCACGAAATGTCAACAAACAGATTTTAGCGGTTGGAGGATTTCTCTTTTGTCGTTGGCTAAAGACCACGAGCCATTTCTCCCGCTGGCGCTAGCCTCACATGTTTGCTTTGGTTGTTTTTACCCAGAATGCCCTGCGCCGTAGTACGCTTCCTGCTTTTGGAGTAGCCTCCGGTCCGCTTGGCGTTCACATGTGCATTCGAACCGAACTGAGACCTGTGTTTGTAGGTTCAATGAGGCATTCACACCTCTCCAAATGAGCCGGACTTTCTGGGCAACCAGAGTTGGATTAAAGCAGACTAAACAGGGCTGGTGGGAATGCAGCCTAAAAGCTGCAGGACAGTAGCTCTAGTTAAACACAGATTAGCACATAATAATGAAGAGGAAGGAAAACGAGCCATGGTTTTAAAAATACTTCAACATAAAAATGTGAGAACCGTAGTCTGCATTCGTATCCAGTGCAAAAGCTGCAAATAATTAATCACATTTTATTCAATAAAATACGTAACATTTTTAATTCAAAAACCCTTTTTGCTGATAAATTATTGAATAAACATCCATCTGAGCTCAACAACAAAGATGTTTCTAGTTTTTAATCTATTATTCAGGTTCTTCCAGCATCAGGTTGGAGCAAAGCTCATCTCTCCAGAGTTTCAGGAACCCCTGATCATTCATGGAGCTTCTTTAGAAACGTGGACTGTGGACGCTGACATTAGCGCTGCTGCTACATGTTAGCATTGAGATGCTATTTTAGGCTAGCATAGCTTCTCTGATAGGCCGACTGCTTTTAGCTCAACTTGAACACAACTGGAGTCTTTTCCAGCATCAGATCGGCTCTGGAAGCAGAAATTAACCCTCAGAGGCCCAGAGGAGCTGCTTCGCCACTGCTGTTAGCAGATAGAGCTGTGCGTCAGATTTACGGGGGTACCAGAAACGTGCTGGTTCTCAACTTTTGTATGCAAAAAAAGGCAATGAATTGCATTAAAAAAATATATAACGCTATAAAATCTATAATTAATTAATCGGAATCAACTTGTTAAAGTCCCTGCAAGTCGAGTTGGTAGGTCTGCTGGTGGTCCACCCGCTCCATGTCCACATGATGGAGATGTTCAAAGATTAGGATGTTCTACAGCTTAACATTGCTTTAAACTTCTCCTCAACCTTCCTACCTGACTTGTCTGCTGGATTCCTTGGTGACAAATTGTGAAACATTTCAAGGGGTATGAACGTTTTTTGCAAGGTGTCGTTTGCAAACCCATAAAAAGGGAGGAAACCCCTGGAAGGGTTGACTTACGTTAAGGTTTCGCCTTCAGGACCTTACACTCCTCTCCAGAAGCCCTCCATCCTGCGGTAGGAACACACACAGAGGGCATGAGGTTAGTAAAAGAGGACCACTGGTCATCATAATATCAACACACACACCCCCATGCCATCTTTCACCAGTGTCATCTGGTGCAGTTGGCAAGAGCTGGAGGCTGACAATGCAGGCACTGTAGGGGAGACTGCTTACAGTCAAGCTAGCCGGCTAAGGATGAGCTAACTGCTCAGATATGGGACGCATTCAGAGGCTCTGCAGTACACTCATGCATGAGCAGACAGGCAATGTTTGGCCAGGACAACAGAAGGCCCCATTCAGCTGTCTGCAGAGGCACTTTTATACACACACCATTATCTTAATCATCATCAACATCCTCGAAGCTCTCAGAAACACACACACACGAGGAGAAAACCATCCGGACTCGAAGCATTCCATATGTTTGGTTAAGCCCAGAGTCCGGATCCAAGAGTCTGGAGTGAATTTAAAGGATGATGGAGGGAGGAGGGGGGAGCGTTTCTGCAACCAAACTCAGACACAGAACTGAGAAACAGCAGTTCCACCTTTCAGACTCCGGATTTTACTCTTTCGTTGCACCTGAATGTTTCTGCACTGCAAAAACAACATCTTACCAAGTGTTTCTAATTCAGTTTCTACTGCAAACATCTTCAATACACTTGAAATAAGACAAAACTAACTTACAAGTAACTTTTCAGCAGATACAGTAGCTTGTTTCAAGTCAATAATTCCTGAATATTGATTTAAAAAAAAGGTTCAAGTTATGAGTGAAATAATCTGCCAGTGGGGCAAGATATTTTCCCATTATTATAAGTTAAGATGACCCAAGAAATGTATCCACCCACTTTATTACAAAAATGTTGTGTTTCTCTTTGTTTTAAAACCTTAAAATAGAAATAAAACGAGAAATAAAACGATAGTTCTTTGCACACAAGAACACATTTTCTACAGAAAGTATTTATCAAAACTTAGAAGCAGTCTTTTTTTCAAAATATCACAAACAAGCTTTATTTAAAATCTGAAAACATATTTTCATCTCCAACAAAACCATCTGCAAGGTTGAACTTTCTTTCCTATGTCCAGATCTTTCAGGGTTAAAGTCTCTGTTGGACATAATTGTGGATTTGACTAGGCCAATCCAACACCTTCACTTTTAGCTGTTGTTTTCAAAGCGCTGAGCTTGCAGGAGGTCTTTGGATCGCGGTTCTGCTGGATGACCCACGAGATCACACACTGATGGTCGTTCTCCTTCAGGATTTTCTGGTAGCGAGCAGAATTCATGGTTACAGCAAGTCGATCAGGTCCTGATGCAGCAAAGCAGCCCCAGACCATCACACTACCACCACCATGTTTGACTGCAGGTGCGGTGCTCTGGTTCTGTTAGTTTCACTCCAGGTGTAATGGGACCCACACCTTCCGGAAAGGTCAGCTGTCGTCTCTTCAGTCCCCAGAAGATTTCCACAGAAGCCATCAAGATGTTTTTTTTGTAAATGTGAGACGGATCTTTGTGTTCTTCTGGGTTAACAGCGGTTCTTGTCTTTAGGCAGTCCAATGGAGACCATTTACTGCCCAGTCATGACCTCTGACCTGAACTGAGGCAGTGAGGCCTGCAGAGCATTAGATGTTCTGGGTTCCTCTCTGACCTCCTGGGTGAGTCCTTAATGGGCTCTTGGAGTAATTTAGGTGGACCAGCCTCTCCTGGGAAGCTTCTCCACTGGCCCATGTTCTCCCCATCTGTGGACCAACGTTCTCACTGAGGGCCTCTGTAGTCCCAAAGCCTTAGAAATGGCTCTAAGTCCTTCCAGACCGATAAACATCAATAACTTTCTCATCGTGCTCTAATTTCTTTAAATCGGCTCTGATTTGTTGCTTTTTGAGATCTTTTAGCCTACTTCATGCTGTTAGACAGGTTCTATTTCAGTGATTTCTTCATTCTGCAGGTCAGGCAGTAATCAGGCCTTGTGGTGTGGCTTGTGAAACTGAACTTAGCTATTAGCTAGTGAGCTAATCACATGTTTGGATGGATTTTTTGCTTGATAAATAACGAAATTTAAAATGGGGATCACGATATATCGTCACCAACATCGGTATCGGCCGATATTAGTCAGTTTTTAACACAATGATAAATAAAACTGTAGAAATTAATGATCGATATTGTGGTTTTTGTTCAGTCATGCAACAGTGATGGTGATGCGGCGGAGGATTGACGGGAGCAGAGACTCAGTGGTAGCGCTGAAACGATTAATCGTGATTAATCGATTGTTGAAATATTAATCAAATAATTCAGTAACCGGTTAATCGTTAACTGGAGCACACAGACTCAAAAAGGCCATTTTCTGATAACAACACACCCAGAGCAGTAATGAAGCCAAAACTGTACTAAACATATAAACATTTTGCATTTAAGATAATAAAAACCTTTGTCTGTAAATCTGTTCGACCCAAAACTCCTCGAGGGGCAGTTTTAGCTTCACCTGCTTCAGATTCACTAAAGGAAAGCTGTATTATTGCATGTTAGGCAATAAAATGTTTATTTTCCTATTTAAAAAGGGAATTTGTTTATTTGCCTCTTAATATTGTAATATTAATATTACAATATTAATTAATATGTTCAATGTTCCAGTTATTAATCAATAATTAATTAATATTACTTCTAATATTGTAAAAAAAAAAAAAAAAAAAGCCTAAAGAGGTCAAATTAAAAATGTGCTGAATGTTCACGTTTAACTCCGATTAATCGTCAGAATAATTGGTAGAATAATCGATTACTAAAATAGTCGTTAGTTGCAGCCCGAATCAGCAGTGAAGTCAGCGGTTACATCGTTGTTTTTCACGATTTCAAAAGGATAATATATATATATATATATATATATATATATATATATATATATATATATATATATATATATATATATATATATATATATATAAATAAATGAATAAATATCGGCCATAATAGTAATATTATTATCAGATATCGGCCTTTTTTTCCATATTTTCATATTCACATTGTGATCATGAACTACTAAAATAAATTCATTAAACAGCGATAAGTTGATGATTAACGTTTTATTTTGCTTGGAAGAGGAAAACAGTGTTTTAACCGCAGTTTTCAAGTTCAAGTTTATTTGTACAGCACATTTCAGCAGCACGGCAGTTCAAAATGCTTTCCATCATAAAAGCATCAATCACGTATACAGCAAATCATCGAAATCATCAAGTAAATACACATGACAGTTATCAAAACCATCGAGCAAATGTAATTCGAAAATATTGATCAGTGTTCCAGTTATTAATCAAAGGCAACTTTAAACAGGTGGGTTTCAGCCCTAATTTAAAGGAACTCAGTGTTTTGCAGTTTTCTGGAAGTTTGTTCCAGATTAGAGGAGAATAAACACTGAAAGCTGCTTCTCCATGTTTGCTTCTGGTTCTGGGGATGCAGAGCAGACCAGAACCAGAAGACCTGAGTGGTCTGGAAGGTTGATACATTAAAGACCTGTTGTCATCGTATTTTGGTGCTAAGCCGTTCAGTGGTTTATAAACTAGCAGAAGTATTTTAAAGTCTGTTCTCTGAGCTCCAGGGAGCCAGTGGAAGGACTTTAGAACTGGGGTGATGCACTCTATCTTCCTGGTCTTAGTGGGAACGCCAGCAGCAGCGTTCTGGACCAGCTGCAGCTGTCTGGTTGACTCTTTAGGCAGACTTGTGAAGACACTGTTGCAGTAATCAATGCGACTAAAGATAAACGCATGGATGAGTTTCTCTAGATCTTGTTGAGACATCAGTCCTTTGATCCTGGAACTGTTCTTCAGGTGATAGAAGGCTGACTTTGTAACTGTCTTTATGTGTCTCTGAATGTTCAGTCAATCACTACACCCAGATTTTGGGCCTGATCACTAGTTTCCAGCTGTAATAACTGAAGCTGCGCGCTGACTCTAGATCGTTTCTCTTTAGGTCCAAAGATGATAACTTCAGCATAAAAACTGAAAGCTACTTCTCCATGTTTGGTTCTGGTTATGCAGAGCAGACCAGAACCAGAAGACCTGAGTTGTCTGGAAGGTTGATACAATGACAACAGATCTTTAAGCCGTTCAGTGATTTATAAACCACCAGAAGTATTTTAAAGTCTATTCTCTGAACTCCAGGGAGCCAGTGGAAGGACTTTAGAGCTGGGGTGATGCGCTCTATCTTCCTGGTCTTAGTGAGAACATGAGCAGCAGCGTTCTGGATCAGCTGCAGCTGTCTGATTGACTTTTAGGCAGACCTGTGAAGACACTGTTGCAGTAATCAATGTGACTAAAGATTAACTTATGGATGAGTTTCTCTAGATCTTGTTGAGACATCAGTCCTTTAATCGTGGAAATGTTCTTCAGGTGATAGAAGGCTGACTTTGTAACTGCTTTTATGTGTTTCTGAAGGTTCAGCTCTGAGTCCATCACTACACCACCTACATTCATTTTCATGAATGATTGAATGAAATTGACCAAAAACAACAAAGATTACAGTCCAAACAAAGCAAGCAGGCGGAGACAGCTGATGTCCTCAGATGGGACTGATCATGTTACGAGTGACTGACGTGAAACATGAGGCTTGCAGCTCCTCCCGCCAGTCTCAGCGGCTCTTTTCCCCCCCGTCTCTTCCTCTCAGGACGGAGACGGCTCTTAGTCAGTCCCACAACATCAACACACAGGATTTGCTGAATCATTCCACTTTCTCACGCTGCACGCCAATCCTTCCACGCTGCACTCAACCGACCGTGTGATTCTGCTGAGCACCAAAAGATGCATGCATGTGTGTGTGTGTGTGTGTGTGTGTGTGTGTGTGTGTGTGTGTGTGTAAAGATGCGATCAAAGACAAACGCATGATTTTAAAAACGGGATCCATCACATTCTGTGCAGCTCAGAGTGACCAGCAGCCTTCCTTGGAGAGGTTTCTCCATTCAGACAGTTAGCGGACATGCAACCAAACTGAAAACAGCTGCCTTCCTCTCATGCTTCACTCCCACTCCCACTCAGAGTGCATCATCTCCGGTGGAGTTCATCATTCAGTCAGCAGGACAAACCGAAGCTTCCTGCAGCGTCTGCATCAGTCACTGCCTGTTTACCCTCAGCTCGAGTCACTCACGACTTCCTAAGTTATGACAACACAGTTTAACGTATTTCACTGAGATTTTACAACATAAACCAACAGAAAGTGGTGGATAATTGTGAGGTAGAGGGGAAAAGGGTATGATCTGAAAAGTGTGGCATGCTTTTTTTTTTTTTGAGTATGTCTCAGTTTTTCCCATCGTTTGCAAAACTGCTTAAATTCAGTCAGATTGATGCCCACAGAGCATCTGTGAGCATCAGTTCTCAAATCTTGCCACACCGTTTCTCATTTGGATTTAGATCCTTACTTTGACTAGGCCATTCTAACACATAAATATGCTTTGATCTCCAGCCTCTAACAGGTTTTCCTCCAGGATCGTTCTGGATTTAGCTCAATCCATCTTCCTATCAACTCTGACCAGCTTCCCTGGGTCTGCTGAAGAAGAGCATCCCCGCAGCATGATGCTGCCAACACTACGTTTGATTGTAGGGATGATGTGTTCAGTGTTTCCTAACGTAGGTGAAAAAAACAGAGCAGCTCAGATGGGAGCTGCAAACAGGACTTGATGGTTTTCTTTTAAGAATGGCTTCACCCCCCCCCCAATCCGCCATCAGGGCCAAATTTGTGAAGAGGAAAACTTCCACCTGAGCTGTGGATCTCTGCAGCTCCCCCAGAGTCACTATGGTGGCTGCTTCTCTGGTTAATGCTGGGCGTTCATGTCCTGGTCGGTCTGCAGGTGCTCCATCCTCTCGCCATGTTTAGATGGTGGATTGATCAGAGCTCTGGGATGTCGTTTTAGATGGACTGTTTGGATTTATAACGCTGCTACGATTATTTTAGTAATCGATTATTCCGACGATTAATCAAATTAAAAAAAAATTTAAAAAATTGGAACATGCCGCAGATTTTTAATTTAACTTCTTAGGCATTCTTATACAATATTAGAAATACATTAAAAGAGGAAAATAAATAAGTAAATTCCTTTTTTAAAATTGAAAAATAAACATCTTATTGCCTAAAATGCAATAATATAGCTTTCCTTTAGTGAATCTGAAGCAGGTGAAGCTAAAACTGCAACCTGAGGAGTTCTGGGTCGAACAGATTTACAGACAAAGGTTTTTTTCATCATAAATTCAAAAATGTTTATATATTTTGTACAGTTTTGGCTTCATTCTCTGAATATGGTTTTTGAGTCAGTATGATCCAGTTAACGATTAACCGATTACTAAATTAGTTGATGATTATTTCAGTAATTGATTTATCACGATTAATCGTTGCAGCTCTAATACTAAGATTAAATTGCACCCAGGTGGACTCCAGGTGACTGAGGGTGAACGCTTGCACACGGTTTTATTTAGTGGTGTCAGAGTAAGCAGTGATGAATAAAAATTCAAGCCACACATTTTAAATTTTTATTTGTAAACCAGTCTTGTGTGCATCAGCGGAACATCCCATCACATCGAGATTTGGTTTTAAAAGTGTAGGCCTGCTACGATTAATCAAATTAATTGTGATTAATCAATTATTAAAATAATTATGAACTAATGTAGTAATCGATTAATCGTTAACTGGAGTATACAGACTCTAAAAAAGGCTTTTTGCTGAAAGAACAACACACCCAGAGCAGTAATTAAGCCAAAACTGTCTAAAAAATATATAAACATTTTGCATTTAAGATTTAAAAAAAAAAAAAAAAAAAAAAAAAAAAAAAAAAAAAAAAAAAAAAATCCCTTTGTGTGTAAATCTGTTCTAATCTAATCTAAAACTCAAGTTGCAGTTTTAGCTTCACCTGATTCAGGTTCACTAAAGGAAAGATATTATTGCATTTTAGGCAATAAAATGTTTATTTTCCTATTTAAAAAAGGAACTGAATTAATTATTTGCCTCTTTTAATGTATTTCTGATATTGTATAAAAAAGCTTAAGAGGTTAAATTAAAAATCTGAAGAATGTTTACATTTTTTTTTATCCGGTTAATCGTGAGTTGCAGCCCTATAAAAGCTGTAGTTCAATGCCAGAAATGTTGCTGAAATGTTGCATTGAATAATCAAACACGAGTTCAACTCCACTAATAGAATCCACTTTTGGTGTTTCATGCAAACCCTCAGATTTAAAAGGATGTAATCAATGTGGTCTTGGATAAAAACTAAATTAATTTAACTCTGTCTTCTAGAATAACTAAAAACAGTATCAAAATTGAAAATATAAGAACATTCAAAACATTATTTCCAGACTTTTTGCTGCGAGTGGTCAGCAAAAGAAGCAGAAATTCATATTTTCAGAGCACCTACCACCTCCTCCTCCCTGCAGGGCAGCAATCAACGGAGCAAACAAACCTGAATCACATGACTTTACAACAAAACGAAGCCTTAAAGTGCAGGAAGGAACACATTTTCAGACAGATAACAAACGAGGGCACGAAGAAAGAGGAAGCAAAGGCCTGGTGTTCATTTTCCTCCAGCGGAGAACATTTCAAGGCCTTAAATCCCGTCCTGGCTTTCTGTGGCCAGGCGGGCCCAGTTCGCATGGGAGCCCATTTCCTGTGTGTGATTAAGGGGAGTGTGTGTGTGTGTGTGTGTGTGTGTGTGTGTGTGTGTGTAGTGGGGGCTGCAGTTCAGTGGGGTCTGTGGTTGTTTTGTCTGCTAAGGGGGAAAGGAATGCCCAAATCAAACACAGTGAACAGAATGCAGAGCAAGACTGAGAGAAAAGCGAAAGAGAAGGAAAAAGTGGTAAATGGTGAAGAGAGAGATGAACCGAGATAAAAAAAAAAATATATTAATGCGAGGCATAAAAACGATGGAGGAGCAGTAAAAAGTGGAGCAAGAGGCTGATTTTTCATCTGCATTCCTCCTGCTGCTATTTGCATTCCAGCAGCGCAGCAAGGTGGGGTCAAACCTTCACCTCCGAGCTGATGAGCTGTCAGATGGAAAACCATTAAACCCTGCCGTGAACCTGAAGAACCAGCCCTGATATTTAATAACTCAGCGCTCCCAGCTCCACAAAGAGCAGCCGAGACGTTCACACGCTACCGTGGATTTCCCAGCAGCTCCTCATTATTCAGCCCCAGTGACGGCTGACAATGTCACAGAACAGCTCCGGCGGCTTCGTCACACGGTTCAGCGCCACGCAGCGCCACGCAGCCGCGGCCGAGCGCGCAAACTCAGCAGAATCTGGGGAGATGCAACACGTGTCAGCAGCGCTGACTCGGTCCAGATCGCTCATTCTGTAAACATCTCAGGTGGTGTTTTCACCAGGAGGAAAACTGCGGTCAAGCTACGTGCAAAACGAGGCCTGTTTGCTGGATGGTAAATTGTCCCAGAAATTATTGTGATAAATTATAAAATTGTCATTTTGAGACCATTTTCAAATAATAATAATAATGGCATATTAATTCAAGTACGCTCAGGCTGCTGCTAACGAATATTTGAGTAATCGATTATTCTGACGATTAACTGGATAAAAGAAACTGAAACATTCTGCAGATTTTTCATTTAACCTCTTAGGCTTTTTCATACAAACACAAAATTAGAAATAATGTTTTGAATGTTCTTACATTCTTACATTTTAAATGTTGATACTCTTTTTAGTGTAGTTATTCTAGAAGACAGAGTTAAATTCATTTAGTTTTTATCCAAGACCACATTGATTACATCCTTTTAAATCTGAGGGTTTGCATGAAACACCAAAAGTGGATTTTATTCGTGGAGTTAAACTCGTGTTTGATTATTCGATGCAACATTTCAGCAACATTTCAGGCATTGAACTGCGGTTTTTATAGGGCTGCAACTCACGATTATTTTAGAAACAGATTATTCTGACAATCAAATAAAAGAAATTTAAACATTCTTCAGATTTTTAATTTAACCTCTTAGGCTTGTTTTTTTTTTTTTTTATAACATTAGAAATACGTTAAAAGAGGCAAATAAATAATTAAATTGCTGTATTAAATAGGAAAGTAAAAATTTTATTGCCTAAAATGCAATAATATAGCTTTCCTTTAGTGAATTTGAACCAGGTGAAGCTAAAACTGCCACTAAAGGAGTTTTAGGTAGAAGAGATTCACGGACAAATGTTCTTTTTTCATCATAAATGCAAAATGTTTATATATTTTATACAATTTTGTCTTAAAGGCCTTTTTTAGAGTTTTTATACTGGAGTTGACAATTAATCGATTACTAAACTAGATGACGATTATTTCGATAATTGATTAATCACGGTTAATTCGATTAAATGTTGCAGCCCTAGTAGGTTTTATCACACGCACTCAAAGATAAAAAAAAACAAAAAAAAAAACAAAACAACTTTAATTTCTAAAGGATATTTTACACTGGAACTAGAAAACATTTTAAATATCCAAAATAAACAAACGAAACAACAACAATTCAAATAGATTGTGATGTCATGGTAACCAAAACTGCATTTCAAAAACTGATAATCATTCAGCTTAGACAGGGAAAACAGGCAAAAGTGGCAGGTAGTGTAAACTAACTACTTCATTCTGGGAATCAAATGTTTGCAGCGTTTCTCAAAATGCCGGCTTTTCTACGATATTAATATGGGAGAGTGTCCTTAACGACTGTTTATTATCATGCTCATTTCAATTTATCATGCAATCTATTGATTTATTGTTTATTGTGACAGGCTGATACAAAGATGGCTCATCCAATGAGATTGCTTGAAGTAAGTTGGTAAGCTCCAGGTGTGCCAGGAGTCACCAGACAGACGTTGGTACGGGTTTGTGAAAACATCGGACTGATCTCGACGATTTTCGACTCCTGGTCAATTGGCAATCTTTGAAAGGCCTGACCTGCAAATACCGATTTTTTTTAAAATAGCCGACACGATCAGATGTTATAAAGGTCACAAAACACCTTCAATGTTCCAGTTTTATTTTACTGAAAAATATTAAACAATACCTGTGAAACAATAACGCTAAGTTGGCAAGAGAGGCCTACCCCCTGGTGGGCCAATGGAACAGTATACCTCTAGTTTAACCCCATCAGAGCTAAAAGGTTGAAGCAACAACAACGCTCTTCGGTGTGGAAGTTGTTACTGACAGAAGAAGACTCAATGGCGGCCATTTTCAGCACCAGTGAAGTGTTCAAAGCTTAGAGGAAGCACAAAAGCTGCATGAAACCATTTAAAAAGGTACAGTGTGCAGGCTGCAAGAGAGAACAACACTTTCAGTCGACAACAGGAAGGCTGAAAATGGATATTTTATGAAATATTTATGAAATTTTAAATATATTTTTAGAAATAAAAGTTAGCTTAAAATGAAGGGATTCCTCTTCCACACGGCGGTGTGACGTCAGCCCTGATCCTAATACACGCTAAATAAGTAACAGTCGCTTATGACAGAAAGGATAAATCTTCTCATGGTTGCAGCCAGAGTGGGCGGAGCTAAGAGGGGCGTGGCCAAGTGTGGGGATGAGCGGAGAGGGTGTGGTCAGGGCAAGGAAAATATCCACTGCCAACTTAACAAATTTGTTGCGATATTTAGCAACTTTTCAGACCCTCTAAAGACTTTTCTTCAAAAAAAAAAAAAAAAAAAGCTACTAGCGACAAATCTGACTTTTTTCTGTTATTGGAGACCTTTATGGCGACAACACATGAACGCACCCTGCAAAGTGTCCCGCCGCAAACCGCCTGCAATCAGAGAAGAGACCCATTCCACTCCGTCTTCACACTGCGAATAAGTCACACGTGCAAAGCTGAAAAACGCTATCGATCAATTCCTGAACCGCCACCAGGGGGTGTGTCTGAGTGAGACGGTTTTATACCTGAGGGCTGAGTGAGGGAGACATCAACCAAGCTGAACCATTGGAACCGATAGGAAAATTCAGCTGCAGTACCACCGTTCTACCCAAAGAGGGCAGCACTGAGATGGTTTTAGGCCAAATATTGCAGAATGAAACAAATTCACGTGAAAATGTCACAGCTTGCTCAGAAACATAAATATAGCACCCTTAAAGCGGAAGTATGTTTTTTTAGATATTTGTTAAAATTATCATGATGTCGTGACAGACAAAAATGCAGCTCCTCTGCCTTCTCCCAGTGCTCCCAGTACTAACTGCAGAAATACACCACTTAGTCAGAAACAACCAATCAGAGCCAGGAGGAGGGGCTTAGCGCTGTCAGTCACCCTCATGTACGCGCCGCTCACCCCCCCCCCCCCCCGGCCGCTCTCTGCTACGCTGCAGCTGGTTCACCACAACATAGCCTGCTGCTAATGCTAATGGTAGTTAGCATGGCCACCGATGACGGCAGACAAACAGCTTTCCTGGAACGGTGAGTTGTTTCTCCACCATCAGCACGTTTAGCAGCGCGAACACGAGGGTGATTGGCAGCGCTAAGCCCCTCCCCCTGGCTCTGATTGGCTGTTTCAGATCGGGAGCGGTGAATTTTTTTTATACAGCAACAGCAGCTCAGGGAGGAGGAGGAGGAGCTCCATCTGTTCACAGATCATCTGTCTCAGACCAAACTGTCAAACTTTTTGGGGCTTTAAGGAGCAATTTATTCAGCTTATCTACAAACAAAAAGTTGATTTAGGGTTTAGTTAGTCTTTAAAGAGTGAATCCCAGTTGTCTGGAATGGAGGTTGGTTTGTTCAGTTTTACAAAAACTGCAGAAAATGGCCACAAAATTCTGATTATTGCATCTCTAGCAGCTTGAGAGCAAGAGATGAGTGTTTTAAAGCAGAAACAGTTTCTTTGCTCATTTCCTGTTGGAGTTTGGTTATAATACATCACCTTTCACCCTGAGAATTTAAGGTGAAACTGATGTACCTTCTTCCTGTTTTGTTTCGAAGCTCAAACATTCGAAACAGCAGCACAACAACCGCATAAACCTACTCTATTAAATGTTTGTTTTTAATTAATTCCTAAGAGCATTGTGCCTCCAAGTTCAGTTACCAAACACTTCCTTGTTTTGTGTGTGCATGCTGGACTCTGCCCATGCAGCAGCGGAGTCATTCCTTGACTGGCAGAGCAGAATTGATTGGCTGCTATTGTTTCCTTTTAAGGGCAGCTGTGTCTCAAATGCTTGGCATGGCTGGGAGTTCAGCAGATAAAACACTAATTCAGCCACATTCTTCTGAGTGGTCCACACCTACAGAGGGAAAGGGAGTGAATCTCAGAGTCATACAGGGGTGAGAACGATTCAAGGCAGTGAATGTGCCCCTTTATTTATTTTATTATAACTGAGGCTGTAAGGACCGGAGGGCAGAGAGGAAGCAGGAGGACGCCACCAAAATAAGAAAATACAGCAAGCATCAAGCCTTTCCTTCCTCACTCAGATACTCAAGAAGGCTAACGCAAAGAAAAACATACAGTCATAACTAAGAAAATGAGTGCACCCTTACATCTGGTGCTGCTAATAAAACGCATTTCATAAACAGATCATCAATTAATATGTTGGATTATATGCAGGTGTGAGCTAGAACAATGTCAGGATGGAGAGAAAACAGCAAGCAAATAGCGCTGCAGCTAGCGATTATTTTAGCCATCAATTATTCTGACGATTAATCGAATGAAAAAATGTCACATTCTGCAGATTTTTCACGTAACCACTTCAGCTTATTTTACAGAATATTAAAAATATGTAAAAAAAAATTCAAATAAACAAATAATTTTAAAACTTATTCTAAATAAGAAAATAAACATTTTATCGTCTAAAATGCAACAACAGCAAAGGATGCAGATGCAGCTAAATAAATACTTAAATAAGCCCTTTCTGCTTCACTTAGCATCAACACGGCTGATCTGTTGACTGGTTTTTCAGTTAATAACTGGACAGCAAAAGGTGCCTCATAGGAGAATTTACAGAATCTGAACCTGGTGGAGCTGAAACTGGGACATTAGAGGAGCTCTGGGTAAAACAGATTTACAGACAAAGAAGGTTTTTCAGCTAAAATGCAAAATGTTTTTAATTTTTTTTTTTTGTACCGTTTTGGCTCAATTACTGCTTTGAGAGAGTTGTTCTTTCAGCAAATGGGATATTTTAGAGTCTGAATACTCCAATTAATGGTGAATTGATTACTAAACCAGTTGACGATTATATCAAAAATCGATTAATCCATTTAATCGTTTCATTCCTGGAAGTAAATGTTTCTGTTCATTAATTTAAAGGAGTTAAAAGGCGATTTCCATACTATTTGAAGTACCTTATTCTACAGCGAGAATGATTATTGACAACTGGAAAACATGTCGAGAGTCCCAGCAGTTTACCCAAAGGTTCAGGCCGTGCAACGCTCAGAGAAGCCTCCCTTGGTTGGGGAGCTAAGTGTTGAACTTGATAGTGATGAAAATGCTTGGAAAGGCCTATTCTTTCTGAACAAGGCACGGTGCAACCACCCTTAACTGCATCCATTTGACAAAAACAGACCTACAGAAAAGAGACCGAGGCGTCTGCAGGCCGGATCACGAAATACTCCTGGTATTCAGCTGCGTTTGTGCGTGAATGAGCCACTCTGTGACTTAAGAGTGTTTAAGGGATTCCTGTGGAGGCTTCGGTGTCTGCATGAGTCCACAGGTTATGATTTTCTCAGTCCTCCCCTCCTTGCAGCAGCTGTCCCAAGGTTACCTTTTGTGGCTCTGCAGTGAGAGGCGAAGAGACGATGGAGGGAGAGGAAACAATGTGTGGGGGGGCAACGAGATGCAGACTTCATTTTCAGACTCCAAAAAAATAGCCATTTAGCAATTAATCAAAGAAATAATAACATATTTAAAAAATGCTTTGTTGGTCTGAACTTTAAAGTGTAACTAAACCCTAAATAGACTTTTTTTTTTTTTTTAGCAGATAAGCTGAATAAATCGGTTCTTAGGGGTGCAATCTTTATGTTTCTGTGCAAATTTTGACATTTTTGTGTAAATTTGTGTCATTCTGCAATATTTTGCCCAAAACCGTCTCAGTGCTGCCATCTTTGGGTTGAATGGTGGCAACTGCAGCTGAATTTTCCTATTGGTTCCAACCGTACCGCTTGGTTCAGTTATAAAACCATCTCACTCAGACACACGCCCCCTGGTGGCGAGTCAGTCAAGTAGGATTTTTTTGAAGGGTCTGAAAAGTCGCTAAGTTAGCAACAGATTTCCCTCTTCCTGGCCACACCCCTTCGCTTATCCCCACGCGTAACCACGCCCCCTGTATATCTTGGCTCCGCCCACTTTGGTGGAAGGTTATGACATCTGTCTGTGGGCGGGGCTATGCTTTCGCAGTTAGTTACACTTTCAGCTAGAGCTGGGCGATATGGCTTAGAAATAAAATCTTCCAATTGTTTCATGCCAGATATGATTTTAATCAAATCTTTTTTCTTACTTTTTCTTTTCTAAAAACGAAATTACAAATGACAGAAAATATGTCCAAAAAGTGGCTTTTGTTTGTTTTAATCATCCCTTCTGTGAGTTGTACGACGGAGTATCAGAGCCAGGCTAGGAGAGTTTTTGTTTACTTATGAGAATAAAATCATAATAAGAATGTCATAAAAGCTGGCATAAAGTTATAAAATTACTACTTCATCCTACTAAAGTTATGACTTTATTCTTGTAATATTAACGCTTTATTCTTGAAACATTTCGACTTTATTCTTGTACAACTATTCTTGTAAAATTATTGCTTTATTATTGTAATTTAAAAAATAAAAATAATAATAATAATAATAATAATAAAAAAATTTAAAAAATCATTCCCTGACCCTAATTTTGATCGTAGAATTGACCTGAAGTCCAAATAAATACAAGCTTATCATACAAGATGGAGGCTCTGGGAGCGCTGACATCACCCCGAAGTATGGAAACGCAAGGAGAGCGTTGGTGGGGAAAAAAAAAAAAAAATTAAAAATCAATTTTTTCCAAAAATTAAAAACTTCAAAAACAAAAAAAAAAAAACTGTTAATTGATAAATTCAATTTATTGCCCAGCCTTACTTTAAACTTCAAAAAAAGTCAAGCAAAAACAGCTTTTATGACTTCTCCAAATTTTTTCACAACCACAACTTTAATGTCGTGGAAAACTCATAAAAAGCTGGGAAAATACAACGTTCATCAAAATTTGACATGAAGAGGTTTCATGACTCCAAGTAAAAGCAGCTTCACTGAGTCTATTTTTATGACCTCCCAGCAGTGCTGTGCTGCTTCAGTCGGATAATCAGCAGGAAAGGAAGCTCCAAAAACAACCCTGGCAACAAGCGGAAACCTGGAGACCCAACCTCCAGATGCCCTTTAGGAGCACAGCGAGATAACCAGGAGGGCAAAGAAAGAAAAGAGCAGAAAAACATGTAAAAACTGCTCGAAAACTCAAGAGCCAGAGAAAAATCCTTCATGGTATGTCTGCTAAAATATAGAAAGAACAAAGTGGACAAAGTCAACGACAGGAGGGAAACGATGAGAAAACCGACATTCCTCTCTCTGAGAACATGAATGTTTTTATGATCGCAAGAAACATAATCTGCAAGAGGAAATTTATTCTACAAGCCGCCCTGCGGACAAGAAACTAAACGTGTGAGAATCAGAGTGGAAATTCCTCCAACTGTTTGCAGAGAAGTTATGAACTTGTCTTTAGGCAGTTTGTTTCCAGAGAAAGAGAACTTAATTATTCATAAACTGTAGACCGGAGACATGCACTGAGGAATTGGCATGGATCCATCCTGTCTTGTAGGAATGGTTCAGGCTGGTAGTGGTGGTATCATGGTGTGGGGGATGTTTTCTTCGCGCACTTTGAGGCTCTTAGGCCGTTTTCCCACCTGGTGGTCCGGTAGACTCGGTTCGATTCGGGACCAAAGCTGCAACATCTGCTCCATTTCCAGCTGCTGTGGTTCTCTTCCTCTCTGCTCTGAGTCAAACCAACCAAACCCTTTCAGCAACCTGTTCCCCTCCTCACCTGTGGGGGCGCTGCACCAAGAACCACTGAAGGAAACGACATGAAAACCTCTGAAAAAGAAACTGAGCTCAACTTTCTTCTTCACAAAGTGTCAACAAAAATGGAGCGCCGTTGGAGGATTTCTCTTGTCTTTGTTAAAAGACCAGGAGTTATTTCTCCCGCTAGCATTTGTTTTGGCTGCATTTACCCAGAACGCCCTGCGCTGTAGTCCGCTTCCTGCTTTTGGAGCGGTCTCCGGTCTGTTTGCCGCAGACCAGAGTTCGTATTTTTGGTCCTCATGAGAGTTCGATTTCGCGTTCACACCTCCCCAAACGAACTGGACTTTTTAGGCTAACAAACTGGAGTTGGATTAAGGTGGACTAAACAGGAATGGTGGGAATGCGCTCTTAGAATCAACTGTTCATCATTTAGGGAGCAGGAAGCGGACTACAGCGCAGGGCACTCTGGGTAAATACAACCAAAACAAACGTCTTTAGCGCTAGCGGGAGAAATAACTCGTGGTCTTTTACCAAAGACAAAAGAGAAATCCTCCAACCGGTAAAATCAGAAGCCGCTTCATTTTAGTTTTGTATGTGTCTGCTCCTTTACAGCAATTTGACTGCAGCCTGAAACAGATTTGGAAGTCAAATCTATCTCCTTTTAAGAAATGCTTTAGGAGTTAATGGGATTATTTAGATTTTTTAACCTCCAACCGGTAAAATCAGAAGCCGCTTCATTTTAGTTTACATTTCATGATAAAGGAAGTTGCGCTCAGTGTCTTCTTCTGAGGCTTTTGTGTCGTTTCCTTCAGTGGTTCTTGGTGCAGCGCCCCCCACAGGCGAGGAGGAGAACAGGTTGCTGAAAGGCTTTGGTTGGTTTGACACAAAGCAAAGAGAAAGAGAACTGCAGCAGCTGAAAATCGAACAAACAATTTGATCCCCAATCAAACCAAGTCCACCGGAGTATCAGGTGTGAAAACCCCCACCACAGCGTCCCCGAGTATCGTTGCTGACCATCTCCATCCCTTCATGACCGCAGCGAACCCATCTTCTGATGTCGTCTTCCAGCAGGAAAAAGCTCGGCATCACAAAGCTCAGATCATCTCTTGAACATTCATCTACAACCTCACAGTGACCTCAACGGACCGCCAAGGCCTGAGCTGCCAACACATCAGTCAGACCATCCAGCAGCAAATAACAGAGTCAAACAGAAGTGACCGTAAAGCCGCAGAGGCCAGGCTAGGGGACGTGAGGAGGAAACGAAGCCGAAACCCCGGTGCTGGATGAGCAACTTTGGGTCAACGTGTAGCCGTTTATGGTTGACTTGGTGGGGGGGTGGGGGGGAGTCCACCACATGCGTCAGTTGATTTTTGGGTCAGGACTCCGTGGAGGGGAGGCGTTTGTGCAGCCTGACAGCAACACGAGAGCGAAGACATGCGGCTCTCGCCAGGAGAATCCACCTCAAACCAGACGGAAAAGGCTCCAGAAATATGCCAAATATGCCCCTTCCCTCCCCTCCTGGAGATGTAGCCCAGCCCCCCCCCCCCCCCCCCCCGCAGCCCAAGGAATTCCTCACAGCATCAACACACACACTGAAAATCACAGATGACCCACTCACACAGAAAATGTGCAGGCACTAATACTGCAAGTTTCCACCCAGCTGACCCAGACATGCCTTTTAAGGCTAAGCAGTTCAGATTTCTCTTTTCATTACGTTCCAAATATACTCCTGGAGCGGGGGGCGGGGGGGGGTCTTCTGTTAAGCGAGGTGAAAGACCAGGAGATAGCACGACCAGATAAAAATCACAGGGCCGGTTAATGAAGAAAGCACTTTGAGAAAATAAAGTGTCCAAGGAATTCAGCAGCGACGTTAAAACACCTCGCTCCCTTCCTCCACTTAATCCCACATGCTCTTGAAGTCTGCTTCCTTTGCACCTCTTCCATGTTTTGTTTTGTTTTGTTTCCACAGGGTCTGCATGGTAGCCATTTTTGACAGGCCAGCAGGAGCAAAAGTACATGCATTTATAGGGTTGCAAAGTTACGCAGTCAAAAATTAACAGCAATAATCTGGATTATGTGGCCTGTTATAGGAGAAAAAAAATGGGGGGTTATTTTTCAAAGTTATATTTTCACCATCTTATTCATTCATTCATAAATGGAAACCAGCAGAGTGTTTATATAGAGGTTCGCAAGACCCAGCTTTTATTTTGAAAGTCAACTTCTGGTTATCAGCAAGTGAATTTGCATGTTAGCTAAATAAGTGCCAAGCTAAATATTTATCTTAATTAGCTTCCAAACTAAATATTTCGCTTAACTAAAGAGTTAGTTTGTCAACTAAATATTTAGCTGGTTAACTAAATATTTAGCTTCTTAACTAAATAATTACCAAGCTAAACATTTAGCTTTAAACCAAATATTTAGCTTCGAGCTAAATAGCTAGTTTAGAGCTAAATATTGAGCTTGGTACCTAAATATTTAGCTTGTTAACTAAATATTTAATAAGCAAGCCAAATATTTAGTTAGCAAGCTAAATATTTAGCTTGCTAACTAAATATTTCATTACCAAGCTAAATATTTAGTTTGAAGCTAAATATTTAGCTTATTTAGCTTCCAAACTAAATATTGATATCCAAGCTAAATATTCAGCTCCAACCTAAATATTTAGCTTGTGAACTAAATATTTAACTTATTTAGCTTCAAACTAAATATTTAGCTCCAACCTAAATATTTAGCTTGTTTAGCTTGTTAAACTAATATGTAGTTTGTAAACTTTAGGTTACAAACTAAATGTTTAGTTTAAAACAGGCATTTATTAATGAACAAATAACATGGAGAAAATATGACTTTGAAAAATGAACCCCCATAAAAACTAAATGAATCAAAATGAGCCAAAAAAAAACCTACAATGAATCTAGAAAACGTGAGAAAAATGCGTTACAGCTGAACTTTCCATTGTTTTTCAAAGCAGATATTAGAGCTGCACAATATACTGAATCACAATCACCCACCTGTACAATAAAGTACAATAAAGTATAAATATGTTTAGCTGATATTCTGACCCTTAACATCAGGCACAGTCGCTTGTGTGGCTCTTTGGGAAAAATAACTGCCCGCCTCTGCTCCCTACGGTGCCGGTTTGTTAAGTCTCCAAGCTACTGTTTCTCAGATAAGAGTTCTCCATGACTTCCTCTCCCTCTTTTGACAATTCAGCCTATAAATCCTCACTTTATGAACTCCCACTCAAGCTTTTGTCTGAGTAGGTATTGTGTTATGCGCTGATTGCGGAGCACAGCTCTCCAAAGATAACGTCACCACTCTTCTGCAACCTTCTGCTGTTCTTCTTTTTAATAACTATCGGACTGGAAAAAGAACTGAACTGCGGTGAGCGTCAAGCCTGAACAGAGTTAAAAGGTTGCAAACATGATGATGCATGCCACTTTGAATGATCAGATGGGGAACTAAACCCTTTTCATTCAGTTTAACCTGACAGTGCGAACAACAAGGCTACTGTAGCAGAGTGACCCACATTATTGGTCAATACAGTCCAAACTCCAACCATGTGAGGCCTGATTAAACATTATCACAGCAACTATCAGTCACCAGCACATTCTTCTCAGCAGTGTGCAACAAACTGTGGGGGAAAGCGAGGAAGAAGAGGCAACTTGTAAGACATAAGATTTCTAAAGCTCAGCCACTAAAGTAACCGTGTAAATCTGGAAGTACAGATAATCTATCAATCTTTGGACTTGATGCTGCAAAATCTTTGTACATGTTCTCATAAGCCGACATCAGACAACTCTGGGAACCCTCCAAATGCTAAGCAGCAGGAAGTGTGCTAATAAATCCTGATAGGAGGCGCACGTTTGGATGGAAGCTACTGGTGAACAAGGAGATAAGTCTTTCAGTCAACGTTCATCTGTTTTTACAGCTTACATCTGAATCCTACCGTGGTCGACAGGTGCAAACGTCCTGCAAACATGAATGATGCAAACTCCAAAACAAAAAACAAACGCAACAGAAAAACACTTCAAACGAAAAAGGGAATAGATGCAACTAACATAAATAACTGCAAATATGAAATGCTGCAAACTCACTCCACAAAACAGCAGTCCTCCAGACCACTATGGGGCGCCTGGAGTAGGTTATATTACCGATGTAAACATGCTCCTGTTCAATAGTATTGTTAAAGACATTAAGTATTTCTCCATTTTTCTTCTGGACATCCCATTAAATCATGACATCCCATCTTTCCTGAGAGTATGGTCTCATACGATATGTTGGTAGACTCCCCCTAGTGGTCTGGAGGACTTATGTTTTGTGGAGCGACTTTCCAGCGTTTCATACTTGCTGTTGCTTTTTTCCATTTGCACCATTTTCCCTTTTGCAGCATTTGTGTGTTTTGGAGTTTGCATCATTCGTGTGTTTGCACCCGTCGGGCCACCGCAGAATCCTTCCCTTAGCAGCAGACTGAAATCCAGCTTGCTAGAACAGCATGGGCAGCCCTGGTCCAACATGATTCTACAGAACTTCCAGTACGTCTTAACCAACCAAGACGATTCTCAGGTCTCAGGAAAATTCCTGCCGATGCTCAGCACCTTGAACGCATTTTATTTGTTTCATCTGATGTATCTGAAGGCGTTTTATGTGACAGAACAACACAAAATGGAGGATAATTGTACAGCTGAAGGAAGATAATACATTGTTTCAGTTTTATTTTTAAAATAAAAATGTAAAAAGTGTTTGTGGAATACGTTTATTTTTGTTAAAGTTTTTAGTCCAGTTACAGCTACAAGCCTTGTGGGTTTTGTCTCGAACAGTTTTGCATGTCTAGAAACTAAAACGTCTCCTTTCTAAAATAGCCAGATTGGATGGAGAACATCCCTGAAGATCATTTTTAATGTTTTGCTGCAGAGACTCAATTGGACTTAGACGTGGGCTTTGACTAGGCCATCCTAACATTGTTTTCTTCCCTGGAATACTAACGCGTGCTTCCTTCCACTATACACCGCTGTTTTCTGCTTTGTGTTGGTCTTTTGATTAAATCCAGATAAAATACACTGGATGTTGTAGCTGTAATGTCAGTTGAAGCAGTGGGAATATTTTTCACAAAGCAGCATTTTAATTTAAGGTTTGCTGTGTTAGAGTAAAACAATTCCTGATTCATCTGCTCATGTAACGTGTTTGATAACTTCCCAGTAACCCAATCAAATCCTCCACAGGTCAGTAAATAGGAGATATGTCAGTTTGGAAACAGGCTTATTTGGAAAACAGTTATGCAACTTTTCAGAGGAGAAATTATTACAGAAGACGGGAGACAAAATGTCGTCTCAGGAATCCCTGCATGTAACGTCTGTTATCTAAGCCAGGGGTGTCCAAACTTTTTGTCACATGGGCCAAAAAAAACAAAAAATCAAGTAAAGTAGTCAATTTTTTGTTGGGAAGACGGATATGCATATGATTGTAGATCCAAAACGTAAAAAGGGTTTTGCAGGTTTGCCTCGTTACCCACTTTGCAAATTTAAAAAAGGTCTTGACTGCAAATAACAGAACTTTTTTTGACAGTTCTGAGTGATAAAACAGGACTTTTATAGAAAAGTATAAAGCAAAGTTTAATATATTCATTAAAAGCAGATCTGGGTGCATCAAAGCCTGATGGAAAGATACGGTCCTCACAATAGAGTACAAAAAGCCTGGTTACTGAATACTTTGTGTTGTTGCCAACATTTTCTATTGTTGTAATTTTGCCCTGGTTGAAAATATATAAGTAAAAAACACACCTCTATCTGCATCAAACACCTTTGCAAGGTGCTGGAAAATTTGGATGATTCTTGAATTGCAGTCATTGGTTTGATCAGGTGAGCTCTCCATGACGAAGCAACAGAAAGAGATTAAAGAGGAGGTGTTTGGTGTCTTTTAGGGTGATATTTAATGCAACCACTAAATTACAAAAAAAAAAAAAAAAAAAACCCAGATAAATCAAATCTGTGAAAAAAAGATCAGCATTTTCATTTTAGAAATCCAGTCATCAAAACGGTTCTGCTGCAACAGAGTGAAAACAAAAACTCCATAAAAACTGTTTACAAACTGTCTTCCAGTAATCAGACGAACATTTCTGTAAATGCAGAAACGTTCGTGCTTTAACAGGACTGGGAGGGGAAGAGCGCCCGTCACTCTGACTGAGTCCTGTGTACACTTGGGGATGAAGAGTACTTTTAGTTACAGCTCACTGAGTGATGGACGCCGAGCCTCCAGTATCTGATGACAGATCTACCTGGACGGGAACAAAAACAAGCAAAAGTGCCTCGAGACGTAGAAATACCTGCATAGACGACACACAGTCCCAGAAAAGACATGATGTAAACTTTCTGTCTCCATTTTTATTATTGTTATGGCTTATTCTGAATGTGTGCATCTGTTACAAAAAGCAATAAATCAACTAAATCGCATGATGAATTAAAATGAGATCCTGAAATAAATGAGTTACATCAATATTTTATTTCCCTTTGGGATAAGTATTTTTGAATTTGAATTTCCATTTCTGATGATTAATATTTTATGCAGGGCAATTATGTTTGCAGAGACATCATAATCCATTTTATTTATGGTTTCTAATGTGTGTGGTTTTTATTTCTGTTTTATTGTTTTTGGTTGCTGTGTTCTATTTTGGATATTTAAAATATCTTTAAAACATTACTAAATAAATACAAAAAAATTTTGAAAAAAATAAATGAAATAAAGGCAACTAATAAAATTATAAGATTGGAAATAAAATAGAAAATTAAATGATAGTGACAAAGAGTTCTTTAGAAAATGTAAGTTTATTCGTCTTTGAGAGGCAAACTTGCATAGATTACTTGAAAATAGTCTCAAAACAACAATATTATCATTTATCGCAATACTTTCTGGGACACTTTATCATCCAGCAAAACGTGTTGTCATGACAGGCCTATCTGTCACTTTGCTGCTGGAGAACTGAACTATCCCCACTGAGGGGCAAATACTGGAGTATTATTTTCTATTCTAGAGTGGAGAGTGAGAGACAATAAACTGAGGGACAAAAAGCGGGAATACTGTTTCACAACAAGTTGAAGGTGGGACTGGGGATAAAAACGCTTTCATGATTACCACAACCATACCTGATTGTTAGCATAAACTATACTTGATTGCTGTAAAAAGCTAAAGTTGCAATGGGACAGAAAGTGCTGCAGCGTTAGCTGGAAATTTGGTCTTCTTGCTTGGTGGCCTCATTCTGCGCTTCATCAACGTCCTCCGTGAAAAATGTGGCCTCAATAGTCCAGGGTTCCAGAAACCATCTTCGCCTGTCATGAAGGCCTGCACGGTGGGCGTAAGGGGCGTGGCCTAAATAGCTCCGCTACCTGCACGTGAGCATTGATATCTATTACTGCACTGGACGTCACGTAACGGCACTGCATCACACATGCGCCGTTGCCATGCACTGAGTCGGAAATGTCTGTGGTCGGGAAAATGACAAAATCTGAAAAAGGGACGCAATATTTTGCTATTGATTGTCTGCTTTATGACAACGAGATAACAAGGTCCAAGGGTTTCACCTTTCACGTGTCAGCAAAAAGTTTTAATTTAAAGGTGACCTGATATGTTTCCTTGAACCAGTTAGCATAGCTCTCTGGGCTACAAAACATGTTCGTTAAGAATCATTCTCAGACAATGAGACTTCAGTCTGGTCAGTTCTGCCTCCTTTCAGAATGAGCCGTTTCAGACCCTCTTGTCACTTTAAATCCAAATAAGCTGCTGCTGGCCACGCCCCTCCAACTCAACTTTCATCTGCACATGAAAATGGCTGCAAACACATGTGCAATTACACAACTGTTCATCTTTGACCCTGAATCGGACCCAAAAGTACAAGTAGAGCCTGCTGCACAACCAGTAAGGATGCAGCAGAGGTTTCTGAATGGAAAGTCAGCAACAAAGTCTTTTCCAGCAACCATTGTACAGCAAATACAGCGGGAAAACCAGCGGACCAGTCGTGCTGGAGCTCCCCTTGGGTTGCTTGGTGAGGGGCCGAGCTTGGCTGGGGTTGCTAGGCAACGGCTCAGTGTGAGGTTATGTTCGGAAGGTTTCTGAAGCAGCTCGTTTTCCATACACCAAAAAACATTAATTTATTGCTAAAAAAAACAGCTGGGTGGGTTTTTTTTTTTTTTTTTTTTTTTTTTTTTTTTTTAGTGTTTGGGCTGATTTTAGAAGCAGCTGAGACCCAAATGGAAGAACTAAGACATGCGAAATGTCAATTTTGCATAATAGGTTCCCTTTAAGGAAAAAATATTGAGAAGAGTGTGGAGGTCAGTTATGCTTGCTTGACTTTGACCAGATAGATAGATTGATGCATGTGACTAAGGAAAAGTAGCCATGTACTAAAGTGCTTGCTGGTTTTAGATAAGATTATTAAAATACCTGGAATTGTGCAACCCTACAAAAAAAAAAAAAAAAAAAAAAAAAAAAAAAAAAAGAAATTTCATTCTCACCGTCCATCAAATGCATCACTTCAGGTGCATCAAACCCAAGCAGAAGACGGGGAGAAACAGAAAGAATATCTGAAACACCAAGGAGTGTGTAGCTGGACTTTAAATCTGCACAAGAGGAACTTTTGAAGATGTTTTTAATCCTCAAAACATGCAAAAATGACTAAATGACAATTCACCTACAGCTAACTGTTAGCGTTAGCTAGGCCATGCTAACTTTTAGCCAGATGTTGACGCAAAGTAGTCAAAATGTTACATGACAGGTGCTAGAGAAAGAATGAAAAAATAAAATTAATGTTCAGTCAATGGATTTATAATAAGTCCTGCAGGTAATGAAAATTAACGAAAGGCTTGAGATGTTTCTGCATGTTTTAACAGCAGAACATCTCGTGGGTTTATTTTCCCAGGGTCTCTCCAGAGACACGCTTCACACATGCAGAACGGTTCTGGCATCAAGCCACCTTCCTATGAGTTTCTATGAAACCTGATGGCGCTCCAGCTGGCCTGCGTACTGTCAACACAAACCTCTGTCCAGGATGCTGCACTGTACTTTACTGGATTATCACCTCACACACACTCATAAAAGGATGTGTGCTTTTACACAAGGCTTCATGGGAAAGATCATGATTCATTGGTGCTATTTCAAGGAGGTCCAAATTTGTAACGCCTGCAACATCACTCTGCATCCTCCTCCACTGTGCTATTCCTGGACCAGCGGGTAACTGAGGCTAAAAGCAAAACTTGACCACTAATAAACCCCAACACTGACACCATCCGGCCCTAAATCTAGCCAAGATATCGATTACAGCCACTCAGGATGTGCACTGCAGCTTACACAGCAGGAGTACTCATGTACAGCTTGGTTTGAGTTTACCTTAAACTTTTAAAAATGAAAATGTAAGAACTGTGGGCAAACAATAGATTAGGATTTTAGCTGTTGAAAAGAAATAAAACCCATTTATATATTTAAAAAAACATTAAGTGAAATAGGGCTGCAACTAACGATTATTTTAGTAATCTATCAATTATTCTGATGATTAATCGCATAAAAAAATTGGAACATTCTGCATATTTTTAATTTAACCTCTTTGGCTTTTTTATACAATATCAGAAATACATTAGCAGAGGCAAATAAACAAATAATTAAATTTCTTTTTAAGTAGGAAAATAAACATTTTATTGCCTAAAATGCAATAATATAGCTTTCCTTGAGTGAATTTGGACCAGGTGAAGCTAAAACTGCCACTTGATGAGTTCTGGGTAGAACAGATTTACAGACAAAGATTTTTTTCATCTTAAATGCAAAATGTTTATATATTTTTCACAGTTTGGGCTTAATTACTGCTCTGGTGTTTTTTTTTGTTTTTTTTTTGTTTTTTTTTTTTTCGCAAATGGCCTCTTTTAGTCTGTTCAACTTCAGTTAACAATTAGTCGATTACTAAATTAGTTGACGATTATTTCCATAATCAATTAATCACGATTCATTCGATAAATTGTTGCAGTTCTATGCTCAGCCAGCAAAAGTGTTGCCTGATAAAATAAATCTGCTGCTGAGATATATACTCATTATAATTTTATATTAGCCTTCTAGGACTCAACACACAATTAAAATAAAGAAATCTGCAATGCTGATGAAAGAAGATGAAAACAATTTATTTCAGAAAGTATTTCTGAAAGTTTTCTATTGCTTTAAAAAAAAGCCATTTATGGGATATTTTCTTTTTTGTTGTTTGTAAAACAAACAAACAAACAAACAGAATGATGTTTCCTAATTTGGGTTAAAAATTTGACCAAGAAAAGCTTACTGTGTCCGAGATATACCTAATAAATGTTGCCGCTGGCTACCGTTAAAACTTTCTTCAAATTTGTCAAAAAAAAAAAAAATTTCTGACCAGGAAATGGGCGTGGCCTAGCCCTTGTGACGCATTAATGCTGCGTCCAGTCGCCTGGGAAGTGGGAACTCGGAGCTGGGTTTGACGTCGCACCCGACGACACGGCGTTCTACTTTGGAAGCCGGAATTTCAACATGGCGACGCCGGTAAACATTGTTCGCAGTATGTCTTACAAACGTCGTTTCAATCTTTACTTTCCATAAACAAACACGACTTTCAGTTTGTTCAGTTTAGGGTTGTAGGCGCTCCATGCAGCATTGATTTGAGACGCCTTATTTAAACTCGAATCGGCCTAAATACTCGTAACTGAGGGTAGCTGGGTTCGCTCCCAGTTTCCTGCTGGGAAATCCAACGTCAGAGGGCGTTCCAGTCGATTTTTCCTACTGAGAGGTCGGAATTTCCCAGTTCCGAGTACAACTGGAACGTAGCATTTAGAGCATATAAAGGTTTTGTTTATATTGCCCTTATTTACACCAGCAGGCCTGCCTACAGCTGGGCCAGGTAACTCTTTGCTCCTGAAGTGCTTGTAAGCTCTTGCAATACATACATACAGCCATATTTAATAAATTAGAGTATGTATTCGGATTTTCAGATTAAAGTACCTTTTGAAAATAACCTTTAAGCAGATATTAAACAATTTAATTCATTAAGCCCACATTTTTATATCAAAATGTTTTTTTTTATTGCTCTAATGTCTTAATTTCAATCATAAATGCTGTGTTTTCTTTGGCTGCAAGTGGAAAATCATCATAATAAACATAAATAAAGGCTTGAAGACATCCGGCTGTGTGAAATTAGTCTATATAAAGTGTTTCACTTAGTTACTGAAACAAATGAACCTTTCAGTAATATTTTAACTTATTGAAGACGACTGTAAATATGTAGTCAGTCATGGCAGATGGCTGCTAACACTGAGCCCGGTTCTGGTTCTGCTGGAGGTTTCTTCTTGTTAAAGGGGAGTTTTCCACTCTGTCGCTGTATGCATGCTTAGCGTGAGGAATTGTGCAAATCATGGACTCGACACAATCTGCTGGGCTTCCTTGGATAGAAACTAACCAATCTGAATAATAAACTGAACTTTATCCCGCACTACGTGATAACTGGGACCATATTGGAATGGATGTAATTAGGGCTGAATCAATTATTGAGTAATCAATTAATCGTTAACTGAAGTAAACAGACTCAAAAAAGGCCATTTCCTGAAAGAACAACATATTCAGAGTAGAAATTAAGCCAAAACTGTACAAACAGAACATGCATTGATAATGGAAAACCTTGTTTTTCTGTAAATCTGTTCCAGTGGCAGTTTTAGCTTCACCTGGCTCAAATTCTGGAAATAAGTCTCCTATCAAGCACTTTTTCTATCTAATTATTAATCGGTTTTTCTAAAAATGAATCACCAGATCAGCTCTACATGATGTTCAGTTCAGGAGAAAGAGCTGAGATTTTCACAACACTGAAAGTATCTGTTTCGCTGCAGATGCATCGTTCGCTACAAATGATCAAGCATTCACTGAAGGAATGCTACGTTGTTGCATTTAGGCAATAAAATGTTTATTTTCTTGTTTAATCATTTATTTGCATTTTCTTATGTATTTCTAATATTGTCTAAAATAATTGGAGCAGTTTAGGATGCAGAATGAGATTAAAGTTAAGGAGAAATTATCTTAATTTAAAAAGAAAAACTGATTTTACTGATTCCCACAGCAGTTATCATGACAGTCAACCCCTTCAGTTCTTCCGCCAGCTTATTCATCTTACAAAATATCACTTTTTCTACCCACTTATCACCCATCCTTCCCTGCGCTTGGGAAACCAGTAGCCATGTTCTGAAATTTCACACGCATGTGCCACACTGAGAGCAGCGTCATGTGCAGAGAGTGGCAGGAACGTCACCACCAGTGCTTTCCCACTGGTCTGATTCTCCCAGGCAGAAAACCTCAATATTTTAATTTAATCCTCGGAGCGGTTATTCAGCCACCCGGTAATCCCCAGGTCCAGAGCTTGGGCTGATAATGACCCTTATTGGACACTGGTAATGATCAGTTTTTGGTTTCACCCAGAGCAGCACAGGCAGCTTCACAGGGCGCGCCACGGGGTGGAAAACCAATCACGAGTTGCAAAAGAGAGGAGCGGGAAGAACACAGCAACTCCTGGATTAAAGTCTAGGGCTGCAGCTAATGATCATTTTAATAATCGATTATTCTGACTATTAATCGAGTAATCGGATGAAAAACAAACAGCACATTCTGCAGATTTTTCACTGAACCATTTCAGCTTATTTTATAGAATGTTAAAAATGTGAAAAATGCAAATAATTCCAAAATTTGTTCTAAATAAAATAAACATTTTATCGTCTAAAATGCAACAACAGCAAAGGATGCACCTGCAGCTAAATAAATACTTAAATAAGCTCTTTCTGCTTCGCTTAACATCAACACGGCTGATCTGTTGACTGTTTTTTCAGTTAACCAGTTAATAACTGGACAGCAAAAGGTGCCTCATAGGAGAATTTACAGAATCTGAACCTGGTGGAGCTGAAACTGGGACATTAGAGGAGCTCTGGGTAAAACAGATTTACAGACAAAGAAGGTTTTTCAGCTAAAATGCAAAATGTTTTTAACTCTTTCTACAGTTTTGGCTCAATTACTGCTTTGAGAGAGTTGTTCTTTCAGCAAATGGCATATTATACTCTGAATACTCCAATTAACGGTTAATCGATAACTAAATTAGTTGATGATTATATCAATAATTGATTAATCACGATTAATCGATTCATTCCTATTAAAATCTCCTGATTTCTTGGTATTAAAACCTCTTTATAGACAGGTGGTGGTTTAAACTGCTGCAATCATCATATTGCTGTGCAACATTCTTCTGGAAACAAGACGGCATCTGCTGGGAATCATGCCTCCTTACAGCCAACTTAACCAAACCAAACTTGGAGTGTAATTTCCCAGGATCGAAAGGCCTGGCTGAAGCTGTAATCAGGGGGAAATTTAGCCATCTCGCTCTTGATTTTTCCCAACAAACTGCTGCCATTTCCCTCCACAAGTGGTGTAATAAAATACCAAAGGAAAGCCGTTTCACACATCTACGCTCACGACGAGCTTCCATGCAGCAGTCCAGGAGGAAAGTGGCTGGCATATAATCTGCAGCAGGCTGGGAAGGCGAGCCTTACTGAAAAGTCATCAGGGATTTTTTTTTTGTCTCCTTCATGTCTGAAACAGGTCAAGGCAGGTCCCCTCCGTCTCCCTTCCCTCCCTCACGCTGCTCTTTACGAGCCCCACCTGGCACATTAGTCCTCCACCACTGCAACCAGCTTTTCTGCTGCTCCTACACGCTGCTGTGGAGAAAGGAGCCCAGGGCATGTACTGTTCAGACTCTGACACCTTGTTTTTAGAAATGCAGGCCGCGCAGCACGGCACTTTCACTCACATATGAGCGAAAAGCAAACATAGATACTCAAACAGAAGACAGACAGCTCACTTCACAAAGTATTTACTCTGAATGACAACTTCTGACCTGATGAGTCAGTTTTAATTATCCCAGGATATTTGCTTAACAAGCCACACTGCAAAAACAAAAAAAGCATTTCTGGTCTATTTTCTAGTTTGAATATCTTTAAAACACTTGAAATAAGACAAAATGAACTTACAAGTAACTTTTCAGCAGATATAGGAGCTGGTTTTAAGTCAATAATTCCTTAATATTGATGAAAAACTTATATTTATAAGTGAAATAATCTGCCAGTGGAACAAGACATTTTAACTTATAATATGGGAAAATGTCCCACTGGGACATTTATAATTATAATCAGAACTCAACTCTGGGCTATTAAGCCCCTTTCTTTAAACTCCAGAGATGCCAATAAACCTTTGATAAAAGTTCAACTTTAATGAGCTTAAATAGTAGTTTAAACATCTAATTTAATGTGTAATTAATGTCCTGTTTTATGTGTATCCTTTGTTTTAATGTCCAGTTCTGTGTACTTAAATGCTTTGCTTTTATGATTGTTTGTTTTAACGTGTCTGAGTATTTAGAAAAGCGCAATACAAATAAAGTATATTATTCTTAATGTTTTTTATCCATAAAACTTACCATCTTAGCTGTAGAGTCGTTACCATTAATATCTTTGTTTTATATTTTACATTTGTAAATGAATGTTAAAGATATTAATCCTTGAATCTAATATAGCATTATTATCTTTACTCAATTAAATTATCAGGGTTATAAATAAATTCTTGATTTTCATAATTACCAGTTTCTGCTGTCTTTTTCTTTTAATTATTTTTGCTTAATTGAAGCGATAATACAGAAATATCCTTAGCGTGTAGCACTTTCTAACCTTATTTTATTATTATTATTATTTTAAATTTATGATAAAATTGTACAATATGGAGGGGGGGAAATCTAATTCAGTCAGATTTTCACTATATTGTGAAATAGATTATGAGCCTGATTGACATGTAGCTTAACATAACCTATAGCTACTACACATAAATTTTGGTTTAAATCACATGGTAGAGTGAACCAGGATATTTTTACTTTATGTTATCATAACAGGAGAATCTGTGTGACTCTAGGACTCTACTGTGATTAGCTTAGCAGAGTAATTGTGTGTGAAAGCCCAGTTACATTTATATAAAGTCTACTCTTTGTAAATTTAAAGCATTATGGCATACGGGCGACTTGACAGATTTCAACTTAACATCTGAGTTTCATGTAAGTTTTATGGGGTTGAATCTTTCCTGTTTGACCCAGAGTTTCACCAAGGTCTCGGTTCGGTTTGAACCGGAGACCGCTCCAAAAGCAGGAAGCGGACTACAGCGCAGGGCATTCTGGGTAAATACAACCAAAACAAACGCGCGAATCTAGAGCTAGCTGGAGAAATGGCTCGTGGCCTTTTATCAAGAGCCTTTTATTTATTTATTTTAGCATTTTTAGCAGTTAGAGAAATCCTCCAACTGCTAAAATCTGACGCCGCTCCATTTTTGTTTACGTTTCGTAAAGGAGGAAGTCGCGCTCAGTGTCTTCAGAGGTTTTCATGTTGTTTCCTTCAGTAGTTCTTGATGCAGCGCCCCCACAGGCGAGGAGGGGAACAGGTTTATTAGAGGGTTTGGTTCACTTGACACAGTTTTTTTTTTTTTTTTTTTTTTTTTTTTTTTTTTTTTTTTTTTTTGAGAGAAAGAGAACCGCAACAGCTGAAAATGGAATAATGACGCAATTCTGGTCGCCAATCGGACCGAGTCTACCCAACTATCAGATGTGGAAACACCCAAAGTCCTCCTAAACAAGTTTTACCAGAAATCTATGCAGTGTTCTGAGCAACACAGGTAAATAACTTTGGAGGAGTTTAATTAAAACGTCCAAGTAAAGGAGGAAAAACCATAAAAAATACAAGCGATCGTACTGAAACGAACCTATCAGTTGATTTATTCCCTGTGTGATGTCACCAGACTTAATGGCAGTTGGAAGTGCGGTTTTTTAAGGACTGATTCATGACTTACAGAAATAGCAAGACAAAAATAAAACTGACATCTCTTTCTATATTTCAAATTAAGTTTGGTTGATTTGACAGAAAAGCCTGGTTCGTAGCTTTAAGGCACATGTGTCAAACTCAAGGCCCAGGGGCCATATCTGGCCCGCCATAGCTTTTTATGTGGCCCTCTAGACTCCAGACGTCAGATTACATCAATCAGCCCCTCCGGTTTTTCATGGAAATTCACACAAAATTAACACATCCCAGCATTTTTTCACGCTAATTCATAGTTGTGAGTATATTGCAAATATTCCGCAAAAATGGTCAAAAACGTTGGGTTTAGGTGATGCTAACTACCACCTGCAGGTGGCAGTGTTTCTTACTCCTACAACACCGCTGCCTCAGCCTGACTTGATGTCAAGTTATCGTGCGTGAACAATGTGGCCTGGTCTGGCCACCCCTGTGAAAATTTTCTTGGGGTGCCACTGACTAAAAGTCACATTTAATGTCATAGATGAGAGCAAATATTGCAAAATTTCTTGCAAATATTTCTAAATTAGCACCACAAAATCTGTGATTTTGTTTGCAGGAAATAACAAAAACATTCGCGGGATCCTGGAGGGACTGATCAGTGTGAAAACATGTTCTATACTATTTAACTTTAAGAAAAACTTATCAAATGCATAATTTCACAGTTTGTTAACGAGTTTTATCAATACATTCTTGCACAACCTTTCAGAACATTCATAATCTTGATGTGGCCCAAAATGAAAATGAGTTTGACACCCCTGCTTTAAGGGGACATTTTGGATAAGGAAGTACCTGTAATCTTAATTTCAGGAGCAGTTCAGAAACTGAAAGGAATGACCTAAATGAAGGGGAAACCCAGAAACAGTCCAGCAGCGTTCTGAATCAGCTCCCAAAAATCCGACCCAGACCCAAACATCAGCTACCAGAACACCAGCCAGCAGCCTGCGCTTCATTACGGGCTTCCTTCCAGCAACATCAAATGCAGCGGCCTGCGGTGACGTCGTGCTGACGTTTAACTAAAGTCAACATGAAATAAAAACATCAAACCGTGAGAAAAACAGCAGAACCCCGCAGATACTCGGGATATAAGCGGTTTCAGCCACCTGGGCTTCCCTCTGCAAACCTGGATGGCTTCCCTTCAGAGCAGAGGAGGAGGAGGAGGAGGACGCGGAGGAAGGCTGGAAAAACTTGCCGCAGTTCAGACCCTGCAGTCCCAACTGATTGGGTCCAACTCGGGAAGCCGAACACACTCCCCCCCACCCTCCCCGACAAACACGCTTCGGTTCTGGGCCCAGATTTACCTGAACGGCTCCACCGCCGGGTCAGAAAAGAACCTCGGATTAATCCACAAAGTTCAGACGGACGGTAGGCGACACGAACCGGGACAAGTTCCTCCACATATTCCCAGCCAGGACCGGAGGAAGAGGGGTGTTTATTCTGCTTTGGTCCCGCTCCTTTGCTCTCGGTCTTCCCCTCCCTGGTCCGTTTCAGATCAAACCATCACATTCCACCGCGTCCTTAACAATGAAAAAAGGTGGGCTTTTCCTTTTCTGCTGCCGGAGGACCCACCCCTCGGGATGACTCTGCGCGGCCTGACCGCAGAGAGAACGCCCTTCCCCGGCTAAGACGTCCCGCCCCTCTCTCCCTCTGAGCCGCTTGCGTGCTTGGCCGCCAGGGTTCCTACAGGTTTTATTATGGCTGAGTCCAACAAACACGCTCAGCTCCACTGGTTTACTCTGCTTGGAAGCACGTTTCCACGAAAACAGAAAGTAGAAAATAATGCAGGAATTTCTGTCTGGAGCAGAGTTTAAACATGGAACCCAGAAAAAGAATGGATGGATGGATGGATGGATGGATAGAACCTGGGATAGACGGACGGACGGAGGGATGTTGAATGGATGGATGGATGGCTGGAACCCGGAATGGATGGATGGAACCTGGGATGGACAGATGCTGGATGGATGGATGTTGGATAGATGGATGGGTGGATGGAACCTTGGATGGATGGATGGACGTACAAATGGATGGATGGATAGAACCTGGGATAGACGGACGGATGGATGGATGTTGGATGGATGGATGGATGGATGGATAGATGGATGGACGGATGGATGGATGGAACCTTGGATGGATGGATGGATGGACAGTCGGACAGATGGATGGACGGACGGATGGACGGTCGGATGGATGGATGGATGGAACCTTGGATGAATGGATCTTGGATGGATGGATGGATGGAACCTTGGATGGACGGACGGATGGATGGATGGAACCTTGGATGGACGGTTGGGTGGACAGACGGATGGATGGACGGACGGATGGATGGATGGACGGTTGGATGGATGGATGGAACCTTGGATGGATGGATGGATGGAACCTGGAATGGATGGATGGACGGACGGTCGGACGGATGGTTGGACGGTTGGACGGACAGATGGATGGATGGACGTCGGACGGATGGATGGACGGTCGGACGGATGGATGGAACCTTGGATGGACGGTTGGATGGATGGATGGACGGTCGGATGGATGGATGGATGGAACCTTGGATGAATGGATCTTGGATGGATGGATGGATGGAACCTTGGATGGACGGTTGGATGGATGGATGGATGGAACCTTGGATGGACGGTTGGATGGATGGATGGACGGTCGGATGGATGGATGGATGGTCGGTCGGACGGTCGGTCGGATGTTACACAAACGGTGGTCCTGCCCACCAGGCCCCCGGGGTGAGTGCAGAAAGCCCGCGGCCGGCTGCGGAGGCTCCTGCTTCGTTGTGCCTCGCGGCGTCGGCCTGGAACTCTTGCCAGGTTCAGGTCTCCGAACCTGCTCCGCAGCCAAGCCAAGCTGCTCAAGTCCTGCCCTGTTTTATTGCTTTACAGCTGCATTCCTGCAGGCTTAATCATGACCTGTGCTGTTGAAACATCCTTTCTTGGTTCTCCGTGAAGAACGCATCATTTAACTCCAAAAAAGTCACAGACATGGACCAATAAGATCGCCAGTTATGCTGATGACTCCCTGGCATATGCTCCGTGGTTCCTGCCTCTGTTTCCCACGTCTTCAACGTTCCTCTAATTGAAGATTCCTGCTGCTTACATGACTTGGCATCAGAGCTGACTGAGGCATAAATAAGGCCGTCAGCTTCTGCAGGTTAGGAAAACATTCCACAGATACCAGAACATCAGCGAGGAATTAAAGGGGCAGTGTCACGTAAAATCGACTATTTAAGCTTTCCATCATGGTCAAATGTTATTCCCTCATCAAAAACATCCTTGGAGTGTCGCCTTGATTCTTTCATGCATGTTTGAGAAATCCTTTAATCTCCATGGCAACCATTCAGCTGTGCAAAACGCCTGGTTGGACCTAGCTCCGCCTTCGAGGCGCAGCTCCTCCTCGGAGCTGCAGTTTCCAAGCCACTGAGCTTCCACCTCACAGAGCACCCCTCCCCCACGACTTCCCCGCTCAGCTCCTCCAGAGTAGTGGCAGCAGCAATTGGCAAACACCTGGTGGAACTGCGCATCTGCAAAGCTCATTATACGAGCTACTTTTCAGTGCAACGCTGACAAAAACGTTGTTAAAGGGCTAATAGAGGAGCGATGCTGTGATGACTTCCTGAAGGCAGAGTTTCAGAAAGAGCAGGAGTTTCTTAAAGAGACAGAGGCCCAATTTCAAGGTATTACATTAGTTTTGAGTCCCATTTGATACAGACAGCATCTTTGCAAGAACTGAAGGTACCAGAGTTCCTGGGCTGAGCTATAAAATGACTCCATGTGTCTGGAAAACACAGAATGCTGGCCCTTTAAATCGTTTGAGAGGCAGCTGCAAGTCGTAGGCATAACCGGGCATGCTCAGGCACTTTAATGCCACGCAGCAGAGGCAAGCACAGCTGTAAGTGAATATGGATGAGGGGGGTTGTGGGTTTGATTCCTGCTCTTCTTTTCATGCCTGAGGTGTTACAGAGACAGAAGGTTTGAGGAACCAGGAAGAGAAGTTCCCTGTTTGCTGCTGAAGTCCAAGAGCTGCTTTCTGTCCAGCATCCTTCCCAATCACAAGCATCCTTCACCATCCAGGAACAGAGTCCTCAGCAGTCCAGAGAAGGCTGGAAACAGCTGGAAGCTGCTGGAAACAGCTGGAAACAGCTGGAAGCGACTGAAAGCTGCTGGAAACGACTGGAAACGACTAGAAACGACTGGGAACAGCTGGAAACGGCTGGAAGCGACTGGAAGCAACTGGAAACGACTGGAAGCTGCTGGAAACGGCTGGAAACGGCTGGAAACAGCTGGAAGCAACTGGAAGCTGCTGGAAACGACTGGAAACGACTAGAAACGACTGGGAACAGCTGGAAACGGCTGGAAGCGACTGGAAGCAACTGGAAACGACTGGAAGCTGCTGGAAACGGCTGGAAACGGCTGGAAACAGCTGGAAGCAACTGGAAGCTGCTGGAAACGACTGGAAACGACTAGAAACGACTGGAAACGACTGGGAACAGCTGGAAACGGCTGGAAGCTGCTGGAAACGACTGGAAACGACTGGGAACAGCTGGAAACGGCTGGAAGCGACTGGAAACAACTGGGAACAGCTGGAAACGGCTGGAAGCGACTGGAAACAGCTGGAAGCGACTGGAAGCTGCTGGAAGCGACTGGAAACTGCTGGAAACGGCTGGAAACGACTGGAAACTGCTGGAAACGGCTGGAAACGACTGGAAACGGCTGGAAGCGACTGGAAGCTGCTGGAAACGACTGGAAACGGCTGGAAGCGACTGCAAACAACTGGAAGCTGCTGGAAGCGACTGGAAACGACTGGAAGTGACTGGAAGCGACTGGAAGTGACTGGAAGCGACTGGAAGCTGCTGGAAATTGATTTGAATATTTTCCAGGTTTGGATAACAAAATACAGAATGGAAAAGATTTCCCTATACGATTTATTCATCCATCCATCTCTTCATCCATTCATCCATCCATCCATTCACCCACCCACCTATCCATCCATCCATCCATCTGTTTATTCGTTCATCCATCCATCCATCCATCCATCCATCCATCCATCCGTCAGTGTTGCGGCAGCAGAGATATCGTCCACCATCATAACCAGAATCCAGTGTCATTTCAGGATATTTTCATTCGGCTTCATAACAAATAAATTCAGACCTAAGTGGAGTTTTGTGCCACAGTATGGCTCATGTTGGAGCTTTTCTGCTCTACGCCCCGCAGTCAGGAGGAGGATTAGCATGTCCTCTCGGAGTAGGCTGTGGCCGGTATTTAAGCAGATGTAACTCTGCTGGATCAAAATGTGGGGCAGGAAACATGCGATTATCCACCGTCGTCAGACACACGCCATCTTTGTAGGGAGCAGCATCTCCTGTGTCCCAGTTAGATCACAGGGAGCTGACTTCCACGCGTTTAGGACGTTTAATTTGAAGATACACCAAATGAGCTCCAAGTCCCAGCTCACTGTCAGGTCCTATATCATCTGGAAGTGCAGATGCCGCGGCCCTCTGGTTCTCGCTGCAGGGGGACATTCCTCGGTCCTCGTCCTCTGGCATGCAGTAAATCTGCTCTGAGGCAGCCCTGCAGCCTCCAGCCTGCCAGGCAGCAACACGAAGCTTTTCCTCAACCTCTCAGTTTCTGAATGTGCTTCACGGCCTGCGGAGAACAGCGTGCCCCGGGGTTGAGCTGAGGTGAAGGTGCAACTGTGAAAAGGTGCTAATGAGACAAGCTCCACTCAGCTGCACTCCCTTCCTGGAGCCGCATATCCGTGGAGCTCTTGGCAGCATTCCCTGCATTTGGCTTCGCACACCTGGACCTGCATCTGATTGTTACGGTGTCTTGGTTAGAGGCTGGATGGAAAGTATCTTATAGAAACGGTATAAATCCTCGAGGGGAGGAGCCAGGAGAAAGCGGAGGCAGTTCAGGTTTTACCACAGAGCTGGAGGATTCGGTTTCAGATCAACGGAGATATGAAGTCTTTAAAAGAAAATAACCTTCAACTACTTCAGCTTTCATGAACTCACTTCCAGCTTGAGAGTCAGAGAATCTATTAGGGAGGTTTTGTTTTCACAGGAAGTAATGAATGAGGCCAAAATTGAGCTTTATGGCCGACGTGCAAAACGTCTGGCAAAAACCAGCGCCGGGCACTAACCTGGTGGTGGCAGCAACATGCTGTCCATCCATCTGCTCATCCATCCATCTGCTCATTTGTCCATCCTTCTCTTCATCCATTCATCCATTCATTTGTTCATCCGTCCATCCATCTATTTTCCTTTTATCCATCACTTCACCCATCCATCCGCTCATTTGTCCATCCATTTCTTCATCCATCTGTCCATCCATCTGTTCGTTCATCCGTTCATTTGTCCATCCATCCATCTATCCATCCATTCATTTATCCATCCATCTTTTCATCCGTGCATTCATCTGTTCATTTGTCCATCTATCTCTTCATCCATCCATCTGTCCATCCATTCGTTAATCCATCCATCCGTTCTTTTATCCATCCATCCATCCATCCATCCATCCATCCATCCATCCATCCATCCATCCATCCATTCATCTATCCATCCGTTTGTTCATCCATCCATCCGCTCATTTGTCCATCCATTTCTTCATCCATCTGTTCATCCATCTGTTCGTTCATCCGTTCATTTGGCCATCCATCCATCTATCCATCCATTCATTTATCCATCCATCTTTTCATCCGTGCATTCATCCGTTCATTTGTCCATCTATCTCTTCATCCATCCATCCATCTGTCCATCCGTTCTTTTGTTCATCCATCCATCCATCCATCCATCCATCCATCCTTTCATCTGTCCATCCGTTCATTCATCCATCCATCCGTTCTTTTGTCCATCCATCTTTTCATCCTTCCATCTGTTTATTTGTCCATCCTTTCATCCGTCCACCCATCTATGGTAAATGGTCTGTACTTCAATAGCGCTGTATCAAGTCCAGAGGACCCCAAAGCTTCACAGTGCATGCATTCATCCATTCACGCGCACATTCGCACGCTGATGGTTGCGAGCTACCGGATAGTAGCCACAGCTACCCTGGGGCAGTCTGACAGAGACGAGGCTGCCAGCAGGCCCCCTGACCACCACCAGCAGACAAGGTGGGTGAAGTGTCTTGCCCAAGGACACAATAATGGAGATGGACAGAGCGGGGCTTGAACCAGCAACCCGTCAATTATGGGACAAACCATGTCCAAAGCTGGTAAAGACATACCCCAAGAGTCCTGCCTTAATTCCCCATATGAGCCGATGCAACGTGTCTTTGGTGCATAGGAAGAACCAGAAGCCCCGAAGGCAACAGGAACAACATGCAAGCTCTGCACAGGAAAAGCCCACGCAGGCTGCTGTATGCAGTAAGTTCAGAAACTACTCATACCCAGCGCAGAGCTTTCCACCAAACCACATCTCACATTAGCTACTCTCTATTTCATGACCAGGACAAATCTCTGCGATTTACAGAGGAATGCCTCAAATCCACACCCAAACCATGAGTTGCATGTGAAAAAAAAAAAAAAAGTTATAGAGCAAGCCCGCATACCCAGTAACGCTGCAGCGTTTCTGGCAGCCCTGCAGGGCACACAACCACCAAGAGGCTCTGCTGTCATGTTCCACTGCCAAGCCATAATAACAGCAATAAGGATGGGGAGGCTCGTTAACCTTAATCCAGGAATTATACTGAGGCACCAGGGAGTGGAGGATGTGCTGTTTCGTGAACTTGTACATAAAAGCTGGAATTAAACGTTCACCACAGGAGGGGGAGGCAGGGAGAGAGGTGGTTCATGCAGTTCACACAGAAAGAATCTCTGCATACAGCCTGGCTCAAGCTGTTCCCCTGTGCCGTTTAAATTAGAGTCTCTGCCTCCCCCTGGTGGCTATGATGCGTTACTTCCCTTCTGCTGATCAAACATGACAGAAGGGAATATAATCTCTTGAAATATTACTGCCAGACAGGATTAATATTTATTTTGTAGCTAGTTGTTTGTCATTTTGAGTCTATTTCTTGCTGCGCTGCAGCACATGTGACTCACACATGCTTTTATACTACGTTTTTCTATACTGGCGTTTGTAAAGATACACAGTCAAAAATAAACAGCAATAATTTGGGTTATTTCGCCTGTCATAGGAGAAAAAAAAAATGGGGTTCATTTTTCAAAGTTATATCTTCTCCGTGTTATTTTTTCGTTTATAAATGTCACAGTTTTAAACTAAGTATTTAGTTCAAGCTAAATATTTATTTAGCAAGCTTAATATTTAGCTCCGAGCTAAATATGAGCTCGGAGCTAAGTAAATATTTAGCTAGCTCAAACGTAAATAAAATAGTTAGCTTGTTCGCTAAATATTTACGGAGCTAATTAGCTTACTAATTATATATTCAGTTTGAAACTAAATGTTTAGCTCTAAACTAAATATTTAGCTAGCAAGCTAAAGATTTAGTTTAATATGTCGCTCAGAGTTAAATATTAGCTGGAGCTAAGTAAATATTTAGCTAGCTCAAAGGTATATAAAATAGCTTGCACGCTAAATATTTATGAAGCTATTTAGCTTGCTAACTAAACATTCAGTTAGGAGCTAAATATTTAATTTGAAGCTGAATATTAGCTCAGGGCTAAGTAAATATTTAGCTTGCTCACTAAATATTTAGTTTGGAGCTAAATATTTTGTTGGCAAACTAAATATTTAGCTTGCTAATCAAATATTTAGTTTGAAACCGAAACATTTATAAGTGAATGAATAATATTGTGAAAATATGACTTTTGAAAATGAACCCTAATTTTTTAGATGCTCTTACCGTATCTGTTTTCGGAGTCGAATTTTGTTTAGTTTGAAAGTTAAATGTCGAGTTTGGAAAATAAATCTTTAGTTTGGAACTAAATTTAAATTAACTATTTAAATAAACTAAATATTTAAATTAGAGCTAAATTAGTTTGTAAACTAAATATTTAGCTTCCTTATTAAATATTGATTTACAAGCTAACTGTTCAGTTTGGAACTGTAACATTTATAAATGTAAGAATAACATGGTGAAAATATGACTTTGAAAAATGAACACCCCATTTTTTCTGTCTATGACAGGCTAAATAAACCAAAATATTGCTGACATTTTTTTTTTACAAACAGCATCCCATATCCAATAGTCCCTCATAGTGTGGATTTGGGTCAGGAAACATTTCAATCAGATTCCATGTTGATGGACTCTCGGACCTGAGCCGTGGGTTTCTGCAGCTCCCCCAGAGTTATCAGGGCCTCTTAGCTGCTTCGCAGGCATGCCGTTCACATCTGATCGCCGTATCGCTGGTATGATCCTGTGGACCTTGAGTTTTCTTGTGTCATTGTTGTTAGCTACTGGTGGATTCTTCGGCTGAACACCATCCTGCTCCCACTGGTACTGAGTTTATGTCTGAAAGTTTTAGATTTTTGCTTCTAATATTAGAAATCCACACTCTTACCTGCCTCCTACCTGTGTTTGGGTCCTTTAAATCAACAAAACATGGAAGCAGCACAATGATAAAATACATTTTCTTCAAAACTCTGATTTCAGACTGTTTTGTATTTAATAAAGCAAATAAAATTTATGTATCTGATGTTGCTCTAACTGGATTATAGGGTTTATTTACCATTTCTGGTGTTTTAAATGCAAAAAGGGTTTGTGAAACTTTTAATAGTAGAAGCTAAGTAGGGAAGGGACTCTGTTATAAAAAAATATATTCACCAGAATGGGAAAAACTACTGTATGTAAACAGAGTTAAAATATCCACAAAAATAATGTAAAAACTATTAATTTTATCACTGTCTCTTCTAATAAAGAAGATATAAAAACATTAGATGTCTTCTAATGTTTTAAGTATTAATGTCCTTTGTCTCATCTCCCAAAATAAAAAAAACACCCGCTTTCTTTAAGTTCCTTGAAAATGGCCGCTCTCCCCATTTTAGTTAAGCATCCCAGACTGCTGAATGTTCTAGTTATAGGTGAAATAATCTGCCAGTGGAACAAGACATTTTTCCCATAGTATAAGTTAAAATGTCTTGATTCCCCCCTGTGTTAAAGGCTTCTCTTCACACTGTAACTCAAGTGTTTAACAGTTCTGAATCAGTTTTTTGACGCCTTTTGGTCCAAATATAACTGAATCCATTAGTATGGCGACATCAAAGTTCGCTAAAGTCAAAACCAAGGAGAGGCGGCCAGTAAACGGGAAGAAAATTGACGAAGACCTAAAATCTGTAAAGGAATGAATGACTTCTTTCACTCTGAAACCTTCCAAGGAAAACACAATGTGCTTAAAAGTTGCACGAGAATGTTTAATACTTTCCTGAACTTTGTCTGCAGAATAGTGAAAGTTACAAACCGTTAAAATGAATCGAGTCATGCTGATAAAGCAGGATCATGCAGAAAGACAGAGCAGGACAAGAGTTTATCATTTGGACAGAGCACAAACACATTTAAATGCAATTCAAGACTGTCTTCTTTTGTTAATGTAACATATTTCAGTGAACAGCGGCTTACAGAAGTTTTCACACCCCTTAAACTTTTCAAGTTGCATTTAAACTAAAAACTTCAAGGTATGTAACTCAGTCAGACTGGATGGAAAGCGTCTGTGAGCAGGAATTTTCAAGTCCACAAATTCTCAATTGGATTTTGTTGCTTACTTTGACTAGGCCATTCTAACACATAATCTAAACCCTCCATTGTATCTCTGGTTGCATGTTTAGGGTGGCTGTCCTGCTGGAAGTTGGATCTCCACCCCAGCCTCAGGTCTTTTGCAGCCTCTAACAGGTTTTGATCCAGGATTGTCCAGGATTTAGCTCCATCCGTCTCCCCATCAACTCTGATTATCTGAGGTTAAATTAATCACAGGTGGACTTTATTTACTCACTAGGAGACAATTAGTTCCACTTGGGCTGAATAGAAATGCTGGCCATAGTTTTCAGGTTTTTATCAATAAAAGTGTGATGCATGTCTGCCAACCAGTGTCTTAAATTAATTTTTTTCCCTGATAAACTGTATAAGTTGCTGCTTAAGGGTGCCATTTTTATGTTTTTGTGCAAATTTTGACAGCAATAGTGCGTTCCCTCATCCTGACCAGACCCCCTCCGCTCATCTCAACATATGACCACGCCCCTTACTGTACACTGGCTCCGCCCACTTTGGTGGTATTTTTTTATAAATTTGTCTTGGGGAGGGGATTTTTTTTTTTTTTTACAGGGAGGTTAATTACACTTTAAGGGTGCTATCTTTATGTTTCTATGCAAATTGTGACAATTTCATCTAAATTTGTTTAATTCTGCAATATTTTGCCAAAAACCGTCTCAGTGTTATCCTCTTTGGGTTGAATATTCCTGTTGGCTTCAACAGAACAGCTTGGTTGATGTATGTCACTCCCGTTTGAGTATAAAACCATCTCATATAGATAGACGCCCCCTGGTGGAGAGTCAGGAGTGGGAGCATTGATCGATAGCTTAGGAGGCGGAAGGAGCTCACGGCTCTGTTGCTGCAGAGCGACTACTGCTTTTAGATGTTGTCATAAAAGCCTCCAAAAAATCTGAAAAAAGTCGTTAAATTCGTCGCTTTTTGAAAAAAGTCATTCGAGGCTCTGAAAAGTCACGAAATACAGCTACAAAGTTGTTAAGCTAGCAACAGTGCTTTTCCTCGTCTTGACCACGCCCCCTCCGCTCATCCCAACATACGACCACGCCCCTGACTGCCTGACTCCGCCCATTTCGGTCGAATTTTTTAAAAATTGTCTGGGGGCGGGGTTTTGCTTTCACAGGAGGTTTTGTTACACTTTAACAAACCAAATTTGACCCAGGTTCTTTACAACGCCGTCTCCACACATGATGACCCTCTCCTTATATAATAGCGCCTCCTGTCCTCCCCGGACTCAGACCAGTGCACAATGAGAGCGGGGAAGAAGCGTGCATCCCTGTAGGTCGGCGGGCTGTCGCTGAGCGCCAGCTGGCTGGAGTCGGACCTGCAGCACTGCTCGTCCAGGCAGCAGGGGTCCGACAGGCTGCTGCTCCGGCTCCTCCACGGAGCCACGGTGCGACGGGAGCCGTACATGCGGCACAGGGAGACGTGAGACGTGTCGGAGGAAAGACGGGACACCAGCAGCGCTCCGCGGCAGGAGAAGCCCGAGGAGCAGCTGGAGCTGGTGACCGTCCTCCTCCTGCCTCCGTTCGGCTCGCTGTCCCGGTTCTGGAGCGCCCGGGAGCTCTGAGCGTCGTGGTCACTGCTGTCCAACAGGAAGCAGACAGAGGAGGTGGGGGTCGCTGCGTTGGTGCTGATGAGCATTGCCTCAGAGTAGCTGGGAATCAGCTGGCGGTTGCAGCGTATGTGCCACTCCATCTCAGCGCTGTCCAGGGTGTCCACCCTCGGAATACCACTTCCGGCAGGCTGGACTTCGTTCAGAGACGGGCTGCTGCAGATGTACTCCAACCCAAACAGCTTCTCCACCCTGTAATGCACGTACGCCGTACGGTACTCTATGAAGACTCTCAGAGGCCAGGACAGCATGAGCAGAGCCGCCAGCCAGAAGGCAACCCGGGAAGTGTACCACGGCATCCTGTCCGGGTCCACGCAGGCGATCATGTTCTCCCTGAAGTCCATGTTCCTCAGCTGCATCCCCTCTCGAGCCTCCATGTAATCATCCAGACCTTCGGTTTCAGAGAAGAACCTGGATCTCTGGTTGAGGTAGTCGTTTTCTGGGCCGGCCTCTGTAAAGCTGAAACACTTAGTGAAGTGCAGGCGGGTTGTTGGGTGTCCCTCCAGGCCTGTGAGTTCTCGCGAGACGTCTTTCATCCCACAGTGGGCATAGTCGAACTCCCCCTCGGCCACGTGGGTGTTGACCCGCTCATGGTACACCTGTGTGGTGGTGTAGGCATCCCCATTGCGGTACCTTGTGACCTGCCGGGTCCGTCTAACGAAGTGGTAACTGATGGCCTTCCACCATATGCAGGGTCGGGCCTGTCGCATCCGTAGCACGCGCTCGTACACGCTGTCCACGTCTGCTTTGGACTGCAGCTCATTGCGGGCGGTGCAGTGCCAGCACTCCGCCATGTACAACGCATAGAGCAGGAGCAGGAAGGCCAGGGGGATGTAGACGTACCCATCGGAGCAGGGGGTGTCGTGGTAGATCATGGTGTGTCCTCCGACGGTCATCCCAGAGGGACGGCGCAAGGAGGAGGTGAAGCTGATCTTGGTGACCTGGGTCAGCTGACACCAAGCCAGCGCGCCCAGGCAGCTGTACATGAGGACGGAGAGCAGCAGGCAGCGCCAGTGGGACTCTCGACAGACGCAGGCACCCAGGGACTGCTGGACTGGACGCTGCTGCAGAGACGAGCAAAGACAAACAGGAGTGATGAGGAAAAAGCACTTAAAGTGATGAAGCCTGTAAACATGCCAGGGAATCCGTGGCATGCAGCAAAAATGCAAACGACTCCAGCTAAGCTATAAATTACAGCGCAGCTCTGTCGCCAACATAAATCAGACAGAAGAAAGTTCAGCACATTACTGAGGTGTTCTCACCAGGGCTGTTTCCAGCTTTCTGGGGGCCCCTAGTTTATCAAACTGCAAGGAAGACATTCCTAACCCTTTAGATGCTCCACTAAGATGCCACACTCGGTTACACATTACAAGCACAATAGGATACAGTATGTAACTTTTATGAAAAATATTTTACATATTTATTAAAATTATCCTTATGCCGTGACAGTATAAGACAGATAATCTGTGAAAAATCCAGCTCCTCTGCCTTCTCCCAGTGCTCCCAGTACTGTCAGAAACAACCAATCGGAGCCAGGAGGAGGGGCTTAGCGCTGCCAATCACCCTCATGTACGTGCCGCTCACACACTCCCCCCTGCTCGCTGCTACACTACAGCTGGTTCACCACAACATAGCCTGCTGCTAATGCTAAGACTAGTTAGCATGGCCACCGATGACAGCGGATAAACAGTTTTCCTGGAACAGTGAGTTGTTTCTCCACCATTAGCACATTTAGCAGCGCGTACGCGCTACTCAATGTGCGCTAAGCCCCTCCTACATACAGGACAATGCTGCAGAAGACAGAAGCCTGGGGTGGAGGTTCACATTCCAGCTGGACAACCCAAAAAATGCAGCCGGAAATACAATGAGATGGTTTCAATCAAAGCAGATTCAGGTGTTAAAATGGCCTAGTCAAAGTCCAGACCTAAATCTGTTCAAAACATGAAAACTGATGTTCACCGAGGCTCTCCATCCAGTCTAACTGAGTCTGAGCTGCTCTGCAGGTGCGCAAAAACTCAGAGGTGCTGAAAATACAGGCACGCCACACTATTCAGATTCTTGTTGTTCATTTTCATTCCACTTTACAATATTTACCAGTCTGTGTTGGTGAGTCACATAAAACATAAAATGTGATCAAATGTGATCACAGGTGTGAATACTTTGTGTTTGCACTGGATGCCCTCTCCTTTGCCCACACACCTTTCTACTTTATCTGCAGAGCAGTTTTCAGTTCCACCACCAGAAGCTCAAAACGCCACATTTGCAATAATGTTGAGCCATGAAACGCTCCCATTCAGCAAAGACTTTGGCAGCAGGCTCTTTAATCAGTAAAAAAGGCAGGAGCCAAACTAAAGATAGCAGTTTATTGCCATCATTCCGAGCTGTCACGACCACTTCTACCAGCTATTGTCTTCTGCATGCCTCCCGTGGAGACATTCGTCCACATGAAGTCTATAGTTGTTGACTGCCTCTGGTGGGTTATGGAGTGAGAGGATTTATGGTGACAACCAGCCATCCATTACTGCGCTCACCGACTCGCTGGGATGTCACACACTGCAGTTCCCGCGTCAGTCATTTCTGCAGGGACTGAATTCAGTCCAGGACTCTTTTATCTTCACATATAAAAGGACGTTTTTCACATCTTTTTGGTGCAAAAGTTGAAGATCAAATATTTTTGAGTGAAAACCAGGCTTGAAACGATTAATCGTGGTGAATCGATTATTGAAATAACTGTCAGCTAATTTAGTAATTGATTAATCATTAGCTGGAGTATACAGACTCAAAAAAAGACCAAATGCTGAAAGAACGACACAGTCAGAGCAGTAATTAAGACAAAACTGTACAAAATATAGAAACATAAAAACAAAACTCTTTGTCTGAAAATCTTATCTACCTAAAACTCCACAAGCAGCAGTTTTAGCTTCACCTGGTTCAAATTCTGCAAAAAAAAAAACCAAAACTCCTATTAAGCACCTTTTGCTTCCAATTATTAATCGGTTAATCCAAATATTAATCACCAGACCAGCCCTGCAATGTGTTTACGTTAAGTCAAGCAGAAAGGTTCTGAGTTTTTTACATTTTAGAAGTATTTTTTAGTTGCAGATGCATCCTTTGCTACAAATGATCAATCATTCACAAAAGGAATGCAGTTATTGCATTTTAGGCTATAAAATTTTTTGTTTTCTTATTTTAAAAATGAACTGAATTTTTTGTTTATTTGCATTTTTTAATATATTTTGAATATTGTATGAAAAGGCTTAAATAAAAAATCTGCAGAATGTTCCAATTTTGTTACCCGATAAATCGATTAAACGTCAGAATAATCAATAGATTAATCGATAACTAAAAAAGCTGTTAGATGCAGCCCCAGTGAAAACATTTATTTATTCTAGAATGTGAAACGTTAAAAGTGAAACCTCAAAATAAAACCCCTAAAATATACAGGAAAGTGAGAAGTGTGAAAATTGTGCACTTATGAGGGAGCCTAAATCATAAGAGCACTTAGGGTCCCCAAACCCTCAGGGGCCTCTCATAAATGCTTGAGTTGCAACACAGACCATAAAATTTGTATATTTGTTTATTGAGAATGAGAATACTAATAAATCTGATTTAACGGTTTCAGCAGAGATACATTAAAAGACTTTAAGTTGCTTAAAATTTAAGCTCTAAAGGAACTGGCAAGCTTACTTTGTAGAAGTGCAAACAATAATTTTAATAGTTTGATTGCTGGGTTACCATAGTAACAGCCTGTTGCTACCAGGTTAATGTTTTATTTGTTTGTTCACAAATGCAAATCAAACTCTGCTGAAGGCCCCACAGAACCGAGGGGCGTCTGAGCCTGAGCGCGTCGGCTGACATGCAGAATAACCGCAGAAAGGCTGAAGTAAATGCTTCCAGGTGCAGCAAACAGACCAGCAGAGAACCGACCATCTCCATTCAACCAAGACGTTTGTTTCTGATTAAAATAATAAATCTTACATTTTAATAAAGTATGACCCGACAAAAATTATTTCATGATCAGTGGGAAAAATCTTTATTAGTTTTACAGCAATCAATCAGCTGATCAGTTGATTTTATTCAACCAAGAAACGCGTCTCTGGAAAGAAAGCAGGGCTGCAGCGAACTTATTATTTCAGTAATCAGTTATTCTAGTGACAGATTATTCTATCGATTAATCTGATAATAAAAACTGGAGCATTCTGCAGATTTTTAATTTAACCTTTTCTATACAATATTAGAAATACATTAAAAGAGACAAATAAACAAATAATTAAATTCCTTTTTAAATAGGAAAATAAACATTTTATTGCCTAAAATGCAACAATACAGCTTTCCTTTAGTGAACCTGAAGCAGGTGAAGCTAAAACTGCCACTCGAGGAGTTCTGGGTCGAACAGATTTACAGACAAAGTTTTTTTTTTCTTATATCTTAAATCCAAAATGTTTATATTTTTTGTACAGTTTTGGCTTCATTACTGCTCTGAATATGTTGTTCTCCAAGTAAATGGCCTTTTTTTTTTTTTTTTTTTTTTTTTTGTCCGTATACTCCAGTTAACAATTAATCGGTTCATCACGATTAATTCGATTAATCAATGCAGCCTTCCAGGAAAGTACCTCTCAAAAGATAATAAAACTATTATTTACTCCATTCTCGATGTTCAGTGGAAAAATCTTTATTGGTATAACAGAAATCAAACGATTTTTCTAATTGCTGAGCAGCTTTTTGCACATTTCCTCTGGTTTTCTGATGATTTATCTTTGGAGGCAGAAGGCCTCCTTGCCATCACCCTAATCTGCAGCTCCCTCCACAGATTCTAAATCAGGATAATATTAGGTCCAGCCAAGGGAAACATGCAAATCTGCAAGGGGAGGTGGATTGATTTGGGCTTAACTTTATAAAAAATAAACTTCATTTTGGATTTATGGCAGTTACACAGACTTTAACCTGGTTTAAAAACACAAAGAGGAGAGAAGAAGAACTTCAAGACAAGATGTGGAAGAAATCTGGAAATGCAAATATTTTTCCATATTTATTCAGCACTGGAAAAATATTTATTTTCGACTTTTCTTGGGAATTCTTCACAGATTCAGGAGTCATCTACCTACCACCTCTGGAACATCGCTCTCAGCAGGTGAGCGTTCCTCCTGCTCCTCTTCCTCAGCAGCACTGGGAGCACTGGGCGCCGTGTCTTCTGCGGAGTCCTGGTCAGAGGAGAGCATGCTGCACCGCTTTGCATGTCAGAGGGACGCCTGCAGCTCATGCATCCTGATCCACTTGCTTCCCTGCAGGGATCCCTCCGTTTGCGTCCCCTTTCTGGCCCCCACTCCGTCCCGCACCCGGTCCTGGTCCGGCAGACTGATGGTGATGATGCTGCTGCGGTGCAGAGCGGGAGTCCCGCGGTGCTCCTGGCTGGCGGGGCGGAGGGGGGCGGGGTTCAGCCGGGAGTTGACCGCAGCAGAGGCAGCAGAGGTTCACCATGATGATGCAGGGTGGGGTCCAATAAAAAGACGCATCAATTAGCGGAATACATCCTAGAACCGGGTCGGAAGCTGTTCGACATCTGAAACGCTGCAACAAACTTCCGGGTAAGAAAAAAATGCTGCTACTTCACAATAAAAGCTTACTTTTTTTTTTTTTTTTTTTTTTTTTTTTTTTTTTTTTTTTTTACTGATCATCAGTGTTAAAGGGGCAGTATTATGTGTATGTGATTTCCAGACACATAAAATCAGCTTATAGCACAATAAAATAACTATGTTACCTTTAGTTGTTACAAAAATGCTGTATATATCAAATATGACTTAAGATAAATTTGACTTCGTAATTTAAGGTCTTGAAATTGGGCCTCTGTCTCTTTAAAAACTCCTGCTCTTTCTGAAACTCCGCCTTCAGGAAGTCATCACAATAGTGCTCCTCTATCAACCCTTTAAGAACATGTTTCACTGAGAAGTAGCTCAGCAGATGCGCAGTTCCACCAGGTGTTTGCTAATTGCTGCTGCCGCTAGTCTTGAGGAGCGGAATGGGGCAGCAAAATTATAACATCATGTAAAGCTCAGAAAATGTTCTACATAATACTACCTTTAAGATTTAAAAAGTGTGTATACCTTAAAATCTGCTGCATTATTTCTGTGATTTAAGTGTTGACTCACTTAATATGAAGAAATTAAATTCACATTAAATTTTATAAAAGCAGGGCTTAGTCTTTTACTGAAGACTCAAAGCCACATGTTCAGTCACTTTGGTTACACTATAGGCTCTTTGGACTTTCAACAATGGCTCTTAATGACTTTGGCTAAAAATGATAAAGAACCAACAATAGTTTATAAAGATAGATATAAAAACAAATCCAGGTTGTAAAGCAGTTTTCCCATATTTTTTAAATAGAACAAATGCATTGTATTTCCACAACAAAATGACACTGTATATATTTTTAAATCTATTTCTCTTGTCATTAGGTTGGCAAATATGTGCTTTTATTTATTTGTTTGACATATTTTCCACAAATGTCAACATCCCATAGAAGAAAATGTATCCACCCTCTTCTTGCTAAAGTATTATGTTTTTCGTTATTTTGAAATAATCAAATAGGAAAAACAGACATGGTGGTTCTTTAAAAATATCAACACCTTTCCTATAGAAGATATCAAAAATTATAAGTTGTCTTTTTTTCAAGAGGTCATGTAACATTTGCGGCTCTAAATGACTTATTTCGCTGGATGGAGGGCAAAAATGGCTCTTTGAATTGTAAAGGTTGCAGACCGCTCCACTAGTCCACTAGTCCATTACGTCCAGCTGTGAGGATGATGGTATACCGTATATAGCTCAAAAATTATTGTTGTAAAACTTAAAAATGTCCCAAATCACTTGAAACACACTCTCCTTAACTTTGATAATTATACACTAATAATAATAATAATAATAATAACAATAATAATAATAATCATAATAATAATAATAATAGTGAGCAAGAAAGTGGCATAAATACTGAAGTCAGCAAGAATTAAAGGAATATTGATGAATTCCAATGTAAATAAAATAAGTATAATTTAAAAAATAGTGTCATTTAATTCACCTTCCGGTGGTCATAATGTTTTGCCTGCTGATTAATTTTCTCGGGTGGTGTTTTCTCCACCTGACCGCTGGGGGCGCTGTGGTCTAAACACCTCCCTTCCTTCCCCGCTCTCCTCCGGCGAAACATGGCAGCGGTCAGGCACTGTGCGGGAAGGGGAGCGTGTGAATTTGGGCTTAAAATGTTTAAATGCTGCCTTCTGGAGAACCGGATCCGACTCGGAACAAATGTGAGACACTTTGGCTCTCTCTCGGCTGGGTTTCTGTGTGATGACATTAAAAACTGTGAGCGGAACGGAGCGGCAGGAGCAGCGGAGCGGCCAGCTGCTGGTCGCTGTCGGGACGGTTATACAAAGGTGAGCCCGCTGCTGGGTGGAGCTGAAGCCGGTCTGGAGGAGCGAAACATGGCTGAAAATCACTGCTATCTCGGGCTTAAAGAGGATTTGTGTTCAAATGGGACTCTGATGGAACTCACTAAGCGGGATGTTCCTCTGTATCGGAGCTGTGAGAGGTTCTGGAGGACTTTATCCCTCTTTTCCCCGAGTCAGAGTCCACGTCGTCCGCATCTGGATCCTGGATCTCCTCAGTTTGTTTTCGTCAGGAACTACAGCGGAAACGGGTCCAGCACTGAGCCGCTGTACAGAACCAGAACCGGCTACTATGATATCCTAGGGGTCCCACCCACCGCCAGCCAAGCCCAGATCAAAACCGCCTACTACAAGCAGTCCTTCGCCTACCACCCGGACCGGAACTCGGGCAGCGAGGAGGCCACAGAGCGCTTCTCGGAGATCAGCGAGGCCTACACGGTGCTGGGCAACAAGGGGCTCCGGAAGAAATACGACCGGGGGCTGCTCAGCCTGTCGGACCTCACCGGGAGAGCCAGACGCTCCTCCGGGGTCTCCACGGGGGGCTCCGCCGAGCAGCAGGCCGGGAGCAGGCGGCCTGTGATGGGCGCAGACTTCAGAGAAAGAATCTTCGACTTCGATCAGTTTTATAAAGCCCACTATGGCGAGCAGCTGCAGAGGCAGAGAGACATCCGGGTCCGGCAGGAGCAGATGCAGAAGAGGAGGGAGGACAGCATCCAAGACAAGAAGCTGGGCAGGATGATGGAGATCGGAGTCGGGATGTTGCTGGTGTTCGCTGTGGCAATTTGGTTTAGCTTAGGGCAGTGAGGAAAGTTTGGTGGATGGATAAGCTCCAGCAGGCTGCTGCTCGTTTCCCGCAGGGTATGGTATGAAATGACAGTCAGACACAGTGCTGGACAGTTTCAACCACGAACATTGTGGGTCTGAAGTTAGGGCTGGCCGATAAATCAAGTTTATCCGTTAATCAGATTTTTTGGTTTTTGAAGAAGGAAAATCTGGATTTTTTTTTTTTCACCAATGCTCTCCTTTTATTTCCGCCGCCATCTTGTTTTACAGCTTCTATTTATCTGAGCTCTGACTTCAGGTCAGCTCTATGACTGAGGATTAGGGCCAGGCTGGGTTTTTTTTTTTTTTTCGAAATAAAGTCATAATGTTACAAGTATAAAGTCTTAACATTACCAGAGTAAATTTGTATTATTAGAAAAATGAAGTCGTAATTTTATGTTAACTCCAGCTTGAAAAATAAAAAATTAATTATCCAAGCTTGTTTCCCATTAAAACGACCTTTTTCTCGTAATTTTCAGACGTTCTTCTGGTAAAATTGCGTCTTTATTCTGCTAGTATTATGACTGTTCTCGCAATTAAACAAAAATTCTTGTAGCCTGGCCCTGATGATCCGTCACAGAAGGGATGACTGATAGAAAATCCACTTTTGTCATTTCTTTTTTCAGAAAAGAAAGCGAGAAAAAATAAAATCGATGAAATTCGGATTTGGTATGAAAAAAATCAGAGATTTTATTTTTAAGCCTGGAATCGATGTATTTCCATACCGCCTTGTGGGCGTTTTGTACCCACTTACCCACCCGGTCGCTTCGTCGTTTTGGTTTGCTCAGGTCATAATGGCTCCCTTCTTGCACCATTTCGCAACTTGCACCTTCGTTTTTCTCTTACTAGTTTGGCTTTTCTGATATGTTATGGATGCAAATCATCATAAAATGCAATAATCTCATATATATATAGTTTATTTATCCAGTATTTTCAGAAGACTTTTGTATCTCCCATTAGTTTTGTTTATTTTGGTCCATTTGAAATGTAGCAGAATGTGAACCCTGATCAAACCAAAATAACCATGAGTGATAATATAACACTGATTTTAGGTGCGTAACCTGATTTCCTTTCACTAGACTTCATAAATAATTGTAGATCACCAGGGTAAAAGTGGGTACAGAATGTCCTGTGGAAGAACGATCTTTTTCATACCCTCCTTGGGTACAAAACAACCCAAACAACAGAACTCAGAAAATCCCAAAGAAAAAGAAATGCAGTTGTAATGTTAAAACAAACGAATTTATCTTCACTTTTCTTTAGAAAATAAAACTTAGTTTGTTGTAAGAAGATGGGTTATTTGCACATTTGCAGAAAAAATGTCTTCAGGGACATCATGTTTTCCATGTAATGGATGTTTAACTTGGGTCTTTAAATCTGTTTAACTTTGGGAAGCTTGCTGGTTGGGATTCCTGATTTCTCTCTCTGCTCATGAAGTTTGGGGTTTGACTCGCAGCCACTGGATATTTTATTTCAACTATTTGTGGCTTTCATAAAGTCATGTATCCTATAGCCTGGCGAATTTTATTTTTGGTTGAGTTTCTAACTATTTATGAAATGGATGCAGCGTTGTAATGAATCTAGAAAGCACTTTAAACGGGGCCGTGTGATCACTGTTGTCCGAAGGGACGTGCCTTTCATGTGTAAATGTTGGAGGTTATATTGTCCCAGAGATTAAAAAATAACCTGCAAGCAGCACCTGTGTCTTTGACTTTGTTCCTCTTAACCAACAGCCCTCCATAAAGCTGGGAGGAGACTTCTCAAGGCAGGTGTATGGAGGTATATTTGTCTTCCACAAATACAAAACACCAGTTATACCTTCTGAAATTCAAGAACAAACCGTGTTCTTTGAGTCACACTTTAAAAAAAAAAAATCTTACATTTACAGTTTTGCCCCAACTGATCCAAAGAAAATGGTGCAAAACAAATAGAAAAATAACTTGTGTGCATCTTTATCACTCACAGGCATAGAGCTGCTGGGACACCTTCACTGATTGTTGGGCTTTCTGCACTTAGCAGCCAAGCACAAGCTTTTTCTTTTTCATAACCTCAGACTTGAACTGAGGTTTATTAATAATCAGGTTTTAAAAGCACAGCTTGGTGTGGGAAGGAGGGGCGGGACCTGTATTGACTCAAGGCTTGGCGATACGGCTTAAAAATAAAATCAGATTTTTTCATACCTGATCTGATTCCTGATTTTAATCTTTTTTTCTTTTATAAAACAGAAAATATTTTTCAAAAAGTGGCTTTTAATCAATCCTTCTGTGAGTTGTACGACGGAGTATCAGGCCCAGGCTGCGAGAATTTTTAATTAGGAGAATAAAGTCATAATATTAGCTAAATAAAGACGCAATTTTCCAAGGAGAACATCATAAAATTGCAAGAAGAAAGTCGTTTTAATCCAAAAAGCTTCGAGCGTTATCGAGGTCTAACGTGAGAAGCTCAGTTGTTTGCGTCCAAATAAATAGAAACTGCAAAACACGCTTGTCAAACAAGATGGCCGCCCCGGAAGCGCTGACATCACAACTATGGAAACACGAGGAGCGCGTTGGTGGAAAAAATACAGATTTTCCAAAAATTAAATCCTCAAAAACTGAACATTTGATGAATGGATAAAATCGATTTCTCGCCCAGCCCTTTGTTGACTTCAAGGCTTTTTAAAAAGTAATCGTTTTCTTTCGTACTCTCAGAAAGACAAGTAATCATCCATCCATCCATCCATCCATCCAGTGGACCAGGGGTCTGCAACCTGCGGCTCTGGAGCTGCAAGTGGCTCTTTGGAGCTTTCACAATGGCTCTTAATAATTTGGCTGAAAGAGTGCCGAACCAACAAGTTTTTAAAAATATATAGCTACTACCAATCCAGATTTCACGCAGTTTTTTTTTTTTAATATGAAATAAATCCAGCATTAAATTTCCTCAACAGAATGACACAAGCGTCAGTAATTTTTATCCTTTTTTGGTCATTACGTTGGAAACTAAGTGCTTTTTGCTAACATCATTTTCCTCAAACATCAACATCCCATAGAGGAAAATGTATCAATCCTCTTTTTGTAAATACCTTTTCTTTAAAACCTAAAAACAATTAAAATGGTGGTTCTTTAAAAATGACCACAAATTTCCTATAGTAGATAGTTACTAAACATTTTAAAGTTGTTTTTTTCCACAAAAGGTGATGTAATATTTGCGGCTCTAAATGACTTTTATGCTGCTGGGCTGAGGGCAAAAACGGCTCTTTGCTGTCTAAAGGTAGAAAATCCCTGCAATAGACCAATAGAAATGGTCAAACTGATGTTCAATAATAATAATCATCAAAACAAACAAAAAAGAGTAGGACGCCTCGGCCAAAACAAACAAAATGAAAGAAGAAACCTCAGACCAGCCAAGCAGTTGACCGTGGCATAAGGGTCACTTCCCTGCCGATTCAGATACTAAAACCAAAAACAGGATTACCGCTAACTCCCAACTCAACCAGAAATAAAAAGGAAAGAAAATATGTTGTTTTTAATGATCTCAGACAGACTTGAACTGAGGTTTATTAAAAATTATAATAAAAAAAAGAAGACAAAAATCAAAACGAAGGGTTGAAAAGCACGGCTTGATGTGTGGCATGCTGTGGGATGTTGGTCTTCCATCTTCTTCTCATTTCAGTGATCTCAGAAAGACGGTTCTTCACCCACTGATTCTTGGAGGGTCACAATGGAAAAACTGTACTTTTAGGAGTAGTTTTACTACACAGTACTTCTGACATTTGCTTGAATAATATTATAATATTATCATGAAGTATCCCTACTCTTACTTGAGTAAATTTTATGGATCCTCTGCCCACTGTGAATAACTTCACTGAATGAAGAACAAACATGTTTTAACCCAAAATGCACCAGACACAGACCTACAGTTTATGTTTGAGTGAGACCTCCTGTTTCTACACAAGCTCTGTTGTTCTTAAGCCATTTTCTCCTGTTACAGGCTGAATAAATTAATTTTTGACGATGTACTTTTACAAACGGCACCCATATTTATGTTGTAGGAAACGTACAAATCAGCCCAAAGCTTCGTTTTTTTTTTTAAATGTTTTTTTGACCAACTTTTAAATAAAAATGTTGTAATATGCGACAAACACCGACATTTAGTGCAGCTAAATATTCACAGTCAAACAAATTAGTTAAATCAGTGCATATTTGGAGGAAAGGGATAAAACTACAGCGAATCTACACCAATACAGTTAAAGTGCTGTTACATCAATTAAAAACATGTCAGTTCGAGCTTATTCTTCTGTTCTAAGTAGTTCTGTTAAAAGACCAGATGGGACTTCTCGTTTTCTGGTTGGAAACTTCTCGGCATCCTCAGAGAACCGGGTTCAGGGCGTCGTAGAGCCGCTGCACCGCCAGCTCCACCATCTCCCTCAGGGAGTCGTCCTCCGTGACGTCGTCCTCGCAGTAAACCGCCTGCAGGGAGGAAAAGCAGACGCCAGCTAAACCTGCAACACCAGCACTGTTCTGTGTTTCTAACCCACCAGCTGAGAGCTTCTCACCCGCGTCTCCAAGCTGACGTGGACCGTCTGTCCGTTCACCGTCACAGAAAGCATTTTCCCATCGCTGAAGTCCACACAGTCCTCGCCAAACATGTCCCTTGAAACAGAGGCGGGACAGGAAAACAGGATATTTCAAAATAGACATTTTTTTAGGAAAAACGTCTCCTATATTTAAAAGTATAAGAAGTCTCTTAATTTAAAAATATTTAAAAGTTAATGTGTCACTCACTGCAGCATGACCTCTAACCGGGTTTGGAAGACATCCATGTCCATAATGGCGCTCTGTGTTTCCATGACTGCCCATGAAACAAAATCGATCCATGATTTCAGAGCATCAGTTATTCACTGCTTCCAGTATTAATAACCAGCAACACAACAGCAATCTTTAATGTGTTTATACCATAAATGTTGTGTTGATATAATGCTTTAGCTTTTATTACGTACCATGTTGGTATAGCGCTTTAACGTTAGCCTCCACCAAATATGGTGTTGGTATAGGACTTTAGCGTTAGCTTTCACTAAATATTGTGTTGGTATAGCGCTTTAGTGTTAGCTTTTACTTAACACCGTGTTGGTATAGCATTTTAGCGTCAGCTTTTACTAAATAGTGTTGGTATAGCGCTTTAGCCTTAATGTCCACTAAGTATTGTGTTGATATAGTGCTGTAGCATTAGCTTCCACTAAATATTGTGGTGGTATAGCACTTTAGCGTTAGCTTCCACTAAATATCATATTGGTATAGCACTTTAGCCTTAACGTCCACTAAATATTGTGTTGGTATAGTGCTTTAGCGTTAACTTCCACTAAATACCGTGCTGGCATAGCGTTATAGCGTCAACTTTTACTAAATACCATGTTGACATAGCGCTTTCAGGTTGAAGTCAACCCTCATAGCATGAACTGACAAGGGTTCATGATTTTATTTCAGGGCTGCACAATATGAAAAAAATGTGTGATTGTGACACTTTTGCTGAAAATCTTCCACCCACTTTTATTTATTTTCTAATAATTACCAACATCCTCACCACCTTCTGGGGGCTCTAGTATCTCAACCGCTACAGTTATGCATCAGTTGTGGGCATCAGGAGCAGTTAGAGTCCATTCAACTGGGAACGTGTACAGGTGAAGCCAGCAAAGAAGATGTTACTCCAAGTCAAGTCAAGTTCAAGTTTATTTGTACAGCACATTTCAGCAGCAAGGCAGTTCAAAGTGCTTCACATCATAAAAGCATCAATCACGTATACAGCAAAATCATCAAATACCATCAAGCAAATATAATTCGAAAATATTGATCAATGTTCCAGTTACTACTGATCACAGGCAACTTTAAACAGGTGGGTTTTTAGCCTTGATTTAAAGGAACTCAGTGTTTTGGCTGTTTTGCATTTTTCTGGAAGTTTGTTCCAGAGTAGTGGAGCATAAAAACTGAAAGCTGCTTCTCCATGTTTGCTTCTGGTTCTGGGGATGCAGAGCAGACCAGAACCAGAAGACCTGAGTGGTCTGGAAGGTTGATACAACGACAGCAGGTCTTTAAGCCGTTCAGTGATTTATAAACTACCAGAAGTATTTTAAAGTCTATTCTCTGAGCTCCAGGGAGCCAGTGGAAGGACTTTAGAGCTGGGGTGATGTGCTCTATCTTCCTGGTCTTAGTGAGAACATGAGCAGCAGTGTTCTGGATCAGCTGCAGCTGTCTGGTTGACTTTTAGGCAGACCTGTGAAGACGCTGTTGCAGTAATCAATGTGACTAAAGATTAACTTATGGATGAGTTTCTCTAGCTCTTGTTGAGACATCAGTCCTTTAATCCTGGAAATGTTCTTCAGGTGATAGAAGGCTGACTTTGTAACTGCTTTTATGTGTCTCTGAATGTTCAGTCCATCACTACACCCAGATTTTGGGCCTGATCACTAGTTTCCAGCTGTAATAACTGAAGCTGCACGCTGACTCTAGATCGTTTCTCTTTAGGTCCAAAGATGATAACTTCAGTTTCAGCTGGAGAAAGTTTTGGCACCTCCATGGATTGATTTGTTCGAAGCATCTGTTCAGTGCTTGGATGGGTTCGGAGTCACCTGGTGACATCGTGATATAGAGCTGTGTATCATCTGTGTCGCTATGGTAACTACTCTTATTACTTGTTATAATCTGAGCTAGTGGGAGCATGTAGATATTAAATAGGAGGAGTCCCAGGATTGAACCTTGGGGTACTCCACATGTGACTTTTGTCAGCTCCGATGACAAGTTGCCTATTGACACAAAGAAATCCCTGTTCTTTAGGTAGGATTCGAACCAATTAAGTACTGGACCAGAGTCCGACCCAGCTCTGTAGTCGCTTCAATAATATGTGATGCTCAAGAAGAAACAAAAAAGCCAGATGGAAGGGACGAAGACCTTCATTTCTGGAGACATGTCCTGAGGTCTGATGACACTAAAGTGGAACTGTTTGGCCACAATGACCATCATTGCATTTGGAAGAAAAAGTGTGGCGTTTGGGGAGTGGCAGCATGATGCTGTGGGGCTGTTTTGCTGCAGGAGGAACTGGTGCACTTCATGAAATAGATGGAAATATTTAAGCGACATCTACGGACATCAGCCAGGAAGTTAAATCTCGGATCCAAATGGGTCTTCCCCACAGCATCATGCTGCCACCACCATGTGTGAAGCACGGCGACAGTTTGGCTCACCTTTCTGAGCTTTTGGGTTGGACTGCACTTCCAGCACCACAGTGGTGACAGCGTCAGCATACATGTCATTGAGAGGATTGGCGACCCACTGAGAGAACACAAAGAGCAGCCATTAATAAAAAGCTTTATTTGCGAACATTTATCCCAATAATTCAGCTTCAAAGTCAAATCTGATCGGATCCTGATTCAGGGCTCCGCTCACCTCCAGCACCACCATGCCGACCTCGTGGATCAGAGTGATGCTTTTGAAGACCTTCAGTGTTTTCTTCTCGGTTCCGTCCAGCTCCTCCACGTCCCCTGAGACAGACGGCGAAGACAGGGTGAGTCTAAAGCGGGACGAGCAGACGGCGGAGCTCCAAGTGAGCGTCAGGAGGCCGACCTGTGAGGTTCCTCAGATGGCAGACGAGCAGGGAGTACGGCCCCGTGAAGGGCAGGGCCTGGGTTTGTTTCACCGTGCTCATGGCCAGCTCCGTGTACGCTGTGGACGGGCCAGACGCATCAGATCACCATGGAAACAACAGCAGCTTCCTCCACTTCTGAGACGATTCAGGCCTTTCTCACATGTTTCACTTGAAATAAAACAAAACTAACTTACAAGTAACTTTCCAGCAGATATAGGAGCTTGTTTTCAGTCAATAATTCCTTAATATTGATGAAAAAGTTCCAGTTATAAGTGAAATAATCTGCCAGTGGGATATTATTCCCATATTATAAGTTAAGATGTCTTAAGGACTTTATTTTCATATTATTTTGACTTTATTTTTGTTGAGGGAAAAAAAAAAAAGGGAGCCTGATTATTATATTTCGGCGTAGATTCGACCTGAATTCAAATAGAAACTGTTAAAAACGCTTGTCAAACAAGATGGCGGCCATGGATGGCGATGACATCACTCTGAACTACAACACAAGGAGAGCATTGGTAAAAAATAAACAAATACATTCCAAAAACTAAATCTTCAAAAACCAAAAATTCAATTTAATGGATAAAATCTGTTTATTGTCCAGCTCTATATTTAAATGTCTAAATATGTTAGAAAAACACACACAGGCTGTTTTTGGGTGTCCTAATGCTTTAACATGCCTGTATATTGCAAATATAAATGTTTACTTCTGATCATTTGATTATTATGTTAATGAAAATTGAGAATTAATTTGATCAGATAATTAGAATATTACATAAAACCAATAAAAACTGATTTTAAATACAGAAATGTTATTTTATGGGTGACGCAATCAGGGGCAGGACTTGGGACAGTCACTGGCATCCTACACAAGGAGTGTAAGGTCACTGCAAGCAAGGCTGACTGTTCTCACAGTGCTCTATGCAAGCATATTATCAGAAGGTTGAGTGGAAGGAAAAACTGTGGTTTAAAAAAAAGTGGTGCACAAGGAGTTTGACTACACTTGAAATGCATTGCTCTGTGTGCAAAAAACTTGTACCAGGGTTTCTGCAGGTTTCACCAAGTCAAATTTAAGACCTTTTCAAGACCATTATGAATAAAATGTAAGGCCTATATCAAGACTGGAATTAATCGTGATTAATCAATTATTGAAATAATCGAATCATCATTAACTGGAGAATACAGACTCAAAAAAAGGCCACTTGCTGAAAGAACAACACACCCACCGCAGGAATTAAGCCCAAACTGTACAAAATATATAAACATTTTCCATTTAAGATAATATAAAACCTTTGTCTGTAAATATGTTCGACCCGAAACTCCCCGAGTGGCAGTTTTAGCTTCACCTGGTTCAAATTCACTAAAGGAAAGCTGTATTATTGCATTTTAGGCAACAAAATGTTTATTTTCTTATTTTAAAAAAGGAATTTAATTATTTGTTTAATTACCTCTTTTAATGTATTTATAATATTGTATAAAAAAAACCTAAGAGGTTAAATTAAAAATCTGCAGAATGCTCCAATTTTTTTAATCCAGTTAATCAATCAGTTACTAATAATCGATTAGTAAAATAATGCAGCCCCAGCAGAAACATACAACATACAGGTGTCGTGTCCTTACTGGAGAGGTCAGAAGGATTCAGGATGTGATAGTTGAAGTTCTTCTTCACCAGAATCCCAGACACCCTCTGACCCTGAGCACATTTCTTGTCAGCCAGAGAGCCCATCACCTGCGAGGGCAACTTTCAGTGTGAGCAGCTCAACAAAAACGTCAGCAAAACGGCACATCAGCACAAACCCAGGACCTTCGCCAGCTTCTCTCCCCTGAAGTTCAGGGTGACGGCCTCTGTGTTGCGAGGGTTGTGCACTTCGATGTGAACCTGGTCGTTGTCCTCGTACTCCCTGATCAGCGCCGCCTTCAGGCGGGCCATCTCGTTCTGCTCCCCGTGAACCAGGATCTGGGAGCAAACACAAACACGCCGTCAGAGTGCGACGAGCGCAGGCGGCTTCGAGCGCCAACCTACCACGTGTGGCGGTTTGAGGGCCCTGATGAACTCGCTGGTCTGCTGGTAGTCGGTGTGGGCGGAGAAGGAGATGTAGTCCACGGACATCTTCAGCGGCAGCTTCTGTCCGGACATGGTGGTGATCTCCTCCGGCTCAGACATGATGTGCTGCAGAGCAAACGCCACCGAGACGGACGGAGCGCATCAAGCAGTTCGAACATGAGCTCACCGAGGCGGTTAAACGTGAACAAAACTGATTTTACATCTGACAGAATCAGGGCTGCAACGATTAATCAAATTAATCGTGATTAACTGATTATTAAAATAACCGTCAACTAATTTAGTAATTGATTAATTGTTAACTCAAGTGACTTAAAAAAAAGGGCCATTTCTTTATTTCTAACGAGCTGTTTCTGCTTTTATTTCTGCTTTTATTTCCTCTCTCTCTCTCTCTCTCTCTCTCTCTCTCTATATATATATATATATATATATATATATATATATATATATATATATATATATATATATATATATATATATATATATATGAGAAGCTGCGGGTTTCCCTTTGCTTCATAATAACAAGCAGAGAAAATGTCAAGGAAATTTAAAAAAGAAGACATAAATATCAATTCCAACATAAAAAAAAATAACGCTTTGTTTTAATTTAATGGGATCTTTCTTTTCAGAAGCTCTTGAAAAGACGTTTCTAGAAAATGAGGTTTCATTAAAATCTCCTTATTTGTCATGTCCCTGCCTCCTAATAAGAGCTGCTATTTATGAAACAAAACGTACATTTCTGTTTTCGCAGTCAGTGCTGCCATCTAGTGGTCAATGGTCCTCACTGTCATGCCTCTTCCAAATTCAAAAATACTGTTTTTATCAGAAAGGGAAGTTAAATGTTGTCGTTAGGGCTGCAGTGATTAATCGACTTAATCCTGATTAATTTATTATGGAAATAACTGGGAACTAATGTAGTAATTAATCGTTAACTGGAGAATACAGACTCAAAAAAAAAGGCTATTTGCTGAAAAAAACAACACACCCAGAGCAGTAATTAAGCTAAAACTGTACAAAATATATAAATGTTTTGCATTTAACTCCTCAAGTTGCAGTTTTAGCTTCAACTGGTTCAAACTAACTAAAGGAAAGCTATATTATTGCATTTCAAGCAATAAAATGTTTATTTTCCTAGTTTAAAAAAATTATTATTCATTTGCCTCTTTTAATGTGTTTCTAATATTGTATAGAAAATCCTAAGAGGTTAAATTAAAAATCTGCAGAATGTTCGAGTTTTTTTTATCTGATTAATTGTGAGAATAATCGATAACCAAAATAATCGTGAGCAGCAGACCTATCAAAAACCAAAATTGCGATCTATCGCCCAGCCCTTCTGCCTTCCCACCTTCGCCAGCGTTCCCTCCACACAGTATCCGGCGATGATGACTCCGTTCCTCTTATCGGTGCACCAGCTCTCAAAGAGCTCCCTGGAGAGGCCGCTCTGCATCATACCCGGCGACGCCATCACCACGCTGGGGCCGATGTCGTCGAAGTGGTCCATGCTCTGGGAAAGGACGGGGTCTGGGTCATTGACTGTACTGTAGCTCACTGCAAAAAGTCTCAACAAGTGTTTCTGGTCTCGTTTCTACTGTAACTTACAAGTAACTTTTCAGCAGATATAGGAGCTTGTTTTAAGTCAATAATTCTTTAATATTGATGAAAAAGTGAAATAATCTGCCAGAGGAACAAGATATTTTAACTTGTAATATGGGAAAATGTCTTACCCCACTAGCAGATTATTTCACTTATAATGAGACCTTTTTCATCAATATTAAGAAATTATTGACTCAAAACCAGCTCCTGTATCTGCTGGAAAGTTACTGTAAGTTAGTTTTGTCTGATTTGAAGTGTATTAAAGATATTTGCAGTAGAAAGTAGAGCAGAAATACTCGGCCTCTTCAGGACACCCTACCTTTAGATTGCTGATGTGCTTGAACACGAAGGGGTTGTTGATGTTGATGGCTTTGCGGATCTTGTCGTTCATGGCGTTGACGTAGGTCTGATACACGGCCATGCACTTCTTGGCCAGAGATGAGGCGTAGTAGATGGGAATGTCATGCAGTTCTGGGTGATTCTGCCAGTATTCGTCTGGGACATCAAACAAAGACACATAACTGACACGGTCTGCAGCATGAAATGATGGGGAGCAGAGATAACAGCCAGGGGGGACTCCTAACCCAGGATGAGCAGCAGCTCCTGGGCCCGTCCCAAGGCGAACACGGGAATCAAGCAGCGACCCTCCCTGTTGACGATGTCATGGACCGTGTTACAGAAGCGAGCCTCGCGCTCCTCCCTCTTTTCATGGATGTGAGTGCCGTAGGTCGACTCCTGCAGAGAGGAAAACACATGAATGTAGGGCTGGGCGATAAATCGATTTATCCATTCATCCAGTTTTTGAAGATTCAACTTTTCCTCGTGTTTCCGTAGTTCAGAGTGACGTCAGCACGCCCAGGGCAGCCATCTTGTTTTACAGCTTCTATTTATTCGTACTTCGGATTCAGGTCAACGCTACAATGAACTATTAGGAGCAGGCTATGATTTTTATTTTTAATTACGAGAATAAAGTCATGGAACATTCGGAGAATAAAAGCAGTAATTTTATGAGAGCTCCAACACACAAAAAAAAAAAAATCCAAAAATTTAATGAGGAATGTTGATCATCTTGTGAATTTATCCTTTGGTATAAGTTTTAGCGATAATACTTAATAGAAATGCTTCATCTTTTAACGGATCAGCATTAAATTATTATCAGTAGCAGGACTTTGAAACGAGTCTATTTCAAAGAAAGTTTTACACGAACTGAGCTGCTCACACCAGTTCCTGATAGCTAAGCTTTTTATCTCATTAAAACAACTTTCTTCTCGTAATTTTAAGATGTTTCTTCAGGCAAAACTGCATCTTCATTCTGCTAATATTATGACTATATTCTGGTAATTAAACAAAAAAATCTTGCAGCCCTAATACTTTGTCACAGAACTCACAGAAGGGATGGCTGAAATAAAAGCCACTTTTTTGAAAACATTTTCTGTAATTTCTTTTTTAAAAAAGAAAGCGAACAAAAAGGAAGTCGATTAAAATCGAAAATCGGATTTGGTATGACAAATGTGAGATTTTATTTTTAGCCATATCGCCCAGACTGACACTGAGTTAGAAAAAAAAAAACTGCTCTGGTTTTGCTTTTTGAGAGCTTAAATGTTTCTGATCATCACACAAATTTAACATCAGACAAAGAAAACCAGAGAAAATAAAAAAAAACTGGAAAAACAATCTATTCAAACCAACCTGGCCCTGTGTGGAAAAGTAACTGCCCCCTAAACCTGTCTGCAGTAACAGGCAATGAGTCCCTTTTATTGCTGTGGATGAACTTTGACCTGCTCTATTTTGCAGAATCGTTTCTGCATCTAAACCAGGCTGAAGTCCAGACTTTGACTAGGCCACTCCAAAAACTTCACTTTGCTCTTTGAATCATTTTCCTGCTGCAAAACCAAACCACTTCATCCAAAGGTCTGCAACATTAACAATCCAAAGAGCCATTTTTGCTCTCGGTCCAGAGAAATGGAACTAGTATAAAAAGACAGATTTCATTTTTGCTCAACATTTACGATAGGAAATTTATTGTGGCTTAAAAAAAACCCCACAGTTTTATTTCTATTTTTAGATTTTAAAACCAATTAAAACTTGAAAACATTTGCAAAAAGACGGCAGAGACATTTTCATCTATGAGACGTTGATATAACCATGTAAAAAAAGCCAGATCTGAAATAGATTTAAAGAATATAAATGGTACTTTTAGTATCATTCCATGAAAAAATGATACTAAAGTAGTTTTTCCATGAAAAAAATGGAAAAACTACTAAAACCTGCATTTTAACATATCCATATATATATTTAAAGAGAAGATTAGTTATTTGTCATTTTTAGCTAAAGTTTTAAAATGCAATTTTGTATTTACTCAGGTTCTTGTTAAAATTTGATGATCTAAAATATTTAATTGTGGCAAAAAACAGCAAAAACAGAACACATCTGTACGTTACACAGCACTAAAATAACTTTGATTCGTTATAAACTTGGAGTACTATTATAACGTAACAGATACTGATGTCATACTATAATTAAGATGTCAGGTTTGACGCTCGGGATCTCAGCTGCCATCAGATGTCTGTCTTCCTGTCTGGAGAAGTCTCCTGTGTACAGCAGCTTTGAAGAGACAAAATGAAACCTTTAACTTCAATATTTAATGTTTTATGACAGCATTTCCACACAGACTGTAAAAAAAAAAAAAAGGATTATTTACCTTCACTCCAGCTATTTCGATCATGAACATGGCCGCCCCCAGCACATGACCAGCATGGTAGCACCAAAACTTGATCCCAGCCACCTCCTTGACCTCGTGGAAGTTGATGGTCTCTATCTTGTCCATGCTGTCCTCCAGGTCGGTTTCAGTGTACAGCATGTCATCTGCAGAGATGTTGCTGCAAATGAAAACACCAACAACATAGCTTCAATTTTCTTTTACAAATAAAAAGCTAAAAAGTATGACGTGAATTTGTACGAAGCCCCCGCTACCATCATACCCCTAAATAAAATCCTGTAAAACCAGTTGCCTTTAGAAATCCTATAATTAATTAGTAAACAGAGTCCAGCTGGGTGTGAATTAATCATAAAACCAATAGCAGCTGCGCTAATCCTAAAGCACCAATCATAAATATTAGTTTTGCTAGCTAACACTAAAGTGCTACATCTACAATGTATTTAGCGGAAGCTAACACTAAAGTGCGACACCTACACTGTATTTAGCGAATGCTAACGCTAAAGTGCGACACCTACACTGTATTTAGCGGAAGCTAACACTAAAGTGCGACACCTACACTGTATTTAGCGAATGCTAACGCTAAAGTGCGACACCTACACTGTATTTAGCGGAAGCTAACGCTAAAGTGCGACACCTACACTGTATTTAGCGGAAGCTAACGCTAAAGTGCTACACCTACACTGTATTTAGCGGAAGCTAACGCTAAAGTGCTACACCTACACTGTATTTAGCGGAAGCTAACGCTAAAGTGCTACACCTACACTATATTTAGCGAAAGCTAACACTAAAGTGCTACACCTACACTGTATTTAGTGGAATCTAATGCTAAAGCTTTAACTTCAATTAAAATTACATCTGCCCTTGAAATACGACAACCCTTGAGCACCAATTTAATTTTAACATTATAATTTAAATGTTATATAATGTCCGGATATTGTATTTATGTTTATATCTTGTTCTTTACTGTACGTTTTTGTTTTGTTCCTGTATGTTTCTTGTTTTAAAAAAAGTTATTGGGGGGGGAGAGAGAAAGAGAGAGAGAGAGAGAGAGAGGGAGAGGGAGAGAGAGAGAACGTGTTTTGCTTTAACAGTCTTCAACCCCTTCAAAATAAGAGCATGAATATAAACATCTAAGTATTTGAAGAGTTCTCAATAGTCGACAACAAAAACACAGATGTCGAAGTTTGTTCAGCTGAAAGTTTACAAAACAGCCAAGTAAATTAGCACTTTAGAATTTATCCGGGAAAATTAATTTAGGGGAAGCTAAGAGCCCAAATGTTTTCAGAGTTAGCAAAAGCGCTAAAGTGCAAAACAAAAAATTAGCTCCACTATTCAGGTGTATAGCTGGGCCACCAGCACTGGGGTTTCAGACCACTGTTATACAGAAACCAAGGATGGTATTTAAAGCACTTTGCTGCCATCTGGGTCAGAATTATGTCTAATTTAGCTAATTTGCATAATAAATACCTGCAGTTATGTTTTATCAGTGCTATATTTAAATTAACAATCTGATGAGATCAAAGATTTAGGCCCACATGCAAGATGCTATCCAGAAATCTAGGTCTGCACATGAACACTACATCCCCAGAGCGAAACATGGGGGTGGCAGCATCATGCTGTGAAGATGCTTTTCTTTAGCACGGACAGGGAGGCTGGTCAGAGTTGATGGGAAGATGGATGGAGCTAAATCCGGGATAATCCTGAAGGACTGGGGTGGAGGTTCAGCTTCCAGCAGGACGACCGCCCTAAACAGGCTACTTTGTGTTGGTCTCGGGGGGTGAATACTTTTGCAACATTGTAACATAGCATTGCTGAGCCAACCTGACTTTGACGTAGTCTGACAGCAGCCAACGGTAGATCGCCTTGGTGGCGTGGGTCATGAAGGTCCGTCCCTTAAAGCTGGTCTTCTGGAGGAACCAGGGCAGAGCTCCACAGTGATCCAAGTGAAAACTGACAACAGGACATAATCTGCATCATAATCTGCATCACCCTCAAATTATGACCAGACTAACTTGGAGATTACAAGCAACGGTCTGGGTGAAACATGTGGAGGAAAATCTGAAGAGTTTATTACTGTTAAATGGTGGAGAAAGTAAAACAAGTGGAGGGAAAACTCACTGGCTGATGAGGAGGAGGTCAATCTCAGCTGGGTCGATCAGATCTATGTAGGGAAGAGCATCCATTCCCTCTAAACCCGGATGAATGCCACAGTCCAGCTGATAAACACAAACAGTCTAAATGTTTATAATCTAAACACCCGGCTTTCAAACCACACGGCCAGACGGAGATCGAAAGAGGAGCGGCAAAAGCAAAGGAGGTGGATTAGCGGTTGACGGAGTCGTCCAGGAGATGTTACTGTGGAATATCGTCTCTGTTGCTGGATACTGAGCTGTTAGCATGTCATGAAAGTCATAAAACTGTCATTCAGCGACAGTCTTCAGTCAGAGGCGTCGACAGATTCAGCAACACTGACTGCTACTGAGAATTTTACGACGACTCGGGCTGCTACTAATGATTATTTTAGTCATCGATTACTCGATCGATTTTTCTGACAATCTATTAATCAGATTTAAAAAATGTGAATATTCTGCAGATTTTTAATTTAACCTCTTAGGCTTTTTTATACAATATTAGAAATACATTAGAAAGGCAAATAAACAAATAATTAAATTCCTTTTTAAATAAGAAAATAAACATTTTATTACATAGAATGCAATAATGTAGCTTTCCTTTAGTGAATTTGAACCATGTGAAGCTAAAACTGCAACTTAAAGAGTTTTGGGTAGAACAGATTTACAGACAAAGAAGGTTTTTTTTTGTTTGTTTTTTATTTTTTATTTATTTATTTTTTTTTTATCTTAAATGCAAAATGTTTATATATTTTGTACAGTTTTAGCTTAATTACTGCTCTGGGTGTGTTGTTTTTTTTTTCAGCAAATAGCCTTTTTTTTTTGTCTGTATTCTCCAGTTAACGATTAATTACTATATTAGTTCCCAGTTATTTCCATAATAAATTAATCAGGATTAAGTCGATTAATCACTGCAGCCCTAACGACAACATTTAACTTCCCTTTCTGATAAAAACAGTATTTTTGAATTTGGAAGAGGCATGACAGTGAGGACCATTGACCACTAGATGGCAGCACTGACTGCGAAAACAGAAATGTACGTTTTGTTTCATAAATAGCAGCTCTTATTAGGAGGCAGGGACATGACAAATAAGGAGATTTTAATGAAACCTCATTTTCTAGAAACGTCTTTTCAAGAGCTTCTGAAAAGAAAGATCCCATTAAAATTAAAACAAAGCGTTATTTTTTTTTATGTTGGAATTGATATTTATGTCTTCTTTTTTAAATTTCCTTGACATTTTCTCTGCTTGTTATTATGAAGCAAAGGGAAACCCGCAGCTTCTCATTCTTACCATAATTTTCCTCCCTTTGAACTCCAGGATAATACAAGATCTCCCAACCTCCTGGCCAGCTCCACTGTAACATGAAAAAAATAAATAAACAATATATAATATTATATACAACATTTTTTCATACGATTTTATTTAAGAAGTAAATACAGGATATTATATAATAATATATGTCATATAATAATAAGAAAATATAGTCAATATTTAAGAGGGAAAAGCAGAAAGCTTGTCAGAAATAAATGAATTAATATAAACTCACAGAGGACGAATGAGGAGCTGGTCGCTTTCCTCAGCCGGGACGACTATGTCTACTTTTCGTTTCGACGCCATAATACTTCAAATATACGGAATAAATGTGTAAAATTATACCAGAATAAAAATAAAATCGCTTATACTGACATAAAAAAATGGACAAAGTGGCTGAGGGTCCGTCTGGAAACAAAACTTTCAGCAAAACAGTTCCGCAAAATGTTGGCTTCGCGTTTATACGTATCAAATTAAGTCAAGCTTGTTAAAAAATATTGTTTTGATTTTAAATTTCACAATAATATGAATTCTAGTCCTTTCAATGTTTAATTAATCAGCTGAATATTTTTTTTATTTCTTGGTTTGGTCGCGTCCCCTTTAAGGCGGTTTGGGTGTCGGCTCAAAAAGGAACCGAAGAGTCAAACTGGAAACTAGTTGAAAGAAGAAATATCTCCAAAACAAACATCTGAAGTTCGGCGGTACGGACAGGTAAGCTGTTTCCGACCCGGTTCGGTCGGAGGCTCCACTTAGGTTCTGCGGTTCTGTTAAAGTCCCAGCTGTAAATAAATAAACGTGTTGCTGCGGGAGGAGTTTCATTTTGAAACATGTTGGTCGAATTTAACGGGGTTCAGCAGGAAGCTGCGACTGTGGGCTGATTTTTAAACCGGTTCTGGTTCAGAACCAGAACCATCTCTGATGGTTACAGAAACTCAAGAAGTTCTTCCGGACGTGCAGGTTACAGCCACAGACATTAATGTAGTTACTTCGGACCTATTGGAAAATAATACATCTTTCACCAAAAGAAATCTGAAAAGTGTGGCGTGCATTTGTGTTTAACCCTCCTTACTCCAACACCTAAAAACGATGCACACCTGGAGACTGAAATTTCTACCTGTTCTTGACCTAAAAGATAATCTCAGCCGCACTGCAAAAACACAAAATCTCACCAAGTATTTCTGGTCCCGTTTCCAGAGCAGATATCTTGAATCCTCTTGAAATCAGACAAAACTAACTTACGAGTAACTTTCAGCAGATATAGGAGCTGGTTTTAAGTCAATAACGTCTTAATATTGATAAGAAAAAAAAAGTTCTAGTTATAAGTGAAATAATCTGCCAGTGGAACGAGACATTTGAGGGTGACCAGTTTCCCTGGTGAGGAAAAGCATTCCCACAGCATGATGCTCTCACCGCCGTGTTAGACTGTGCAGATCGTGGGTAAAGGGTGACGTGAAACGGGTGTTTTCCTACACAAACAGTAATTTCCATGGTTTTATTTGTAAAAACGTCTTAAACCAATACATGGTAAAAATTTCCTTCCTCTTCTCTAAGGCTGAAACGACTAATCGCGATGAATCGATTATTGACATAATCAGCTAATTTAGTAATCGATTAATCATTAACTGGAGTAAACGACTTAAAAAGAACATTTTCAGAGCAGTAATTAATCCCAAACTGTACAAAATATATCTACATTTCGTATTTCAGATAAAAACACCTTTGTTTGTAAATATGTTTTACCCAAAGCTCCTTATGTGGCCTTTTTATCATATTCACCCAGTTCAGATTCACTAAAGAAAGCTACGTTATTGCATTTTAGGCAATAAAATGTTTATCTTCTTTAAAAAAGAAAATAAATTATTTGCTTATTTTTATGTATTTCCAATATTGTATAGAAAAGACTTAAGTGGTTAAATGAAAAATCTGTCGAATGTGCCAATTTTTTATCCAATTAATCGATTAACGATCAGAATAATCGATGAGTAAAATAATCGTTGCAGCCCTCCTCTTCAGTTATGCATTGCTTCCTGTGTTGTTGGTTTAATGTGTTAAAATGTGTGAAACTGAAGGTGTGTGCATAAATGTGCGTGATTACTTTCACGTGTTTGTGGCGCTGCGGTGATCCAGGTCAGCGGGCCTGAGGCTTTGGACGCGGTCGTCATGGTGAAGGATGTTTCGGAAAGTCAAGAAGCGGCACAGCAGCAGCAGCTCCCAGAGCAGTGAGATCAGCACCAAGAGCAAGGCACGAAGCGCCCACACCGCTATGCCCCGACCAGAACTCCCAGTGCCGCTCTAACCCGGCTGCTCTTCCCTTACAGTCCGTGGACTCCAGTCTGGGAGGACTGTCCAGATCCAGCACCGTCGCCAGCCTCGACACCGACTCAAACAAGAGCTCAGGTCAGAGGGAACGCTGCGGACACGAGCTGAAGCTCTGGGTTCCCGCGCTGCTGACCGAAGGTGTGATTCCCCGCAGGAAACAACGCGTCGGAAACATGCGCCGAGTTCCGGGTGAAATACGTCGGATCCATCGAGAACTTGCAGTTTGAGATGAGCAAGATCCTCCAGGAGCCTCTGGACCTCATCAGCTACATCGATGCTGCTCAGGTAGGACGGATGGACGGACGGGGGGGGGGGGGGTGAATACTTCTGCAGTTTCTTATTTATAAAGAAATATTTTGAATCACAGTTGTTTCCCACTTTGTGTTGGTCTCTCGTTGAAGTCCAGTGGAAAGATTCAAGAGGTGTGAATACTTTTGCGAGCTGCAGTTCAGGTTTTCAGCTCTGTACTTTAGATGATTATGGCTTACAGCGCTGGTGTCCAGACTTTTTGGGCCAAAACCGTTTAGCTGAAAGCACATGGGGCCACAAAAATGTGACATTTTTCAATAATAGTTTTTAAAACAAACATTTTGTACCTTTATTTTATTTTATCTGCTCAATAATAAACTAAAAAAAATGACAGTTTTATTAAGACAGGCCCACAGTTTCTGAATTTTTTGCTTTCTTATTTGGGCTGCAGGATAAAAGCAGGTCAATAACTGGTTCCAGTTACTCCAGAATTAAGATGAATACAAAAACTTTAATAAATGGGAATTCATTTTTTGCACCTAATATTTGAAGAAAATGTTATTTATCTAAACAAAAAAAAAATATGTTGCACTAAAAGATGAAAAAGTGTGCATCTGCATCAACAAACCGTGCTTGCAGGCCAGGTCGGGGGGCCGCGCTGTGGACACCCCTGGGTTACTGCAGATGAAAACCCAAAATTCAGTTTCTCAGAACATCAAAACCTTTTAAAAGGGTTTTTTTTTTATTTATCCAGAAATGTTTCGTGATGGTTCACATAATCATAAATCCTGTCCACCAGGCAGACTCCGGGTAAGCCGTTAAACGTCATAGCTAAAGCAGCTGGCTGTGCACAGAGTTCTGTATCCCAGCATATTAGTGGAAAATTAAGTGGAGGGAAAAAGTTTGTCTAATCTAAATGACAACTTTTCCTGCAAAAATAAAAAAATGCATTTTTTTCTACTGGCAAAGTTTACCCCTTTTTGTTTAGTTTAAAATAAATCAAAGATTCTAAACATAACATTAACGCAAACATCATTTTTTTAGAAGAAATGTAGAAGATGGACAACTTTTCTAACTTCATAGAGGGATGTCAACAGCTTTAAAACTCTCCATATGACTTTTTTTAGTTCTCATCTCGAGCATCCTACTCTTACTTACAGAGCTTCATTTACTCCCAGGCGTTAGACCCCTTTGGCTGTAAAAGCTTTAAACTATGAAACCTGGCAGACTCGTCTCTGAAACACGGTTTATCCGCCACGGCTGGTTAAACGCAGTGAACGGCGCCGTCCAGTGGCCGCAGCTGAACTTGACTGACGTCTGCAGACATGCACAGAAACTGAAACAACTTAAACAGAATTCATCAAAAGAGAAACAAATGCATGAAATGAATCAAATTCTGTAAACAAAATCTCCAATTAAGCACCTTTTCCATCCGATTATTAATCGGTTAATCCAGTAAATAATCAACAGATCAGTCCGACTCAGCAGAAAGGGCCTGTTTACGTATTTATTTAGCTGCAGACGCATCCTTTGCTGCAAATCATCAAGCGTTAACTGAAGGAATGCTGCATTGTTGAATTTTAAGCAAAAAAATGTCTTTTCTTATTTAAAAAAGGAATTAAATTGTTTATTTGCAGCTTTTAATGTCTCTAATCTTGTATAAAAAAAGGCTTACGTGGTTAAATGAAAAATCTGCTGAATGAGAAGCTTTTAAAAATCCGATAAATCGTCGGAATAATCGATAGATTAATCGATAACTAAAATAACTGGTAGTTGCAGCCTGAATGGCAACATGTATTGATAAAACCCATTAACCAGCCGTTAAAATACGAACAAACAGCCGTCTCTGCACTTAATGAGTCCTTTTTAAAGTTCAATTTTATTTAACATCTTTTCACATTGATGTAATCTGGCAGTGCAGAAATGAAAACTGCTTCGATTTGATTAATAAAATATTATTTAAGCAAACAGCTGCCATCTTGAAGGTTGGATTGTCTAGAGGGCCACGTAAGACGTTACGGCGGGCCGGATTTGGCCCCCGGGCCTTGAGTTTGACACACGTGATACAGATTATATCTGATGTCAGCCCTAAATATCCGGCATTTCTTTACAGCAAGACGGAAAGCTGCCGTTTGTTCCTGGGGAGGAGGAGATGGTGCTGGGGGTGTCCAAGCATGGGGTCAAAGTGGCATCAGTGGACCAGTGTGTGAGTAGCCAAGTTTTGGTTTTTGAAGATTTAATTTTTGGAAAATCTGGATTTTTTTTTTTTTTCCTCTCTCTCACCACTGCTCTCCTCGGGTTTCCATAGCTGTGATGTCAGAGCGTCCAGGGCGGCCATCTTGTTTGCAAAGGGTGTTTTACAGCGTCTGTTTATTTGAACTTTGAATTCAGGAGAAATCTGTGATGAAATATTAAAACCAAACTGTGATTTTTTTTTTTTATTTTTTTTTTAATTACAAGAATAAAGTCACAATATTATCAGAGGAAAGTCGTAGTTTTGAGAACTCCAACATGAAAAATAAAAAAAAATTTAAATCAAGGCTGTTGATCCGACTTTGGTCTAAGTTTTATAGAAATACTTCATCTGTTGACACATCAGCACCAAACGTTTGAAACGACTCACGAACGGAGCTGCTCACGTCACATCCTGATGACTCGACGCTTTTTCCTCATCTGGCAAAATTGCATCTTTTTTTCTGCTAATATTGTGATTATATTCCGGTAATTAAGCAAAAGTTCTCGTAGCCGGGCCCTGATGCTCTGATACGATTGAAATAAAAGCCACTTGTTGAAAATATCCTGCCTTTTTTTTTTTTTGTGTGTTTTTTTTAGAAAAGAAAGCGAGCAAAAAGAAAATGGATAAAGGAATGAGATTTCATCTTTTAGCCGCAACGATTTGCTGTGTGGAGAGCAAATGAGCTTTAGTTTCCTGACGTGCGCCGTGCGGGCGGACGGACGCTCAGGTTCTCGCAGGGATTTGATCTGATTCGGTGGATTTATCATTTCCTCTGGGCAGGACGTGCTGCATCGACACCCCCTCTACTTGATCGTTCGCATGCTGTGCTACGACGACGGCCTGGGAGCCGGGAAGAACCTGCTGGCTCTGAAGACCACCGACACCAAGCAGGAGGAGTGCAGCATCTGGGTGTACCAGTGCAGCAGCTCAGTAAGTGTCCAGCCCAGCAGGATTTAAAGGGCCAGTACTCTGTAACTTCCAGCCACGCAGAATTGTTTTACTGCAGCGATCCAGTAAATATGTCACCTTCAGTTACAGAAATGCTGAATTTATCAAATATCACTGAAAAGAAATTTGACTTTGTAATTTAACGGCTTGAAATTGGACTTCTGTGTCTTTAAGAAAGGGGTAAAACAAGCGCTCCTCTATTAACTCTTTAACAATGTTTATAACCAGCGTTTCGCTGAGAAGTAGCTCATATAATGAGCTCAGCAGACGCGCAGTTCCACCAGGTGTTTGCTGATTGCTAGTCTGGAGGAGCTGAGCGGGGGAAGTCGCGGGGCTGTGTGAGTCAGAAGCTTAGAAACTGCAGCTCCGAGGAGGCGGCGCACAGCTGAGCGGTTGCCATGGAGACTGAAGGACTTCTCAAACATCACATTAGGACACGATGGGAAGCTCAAGAGAGTCGATTTTTTTTTTTTTTTTTTTTTTTTTTTTACTTGATACTGGCCCTTTAAATATTAACGGCGAACAGCAGCCGCCGGGGTTCGTTTTCGCCGCCACCTGATCCTCCTCTGTGTGTGTCCGAACAGGAGCAGGCTCAGTCCATCTGCAAGGTGCTGGCAGCCTCCTTCGACTGCGCCCTGTCGTCGAGCAAACCCTGAACCCACGCCTCAACGCCTCGTAGCAGCAGGAGCAGAAGGCGTCCGGGCTGCAGGGAGCACGTCGCCTCTCAGTGTTTTAAATATTTTAAGCCGCACCGTCGCTCTCCAGCAGAGGCGGCGCTACTGTGAGTCTCTCGTTCCCACTGAATGTATTTTATTTTTTTTTTTTCTCGATAATTTCAAACTGAACACCAAAAGGCAACGAAAGAGGGCAAAGTGGAGCGTTTCTAAAAGGTGATCTAATCCTGTTTCATAGAAATTGAGATGCTTAACGGTACAAAACGCTCATCTAGAGTCGACGGGAGCAAAACAACGCGGTACAAGTTCAACGGATGCTCATGTGTTGCTTTCTGAACCCATGACAGTATTGCTACAGTCGGTCACTTTTTAAAACCTCTTTTGTACGTTTTTAAGATCAGTTTTAACGAGTAAAACCTTTTGGTACCAAATCCTCGCTGTTATTTTATTTTATTTTTATTGCAGTGACGATGTCTTTTGTTTACAGCTCTGCACGTCGCGTTGTACGATAAACCCGAGTCTAGCTTTCTGTTCCGCCTTGGTTCTGTTCAGAATGTGAGAAACAAATAAATTGTTTGATGTTGTGCTTTTATGCGGCATTCTGAGTCTTTTTTTTTTTTTTCTTAATTTATGCATTAATCCCCCACAGGGATCTTTTAAATGTTGATGTAACTCATTTAGTCCAGGAGTTATTATAGATGCTGATGGCTGTGGGCAGGAAAGATCTCCTGTAGCAGTCCGTTTTACAACCAGTCTGATGAAGCCTCTGACTGAAGAGACTCTGTTTTCCATGAAGAGGATGGTCAAGGTCGTCCATAATTTTCTTGATTTTATCCTCCTTTGCATCATCATCTCCAGAGGTTCCATAGTCGTCCCAGAACGGAACCAGAACCAGAACCAGCCTTCTTTATCACGTTATAGAGCCCTTTTTAGGTCCCTGGCTTTGATGCTGCTGCCCCAACAGATGATGGCAGAGGAGATGATGCTCTCAGCAACAGACTGATAGAAGAGCTGCAACATCTCGCTTCAAACCTTGAAGGATCTCAGCTTCCTCCAGAAGTCCAGTTTGCTCTGTCCCTTCTTGGAGACGCGTCACTGCTGAGTCTCCAGTCCAGTCTGGTGTCCAGATGAACACCGAGGTATTTATGTTCCTCAACCACCTCCACTTCTTCTCCCATGATGGAAACAGGGTTTGATCTGACCCTGTTTCTCCTGAAATCTACAATCATCTCCTTAGTTTTGTTCACATTCAAGATGGTGCTGGAAGTCTGAAGGGTACAGGGTGAGAGTACAGTGCCCTGTGGTGCTCCAGACCACCTGGTTAGACACACAGTCCTTCAGTCTCTCAGACTGTGGTCTGTCTGTCAGGTAGTCATGCATCCAGGCGATTGCTGAGGCCTCCAGCTGAGTCTCCTGGAGGTTCAGACGAAGCAGCTCAGGCTGAACTGTTAGACGTCCCGGAGAAACCAAAGAACGTGATCCTCACGGTGGGTTTGTTGAAGCAGGTTAACAGGTTTCCTTCCAGGATTGTCTTTATCTGACCTGCTCAGCTTTCTCTATCCAGAAGCAACCCCACAGCATGATGCTGCTACCACCATGTTCATGATGTTCACTTACGTTCTTTAACAAGCAGAAGAGCTGCGTTTACGTGGATTATTTCAGGTTTTATTTTAAAAATGCATTTTCAGACATGTTTGATATAATACCCCCCCCCCCATTACTCCAGTTCCTCACCACTCTGCTGGCCTAGTGCTTAAAATCCAAACAAAAATACGCAGAAGTTTGTGGCTGTGAGGGGCCAGAATTCCAGGGGTGTGAATAGTTTAGCAAAGCACTGTAGATGCATTTACTGGAGTGAGCTTTGCCGTCCTTCCAAGGTCACATTTCAACTGCCAGCCTGGATTTGTGCGCACAAACGTGCGTTTTGTTGTTTTTCCCCCTCTCAACGTGTGCATTTTTGGATCCCCGCCAGCAGAGGGAGCCCTCGGTGCATCATTTTCACGCTTTGAAAATGGGCCTTTCCCCTTTTACCTGCGCATATTGCTGGAAAAACTGGCTGCAGTTACTTATACAGTAAACAAGCTCATTAAAAACTCGGAACAATCACACAAAGCCTCGTAGCATTATTTCATAATTTATTTTTCCAGTTGTTTCCCATTCCCTCGCACATGTTAGCAGGTTAGTGGTCCTCAGACGGGTTTTGTCTCGTCGCTGCAGTTCGCTTGAAGACATTAACCGCTCTGACCGCTTAAATACAAACAAAACTCAAATCTATTTACATAAATAGGCGATTACGTCCGGTTTCCAGTGAGCTCCTGCATTAGGAGACAGCTTCTCTCGTCATTCACAGATCCGTGGAAGGCTCCGATCTCAGGTTCAAAGCTTAAATATCAACAATATGAACACAAAGTTGCTCTGCAACTACAATGAAGATAATTACTGTATTTTTTTTAATTTTTTTTTTTTTAAAGCATCTACATCCCGGGAGCCCGAACGGCGAGGCCCGGGGGGGTTGAGTCGAGGGTCCAGATGCAGACTGAAGTGGGCAGCCCCCACTTCCCTTCACATCCCTTCTTGTCGCCTCCCACCCAAACGCCTCGCCGCTTTCATGAGACGGAAGAGAACCGGAGACCTTCATCGTTTATCCCGGGCAGGAGCGAGCGGCGAGGCTGAGTTGGTGGGTGGCCGCAAAAAAGGCTTGGTGGGCCGGTTACCGGGGGGGACCGACTACCGGGGCAGACCGGGCTTAGTGGGCCGGTTACCAATCATTATTCTCACTATCAAGGTGTCTAAACAGCTGAAATTTTCCGTCACGCTGCTCCCGCGGTTGAAAGTCCTTTCAACAAGAAGCTACAGAAAGCTCCCCACCCACCCACCCACGCACCCGTTGCTTCCCACGGACGCGCAGCTGGCTCAGAAAAGGCTACCAGACTTTTTCCTGCAACTGAAATCTTCAGTTGTGGGAAACATAGACAGTCCTGCTGTTGAAATTAAAGCACAAAACTACAGATGGGATAAAATCAGCAAGCAGGCTGTGGATGATATCGACAATATGGCTCACTTCCCAGGGCGCCATTCCACACTTGGGCGACGTGAGCAAACAAAGTTTTGTCAACTGAGGCCAGAATGAGTTTTCTATTGCTGCCCCTCCTTGTTTTTAGCCCAGTGTGAACACTTTCCGCCACTCAAGATAGCTAGCTAGCTAACGTTGGCAGTGTTGGCATGTGATAAACAAAAAGTTCTGTTTCTGTTTATTCAACCTCAACTGGATTATGCTAAACTTAGCCGGGATTTCTGATTTATGAAAAATGTATTCTATTTGTGAAAACAAAATAATTTGCCATTCAACACTTTTTAGCTTAAAACCAACTTAGCTTGAAAACAACACGTCACAGCTCCAATCTGAACCCAACTATTATGCTGTGATTATAGTTTTATTTTTACCTAGTTTTGATTTGTGAAGCCTTTATTCTGGAGTTTATAATCGATCTATGCTGTTGTTTCTATATTTTTGCTTATTTCAATGTAAAAGAAAAACTATATATATATATATATATATATATATATATATATATATATATATATATATATATATATATATATATATATATATATATAAACAGCACAGCAAAAACAATAAATCTTACCAAGTATTTCTGGTCTAATTTCTATTACAAATATCTTAGTAAACTTGAAATAAGACAAAATTAACAAGTAACTTTCCAGCAGATATAGGAGCTGGTTTTAAGTCAATAATTCCTTAATATTGATGGAAAAGTTTTAGTTATAAGTGAAATAATCTGCCAGTGGAACAAGACATTTTAACCTATAATATGGGAAAAATGTCTTGTTCCACTGGCAGATTATTTCACTTATAACTAAAACTTTTCCATCAATATTAAGGAATTATTGACTTAAAACCAGCTCCTATATCTGCTGGAAAGTTACTTGTAAGTTAGTTTTTCCTTATTTCAAGTGTACTAAGGTATTTGCATTGGAAACTAGACCAGAAATACTTGGGAAGACTTTGTTTTTAGACTGTTTCTGTCATAATCATTTTGTTGAGGAGGAATAATGATTTTCTGTTTAAATAAAAGCTGTTTGATCATTTTGAGACATTTTTGGTTGACTATGAATCTCATCCTAGCCCATGCCGACTATAGACTCTATAATGAACTAAAACAGATGTGTGTAAAAGCATTTAGAGGAGATGCATTAGCATAAAGTCATCACAAAAGTCAGAGGAAGTGTTTTTCTTGCAGCCGTGATGGGATGGAACTGGGAGGAGCTCTGCTGGTGCAGCTTGGAGAACACTCTGAGGTTAATTTAGCACCATTAGGAAATCCTCCACACTAAAGATCTACAAAGACTGCATCTATCTACCTGCACAGATATATGGAATGTAAGCATGTTGTCCAAGTTCACATTTAGAGTTGTTAAAATCGATTTTTCTGAACACTGCAGCTCGAGAGATTAAATAAACACTGTTCATGTGACCTTCATTATGTTGCAACATGATTTTTGACAAGAAAAGTCCATTTATTGCCCGAGATCTTTCAGTGAAATCGTCGTTTTCTTTAGATTCTGTGTGAGGAGCTGAACCTCATGGGTCCTCAGCGGAAGACGCACGGCTGACGACCAACGCTGCATCTTGCGGCGCTTCCAGAGGACCCGAGCGATCCGTCAGTCGGTGATGAAGTGGACGAAGGTGACGGGGAAGGCGCCTCTTCTCACCGGATCTCCTTCGATGTGGCCCAGCTGTGCAGAAGAAAGGAAGAAGGTCAGAAGAGAACCGGAGATCGGGCGGAAGAAAAATAAAGTTTTTGTTAAATTAGGCCATCTAAAACACGAAAAACACGATGGTGCCACACAATTATCAGTGAAGATGTGAAAAACAACTAAATAAATGTTTTTTTTTGTTTGTTTTTTTTTATTGCAGCAGCATCATCTCACAGAAAACTTTAGAAAAATCTAAATTTTAAGGGCTTAATAACCAACAAAATTCACTGGCTTCCCTAAAAAAAAAAAAAAAAAAAAAAAAAAAAAAAAAAAAAAAAAAAAAAAAAAAACTTGGTTTTTTATTGGTAATCCATGACTTTTGTTTTCCTGGGGGATAAATATGACGCGACACAGAGTCAAGTCTCCATAGCAACCATTTGTTTGGGAAGCATGAAAGGTAGAAGCCTTTTTCCATCCTACCATCACAAAAGTAAACATATAGCGTTTGCTCAGCTCTACTGGGACTTTAACCGTCCAGAACAGACTAAACGTGTGGGGGGAAGAAAAAAAAAAAAAAAAAAAAAAAAAAAAATCACCTAATGAACACTTCAGTATAGTGGAGGATCTGTGATGCTGTGGGCCTGCTTCTCTTCATAAGTTAGACTGTCGTTAAATATTATAATGATTCAAAATGTAGCCAAACCAAACGATAAATGACTCAACAGACAAAATCAACCAGGAAAAAGCAGGTCATCAACAGCAGAGGTGCAGAAATCGAGACTGAAGGTGCTCTGAGGTGAGATTACGCCAACACTTCTCACTGTGATGTGATAGTGTTGCAATAAAACAGACATTTATTTTAAGCCTATTCACAGATCTTTAAATCCCTGCTCAACACACACACACACACACACACACACACACACACACACACACACACGACTGTTTTTTTATAAATGAATAACCATTTTCACTCAGATGATCCAATACTGATTTAATTTCATCCCAAATCACCTGAATAAATTGTGATAAATAGTTAAAACTTACTGGGTGGAAAAGAGACGACCTGATATCCAAAAGTATACGATAAAAAGAATTAGTCTGTCGTTTTTGCATCCACTTGTGGACCCTTTTAATTACTAGTTTCTTTTTTTTTTTTTTTTTTTCAATTATTATTCCAATTAGGTTCTGTGAAATTTTTGAACAGAAAAAAGCAGCTATCAATACGACCTGCTTTAAATTTGGTTTTCATTTTGTTTTATCCTTAAATCTTTTGGAGATCAGACCATTTTCTGCTTCCAGCTACTAGTAACAGTCTTCTTCCAGGCTGCCCAAGAGGCTTTTATGTTGCAAGCTTTGCAAACGTATTCACACCACATGTCACGTTACAACTGCATTTTTATTGAGATTTCATGTGCAAGAGAAACACAAAGCAGTGCATCAATGTGAACTGGAAAAACATAAAAGATATATATATTTTTTTACTTTTTCCACATTTCACAACTGAATCTCTGAACATCTAAACAGCACACATGTTAACAGTCTAGATCACAACAGACTTTCCACTACTTAGATTCCCTCTCTCATATTACCTGGGTGGTAAAGAAGAAAGGAAGTCGTTTTAAACGTCGTCTAGACCTGAGAATAAAAAGCTGGGACATGTTCTGCTTCGGTAATGTTCACAGATAAATGCAACAAGTCAGGAAACAAATCAAACTGCTGAACGATGCAACGTCTGCCTCAACAGACAGACAACACGTCCCAAGTAGGGCTGGGCGATGGCGCTTAAACAGAAAATCTCAGATTGTTTTTAAACCTTATCCAATTTTAATAAAAAAATTTTTTTTGCTCAGTTTTTAAAAACGGAAATGACTGAAATAAAAGCCACTTTTTGAAAAATATGTACCATCTTCTCTTCTGTGAGATTTGTCATTAAATTACGAGAATAAAGTTATAACATTAGCAGAAAAAAGACGCAATATTTCCAGAAAGACATCTTAAAACTACCAGAAAAAGTTGTTTTAATGAGAAAAAAAAGCTTAGAGTTATCAGATCTGATGTGAGCAGCTCAGCTCCTGTTGATCTTTCTTCCAAATAAACTGTTTTCACGATCGATAACTTGATGCTGATGTGTTAAAGGATGAAGTATTTCTATTAAGTATTATCTGCAAAACTTTTATACTAAAGTATAACTTCACAAGCTGCTCAACGTTCCTCATTTTAATTCTTTGTTATTTTTTGTGTTGGAGTTCTCTTAAAATTACGACTTTATGCTGGTATATTACGACTGTTGCCGTACGACTGTATTTTGTAAATATTATGACTTCATTTTCGTAACTGAAAACCAAAAAAAATCCTGACTCTTATGTTTTGTCGTGGAGTTGATCTGAAACGCGCCTGTCAAACAAGATGGCCGCCCTGGACATCACTCTGAGCGAGGGCTCTGCGATGTGGCTTAAAAATAAAATCTCCCAATTTTTCACACCAGATCCGATTTTAATCGATTTTTCTTTTTGTCTTTCGTTTCTTAAAAAAAAAAAAAAAATTGCAAACGACAGAAAACATTTTAAAGAAGTGGCTTTTATTTCAATCATCCCCTTCTGAGAGTTGGACGACAGAGTATCAGAGTATTGTTTAATTACAAGAATAAAATCGTAATATTAGCAGAACAAATGCGCAATTTTCCAAGAAGAACATCTTAAAGTCGTTTACATAAAAGAGCTTCTAGAGTTATCGAGACGTAACGTGAGAACGGTGGTTCATTCTCCGCAAATAAACAGAAACTGTAAAAAAAAAAAAAAAAAAAAAAAAAAAAAAAAAAAAAAAAAAAAAAAACGCTTGTCAAACAAGATGGCCGCCCCAGGAGCTCTGACATCACAACTACGGAGGTAGGAGGAGAGCATTGGTGGAAAAATAAATAAATAAATAAAATCGATTTATGGCCCAGCCCTACGTTGAAGTCGCTCATAATGATGCTGGCTCTGCTGGTTGCAGGACAGAGGGGGGGAGAAAGCACAGCTGGGGCCCTCAGGGGACCTGGGCTCCATGCAGGGACAGAAAGGGAGACTGACTAAATACGGCCATTTGTGCAGAGGAAAACAAGCTGCAGCTGGTCGGCGCTCTGCAGAGGAAGCAGCCGCAGGCGGAAAAAGAGGGGGCAGCGGTTGGGAAAGTGTGTGGGTGGTGTCGGCTGGGATGAGGTCAGCTCTCTGGTTTGAGCCAGAGCGGTTCCAGACAGGGGTCCGAGAGAGCTTGAACGATACTAACCCACCACTCCTGGTCCTCCTCTCCATCCACCACGATCACCTCGCCCTCGGAAAACGTCAGCTCGTCGGGGTTGTCGGCCACGCAGTTGTAGATGGCCTTCACCCGCTTCGGCCTCTGCTTCTGAGACGACGGAAACAAAAAAGCTTTGAGTCTTAGGTCCATTCCCTGAGCCACCATCAGGTCTCTCCCTCTCGAGTAAACAGTTACTAATCCTGCAGCTTATTATTTCGATACATCAAATTTTCATGCTACTGATTAAAAAAAAGTAAGATAAGACAGGAAAACCTTCAAGTTAGGGCTGCAACTAACGATCAGTTTAGTAATCAATTGTTCTGATGATTCATTTAACCACTCGCGCCTTTTTTATACAATGTTTGAAATGCATTAAAAAGATGCAAACAAATAATTCACTTTTTAAAATAAGAAAGTACACATTTTATTGCCTAAAATGCAACAACGTAGCATTATTTTAGTGAATTTGAACTGGGTGAAACTAAAACGATGGAGTTTTGGGTAAAAAATATTGACAGGCAAAGTTTTTTGGTTTTTTTTTATTTTAAATGCTAAATTTATATATTTTGTACAGTTTTGGCTTAATTACTGCTCTGAGGGTGTTGGTTTTTTTTTTTTCAGTAAATGGCCTTTTTTGAGTCCGTATACTCCAGTTAATGATTAATCAATGATGAAATTAGTTGATGAACATTTCAATAATCGATTAATCCGATTAATTGTTTCAAATTACTTCAAATTAGGTTTTCCTTTATTGAGGAAAACCTAATAAAAACTACCCTCTTGGTAAATCATAAATTAACTGTGATTAACCACATTTTTTAAAGCTGACTTCATTTTCCCATGCTATACTCAGGACTGATTGCTACCAGACCTGTAGAGTATAGGAAATAATATAAATAGAACCCGTCTGACAACATGAAGCAGGCGAAACTATCGCATTCCGCAACCTAAAGAGATTTAAGAACAGATGAGAAACTAAAGTTATCTAATGGTTGTTGAAGGAAAAATATTTCAGATGAGAAATGTTATTTTTTGCCATTTCATGCCTTCTTAGTCTGCATGAATCTAATTATGAAAGCTCTGGAAATATTCCTCGCCGTGAGCACATTCGGAGAAGTCACACTCAACATTAAGTTTCTCTTTATGCTGATGACGAATTACTTTTTATCTCCAACCTCCAAATATCTTTGCAGTCAGTCTTTTATTTACTCCCCCACTTTAGTAACTTTTTAAAGGTTATGAATCAAATTAGCAGGAAAGTGATTTTTTTTTTTTTTTTTTTAATTAAGCTGGACCTGTCTGACCTAAGAGCAGTTTATCTATCTGGAAACACAATCACAACCACAGTAACAAAAGTGCAAACATCCTTTTAAAAAAACCCACTGTTTTTATATGTATTTCAGTTATTTTTTTTTATTTTTTTTTTTTTTAAATAATGGTGGGGCTCAAAGTTTTTAATTGAGTTAATTGCAGGATCTGCAATTAATCACATTTTAATCTAAAACCATATATCAACAAAATCAGCAACATTTTCAGTTCTAAAACCCCGTTTTGCTGCTAAATTATTGAATAAACAGCCATCTGAGCTCAACAGCAGCAATATTTCTAGTTTTAATCTGCTCTTCAGGTTCTTCCAGCATCAGGTTGGAGCAAAGCTCATCTCTCCAGAGTTTCAGGAACCCCTGATCATTCATGGAGCTTCTTTAGAAACGTGGACTGTGGACGCTGACGTTAGCGCTGCTGCTACATGGTTAGCATTGAGATGCTAGTCTAGGCTAGCATAGCTTCTCTGATAGGCCGACTGCTTTTAGCTCAACTTGAACACAACTGGAGTCTTTTCCACCATCAGATCGGCTCTGGAAGCAGAAATTAACCCCCTGAGGCCCAGAGGAGCTGCTTCGTCGCTGCTGTTAGTGGATGTCACTGTGCGTCAGATTTATGGGCGTATGAGAAACGTGTGAATACAAAGCTTAAAAAAAAACTCCCCCCAAAAAAAACCGCAAACATTTTTAACGCATTAAAATCTATACAATTATTTCATCTAAATTAACACGCTAAAGTTGCAGCCCTAGTTTTTTAAAAAATCTAAAATCTAATGTTTTCATTGGAAAAGCCAACTAAGCTAAAATCTCAGACGCTCTTCCTCTAACTATTGATGAACCTGTAGTTGATCCAGTGGTTTGATACTTCCTGAGGGTCTGGGACACATTTAAACCCTCGCAGGTTCTCAGTTTGTAGGCCCATTATCTAACCGTCTATTCCCAACCTTGGAAAAACAGGCTTTTAGTGGAAATATTTCAGGAGAGTCTCAGCCATCCTGGCTCTGATGGATGTACAGTTCAGCCTGAATTTATAAAATAATTTTCATCCGACCAAGAAGTTTGTTTATGGTAGGAAATGAGGCCGGCGTCTCTCAAAATCTAACGACTCTATGAAAAAGTAGCATAATTTGATCAAAAATAACTCATCTGTTCTTAATTTTATTAAAAACAGCAGATTATTCATACCCTTCTCAGTAACCAGCGGAAAAATCTTCACCTATGAACTCTCCCGTCCTTGCATTGGTGTAACTTTACACCGCAAACAAAATTATTTTCGACTTTTTGTTTTTACAGTTTAAGATCATCTTTGCAGAATAACAGCTGCAAATCCTAGAAATAGATGGCTAAAACAATCATAAATCTGTTAAAATCTCTGTAAATGTGCTAATTATACATGTCATTAATATTTTCTCTACATCTGAATGGAACTGGTTTGGTTCGGGCCTAAAAACCAGAGAAACAACATATCCAAAGAGACATTTGCATGTCAACATTTCCACAAACTGGGCTGAACGGCTTCTTTACTCAAAGCGAGAGAGGAAGGTCTTAGTCGAAGCCCAAATATGGACAACAGGAAGGAAATTTAATGGCCAGGAAGCCAATAGAAGCACTGGAACAACAAGGAGGGAGATTACAGAACAAATAAGAGAAAAAAATAAAAATAATGAAGCTGGACAACAAAATAACCAACTAACCAAAATCTAATCTGGATAATTATGAAGATGAATGGGAGACTCACTGGGTAGGTCTTCCTTGACATGGGGGCCAGAGGCACCGAGTTCTGGGGGCATCCTGGCACTTCCTTAGCTGGAACAGGAAACAGGAAACTACATCACATCAACAGCAAAACTTTCCATACTTTCAAAAGGAAGGTGGAAAAAAAAAAACAAAACAAAACAAAAAAAACTTTAGCAGATAGATAGTAAGACGTGTCCGTCTGTAAAGCGGATGCCTTCCCATTTATTTGCCCACCTGCTCGTTCTATAGATTCACTTCGGTTGAGGAATCCTCGGCTGAAGCTTTTATCGTTGCTGAAAATAAACGTAAACCATCAGCTCTCTGAAGCTCGCAGCAACACAATCCAGTAAAATCCTGTTTATCTGACTCCATCGTCGCTTTTTTTGATCTTACCCAGCAGGGGATTTGGGTGGCACCGACCTGGTCCCCAGCGGACCCTGACCGGGCTTGGACTGTATGCTCACAGCTTCCATCTTGGCTACGGGGGCGAGACCCAGACCTGAAACACACACAAACTCAAGATTTTAGAAAAATAAGCCTCTTAACATTGGACTCTTTGTAACTCCTTTTCAGGTCATGGAAACCAGTGATTATGTGACTGAAATGCTAGCTGAAGTGTTAGCTAACAGTAGCCAAGCTTATTCTTTCCAAAAGGTACTTTTAATCTGACAAAAAAAGCCTCATCGGAAGACATATTCTTAATTTAACGAAGTTCATACCTCCAGTAGAAGTGAGCCTCATTGGGGGGACAGGGGGGTGCATGTTGGGAGGGTCCGAGGACGACCGCTGTCGGCCGACCAGGTCTAAAGAACCTGGTTTCCAAGTGCTGGAGGTGGAGGACTGACCGATTCCTCCCAGAGAGGAGAACTGGACTGAAAGAGATGGGAAAGGAGGAACTTCATCTGATTACATTACAACTGATATGCTCACACACTACATCCAGACACTGTTGGTCCCGCCGAGCTTCAGTGTTGATGTAAATGCGCGGTCTTACCCAGGTTCCTCGGGGGCAGCGGCGGAGCAGAGGTGGCGGCCGGCTGAGGGGAGCCGGCGGTCACGATGGTGCCGTAAGTTTCGTTGTTCACCAGGCTGGGCATAAAGAGGCGGTGCTTGTCCTTGCTGAGGCCCGCGCCGTCCCGGCTGGCGGGTCCCAGACCGGACTGCGGGTGGGAGTTACTGCTGGGGGTGTAGCAGCTGACGGGACGGTCGTCTCGCCGATGAGGGCTCGGCTGGAAGAAGTTCACAGGTGAGAAGGTGGGTAAGAGTTGTGCATCCACAACACTGAGACACCAACAACTTCATCTCAGATGTTCCTGCAGGAAGCTAATTTCCACCACTTAAAAACAAAGTATTTCTCATAATTTTATAACTTTAAAAAAAAATCCTAATCTTGACGTTCAAAGTCATAATTAGGAAATTTGAAGTCATAATTGCAAAATTAGGTTTTAAATTGGAAAAACAAAGTCAGTTTTAAAGTGCAATTAACCCCCCTGTGAAAGCCACCAAATTCCACCAAAGTGGGCGGAGACTAAACACACAGGGGGCGTGGCCAAGTGTGTGGATGAGCGGAGGGGTAAAGCAAGGCTGCGGTCAGGACGAGTTAAAGCACGGTTGCCATCTTAGGAACTTTGTTGCTATATTTAGTGACTTTTTTTCCTTCAAAAAAAGCGATCAGCGATAAATCTGGCGACTTTTCTTCAGTGATATCGGAAACATTCGTGGCGACTCTGTCGCGACTCCCCCGGGAAAGATGCCAGCTCTACTGTGAGCCGCGTTTACACTGAAATTTGCGCAAATTTGAATTACGGAAATAAGTTTGCTTAATGGAAACGTCAATTTCGGACGAAACTCGAGCTTTTCAATAAAACGTTTTTGCACTTGGATGAGGTGGAAAAATGCCATCGATCAATGCCCGCCATGCGAGCTATTCCAATTCCTGACTCGCCACCAGGGGGCGTAAGTCTGAGTGACGTTGACGTCAACCAAGCTGTACCGATGTAACCAATCAGAAAATTCAGCTGCAGTTGCCACCGTTCAATCCAAAGAGGGCAGCACTGAGACGGTTTTAGGCAAAATATTGCAGAATTAAGCAAATGTACACAAAAATGTCCAAATTTGCACTGAAACAAAAAGACAGCACCTTTAAAGATCAGTTTATACAGTTTAACTGCAAAAAAAAAGTTGATTTGGGGTTTAGTTACCCTTCAAGCTCATAACTTTGACGATTGAAGTCATATGTTGAGTTTTTGTTGTGTCATAATTTAGAAATTCAATGTCATAATTTTGACATAATGTAAGGATTTTAGGATTCAATGTCATCATTTTAAGATTCATATTCATGAAGTCATAGTTTCTTAATCGACAGTGATAATTTTGAGATTTTTTCGCATCGTTTTGCCTAATCTTCCCGTGAACCGCGGTATTTTTCTGCTGGCGGTGCCACAGAGCCGTCGCTCACCTTCTCATCCAGATCCTCATCGCTCTCATCCAGGTCCTCATGCTTCAGGCGCCACTCGTACTCCACGTGGACGTGGGCGTTGAATTTCCCTGCCAGCGCTTGGTTAAGCTGTAAACACACACCAATCAGCACACAGCTGACTGACAGCTCCTGCAGGTCTGATGCGGTAAACTCACCAGCTCCTCACACTGAGCGTGTTTGAGCCTCCGCGCGATATCCAGCGGCGTCTCGCCGGCTTCGTTCGCTGAAAGTGGGAAAGAACCAGCAGAAACCTGTTATTGGCCTTTAATTCCCGCTGCAGACGAGGACAAACATGCTGCCCCTTTCCGCTCCTGTGTAATTAAGCTGTTTCCCACACTGAGCAGCTTCTCTGACCTCCTTTTACTCTGAATCTCTTATCTGGCTGTTTTGTTGATTTCAGAGCACAAACATGAATGTTGTGAGGGGGAAAAAAGGCCAGGATGGTTTGTTTTCTGGAGCCGCATGTGTGGGAACCTGAATATGAGGAACAAACTGACACCCAGGAGAGGAGGTAATTTTTCCCTCTGAAATACAGCAAAAATAAAACTTGGTTCCATCTTGGCTGATGTAGAACAAAATAAATTCAACATGCTGAACTTCTGCTAATGCAGTGGTGTCCAAACCTTTTGCTATAAGGGCCAAAATCGTTATGTTGAAAGCACGTGGGGCCACACACAAGAAACTTTTTATGCCTTTTTTAATTTTATCTGCTCAATAATAATCTAAACAAAAAAAAAAAAAAAAGACTTTTTTTTTTTTTTAAATCAACAAAATAGTCTGTATTTTGTAGAAAATGGATCAGTAAATCATTGTAGATACAACATAAGATTGCATTAGTAAAAGACAGGCCTACAGTTTCTTGTTTTTATTTCTTCTTATTTGAGCTGCAAGATTTGCTTTTAAGTAAAAGCAGGTCAATAAGTGTTTCTAGTTACTCCAGAAATAAGGTCAATGCAAAAACTTCGTTAATAAATGGAAATCTATTAATATTTTGTTAAGAAGATGGTATTTTTCTGTAAGAAAAAAGTCAATCTGCATTAACCAACTACGCTTGCAGGTCACGGGGCCACCCAAATCCTTCAGACGGCCGCAAACGGCCCCCAGGCCGCGCTTTGGACACCCCTCTGCTAATGCATCCTCTCACCAATATCTATGGAGGCCTTTCCTCTCAGCAGCAGCTTCAGACATTCACTGTTGTCCGTCAGGCAGCAGTAGTGCAGCGCGGTGCTGCCTTTGGCCGTCTGCTTATCCAGATTCAAGCTAAACAGGAAGAAAAAGAAAAATCCACATCTAAGAACCTCCAAACACTCATCGTTTTCACATTTTTGTCAGATCACAACCACAAACCGGAGAAGTTTAACGCAGGGTTAGGTTCTAAGACATTATCCCAATCCAGGACATTCCTGGGGGAAAACCTGAGACTGGGGTGGAGGTGCACCTTCCAGCAGGACGACCACCCTGAACATGCAGCCAGAGATATTATGGGATGGTTTAGATCAAAGCAGATGGATTAGAATGGCCTAGTCAAAGTTTAGACCTAAATCCAGCTGAGAATGGTGAAAATGTTCAGTCTCTGGATGTGCAAATCTGGTAAAGACAAACTCCATAATACCTGCTCAAAAGGTGATTCTACAAAGTACTGAGTTAGGTGCACGCCACACTTTTCAGATTTGCATTTGTTACCACTAATTATTTATGTACTACGTTGTTTTGTTCTTTAAAAAAATCCAAATGTAATACGCTGAATTCTGTAAAACGTGACAAAGTTTGAAAAAGTTCAAGGGGTGTGAAAACTTTTGCGAAGCACTGTAAGATTATATTAAATGACAGCAATACTTTTCTAGACTAAAAGAGGAAAAATGTTCTCATAAAGCAAACTAACAACTACACTGCAAAAACAAAATCTAATCAAGTATTTTTAGTCTAGTTTCTAGAGCAAATATCTAATCTAAAAGCAACTTTCAGCAAGAGATAAGCTTTTTTTTAAGTCAATAATTCTTGAATAGGAATAAAAAAAAAAACTTAGTTCCACTGGCCGATTTATTTATTTAAAAACAGGAAAAATGTCTTGTTTTATGTGGAAAAAAAAATAAATAAATAAAAAAAAAATCTAGTACTTTGTCAACAATCATTGACTCTTACATCTGCTGGGAAGTTAGTTTTGTCTTATTTCAAGAGGATTAAAACATTTACACTAGAAACTAGACCAAAAACACCTGGTGAGATTTTGTTTTTGAGAAAGGATCAAATCTTGATGTAAACTGATGCCTTTCAGAAAGCAGGAAGTCCTTTTAAAGAGGCGTGCACTGCAAAAACAGAAAATCTCAAAGCATTTCTGCTCTAGTTTCTACTGCAAATATGTTAGTACACTTGAAATAAGACAAAACTAACTTACAAGTAACTTTTCAGCAGCTATAGGAGCTGGTTTTAAGTCAATAATTCCTTAATATTAATAAAAAGTTCTAGTTATACAAGTACTAGTTCAACTTATAATATGGGAAAAAATGTCTTGTGTTAATACGATTAGTCATTTCAACCTTAGAGAAGAGGCAGGAAATTTTTACCATGTACTGGTTTAAGGTGTTTTTACAAATAAAACCATGGAAATTACTGTTTGTGTAGGAAAACGCCCGTTTCACATCACCCTCTACCCACGATCTCCACTGTCTAACACGGTGGTGAGAGCATCATGCTGTGGGAATGCTGGTCACCCTCCAGCTGGATTCCTTAATACTGATGAAAAAGTTCTAGTTATACAAGTACTAGTTTAACTTATAATATGGGAAAATGTCTTGTTCCACTGGCAGATTATTTCACTTATAACTAGAACTTTTTTTTAATCAATACTAAGGAATTATTGACTTAAAACCAGCTCCTTTATCTGCTGGAAAGTTAGTTTAGTCTGATTTCAAGAGTATTCAAGATATCTGCAGTAGAAACTGGACCAGAAACACTTGGTAATATTTTGTTTTTGCAGCGTCGCCCACCATAACACCCTGCGCCATCGTGCAGTCGACGTCTGAAAGCACCCTGGCTCCTCGCTCCCTTTACCTGTTCTGAGTGAGAAAGTCGACGATATGAAGCGAGGTTCTGTCTACCAGCCTGACGGCCAGATGGAGCGCCGTCTCTCCTTGTTCCTGAAGAGAAACCGCCGTTTAGGAAGCTCCGAGCGTCCGCAGACAAGCAAGAGGGAAAAACAACAAGAGCGTGGCGTTCTCACATGTCCGTTGGCGAGCGGTATGGGCTCCATGAGGTCCACCCCCTCGGCGTACACCTGGATGAGGGAGAAGATGTCCCGAGCCTTCACCGCCTCGCACAGCGTGTGGAGCCGCGCCGCCGCGTCAGGACCCTTCTTCTTGGCGAACCGCTTCTCGATGTATTTGGATGTGATGAAGTCTTTCCTCGTCTGCCTGGTGAGGGAACGCAACGACGTAAACACCTGCTCGGTGACAATCAAGCCCTGTGCCCTGAAGTATTCACACCGTGTGGATTTTTCCACATTTTGTCACACGGGATTTTCTGTGAGAGACCAACACTAAAAGTGTAGTGTGCATTTGTTCTCACCTGCATGAAGAAAAGCATGCCCACATCATGATGCTGCCACCACATTGTTTCACCCTGGAGCTTGTGTGTTAATTTTCCTCCACACACAGCATGGCAGCTAAAGAGTTTAATTTGGGTCTCGTCTGATGAGCCCACCTTCCTGTACATGCTGGCTGTGTTCCCCTACAACTACAAATGTGAACGTGCTGTATGGAGTACTGGACAGTTGTTCTGTTTCACTCACCCCCAGATTCACTGCAGACACTCGTCCTTTATGATTCCACGGCTGGCCAGACTCATCTCTTTGATGTTAGAAAGTCAACACAATGAGACTCTCCCATGTGACGCTGCGTTCAATTTTACGAGACTGTTTGTCATTTGCTACTAGATTGTAAACTGATCCCCCATTTGAGAAAGAGGGACAGTTGTTTGAGCCAAATGTCAAGTCAAATGTTGCATTTTTCATACATTCTGATGTGCGATTCTGCCCTCCGGAGAGAAAATTCTGCATTTTGCATACACTCTGATGTGTGATTTCTCCTCCTGCAGAATAAATCTCACACTTTGAATACCCTAACGTGTGATTTCACCCTCTGGACAGAAAATTTTGCATTTTGCATACACTCTGATGTGTGATTTCTCCTTCTGCAGAATAAATCTTGCACTTTGCATACACACCAATATGTGATTTTACCCTCAGCAGGGAATATTCTGCATTTTGCATACGCTCTGATGTGTGATTTCTCCCTCTGCAGAATAAATTTTGCATTTTGTATACACACTAATATTTGATTTCACCCTTTGGAGAGAAAATTTAACTCTTTGCATACACTCTGATGTGTGATTTCTCCCTCTGCACAGATCTCAAATTAAAGGATTGTAAGGCATCTTATTTGGGATGAGCAATCTGGTTTTTGGAACCAGAAGCTATGGGCAAGCGGCTTAGGGCCGGCTGGTCTCGGACCCTTGGATGCTTCTCTGATTAACGTGGTTGTAATGAAACAAACGTGAAAAAGTCCAACAGGTTCAAGTTTTTTTGCTAGTAACGTTGTATGTAGGTACTTTAGTACAGACTGTAACAGGTAGTTTTACTCTACCTCGAACTCAGAAGGTTACACACTAAACAATTTGACGTTAATAAAGGCAGCACATCTGGAGTTAGCGTCCTAGAAATGTGATTCTAGGTGAGAACTCTAGCCTAATGCAGAACAGCAGCGATGTGACCGTGCAAATAACATTTAATATTTAGCTTCCAAAGAGAAGAGAGGACTTACATGTCACTCGCCGGGTTCGGCTTCACCACATTTTCAGCATTTAAACAAGCTTCCATGATTTCATTAAAGCCTGCATTCCCCACGTTCTTGGCCAGCTGTGGAGCACACACACAGGGATAAATTCAAACACGTCATCTTTCTGCCTGAACCGAGCGCAGCAGTGCGGCTAACACACCCCTGTCCTGAGCTGTGAGAGAGGAGCCAGCCATGTCTGACTGTGGCGTCTTAAAGCAACCCTGACTGGAAGCGTTTAATCCCAGATGTCCCACAGGCTGTAAATCTGCACCAAACCGTGATTAAGCAAAGCCAAACGAAATCTCAGCTATTCTCATTTTGGAGACTCTTCGCAAGAGAGGAAGAGTGAGGCTGAGGATTCTGCAACCTCTCATTGACCTCATCGTTTACACACACACACAACAAAAATCAATATTATGAAACAAAGGAGAATATTTCTACCAAGAGCTCGGAGGTGCTGAGTACATCCAGAGTGAGGGACTGGATCCGCGAGTAGTGGACCCCGAGCTCCCTGTGGATTCCTGAGCATTCGATACAGGTGAGGATGCCCAGGTTGGTGGACAACCACGTCGGATCTGAGGAACAAAAGCAACAGAACAAGATCTTCTAAAAACAGACTTTATTTCTGCAACTTCTGAGCCAACTTTGATGTTTTCTCATAAAAAGCTGGAAGCTTAGAAAGTGACAGCTTTCCATGTTTCTGAGCTTCTCAAAAGGCTTCCATTCTGCCGGTTAACTTTTTATTGGACATCTGGAACCATTCAACAGCTTGTTTAGCGAAATCAGTATGATAGTTACTTTACAGGTAGAAACCAGCAAATTTAGGCACACCAGTGACTCTAAATCCTGGTCCTCCACAAAATCCTGGGATTCCACAAGGTTCAGTTCAAGGCCCGTTATTATTTCCTCTATATATGCAGTATAAACAACTTTAGACAAAACACTACAAATTAATTCTGTGCTGATGACAAAGTGATTTACTGGACCTGGGACTTTAACATGTTAATTTTGATTAAGTATTTGCATATATTTTAACACATTAAAATTTTTAAGGAAATTAATCACTTATTTTTTTGTAATGTTTTTACATATAAAAGTTCCGACCCGGAACCTTTGTCTTGTGTTTCTGGTACGCCTGTAAATCTGACGCACAAGCAACATCTGCAAACAAGTTCTGAGGAAGATGCAATAGCATTTGTTAAATTTTCAAAGGTCTTTTCTTCAGGTTTTAATGTTTATGTAACTAGAATTATAACTCAGTATTGTCAAAAGTTAACACTGAATGTGTAATTGTCCAAAGCGGTTTTAGAGCGTCCTATTTTTTCACATGATTGCAGTCATCCAAAGATGCCCTCATGAGCTGCAGAACCTCCGTGATGAGAGGGTTTCCGTGTTCATCTTTGCCACTCACTGGGCGCTCCGCAGTCGCTGCACACATCGTTCCCTGTCATCCTCTTCACTTCTGCCAGGATCGCCTTCGTCAGCTCCTGCACAATGTTGTTCTCGCCAACATGGTGGTCCCCTTTAAACGCCTGGTTTAACGCCTCCTCCTTACTGTTCTGCAGAACTGAGATCCAGCTGGGAGGGAGAAGGGTGAGATAAAGCAATAAAGCAGAGGGGATTGGAGGAAAACGGAGGTTGGGGTTGAGATAAGAAGCGTTCGGAAAGAAGTTTAGATGATAACCAGGATGAACTGAGGGAACAGGTACATACATCTGACAGTCCTGTTCGTCCTCAGCTTGGAAATGATATGTTCGGTCATCTAGAATGAAAACAAAAGGAGACGCGTTTAATTTAGTGAAATATTCCTGGTTTAGATGCTAAGCTACACCTTATTTAAAATAATCTTACATTTACATTAATATACAAAAGTTATCACAGCCCTTCATTTGTTTACATTTGGTCACATCACAACTAAACAATGGTGGGCAGACGTCCCCAATCCGGTAATGCGCCAATAGCGGAGCTAATTTTTACAGTTTAAGGTTTTTGCTAACTTTTAGCGCTAACGTTTGCTAACTTTGAAAACTTTTAGCCTCCCCTAATTTTTCCAGATAAATTCTAAAGCGCAAATTTACTTGGCTGTTTTGTGAACTTTCAGTTGAATAAAGTTCGACGTCTGTGTTTATGTTTAAGCTAAGAATTCTTCAAGCAGTTTGCGACATTCATATTCACGCTCTTATTTTGAAGTGGGTGAAGACCGTTTACGCAGCAGTTCCATTTCCTCTCTTCAAGTTCTTCAACTGTGATGCGGTGCAGCAAATGACGTTTGTTCTTCACCCAGATTCAGTTTAAAATCGGTTGATGTCCTGCATGCTCTCTGACCAAAGCCCTATCGTGGTCAATTAGGCAAAATTAACAATAGAATTAGCAAAACTCAACTATGAAACTGAAACCATGAGTGAAACTTCTGTTCCACAGAATCACTTCCTGAAGCGCAAACTGTACAGTTAGGTGTGTAATAACAAATTTGACCCTGTTGAGGGCGATATATATCATTGTCACGAATGTGTCAATGAAACATGGTGTGTATCAACCTGGTTGAATTTAGCGCTTTAGCGTTAGCTTCTGCTAAATACTGTGTTGGTATAGGGCTTTAGCAGAAGTTTTGGCTAAATACCATGTGTGTATAGCTCTTTAGCATTAGCTTCTACTAAATACCATGTTGCTATAGCACTTTAGCATTGGCTTCCGCTAAATACCACATTGGTATATTGCTTTAGCACTAGCTTCCGCTAAATACTGTGTGGGTTTAGCTCTTTAGAATTAGCTTTTGCTAAATGCCATGTTGGTATAGCACTTTAACGTTAGCTTCCACTAAATACTGAATTGGTACTTTAGCATTAGCTTCTGCTAAATACTATGTTAGTGTAGTGCTAGCGCAGCTAACTTTTTAGTAAGCAGTGCCCACCTCTGCAACTAGAGTTCAATATTTTCCATGAAGATTTTGTCATAGACCAACAGTAATGCACAGTTGTGAAGGACTTGCCTTCAGTCACTTTACTGACACCCAAGTAAAGAGTAAGTGCTTTGATCGGTTGAGACCAAAATACAACAAATGCACATCACATTTAGAGATTTTTTTTTTTTTTTTTTAATTATGAAGACGTGTAATTTTTCTTCCACTTTACATTATGCATTGTTTGTTTTGGTCTATCACATAAAATTAAATCAAATAAATTGAAGTTTATAGGTGTAACCTGAAAGTCTTGCACTGCTCAGAAAAAAACATGTAACTCAACCTCCTCCGTCAATGTGTTCCCACACAAGCAACGACTGAGTGTGAGCCGCTGCTGAACTAAAACACCACTCCTTCAGTCATCAACAAAACTTCACAGGGACAATAGTGACCAAAGTCTGTGGGAAAAACGCTGATAACCACTCAACTCCAGCACAGAAAGCCACAGCTGACAAAGCAAAAGCACAGATATGAAACCTACGTGATATGAGGTCGAAGCTTCTCTTCTCCTCAGGGTTGTGTTTCACCTGGCAGGTCAGCAGATTGAGTTTAGCTGGCGGCCTGTTAGCCTAGCAGAGAAAACGGTCACAAGGAAAAACAAGCCGAGTGAGCGGGAATGTTGCGCTTAATGGAATATGACTGCTGCAGCCGGAGCCAAAGGAAACATCTGATAAGCTGCTCTGAGTCGGGGGCCTGTGTTGCATCTTAACATGGGAACACGTCGAGCTCAGTGAGAAGACTCTGGGATCTCTGTGGTTTGTTGAGTTAGCAGGGTGGCCTGCAGGTGACGGGGTCAGAGGTCAAATCTGAACTTACTGTGCCGTGTGAGATGGTGAGGTATCCGTTTTTTGCCGTGCATTTTCTCTTCTGCCAGACCTTTCTCAACCTGCACAAAAAGGACTGAGTCACAAAGTGAGCTTTAACCCATAAGAGGCTGAAAAGTCCATTTAAATCCACAGGTAAATCCTAGTAAGTTAAAATAGTTCAGTACTTTAATTAAAAAAGTGAAACTCTTATACTGAGTAGTATCAGATATCAGTGTGAACAGGTGACAAATCATGCTGGAAAATGAAATCAATATATTCGTAAAGATTGTCGGCAGTGGAAAGTTCTTCCTTCCACTTAACTTTCCATGACTTTTGCGTAGATACAGCACTCTGAGCAGCCAGCTTTTTGAGCAAAGACCTAGCATGACCAGAACAAACATTTCTGTATTAAAACTCATTTATATTTGGTCGTGCATCCTTAGCTGGACGCCTTAATCATCAAAATTAACAGAAAAACACTCAAAACACCTCCGCATGTCATGAGACAATATGAGAGTTTCACCTTTTTAAATCAAAGTAGTGAAAACATTTAGTTTTCAATGATTTTCTCAGAGCGACATGCAGCTCGTCCTCTGGATCTGATCTCTGAGGCCCGTTTAAGAGGCTCACCCATCACTCTTCTTGAACAGGAAGCCACTGCGCTCAGTGCCGTGCTCCTTGTTGCCCTGCGGCTGGTGCAGGCTGTACGTCGTGCTCTGCCGCACCTGGGAATCCTGGGAAAATACAGCCGGCGGGAATGACAAGTTAGGGGGAAGGAGAGATGCATCGAAATTAAAGAACTTCCACTGTTTTTATTCTATAAACACACCCACTTTTAAAAATCAGATCAAAGTTTGGGACGGATGTTTTGATTCATAAGTAGGGATAACCTTGTAATTCATAAATTTTCTGTCAGATTCAAAGACTCCTACATCCATCAAAGAACCTGAAGGATGTTTTTTTTCTTTCTCCTCTCTCTTTTATGTGCTTTTAGGGGAGAAAACAAGCTCAATCCATCTAACTTGGAACCAGCAAAAAAAAAAAAAAAAAAAATTAAGAGAAATCAAAACAATGGAGATCAGTTTTGGCTCATGAAAGTGTGACTGGTTCATGCTGATAAATAAAAGAGTGCAGTCACTGGATTTTTTTAAACCGTGGGAAGAAGCCAGAGTACCCAGAGAGGAACTGATTTTTACTTTTTCCACACTTTTGTTCATTTTCTTGGTTCAGGCGTTGCTGTTTGGACAACTGGGACTCTTGGGACGTGCACAGATAGACACTAGGAGGTGCTAGAGCATCTGGCATTTTTCCTCTGGACAAAAAAAGTGCCCTTGTGAAATCTTTTAATTTTTTTTTTTTTTTTTTTGTATTGTGTGGCCAAAAAAAAAACCGCATATGGCTATTAATTTGTGCCTGTAAAATCATCTCCCACCACAATTGTGTTTACAATTGTGAGCAGCTGATTAGCTTCTCAAAAGCACAGATAATACCTGAACTCTGACCCCCAAATCCCAGAGGAGTCGAAAAGGAGGCTTCGTGGATGCAGAGCAGGAAGTTCAAACCATCTCATATCCCCTACTCCAACGTCTCTCTAACCGTACGGCCAGATGGAGATTTAAAGAGGAGCGGCAAAAGCAAAGGAGGTGGATTAGCACAGCTTGTCAACAACTGATGGTGACATCCAGGATGTGTTTCTATGAAAGATCATCCCTGCTGCCTGGAGCTGTTAGCATATCATGAGTCTCTCATACAGCAACAGTCAGAGGGCTTTTCAGACTCTCTGCAAGACTGACTCCTACTGGAGATCCTTCCTGCTACCAGCATCACCATCCACGACTCTTAAGATACTTGGGATAATATGAGTAACAACAACATTTAAATTCCCTTTGGGATAAATAAAGGATTTTTGAATTTCGACTGACAACCCATGGAAAGGAATTCAAACCCAGGACCTTCTCGCTGCAACACAGCAGCGCTACCTGCTAAAGACCCAACACAGATCCATCTGGGTGCAGATTCAACAGCTCCAATGGCCCCTTTTTGCAACTCCCCCTCCAGCCTTCAGACAGATGCCCCAGAACTAGGGAGCATTTCATCAAAGCCGTTCCTTCCTGTAGGAGGGAAATGTTCTCCATGCCGAAGGCTGCAACACATGGCTGAAATACGACATTCGCTTAATGCTCAGCAGCTGGAGGCAGCTCTGTTTCACCATCAATCCTGTGGAAGAAAAGTTATCCATCTAGATCAGGGGTGTCCAAACTTTTGGTCATGTGGTCCAAGTAACTCAAAAAAGTACTCCCGGGCCAAAAAAAAAAAAAAAAAAAAAAAAAAAAAAAATTCTAAAAACTAAAATCCATACACTGCAAAAACACAAAATCTCACCAAGTATTTCTGGTCTAGTTTCCAGAGCAAATATCTTGAATACACTTGAATGAGACAAAACTAACTCATAAGCAACTTTTCAGCAGATACAGGAGCTGGTTTTTAGTCAATAATTTCTTAATATTGATGAAAAAGTTCTTGTTATAAGTGAAATAATCTGCCAGTGGGACAAGATATTTTTTCCCAAATTATAAGTTAAAACTTCTTGTTCCACTGGCAGATTATTTCACTCATAACTAGAACTTTTTCATCAATATTAAGGAATTACTGACTGAAAACAAGCTCCTGTATCTGATGGAAAGTTACTTGTAACTTAGTTTTGTCTTATTTCAAGTGTATTCAAGATATTTGCACCGGAAACCAGACCAGAAATACTTGGTAAGATTGTGCTTTTGCAGTGCACATACTCGACAAAAAACGAAGCAAGAACTATTTTAATTAAACAAATAAAATGATCAGATATTTCTGTAGGAATGGGATCACAGATCCAAACCTCAGATGCTTTTTCCTTGATAAATGAAAGGCGTCCAGTTTGCTTATTATTCTGACCTCGATTGAAGGAAATATTTCGTTCATTCTCAGCAATAAAAACAGAATCTGGGTCAGCTTGCGTTTGAAAAACACTTCCCGTATTCAGCTCAGTTTTAATGCAGCAGTTAAAAGCAGATCTGGGTGCACCAAGGTGGACTTTAGAGAACAAGTCCACGAGCGGATGCAGTCCTGGTTACCATGACAACAGAAGGAAAGCAGATGATCATTTTGTGTTGCATCTGACATGTTTAAAGTAGATTTTAATTTAAAAAGTTGTAATTTTTTTTTTTTTAATTCTTGTGGTCGGTGGGGACACAAAGGAGAAAAACAAAAAACAGTCCAGGGGCTGGAAATGGCCCCCGGGCTCCACTTTGAACACCTTTGGTTTTGACCACATTATTGAGAGCTAAAATCTCTTTTACGCATTTAGTTTTAAAGCAAATTTTTCCCCTTTAGGAGTTTAAGTTTCCAGACGAAAAAAAAACAGGCGAAAATCTGCATTGACAGATGGACACAAATGAGCTTATTCCTCTTTAATTATAACAAAACAATGACCACCATTAAACAGGATGAAAAGAGTATATTTCTGTAAGAATTAGGTCATTTCCTTTGTGGCAAATAAAGAACTGTGGTCTGTATCTATCAACAGACACATAAAACGGCTCATTCCTGCAGTAAGGTCAACAGCTGAACTGATAAAAAACTAAATAAAGCTTTTAAAATGTGGGAAAAAAAACAGAATAAAAAGCAAAGGCAGATTTTTTTCCACCTCTTAAAGTAACAAACACAGGGAGAAGGGAACAAATCCACTTACTCTCCTCGCCTCATTTTACAAACGGTGACGGCAGCAGGAGGAGAGAAGAGAGAGGTTTTTAGGAAAACAGGACAACCTTTGTGATGTTTTACTATAATTATGTTAGATTTCTGCATGTATGTTTTTATATTTATATACACAGACAGAATCTGAAACCAAACACTGCAACTACAGATGTTTATATTTGTATTATTGCACAAGATTTCGACTTCTTCACATTTTGTCAGATTACAACCACAAACATCAATGTGTTTTATTGGTAGTTTATGTAATAAACCAACAGAGTGGAGCATAAATTACATTTAAAAATAAGCTAAGATTACAGCTTGAACATCTACAGAATCAAAGTTTTGCTTGGTTTTCTTTGTAAAGCAGCTCAAACTCAGTCAGGTTGGATGGATGGAGTCTGTAAGCATCATGCAACCAATCTTCAGGTGGATTTAGGTCCTTACTTTAACTAGGCTCTTCTAAGACATGGATCTGCTTTGATGTGAATCAGGGGTCTGCAACCTTTACAGCCCAAAGAGCCGTTTTTACCCGCAGTCCAGCCAAATAAAACTCGCTTTGACAGACAAATTATCATTTTAGATCAATATCTACTATAGATACATTTTTCATTTTTAAATATCCACCATTTTATTTCTATTTTTAGGATTTAAAATAAAGATTAACATAAAATTTAGCAAAAAGAGGATGGATCTTTTTATCTGTGGGACAGAAGATGTAAAAAAAAGAAAACACACTTGGGTTTCAAACTAATGACAGGAAAAATTGATCAAAAACCAGATTATTAGTACTTTTATAGTGTCATCTTTGTGGAAATTTAATGCAAATATTGTCAGAATAAGCTGAAAAACTGTTAAAAACCTGAGTTAGTTATTATATCTGAATTTAAAAACATTAGCCGGTTCTTTTTCAGGTTCTAAAGAGCCACTGTGGGAGGTCTAACGAGCCTCTTGCAGCTCCAGAGCTGCAGGTTGAGGACCCCTGATCTAAACCATCCCATAATATCTCTGGCTGGATGTTCAGGGTGGATGAACCTCCACCCCAGTCTCAGGTCTTCTCCAGCATCTAACTGGTTTTCCTCCAGGATTTAGCTCCAGCCATCTTCCCATCAACTCTGACCTGCTTCCTGTATCTGCTGAAGAAAAACATTCCCACAGCACGATGCTGCCACCACCACATGTTGCTGTTTGGTTGTTTCAGCAATGACTTTTTTCTTGCCAAATATTTTACAAAGCAAAAATCTTCAACCTTCGTCCCTCTGATAAGTACTGCAGACTGCAGGTGGTCCATCCTCACTCCACGCTTGAGCAGAGCTCTGGGAGACTTGGGCCACCTCTGAAGGCAGCTGGCTGCACTACTCTGAGCTGCTCTGAGTAAAATACTCTGAGGTCTGTGGTTGTAACATGACAAAGTCCCTGACGACTTGATGAGTAAGTCTCACCTCCTTCTGCTCCACCTGTAGAGCTGTTTTTAGGACATCTCTCAGCTGCGTTAACTGCTTCCTCTCCTCATCCTGCGCCTGCTTGATCTGACGGACACGCAGAAAGAAAAGGTGACATGAAACACAGAAGAGAAAGAAAAGGAGTCAAACAACCCAAACAGCCCCTCCAGTTTTTCACAGAAATTCACGCGAAATCAACAGATTCCTCCGTTTTTTTTCTCGTGCTAATGCATAATTGTGATTTTATTGTAGATTTCCTGCAAAAATGATTAAAAAAAATTGGGTTTAAGTGATACCAACTCCCACCTGCAGGTGGCAGTATTTCATACTTCTACAACACTTCTGCCTCAGCCTTACTTGTTGTCAAGTTATCGTCCGTGATCAATGTGGCGGGTAACAAAAACCGAGCTGTTTAAGCGCTTGAAAGAATAAAAACGTTTGTCTGCTTATTATTTTTTTCTCGTTTTCTCTCTATATGTAGATTTTGGAAGGGGTTTAATATGGTGGTAACAAGTGCAAACGCACAGAAACGGCAAACAGCGCTGCAATCAGATGAATGAGGCAAACTCCAAAAAACAAAAGGCAACAGAAAAATGCTCCAACCGCAAGAAATGGAAGCAAAAGGGAAAATGCAGCAAAAAGCAAAAACAGAAAGTATGAACCACTCCAAATTTGCGCTACAAACTGGAAGTCTTCCAGACCACTAGGGGGAGTCTGGAGTTGTAATAGTATCTACATAAATATGCTGCTCTTCTGTAATATTGTAAAAGACATGAAGGATAACGCACCATTTCTTCTTTCCTCCAACTTTCTTCTGGATATCACATGAAATCATGATACAGCAGTAAGTATAAAACGCAGCAGAGTCCTCCAGACCACTAGGGGGAGTCTGGAGTTGATAATATTACCTTCTAAATATGCTGCTGTTCTTTTAATTGTAAAGGAGAAGAAGTATAACGTATCTTTTCTTTCTTCCCGTCTTTACTGAGGGTCTGGTCCCATAAAATTTCTTGGTTGACTCCCCCTAGTGGTCTGGAGGGCTTCTGTTTTGTGGAGCCGTTTTGCAGCATTTCATATTTGCTCTTGTTTTTACTAATTGTGGCGTTTACCTTTTCCTTCTATTTCCTGTTTGCAACATTTTGTTTATAGTTGCGTTTGGTTTTTTTTTTTCGTACTTGTGTGTTTTGGAGTTTGCATCATTCTTGTGTTTGCTGCGTGTCTGCGTGTACGGCCACTGAAGTTTAATGGAAGGGAAAACGCTGCAAAATTCCTTGCAATATTTCTAAAGCAGCATCACAGAACCAGGGATTTTGACTGCAAAAAAAAAAATAAAATTATCACAAAAACAATCATGAAATCCTGGAGGAACTGATAAAAGCATGACATGCTGTGTTCTCACCGTGTGCAGATCTGTAGCCAGTTTCTCTATAGAGGGTTTCAGGTTTTCCACGGCTTTCAGGCCATCCTGAAAGAAACTAGACAGCAGAGCTGCATTAATGAACGGATAAACTCCACAGGACGGGTCTGGTTTGCAGAATCTTACTTGCACTGTGCGTGGAAGTACTTGATGAGGTTCTGCAGCAGGTCCACCCCCTTCTTGATTTTGATCTCATTGACTTTGAGGAGATACTGTAAACAGATCGAATGCAGCTCAGGCGGGGTTCAGAGCTCCATCTCAAACAGATGCATCACTTTTATCTTACAAAGACGCTTCAAAGAAAAACCCTCATTTACCAAGTAAAGCAGCATCACAGTAAAACATCAAAAAAGGCTCATTTTTGCCTTTGGGAGATCCATTAATTTTGTTTCTGACCTCACACATCTGCAGCTGGAAGAACCTTCTCTCCTTCTCCATCTCCTCGGCTATTTCCGCCCCGCTGATTTCCGTCCGGATCATCCCGTGCTGCCGAGCGTGCTCCTTCTTTTCCTTCTCGATCTTGGTCCTGGCAGGAAGCAACGCGGCAGCAGGTCAAAGCACCACAAACACAGAAAAGGCACAATATGGTGTCCAGAAATCAGCCCAACAAGCTAAACCATCAATGTCAGGCAAAAAACCCACTAATAGACCAACATATAGAGGTGCTAAAAATGACTTGACACCGACGAGGCCCCAGATTTGGTCTGGTGAAACAGAACAACCAAGGATTCGACCAACAGATCAGAAGAAACTTCTCCACACTGCAAAAAATACAAAATCTCACCAAGTATTTCTGGTCCAGTTTTCAGTGCAAATATCCTAAATACACTTGAAATAAAACAAAACAAACTTACAAGTAACTTTTCAGCAGATATAGGAGCTGGTTTTCAGTCAATAATTCCTTTTTATTGATGAAAAAGTTCTAGTTATAAATGGAATAATCTGCCAGTGGAGCAAGATACTTTTAACTTATGAGGAAAAACTAGAACTTTTTCATCAATAAAAAGGAATTATTGACTTAAAACAAACTCCTAAATCTGCTGAAAAGTTACTTGTAAGTTAGTACAGCTGAAATAAGGCAAAACTAAGGTATTTCACTAAAAACTCAACCAAAAATACTTGATTAAGATTTTGTATTTTTTGCAGCGCAGCAACAAAAACATTTAGTTTCTGGAACGACGCTGGTTCTGCAGCACCTAACCGACCAATAAACTCCAAATAATACAAGTTAAATTGCCTTCATTTTATTTTGAAAGGTTTCGATAATCTACAGCTAGGGAGGCAAGTTATTGATTGAGTTAAGGGCTGCAACTAATGACTACTTTTTTTATACAATATTAAAAAGATGCAAATAAATTCATTTTCTTTTTTAAATAAGAAAATAAATATTTTATTGTCTAAAATGCAACAACATTCCTTCAGTGAACACTTGATCATTTGTCGCTAAAAACGTGAAAAGCTCAGCCCTTTCTCCTTGGCTTAACATCGATACAGTGTACGACTGACCTACCGATTAATTTTTCTATTAACCGATTAATAACTGAATAGAAAAAAAGTGCCTAATAGGAGATTTTTTTTTTCTTAATTTTTTTTGTTTTGTTTTGCAGAATTTGAACCAGGGTAAAGCTAAAACTGCCACTTGAGGAGTTCTTAATACAACATATTTACAGACAAAGGTTTCCGAGATTATTCTATCGATTATTCTTACGATTAATCAATTCATCGGATTTAAAAATAAGTTGGAACATTCTGCAGAATTTTAATTTAATCTCTTAGGGTTTTTAAGCAATATCAGAAACACATTAGAAGACGCAAATAAATAAATTCCTTTTTAAAATAAGAAAATAAACATTTTGTTGCCTAAAATGCAATAATGTAGCTTTCCTTCAGTGAATTCGAACCAGGTGAAGCTAAAACTGCCACATGAGGAGTTTTGTGTAGAAAAGATTTACAGAGAAATTTTTTATTTTTCATTTTAAATGCAAAATGCTTAAATATACATACATACCTGGACAGTTTTAGCTTAATTACTGCTCTGAGTGTGTTGATCTTTCAGCAATTGGCTTTCTTTGAGTCTGTATACTCCAGTTAACCATTAATCAATTACGAACTTAGCAGACTATTATTTCAATTATCGATCCATCACGATTAATCGAGCTAATCGATCGCCTAAAGATTAACTGATAAACGGCCATTCAAAAAAACCCAAAAAAAAACAAACAAAAAAAAAAAACAAAAAAACAAAAACCCTGTATCAAGAGGGTTGACAGTCTTTCCATAACATGAAGTGCTAAATTTTTCAAATGCTGAACAAAAAAAAAAAAAGCACCATTATATTTGAGCATTTATGTCAGCTGTTTTAAATATTGACTGAACAAACAAAATTGTGCGTTATTCACATTATTAAACTTACTGACATGTTTTTTTTTTTCTATCATGTTACAGTTTCTCTTCGTTTCTCCACCTTTCTGTCATCACATCCTCACCTTCGTAGCACATCAGTGATTTTAGGTTGAGAAGTTGACGCCGCTCCGTTATGCAGCGCGGTTGAATGAGCGCTGTTAAGGTGATAAATTAAGGAGCTGGTCGAGTGTTTATATTACTGAACTGCATAATGAGCATCTTGCGCCCCACATCGGACTCTGTTCGGACTGTTTCCCTTTCCTCTTCCGCCATCTTTGTTCCTCTTACAACTGGCCGACTTTGACCGCCCTCTGCTGGATGGCGGCCAAACTACAACACTGAAAAAAGGTCTAAATGGACGCTATTAATTAATCGATTGGAACTAATTTTAATCTAATAAACCATTAATCTATAATTAATCGTAAGTCGATTGTTTGCACCCCTATTTACAGCAGTCTATTGTAAAATTAAACATCACTATATTCTGCATCTAAACAGAAATACGGGCCACTGCATTCATCAATTAGCATTCAGTTATTATGGACTGGTAACAGGAAGGTGGGAGGTCGGTGCATTCAATGAAACATTTCTAAAACACACTGAACACCAAGGAGCTTGACAGACAGCATTTAGGGCTGATTTCTGACAAACAATGAGGGGAAGAGATCATTCCATGCAGCAGCTCAGCCTTTTTAATATGCTGTTTATTTAAAACAACACACTCTTGTGCAAATAAATAAATAAAAACAAAACTGTGCCTCGGTTTCATGATCATAAACTGGAGAACATCCAGAAATGCAGTTGGGATTTTTACCAGTAACAACAATTCCAAGCAGTTTTGAAAGCATTTTTTAAATTTTTTGCGCCACAATGATGGCTGAGATAAATGAGAAATGTTACCACAGAGGAGATAACGCCATGGCAACCAAACAAAGCCATGCCTTTTTGTTTTTAGAGTTCAGTTTTTCTACAGAATGAACTCGCAGTGCAAGAAAGCAGCAGATTTACTTTTTTAAATGCCTCATAATGCAATGAGGTCATCAAACTAATTTTAATATCAGACAAAACAAGAAAATTTGGATTTTAATGATTAAAAAAAAGGTAAAAATTCATCCAAACCAACCTCCAACCCCCTCAAATCATGAATTAAATTTGATTAACCACATTATTTAGGTAAACCAGGCCTGTAGAGTCATGAAATCTCCTAAATAGAACCCATAAAGTCTCAAGTTTACCAAAGACATCTTGATGATCCTCAAGACTTCTGGGAAAATATTCTGTGCACTAAAGGGACAAAAATGGACATTTCTGGAAGTTCAGCGTCCCGTTACATCACAGCGTCTCAGAAAAAGAACATCATGCCAACAGTAAAACATGGTGGTGGCGGTATGATGGTCTGGGGCTGCTCTGCTGCTTCAGGATCTGGACAACTTGCCATAACCAATGGAACCATGAAAAACCTGAAGGAGGTTCTGCAGCATGACAATCATCTAAAGCGAATCAGCAAGCCCACCTCTGAATGGCTCAAAAAGTGGCCTAATCAAAGTTTAGGCTTAAATCTGAGTTACAGTGGAGCCCAACCAGCCTTTTTCACCAGTTCTGTCGTAAAGACGACCTCTGGTGATTCAGAAATCACAGAACCAAAGTGGAGCTCTGTCGGGTCGATAAAGAGAAACTCTTAAAAGGCGAAACCATCCCAAGATCTCTTTGGTGTCGTTCCACCTTCAACGATGACGGGTACCGAGGAAAGTGTCCCTGGGCAGAAGTCCAGGGATCTGCTCTGTCCAGACGCCACCCATCCAGACAGGTGGCGTCTGGACAGAGTTATTGCAAATGTTTTCAGGTAGTTATTGCTGGGGAGGGCGATCCTACCTTCACATCGGGTCGAGGAGGTTTGGATGGTTTACCGTTTTATGAAGGAAATCATCTTTTTGATTTCCTCAGGTTACTTCTGTCTGATATTAACATTTCTTGGATGAACTAAAACCTATAAGGGGGTGAATACTTTTTCACAGCACAATATCAGCTTTAAAGTTCCTTAAAAGACCTAAACCAGGATTTAAAAGCAAGTTTTGGGCCTTTTGGACGATGTGAACGTGTTAAATGCAGTTTTCCTGAGAGGAGCGCTCGGCTAGCACAGGAATCAGAGCATCAACAGCGCCGAGACCGGCCAGGCGGACAACTGAAACACAAAAAGCTGATGCAAGAGACGCACAATTAAAAATCTGTTGTGTCTCAGAATAAGAAAACTGTTTGTTCTTATTAAAGCAGACACAAAGATGAAGCGAGGATCCCGGATGAAGGAGAAAAACAAGCAGGAAACAGGCCTCTACTGACGGCAGAGTAAAATAACAAGCTGAGGCTGCCAGGAACATTCACACCATGTCCTCTGTGTCGGCACAAAGCCTGAGCTGCATCAGAGGAAGACGGGTTACCCTTTCAGTAAAGAATGTCCTTTGCTGCTTGTAAAACACATAAAAGTGTTATAAATGCTCCCGGGTTGTCTCCACGCACGATGCGTCGGTGGTAGAGACGCGACAATGAGACACCAGACAGACACGCAGAACGGCGAAACAAAACTTCACATCAGTTCCTTTAAATCATTAAAGCTATAATCAGTTTCTTTTAAAGAAAATTAAGGTGTCTGTTCATTAAACGCATAAAAACGTGGCTTCTTACACTTTGGTCTCGTAGTCCTTCCAGGCTTTGTCAAAAGGCTTTTTCAGATCCTGCAAGAAGAAACAGGAAAGGAAAGATTCAATGGCAGGAATGGAAAAAACACCAAACAGCACGAAACGGTGACGTGGAAGATAAAGGACGCATGGTTTTCAAATCTTTTAGAAATAAATTAGCGGTGGGACTCGATTAAAATCTTTCATGCAGTTTGGTGTAGAATTACGACTTTATTCTCGTATTAAAAGCAAACAAAATAACTGATTAGAACCTGAAACTCCGTCGTAAGTAAGTGTCGCTCGCAGAAAAAGGCCAGGAAATAGACGAAGCCCACACAACCCTTGGGTCTAGTCTGAATGCAAATGTTATGAACTTTTCATCTCTTCTAATAAGCTGAAACGTATACTACACATAAAATATGCACAAAAATGTTAAAAAGCTATATAACTTCTGAAAAAGCAGAAGCTGAAGAAGCTGACAAGTTACCAATGTTCACTGCTTTAAAAAGTTTCACTGTGTTTAGGCTCAAAATGCACAGCAACCCCAGTGAATCATTTGCATTTTCCTCTTTGACGATCACACAGACAGAGCAATCTGGATTAAATGTGACTTACTGAGTTAATGGCCTGAACCTGGACATTTTGTTGAGACTTGAAACAATAAAATGAGCTGCAACAACTTAACATTTAAGTTGTTGCAGCTCATTTTATTAAATCGGTTTTAATAATCAGGTCACTGTCTGCTGGTGCCAATGGTTTGTACAGAAAAATTAATAAATATTCAACAGTTCGTTTAAGTCCAGACCAAAATCCAGAGAATCGAGAGCAAGGTTTCGAAACTCATGATCAGAGATGCTCTCCAGATAGAAATGAGCAAAAATGTAGACGTGCAAAGCTGGTCGAGACAAACTGCTGCTCAGCTGTAGCTGCAGTGAAAGGTGGTTTAAAAACTATGCACTACTTTCAAAATTACTTTGTGTCCCATAAAATCCCAATGAAATATCCTGAAAAGCAAAACAAGTAGGGCTGCAACAATTAATCGTGATTAATTGATCACTGAAATAATCGTCAACTAGTTTAGTAATCAATTAATCGTTAACTGGAGTGTAAAGACTCTGAAAAAACAACCTTCCCAGAGCAGTAATGAAGCCAAAACTGTACAAAATATATCAAAATTTTGCATTTAAGCTCAAACAAAACATTTCTCTGTAAATATGTTCGACCCAGAACTCCTCAAGTGGCAGTTTTAGCTTCACCTGGTTCAAATTCACTAAAGGAAAGCTATATTATTGCATTTTAGGCAACAAAATGTTTATTTTCCTATTTAAAAAAGGAATTTAATATTTATTTGCCTCTTTCAATGTATTGCTAATATTGTATATATATAAAAAAAAAGCCTAAGAGGTTAAATTAAAAATCTGCAGAATGTGCTCCAATTTTTTCTTTTTATTCCGATTAATCGTCAGAATAATCGACAGCACAATTAAAATAATTGTTAGTTGCAGCCCTAAAAACAAAGGCGACGTGGATCCTTCTGGAACAACCGTAGCGCACTGCAACATTTGCCGAGTCATCCTCGGTGCAGATGCTGGCGAACCCGCAGAGGAAGGTTTAATGGAGAGTAACAGCAGAATAACTCGTCATGTGGGAACTCAGCAGCAGTTTCAACAAAATGTCCACCTGATTACTAATCAATATTAATAATTAAGACTTTTAATACGAAACCACGTCAGATAATCGCTGAGCGGTTTGGCTGGATCTCCATTTTCATCTTTCATGTCTGATTTCTCTCCTTTCTGGGGATAAAGTTTATAATTTGGTGTTTCTGAAGGAGCGTCTGATCCAGCTGGTGAGCCTCACTTCAACCTGTCAGCACGCAGGATCTTCATGTGGGACACATCCACCCATCCATTCACTCAACCAGCTAAGAAGAGCACAAAGACACGGAACAAAAGCTGATCCCCGAGTAAAAGAGTGGGGCTGAGAACGAAACGGTGAAAGAAAGAAAAGCGGCCAGGGAGTGAGAGAGAAGAGAAAGGGTTAGCGGAAGGAAATGTCAGAGCCGGAGAGAGGGGGAAAAATGGCAACAATGGCTAAAAATACCACACACAGATATTTCTGGGAAGGGCAGAGCAGAGAAACACGCCGGGCAAAGCACTTCTTAAGAAAGCAGAGGACTTTTAGGACTTTTCTATTGAGCCTGAAATTGACTGGAAGGATAGAGAATCTTCCAAACCCTCCAGATATTTCTATTTCCCACTAATGTGCTAATAGCGAAGCTAATTTTTCGTTTAGCGCTTTTGCTCACTTTGAAAACGTTTAGCGCACTCAGCGTCCCCTGAAGTAATTTTTCTGAATAAATTCTAAAGCGCTAATTTACATGGCTGTTTTGTAAACTTTCAGTTGAATAAAGTTCGACGTCTGTGTTGAATTTTTTTAATCAACTGTTAGGAATTCCTCAAAAGTTAGATATTCATGCTCTTATTTTGAAGTGGGAGAAAACTGTTCATGCAGCAGTTCTGTTTCCTCTCCTCACATACTCTCTCTTTTTTCAAGAAACTTTAATGCAAAAATTCATATATATTAATTGTTTTGAGAGCCTCTTCATGTTCTCCTCGTAACACATGGTGAGTATCAACAGAGCTGAATTTAGTATTTTAGCACTAGTTTCCGCTAAATGTCATGTTGCGATGCCTCTTTAGCATTAGCTTCCACTAAATACCATGTTGATAAAGCATTTTAACATTAGCCCCTTCTACATGCCATGTTGCTGTAGCACTTTAGCATTAGCTTCCACTAAATACCATGTTGCTATAATGCTTTAGCATCAACTTCTGCTAAATACCATGGTGGTATAGCACTTTAGCATTAGCCGCCACTAAATACCATGTTGGTGTAGCGCTTTGATTAGTTCTTTAGCATTAGTGGAGCTAACATTTTAGTTAGTTTTGGTACATTACCTGCTATCATGAACTTTAACATCAAGTTTATCCCTACTTGTTCCTGCTTCAGCAACAGCATTTAATGACAAAATGCTCCTTTCTACAAGTGTACGCTTTGTGAAATACAAAGTGTTAGTATTTACTCCAAAATTTTACATAGTTTTCTAAAATCCCCGAATTAACACTTGTAATGTCAGACTTTTCAGTAAGAGGAATGTATGTCCTCTGTAGTTTCTTCTTCTGCTTTGAACCTAAATTCAAAGGGGCATTCTTTATGTCCAAATTCTCTCAGGACATTTGGTGTGTGAAGGAATTTTGTAGAGAAACAGGCCCACAGCATCACAGATCCTCCAGTTGTATTTTTCAGTGTCACTGTGAGTCAAAGCATCCAAAAACCTGCTGTTATAGTAGGTTTTTTTTTTTGTTTTTTTTTTTTTGGCAGGGGTGGATTAATGATGGTAAAGCTGAAGCATTACATCTTCCCACTTCCAAGGTACAGTGAATGCAGCACCATTTAAATTCAGATGAAATGGGTGTTAAATTTTGTCTTATTTGAGCTACATCGACTAACTGCCACATGCAAATCTGAAGCTCTCACTATAAAAAGGACATCTTTATATCCAGAGGGCCCAAAATTCAGCAGCAGGGTTTTATTATTTATTACAAATCTGTTTAATCTCAAGTAGGGGAAGAGAAATGCCTCCATAATGTGCTGCCTTATCTCGTTCTTGAGTTAATTTGTCTCTACAGGCTTCCTCGATGTTTTACAACATCTACTTTAACCATCACTTAATCATACTGTCCCTCTTCTTCCTGCAGTCCAAACTGACTCATGCAGGTCTGGACATTTTCCTGTAGAGGAGGTGGGATAATTCAGTAGCTGAAGTAGTTTTTGGCAACTACTGACTGTGGAGCCGACAGCTACCGTCATCCTGAGTTTACTTTTTCTCCCCAGGCTTGTATCTCGAAGTGTGTGTCCAGATATTTAACCGCCAGCAGCTCATTGGTTCTCGGTCAGGTAATAAGAATCATCTGAGGGGTAATGAGTAATAAGCAGGGACGCATTACAGTCGGAGAGAGGGTGGGCGACGGGAAAACTGAGCCGAACGCCAGGGAAAGGAAGGATGGAGAGGGAGAGAGACATAGCTGTGGAGTTAAAACAGAGACGTGAAGACAAAGACAGGAAATGACAGAAAGACACAGAGAAAAAAAAATGAAATAAAAACACGGGACAAGAGTCCTCTGAGTGGAAAAATAGCCGAGTGAGGGTCATGAGGACAACACGTGCATCCATGGCAACAATGCTCGTCTGACGACTTTCTTTAATCACATCAAACTTCACAGAAACCAAAACCAATCATGTGGCTCTGAGGTGAAAGGTCACAGAGGACGGTAACGAGCTCTGATTGGATTACAGAGCTGCTGTTGACGAGGGTTGGTCTGGCCGGTGGAGACGCTCAGCTATCACTCTTTATTGGACCTGAATCTGTGTCTGTGGTACCAAAAATCCCAGGTAGGTCCGAGAGACGTTAGTTTCTCTACAGCTTTGCCATTCAAGAGGTGTGACAGTACAGTTCAAAGCGTAACATGACTAATTTCTCATTACATGTTGCATATTTTAATGTTATTTTATGCTGTGTTATAAACTCACATGCTGTGGCAGCACCGCCAGTTCTTACTACAATTTCGTACCATTTGATTCGGTCTTCCTTCCATGTAGCCAATCCATTTATTTTCCTTGTAGGTAAATATTTTCATGAATTATGAGGCGAAATGATCTTAAAATGTTCATGTACAACTAAATTTAATTGTATATTTTCTGGAAACTTTCGAATGCTCCTTATTTATATTCATTGTTATATTTGGGCTATTTTTTTCTGATGAACTATGACAGATTATGACCTCTGATTAGAGCACGATCTGACTTCCTGCAAATACTGGACCGACGGACGGATGGATGGATGGACTGAGGGATGGTTGGTTGGTTGGATGGATGGACTGAGGGATGGTTGGTTGGTTGGATGGATGGACTGAGGGATGGATGGAAGGATGATGGATGCATAGATGGAAGGATGGTTGGATGGAAGGTTGGATGGATGGAAGGATGGATGGATGGTTGGTTGGTTGGAAGGATGGACGGATGGATGGTTGGTTGGTTGGAAGGATGGACGGATGGATGGTTGGTTGGTTGGATGAATGGATGGACTGAGGGATGGTTGGTTGGTTGGATGAATGGATGGACTGAGGGATGGTTGGTTGGTTGGATGAATGGATGGACTGAGGGATGGTTGGTTGGTTGGATGAATGGATGGACTGAGGGATGGTTGGTTAGTTGGATGAATGGATGGACTGAGGGATGGTTGGTTAGTTGGATGAATGGATGGACTGAGGGATGGTTGGTTAGTTGTATGGATGGACTTGAGGGATGGATGGAAGGATGATGGATGCACAGATGGAAGGATGGATGGATGGTTGGTTGGTTGGTTGGAAGGATAGATGGATGGATGGATGGAAGGAAGGATAGATGGATGGATGGAAGGATAGATGGATGGTTGGAAGGTTGGATGGATGGGTTTTCCCAGTTCCCATGTTCTCTGACTCATCCTGACCTGGAGATTGAAGGTCTGGATTTTCAGACCGTAGGAACCCGGTGGATAAATTCTCATTTTCTAACTTCTTTGTAAAAGAAATAAAAACGGAACAACGGAAGCCTGGAGGAGCAACGGGAGGAGCAACGGGAGGAGCCGCTGAGCAACAGCACCTCCTGCTACGTTTCCAGGAGCCTCGTCAGCGCAAGCCGCTGTCCCGGAGCCGGATAGCCCTTCAGAAACCGGGAGCCTCTACCCTCCCTGAAGAATCAAACCTTACCCCCTTGACTCCCTTCAGGTCTCCTTTCAGCAGGCTGTCCAAGGGGAAGGTGATGATGTTGTTCATGTTCTGGAACTGGAGGAGGGTGAAGAGAGGAAAACAGGGACACATCAGAGGACGCTCCAGCAGAAAGTGATGCTCAGAATAGACTCCGTTATTTCTGTGACAACAAGCGCCCCCGAGTCTAAAACCCAAACTAGGGCTGGGCGATGCAGCTTAAAAATAAAATATCCCGATACCTGATCCAATTTTAACCATTTTTTTAAAATCTCGCTTTCTTTCTAAAAAAAAAAAAAAAAAAAAAAAAAAAAAAAAAAAAAAAAAAAAAAAAAAAAAAAAAAAAAAAAAAAAAGCAAATGTGTATCAGGGCCAGGCTACAAGAGTTTTTGTTTAATTACGAGAATAATGTCATAATATTAGCAGAATAAAGACGCAATTTTCCAAGAACGTCTTAAAACTGCAAGAAAACAGTTGTTTTAATCCAAAAGCTTCTAGTTATCAAGATCCAACGCGAGAAGCTCAGTCCGTTTGGTTCTTTCTTTGAAATCGATTCAGTCGTTTGCATCCAAATAACCAGAAACTATAAAACACGCTTGTCAAACAAGATGGCCGCCCCAGGAGTGCTGACATCACAACTATGGAAATGCGAGGAGCAAATTGGTGAAAAAAAAAATAAAATAAAAAATAAAAATCAGATTTTCAAAAAAATTTATGTTCAAAAACCAAAAATTCGATCAATTAATAAAATCGAATTATCGCCCAGCCCCAACATAAACCAAAGAGCATATTAAAATATGATTACAACTCAAATCTGACTGGATTTCTCCGAGTGAGCAGCTCAGGCTGACTCAGATTAAGATGATATTTCAGGCTGAAACAAATATTTTCCCTGGACAACTGGAGCTCCGTCGTCGGGGTGTTAGGATCCAGCTGGACTTGAGATGTGCTCAGAGTTGTGTGTCATAAACACACACACCAGGGGGTTTCCCCCACACATACTTACAAGGTTTTTAAAAAGTGCCGTCAGCTCCTTGGTGAAGACTGAGAACTTGAGGAAGGCTGAACCCAGATCGGGATCGTCTCTGCACACACAGTTCTCCCCGAACTTCTCCAGGGCCTGAGTATACTGCTCCTCGTTCTCAACGTGGGCTGGAAGACACACACAATGAAAGCTGCACGGTCAGGGTGCAGCAATCCACTCGCAGTGCTGCACACACTTCCGCTAATCCGCTAACAGCAGAGCTCATTTTTCATTTAGCGCTTTAGCGTTTAGCTAACTGTGAAAGTATTTCTGCTCATGTCCTGTGTGCTTCCTGACTGAAACCCTACCATGGTCGGTTCGGCAAAATCAACAATAGAGTTAGCAAAACTAAACGACTATAAAACTGAAACCATGAGTGAAAGGTCGCGCCGAGAGAATCACTTCCTGAAGCGCAAATGGTACAGGTGTGTGTGTAATTACAAATTTGAGCCTGTTGAGGGGGATATTCTAAGTTGTCCGCTACACATGGTGAGAATCAACATGGTTGAATTTAGTGATTTAGCATTAATTTTTGCCAAATACCATGTTTATATAGTACTTCAGCATCAATTTCAGCTAAATTTCATGCTGGCATAGCGATTAGCATTAGCTTTTGCTAATTTCCATGTCAGTTTAGAGCTTTGGCATTAGCTTCCACTAAATTTCATGATGGTATAGTGTTTTAGCATTAGCATCTGCTAAATACTATGTTGACATAGTGCTTTAGCAATAGCTTCCGCTAAGTACCATGATGGTATAGCGCTTTAGCATTAATTTTTACTAAATTCCATGATTGTATAGCGCTTTAGCATTAGTTTCCGCTAAATTCCATGTTGCTATCAGGCTTTAGCATTAGCTTCTGCTAAATACCATGTTGGTATATCACTTTAGCATTCGCTGCACTAATATTTATGATTTGTGCTTTCGAGTTAGCTAACTCTTTAGTTAGTGGTGCCCACCACTGGGTTTGGACCATTACCCTGCCATCATGATTGCCTCATATGGTCGTCACTTCGGGTAAAAGATGATGACAAATTTGCTATAAATTGTCCGGCTCTAATTTTTTTGCTTCATTATTATCTGAAGGACAACTCAAGCTCAGCAACGAGAAATTCTGTGAACATCAGTTTTGAATCTTGCTTCAGATTCTCTTTTGAATTTAGGTCTGAGCTTTGACTAGGCCGTACTAACACATAATGTCTTGCTGTATGATCCAGAATTGTCCTGTATTTAGATCCATATTCTTCCTATCGACTCCAACCAGTCTCCTTGTCCCTGCTGAAGAAAAGTATCCCCATGCATGATTCTGCCATCACCATGCTTCAAAGTGACAGATGGATAGAATTTTGAATGTAGGCTGAATGAGATCGAAATATTCTTTTATATTTCTAACTTTCATTATTCCTCAAACTGTTACCTAATGCAGTAACGATTTGCTTCCATCTTTAATACGTTGAACCTTCCTTCCTCCCAACATCTGAGCAAACATGTGTTCCTGTTTTAATTTGGCTTGGTCCAACACATCATGTTTTATTCTGAGCCCAAAGTAGGTTTGAAGCTGGAGTATGGAGGTCAGGTCGAGGTGAGTCCAGCTAATGCACTTCTGTTAGCTATTATCACCTGCCTGGTCTGATACCACTGGGAGAGTGGTGAAGCAGGGGTGAAGAGACACCACAGGGGACTGCTGCCATGACAACACCAACGACAGAAAACGTGGGTAGGTGTGGGAATAAGTACAACAACGTACTTATTGCTGGAAGGTGATCTGCTCAGATGAGCACAAAACTCAAGTCTTTGGTCTATTTTCAAAAAGAAAAACCGACAATCTCTCCAATGAAACATGGTGGTGGCAGCATTATGCTGAGGGACTGCTTTTCTTCTGCAAAACAGAGAAGCTGGTCAGGGGAAGATAGAAGGAGTTAAATCCAGGACAATCCTGGGAGAAAACCTGTTAGAGGCTGCAGGACACTGAAACTGGGGTGGAAGTTCACCTTCCAGCAGGACGACCGCCCTAAACATACAGCCAGAGATATGGGAGCCAGGTTTATGTGCCCCTTTATGTTGGTTTATCAGATTAAATCCCAATAAAATACATTAAGGTTTGAGGCTGCAATGTAAACCAGTGATGAAGTTCAAAGGGTATGAATACTTTAGCAAAGCACTGTACATGTTTATCATCATCATTAGTCAGAGGCTGAACACCTGCGCCATGCTCTGCCAGGCGTCTTGGCAACAAAGCAATGATCTGTCAGCACATGGGAGCTTTGCTACATGTCACATGACCTGAACTCATCACCTCTGGACGTCCTGGTCCCAGAGGAGGCCAGCACGCTTGGCTTTGGCACATCCAGTGGTGGGCACACCTCCGCTAATGCGCCAACAGTGGAGCTCATTATTCGCTTAGTGTTTTTGCTAACTTTGAAAACATTCAGCACACTTAGCTTGCCCTAAATCAATTTCCGGATAAATGCTAAAGTGCTAATTTACATTGCCGTTTTGTAAACTTTCAGTTGAATAAAGTTTGACGTCTGTGTTGAATTTTTTATCAACTGTTAGGAATTCCTCAAAAGTTAGACGTTTATATTCATGCTCTTATTTTGAAGTTTACGCAGCAGTTCCATTTCCTGTCCTCACTTTCTCCCCCCCCATAACCTTATTTAAAACAAGGAACATACAAAAACAAAATAAAACAGGGAGTAGAGAACAATATATAAACATAAATACTATGGGCGTTACAGAACATGTGAACTATGTCAAGATTAAATTGGTCCTCGAGGATTGAAGTCTTTCAAGGGCAGATATAATCTGAATTGAAGTTAGCATTTTAGCGTTAGCTTCCGCTAAATAATGTGTTGGTATAGCGTTTCAGCATTAACTTCTGCTAAAAACTGTCTTGGAATAGTGCTTTAGCATTAGCTTCAGCGAAAAACCGTGTTAGTATTGTGCTTTAGCATCTGGTAAATGCCTTGTTGGTGTAGCGTTTTAGCATTAGCTTTTGCTAAATACCGTGTTGGGGTAGCGCTTTACCATCAGCTTCCACTAAATACTATTTTGGTATCGCACTTTAGCATTGGCTTCCAGTAACTGCCATGTTCGTGTAGCATTTTACCGTTAGCTTCCACTACATACCGTGTTGGTGTAACGCTTTAGCATTAGATTTCACTAAATACCGTGTCAGTATCGCGCTTTAGCATTGGCCTCCGGTAAATGCCGTGTTGGTGTAGCGCTTTACCGTTAGCTTCCACTAAATACCATGTTGGTATAGCGCTTTAGCATTAGCGGGACTATAATGTTATCACCAGTACTAATTTTTTAGTTAGCGGTGCCCACCACTGCCCTCACCAATTAGTCCATGAAGTTCTGGTTGAGTTCACCAGATGTCCAGCTGTTTCCTGAAACCTTGAGTCCCTTCCCTTAACTCGTCTGAACCTGAAGTCAAATTTACTGTTTGGTTATTAAATTTCTCATTAGATCAGGGGTGTCCAAACTGCTGGCCAGGGGGCCATTTGGGGTCCTTTGAAGAACAGGAATGATACAAACTTGGCCCTCTAGCTAAAAAAGGTGGTGTAGACACATCAAAACTATCTTCCTCTGGATATCTGAGACCGAAACAGTCTTGATCGAGGATGTTAAATCTGTTTTCTTTTAATCCAAACCCACTCCTGTTTTTTTTCTGGCATCTTAATAATTTATGTCTTAATCTCTGTAGTTTTATTAATAAGAATCAGTTGTTTCCTCCAATATCTTTACTCAACTGTCTGATTTTCTCTTTATTTCTTACAATAAATTCATAAATATACAAAACAAAAAAAAAAAAAAAAAAAAAAAAAAAATCGAAGATTGAAAGTGAGATTAAAAGGGTTTTTGGTATCAAGAGACTCTTTGAGCCTGGTTGTGGCATCATTAGTAAAGTTTGTTGCAGGAATATCACCCTGAGCTTCCATGTTCTCCCTCCAACCTCTGCTCGCCTATGATCCTGTTTCAACTGCATACAATGACACTGTTGATATACTTATTACCGACACGGATGGCTTGCAGACACAACGTCCATCTTATCACTTTGCATAGAACCAAAGGAGAAAGAAAAACAAAGCAGAGCTTTGAGGCATCTGGAGAGGATTATCCAACGTCCCAAAAGTTTGCTTTGCAGCTTCTTAACTCCTTTAATCGTGGGACAACAGGCCGGCTTCTGCTTCCTCGCTGACGCACACAGAACAATGTGTGAGCTCAGATTAACGGCATATCTCTGCAGGGACGGGGCGAAAACAACGCTGGACCCCATGTTGGAGAGAGAAAAAGGAGCGGCGTAAACAGAGAGAATTACAGGACATGAGAGGAAAAAAAAAAAAAATCAAAGATTTATTGGGCCTATTTTTACCGTCAGGACTTCAAAAGAGAAACGGGTCTTAAATGTGTGCAGCCTAGAGAAGCTTAATTTGCACAGGAAGCTTTTAAAGAAGGAAAAGGAAAAAATCTTAGTGTGAGTTTGTAAAGTTCACATTGTTTGCTATCCGGATGTGGACTGGAACACAATCCTGACTTTTTGTTGCAGAATTATTCACACCCCTTGAACTTTTCCACATTTTGTTGTGTTGCAGCCACAAACTTTAATGGGTTTTATTGGGATTTTATGCGATGATCCAACACAAATATAGTGCGATATTTATTCATCAGCTTCTCTGAGGAGACAGGTTGCTGCTGCGGCGCACAGCGCTGCTGCTCTTCCACTTGAGAAGCTTTTATCGCTGACTCAGCTTCTGCAGACTTTTCTAACCTGAAATATTCGCTCCTCGTTACTATTCCTCGTGTAAAACGGTGAAATATTCCTGCTGAGTTACTGATTTGACAGTCAGTCTCACCAGACGTGCTGAACATTCAGAATCCCAGCGGTGCCTCCATTTTCTTCCACCCTCCTCTTTGAAACGCAACATAAACTTGATGCTTTCACACTTGTTTTTTCCACACATACAGCAGCCAGAGACTGAATCTAGAAACAATATTAACACAGGTTCTATCTGTCAGATCCTGCAAAGCTGTATCCAGTTAGTTCACTTGTTCAGTGTTTTATTTATCTTCAAAGTCCTGGAAATAGGGCGAAATTGCTAAAAAATAAAATCTCAGATTTTTGCACACCAAATCCAATTTTAACTGATTTTTTTCCTCCTTTTCTTTTCTTAAAAGGAAATTACAGATGACCGAATTGTAAAAACATTTATTTCAGTCATCTCTTCTGGGAGCTGACCTGAATTCAAAGTCCGAATAAACATGAGCTGCAAAACAAGATGGCAGGCTTTGGGTGGGCTGAAATCACTCTGAAAGAGTGCATTGGTGGAAAAAAACAACTAGATTTTCCAAAAATTAAATCTTTATAAAACAGACAATTTGATTAAATCTGCAAAATTGTGGTAATCAGTGTGAGAATTACTTAAAAAGCAGCAGTTTTATCACAGAAATACATCAGCATTGACCTCAGAGAGGAAACTGTTGCTGCCCATCAACCTGGGAGGGACGAGGAACCTTAATTTTGTTGCATTTCATCAGTGAAACGTTAACAAAAAACTTTATTTAATAAGGCAGCCCAAGACGTAAAGAAACTGACATCTGGGGAGATTTCAGAAAAACCGAAAGCTGCAGCAGACCATTACCGAAACAATTTCAGGCTGGCAGAACCAGCTGCAATCCAGCATTCATCTCAGTTATCATTATAATAAATCCTATTCAAAGCGCCAGGAAACAAGAATTTAGTGGACGAAGTGGGCGGCCTGTCCGCCATGACAGTTAAAACCAGGACACTTTCCACAGACGAGGAACTGTTTCTACTGTCAACATGGATACCCGCCTCCCAGGTTTTCATTAACAACCCCCCCGCCCAGCTGTTCCTTTGAGGTTCTGAATCAGACAACGGTCCCTGTGGCCAGAACAGAGCGTGCTCTGTTCTGGAAAAAGAACCCGCTCAGCACATTGTTCTGGGTCGCTCTCTCTCTGCAGGGTTCTGTCAGGCAACCCAAACAAAGAACGGTGAAAACACGGAGGCAGCCAGCCGCAGCGAACACACCGATAAAACACACACACACACACAGGGGGCTCAGCCCTGCTTTAAGGCGAGTCAGATAGAAACTCATCCACAGCTGAACAGAAAGCTAACCAAGATGCAGAAAGAACTGCTGTTTGTTTTTCCTTCTCGTTGAAAAAAGCAGAACTTCTGATGCTGCAGCAAACAGTTTTTGAAGTTTCAGGCTTTGCAAACCTGGAACAGGTTCAGTCTGGCGTCTAAACTTAGGAACGAAGCGATGAGGAAGTGAAAAGCGTCCGTGACAACTCACCCAGACCAGACGCGTAGATGGCCTTCACTGACTTCTTCATCTTGTAGAGAACGCTGCGGTCCACGTCCAGAGCCTGAACACACACAAGCACAACAGAAACCCAGTGGGGGTTAAAGGTCGGCCTGGGCGATAAATCGATGTTACTGATTAATCAAATTTTGGGTTTTTGAAGATTTAATTTCTGGATTTTTTTTTCCACCAATGCGCTCCTCGTGTTTCCGTAGTTCAGAGTGATGTCAGCGCGCCCAGGGCGGCCATCTTGTTCGCATCTATTTATTTGAACTTTGAAAACAGATCAGCTCCACGACGGAGTATTAGGGCCAGGTTTTCTTTTTTTTTTTTTTTTTCATATGAAAATAAACTCAATGTTACAAGAATAAAGTAGAAAAATTATGAGAATAAGGTCATATTATTGCCACAATATAGTCGTAACATGAGAAGAATGGAGTAATTTTATGAGAACTCCAACACAAAAAACAAAAACGAATAATCCAGGCTTTTTTCTTGGTAAAATGACTTTTCTCGTAATTTTAAGACTTTCTTCTGGTAAAATTGCATCTTTTTTCCGCTAATTTTATGATTTTACTCTCATAATGAAACAAAATTTCTTGTAGCCTGGTCCTGAAACTCCGCTGCACAACTCTCAGAACGGAGGATTAAAATAAAAGCAACTTTCCAGTCATTTTAATTTCTTTTTCAGAAAAGAAAGCGAAAAAACTGATTAAAATCGGATCTGGTATGAAAAAAAATTAAAATCAGGGATTTTATTTTGTAGCTACATAGCCCAGGCCCAGTAGCAGGACTTTGAAGCGATCATGCAAACATCGAAGAACGATCTGCATGAAGTGAGCTGCTCACGTCGGATCCTGAAAACTGAGCTGGTTTCCTCATTAAAGTGACTTTTTTCTCATAATTTTAAGATGTTTTTTCTGGTAAAACTGCGTCTTTTTCCTGTTAATATTATGAGTTTATTCTCATAATTAAACAAAATTTCTCGTAGCCTGGCCCTGATACTCTGTCACACAACTCACAGACAGGATGACTGAAATAAAAGCCACTTTTTGAAAATATTTTCCATAATTTATCATTTCTTTTTTCAGAAAAGTAAGAAAAAACAAAATCGATTAAAATCGGATCTGGTACGAAAAAAAAAAAAGAGGGAGATTTTATTTTTAGCCATGTCGCCCAGGCCTCGTTAAAGGTCGCCAGCTGCTTGGTTCTGCTGTCATAAAGTCACATTACAACCAAAATAAACGTTTATGCATTTTACTGGGCTCTGATCGGTCCTTTGTTGAACCACCTCTCTGGCACATCAGCTCAAGCTCAGTCAGACTGGAAGGACAGCAGATGAGCCTCAGCTTCAGAGTCTTGGACTTTGACTAGGCCATTCTAAAATGATTTTGCTGTGATCTAAACCATCTCATTCTGGCACTGGCTGTGTGGCCAGCTGGAAGGTGAACCATTGTCCTGTATTTAGCTCCATCCATCTTCCCATCAACTTCCCCACAGCATGATGCTGCCCCCACCATGTTTCACTGTTTATATGGGGTGTTCAGATGCAGTGTTAGTTTTCCACCACAAAATCCTTTGGATCAGGGATACACCTAATGATTATTTTAATGATCAATTGTTCTATTAATTATTCTGATGATTAATATTAAAAAAATTGGAACATTCTGCAGATTTTTTTATTTGTGTTTTTTTTTTTTTTTAAATACAATACTAGAAATACATTAAAAGAGGCAAATAAACAAATAATTACATTTTTTAAATAAGAAAATGAACATTTTATTGCATAAAATGCAATAATATAGCTCTTCTTTAGTGAATTTGAACCAGGTGAAGCTAAAACTGCCACTTGAGGAGTTTTGGGTCGAACATATTTAAAGACTAGGTTGTTTTTTGTTTTTTTTTTTATCTTAAATGCAGACTGTTTATATATTTTGTACAGCTTTGACTAATTCCTGCTCTGGGTGTGTTGCTGTTTTCAGCAAATGGCCTTTTTTTAGTCTGTATTCTCCAGTTAATGATTAATTGATTACTAAATTAGTTGACGATTATTTCAATAATCAATTAATTAATCGTAGCAGCATTACGATGGATGCATGCCCACCTCACATATGCTTGCTGTATCCCCTACAGGGCCTGCAGCAAACCGCCAACAGGATGACTTTCTTTTACTACTCGTCCATAAACAGCAGACTTGTTGCATTTTCAGCAGACCCTTACATCTGAGCTGACTGGCTGGACGGATGGACAGACCATTAAGACAGGGACAACAGTCTGGAAATATAAATAAAAGTCCGTAACTGTTATTTAAATTAAATTATGTGCAAAACGGGAATAATTATCTTCAAGAAACAATTCAGTTCCAGGCAATATCCGAAAAATGTGTGATGACAGAGATGGGGGTTATAACTGAAGAGACAGAAAACGTTGCCCGTCTTCCCTTGCTCCACCTCCACCTCACGCTTCAGCAGGCGCTTTAACCCCCCCGGAGTGGTCTGAAGGGACAGCAGGGTAATAAACCAGCGCTGTCCATCAATCACTGCTGCACCTTTCAGCTGTGATGTGCTCTGAGGCTGCAGCCGCCCGCTCTTTTCAGGCCTAAACCGTATTTAAAGGAAGAGGGAATTTGTCCTGGTGTGTATCCTTCCTAGAAAACAGGGGGAACTGGACAAAAGGCCCGGGCAGCCTCCGAGCGCGCAGCCTCTCATGCAGCAGCTCTGCATAGTCAGCGTTTCTCCTCCGCTCTTTGTCAACAGAGTGGGTCCTTTCCAGCAGCCGGTCGCCCTGAGGAGGCAGAGCAGCCCCAGCCTCTTAAAGCATGACATCATTATTACAATCGAGTGGTATTAAACACACACACACACACACACACACACACACACACACACACGGCCAGAACTCTGCAGGGTCACAGAGGTTGTTGTCGGGACCGCGGCTCGCCTCCATCAGAGCGAACGGCGCTCTTTAGAGACGCATGAAACCGGACGAACACGTCTAATCAATGTTCAGCAGCTCAAAACACTGGATTATTATTTTTCCATTCATGAAATGCAACAAAAACTTTTATGATTTGAACAAAAATCAGATGTTGAGCTGAAAACTAACAGCGATCATAGAGCTGGGCGATATGACTTAAAAATAAAATCTGATTTTTTTCATACCTGATGCAATTTTAATCAGTTTTTTTCTTTTTCTAAAAAAGAAGTTACAAATGGCAGAAAAATCTTCAAAAAGTGGCTTTTTTAATTTTTTAAAATTATTTTTAATTTTTTGATTTTTTTTAATCATCCGCTCTGAGTTGTACAACAGAGTATCAGCGCCAGGCTACGGGGATTTTTGTTTAACTATGAGAATAAAGTCGTAATATTAGCAGAATAAAGATGCAATTTTATCAGAAGAAAGTCTTAAAATTACGAGAAAAGTCATTTTACCAATGAAAAAGCCTGGATTATTAGTTTATTATTATTTTTTGTGTTGGAGCTCTCATAAAATTACTCCATTCTTCTAGTATTATGACTATATTCTGGTAATAATATGACTTTATTCTCATAATTGTTCCAAGAAGGTCTTAAAACTGCAAGAAAAAAAATAGTTTTAATCCAAAAAGCTTCTAGAGTTATCAAGCCCCAACGTGAGAAGCTCAGTCCATTTGGATCTGTCGTTTATGTCCAAATAAATAGAAACCATAAAACACACTTGTCAAACAAGATGGCCGCCCCAGGAGTGCTGACATCACAACTATGGAAACACGAGGAACATATTGGTGAAGAAAAAAAACCAAAAAAAAAAAACACCTTGATTTTCCAAAAATTTGATTAATCGATAAACTTGATTGGTTAGTACTTTTAAAACAATGGTTGAAATAAAACATGAACAAACCAAAACAACTTAAGCTGAAAAGGAAAATAATGTGCAGAAGAACGTGAGTTTCAGCCTCTTCCTGCAGAAGCAGAAAGACACTCCTGGATGACTGCACGCTGCACCGACTGACAGGACGGAGATCCAGCCTCATTGTTCTCGCCAGCTAGCGATCTGCTGATGACAGCATGTCTGCTCCGCAAGAGGCCGCATCACCGTCTAAAACAGCACAAAACACAACCCAGCCAGCGCTGCCCGTCTGCAGCATCACCGGCTGGCCGCCGTCCGTGTGTCTGCAAAAACCTCGGCTCACCTTCAAAGCCCCACCCCACCCCCCCAACACGCAACAGACTGGTGGACACTGAGGCAGCAGCAGACAGTCAGCGTGGACTCATCAGCTTTATTTACAGTCAGATGTATGTCGGCAGAGGATCTGAGCTGGTAGCTGGTACCATATGTTGCACTACAGGGACCAGATGTTGAGCTCAAAAGGCAAAAAATAAAAAATAAAAATAAAAAATTTAAAACTAAAAATCACCAAAAATGTTTTTTTTTTTTTTTTTTTTTTTCACCTACTCAAGAATAAAACTAAGTATGAAATATTTTAATTAAACAAATGATCAGATTTTTTTGTAGGAACAGGATGGACAATCCAAAACTTAAAACGGTTTTAGCATGTTTTTAATAAATGAAAGGCATCCAGTTTGCTTTTTATTTTGGCCTCGATTGAAGAAAATATTTTGGTCAGTCTTTGAAAACATTTCCTGTATTCAGCCAAAGTTTTACTCCATCAGTTAAAAGCAGATCTGGGAGCACCAAGATGGACTTTAGAGTAGATGTGGTCCTGGTTACCATGACAACAGAAGGAAACCTGAAAGCTTGAAAAAGATTATCACTTTGTGTTGCATCTAACATTTTTCTACGTAGATTTTAATTTAAAAAGTTGTAGTTTTATCCTTACTTATTCAATTTATTCTTAAATTGTGGTCGGGGGCCGCATAAAGTCATTCCAGGAGCCACAAATGGCCCTCAGGCCCCATATTGAACACCCTTAACTTAGACAGTCTGAATAATAAACCCGGGGCCTTGTGAAAGGATTTAAAAGTCTTGAACGGAACAGCTTTATGCCTTTTGTTGGTCTTTTATTAGACAAATTATTGTGAAATGAAAGGAAAATAATGCAAAGTTTTCAGTTTTTTTATGGTTTTCAGTTTATGAACATTTAAAAATAAAACTTTTTCCCTCTTTTCTTCTTTAGAAAACAACTGAAACTCAGTCTGGTTGGATGAAGAAGACCTTTGAACATCAAATTCAACATCGATCGAGGTCCTTCTTTGACTAGGCCACTCCAACATATCAATCTGCTTTGATCTAAACCGTCCCATAATATCTCCAGCTGTATGTTTAGGGTCAAAGGTGAACCTAGGTTTGAATCTGTTTATAGGATCTGATGACATATTTCTGGAAACAAGTTGGATCTGTTTGTTTTCTGAGCCGTCTTGAGATCTTTTTGTTTCGTGAACAAGCAAAAAGTAAAGAAACTAAACTACAATAAAATAAATAAATATGTTCTGAACACTCTTAGATGATGGCAGCACCAAACAGATAATTATTGTGGGATGTTTTTTATGGTTTGGGAGGTATGACGCAGCATCTGGACAAGGCTAAGAAAAAAAGACAAGATATCACAAGAAAAAAGTCGCACGACAAGAAAGTCGTTATATTACCAGAAAAAAGTTGTAAAAATACTCGACTTACGACAAAAAAAGTCCTAATAATACAGGAATAAAGTCGTACGACAATAAAGTTGTAATAATACGAGACTTAAGCTTAATAATGCAGGAATAAAATTGAACAATAAAGTTGTAATATTACTTGAATAATAATAATAATAATAATAATAATAATAATAATAGAATAAAGTCGTACAAGGAAATCGTAATAACATGAGAATAAATTTGCATGACAGGAGAGTTAATATTACCAGAAAAGGATCGTAATTATACGAGAATACAGTCTTATGACAAGAAAGTCATAATAGTACAAATATAAAGTCAAAATATTTCAACAACAAAGTACCAGTAATACGAGAACCAAGTCGTACAACAATTAGTTGTAATAATACAAGAATAAAGTCAGATGACAAGAAAGTCGTAATAACACGAGAATAAAGTCGTACCACAAGTGGTAATAAGACAAGAATAAAATCGCAGTATTACCAGAATAAAGTCATAATAATATGAGAAAGTTGTACGACAAGAAAGTTGTAATAATACGACAATGAAAATCGTACAATAATAATTTACAGCTTTCTTCTGGTTATATTAATAGTAATTTTTTTTTTTTTTAAGTCTGGTCCCAGTCCTGAGGCAGAGCTGTGCAGTCTGCAGGGAAACAGCCTCACTGTACAGTAACTCACTGAAAATGTCAAATATTTAACCCTACAAACATCAAACTGAGCGCAAACATTCCTAAGAAAACTGAGCAGGGGAGAAAATTTTGTTTTCTAACCAACTGCAACAAATGGCTCCCATGTTGCACGTTTATGTTTGTGATGGTAGGACAGAAAATGCTTTTTCCTGGTGTGTGTCCCAAACAACCAATCGGCACGAAGACTGTGTTGAACTGTAACACAAACTTGGTAAACCTTCCTTCACCATCCTGCTTGCTGTACCTGTTGGCACCATAAAGTTGGGTCGTGTTCCCGCCTAATAGCAGCTGTGTCACATCATATTTCTACCCCCAGGAAACAAACAAACAAACAAAAAAAATCATTAATTAAGGATCAGAAGCTCCTTAAGTTCTGACCAGCTTCAACAAAGTAATGCAAACGTTAAAAAGGCTTCAGTCATATGTATTTATTCTGTTCGTTTCCTGACAATCTGAAGTTTCTCAGCACTAAACGCTCAAATCAAAGGCTGCCATTATTATGCAGCAGGCATTAAACAGCCATTTATTTTAGGGATCGATACCCCAAGTGCCAACACATGCATCTGGGTCGACACTCGAGTTTCATTCACAACGTTTCTCCGTGCTGAGTGTGAAAAGTCAATATTTGGACAGAAGTGGGCCAGCGGGGGCCGAGCTTGCAGCACCACCGGGCTGACAGGGAAGACGGAAGACCTGAGAGACGGCTGCAGTTAAGTCAGAAACTAAAGAAGCTCTACAAACTTTGTCCACTTCTTCTAAATCAACTCAGGCTCTAAGCTCTGAGGACCAACGAGTGAAGGTTTCAGTTCAGGTTTTCTGTCTGACTGAGTGAGAGTCACAGAAATATCAGTGGTGGGTACCGTTAACTAAAAAGTTAGTTGCACTAACCCTAAATGCTAATCATAAACATTAGTTCTGCTAACACTAAAGTGCAACACCAACATGCTATATACCGGAAGCTAATGCCAACGCGCTAACTTCAATTCAAATTATATCTGCCTTTGAACCCTCAAGCAACAATTTTATTTTGATATTATAATCTACATGTTCCATAACGCCCTTAGATGCTGCGTAAACAGTCTTCACCCACTTCACAATAAGAGCATGAATGTAAACGTCTAACTACTTGAAAATTTTTTAACAGCTGACAACTCAACATCGATGTCAAAATTTATTCAACATAAAGTTTACAAAACAGCCACGTAAATTAGCGCTTTAGAATTTACCCAGAAAAATTAATTTATGGGAAGCTAAGTGAGCTAAACGTTTTCAAAGTTGGCTAAAGTATTGAAGTGCTAAGCTAAAAATTAGCTATGTTATTAGTACATTGGAATTTATCTGGAAAAGTTCATTTAGGGGAAGCTAAGTGCGCTAAGAATTTTCAAAGTTAGCTAAAGTGCTACATGTAAAATTAGCTCAGCTACTAGCCATCAGAATTTATCCAGAAAAATTAATTTAGGAAAACCTAAACGGTTTTAAAGTTAACAAAAACACCAAAGCGCTGAGCTAAAAATTCGCTCTGCTGTTAATGGATGTGTGCCCCCCCACTTCATCTCACCCACCTATAAGGCAGCTAAAGCTCCTCTGTGAGACCAAAGTGTTGCCTACCAGCTGCCAGGAGTCCCACAGGGCGACATCAAGTGTCAGAGGAACCCAACCTCCATGTTTACTGCCGAGGCCTGTTAAAAGTTTACAAGGTGAGGGAGCAGGGCAGAGCCCCACATGGTGATAAAACATCTGTCTATGAGCAGGTTTCTGTCCTCCACAGACCCTGGAAAGATGTTTCTGTGAAGACAAGTCCTTCCAGACATTTAACACAGATCTGCTGAATAACAAGAACCAAAGGAGACCGAATGGCACAGATCTAAAACCTGATAAAAGTCTGCCTACATTTTGATGCTTTTAATAAACCTTACAAACTAACTAGTGGCTAATAAAAATCAAATTTTAGGGTGAGGGTTGGGAAATAAGGACCAAATGTGCTCCAAGTTCACTGTGGAGTTTCTGCAGGCAGCTGCGTGTAGCAGGCTCACCTCTGAAGGATAAACAGAAGAAATAACCCGAAGAAAGACGCACACATCTCGATGTGATTGAAGCCAAACTTTAGAGGCACAAAAAAAAAAAAAAAAAAAAAAAAAAAAAAAAAAAAAAAAAAAAAAAAAGGTCCGCATTTCATTAAAGCCTCTCTGATCTCCACTGAGAAGTTAATAAAGCTTCAACTGAGATGAATCAAGTTCCTTGTCAGAACGGAGACGATCTGAAGGCTCTCAAACTGAAACAACAGTCTCTGGAGATCAAACCTGCCATGTGGAGAACATCAGAGCTTTTAGCCTGGAGTAGTTTCTTTTGATGATGATGGCTCATTTTTCTGTTATGGAAGACCTCTAAAAGCCCATGTAGACCTAAATTTGGACCATGGGGGTGAATATGAACAGTGGAACATGGAAGAGTCGGCACTGGAGGAACCGATTCAGTGTTACAGGAACACATTTTAAATCTAATGACGCTGCTTTGTGTGTTTGTTCTGGATAAAGGAGTCTGAATCACCACGAAGGCAGCTCATTCATGAAAGCGGTGCTGCATTTTATCATCATCTCTGCTCAACTACGGGATGCAATGAAACTAAACGCGAACTGTTCCAGCCGCATACAGCCAGGCATTTTTCAAGCAAGCAAGAAAGAAAGAGACCAACAGAAAGAGCAAAATAAAGAACGAAAGAAAAAGAGCAAAGAAAGAACAAAAAGCGAAAGAGCAAAGAGCAAATGAGCGAAACAAAGAGCAAAGAGTGAAACAAAGAGCGAAGGAATTTCTGTTGTGTAAACCCGTCATCGACCACGTGTCTGTTCTCATGAGCTCGATGAATTGCTGCAGCTCTAAATTCAACCATCAATCTGACCTTTTCGAGTCAGAAGCCACCAGATCTGAATTCCCCTGAGAGCCTCTAAGGAGTTCCTCCGACACACAAGTAGCCTCGGTACCGTCTGAGTGAGAGCGACAGCACAGCTGACACAACCCATCCCTCCCAACCAGCCCTACGCGGAGCGCCACAGACTACAAATCAGTGCAGGAGTTCATTAGTGAAAAGGGCAACAATAGCCTTCAACACGAGCCGTCTCTGATCATCTGGACCGGCAGCACGATGACAGATGAGCTTTAGGTCTTCATCTTCCCCCACTGACTCCACTGTTCAACCTCTGACCCCAGGGGGGGGGGATACGGAGAGGACTGTAGTAGACTCACAAACACTCCGAGAACGTACAACAGCATCAGCACAAGGTAATCAACTGAGCAAACTGATCTCAACAACATAAAACATACAACCTTCTGATAGAAATGGATTAGGACCCAACCATGACATTTAACCTCAGAGAAACCCAGACTTCCTTCTCTCCAGCCACTTGGGTAAAATCTCAAGGTGGAAAAACAAAAGCGCCTTCTTCATCATCAAGTCTACCTAACTTGGCTAGAACCGAACCAGAGATTAACCTGCTAGGGATGCGAAATCACGGTCATTACACTCTAAAAGTTGATGCATTTGCTCCTCGCGCTGCTTGTGATGACCCTCGTTCACATTGAGAGGCTCTCTAATAGCAGACGCAATGTCCACCAGTCCACTGCGGTTGTTGAGATGTTATTTGGAGTTTGCAAGGTCCAGCCTTCGCTTGTGTAGTGACGTAAATCACGAGCCAACAAAGGAATGCAGTCTGTTGTCAATGAAATCGCTTGCGCACGAGACGTGGTTTGTACTGCTCCTAAAGTGGGGTGTATGGGGGTTCCTAAAAATAGGTAGGAACCCCACATCTGGGGTTGTGGAATCTGGCCAGGATGTACTAGGGCAGAACCAGTTAAAGCCACACCCATGGACAGGGGGCTATAGTCCCTCCAGTGTCTTGGGTCTTCCTCTAGCTCTCCTACCTAGCCAGGAAGGCGTCCAGAAGGCATCCTAACCAGATAACCAAGCCACCTAAACTGACTCCTTTCGATGTGGAAAGAAGCCATCCTATCTCTAAGGGAGAGCCCAGACACCCCTCTAATGTGGAAACTCGTTTTGGCCACCTGTATCTTCGATCTTATGACAACAGAATGTAGATCGACCGGTAAATTGAGAACTCCGCTGGTACTGTTATTGCGTCACTGCAGACAGCGTACCAATCCGCCCACGGATCTCACGAACAAGACCCTGAGATGCTTGAACTCCTCCACTTGGCGCAGCACCTTGTCGAAGTCACTTTACGTTTTCCCAGCTCAAGACCATGGTCTCGGCTGTGGGGGAGCTGAATTTCATCTCGGCCACTTCACACCCAACTCGGAACCGATCCAGTGAAAGCTGGAGATCACAGTCTGATGAATCCCCTCAACACATTGGCTGCCCGTAGAAATTCTGTCCATAAAGGTTGTAAACAGACTTTGTAGCAAAGGGCAACCTTGTTAGAGTCAAACCCTCACTGAACTTTATTACCTGCTTTAATTTTTTCCATGTAAAAACAGGAAACATGGTCATATTTCTCCATTAGGTAGTTTATCTCCTCAAGAACCATTAAAAGTAAAAGTCTAATATTTGCCTTTTTTTTGTTTCCATGTCGACCCAGCAGATGAAATAAGACAATTCCTGCAAGCTTCAGTGTTTGTGAAAACCTTTGAGTTGAGGGTGTTTTAGGCAGGTCGTTTTTAAACAGGTCGGACAAGGTACTTTCTACAAATGTCTCTCATTTAATGATAGGTTCAATAGTAGGTACTGCAATGACCTGTTTTTAAACTGTACATAAAACACGGTAGAAAAGCATTTTTTAGGTGCAATGAAGACAAGTGTGACATCATACCTTTACTATCAATATATTACAGTTGAAGCTGTAGGAAGTTACAGTAAACCCTTCCAACTTCTCACTGTTGGTCTCAAAATTCATCAAAGCACTTATACATAATCACTGTCCTCTTCAGAAGCTGGAACCTCAACAGCTCCAGGCGCCACATCTTCCGTCAATTTTCTCCTGCGCTCACTTCTTCGTCTTTACTACTCGTCTTCCTCCAGTCGCTTGGTTTTCTACGTGTCCTAACCTGAAGTAACACTGGTAACGGTGACAGTGTTTCGTTCTCTTTTTCTCAGAAAAATATCATAAGCTGCCTGGATTTATCAGAAACTACCGGAAAATTAGTAGCGATGATCATACAATTATAAGCCGTTATCATGAAACATCGGAAAATATCAGAAAATATTGAGAAATGTTGCTTACTTTGTGTTTGAAATTGCTAAATAAAGTCCGAATTGGTTCCAGTTTATTAGGAAGTCAAATTGAGACATGATTCCTCATTCTAAACCGTTAAAAACAGATGCAACCATCATAAGGTGGTTCCTAAATTATGCTTCTGGTCATGAGCAGTGTGTTCATCTCAGCTGCCTTTCTGACAGCTAAATGCCGTAAAAGGTGTCCCTCAAAGCTCCGTATTGGGGTCCACACTTTTTACAAGTTATAATGGAAGTTATGATGTCAGTGTTGGATCTCTACCATCGTGCCCCACCTCCAGGGGCATCTTAAGAGGTTCTTTAAAGAACTGTGATAATACTGACACACATTATTCATGGTAATAAAAACTTTTCCTGCAGTAAATATCCACCCCAGTATGAATACAGAGTGACTATACCAGGAGGAGACAAGATCCTGTCATTAATCCAACATCAATTAGGAGGCATTAAGCTCCTTAGAGGCTGTAGGGTTTAAATTGCTTGCTAGGGCCACACAGCCCTTTAAGGCCATGTGCTCACTGATTCCTCTGTGATGCTATTAGATGTCTTTGCACTGATAATCGTACTGTCTGAATGCTTATTAAAACTTTCCTCCAGGCCACCTGCTCCACACCGAGCAGCTGCTCCTCCTGACAGAGTGACACCTGGGAGGTCTTTATAAGAGTCCATTTGCCCTGAAGTGTTAACACATCCTATCATAAATCGTTGCACTTTAAATACAACAAATGTTATCAGAGCAGAACAAATGGAACAACCGGTTCTGCAATGTCTGGGCTCTGTAGTCACTGGTTGTATGGAAATGAAATCAGACTTCATCTTGTGTCAACAGAAGCGAAGTTTCAAGCTCTGCAGCTCTGAGATCAAAGGATGAACATGTTGCTTCCTTGGCATTCCCTTGTTGGTCACAACACAAAATTCCCATAAACCATTGCTGCTGCCATTGCATTTCTCTTCATTTCCAGTTCAGTCTCATCATATTAGGCATATTATTCAGAATGTCATTTTTATTTGTAAATATAAATATAATAAAAGGGCTACTTTTATTTATTTTTGTCATGCAGGATGTGAGTCTTTATACTTTACAAGGCTTTCTATTCAGTTTATTTTTAAAATGTTCAATAAATGCAAATGTTTACTGTGAAAATGGCATTTTTTGGAGGAAATTTTGTCATGTTAATGCATCTAAAAATTAGTCAAATTACACGACAAAAATAATAATAGTAAAGCCTCCAGTGTCGTTTTTAAAGACCATTAGTGATGGATCGCTCCATCTTTACGCTGATGACACAGTGGTTGATTTTATTGTCTGTAGGTTGCATTTGCCATTAATCAGTGGTATCTGTTCCACCCCAAACTGGTTCTGAACCAATATATTTAAAAACAAACACCAGTTTCTGGACTCAACCAGGCAAGTTAACTGGCTTTTTCCTGACTGATTATTGACTGATTTTTCTATTTTTGTCAAGCAGGAGGTAGATATTTATATTGTGCAAGTCGTACTCTTAATTTTATTTTTTAAAGATCAATAAATAAAAAAAACTTTACAGTTAAAAGAGCTTTTTGGAGGAAAATTAGTACTAATGCATTTAAAAATGAGTGGATAAATTAATTGACATTAGTGGCTGCTCCAGTGTTGTTGTTAACGAGAATTATTGTTGCACTGGTTCATCTTTACGCTGATGACACACTTGTTTATTGTTTTATTGTCTGTAGGTTGCATTTGACAGTAATCAGTGGTATTTGTTCCACCCCAAACTGGTTCTGAACCAGTGTGTTTTTAAAAAAAAAAAAAAAAAGCAAAAACAAAACAAAACACCATTTCCTCTACTTTTTCCTGATTGATTAGAGATGGATTTTTACATTTGTTCAATAAATGCAAAAGTTTACTCTTAAAATTGCTTTTTTGGAGGAAATCAAGTTAATGCATCTAAAAATGAGTCACTAAATTGACTATAATAACAACAACAACATATTATTATTATTATTAATAATAATAATAATAATAATAATAATAATAATAATAGGCTGCTACACAGTTAATCCTGGAGAGCATTTGTGATATTTCCTCCATCTTTATGCTGATGACACTTGTTTATTGTTTTATTGTCTGCTGGTTGCATTTGGTAGTAATCAGTGGCATTTGTTCCACCCCAAACTGGTTTTGAACCAGTTTCTGGTCGAAACTAGATACACTAGTGGGCTTTTTCCTCATTGATTATTGATTGATTTTTCTATTTTTGTCATGCAGGAGGTGGATATTTACACTATGGAAATCTTTTCATGTCGATTCATCTGAAAATGAGCCAGTTTTTTTATTCAGCACAAAACCTTTGAATTGAACTCAAACACTGAAATAAAGACATCATGTGATCTTTTCATATCTGAAGACTAATTCTGTGTGTTTCTGACAATAAATCATGAACTGCCTCTGGTGACCTCACAGGTTGCAACAAGTTAAACAACACAAGCTACAAGCTCGGCAGAAACAGGATCCAGAAGATCTTGTTTCTGAGAGTGAGCAAAAGAAAGTCAGCACAAGTGTTTTCCACAAGCACAAAGGGGGTGGGGGAGTCCTGACACAAAGCTCAATATCCTCTTACTGGATAAACTGTTTTTTATGGCTGTGGTTTTGGCACACACATCCACACAAAGTGTCTGAACGATAGCAGGCGCTTTAAAACTACCAGCCTAATTAAGCGATGCATTTAGGTTTAGAGGAGAATGACTGCACAGCCCATTAAAGCCTCATGGTGATGCATTCAAATCCCTTCTGTAAAACCCATTTGCATGTAAAACCAACACTCAGAGAAGACAACTCATTCTAGGATTTTAGAGCTTCATATAAACTTGATTTCTGTTAATGAACTTTGAAAACAAGAACTAAACCAACAACTTGGAATTTAAAACAGGGTCAAAAGTATACATACAGGCTCAAAGATATACAAACACCTCCCATAATGAGAGGATAAATGTCCCTTTTCATAGAAAAGCATCTGGACTGCACTGATTGCAGCTTTCTGGCTGATCACTGACCTTTTAAAGAACCTGCTGATTCCGATTTTGGCCAATACTAATATTTTGTCTGAAAAGTCACTAAACATAGCAATAAAGTTGCCAAGCAGGCAACAGTGGAGCGACGAAATAAGATCAGTTTCACATGCAAGCATTGGCCAATCACGAATCTCCCAAAATTAATGAAAATCGGGGCCAATTTATTAGTGCACCCCTGTTCCTATGTAAATATATATTTAAACTGGCTATTTTCCTGGTTCTGGTCTGGTTTCCAGGCACTGCTCATTCATTTTTAACATAATTAATTAACCCTAATCTTTGTCTGCTTTATCCCTTTGTTTGGGATCTTTGTGCTGTTGGAATGTGTATGCATTTTAAGCTTTATTATAAATTGCTTTGAGTTTATTTCAAATATTACAGAAAAAGAAAGGGGGAAGAAAGGGAGAAAGGTGGAGGAAACGGTCAAAATGGAAAGAAGGCGATAAGAGTAGAGGAGAGAAAGAAGGACAGAGAGAATAGAAGTCTGCTTCTAAACTTGCAAAAAGAGAGAAAAAGAGAAAAGAAGCAAGAAATCATAGCAACAAACAACATAGGCATAATAATAATAATAACAACAACAGAAAAGTACACAATACAAGTTAATACGAGATGTATTTAGTGGCAACCGCAGCCGTAATGCTCCACTTGTGAAAGTAAATCTGTTGGGCCTCATATTTGCACTCAAACAACAATTCTGAGAGCCACACTGCCTAACAGGACACATTTAAAAAAAAAAACAAACAAAAAAAGGGGAATATGTAGGTATGACACTGCCACTACCATGCACGACAGTTTATATGATGCCCGGTCTCAAAGTCTCAGCTTAAATTTTCAACCCTTCTGCATCTTCTGAGCAGCGATGGTGGATATATTAATCATAAATCACGTTTTATTGAGACTTATTCCACGTGTCTAAGCCAGAAACAGTTCCTCTCTGGTTCTGGCTCTGATCTCTTTGGTACGAGGATTAAGGAGCAGATTTGTCCCAAACAAACCATCTGGAACGACGGATTAGCAACTGAATAGTCACACCTCCACCTCACCACTACTGATTAAACCTCACATGTCAGCAGGCTCCTGCAGACAAACAGTGAACGTGTTTCAACACAGATCACCGGCAACAGGAAGCATCTTCTTTCGCAATTATAACATCTCAACAGGGGTAAAACGTAACTCATCCTGCAGAAGGACAAAGAAAACTGGAAAATTTGATCAAGATCTATCTTGATTAATATTATTATCAATAACCATCCAGTCCAGAAACTGTAGTTTCCAGTTTAATGTTCAGGTCAGGAATGAGCTTTAAAATAAATAAATAAATAAATAAATAAATAAAAAGGGTACCAGAATAAAAAATAAGGCCTTAAAAAAAGCCATTAAAAGCACATTAGGTAACCAAATATTTAAAATGCCTTATTTTACAGGATAATATGAATAAATATAATAGTGAACAAGATTATTTCTTTTGGAAATGGAGTTTCAGTCAAGCTGGATTTTGAAATAACGAAATAAAATGAAGGAATTTGATTTCCTACATCAATCCGGGTCCAAATCTATGAATGAATGACTTCACCAGGACTAAATGAGGTTTAGGAATGGTCTAGTCAAAGTACAAAGCTAATCTGACATAAAATCTATTAGATCCTTACAATCTGAAAGATGTGGAGAACATCTGCGAAGCGGCCGGTCCAAAATAACCCAGCTAAAAGGTGGGGGGGGGGCCGAATCAGAAGCTGCTTCAACGCAGTTTCAGTTTAAAAGGTGTGAAAACTTTTACACCCCCCAACAGATTCGTTTATTAGATAAATTGTAGAAAATAAATGGAATATTACATCAGAGCTACACGATTTCACGATTTCACTGCGATGCTTTGGTTGAAAACTGCGATAACGATATGAATTATGACAAATCGTCGTATTCTGGACACTGTTCCGTCTTCGCCGTCTCACGATGTCCCCACTGCAGAAACACTCCTGGTGTGGACATTAAGGGATGTTGGAGTCCATTCAGCTGGACACTACCCTGAGGATGCACGACTACTCTGCACCAACATCGACGGCGTCAATCTGCAGCGCGGACGCGGCGCCTGGTTCGCGCGCCTCAGAGTTCCAGTGACCCGGCACGGATGGTGCGCGCCGCCTTTTCGCTCAAACCGAACAACCTGGAAGGCGCTCTTGCAGACACAGACTGGCCTTTTCCATTCAAAGTATTTCTTGCGAATACTTCACTCACTTTAAGAAATAAAAACCAACAACAACCTGCAAATGAAAACGCGGCACCAAGCTGCAGACTTTACCACTGATTGCCTGTTTGCCTTTTTTAAAACTCCATAGCTGCTGTTTAAGCATCGTCAATAATGTCCTCCAATAGCATCATTAACTAGCCATGCTGAATTAAAATTTCTCGTCAACTTTTAACATTTTTTAAACACAAAAAACATGGTGGTCCACTGGTGAACCCCAACCACCAGGCTCAGTGAGTTTTCTGGGGGAAACCCTGGTGTTAAAAACATACAAAAATACATATAATATCAGTAAATATCATATGTCGTCCCAAATATTAACGTCGCTGGATCCCAACCACATGCACGCATGCAGAGGATGAGTGCATCACATGTAAAATACTATACTGCATTCAAGCAGTCTATTTCCCACATCGCGCAGCTCCAGAGTCCTTGTTCTCAGATGTAAAGAGACGGTTCCTGAAAGCTGCAGCGTTCCTGACAGCTGCTGTCCCCAGCTGACAGCTGAGGGTGGGAACTCACAGCCCAGACCGAGTCTCTCCAGACCAGCACAAGATGGGAAACGCTGCACGTCTGGTCTGAATCTGCAGCAGGAGATTCAGCCTGAACTTTCTTCACTTCGTTTGGGATCGACCGAGCCCCGACGATGTTGACAATGAGCGGAAGTGTTTCCGTCCACTGCGCTGCTTAATTAGCCGAACAGAGCAAAGTTTGCAGCTCCAACAATGGAGCCTTGTGCTCCCCGAGGCTGAGCACGGGGAGGTCAGTGAGAAACAACACGCCGCTGCTTGCTCTGCAGCAACAGCCCTGCAGCCTGAACAGAGCCACGACTCAAAGACAAAGCTGCTGAATTAGATTCCCAACCCAACAATTCAGCCACACAGGCCCCAATTACTGCTGACCTGCTGCTCAAAGGGCCTGATATCCACTCTTACGCGCTCTGCTCGGAGTGAAAAACTCATTCCTACTGCAGGAAGGAAGCACTGGCACCTGCCAAGCCTGCCATGGTGAGCAGGTGTAAATCTGCCTGCCTGGATCAGTCCTCCTCAAACTAAAGGGTAAAAATAAAACCACAGCCCTGTGAGGTGAGGAAGATCAGGGAGCTTAAGGTGGAGCAGACACTGAGCTCAGATGTGGTCTCACTTGCATTTCCTGAAACTATTCAGTTGGCTAAAACAAAAAAAACTCTCGTCCACGGCCTCGTTTTCCTGACAGCTCAGTCCTGATTACTGAAACCAGGAAGAAAACGATGCATCTTTCCTGCACGTCATGCAGCGCAGCAGGGACACACTAACACACTTCTCGCTCTGAGACACTCATGTGGGAAAATCTATTTTTACCGTGCAGCAGGGCGAGGCTCTGCCGCACGGTACACAAAGTAGGGAAACTGCAGGGGCCGAGGGAGGGAGGGCGACAGGGGCCGGAGCGGAAGTGTCCTTCCTCCCGATGAGTTCGAACGGACGAACACAAAACGCTTCTCTGTGCTGAAAGTAAACTGGAGCAGAAGACGCCTCTGAACGAATAAGAATACAACTAGTGTCTCGCATGATTCATTTTTTCACATTTTTTCACTTTACAAAACACAAAGTGGGGATTTTACTGGAGCTTCATGACCGAGCAGCAGCTTTTATCTTTAAAATGAGCTTGGATGCTAAAGTGAACAGAGAACAAACCGTGTTATTCAGCATAAAATGCAGAACTTTTAACACAAGCAGATTTTTTACTCACTGAATGTCTGAATTTCTGAGTGAAATACAATATTTTTCATAATTTATCAATTTATTACATGTTGGATTCAGGTTAATGTGCATTTAAAGGCATATTTAAATTGTTTTTAAAAGTGCAAAAAAGTAGAATTAATCCAAAATCCCATGACCCCGCTGGAGTCCCTCCGCGACCCTGACGTTGAAGACCTCTGGTTTTTTCCAGCACTGTCCTGACAGATCTCCACAGCATGATGCTGTCACCACCATGTTTCACTGTGGGGTTGTGTGTTCAGGGTGATTCATTCTCCTACGAATAGGGTCGGCATGTTACAGGTGCAGAACACCTGCTGCAAATACGTAAATTATGCCCCCAGAACACACAAACAACAAAACGCAACTGATAAACGCTGCAACCACAGGAGACGGACACAAGAGAGAAAATGCACCAAATATGCTGCAAAAATCGCGCAACAAAACGAAAGTCCTCCAGACCACTAGGGGGAGTCAAGCACCAAATCGCATATGACAAAGATGGGCTGTTGTGATTTTACAGGAAGTTTGGAGGAAGCGAGAAAAGGCGTGTTATATACTTCATGTCTTTTACAATTAAAGAACAGCAGCATCGTTAGGTGGGGAGTATTACCCACTCCAGTCTCCCCCTCGTGGTCTGGAGGACTTGTTTTATACTTGCTGTTGTTTTTGCAGCATTTCTGTTCTGAGATTGCAGCATTTTGTCTGTTGCATTTGTTTATTTTACTTTTTTCCCTGCACGTTTTCACCTTCCGGTCGCCCGAACATGTCGCCTAAAAAGCTCTGTATTGGGTTCATCCGACCAGAGAAACTTCTCCCAAATGTTTGCCGAGCGTCCTCCGTGGCTTTCTGGCAAAAATCTAACTTATTTTCTTTCTGCATTTTTCCAGAAAGAGCACAACGAAGAGATATTCTTACAAGTGAGCGGTAGCGCAGAAACTGGGCGCCACCCTAGAGGGGGCGCCAAAACATGGCGGAATAATTATTTCTAGTGCGTATTTTCTGTATTTAACAGCCGTTTGTGCATTGAAAACCCTCATGGGGGTGCCTATAATGTGTCTCCATATAACTCAGAAAGTATTTAGCTGCACCCCTTGCTGTGAGTCTCTGCTGCTCCTCCAGAGTCACCATGAACATCTTGCCTGCTTTGGGCTTGCCGCTCTCCTTGCCCACTCAGGTGGACTCCATTTACTAATTAAATGACTGGTTGGACTGATTTTTAGAGATAGCAAAATAAATTAGACACTTTTTTTGATTAGTAAAATAATTAAACTGGGCTGAATGGAAACCACTGACCTCCTCCAGAGCAGTCACCGTGTTCCTGCAGTGGGTCATCCTGGTGGTGAAAATAGAGGCGGTTGGAGATTTATAGTCTTCATTTGTCTCCGCGACAAACTCTGAAACTGTGATTTGGTCCGGCATGGTTAATCTCCAACAAACGCTTTAATCTAACCTCCTTCCTGTCCGTTGAGTTCTTGGTTATTATTATTATTATTTTAAAGCGGCGTCAGCAGCAGTAAAGTCACCGAAGGTCCCCGCGGAAAGTGAACCATCTCTGGGTTTATTTACGTCCCTTCCCCGATGTTTGTTCCCAAGCCGGAGCAGGAGCCGCAGCGAAGCCGCGCCGCGCCGCGCCGCGCCGCAGGGTGATAGTTCAGCCGACCAGCAGGCTACTCCTTCCCCATTCAGCTCACCGGCTCATCCTCGGAGCTCGGTGGGGAAAGAAAAGCGACCAAAACAATGGCAGATGTCCGGACTCGTTGTGCTGATCGGAGACAACTTCTTGCGTCCTCCGCCGGGCTCCGGGAAACAACAAGCAGGCGATTCAACTGGAGCGCAACAAAGTGACAAAGGTAGAGGAGGGCGCTCAATGAAGGCGCACCAGCCAATAGGAAGCAGCGGCTGGAAACGGAGAGCCAATCAGAATTCAGGGGAAAATGATGCTTTCAAATGCTGTCCGTAAACTATCAAACTTATTTAAAATATGGCTCAAAACGCCAAATCTATCTAAACTTAAACGTTTTCTGCAGTTCTTATTTGAGATATTTGAGATTTTTTTTTTAATAGAAAAAAATAAAAAAGAAAACAACTAATATCTATACATACATATATATATATATATATATATATATACATATATATATATATATATATATATATATATATATATATATATATATATATATATATATATATATATATATATATATATATATATATATATATATAGACCTGACAGTACAGCACACAATTTAATGGATTCTAAAACTGGAATATTTAATAAAGTAGAGTATTATTAAAAAATATTTTTTAAAAAATTATATTTTCAAGCCTTTATTTCAGTTAATTATAATTAATTTCTGCTTACAGTGAATGAAAACATGACATTTAATATTAGAATATTATATCAAACCAATAAAAATACATTTTTAATACAGAAATGTGGGCTTCTAATAAGTATGATTCACCTGCTTAAAAGAACTTATTTTAAAAATGTACTTTAAATGTGACAGACAAGCCTCGTTTGATAAAAATCCTAGTTTACTCAGATGTACCTGAACACCCCCACTGATATTTGGATAAATGTCTCTTAGCAAGATGAACCTCAACTGCCATCAACAAGCCTTTTTGCATCCTTCTGGCTGGGTATATAACCAAACTTGGTGTCAGAACTGATAGAGTTCATTTAAATTGGTTGGTTTCATGACACAGAAACCAACCTGCGGGGTTTAAGCTTAGTTTACAGATTTCTAAAGGACTGGGCTTCCAAAAGCATCATGTTATCCTGCTTCATCCATTCTACAACCAGTTTGCATGTGTGTTTGGAATCAGTCCTGCTGGAACACCCAGTTGGCGTGCCGGCCTAAGGAATAAACAAACTAAGCTGCTGCAAACAATAATCTCCACTGTTTGATTGTTGAATTAACATAGTTACAATCTGATACAAGTTGAATGTTTTTCTCTTTGTTTACAAACATATCTCAGCAGATAATAATCAATGAACACATTGTATGATCATCTGAAAAGGCCGTTCTTTTCATAGGAACTTGACGCTATGAATGCAGCATTAATGAAAGGGGGGGGCATACAAAACAACTGTTAATTAAAACAAAAACAAAACTTTACAAAGTTTTCACCCCTGCAAACCGTGACTTTAAAATTTCCAACAGCACTTAAAGGCAGCACAGTGACTGCACAGTCTGTGGCCGCTTCTGCGTTAAGGTGGAGCTGGGTGAAGCAGGCAGGGTTGTGAAGATGATCCAGTCACAGTGCAGTCCAGCATCGGGGCTTCTGTGTGACTGTAAAGTTTACTTCTTAGCTTAATTCCTATTTTTTATATTAAATTGTATGATATAATTTAGTTATAAGGGAATTACCAAAGTAAGAATCATGACAGAAGCACATCAGCGATGTGTATTGTGTCTGAAATGGATGTGTGATCAAATATATTTAGAGTTGGTTTTTTTTTTAATTGAAAATTGAAAACACTTCACTAGGGCTGCAACTAATTATTAATTTAGTCATTGATTATTCTGACGATTAATTGATTAATCGGATTTTTAAAAATGGC